>CM057006.1:65076460-66471310 GCA_029891345.1 Dryococelus australis
GTCCTTGAAGAGGTCCTTGAGTCTCTGTGATATGACTGGAGTCTGGAGTCGGCGCAACGCCTGGGCTTGATCCTTGGGAGAGAACTGCGTGATTGTGGCGATGAGGAAAGGGGTAAGCTCCAGCAAGCACCCACAGGCAGTATGCACCTGTTTGACTTTCTCTTGGATACCACTCCGATGGGGGAATAGGGCATCTGGACCAAGTAACACACCTCACGTCCATGAAGTGACTGCAGGTGACGTGTTGCCATGTGTAGCATCTGCCTACTCAAGCGGACACCTTATCTCAACACTTGGCACTGTGAGCACTGAGCGTCAGGCCTCGCTGTTAACAGTCTCTGCACTTGGTGAGTGTCTCAAAAGGGAACAGTCTCCCCACGCCAAAGAACACTAACTCCAGAACCGAAACGCAGTGGAGATAGTATGCAGCTGAGCAGGCAAGCTGGCCTCAAGAGACTGAATACCTAATGTTGGGACTCTACCGTTCTGGACTCAGTGAAGCACAGAATGGGTGGCCATCCAAGGTGTGGATGGGTACTCAATTGATGTGTACGACTCATATGAGTAATTTCTCCATTCACCTGCAATCCCTTGAGCGGTGTGAGGTCCAATGGGAGAGGTTCTATTACTACGGGCAAGGATACTCTTGTGTAGGTAAAACTTCTGTTTATTCCGTTTAACGGCAAGTAAACACTACCTCCTAAAGTTGGCGAGAGCTTAACCTATGCTGAGCCAGGTAGAGGTGACCTGGTCCTAGGCTAACAATGGTGGGGTAGATGAGTGCTATTAAAATAACAAACTGGTATTATTCCCTAAAGCAGGTGTTGCCCAGAAGGGGCCGCAGTGTCCAGGTGTGTAGACAACGTGGTTGGTTATATCTTCTGCACAAATACAGTGAAGGTAGTCTGGAGAGGATGATTCTGGTGGCGGGCACGGTGGAGTGAAGGAGAGGTAGTTCCTTCGGCATGACTGCGGTGAAGGAATGAAGACTGGTCATGGACGAGCGAGCATCACGCTTTTTATACTCTGGCTGGTACTTCGCCTTCGAGCAGCTGGATAGGGGTGGCGATGGAGAGGGAATAGCTCTAGCATAGCTTCCTCAAGACATTACATCACCAGTTGGCTTGGAGAAACAATATGTGGCAAATCGTACTTGTGGAGCCACTTAGTGGCGTGCTGTGGTACTCGGTGCCTTGGATGCATAGTCTTGGAGGCCAGTGAATAATACAAACTACAGGCTGGAACGTCCATTCTTGCCATCGCAAACAGTAAAATTTTACATCTTGTTGCAGGGTCAACAATAAATACACCGCTGAAATCAGCAGCAAGGCTTGCTCACAGATGAAGCAAAGTCATAATATCATTTTTGGAAAGACATTGTACATCAAGGAGAATATGCCGGAAGTCACAACGTAAAAATTTGTTAACATGAAAGAAAAATCCCCTGTATATCATAGGCTTTTGTCGGACCAAAACAGTTGTTTGATATAATTAAATACTCGTTAACGTGAAGTTAAGTGGTACTTTACTTTAAGTATTAGTCATGTTTTCGGGGTGAAATAAAGATTTTATGGAATATACATTTCTTGATACCTTCACCAATACTGGTACTGATTACTAGCGACTTGACTAAATGCTTAATATTGGCCGATAACTGATACCAAGAGTTGGTATCAGGACTGCCCTACACAAAAGTAATACTAATAGGATGTGTGCACACATACCTTGCAGGTGTGACAGACAAAACACTGAGGATGCCAGGGAGCACTTCCTGCCCGCTTGGCAAACACTGCCACGTCTCCAGAGCGGATGCTCTCTCTGCACTCTTGACAACTGAGGACTTGTTCCATCACAGCTGGGGGTTCCCCGCCCCCCAACCCCGACATCTGGGCCAACTGCTCTGCCAGCTCCTTGTCAACATGGCTGGCATTCTGCATGACATGGGCCAACTTGGGCATCCCATCGCTGCCTACTGACGTTGAGTGAGCTACACCAATGCCGTACGGGACACTCACACTTTCGGATAATGCACTTTCTGGGACAGTTGAGTTCATGGCTGGCCCGTGGATCGCACCAATATTTGCTACCTTGTTTCCCTGGCCAAAGGGGTTGTTATGAAGTTCTTGAGGATGCTGAAGTGATCCCTGAGAATGTGCCAATTGAGATGGATAACCTTTAGACTGCACCAGGTGAGATGGGTAAGCGGATATGTGTCTCATATCTGCATTGTGTTCATGTGAATGGGGGAATGCAGGTGTGTTTATCATATCTGCATTGTGTTCATGTGGATGGTGGTATGCAGGTGTGTTTTTTCATAACATTATTTTCTTGTGGATGATGGTAAGGACACTTAGGATCCAATGGTAGTACCTCATCTGTGTTCTGGGATGTAGGGATGGTACATGAACAAGCAAGGTATTGTGGAAATGCAGAATTTGCAGTTGCCTCTGAATGAGCCACATTCTTGGGGAATGGAAGCACATCTTTCATAACCTTGTGAGGTACAGACATTTGAGAATCTTCTTTCAAACATGAATTAGGTAGAATCGGATTTCCTTCTTTGTCAACAGCACCCAAATATGCCAGATTTGAAGGAAAATTTGAAGTATCCAAATCATTCAAATTGGTCCCAGGAAAAGGTACACCAACATTTTGATTTGAGAGATCAGAATAAATGTTAGCTTTTCCATGTGGAGAAACACTACGGAAATGATTATCAACGTACGGCTGTGCTTGCTGCAGAAACTGTCTTTGGATGTTTTCCGAGATGGGCATGCCACTCGGGAACTTGGACGCTGCAATAATGCTCCCCTGGCTCTGGGCTTCTGAACCGGTTTTCACTCCTGCTTTACCAACATCTTGTTGAGCATACAATGGATTTTCTCTACCTGAAATTTCATATGAATGTTGGACTTGGTGTGGATATGTACTAGCCAAAACATTTCCTTTGTGAACACTGGTTCCTGTTTGGTCTGGCTTGGTGGCTGAACCATACGGAAACAGTTCAGAAGAGGAGTTTTCTTGACCAGGTTTCTGACTGCTCTGCTTTTCCAGGGCAAGTGGTACACCAGTGTTCTGTAAATGATGATTTTTAGCAAACGATGGCTGTAGCTGGTCAGATGTTTCAGTACTGTGGGTAATGTCATACCCTTGGTTGTAAGGAATGATGGTGTGACCAGTTTCAGACGGCTTCCATTGAGCCATAAAAGCATTTGGCATTTTAAGGTTAAGCGTGGATGCATTTGGCACAATGTTTTCAGTATCAAGAGGTGGTGGAGGAGGGAAATCAGAATCACTGTTGGCAATGCTGGGGTGGAATGGGCGAGGAGCAGCATTGAAGGAAGGTGGAAGGGAGCGCAGATGCGGAGGTTGAGAGGGCTGAAGTACTGAAGCAGTCATAGCAGTTGCAACGGGGGCTGCTTCTGAGCCACAGGACTGATGTGGTATAGCATTATGTAGTACGTATTCCCGGAACAACACTGGCACCTGCACAAAAAGTAACAACTAACTGTAATATGTAACATTATAAAACAGTTCTCACAATATGCAAAACTATCAGCAACAGTCACAAAAAAGTTTTCTGGTGTGACAGAACACCCACAAAAATATATTTGAGTAATTGCACTTTACTATGAAATGAAAAAGTCTACACTCTAACATATATAAATTAAATTTTAAAATATTGTGTAATTAATTTAAGCATTAGCCTACAATACATACATTCTTGTATTCTAAACCATACACAATAATTAATTCAACAGTACCAAGAATACTGTATACCATATTTATTGGACAACTTACAGAAGAAAACCATCTGATTTCTTTCACCTCTTTCCATGTGAGAGTACGTTCCCGGACAACAATTTTTGCTTTTGCAAACCCTAATTTTCGCTTTTGCACACCCTCCAATTTCGAATTTTACAAATTTGAGTAAAATGTTATAATTATCCAGATTTACACGCAGCTCAACACTGCATAATTGTTGCCACATAATGGCAAGGAAAAACTTGCGTGTAATTTACCATGATAACAATGGCAAACCATGAGTGTTTTATATTGTGCACAGGATATCTGAAAGCTTGAATGATGCCACAAAACTATGAGTGTTTCTAGATGGCGACTGAGGGAGGTTAGGGAGCTGTTCGCAGTACGACACAAGAGTTAAAATCATGTTACCTTTAAGCTTACCAGCTGCATACTGACTCACTGCTTCTGTTCAAGGTTAAGTTCCAATGGTAGCTAAGCTTTCAGTTATCCTATGCACAGTGTAAATGAATATCTCATTTCAAGCGTTGTTCTCGAAATCTACACAGGACACTTCTAAGTCTGCGTTTATAGTGAAGCGGCAGCCAGAGAGGAGAGCAGCGCGGTGAGCAAAGAGGTGAAGCATGATGGATTCAAACCAATTATACTCCTCCTTCCTTGCCGCACTGCGAGGAAGGAGGAGTATAATTGGTTTGATTCCGTCACGCTTCACCTCTTTGCTCACCACGCCGCTCTCCTCTCCACTTGCCGCTGCACTATAAACACACCCTAAGTATGTACATACCTTGGTAACTTTACCCTGGCCTACAACATTGTTCTTCAAGTTATTGAGATACTGCATCAACCTGAGAAAATATAACACAAATTAGAGAAAAAATATTTAGCATTTTTTTTTTTAAATATAAATTTTCTGAATATAAGTTCATTTGCATACAAGTTAACCCACTTACCATATATTCCTGTGTACCATCAACACCCATGTAAAACCCACATCCCACATTTTCAATAGTCTCCCAGGGGAAAAAAAAACTTTTTATTAATGTTTCTTAAAAATTTAGGGCATTTCATCTCTTAGTTCATACAAGTTATTTCACAAGCAGAACAAAAATTAAATACCGAACATGAAACACAATACCAGTGTATCTTATGCAATTTTCATAAAAATTTTCTGGGTTCAAAAGATGGGGCATGTAGGATACGTGGAGTAACTTATTTATGAATATTTTTATGAACTGATTACACCTATAACTACTTAAATAAAAGCAACTATTCTAAACAGAAAAGTGGTTGGCATGTGAGCTACTATAAAATAAAAGAAGTCAAATCATATTTGTTTTGTAATACAGTATATTCAGCTTCTGGCTGACGGGGAAAGGTAACGAGTGAGAGGAAGCAAGAGGGGGACAAACAAAAAAGCAAACCTAGCGAGAGGTAGCAAGAGAGAGAGAGACACACACAACCATAGGAAGCCCTCATATACTGTTTATTTATAGATCTACTCCATCTAGTGTAATGATAGCGATGGAGGCCCCTGACAGCAAGCAACAGAGTCAAACCACCGGCTGGCAGCAAGTAGCATACAAGGGGAGAGTTGCAACTAAATAGTAACAATCTTACTGTAGTTATTTGCTTGTCAAAATAGGCTGTATGGTAATGCTGCCTGATGAAGCTGGCTCAGCCAGCGAAACATCTCGATCACACAAATGCGTGAAAAATGTGTTGTCCTACTTTGTGTGTGTGTGTGCGTGTGCGCCTGTCGACGAGTACTACTCTGTGAGTACTCAAATTCCTATCTTTTTATATAATTTTGGTAAACTGAGTATGTTAACATTGTCATGTTGGCAGACAAGGCACATGATGTCACCAGCCTGTATTTTGTTTCAAAACTGGTCTACGTTTCTTGGCAATAATAATGATTGTGTCGTTTATCTGAATTTTTTTCACACCGCAAATACATTAAAGAGAGTAATAATAATACTTATAGAGATCAATCTTTACTTTATAAACAATTTCATGTGAATATTCATGAAAATACATGTGGTGTGGAGTAACACAAGGAAGCAACATAAATAAAGAATACTGTGCTACCACCATATAAATGAAAATGTTTAATGAAGCACACATTTCTACAATATCTAAAGAGAAAACCGACATGATCATTAATTGCATGTTTATGACATGCACTTGTAGTTAATATTCTGATTAAATAAGCAACAATGATTTTAAATGCTGAAGTTTGTACAATCTTATGCAACTCACATGTTGCACTAGTATTTTTAAATAAAAACTTTTTTAAACATGTAAGGAGCAATTTCTTATTAAAACCTAACACGGGCAAATTATTTAATTTAAAATTATTAATTTACAGAATATAGTTGACCTGCACAATTAAAGTTTTTCTCTGTTTTATCTGCCGTATAGCTGCTTAGTTTTTCTATTTTCTGCAACTCGAAACAATATAAAAAAACTTAACAACGAATTATGTGAAAATAAATATCCACTCTAAGCTTCTCTAGCCTCCTCTACTACATGAAATATAAAACCTAATCCTCCATTCCCTCATCCCATGTCCTCACAATGACTTCTTACTGACGCTCCACTTCCTTTTTCCCTTAGTCTTTCGTGACAAAGCTCGAAAGTGAAACATTATTGCCTCACTTGGTTGGAGCAGTGGTGAGGGAGAGGGAGGGATGCAACCATGTCACTGGGAGAGAGCGGTAACTGAAGGTGGAGAAACAGCAAGTTCAGGAACAGGTGAAGCACCAGGCTCCTTGTCTTCCATATATAATCCATTCACTGTTACTTCAAACTTTTCTGAAGCCCTGCTAAAGTTATACTTCCAGGATATTCGTCCGTCTTGTGTAAACAAAGCTTAACAGAGTCTAGAAAATTACACAAAAGGGACAATGCACCACATTCGTGAATAATAACTTTTTCTTACTAGTCATTACCAACACACCTATTTCCTCCCTGTATTTATTCATACTCATTATAAATGTAATATTGTAATTCATAGTTAAAATACAAGTAAAATTCAATTTAATAAAAGTATGATACTTTCATGTTAATACAAGTATAAAATGCTTGTGACACATGACATATTTAGGAAACACCCAGGCATGTCATACATGGGGTGATTTTTTCAAATGTTTGATTAAAAAAGTGTGAAGAAACTGCGAATAGACTATACATAAATAGCTGATCGGCACCAGCGCACGTAAAACAAAATAAAAAAATTAACACAGAGTTAGCTATAGTCCATTCACACTTTCTTCGGCCTTTTGGAATTGAACCTTTGAAAAATCACCCTAGGCATAATATGTCAACCTGTTTTCCCAATAACTTGTATTACACCAATATTTAACACTGATTAACTTTAGAATACTGTATTATTGAATAAATGAAACTTTACCTTAGTATCTTATATAACTTGTAATATTTATTTTGTATTAAACATGAATTAACAACAGCGAGAGCAGCGACGTGTTGGCAATGGCCAGTAAGAAATAGTTCACAGTTACAATATTTTTTAACCTCGTTTTTATGTATACTGTTTGTAATGTAAACGTTGCCAATTGATATATTTGTATTGTTAGCTAGCACTGACAGAAACACATTTCATTGCTGCAGTTAAAAATATCCGCGCAAATTCCCCTCTTGTAATCTGTCTCTCTTCTCTCCGTACCACCTGTGTAGGAAAGGTATACTTTTTTTTATTTCTAATTTCTGCACATTTCAAACTAATTACAACAACAATAATGATGTCTGAGATTGTAATTTACAACTGAAATGAGATTTTATTGTTTAAATACGTATTATATGATATTTAGATGCAACGACATATTTTAGATGCGATGGTACGACACAGCTTGTTGCACGACACTTACAAATCCAGCAGGTTGGCAGACGTGGCCTAGCCACGCGCTTGTCCCAATATGGCGGGCGGGCCGTTTACATAGTGCCTTATGATTGCCAGTGGCGTGTGGCGACATGACAATGACACGGCATGTTTCTGAACGAAAAGTCAAGTTCACACTTGTGTTTTTGAAACATACTAGGGAAGTTACAATGTTGTGATAAATATGTGTTTCCAGGACAGGGATAATTAATATACTGTAACGAGTGTTGTGATCGCCGCATGTGTAAGGGCGTAGCCGCCATTTCCGTCTATGGTGGCTGTGTTGTAATAATTGCGCACAGGCCAGATGTGTGTGGATTTCAAATATGTGCAAAGTTTATATGTTTTAACCATGAATTGATGTTATGACGAAGTTATTTATTGAAATTCACGTTTGTTTATCACAACATTGTACCTTTGTGCTAGATGTTTGAAACATAGTTATGTAACGAGCTTACATTTCTGTGATTTGAATGTCTGCCACAGACCCAAAAATAATACTAAGCCCAAACCAGGTAAATTTTAATAAATAATAAAATGCATGTAAATATTAGGGGTAGGCCTATGTGTTTGCATTTTCACCACTATCTTTTACATTTGTCTATGCTACGTACAATAAATAAGCAACATGAGTTGCGTGCTTGAATTTACTGTGTCGTTTTGTTGGACTGGTTGTCCCTTCATTTTAATTCTTATTCCAAACGCATGTTAATAACAACAGGGTAAATACTAATGTTGTTTTCACCACAGTTGTAACAAATACCACCGTGGTTAAATATTAATGTGTATTATGTGTAACATGCTATATCGTGTGTAACAAATAGTTATAAAGCCGACCTAAATATTGTTACAGGCCTAAATTGTGAACATTCATAGGAAATATGACAGCATTCTTTGAACAGCTGTAAACAGCAATCAATGCATGTGACAGTTATAAAAGTATAAGTCACATGGCAGTGTTAATGTTCACATGTAGCAGAAGGATACATAATCAGTAACCAAAAGAAGAAATTTAGCAGGGCTTCAGAAAAGGTCAAAGTTATCGTGAATCAACTATACCCATAAATATGCCCCCCCCCCCCCACAATTACTCTTGCTGTTGCATGTTGACACTCCATATGCATAAGATACATAATTAAATACTTTTCCCTTAAATTTGGAAGTGAAAATGTAGGATGCTTAAAATATGCAAAGGCATAAGATACACAGGTAAATATGGTACAGAGTAGTCACTATTCTATGATAATCTATACAATCAATTTTAAAAATTTTTTCAGGGGTGCCATACGTAAGCTGTTTAAATTTATGGTGCAATTTTTTTTGGGGTAGGAAGGAGGAGGGATCTTACACTAAGGAGACAGTAAGGTATTTATTAACGTAACATTTCAAGTCCGTATAAATTATGCTTAAGTAAAATGTATGGGCTAATAGAGAAATAATTAAAATGACTATTCTACATTTGGTACAAACTCTCTTCTAAAAAGGATTAGTCGCACAGTAAGCTAACCACCTGCAGCAATGACTTGTGCTGCTAAAAAGCATTCAGAGTGGCTTTCACCATTCAAAAAAATTTCAAACATCAGTTGATCCTGAGAACTCTGGTTGAGCTACCACCAGCAAAGGTCTTAGAAATATGCAGAAAATTTGTCACACCAACCACAACATTCTGGTATTAAAACTATCCACAAAATGGTCAAACAAAATCTTCCACAGGAAACTGCAGAGTGTAGTTCAAAAAACACTAAGTGAGTATGAGAGAGAACAGGTTTAAGGTTGAAAGGTTTTACGAACCAATGAGGTCAAAAGGTAGTGAATATGGAGCAACAGCAGAATACAAGGATGGGGTAACCCTAAGAAAACCTCCTGATTAATGGCGACGTCCACCATATTTCCTGCATGCAAAAATCAGGGTGACCCTATCAGGAATAAAACCTGGTTCACCTTGGTGGAAGGCAAGCAGTCGCGACTACTACACCATCACAGCCCTATCTGTATTATTAATAAACACTGCGTTATTAATATACACTCATAGAATAGACCAGAAATAATGCAAATTATTTTACAATGGTCAGCCACCACCATCCACCACCACCAGCAACCACCACCATCCTAGAAAGAACACTTCTTTGAAAAAAAAAGAAAAAAAAAAATATTTGTTTAAAAAGTAAAATTTTGGTATTCCATCAGTTGTGCAGAGAAAGGATAAAGGTGATAGAGGGCTCTGGATTACCAGGAAAATTGGCCTTCATAAATCAAATCATGCTGAAGGTTAGGAATGAAGCACGAACCATTGCTGGTGTGGCCTCTTGGATATATGAGAGAGGATACATGACAAACATACAAAGACAAACTGATTATCAGTAAGTTTGTTTGCTGACAAGAGATATGGGCAGGCCAGTAATGTTGCCAGCTATTCTAGACACAACTTATAAAGAGCTCCTCTTTTTAACCTGGGGAAATGAGAAATAGACTAGGAAACTGTAAAAGCACTATGTATCCTGAAAGTGAATTATGGTATCGGAGGAGGGAAAAAGAACTTATTTTATTTTAAATGGTAATGTTCCAACTTGAGAAACAGTAGGTAAAACATCAAAGAGAAAAATCAGGTGAAGTAGAGTACGTAAGACAAATTGTGTCTTTTTATAAAACTTGCACATCCTAATTCACCTGTACCACCACGCCCAGAACACCTTTCACAGGCATGACAATAACTTTGAAATCTCTGTAAAGAAATAGAAGAAAACACTAAACACATTCCCAAATCCAAATATTTATTTAATAGGAGGTGTTACTTATTTAAGATGGAGGCGTCGGTGGGGGGGGGGGGGGGGGGGGTCAAAGAAGATGAAGGGAGCAGCAACCTTTTCAAAGACCAGACCCAGCTTAGCTAGGAGTTGCTTGACACAAAAACACCAGCCAGGTAACATGGGATCAAGACAACATTCGCCAGAAGTTTATTCATAGTAGAGGGAGCAATAGAATTCTGCTGACTTTATATATATATATATATATATATATATATATATATATATATATATATATATATATATATATATATATATATATATATATATATATATGCATGCATGCATGCATACATTTAACTGCATGTTTTAAAATATTATTAATGACCAAGATAAATGCAACAAACTTATTTTTTGGGCTATGTCCAAATTTTTGCCTTTTGTCAATCAAAAATTTTATGGTTCCCTAAACACGGTTGTAACTTCGAAAGGGTAGTTATTCCAGAGCCCGTAGTTGTGTTTACTTTAAAAAGGAAAAACGTGCATTTCTTAAGACGTTATTTAAACGAGTATAGGAAATTTTTTTTAAATGTATTATTAACAGTAATACTTTTTCTAAAATTCAGTGCCAAGGGCATTGGTATCTGCAATAGTATCGGGGTACCTGCAATGGTTTCGGGGTATGGGTATCGGAACAACTCTAATAATTACGGAACTTTTTTTTACGATTTTTAAAAAACACGATGTTGCTGTACCTAAATCTAATCTGACTAAACACACGTGTACCAAATGCTGATCATTAGTGTAACGTGAGCAGATCACATTGCAAATGTGCCATTGCAAATGTGCATAATCATGCCAATATGTGTATACACGAAAATATTTGCACCATGCAAATGGGCATGAGAAAAGAACACAAACTGATTATTAATCGCTTTTGATTTAAGCAGGAAGTTCACGTTTTATGATATACACAAAATTCTCACTAAGTTTTTTTTTAACAGCATTTCTGCCATGTTCCTCCATTAACAGACTGATGCGCGCTCCTATCTTCATGATAGTAGGTAAGGCCTTGACTGTCCTCCCAAGTTCACCAAGTAATCCTGCCGCGGCATTTTAGCTGCTACTCTAGCCCGGTGGGTCATGGTAGGTTCTGTGGGGGCTGCTTTGTGGGAGGATACCGTCGCAGGAGAGGGGAATCAAACCCCAGAATGAGGCTGAACCGCAATCAATTCCCTTCCAGGGAGATCAACCTTACTCAATACGAGGGCTGCCAAAAGGGGGTGTACGAGTCGTGAGATGAGTTAATCGATGGTGATGGTGGATGATCCTGCCAAAGGGTGTGGTCTTATCCACAGTGGCTTGGTAAGTCGGCGTGCAGGAATATAATTGTAGGGGGAAGAGACTGCATGAGACTTCGGGACGACCTTAGTGGGAATCGAAGACTGGAAATCTTCCCAGAAGCCAACTTTATAATGTACGTACTTTGAACGTCCCGGTTGTGGGCTTCCTTAGGCAGGATGATGATTATGGCAGGCGTTGGAGTCTCCGGGTGGAGGGGACGTATAAGTTCTGGTTCTGATTCCAGCCAACAAGCGCCTAAATATGCATATAATTCTGACTTGTGGTCGAGAGGGATGAAAGGAGAGATAGGTCGAGGTACTAACGCAGGTTCCTTGGGTTCCACAGACGGTGCTGTATCCTCACTCGTAACCTCAACATCGACCTGCGAGTTTGTTCATCTTTGTAAGGCTTGGCATTCTCTGCGTCATGTTCGACACTTGATTCCACCTTTCTTGCTGTGCATTTGACCTGCCTTCTAACCTTCCTGTACACGTGCAGCCCAAGGGGTGTGTCTTATTCAGTCACACCCAAGGCCCTGACGTATTAATAAGCCACCGAGGGTAGGCGAGGGAGCACCGGAAACCCCAGAGCAGGGGCTTGTCTTCTGCAGACTCTAACCTTTCTGCAAGCTCAGTCTCCTGTGGAGTTCGGTATGCCTCAAGACTAGACCTCAATGGGGTTTCTCAATTGCACCTGCCAACAAGTTTTTTCTGACACAAATAATTAACAAAGAAATAGATGAACCAGGAACTAAAATTAAAATCACTGTAGTCCACTATGTCAGTTTACGTAATATATATTACGGTTTGTGGGACAGTGGGAAATCCCGATTGGATTATAAACTAGATAAATTCAAATAATTAATTATTCAAATTAATGCAGGCGAAGGTGAGTCTGGTAAAGTTAAAATTACATTTACGTTAATTCAATGCTCTTTACAGTGTGTCCCCGAAAATGGGATTTGTCCAGAAAGTAAAATGTCGTGACAACCTGCTACCACGGAGTCAAGGAATGTGACTGGAGTAAAGGGTTTGCAGGGTATAGGACGTCGGGTTACCTCTGGAGTCTTCCGGAGCAGGAAGAGCCTTCTTTGAGCTGCTGGGGCGGAACCTTTTTAAAGGTGCCGGAGAAGTTGAAGCCGTATTGCAGGCTGCAGGAGTTGAAGCCATGCTGCAGACTGCAGGAGAGGCGGGAGGTCTTCCGCAGACCAAGGAGTGCTCACTGACCTATGTGGCTGGCATCTCTGGCAAGAGGCGTGCCTGCACCTTCTTATATAATAGAAAACCCCTGGGATCAACGATCTTCCAGGGGTGCGGAGTAGCACAACCTTTAATCGCAGGGGTTGGTTTATCAGGGTTGTGGCGCTGCCGCTCATTTCTTATCTCCCTGCGTGAAGGCAATAACAAATTTATGCACCTCGGCCCGAGGCTGGTGGGTGTGATGTCACAGGGCAGCAGAGGTGCTGCGATCCTACAGTATCGTTGGAACTTCTTCCTCAGATAGTTTCAGAGTAATGGTCCGGCAAATAAAATCTTATTTATTCAAAAGGGTGGCAATCACATGCCGGGTTCTGGGCAGGCCATACATGTCATAATTAATTGTATTAATCATCTTTACGTCCAAGGTTGTCAAATGCACGAATTCCCTTTGATTGGTACGTGAAAGTACTCTACCACTGCTCATGACTTTCCCCGAGCTCTTGTCTGCTCATTGATGAGGCGAAGTCGCCCATAGCGAGTGCAAACGTGTTGCACAGCAATGTGGCATGCATAAAGCTGAATAACACTACATTTTACAACTATGACTGGAAACTGTCTCGTACTGTATGAGATTACCCGTATCCTGGGGCTGAAATAGGACGAGCCATCATTTATCTCATATGACTTTTTAGAAAATAAACTGAATATTAATGAACAGTGTCAGTAAACTTCAACTTCTATGGTTACAAGTGAATTTACCCCAGTGTTCTAACCCAATGGCAATAGATACATAGTTACAACTTATACAGACAGAAGGCATTCATCATCAAGTTTGTGTGTGTGTGAAAATAGTGCTTGACTATATGTGTACACTATCTTTTCTTCCAGTGTGTGTTGGTGTCACCTGTTTTAAAGCCTATTAAATCAGCAATGATGACTATAGTTGCAACTAATATATTGTTGTGTATGTTCAAAGAAAATGATGACCAATGTATAATACTGACTTTTGCACATTACAGATAATATTTAAAACTGGTTTTTATAACCATTTTCATTTATTATTTCACTGGGGTCGGATGTCATTTGTCAGAAGTGTCCCTTATGGAAAATCTGAAAAAGTTGTTACCAACTCACCCTTCTACTTCCTCATCAGACAAGTTATGACACTTGGAGGCATCCAAATCATGAAGGGGCAACTGCTTTTCCAACTGCTGTCGACGATATACAGCTCCATCACTGCCTGTGATGGGGAGTTTCCCAACGGGAATCTGTCGCATGTACTCTGATGCCTACATTACATGCAATATTAAAGGCATTAAAAACTGTTAAACAGCATTTTAAGCAGTAGCATTTTGGAAAAAAATTTACATAGATGCATCCCATTAAAAAAATTACAAATGCTTTAGTAATCCAGATATACAAATGTAATAAATCATATTATTAAAACTACAATAAAAGTCTAAAAACATGTAAAATCATGCTGCATGCTAAAAAATACATTGCATAACTACTGAAACTTAATTAACAAACAAGTTCAGATTTAAAAATTTGTACAGTAATTTTAATATTTAATATGATGCAAAAGAGTAAAGATATCTGGAGTAAAACACAATGTAAACAGTATAAGCTAAGTGAAAAAAGACGAAGCCAAACTGTAAAAATATATATATAAACATGAACTGAAGCAAAACAAAAATTATCAATACCTAAAATTTAATGAAGCCACACAGTGTAACTATTTACAATCATGCTAGCCATCATGCCAGAAATGTCGTAAGTAACTGTAAAGAAATTCATAGAATCAATTTTCTTAAGACTTAAAAGTAGTGTGTGGCAGGCGCATTGCTCCCTTCGTCATCAGGTAGCTCCACCCTCTGTTTTCGAGACATTCAACAAGCATGCATGCCATATGTGAAGTCACCAAGGAGTGCCTTCTACATTTCTTGGTTGTTTGAAAATGTTATGGAGAATCCATCAGAAGACATATAAGGACTGACTTCCTGCCTTGGGGGCAGAGAAGCAGAGAGGGACTTTAACGCTCCGACAGACTAAGGAACTTCGTTCCGTCGGGGGAGGGGAGATGGGCTGTTACTCAATATGTAATTTAAAAAGTTAGCTATAATTTTATATACGGATTTTTAATATTATATTCAATTTGCATTTAAAGGGGATTTTGTACATAATCATTTATATTATCTCTTATTATTTTTGTACCTTTGTGATCATGGTTTAGTTGCTATTGTATTAAAATATTTTGTGATTTTGCTGGGGAAGTTTATAAAAGACATGAAAGAATTTTCTCCTCACAATACAGAAAGGAAAAAAAATAGCTGGTTGCAACTTTCACAAACCCTACCACAGGCCTGCCGTTTTAACAGATTTTTAACTTTAGAAAGGTCTTTATTGTTTTTTTTCTGGGGTGAATGATTATTAAACAAAATATTTTGGACATACACCATTGCTTCAATAGTGTATGTCCAAAATATTTCGCTTATTCACTGGCGTGCGTATACAGTTATCTACATATTTCTGTCCCTGGCTGTATGATCACATGCAAAGGCCAAGACCATTATTAAAAGAACCTTTGCAGTTTTGCATTTGGCATTGATATCACAATAGTGAGGAAACAAAAATTACTGCTGATACGGTAGTTGTATAAACAAAAGTATAAGTGTGAGTGAAGAAAAGAATTATGGTATGTACATTCCAAACAAAAACCACTATATTAAATATGCAAACGCCCTTCATATTCATTTTCCCCTCTATTTTGCCATTTTTTTATTCCAAGTAATTTATAGCATTTGACCCAATGATTCCAGGATTTTACAGGATTTTGATATACAGGAACCAGGATTTCAGCTTCATGGCTGGTGGCAGCCCTGTCCTATCACTTTAGCACTGGTTGAGAAGAGGGAGGGGGGTGAGAAGCTCTACTTTTGGGAAATTTTCCACTGAAGGAAGGAGAGATAGAGTACTGTTTCCATGTGTTGGCAAGCTACCAGCACTTGTAGACAGAAAGCTGAGCTATTCTGCTTTTGTCAGTGTGGTCAGTTAAATGGGGTAGTTCTATTTAGTGTTTTTTCATTGTTAATAACATCTTGGATTTATGATAGTAGTGAAGAAGTGTCTACAAGCAGTTTTGAAAGATGCAGGTGTTCTGTAGAAACCGGGACCTGGTGAGGAAAGATGGAGCTGCTAGTACAATAGATGAAGGTGAGTCCATGACGATTTCTCAAACATTTTCCTAGTTCTTTTGATGATAGCCTCCTTGTAGTTAAAACCGTGAACATGTCGTTTGTAGTGAATTTGTTTGTTAGTATGGCAAAGTTGGCATCACTTGAGCGAGTGAAGAGATTTGGGCGGCTCTGAACATGAGGTTTTGAAAGCTGATTAGGGTTAAGCAACGTATGTAGCAGTGCCAGAATGAAAGGGTGGGAAAAATGGGAGATCCCCAAGAAAACCCGCAGATCAGCTGCATCATCTGGCACTATTCCCAGATGCGAAAATCCAAGTGTGACCCTGCCAAGAATTGAACCAGATTCACCCAGGTGGGAGGCGAGTAGTCTAACCACTACACCACCGCAGCCGCTGGCATAACTTGAAGTTTGTGACGCGCACACAAGATATTCAGCCATATTACTGAAAGTTCCAGAGTCATTGCAATATATTGTAGGTCATGCTATTCATGAATGTCTACCATTTAAAGAATATTGTCAAATTATGTTGAATCTGGCAGGTACCCTTGTAGCCATTGCATGGAATTGTATGAAAATATTGGATAGAGTACAACACCCCAGCAAGTACATGCAAGAGTTTGTTATGGAAACCGTTAGATTAATAGATGTGCTGGGTTTCCCCTTGTGAGGAATCATATTTGGTTGAAATAATCTTTTTCAATTTATTGCCAGAAAACAGCAAGTATTTTCACCTTGTGAAAAAAAACCACATACTCTCCAGCAACTGTTACAATTAGTCACACAAGTGGAATTAACCACTGGTGATTGTAACCGGAAAAGTATTGCAGAGATGAAGCGAAAACTGCAATGTAAAATTTGCTTCTGCACTACACACTACACAAAACAAAAAGGTTTTTTTTTTTTTTTTTTTTTAAATTAAGGGAGGAGGGGATTCCGTTCAGAAAAATAAAGACAGAAAAGAATTACGGGACTCAGGAAAATATGCACTGCACGAAAATGGGGAACAGCAGGAAGGTGGTAATAAAAATAAATTAAAAGGACAGGTTTTAAAAAATAGGGAAAAAACTGTAATTTGTTTTAGATGTGGGAATCCCAGGCATTTTCATTTAATTGGCAGTTGTGGAAAAAACCCCATGGTATTGGTGCCATTTCGAATGCAAACTTACATAGTAAACGGGGTTTGTTCTGTTAAACATTGGTGAATTGGAAATGTACACATTAGTTGATTCAGAGATGTCCATGTCTGTAATGAAAAAAGTTTATTGTAATAAAAATCTGCGTGACACTTCCTTAGGTACTGTATAATTGAAAGAGAGAATTGGTTGTTTTGTCTCTTGCAGATGGAGGATTGATTAAGTCAAATGTTGTTGCTGTTGTCAAAATTAAAACTGAACATCTTTCATTAGAGATACATTTTTGGGCATTTGAAAATTTATTGCATGATATATTAGGCAGTACACAAGCTTGTATTGATGTGGCAAATAATTTATTAAGGTACGTTTTTTTCCTAATATTTCTATTAGGTTGCTCAATGAGATGTCAAAATGCAGTAATTACAATATACTGAAACAGTACTGCAAGAACAGGATAAAATAAAAAATTAATCTAGTGACATTATTATATCTTTATTAGGATATTATGCTGAGGTTCCGATAATTTTAAAATTAAAAATATAGTGAATCAGTGTGTCTGTGCCAAATTGTGTGTCTATGCTGAAAATTCTGATTTTCAAACAGCTTGTCACAGAATTGCAGGAAAAGGGTATAGTCAACTAGCGCGTTTGCTTTTTTGGGGAAAAAAAAAAAAAAAAAAAACCACACACACACGCGCGCGCGCACACACACACACACACACACCTGGTCAATACAGTGTTATTTGCGACTATAGAAAAACCAGAAATTGTACGTGGATGTGTACCCACTACTGGTCATGGAAACAATGTTCAAACATTTAGATAAAGCAAAATAATTTACTATTTAGAATTTGAATTCTGCCTCTTTGCAGTGCACCAAGACCATGAAAAATGATTTAAGGGTTTCATAGCATGACAGCAAACTAAACCAGAAAACAAAAATCTGAAGGGAGTTATGCAGGTACTGTGGCCTCTTATCCTTGGGAGCAAGTGTATTTGGATGTAATGGGGTCCATTGTCCTGAAGTACTTCTGGTTATGCATACGTTTTAGTTGCCATAGACAGTTTCAGTAAATTTTTTGTTTATTCTATCCCTTACATACCATAAACGCAGTAGAAATATGTAAAGTAGTAATGCAGCAATTATGCAGTATTTTTGGTTCACCTGTTTATGTAGTGATAGATAATGCTACATATTTTCTTTAAAGCGAGTTCAAGGGTTTGAATTTTATATTTGGGGGGGGGGGGGGGGGGGGTAAAGATGGTGCAGACAGTCCCTTATCATTATCAGGCAAATTCAATTAAATGGGTTAACAGGAATTAAAAAAATGTCTTTACGTAGTTTTCAGTCTGATTGATACTCAGAATCACTGAGAAAAAGTTTTATATTTGCCTTTCTTATGTTTTAATAATGTTGTACATAATGTTCACAAATATGCTCCCCCAGAAATATGCTCCCCCAGAAGTCTTTTTGGGACGACATTTGCGACACCCACTCATATTGTCAATAAAGAGTACTTGTTGGAGACTGTGGATATTAAAACCTTGAAGAAATATGGGCAGATGTGACACATAATTTAATAATCTATCATACTAAGTTGGGACAGAAAACTAATTTTTCTTACAGAGACCTAAGTTTGAAGCACACCACCTCAGTTCAAGGGTTAATTATTTCAGTGCGAAATTATCTGTAAAATGGAGAATGCCATTTCAAAGTCTGGTTTTTTACGCCTGTTTCATTATTAGTGTCAAACCCTAATTCTCCAAATAAAACAGAGAAAGTACATGAAAGTATATTTAAGAAATATTATGCAACTCCAAGTACCATGTAAAGGGTCCACCTCTCCCTCTAAAAAGACTCATGGTTTCTCTGATTTTTGGATGCAACAAAAAAATTGTTTAGAAAAGTTACTGTACGGTATAAGTTGCATGTGCAAAATCTTTTACAAGGGTTTGTCATGGAAACGCAGATATTTAACCCTTAAGTATTTTTGAGAGAAAGTTAAATGAATGTTATGCAATGGAATTTTTTGCTAACATAATAAGTGTACCTAATATAATCTATGAAGAATAGTATACGCTTAAAGTTATTAGTTTCAACAACATTTTGTGGGTATTAATGGAACATTCGGTTTAATTTTTTAAGGGCATAGCACTTTTCAGCGTAATTTTTCGTATTTTTTTTTAGAAAGGAAATGCCTATCCATCGTCGTTATTATGAGTCCCTTCTCTGGTCTGTTGTATTGACGCATGCTGAATCAACACAAGAGACCCAATGTTCTACATGAACGAAACCAGTGGTAACGGACTGGCCACCAGAAGCCGTGGGATTTCTACAGCATAAATAAAACACTTTGAGTGGTTTGAGGTTAAGAAATATTACTACCATAAATTTGCACGTGGTGATGATAGCAAAATACAGCTAATTGTAGAGGAGATATTTATATTTTTGAAGATAAAAAGCAAAAAAACTGCTTTCGGAAGTGTGGCAGTATTTTGCTATTTAGAGTGAAAACAAATTCTATGAAAATTTTGAAAAACTTATTTTTCAGGCTGAGTCAAAATCAAAATCAAACTTAAAAAAAAAAAACCACTTAACAAATATTTATTCAATGAAAATAGGACATACAATTTAATCTCTACAAAAATACAGATCATCACAGGTAAAAAATTCAATAATTTTTACAGTTTTGCCAGAGAAAAATACCAAGAACTGGAACCAAACTTATAACCGGAAAGAAAGTGGAACCGACCCATCCTGACTCCAAAACTACATGTCTTGCTGCCCCCAAAAACATTCATTACAAAAATTCATGCAGTCACAGACGACACATACTGTATATGATTAACATATCTGGACACATTAAATGTCTATAATATATAGATATTTTCAGATACTATTAAATGGTTGCTATGAAAATTTATCTTTTACATTTGTGTACACACTTATTTGGTGCTTATTCTAAAAACGTATACTTATCCACCTTCCTTTTTTTGGATTAAGTTATTAAAATGTTTGGAAAACTCATTATCATGGTGATTACTAACCTAATTGCAAAAAATAATAAATTAAAAAACAACAAATTATATGAGAAATAAACTTGCAAATTTCATGTGTGATGCATTTACCTAATAATAAAAACACCAATCTGAGCAAATTGGCTTACCTCCTGCATAAGTTTAAATGCTTTCCTGCAGGCATGGAAAAATGGATAAATTACTTATAAAAATATAAATGAATTACTTATAAAACATGAGGAAAATGCACATGTTTACTTGTAAAGAACTTTGTTGAAGAGACCTATCTACATTTTTAACTTATATGGAGACACTGCATTACAAAAAAAGATAAGACTCCATTCTGCAAATAATAGTAAGTTAATAAGTAATAACATTACTTTGTGACTTTCTTTATGTGATTAAACTAAAAAATACAACAACATGAGCAATTATGCTTGACCTATTATATATAATATATATAGTAATACTTAAAAATAATAGAAAGGCAATATTTTATATCTGAATTCCAAACTCTGACATCCATTTTTTCCATTACTCTATTTGGACAAGGAATATGCAGTGTTGTGAGGGCAAGCTCCAATTCTGTATTAATCTGGAGATTTTTATGACAGACTAAATAAAACCATAATCTTCATGAACAAATCTCAGACTGTCCCGAAACAATAACTTTCTTGCCTTTTACTAGTGATTTTAGATTTCATGTTTTGAAGACTTTCCAATCAGCATAGCTAATAAAACGCTTTGAATAATGCATTTACTTGGAGTTGTGTATCTGTGTATCTATAATCTTCCCTGCTGATGTAAAACTCTGGATTCTCTCATAAAAATACAGAAATTAGATCTACACTATCTAGGAAACTAAACGTGATGGGAGAGAGTATTAAGTGGGTCAAAGAAGTGCAGCCAATTTGGACTCCTCACCATATGGGGATGGTGCACAAATGATTTTAAACAATGAAGTTCAAAAAATCACTGATACACAGGATAGGGAACAAAGACAAAGATAGCCAACTCCGGTAATGATTATTTGAAGCATAGCAAAACTCTTGTTCACAGTGATTTCTAGCAAATGGACCTGTAACTAACTTGAACTAATCACCGAAATAGTGCAGATTTGAAATAAAACAATTTAATTTTTTGGGAACATGAGAAAATACTACTGACAAAAGCACCAAATAGCTATAGAACTACTTATTAGACAGGCATACATGTATGTACATGATGTAGATAAACTAAACTTTTAACATTGTTACAATGTAAAAAAAAAAGTTTCAATGAGAATACTCTTCCTCCCCAGTAATTTATCTTTCTGGAGATATGGAAACTTTTCAATAAAACCCTTATATTACATCACAAATGTTATTCAACTCAGTGAATGTGTGTCTTATTGTACATCCTCACAGATATAGACTTTAAAGGTCGCACATCTACAAGTTCTTATAAATCCAATAAATAGTTATACGTACCAATAAGTTGACAATACAAACAATATACGTACCAGATGACCCAAATTAATGTTTACACTCTTTGAATAGGAATAACAGGGAAATTATCAAAGGAAATCTGACAGAATTGATTGAATTTGATGCTGTAGGGATAAAAGCTACATGTGTACAAAAGTTAATATTACTGTAGTTACACATGTTCAAAATGTCCACCATCAGCAGCAAGAGATTGTCTGCAGTGCTGTAGAACAGAATGACTAACAGTAGCTACAGCTTCCATTGGAGTGTATTGACACGTGGTCACAATCGCATCTCTCGTGGCATCCAGTCTTCGTGGCTTTGTGGTGTATACAGAATTCCCCACAGACATAAATCTAACTGCATTAAATCTGAAGATCTGGGTGGATAGTCAATACTTTCTCATCAACCTTTCCACTTCCCAGGAGCGACTATATGTCTCAATAATTATGTGGTAGTGCACTGCCCTGTTGGAAAAGGAATCGTCATCTGGGTAGAGTTTGTGAACAGCAGGCACAAAGTTTTTTCTGCAACATGATGTGGTGACTTTCACCTGTCCCCGTTGCATCAAACAAGAATGACCCCACAAGTCCTCTGGCATACATTCTGCACCACACTGTTAACTGCTTGCTCTACCACATTCTGGGGACTTTCATTGGTCCAATACACATAGCTGTGGCAGCTGACAGTTTCATTGAATTTTAAGGTTACCTCATAGGATCAATCAATCATGTTAGTAAAATGTTAGTTGTTGTTGCAAATGTTTACAAACCACTTAACAAAATTTGACACACCTATCTGGGTTATTTTCAATCATAGCATGAAGCAATGTGGAAATGTAGGGCCTCCACTTCAATTGCTTTAAAATGAGATGGACAGTTGATTTTCTGACGTATTACTCATGTACAGCTTGCTGTACGGACTTTGACTTCCTAGGGAATTTGTGAATGTGTGTAACACAGCCCCCACACTTCCTTCATCTGTCATTCTCTTCCTGACACACCGTCCTTTCTTCACATCACACATGGTTCCATCCTTCTCAAACTTGTTACAAAACTGTGTTATTGTTACAAGTAACAATGGTGCTGTATCAAATTCTGCCCTCAATTGTTTCTGTACCTCAACCATGTTCTCACATTTCCAGTAACAATTAAAATACACTTATGTTGCTCAAAAGACAACTTTTCCTCTACAATTGTAGTGCTGCCTCCCAGAGCTACAAATGGAACTGACAACAGTAGAATGGCTACATGCACTAACATACATCCAATGTTGTCATTATAAAATCAAATACACGCAGTCCCATAAGATTGTCTTTAATAGTTTCTTTGTTATTAATGCACAAAAAGTGTAACTAAGATGGGAAAACTGGTATGTTGATAACACAACACAAGAAACAATGCAGTTTTTATATTAAATATGTATTAAATGCTGTGATAGATTGTTATTTAAAAATGAGTTTAAAATAATGAAGTATGCCAGATTTTCATACAGGCCTAATCCTTTTTTGTAACGTAATTTTTTGTTTGGAACTTTGCCAAAGTACACCTAAACTTATTTTAATACATTAACTTATACAGTTTTCAACAAACTGTCATAAAAATTATCTACTAAAATTTTTCATGCTGAAGTAGCAGTAACATAACCAAAAGTATTGCTGCAACTCAAATATTTCAAATGTTCAGAATATGTTATGAAGTGTAGTGCATTCAAGAAAAACAATTCGCTCATATGTAAAAATAAAATAATCGAGCACCATGAATGAATCACGCTAGTACGACTACAGTTGCCACACAGTAGTAACAGTATGAGGCACAGAACCCAGTTCAGTGAACACACAACAAGTCCCAACGGTGCATTCGACAAGCCTTTGTCCAACTGGAGGAGTTTGAGAGAGACTGCATTGTTGGCCTCCAAGACGCAGTTTGGATGTTTTGGCATATCGCTTGCCTCTCGAACCATTCTGCATAGTTTGAGAGCCTGTGTTGGATTCAGTGGAAACAGGGGGGTAGACACACACGTTGAGAAGGCTCAGGTTAATCCCAGTGGGCCATCATCAGGAGGATAATTTCATGATGCGACAGGCTGTAAGCACTCTATGAACATCGTTACACACCATCCAGGGATATGTCATGTTAGCTGGGGATACACCTGTGCCCACCAGTACCATATTTACGCTGCTAGCAGAGCAGGACCTGTAGTCACAGCATCCTTTACGTCTACCATTACGACCTGAGCATCGCTGAGCATATGTGACCTTGTGCCAAGAATGGACAGCTTGGCAGCTTATGGACTGGCGACAAGCGTTGTTCAGCAATGTATCATAGTTCAGTCTGGATACAGACAACAACCGAATTAGAGTCTGGAGACGTCCTGGGCAGTGCTGTGATCCATGCTTCACTGTAGAGCAGCACACTGCCCCAAAGAGAGGTGTCACGGTGTAGGATACCAATGCTACAATTCCCACACCCCTCTGGTGCTTACTGAAGGAACCCTGATGGCATGGAAATATGTCCAGGAAATGCTGCGACCATGTGCACTTCCCTCCCTGGTGCATCTTGACAAACACCATTTTCCAGCAGAATAATGCATGGTCTCACACATCATGGGTATCTCTGGCTTGCCTTTGTGTTGTCAACATGCTTCCTTGGCCAGCAAGGTCCCTAGAACTCTAGCCCATCAAAACTGTTTGGGATGAGAGCAGATGGAAACTTTGGCCAGCGGCAACTACAGCAGATTGAGAAGGTCTGTTACGCTAGCTGTGGCGTGACCTTCCTAGGAGAACTTCCAGTGTCTGCATGCAGTAGGCCTGACCATATCGCCTTTGTCTCCGCAAGTGTTGGTCTCCTGCCATACACACTTGGTGTGGTACAATATTTGGATGTTTTCTGTATAAGTACACACTACCATATCCTGTGCCTGTACCCACTTACAAGCCCCTGCGATGAAAGTTTCAGCGTGATCAAATTTTTTTCCAAATTACTGTACTTTGTCCTTCAGTTTTATAAGAGTCAACAGATGAAATCATTAAATCCATTTTCCGCAAAATTATTGAAGTTTCATATGACCTATATTTTTGAGGCCTCGACGGAAGGTCCCATATAATCTGGTGAAAATTTGTGCATCCTTCTCGTTGCATATGCCTGAGGTTACATCTGCAGTTAACCAGATGCCATATCTCACAAATAAATTAGTATTGATGTAATTTCTCATGACATAGTACATAACATGAACATTAGCATCAAAGGGTTAATGTTCTGACCCTGGGTACATTCTCATATACAGCACATCCCAGTAGAATGCGATAGTTTTCGAACCTATGTAGCACAGCAAGACAGTACGTGGCACGGAAAATGAAAATATTGTAATACCGTAGTAGAAAGCTGTTTACTTATAATATGGTATACAGGTTTCAATTTTTTAAAAAGACATAATTTAAGTGGCCACCCCGGTAATCAACACATTAATGTATTCTGCACACAAAATCATCCACGACACAATCCAGTAAATTATCATTCAATGCTCTCAGTTTGGTAAAAATGTGTTTCTTTAGCTGTTGGATGTTGCAGGGTCTCGTAGCATAAACTTCAGATTTCATAAATCCCCAAAAGAAACAGTTAGATGCTATTAGGTCTAGGGGCCTTCAGTGGTCAGTTGACATCTCCAAACTACAGTGAAATTACATGCCATGCTATTGCCGTTAACTGAAGAGCTATGTAGGCGGCATTAGGAAACACTGCTAGAGCAAGCATATGTTGGTAACGGGCTGCTGTTACTCTAACAGTTTGATTATTCTGAAAAAAAATATGGCCGGTAATACCAAAAGCTGAGAACACACACCAGGCTGTTACCTTCGCGCTACAGGATGTGATACTCCACCGACCAATTCTCCATGTTGATTATGGCAAACTGAAACACTGAACTGTAATGACTGCTGCTTCTCATGATAGACTTAATCCCCACTAGGTCTCAAATGGTCCACAATTCCAATTCGCCACATCCTACTGGGACATCCTGTATTTATATGAAGGTCACAGTCAATTCTACACACGTACTCAGTGCTCAATAACACGATGGCAAGAGAAAACGAGGATAATAAAATTCCCTGAATCTTGCATTTTTTCCAGTCAAAAACTTAAAATTTGCAGAAAAACCAGGACAACACTACCCAACACGTCTAAATAATTTTAACAATTTCAGTTACTGTTAATCGTTGGTATAATAAACTGGGAGTCACGATAGCTTTACACAATTTATAAATCACTGAAAATTTATCACCCGGAACTTCTGTGCGCCAACAAAATACCGGGTCAATTGCCTATGTGTAGCATTAGATGCAGTTTTCTTGTACTTAAACATTGTATCATTTTGTTGTGGGCACATACGCTAATGTAGTTACGGTCACAAAAATATTAATTAATCACTGTTAGTTTTGCTTTTCTAGTAGATCATGAAACAATAGCTTATTTATTAACACTTACATAGATAATTGTATACACTTTACAGTATGCACTGCACTCATTACATTAACATTACACTTACAGCATGCAAAATGTTTCTTTTTAACTTTGTCTCATTCATTTCTAGTGTGTTGCATCTTCACATTAAAAACAAATCTACTACATCAACATTGCCAAAAATAAATTTTTACATTTTTATCAATTAATAAATGAGATTATATTCTGCAGCAATTCAAAAACCTACATTTACAAACATTCCAAGTTATGAAAAACAATTCTTTCAGCACGGTGAGAATAATTTTTATAGCGATATAAAACTAAGTAATTTACAAAACAAAAACATTCACCATCTTATACAATTTGTACTAAAGAAGTTGCATTGCATTACTCCATACCTTAGTTTCGGGAAGAAAAATTTGTTTAGGCGAGTTATATACAGTAACTATAGTAACAAGAAAACCGCTTTGACAATCTCCAGATTTCTCACAAAATTCCTTGACACAGAATTTCCCTGACTTTTCTTTATTTTACAGGTTATCGGATACCCTGAAACATAAACCTTGTTCGCACTCTCTATACCACAAAAAAATTATAAGGTGATAGCTATGCGTATTTCACTTACCACATCATCAGATACATCAGGTGGAACCCAATCAAACTTTAATTGCCAGCATGTGCACTAGCTTTCCCAGACTCTGCAGGTTTCTCTGCATCAGGAAGTTTGAATTTAAGAACTGTAAATCACAACCAATATTGTTGAAACTATCATGGAAATACTGTGACACAGATATTATTTGACTAACACAAGTTTAGAAAACAGCTCTTCAACATCAAAGAAAAAGCCCAAATTTATAGTAAAAAATAAACTAATTTTCCAGAAAAAAATTACTCAACAGAACAAACCCTCTTGATACTTGGGTTGCCATACATGTAAACAACATAGCTCCAAACTAACACATAACCAAAATTTCCGTCCACTCTCTACGAGAAATCTTTATGAATGTCCTTTTATACAGTATAACCTGTCTATATCGAGCCTATTTACATTTAATACTTCATTTAACAACTTGCTTTTGGGGTACTATAAAAAATTGGGTGATAAACGTAGAATATTTGAGGGAAATTTGCAGATACATAAATTTTCTTACAATTTTTTTGGTCGCTGCACACTACAGCAATTATTGTAGTAGACATCAAAATTGCTTGTGAAATGAAACACAAGGTAAATACGAATAAAATAATTACGTCCGATAATAGGATATAAGAATCATTATTGGAAAACAAAGATCACAAGCTAACATTGTACTAATTATTAACGGCTTCTATTTGAGAATCAAGAAGAGCACTTTCCTTTTGCGTATCTTCCAAAAAATTTTTCCTTTTTGCTTGAAGCTCACGAAGTTCAGCTGCTACTTTACGTTTCATGATGACAGCTAGCTCCTTTTCTTGGGTCACCTTCCTATAGGCCTACCTTTAAGTTAATGGCAAGAAATATCATCAAATTTTTGCCATTCAGAAAAAAAAAAAAAAATTGAATACTACCAAATAATTTAACACTGAATATTAAATCATCTATTGGTTAGGTTAATGCGAGATCTACAGCACATGAATAAAAAATTAATTAATTACACTGAAAACTGAAGATATCAACAAGGTCTAGCTACTATTAACTTTGCATTAATTTCAACCATTTCGGGATTAATTTAAACGGTAAGTATTTTCAACCATGAAATTATTACATAACTAATACCGTTGCTAAGCCCAAATTTAAACTACACAAAATAATTAATTGCATGAAGTAATCCTTCATGAAATATGACAATCGTGCTAGCTCATGAAGAAAAATATGTAAACAATGGTCCAATTCTAGGTAGCAGCATAACCAACATTCAAAAAAATCCAAATACAGTATAAACATTCATAAAATACGTGATTTTGATTCACTAAACATGCTACAGATTGAAAATTTACCTTCGCAGGTGGATTACAGTTAAAAAACCTGCAAGCGTGTAAATAAAATTGCGCTTTCTATAACTGCTTATATATAAGCAATTTTCAGGCATCATAATGCAAACTATGCCAAACACACACTTTTTGCAGACACATATCTGGGCAAGGACACTTATAAAAATATGTTCTAACCTATCATCTAGCTCATCCCCACCAATAATTTGCAAACAGATGTCAAAGCACAAGTTGAATGAATGACTTAACCAAAATAAATACTGTGATATTTTTAAACATAGGCTTGTAGCTGCAATATATTTCAAAACCCAGCTGTTGGTCTTCAATTGATAAACATACAGCCTACACCACAAAATGTATTGTGCAGTGCTGTTCATTCGTAACGTACGACACAAAATCATCCCGATACAAGAAAAATAATACGATTTACCTACTTTACAATGCAATTCCAAAACAAATGTCTTCAGATATCCTAACACAAATCAAAGATTAATCGCCAACACCCCTATCAAAAATTTGAAACAAGTTAAACCAACCACCGCCAATGAAACCGCGACACTTCAAAATTCAGCACTGACAAGTCATGCGATCAATTGATAGTAACTCTAAAAAAAGATTGTTCAGCAGTATCATATATCGAAGCTATCAAGAGAATATTTTGTAGAAGTGTCAATAAAACCATTAAAAAAAGTTACGTGACAAAGATACAAATACTAAATCTACTATAATACATATTCTCATTCATGATCCTTTAAAAAAGTCATACTAATTAGCAACAAAAATTACACCTGCATTCAAATACTTTGTTTCAGGTCTTTACCTATTACCTACAGCTTCTAAATGTGTAGTGATGGAAATAAAGAAACAAAAATACTAAGAAACTATTTTCAACTACTTTTTGGATATTTCACAATTATTTTTTTTTTCATCTCTGCTTGTCTAACTTGTTTTCATCAGTTTGCAAGGGGCTACTTCATATCAATGAGCAATGATATAATTTCCTGCAAAGTTAGACACAAATATGATGCTGAATCTAGCATTGTTCTGGCAACAAAGAAAAATAAAATTAGACTTATAATTCTGGAAGTTAAATCTATAAATGGTTCATATAATGGAAATTTTAATCAAGAGTCCAACAGTCCTTTACACAACTTGTTCAAAAGATTGTATGTCATTAGATTTTTATTAATTATCAAGTATACTGTATCTACATTAATTAATGAACAAACATTCACAACTATTGGGCATTTATGAAATTAGTTAAAAAATATATAAATGAGCAAATTAAAATGGATGGAATAATTTCACTACCACCAAATTACACAAAATGAAATTTGACTGCTCAAGACGACAGCTTTGAGAAAACCAATTACATGGTAAAATTCAGAGTTTTAATTTGAATTTAACATCCAAACAATTCTGAGTTCTAAAAGACTTACAGAAACCATTCAAAGAATACATACAGCATCCCTAAATATGTTTTTCTTTTTAGAATATAAAAAAAAAGAAAGTGTGTACGAACACAAGACAGTTAATACAAAATTGCAATCAACTGTAGTAATAATTTGGAACAATAATGGGATTTAAATAAACACTGGAAGTTTATAATTTTTGTTAGAAAACCTGATGAATCACTGTCGCATGGTTACTTGAGCCTACAACAGTAAAAACTAAAATCCCCAACCATCGACATGTTGTTCTTATTCTGGCAGGGTCAAAATAGATGACGTGAGAAAACTGGTGCCAAGTGGAAACGACTACCCAAGGGACAAACTTGTTATCTACGACTAATTAGGAAAGAACCTATCAAATTATGATAAATAAATGCTACACGAGGATGACATTTTCAATTTTTGCATTACACCATTCCTACCTCCTCCAAGCTTCCTCTTCTTGGTCCCCAGCAGAATCTCAAACTGTTCGTAGCCGTCGTCGTCTTTCACATCATGGTCCTCTTTCTTGCACTTGCAGTTGCGACAGAGTTTCCTGATGACACACCACACAATACCAAATAATTACTTCAGCAATGTCTATAAATAATTACTTGTATGTTAACATACGCAAAATAAATAGCAGCATTTACATTATATTTCCATAGGTTTATTTTAGAAGATTTTAGATTTCTGTGAATACTGTATATAACTGTCAATATAAATTTTTACATTTGTTTACTTAAGTCGTGTTATGTTGACACAGGTTGAGTTGTGTGTTATTGCAATATATAGCACACTATGCGATACTTTTTAAAATATTGCATGCTATGTCTTTATAATGTATTGCACAAATGATATTTTGCAATATAACACAACTGTATAATTTTGCGGTGCTGCAATTTTTTGTGATACTACAAAATTTTAATATTTTGTGATGACACCATTTATATGATGCTACAAAATATCAAAATCACAATATTTTTAAATGTCAATGGTATGCAAAGACACCTCGTGTTCAAGCGTAATATTGAAGATTTTAATAATTTTCAAAAAAAGGTTTCTGTTACTATAAGAGAAGTAAGTACCTGTGAAACCAAAATGTTAACTCACAAAAATGGTTCTTAAGCTCTCCAAAACTTCACTTTGTGTGTCCATTTCAAAATATGTATTTAACAGTATGAGTGCAATACAGTATTGGTTTCAAGCAATAGTTGACAGTTGTTGCAATTATAAAAGACTGAACATATACAATTGATACAACAGAGGACATACTAAAAAATAAATTTTAATAATTTTAGGAGTAAAAAGGATTACTTTGTCAGTGTATACTAAGTTGTTTTTATATCATTTTATGTCATGGACTATTTCCACCCTCTGGCATGGTATTATGTTACACATTTTGCCAAGGATCATTTATCTCTTCTACTTCGGTATCAAATTGCACAAATACATTTCAACAACTCATTGAAATGCATTATCACAACATAAACTTGTTGTCCATATAATTTCATTGTAAAAAAAATCAATTAACTAATCTAAAAAGAAGTAGAGTGACCAGATGTTTTAATACACTTAACATAAAAAATGAGATTTATTATAGAATGGTTGTGGTTATATTTCAAGCATGACAATTATGTAAATACAAGCTAATGCAACTGCATAATTGAAAAGAGTACGTAACATTTCGGTGTAGTTACAAATGAAGCAATTACAGTATGTAGAAACAGCAATACAAATTATTTTTTTCAATTTTAATCTTCCGTTAGGCTTCACATCAAAATTATACAATTATCAAACCCATTACATAATTAATTCAATCTTTTCTTCAGACAAATTCAACTCTTCACAAAACTTTATATTCGTTCACATTCAAACATCTTGCAGCAAATTACACTCAATATTAATATACTGTATATCTTATTAATTATTACTACTTCTTAAAATTTTCTTCTTCTAATCATTATAAAATATCTTCCTGCACTTAAAATAAATATTAACATATATACATACTCATCATGTTATATATTATTCTTCAAAATATTCATTACCATTTAACGCACTTCCATATCTGGAGGTGGTGAGGATTCTTTCTAAAGGAAAATTTTGTTCTATTTTTCATCAGTCTTACTTACGTTATCTCGGCTGACGTCTAACCATGACATTCCTCCACCAATTAGCAATGGCGAAATGAAAGACAACCAAGAAGAAAAAAGAAAACAATACTTTCTCAAAACAAATGAAATGTACATAATATATACGACTAATTTTAAATATAACCCGAAAATCTGCAATGTTACAAGTATACTCAAAAAGTATCTGGATGTAAGTTAAAAAACATTAATACTATTTAATTTTAAGTTAGGAGATACCAATAGAAATGTTTAATACTTATATTTCTGTGAAATATATTTTTCATTTAAATGAATGGCATGCAGCAAAGTGTTATTTTGTCAAAATTTGTTAATAAAACTCACTGCATGTGTAAACAACATAAATTTTCATTTGTAATTTACGTGTAAAAAACAAAAGTTTCGCATGGCAATTCGCTAAAGAAGGGCATTTCATAACATTATTTGGCATTCCGCTTTTCACAGGACAGCGCTTTAGAAAATAAAAGGGCTGTCCTGTGAAAAGCAGGACATCTGGTCACCTTAATTTTACTGCACTCCAAGACAAAAGGCAAATCACTTAACACAACAAAGAACAGAATTGAACAAACTGCATTATTAAGATGTGGGATAAGCTGCTCAAAACAACAAAAATATGTAGTAGCAAATTTAGAAAATTTTGCCATCTACTTAGGGCCTAGCAACAGCCTACCAGTGGTCTGCGGTCTACAGTTTGAGAACTCCTGCATTACTGCTTTAGAATTACTTGAGTGAATATATTCAAATTAATGTACACACACCTCTATATATAGGCTACTCATGGTAAAGTGAGCACTTCTTAAGGCCCTCTAAACAGCCATTAACCACTAATAAATATCTTTTATTGTAGATTTATATATTAACTCTCTATATTGGTGAAATGAGTACACTGTAATGTTTATATTAAAAAGTGGCAGAAAGACAGAAATTGGTAGAAAGGAAACAATTAGCAGGGCCTTAAAAAGTGCTCACTTTACCATAAATAGCCTATATCTGTATAGAAAATAAACTTACCTCCAGAAATGTAGGTCCAATCCTGGACAACCATCCCCACAGGTGAGACATGGTGCCCCAGCTCCAATATCGTGCGCTAAACGCGGCTGTAAATAATAGAAGACAAATGTTAGTACATTGCAATGCTGTGATGGGAAACAAACAAGCAAAATATTACACAAACACACTAAGTGATAGGTACACAAGCAGTGTTACTCAGAAGAAAGTGGCTGCCTGGCTTAAGATATTTTGAATGTCCAAAGCCTAGAGGCATGGAAGCACTAAGGGTGACTCTGGATTGTGCATCATGCCTCATTCTAGCCCCTACATACAAGACACTTAACCAGCATGGAGACTTTCCTCCTTCATTAGCATGCCTCTACGAGACCCAGTGCTCTCTCACATTATAGTAAAGATACAGTTATGCCAGGAATATCAACACCTTTTTGAAAAATTTTGTCTTGAGATGCACTTACCTAACATTGACCGTGAAAATGTCAGTTTTAACTATTTTCACTCATGAGAAAATTGGCTTTCCTGATAACTTGAGAACATGAATGTGGAACATTTTTTAAACGCTATTCCCAAGGAGACATCACTCATGTATGTTAAACAAATTTTGAATCGAATTTTTCTGCCAAAGTTCTACACGCCATTTGGTGGCCTGGCAAATATGGTTGTACAATATCCACTTTTCAATATTGTTCCGAAACATGTTCATGAAATTGTTATTGGTGGAACATATTATTTCCACTGGAGCTTCATTCGAACCAAGGACGAAATTTTGAAGCAACTCTATTCCAAGATGTAATGAGGATTTTAGGAATGAAGAAAACCTGAACCCCAGTATTATACCCTCAGTCGGATGGAATGGTTGTGAGGCTAAATCGTACCCTGGAACAGTATCTGGCTATCTTAATAGAAGATAATCAGATTGATTAGGACTCTAAGTTACCCTTATTTTTCCTCGCGTATCGCTCGGCGGTCCACGATTCCACAAGGGTAACACCTTCAAGGATGCTATTTGGGAGAGAGCTCCGCCTACCTGGTGACCTGCTGTTCGGATGTCCAGTAGAGGAAGAAGCAGCCACTCCAGTATATGCTAATAAGTTACGTCAGAAGTTAACCGATATTCATGAGTTTGTGCCCGGAGGCACCTTAACATTAACAGTGCCAGAATAAAAACACGATATGACCGAATAATACCCGAGGAGACTTTTCAAGGGCAGCTGGTGTGGTAGTACAACCCTCAAAGGAAGAAGGGATACTGCCCAAAGCTATGGAAATCTTGGGAAGGCCTGTACAGGATCTTGAAGTGGATAAATCATGTGGTCTACAGGATTTGCAGACAGGCCTCTCGGGCCAGGGAAATTGTAGTGTAAAAAAATACAAAATATGTACATTTTCATTATAAACTTTTACCCCTCAATTTCCCTGCAGTTCATAGCCCTTCCCACAATAGTATTTCTAAATTTTATTGGTAACATTGTCAACTTAGGTAATGTTCAGTTCAATCTTTTTGCAATAAAATATGTTTTCATGAGACAATATCACAAATAGTACAAAAATATGTTTAATTGTAAAACATACACACATTATTTCTCAGTGCAAATTGACTACACGTGACAATAATTTATGGGGAAACTCCAAGCTTCGTTGATGAATGATGCTTTGCGTAACCACCTAAAAAAAAAAAAATATTGCTGGCATGCCTTGAATCACAGTTTTGGGGATTTACTTTCCTGCTGGTGCTGGGACTCTGGCTTGGTGCATAATATTTGGCTACACTTGTACAATAATTTTCCTTGCAAGGGGGCTACGCTTGAAAATCATTCGTGGAGAAACTCCAAGCTTCGATGAAGTGTGACGCTTCACATCACCACCTCAAAAAAATTGCCGGCACGCCTTGAATCACTGTTTGGGGATTTACTCCCCTGCTGGCGCTGAGACTCTAGTTCAGTGCATAAATACACTTGTACAGAATTTTTGCAACTGAACATATTTTCATGAAAAAAAAAATTACATTATGTAGGTATAGGTACATATGTTTCACTGGTTTTACCCCACAATTTCCCTGATCTTCATAACCGTCCCCACTATCGTTTTTGGGGTTTCTAGTGGTCAAATGTTGATGTACCTAGTAAATTCGTATTCTGTGTAATTAGTGGAGTGGAATTATACCACTTTCCAAGAATTCTTTTCCGAAAAATTAATTTTATTTAGTTGATTCTCTCACTGGACTGAAGTTGGTTCTATACTCCGGCCATATCCTGTCTCTCGGATGACTCATACACTTGAGCGCTTGGGACAAGAACCACACATGCTTTCGGGACAATAACCCTGCGAGCCTCAACTTCCAAAACTTTTTTTCTCTGGAATAAGAAGACACATAGATTTGGCTGCTATATTAACATGTCCCCACATGTGTCTCCTACGATTTTATAATTTTTTGGGATGGGGATATATTTTGGAAATGGCGCCAGAGCCCTCCAAGTGTGACAATACACACTTTTAATGAGTGGCGCACCGATTCACAATTTTTTTCGCACATAAGAAAACTATGACCGATAGGGCTGCTATATATGCGCGTCCTCACATGTGTCTTCTATCATTAAAGTGTGTATTGATGCACTCGGAGGGCTCTGGTGCCATTTCCAAAATATATCTCCATCCCAAATAATCATAAAGTGACGGAAGACACATGTGGAGATGTGCATATATAACAGCCTATCTGTTATAGTTTTCTTAGGTGCAAAAAAAAATTGTGAATTGGTGCACAAATCATTAAAAGTGTGTATTGATGCACTCTGAGGGTTCTGGCGTGAATTCCAAAATATATCCCTATCCCAAAAAAATTATAAAATGATAGGAGACACATGTAGGGACACGTTAATATAGCAACCATATCGATATGTCTTCTCATTACGGAGAAAAAAAAATCGAAAGTTGAGGCTTGCAGGGTTATTATCCCAAAAGCACAAGTGTAATACTTGTTCCAAGCGCTCGAGCGTATGAGTCATCCGGGAGGCACGATAGTGCCGGAAGATAGATCCATAGTCAGTCCAGTACATAATTTCCTGACACTGCTACATACCTGTGTTGTTTACCTCTGTATAATCCCAGCACCGCGCTATAAATATACACCGTAAATGAAGTTTTACGCACTAAATATTCGTTGCAGACGGTATTCTTAAATGTAAAGCAATTTGGCTACCCCATAATAATATACTACATAAATTATACGTATTTTATAGCATAAATACAGCTATCTTGATAACCCTCTTCCCTACCACATTTTATTTGTTTTTACAGAAAACTACTTGAAGCCCCTCCAAAATTCCTAGTAATTATGATTACTAATAATCATATCTAACATATCCAGGTATTATTTCTCCCATTTTCAAAGAGTCCTTATTCTTAAGAAATACCCAATGATTGCCAGGTAATAACGATTCGAAATCTCACCTTCCTTTTACGACTTTCCAGTCGCAATAACCACTCTGGGGTTTTCTCCACCACTTCGTCAGTCATTTTTATAAAAACACCACTTTGATAAAATAACGTCACCCGGTCACCGCCCTACATCAAATGTTATCAAGTATTTGTTAACACAACAGCGCAAAATGACGTCATTTTCACAGAGCAACTACGTAAAGAGGCGATACCGTAGACCACAGGTGAAGTAAACCGTCTATTGGTCTTCTGCGTTTTTACGCATAAACGACTTATCACATTAGAATAAATTGAAAAAAAAAAAAAAAAAAAAAGGCAATAGTGATAAATGAGTTTCTTTATTTTTGAATTTTCTAACGATAACCACTATGATTATTATAACAAATTTTTATCAGTTTAAATTGAATACAACTGTATTACAAATTCATAAAAGGAAGTATACATACATCTAAAATCATTGGAAAAAAAAAACAGATTTCTAATCTAATATATCCAAACCATGTCGCATTCGCTTGACATGTTGGCAGAAGAGCAGATCAATGTTGGGACTCGGAGATAGGTGGCTGAGCGGTTAGCCAGCTCACATTCCACCAACGCAATCCGGGTTCAATCTCCGGCCGGGTCACTCCGGATTTTCGCATGTGGGAATAGTGCTGGACGATGCTGTTGCTCGGCGGGTTTTTTCGGGGATATTCCGTTTCCCCAGCCCTTCCGGCGCTGCTCCATACTCACCTCAATCACCCTCATTGGATATCTCAAGACCTCGATATTATGAGTCGTCCAAATCTCTGCACTTTACTTCGGAGATTAGTTTGGTGCAGCCAGCGAGATTGGTCTACCTCATCTTTTGTCTATGGGTGACACTGCGACTCGTGTACTGCTTGGAGCTCTTGTTTTTGCAATACAAATAGTAAATAAGTCAGGTATTTATCGCCAATGTTAAGGAAAACTGAGCAACATTACTTTCCTATAAACCAAACATAAGGATACTATAACACGATTATGTTGTCTGCCCTGGCTGGTTGCATTCAGATCTTGGAGTGAGTCTTCTTTGTTTTATTGTGACCATTTGGATATTCTTACATAATAGAATGACTTGGTCAAATTTTGGTACACAGGGGGATTGAGGTTAGGTTGTTTGTATAGAGGATTGGATAAATAATTACCGGGTTTGGGCGCCAGTGCAAAACATGCGAATCATAGGGTCTGGCATCAGTCAATTGGACGCCGAGGTAGGGAATAACAGTGGTAGGAGAATAGCCCCACTTGGGCCATCCAATATGATGCCTTGCAGTGGGATGGAAAAGGGTTACATGAGGTTTTCGGGGTGGTGAAGGTGAGGTCGATGATGTGATTATACCCGGTTGGCGCCAGATACCGTCAAGGGGACATCAATGTAGATGCTACATCTCTTAACCTCGGGGTTATGGGACGTACGCCTGCAGATTAAAAGACTTACATAACTTAGTGAGCCCGTGCCCTGACACACATGATGTGTCTGTAAATAAATTACATATCATTCAGTTCACAGACATATTTATTAAGTTAAATTACACCTCTCTCTATGGAGAGCACTTTACATAAGACACTAATGGCTATTATATCCGGCCATGCGGTGAAACTGCAAAAACTTCTTGTGCAAACAATGATTACTGCAAAATAAAGCTCCCCAGGGCAATTTAATTCCCATGGGGAGAGGACAGTGGCTTACCAGATGTCTAAGATGAACAAAAGTTTCCGAAGTTACATTAGAGTCTATTGTAATTAATGTCCAGAAGCAAAATATTGAAGCCCACCCGGCACGTATGGGTAAAAAGCCGGAGCTCATGACACACACTCCACTTTCATTGGTTGTTATGCGATGACTGACTTCTCGCTTGACATGCGGGCTCGCCGCAGCTTACCCACACACTGAAAAAGCACTACTTTCTGACATGACTTGCACTTCTTGCACTTGCAACATGCTAACAATTATATAGACATTTGAAAAACCACAAAACTATCCTGCAATACAAAACTCTCGTGAATGTAATGGACAGAACTCTAGGTAAATTATGAAATAAATAATGGCACATTAGCATTGCACTGGAAACAATTAATACTCAAATGTAACAAAAAAGCAATAAATCCTTTAATCATAATAACCACAATGTCTTAATTAGGCCTTGGATTCAAAGTTAAAAAATAGTCGGCCAATTTTGTCATCCTCTACACAGTGTCTCTGGTCGCAATGGCAACCACTGGCTGTGCTACACAGTTGTGCCCTTGCACTTGCTCTGTAACTGATCACTCCAGCGGCTGGGCACACAATTCTGCTGTGGTGGCATTGCAGGTTATGGCCGGACAAACAGTCTTAGAGGTGGGAGTACATGGCACATGTCAAATCCCCCCTCCCCAACGAGATAATTTGTAGGCTGGCCGAGGTAACTGGCAGCAGCTGCATATGCAGACCGACCTGCGTGACCACAGTTGGCACCACCGCTTCTATGGCCCTGCCGCACGATGACAAAAGGGGGGGGGGTAACGCAGCAGCTTACCATTTGTCCTGCTGGGTCGGTCGAGAGCTGATGTCTGACTATCTAAGATGGCTGAAGCCTCGCCGAAGCTCGGCGAGCCTGCCATCAAATGTAAAACATGAAAAAACGTAACTGCACAATTTACATGATTAAAAGAATGAATACTGTGATGCGGGGGGTCCCAGGAAATGATGAGTTGTGTTCGTGCCCCATTTGGTATGGCAAGTGTAGGACAGGAACTTGTGATGTTGTCTGGCACCACATTCGTAGAACGATGATGTGAAGTGTCGTATGGCCAACGGCCTGCAGCGATTTCTATATCCGCGGTCTAATTGAGTAGAGTTTCGTTTTATAATTAATTGATTATTTAAATTAATTCTGTTTAAAACCCTGTTCTAAGGGACGAAGTTGTCAGCCACTTCGCACGCCATATGTTAACTCTGAAGTTACCCTACTTGTGGGAGGCAGGCCCCTTAATAGTAATACTTTTAACACTGAAAAGTACACTGATGAATATATATGCGTGCACGATGATACTCAGTAGAGTATACAGCATAAAAGTCAACTATTAAATGTGTGACAGTTTTACTGATAGAAGGGTAGAACCAATATCACTGCAAAATAATGCATATCCTTGCTAATGCGGACCCGGCACTCGTGACCTGCCAGTTGCCGTAGCTCTAAAGTAAAGCGAGGTCCCTAAGAGTTGTTATGTGAAAGCGCATTAACGTACACATGAAGTCCTGGAACATTACCTCATGTTGCAAGTCAGGCCTCCCCTCAGCTAAAGATAAATTACAAGATTCTTGAGTTACGTTATCCTATTGAATTGAAATATACAGCCTAAATTGATGTGCCGAGGGGGTAACACGGGAGCTTACCGTCTGCCCTGCTGGGTCGCTCCAGTGCTGATGTTGGACTAATTAAGATGGCCGCAGTCTCGCCGAAGCTCGGTGAGCCTGCTGACAATGCAAAACATGAAAAAATGTAATTGCACAACTTACATGATTATAAGAAAGAACACTTAACATAATTCTGATTATTGACTAAAATCATGGTGACATACCCGTGAACATCGGAGCCCCTGATATGGCAGACAATGTGACATCATGAGTATGTCACCACACTTGAAGGGCGATATTAAATAAAATGATGCCTTACACAGCTAATTCTCGATGAATGAAGACATTTGCTTTCTTAAAACTAACATATGCATGTGTAATAGTGAAATACAGCGAATAACGGTATTTGGTGTTTGTATTACACTTCCTGTGATGTCAGGTGTATTTCACTATTGTGGGCGTGGTTATGCCCTGTCTTCTGTGGGTTTTTGGTACCCCTATATGGAATAACAGGTGGCTTCCCTAGTTAACTATGGTGCAATACCAGGCAAAACTTACTGTGTTGGCTCTTATTAAATGATGCTAGTAGGGAGCTGCTCGCCACTTTACACTTTCTTCGGAAATATTATTCCCCACCTTTTGAACCGTTTTGGGGACGCATAGCACACTGCGTTCAGCCATAAGGCCAGCTGACATAACGCACATCGGAAAGGCGTAGGATAAAGCTGTGCCGCTTGCCCCTGTATTCCCTCCAATGGCTGTTGTGCCTAATGGTCTTGACTTCACGGGAAAAGCCCTATTAAGCCCCATATCAATTTATCATGAGAATAACCATGGGTTTTAGGGCAGCAAGAAATATGTAAACAAGCCGTTCTTGTCGACCTGCTCTGATCGGGACCGCAACCTAATGTCGATCGGTTGAGTGTTGCTGTTGTGGGTGATGCATTTGTGGAGGTACTAACAGACAAAAGGAATACATGGATGTCTGGAACACATCAAACGCCCCCCTCTATGGCGACCGTTTGGTTCCCGCAAAACCCAAGGACCTGTCACAGCGCTAGGCACAACAGAATGCCGGCTGTCTCAATTGGTTTGAGGGCCTAAGGTTGTAAGTCCTGCGATGATGCTGTGCTGCGAATGCTGCTGATGCTCCAGGGCTGTGACCCTGCTGATGTTGATGATGTGTCGCGACACATTCTCGGCGAAGTTGATTGGCCCCATCGCAAGCAGTGCATGGCGGTCGATGCTGATGATGCTGATGATACTGCTGATGATACCACTGCCGCTTGTGCCCTTGGGTTGAGTTGTCAAAGGGAAAGATATGTGGCCCAATGCGTGGACGCATTTATTCTGATGCCCTTTCCCCGTCACTTATGAGGAGGTCCTCCGACATGAGGTGTGCCGGAATGCATGTCTTCTTAGACGCCTCGGCAAAGTCCAGTGGAATTCTTCCCTGTAGGCTGATCGGGCCCACAGTTATCCCCACTGACTTGCTATGGGCAATGCTTTCAGATTTAAGCACCTTGATGCTGTGCATCGGGATGCTCCGAACTGACCAATTTGTGCTGCAGTGCCTGAAATGCTGATGACTCCTGCTTCTGATGTGTTGGTGCTGAATTTTGTTGATGTGAGGATGAATGTTATTCTGGTGTTGTTTGTGTCTTCCTGGTTTGTCATGTCCATGATAGTTACTGTGGACTTGGGTGCCTTCCATTTCGACCAAGAGTTGTAACTGTTGGGAACGATCCAGCTCCTACTACTCGTTCTAACGAGGAGAATGAGGCGACTGAATGGATCTCCAGCCGGATGTGGCCAATTTCCCCCTCAGTTTTACATTGTTTCTGTGTTGTGGTTGCATTGCTGCTCACTTGCACCACCCTGCATCCATGTGCACATTTTCTCTCAAGGGGTTGGCTTGGACAGTAACTCTCCATTGCTTAATATGTTACTGTCTGTCTAACCCCTGGGTTATGCAGTCTGTTTGTGGTTTCATCGTCCCCACTGATGCCAATGGTGCAAGTGTGTGCTGGTTTTTTGCTTGATTTGGTTGATTACAATTATGCGTGCTCTTCTGGCCAGTGGCATTGAACGATGTCATGCGGCCAGCTTGTTGCACTGTCGGCAGCTGTTTTCCCTCCCCCCTCGGCGGTACGACGTATTTTTCGAGGTGGGCGGAAAAAACGTGCTGTGCGGTTGTGACTGTGTACGTCATTGTATACTGCAAAGTCATGCTGCTGCACCATGATGCTGGGAGGTAATGATGGTTCGCATGGGCCTTCCATTCCTGTGTTTCTTTCAGTTGTCGGAAAAAAGTTTTCGACTATGAACTTGTTATCTAAGCATCCCGTGCTTGTACTACTCATTTTTCCATACCATTCGCGACTGGGTTTGTATTTGTTATGGCTGCTTTGCTGATGCTCGCAGGTAGTTGCAGCATTGGACAGTGCCATCCATTTGAGCATTATGTACACCCTGAATGTTGCTGGTTGGTACCTACAATTCTCAACCTAGCAATGCACAGGCTATGCATTTACTGATCACATGTGCATACAGCTGTTGCTTCTTGATGTTCTGCACAGGGATTTCGACGAGTTTGCTGCTGTTTATCTCGTATGTTGTCGCGAAATACTTGCGTTGGTGTGGTGCGGGTTTTCTCGGAACTGTTTTCCGCCGATATTTTGTGGACAGCTGTTGCTCCTCTGCTACTGCATGCTTCAATTCCCGGTTGTCCCTTGTTCTGTTGTCACACTGACTTGGCAGTGTGAAGGTTGTGGATGCAAAGCCATGCACTTGTGAAATGGGCACTGGTGGTACGTTTACTTCAATGTTACTTTGGTCATGACTTTACCACAATACTACCTTCCTTGCGCGGCACTCGTCACACCAGTAGTCGCTGAGAAATGTGTTACATGTATCATGCTCCCTTGCTGACAGTTTATCGCGCGGATATGATTTTGCACAAACATTAAAGTAGGCTGAAACAATCTCACTGTGTTCTTTTGTTCCGAAGGCAGCGCACAATGACACTGATGGGGTTGAACTGGTTGTGAATGTTGGAGTTTCAGTTATACAGTGGCATATTGAAAAGTTGCTAGTTAGGTTTCTAACTAATGTGAATTTATTGCGGTATTTACATTTTTATTTCTGTATGTCATATATAAAATACATGCTGTGGGTGCTTAGTGCAGATGGCGTAACTTGCACGGGTTAGTATGTGGCACTCAGCTGTGTTATCCACTGGAATATGTGCGCTACTAAGGGTCAAACATTTTTATGATGCGGTTCGTGGCCAGCCGATGGGTGATGCTGCATGGGGGGAAGGGAATTTTACAATTCCGCCTGGTGCTTTGTAGTCCTGCCTGTTATCGTGCAATTCCAGCTGACCACATGGCACCTGTGTTTGCCAGCACTATGGCTGCGAATGTTTTGAAACTGCTTTTGCAAGGTTTGAAAGTTGGCTGTTGGCTTCTGAAAAATGTTCCTTAAAAGCTGCCAAAAATTGTTAAAACATTCTTGATAATTGCTGTACCAAGGTTTTGAAAAAGTTTTGGAAATGAAAAATAAAATTAATTTGTATTTGTTTTGAAAAAATTAATTGTAGCTGACTGGTATTGCTTTAAAATACTGCAGTTAAATTACTTGTTATGCCTGATGGGCAATTACTACCACACACTATAATAGCTGGTATCATAACTCTTGGAAATAAACATGTGCTTGTGTTTTCGAAATACTGTTGTACTTACCTTGGCATGTCTGATTTGCTACTCTACTTGTGATGTGTGGTACTTAATTCATGTAATCTCAAAATACATACTGCCCTTTTTACACTGTCAGTGCCAAGTGGTTGTGTCTGGTTTGCATCTATTTCAGACTATAGTTCGAATAAGTTGTTGTAACGTGTTGCAACATCTAACATGTGTGTTGTACCAAGTTTAAAAATATCTGTTGATGTTGTAATAGAACAGTTGTTGAGGGATGTTTGTAAAAATTCAAACCCATGCGATGCGTCTGTTGATGTGTTTCAATTTCCACTCGGGAACTGTACGTCTGTTGACGTTACACATAAACAAAACATTTGTGGTCATATTATAAAAGAAGTTGTCAGATTGTGTCTGTTATATTGAATAATTTTGCAATCAATACCTTTGATTTTTGATTAACAATACAACAAAAGGCGCTGAAATTTTATGCCCTGTGATGGCTGAAATGTTTTGAAATGTTGCAACAGTGATCTGAGCGTCTTGTGAAACAGTTAAAATGTATTCTGAGGAAATGTTCCTTGGCGTGACTTAATTGTGTGTGTGTGTGTGTGTGTGTGCACTTATTTCGTCTCAATCTTACCCTTGTTGTCGTTTGTTGTGTATACCATTGACCATGTGGTTTGCTGAGCAGGCCACTGACGTGTTGTAGATGCTCTCCTCTGCACCTTGACATGGTTCCCAGGCTCTGGGGATGATCCTTTTGCCCGTATGACTTTTCAGATAAGTAAAGTGGTAAGAGTGCCGGAACCAGCACTTTTGGTATAGTGTTGAGTTGGGGTCTTGTGTCGATGGCCCATGGGGATCCCTTGGGTATGCATCGTGCAGTTGAAGGTGTTGAGAACCAGATATGCTTACTCACACAGAGTTAAGGTGGTGTTTTATACCATAACAAAATAGTGGGCTGTATGCCTCCCAACCATCATTTACTTAAACTGATGCTGTTCTATCTATGGGATAGATCCCATAATCACAAATACACACACTATTGCACACCGGTCTTTGGGACGCAGTGCCCAATAATTACATTGAAAGGTAAAACCAATGATAAACGTGGCATCTGGAAAAAAAACATGTTTATTGACACAAATACAATACATTTTAGAATGATATGTATGATGTGGTCTCGGCACTTAAGGTCTGCCTGAAACTGTAAAGCTGGGCAAGGCCCTTGATGTTTAAAGTGAAAAGTTACGTTCAGCTGATCGGAACGTAGTGGATCCGACCCTCGGCACTTGAAAATAGAAAAAGGTTCCGGTATATACTACTTAGTATGGTTGATTGAAGATACAAAGGCCTACATGATGCACGCCGAGGGTGGTCAAAGAGATGAACTTCCACACTACTATTCTCTCCACCTGCCCAGACCAATATGCCAACATGGCCACGACGAGGGCTCCAAGAGCCCGCGCAAAGGTCAAGTTGCTAACTAAATAATTTATGAAGCTTGCACTTTTAAAATCTGGCATGATAAATTTCACACACTGAATAAAATAAATATGCTGGTGACTTCCCCGCGAGTCTTTGGACATTCCTCTGGTTGCTCAAAGACATCTGTGCTGGGAATGTCACCACCCTTACACTGAAAACAATGTGCTCCATGATTGTGCTGTGCAGTTCCTTTTAATAGAGTTGTTTTGGGATTGCATTCATTACTAAATAATTATGCTTGTAGGTCTTTGGATGCTATTTTTGGATTCTTTAGAAAAGGCATCACATCCGCCACCATGGCACCACAGAAACGTCACTTCTGCCCTGCTCATGCTAGGCTTGTGATGTCACTACATAGTGCTGTTTTGTACATGCTAAATGGGACTATGGCAACTTGAGTTTTCGGGAACTACAAAGGAAAATTACACTAGTTACTTTTCATACGGATGCAACTTTAATATAGCAGGGCAATGCTGTTCCCTGCCTATTGGAATGACATTGGGGCCACGACGCACTTTACAAAGGCCTAAAGGCCTGAATAAGTCGCACGTATGGTAGTAGCTCACTACACTACTGCGCGTGCAGTTCACTTGCTCCTACCAATCTACCAATGTATGTTTTACTTGGCAGTAATGGCTTGGTGGGGATGCCATGCCAGATCGCTAACGATTTGTCTTCAGGAGTTTCCTCTTGAAGAGAAATGATTAAATCGACAGCTGGGAGTTGCACGATCCAGGTCCCCGAGAAAAGTGACTTGCTTGTTCTCGACGACCTACACCAGCATACTTTCGACTGTTCTCATCGACATTCGGAGTGCTTGGGGTGCGTTTAGTGGATGTGTGGTGCAAATGGTCAGAAAAGATGAAGAGTGAACCCTGTGTTCACATCAAACGCTCCCTTCTTGTTGACCAGTTAACCCTGTAGTCCACTATATGCTCCACCACACAGTTAGTCACAACATCTCAACAGTCCCTTCAACTGGTGTCGATGTAGGCGATAAGGCCCACACCACTACTCGTCAGAATCCATTACTGCCACCGTACACGTATTCGGAGGCAATAAGGCCTATGCCGCTGCTTGGCAGTCTCTTCATCTGCCGTCACATTTGTGGGTAGGCGATAAGGTCTACACTGCTGCATGTTGACTCATTGTCGCACTGCACCTTCCTTCTGCTTCGTCTGTATCGCTCTATCTGTGATATGTGCATGTGGACGGGTAGTGTGCCCTCCACAACCGACACATGTCGTGCCGTCCAAACAGAGCACCCATTGTTACCTCCGGGGGGTGGGGGGGTGACGGAGCCTTCTCCTTTCCTTGGATTCTCCCTCACTATTGCAGTTGCCGCCAGTACTCCTTCGGCTGGCGTTGCTAACACTGTGTCTAGTGATGTTTGTGCTTTCCATGCTGCTTGCACTGCATCAACTCTGGTTTCTCCTTGGATGCTGTTGCCAGAACCCTGATGCTGGTGAAGGGGGTGGAGATGGAGGCTCTGACGACACCTCGAGTGTACCGGTCCCACTTTTCCCATTGCCTTCCCTGCTGTTCCCTCCTGCTGTTGCCATTGCTGCCTTTTCCCTTTCCAGAGTTACCACATCTGAGGCAACCTCGAGACCTACCAGGGGAGTGACTCCTCTCACTGGTGACTCGGGTGCTCTGCTTCTGGCAGTAATTTGCGAACTTATCACTTCAACCTCTGTTGTTGTTACGCCGCAGTCGATGTTTTTGTGAATTTTCTTCAACCTTGAATGTTGCTCATTGCAGCTTGCCTGACCTTCTTTGCCGCTTACATTCTTGTCACTGGTACTTGCTTGCCTCTTGCTGGTGCATGCATGGCCTTCCCCACTGCATGTGTGTTCCCTTCTATCGCTTGAATCTCGTCCTTACTGTTTGTGTGATCTTCTCTACTGCTTGTATGCACCTCTCTATTGCTTGCATGCACATCTCAACTGCATTTTTGCACTTCTCTACTGCTTGCTGGTGATGGTGGAGGTGTCCTTCCAGTCGGTACCATATCCGCCACATCCCTGAGGGTCGTTTGACGACCGTGTGTCATGGATGGAAACAGCCACCAGAGTGTGCTCCCATCACTCTCTGCACTGCATGCCTCAATGTTATCTGTCACTCGGATGGTTGCCATGGGCCTCTGTTGTTTCCTGCCCTCATGTCTTTCGTCAGCTGCCCCAGTGCAATGATTATTCGGGCAGACACCACTAAGCATATGCTATCTCTATGCACTGCCACTCTCCAGATGTTGCTTACCCATACCAGGTATATGGTAAAGCCTAGATGTTTCACAATCTCATGAGGGCCACTCTACTTGGGAGCGAACCCTGCGCAAAACTTTTAGCACTATTTGACAATCAGTGCTCTTGCAAGTACACCTTTTGCCCTATGTGTAGCCTGCGTGGTGTATGTGTGGTGGCTGGAACCCACTTTGCCACGTATCGCTCTTGCACTTATCTTGTCTCCTCAAACACCTCACTTCTACATTGTTACTTCTCTGCAATGCTTTCAACCCTCCTGGCCATGCCGTCTCTTCATGCTGCAAACTCGGCAGGTGCGGTGAGTTCCTGTCCCTGCGAAATTGCTGCTGGCATCGTGCCTGTTGCGAGATTTATCCGGCGTCGAATCGTGAACAGGGCTACTGGTAAAGGTTCGGCCCATGCAATGTGATTCTCATCTACCCAGAGATGCAACTGGGTCTTGAGGTCTTGGTTGCGCCTCTCAGTATGGTGCATCCTTGGATGGTAAATGATGGTTGTTATGTGCACTATTTGCCACTGTGTGCACGTATTTCTCCATAGGTGACTTGGGAATTGGGACTCATTGTCCGTCAAAATGTTCCTTGGGTATCCCTATCTGGGATAAAACTCTGTTTCCAGGGTGCATGCAGTAGTGAGTGCTCGTGCACTGAAAACCGGACATGGCTGTGTCCATTTGGAAAAGGTATCACTTACAAGCAGAATGAATTTTTTCCCCGTTGGGCGTCTTCGGATATGGCTCCATAAGGTCAAGGCAGACCATCTCGAAAGGCTCCAAGGTAACTCTTGGTTGCTGTTGAGTCACGCCATCCAATCGACGATTCTTATAGTGGTTGCATGGGATGCACTCCCAAATGTAACGCCTAGCATCGTGGGTGGTACCTGGGCAATAGAAGAATTGGAAGACATTGTGTATCGTTTGTGCTACACCAGGGGGCCCAGCGAATTTGCTACTGGGTGTGAACTGCAACACTTGCTTTCTTGCCTGCTTGGGGAATAGAGATGCCACGGCACGTCACACTGCCGTGAACAGCCCTCCCAGTGACCACTTTACATTCGCCACTGTTTGCTGGTTCATTGAGTAATTTCAAGTTGCTTCTGTTGCATCATGTAGCATTGCTCTTGGCTGTCGTTCACCAATTCTACCACCTTGTCAATGCGCATCCCAGCCTCGAGTACGTTACTTTGCACTTTTTTCCTTCCTATTGCTTTCGACCGCTGGTCGCATAGGAGGTAGTAAGTCATCCCATTCGGCCTTTTTCAAGGTTACCATGGTCCCTGGTGTTCGGGATAGTGCATCAGCGAGATGATTCTCAGCCCCTGGTACATGCTATACCTCAATGTCGTATTATTAGAGCATCATGGCCCAACATACCAGATTGCTCCGAGCTATCTTCATCGAATGTAGCCATAGGAGACATCAATTTTCCATTCTTAGTGTAAAGTGTTCGTATTCGAGGTAGGCCTCTTTACCGCCCATACCATGGTAAAACACTCCTGCTCATTCACATCATATTTTGCTTTCCTTGGTCCAAACTTCGCAAACTCGATTATCTGCCGTTCTTCACCATCCCCTAGCTGGAAGAGGACTATCCCTAGGCCCTTTCCACTAGCATCTGTTTGTAGATATAGATGCCTTCCTGGGCCATGTCTTGCTAGTTTGGTGCAGTTCCGAATTTGTAGCTTCAGCTCTCGAAAGTTGGCCACATGTTCCATGGTCCACACAAACTTGTGTCTGGAGACAGCAAGTCTGTGAGGAGTGCTGTTATTGTTGCGAATCCCGGTATGCAGTCGTGCTACCAATTCACTAGCCCGAAGAATTTTCGCATCTGCTTGCGAATGCACAGAGGCTCGTGGTGGTCTATCAATGCCAACTGTTCGGGTAACAGTGTGCTGCCTTCCTCGTCAATGCCACCAATGCCACCAATGTGGCACTTCCTATCCACACAGGTTAACTTGTTGATAGGTAACCACTCCAGTACTAGCAAGAGGTGTCGTATATGCTGTTCCCAATCCTCAGACCATATTATCACATCATCCAGGTACGTGAGTGTAAAGTCTCCCACATACCCATCGAGCTCTCTGACGATCATGGCCTGGAATGTTGCAGGTGCACACTTTAGTCCAATAAGGCATCACACAAAACTGGTATCTACGTCCGTCGGGGGCGGTTAACACAGTCTTGTGTCGATCCTTTGGCTTGATTGGCACTTACCAGTACCCACTGCACAAGTTCAATTGGTCATCACTCATGCCTTTCCTAACGTGTGCAAGGCATCCTTAACAATTATGTATGGGGTGGTGCGATCTGCGTACTTAAATTCAGTGCTTGAAAGTCAACACAAAAGCATGATGTGCTGTCTTGTTTAGGGGCCAACGTTATGGCACTGTTGTAACTGCTGTTGGACGGTTCGATTACCACATTGGCCAACATTTACCCTATCTGCTCCTTAATTATCGCACACTGGTGTGATTAGTAGCTACTTATACCGGTCTATAGTGCTCAAGAGGAATTGCATACTCTGCTATGGAAGTTTATTGAAGTGGGTCTGCTGCTGCAAATACATCCCGATTTTCATGGAGAATTTTCTGGACTGTCTCCCTATACCTTTCGGGTACCTCATGGTCCAGTTCGTCGAGTTGTATTTCCGCAATGGTGTTGTTTGTGCATGGGTTGAGCTCATATACCGTCCGTCTCTCCTTCTGTCCAAAATTGATTCTTCGTGCCACTGGCTCCATGATTGTGCATTGCTCGGTGAGCCAGGGGATATAAAAATCTCATCTTCCCTCAAGTTGTTACACAGCAGTGCCATAGTTGTGATCACATCACTTATCTTGACAGTGATCGTGGCTCTTTGCATATTGTCTGTCCGTGTTGCTGGTGCATAGCTAGCTGAATTTCTGTTTCTGTAGGTCGGAGGTCTGTTCGCATTATAAATATTTCTCTCGCAAAATTGTGAGAGGCAGCTGTGTCTACTAGAGTTAGACAGTGTCTACTATTGAGGATGACCGGTATCCTAATCATTTTGTGCTCATTATTGACTATCTGTTGCAACATTGTCTGTTGGGGAGTTCTTTTCGACTGCTCTACTTGTTCAGAGGTTGTATTGCTTTGTTACATTTTCCTGTACTCTGCATTGTTGCGTGTTTGCATTTTGTTTGGGGTTGGCTAACATCCAGTTGGCCTTTGCCACTTATCCTTCTATCCTTGAGTGCAATAATGCACTGTACCAGTGTTTTTGTTGCCCACCTGGACAGTATTTGCATGTAGGTGCCTCTCCTGCATTGGGCCCTACTATCCCCCTCGAAGGGTTCTCCCTAGCTGTTCTCGGGAATGCTGGTATGTTACCACCTCTTTGGCCACACTAACCGTCTCTTTGATGCTGCTGCACAGGTTCTCATGTGTTTGTGTAACCCATCTGGGGTTGACTATTTTGTTCTCTAGGAGTTACAAGGTTGGGTCCTCGTTGGTAGGTTGCCCTATCCCATTCCCTATGTGTTGCTTGGAACTCCCTGTCTGCTTCGTCCAATAGCATGGTGGAACGAAAAAATCTTCCACACTGCTACGTACCAATGGTGTCATCGCCAGTTTGCACTTTGGTCATACTGTTGATGCTACGACCTCAAGTATCTCCGTATCGCTCATATGCGGGCGGTAGTTGCGGATCAAGTTTACCTCTTGCATTGCAAAGGCAGTTAAGCTTTCTTGCGGACATTGCACATCCAGTACTGTTTGACTCTGTGCTTGTAGTAATGAAAACTTGTTCGAAGAAGGGCACTCAAACGCCCTTAGGAATTCTTCTTGCAGATGCTGGGTCCAGCTACATACTTGGTCCGCATTGGCAGGAGACGGGTGAGAGTGCACCAGGACAATATCCAGATCACCCCGGCTGTCATCCACGACGAGATTGGTACTGGTGCCCCTCAGCCCCAGGACAATGACGGCACTGCTGAGCTTGCCAAAGCAAGGAGAGAAGCATTAGGTGTGACGGCACCTATGAACGAAGGAGTAGCTGCGGATCTGCAAGAAACGAGCCACGTAGGGGAACCACATGGTGAACCCCATGATGGCCTCGTGGGAGAGGATATCCTTGAGCATGCAGGGAGGGAGGAAACTACAGCAGTAATCCAACAGGAAGTGGTTCAGAGGGGGAAGAAGACTCGCCATTGCCAGGCGTCACCACACGTGACAGGGAACAACGATGCGCTTACCCAGGTCTCTCCGACGGCGACATGCTTACGAGCATGATCAGCAAAGATTCGGGACCCATTCCAGTCGCAGGACTCCCGGATTGGTCATCCACAGCAGACACACCAGCAAGTTTGGGGGAGGAAGATGCACACGAACAGGAGGAAAGAGACCGTCCGGGTAGTGCATGTGTATGTCAGCACAAAGGAAGAGGAAAAGAAAATGCAAGAGGAGAAGAAAATGCAAGAGGTGGAGGAGGATGCAGCTTAAAGAGGAGGAATGGCGGGGAGCAGACGACGGAATGCCAGCAGCAGCAGCGATGGTGGGAGTTAGAGCACCGTGTCCGTGGCCTCATTCCGCCTCTGCAGGATGACACTGTGGATTCGGCTGCCTCAGCAGTGCCGTCAGTGAGGGTGCACTTCGGCCACCCGTGATGCAGTTCGCTGCAGAAAAGTCGGAGCAAAGGGAGAAGGTATGGCCCAGCAAGGAAGGACCAACAACCTGTGCCCTTGGAGGACCCCGAGGACACCCTAGTGCTGCAGGTAGCGGTGTTGGCCTACAAACAGCCTCAGAAAGAGGGGCATGGGGGCATTTGACGTGTGTCACTCTCACCCCAAGGCCATTTGTCATGCCAGCCTCTCCCAAGCGCAGCACACACACGCTCTCGACGACTGATCTCCGGTGGGCAGTGTAGTGAAATGTGGGTGCAGGAGTCGGAAAGAGCAGTGTAGTGAAGCACAATGCAGGGAGTGTAGCAGCACGTGCTCCCACCAGTCTGGCAGAGCGGACAGAAGAATACACTGCCACATGTGTTACATAAAAAGAGTCGTTGCATTTCCACAAATACATTTCTGGTCACATAATAGAGAAACGTGACACATAAATGAGTGCAATATGTTTAGATGCCTTTATGCCCAATTTTATTGTTTTTAAAGTGTTATTGTTTTATGTCATAAATGTTTATTTTTGGCATCACTGATGTTATGGTCACCTCATGTCGTTTCAACCTCAAGGTAAGCTGTAGAATAATTATCGATTTATGTTTTGTGCAATATTTCCAAATATGATAAAATGTAATGGTATATTTGTTTACTCACATGTGCAAGTAGATCACTCTGTGGTGGCAGGCCTGCCACCGCCAGCTCTCGCGCCACGGTGGGAGGTCAGTCAGTAAATCGCACCCAGAGGGGAAGGCATGTGTGAAACCACATTCGCGCATTTCCCGACTGACTGCATCAACTTTCATCACCGGTAATCTTTGTAAGCAATAGTTAAGTATCAGGAACATTTTCGGTTTTAGCCGTCCAAGGAGTTGCATCGCCTGGGGAGTTTTAAACTTGTCCAGCACACGTAACCCCTATGTAAGACTAGGACTTCTTTTTCTATTGTATAACCTTCGCCGCAGGTTCAAAGCATCAAGTGTATAAGCTATTCTTCTGGAGGGAATGTTCAAGTTTGTAACTAACCGAATGAACTGATGACTGTGTTTATTCGATTGCCACAGGGTGTTTCAGGGCATGGGTCCCTTAAAATCCACCATTTCCTGATGCAAGTGTCTGGAAATTTTTATGGTAAATATTGATTTGTACGTGTGCTGCAACCTAACCAAAGTACCACGAGTAGCATTTATGGGCGTGTGGTTTAGCCCTGACAATCCACACATAGGGAGTTCTGTTTTGATTACGACAATGTCATACTAATTTGCAATACCAAGCAGTGATTGGGCCGCCCGAAAAGCCCCTCGTTTAGGAAACACGAGGCCTCCAAATCAGGTGAACTACTGCTAGATCTGCGCAGGAATGTGGTCCGGGTGATCGGCCCGCAGCACCCTAACGTTACGAAGACTCAGCTCCACTGCAACAGCATCAGTGACAGTGCCACAGCGATGACTGGCGCCTACCAGGTATATAATTACTAACACCTTTTTCGAAATTATGTTCACTGCCTTTGTAAATCCCAGTCAACCCCATATCCTCCAGTCAAACCACATCACCTTGACCAAGTGGTTACCTAACTCAACGTCCCTCACAAATCATAAAAGTCTGCAAATGAACGTACTTTCAATATGAACACTAGAAAGCCAATATAAAATGAGCAAAGTGACATAATAGGTTCAAAATGGGGAAATTTATTTTGCCTATAATCAAGTGTTGAAACGATGTATTTTAGACGCCATAAGCACATTTGTGTTATGGTAAAGTGGCCATATGTCAGCACAAAAATTATTATTATTTTAATCAATAGAATTTCTGAGCCTTTAGAAAGATTTTCCATGCAGTATCACAATATTTGCAATCGTCCTAAATGATCATACATTTAAATATGTGAAGGAAATTACTATTAATAGTTTTTTTCATAAGTTGCGCATGGTGAGCATAGCAGTTTGAAGGCAGATCGCCTAGCACTAGAGAGTAGCATAGTCGTTTCGGAGCTGTATGGACGGACTTCGTCGCGTCTTCCCCAGAAGTTCATCAATTTATGTAAACATGTAGCATATAAATATGTAACTTCATTATTTCTGAAATCATTAATTAATTGCTATCACATAACGGCCCAGTATGTATTGTACACATCTGGGATTTTAATTTAGCATGTAATTATTTGATGGCTTCGGCCAATTTTGCAGTGCTAGCGTACTCCGATTATATAGAAGCAGATTATTGTAAGAGCCTCGTATGAGGAAATGACTGAAATAAATACTGATTGTTGGGAAATCTGTTCGGCAGTGGTATTACTGAGTAAAAATGACGTGAAGTCCCGTACCTTACTTGGTGCGATATAAAGCTTGTCTAGGCGATGCAAACACTGAGGAAGGTGAGGGGCAGTGTCCCGAGCGCCTTGCAAAAAAGGTTTAATTAAATTAGAAACCTATTGCAGTAAAAATATCCAGTGCTAGAGGTTAATGTCGCCCAGGCACAGAACAGACGGTACATGCGACCTGCCTCTCGAAGTCCTCGGTGTCTACTGTAGTACCAACATGGCGTGCCTGCCGGGGTTTCCACCAAAGCGTGCCATGAAGAATTACTTTGTCACATGGCATTCTGAAAACAAATAGTTACACGCTAAACAAACTCAAATGCAGAATAAACAATAATTTATCATAGCAAAACGTGCTAAATGAAGTGGGGATGATGACACGTGGTGATGATACACTTGTAAACACATTAGAAAACACTGGGAAAGAACTCTAGGTATTTAAGTTATATTTTTAGGTGTCCCCTCACTTGTCCAATTCTTCCTGTCACCACCCTGTTACATATTTTTATGGAAATTAATGTACTGTAGTACACTTTCCTGATAGTCATGCATGTGCGCATATGTGGCTGTCTTGCCACTGCCCTGGTGCTGCTCTGCACTGCACCACGTGAAACACACTGCACTGCACTTGTGCCTGCATCATGATAGTCACCGATTCACTACCGCAAGTGGTAGAGTGCGGCTCTCTGATGCAGTTGTTAGGATAGTGGGCAAACTGTCTAAGGGATGGGGAGCTTTTCCAATGTCAAACGCCCGACCCCTCTTTTGAGACAGTTTGCAGACATGATGCTGTTACTGGCAGCAGGTACACTGCCTACTGACCTGCCATTGTGAACACAGCAGATAGGGGCACCTAGGAACCTCCCCCTGATGGTCTGTTGACTACTGCTGCAGCCGATCCCTGTCGACTTTCATTTTCTTCCTTTGTGGCCTGCAAGGTGCTGGAACACCCTTGCAGGTCATGCATGTTGCCGGCGGACGGTTCCACCTCCATGACCGATGCAGGATGTGCGAACTGGCCGACTCGTCCCCGCTGTTATCGCTACTGTCACTGCTCCTTCTGCTGCTCCGTTGCACCTTTCCTTGCTCTTTGCTCCCCTCCTCTTGCTTGTTGCTTATGTCCTCTTGATCTCTTCCGCAAGCGTGACCTGCTCCTGTGATCACTTGCTCTCCTCCTCTTTCGTGCACTGTTTCACGCCTTCCCGGGTGCGTCGCGACGTCGGTCATCGGGCCCCCTTTTTGTGCTTCTTCTCCCAGGACTGCAGGCACCAGTTGCAGTGCTGGTGCTTGTACGGTGCTGCTGGTAGGCATTGCACCCCCTAACATGTTGGGGCGTACTTCGGACGAGCCCCCTTGACTCCCAATGTGCCAGGCATCGTCGGGTTCACTGCACCCATTATTGCTGGTCCTGGTGAAGGTGCTGACACACCTTCCACCTCTCTCCGACTTGCCATTTGATCAGCAGGGACGACGCCATCAAGCATCGTCGGAGCCAAACCTCTTTCCCCTTGCCATTCCACAGCATCTTGTGTGGTGGTACTTTGCAAACTGTTCTTGGGTGCCTCTAGCTCTTGTCTCTTGACCTCCGTTGCTGTTGCACCACTCCCCTTGCTCCGTGTCACTAAGTTCCTGGGCCTGATGGACTCTGCTGTGTCCGGCATCGGGGGGACTTGCGTCGCTCGTAGTCAACCTCTTGTGGGAAGTGCCGACCCACCTTACTCCTCACTTGCTCTGTCCGGGCGGCTGACTGCGGGTGTGCTCACAGATACACTTGCTGTCTCTCTTGTACAGTGGGCGGTGGTCTCATGCTTTGTGTGACACACCTCGCTGCGTATCTTCTTTGTTGTTCCCATTGCTTGTGATGCCACTGAATGCGATTCTCTCTTTACTGTCCACTGCTCACAGTACTGCTAGTTGCCGTGTTTCTGGGGCAATTACATTCGCCTGGCAGGGCGAAGTTACTACCCAATAACACATCCGTGGGCGCCCTTGCTGTGGCAGCATTCACTCGTCGGCAGAGGGTAAACAGGGCAGTGGGCAATGTTTAACCCAGCTGTCATGTTTGTCCCCCACATGGAGTCGCAGCTGTGTTTTGAGGTCCTGGTTGCGACACTCCACTGCATGGTATAATGCAGTCTTTAAGTGTTGTATCCCCCACCAATTGCACCATCTGCCACTTTCTGCCCGTAAATTGCATGCCACTGTCAGTCAAAACTGGCTTGGGATACACCCAAACATTCATAAAACTTGTTTTGCAAGGGTTTCATAATATTTGGTACTCGTGCACTGCTTATTGTGTAGGCCTCAGTAGATTTTGGAAAATTATCAATGACGACTAATATGACGCGCTTAACCCCCCCCCCCCTCCCTTAGCCCCGTAGATCAGGGGTAAGGGCCCATAAGATCCAGACTAATTGTTTCAAACTGCCTTCTCGGCATTCTCAGCTGTTGCTGTTGTGTGCCATTTGTGCATCGCGATTTGAACTGCAGGCATTTTCTACAGTTTCTTATGTACTGCCATGCATAACGTGACAGACCAGGCCAGAAAAACTTCTCCCTTATGTTGTGTATCATCTGGATGGCCTGCTGTGTGGCAGCATGCGCGTGAGCGAAAATACTCTCTCTCATTCATGCAGGCACAAATAACCTCCATTTGCTGTTATCTCATGGGGCGCACATCTCTAACCCATTGTCAACTACAAGCCATTGCTCTTCGTGACAATTTACACACTTTTGTACTTGTACCTGCGTAAACATACAATTTCTCTGCACGGCTTCGACTTCCTCATATAGCTCTCTTACTACTCTACTTGGCTCAGTTGTGCCTCGTGTAGTTGTTCCTGCAAATTTGGCGGAATGTTCTTGTTCCATTCTGCTTCGTTCATATACAACAACATCCGGATTCGGCCCTCATGACAATGCATCTGAGCTAATGTTGGCCAAACAATTTCACTCCCAGTACACGATCTACAGAGGCCAATGAAATAATATATTACAAGGTCTTCATGACAAAATGGATTAATAAGTTACAAAAGATTTTAAATGCACTTCTGTGTTTTTATGTGACCATGAATAATGTTGAAATCACGACTAGTATTTTTAAACCACCCGGGCGACTCTCTAATAGAACTTTATGGTCTTTCTTTTCTGTTTCGTTCAATGTCCGTAGTTAAATTGCAGCAACACTGCCGCATGTACCCGACATCTTTTTGTCCTTTTTTATGTTAAATTATTTTAATGGCAGCAAGGAATGTTGTGATTGTGTATTGTCATGTTTTAATCATTTTGACTGATAACCTACCTTAATTATAACAAAATTGCCGCGTGTATTTATCGACTTAAGCACATTCAGAATATTTTAAGGAATTAATTTTCGAATGTCTTTGGAAATACACCATAAGATATTTCACGTTTTGCATTGACTTTGTGGGTTACGTGTTTTACCTAGCAGCTCGCAAAACAACATCCAGAGGTCAGTTGGAATAAAGAAGTGATATTTACTTTTTAAAAGTATTCGTAACTTCCCAAAGTTACCGTGCCCGTATTATTATTTTCCAGTCGAGTAAACAAAACAATGCATACATCGCGGCGGAAGAGTAACAAAACTGCGAATGCGCACATTGTTTGACTCTGTTTCCACTGTCCGTAGAAGTTAGATACGCAATACAATTGGGAAGTAAGAGTTCAGACAATTGAACATTGGTTCTGGGAGCTTTTTAAAATGTGTATCTTGTTGTGTAAATAACTACGATTCTGTGCAGGAGAGGATTTTAAGTACCCTATATAAAAGTAGGCTTAAAATGTGTGTTAAAACATTATATCAAAACAAAACTCATTTGTTTATTTTATTAACATATGTCAATTCATATATTTCCTCTTCACACTGTACTTGTTTGCCATTTATTTAATTTAAGACCAGCTCTAATTTATTTACCGAGATTAAAATCGCCCTACAATAAAATAACGCACTTTCCACATATCCTCTGCTAGATTCTCTGCAAAACAGCTGCTTGAATTTGACTCTAAATTTCTTCTTTTCGAAATAAGTCAAGAGTGCATGACTTTACCTTTGACAGTTCCAGTGTTTCAAGGGCCTTGAGAAACAGCATGTCGGTAAGCAAACGTAAAGTAAAATGTTAAAGTCAAAAGTTAAAGTTTTCAAATGTGTAAGAACCTTTTTATTTATACTACGAACGTTTGGACGTGGAGAGATGCTTATTCCACTAATCGATGAAGTGTGAAGATTCAGATTAATACGTGGACAACTGCATATTTTTGGCAGACAAGAAATCATAATTTTAATTATGAAACATAATATCAGACACGCTTGAGATTGTGTGTTTGATCGTATTTACGCTAAATAAGACAGATGATATCGTATATCATAAGCGTTAATACGATTTGTGACTGTGTTCGAAGTGTAACCGAACTAATTTTGTGTTTACTCCTTTTTTTTTTTTTGTTTAGAAAACATGCTATATGCATTGGGACTAATTTAATGGAAATAAAAGTGTTTTATCTTATGTGAAAAGTTAAGCCAGAAGTCAGAAAACATCCTTTCTCCATTCTACCCACCTCAAATTGTTTTGATATCACTCAAATTCAGTAATTTACTAAATTTGCCACTGACAACATTAGACATTTATGACAACTACTGAACGATAGGCGTGTTGCTCGTTAGCTGCATGTGTCTACTGTGCATCTGCAGTGAGAGCAATTTCACTTATGCCGAGGTATTAGCCTGAGCGCAGATTTCTCTTCATTTATTGTTGGTACGCAACTTATAGCACCTCTGTTTTTTCATATTTAATTCAATTTTGGTGCAACGTTAGTGCAAATCTAGCTTTGCACCCATAGAATCGTGTGTTTAATCGGCCCCCTACAAAACCAATAAGTCAATAATTGTACGAGCAATCACTAACTCAAATATGAAAACACTATTTTGACGCAATTAATTAATTTTAACCCTAGCTCAACTTGCTGAAGTATACAAACACTTAAGAAACCCTGACCAGTTTAATACGTGAGCACTGATTATGTAAACATTGTACGAGCAATCACCGACACATATGTAAACAACTTTTCTGAAGCAATCAATCAATTATAACCCCAGCTCAACTTGCTAAACTGAACACACAGTTTAACACGAGATTTCAGCAAGTTTAATAGACGAATATTGAAAATATAAACATTGTTTACTCATATTTTTCGAAGGCGTAGCTCCAACAAAAACAAACTTGTACCTTTCAGGTTAAGAGGTATCAAACTTCTCAAGGCCCTTCAGAGAACAAGATTATAAATAGCAGCTACATCACTCAAGTAACTTTATTATTGATCTAGTTGAAAGCAAATTTGGGTTGCGAAAATCCTCTTTTCTGAAATGGTTGCAACACACTATTCTCATGTAGTAATAAACCGCCAGTCCATTTTTTTTTATTACATCCAGGTATACTCTTACATTTCTGCCCCCATTGCTTGCACCTTGGAAATGACAAATTGGCATTTAAGTAAATAAACGTATTGTGTGAATGGAATTTGCACTACAGCTCGTGTATTTACCGACCTGCATTCTTTGGGAATCTAAAAGAGGACTTGCTGTAGTTCTCAACATTGTAATTATTGCAGCCAAACACTGCACAAATCTTTCCTGTCATAATAAATAACTAATGTTTTCCTTATATTAAAGTTCTGAAATTATAACTTTGAATAAAATATTAAAACTTAAGCAGTTTTTTTCGTAATAACTTATCGAGGGAGTATTTTAGTAATTACAAATGTAAATGTTTTTTAAACCGCTGAAGAAACAAAAAATGGAAAATTTTCTCTTTAACTAAATGAGTTTCCATAATTTATAGTTTTATTTGCTGACTTCTTTAGTGAGACTTAATGCTGCAGTGCCCGATCAGTGTTAGTAATTTCCTTCGATCTGACAACTTTTTTGGTTTCAAACTGATTCCGATTATGCTTATAAACGGCTAGATTCATCCGATTCTATGCATCGAATAAATGTGTTAAAGTTGGCAATTCTTATTAAAAACAATGTTTAAATTTTGAAATCTTTCAGCAATTGAGCAAAAACACACACACACACACACACACACACACACACACACATATATATATATATATATATATATATATATATATATATATATATATATATATATATATATATATATATATATATATATATATATATATATGTATGTGTGTGTGTGTGTGTGTGTGTTTGTGTGTGCGTGTAATTTGCATTACTATTGAATTTCGTCAACTTTGATGCTTACTAATTATGAAATACTCTGTTAGTTTTATAAACAGGAGGGGAAATTATCAGGTCTAATACAATAATTTACAACCTACAACTTTGAGAAATGAATGTGTATAAATGCCCATTCCTTTTAATGTTTATTGACGCTAGTGTGTAACCCAGCATTTGGATCTTGGTTATCACATAAGAATCGTTCATGTTATGGGCCCAGAGCGCTGAAAGAAAAAATAATGAAAATGGACCTTAGAACAAACAAGCATGGTTTTAGAAGAACATGAACTTTCAGAAACCTTAGACAATTCTTATGTTAATGTAGAAGAGTTAACAACTGCACAGAAGACCAAGAACATGAAGGTGAATAATATTATTGTTCAGTGCATAACAGACAGCCATCTTGAAATCGTTAAATAATGCCGAACTGCTAGTGATATTATCCAGAAGTTAACTGACCCATTTCAACGCACAGGTATCGCATATCAATTATTATTATTATTAAGAAAGAAAATGTTGACATTGAAACACAGTGAAGAAAACTCACTTAGTGAATTTTATATTCAATCGATAGACTTTTTAGGGAACTGAAGGGATCGGGTGCTAAGCCTAGTGAAAACGAGGTTATTTGCTATTTATTGTTGGCAATGCCAAGTTCGTTTAACAACATTGTTAGCACTATTGAAACATTGAGCAACGATTATATTTAAGAATTTGTAAAAAATAGATTACTCGATGAAGAGATAAAAAGGATGGGGTTAAATGTGAATGCAGGAAAAAATTCGGAGGCATTTATAAATAGAATGCATAGAGGCAATACAAGGGGAATCAATCTCCCGTCATTTTCGAGTGTTACAAGTATGGAAAAAGGGGCATAAAATCAGAATATAAATTTAGACAGCCAACACAGCAAAATAATTTTGGTAACTTCATTGCTGGAAGTAAGTTATCTCCAGAATGTGCCAGTATAGCTATTCATTTTTATGTCGATTCAGGTGTGTCAGACCATTTAATTAGTTCAGATTAATATTTTAATGATTTTATTCATTTAAAGAATCCCATAAAAATAAATATTGCTAAAAGGGAAGAATCATTATTGGCAGTTAAGATAGGAAATATTTTAACTGAAGATTGCAAGTTAGTAAATGTGTTGTACGTTTTCGCGAGTTAAGAAGTAACTTACTTTCAGTAAGAAGACAGGAAAATCCAGGATTAGGCTTTAAATTTGAAAATAACAGGTAATTATTTACAAGAATCAATGTGTAATAAAAGGTGGTTATGGAAAACCAGATGTACCAAGTAAAATTTTGAATGAAGGAAGCGTATTCCCAGAAAGCTTATTTAATACATGCAAACGATAAGGTGTGGCATGCGCGGCTTGGACATACATCCATGGGGGAAAAATAAAAGCATAGAAGTCTAGAAGATTGATACACTGTGAAACATTACCATCAGAAATGTTATGTGAGTCGTGCATTAAAGGGCGACAGACAAGATTACTATTTAACAGAGTAATATCAGTATAGCAACAGAAATATTAGAACTGATACATTCTGACCTTTGTGGACCAATAAAACCAGTTAGGTACACATGAAAACAATAAATATTTGTTAACATTTTTAGATGACTATAGTCACTTTACTGTGGTATATCTGATTAAAAATTGAAAGTAGAGCTGAAATGTTGAACTGCTTCAATAAATATTCTGAATTGGCTGAAGCACAGTTCAGATTACAGAATAAGCAGGTTTACATGTGGCAATGGTAAAGAGTATATTAACAATGCTTTTCAAGGTTACTGTGACAAGAATGGAATCCAAATAGAAACTACTATAGCATAGCCTACTCTCCACAGCAAAATGGGAAGGCTGAAAGATTTAACAGAACAATCATAGAAACAGCTAGAACCTTAATAATCGACTGAAGATTTACACAAGAAATGCGGGGTGAAGCAGTTTACACATCTGTGTACATAGTCAACAGAGACATGTTCCTGATGCCCACATATCCCTTGTGCCAATTTGTTTCAACGTAGACTCATTAACCACACAGCAACACTCAACCGATCGACATTAGGTTGCGGTCTCGATCAGTGCAGGTCAACAAGAACTGCATTTACACTTTTCTTGCCGCCCTGTAACTTGTGGCCGCAGGTCACTATATTTAACATTCATCACAATAGGTAACTCTCTTGATGAATGGATATGTGTCCTAAATGAGTGTGTCCTGTGAAGTCACGACCGTTATACGCAACAGCCATTGGAGGGAATACTAGCATAAGTGGCACTGCTTATTCCCACAACTTTCCGATGTGCGCGATGTCGAGGGGCCCTGTGGCCAAATCCGAAGTGCGACGTGGCTCCAAGTAGTGTCAAAAGACGGGGAATCACATTCCCACAGGAAGTGTAAAGTGGCGAGTTGCTTCTTAGCTGCATTCATTAATAGGAGCAATTTTATTGATTTTTAGTGGCGATTGCACCACAGTTAAGTAGAGAAACTGCCCGCTCCAGCATAGAGAGTTGATAACATAGCTCCGCCCCTAGTGATGAAATCCATGCATCATCACATCAATATGCATTCCTGTAATTATAACCATTACAAAAACTCCAATGTTAATATTTTAATTATAAGAGTGAACATGTAGTCATCTATCGAGAATCAGCCACCTGAGGCATCATTTCATTTAATATCACCCTTCAAGTGCGGTAATATACTCATGATGTCACATTCTTATACATATCTGGTGCTCCAGCGTTCACGAGTATGTCACCAATGTGTTTTAGTTTAGTAATAATAAATATATACAATGTCAGTTTTATTTATCATGTTAGATATTAAGTTACATTTTTTTAATGTTTTCATTTTGGCACTGGATTCACCAGATGTGCAGCGAAGCCGACGGCATGTCGTTAGGCAGACTTCAGCACTCCAGACAACCGGCAGAGCAGACGGTAAGCTCTGCATATCCCCCTCGGCAATTCAATTTATGATGCATTTTCTTTCATCGCAATAGTTAATGTAACTCAGGAACATTTAAGTACTTTTAGTTAGCCGATGGGAGGTCTCCCTGCATCCTGAGGTATCATACCAGGACTTCACACATGAGACACATTTTTATGTAGTTCTAACTTAAGGTCTACGCCTTACTTTCCACAGTAGTGACCACTGACATTTCCAGAGTGACAGATCCGCTTAACCAAGGGTATGCATTCTCATTTGCAGCAACATTTTATTGTACCTTTGCTGTAATAAAACAGTAATATCCTAATTAGATGTGTTTTATTGCATTAACTCTCCTGAGTTCATCAGGTACTGCACCCTCATAGCAGCATGAACTTTAAAGTGTCTTTCAGTGTTTGTTTCGCATTTACGGGGCCTGTCTCCCTCAAGCAGCGTAAATTCAGTGATAATATAGGCTTGCGAAGTGGCCGACAGCTTCACCCCAAGGAAATATTTTATATCAACACAATTTAACTGACAATTAAATTAGCTCTCCTTCATATTGACCGCGTATCCAGAGTCGCCGTAGGCCATCGACCGTACGACCCCATTCAACATTGTTTGCTCTACCGAACGTGGTGCCGGCCACATCACCAGTTCCTGTTCTCCATCTGCTTCCAGGTGGTACACGAACACATCACAGCACCTCTGGAAGCACAGCACATTGACAGGTTGCCTACAGTTGACAGGAAGATACCAGAAGAGATATGGTATGGTGAAATACCAAACTGTGACAAGCTAATTGTTTGGATAAGAGGCATACATGCACATTAATAGGGAACATAGGGATGGTAAACTGACAGAGAAGTCTACGAAGCTTTTCATGATTGGATACTGCAACAATGGATACAGATGCTGAAGAAAGAAGGGTTATTCTAGCCAGAGATGTTATATTTAATGAAGAAATTAAAGCAAGAAGAAGCACCTATTAGGATTCAGAAGTAAAAAATTCAACATAAGAAAATATTAGCAAACCCACAATAATAATTGAAGATGAATCATAGAAAAGACAAACAGAAACACATGCAAGTCAGGATAATAAACTGGAGGATTCATAAAGGAAAAAAGAAAGGCTGATTCAAAACTAAGAGAAAAGAGAAAGAGGAAGGAACCAAGCTACTTGCAAGACTATGAATGTGACGACTTCAATGAGTGTGAATTTTCAGCCTTCAGTATAGAAAATGGGATACATAATTTGCCGAAAACGAAGAGAGAAACCCTAGAAATAAATGAAAGGGAATAATGGATGAAGGCAATTGAAGAAGAGCTACAGTCACATGAGAAGCATAAAACATGCTCAATTGTTGAAAAACCAGAAGATAAAAACATTATTCATAGTTGCTGGGTTTTTGAAAAAAAGGGTGGACATGTTTACAAAGCAAGGTTAGTGGCAAAGGGTTATGAAACAACTGAGTGGAATGAAACATATGCACCCGTTGGTAAACTATCACCCTTGAAAACATTACTGATTATTGAAAATAAGATAAACCTACATATAGAACAAATTGATGTGAAGACTGTATTTGTGCATGGAGTTTTGCAAGAAGAAATTTACATGTACTTACCAGAATATATGAAAAGGGACAGGTTGGTGTGCAAACTGAATAAGGCATTATATGAGTTTAAGAATAGTCCAAGGTGTTAGACCGATGCTTTCCATACATTTATAACTGGAAGTGGTTTTCAGTGTACCATTTATGGCACATGCCTACATACAAAAACTGATGACATTGGCTTTTATGTGTTTTTATTTGTTGATAATACTTTGATTTTTCATTGTGATAAGAATGTTATTAGTGCGTTTCAAAGGGAACTTAAATCCCAGTTTGATATGGTGTGCTTAGGGCCAGTAAAGCATTTTTTTAGGATTGGAAATAGATAGATATTGTAAAAATAATATTGTAAAGGTACATCAAAAGTAATTCATTGAAAAACTGTTAGAATGGTTTCACATGAAAGATTGTTAAGATATAGCTACCCCAGTAGAAAAAGGTTTACAACTGACTAAATAAATAAATATTAACTTGCTAACCAGATATCCTTATGAAGTACTTGTTTGTTAACTGGCATATTTAGTTATTGGCACCAGACCAGATCTGAGTTTTGCAGTTAATTTGTTCAGTCGATTTCAGGATTGGGCTAATGAAACTCACTGGAAATATTAGAAAAGAGTGTTAAACTACTTACAATACACTAGGGATTCGGGATTGTGTTATACAAATGTGTCTCAGGAAGAACATGATGAAATTTGTTGCACACACTCTGACTGGTCTGCAGACTGTGTAGATTGAAAAAGCACTTCAGGCTTTTGTTAATTTTTGTATGGTAATGTTGTTTTGTGGGTTACCAGAAAACTAAAAAAAAAAAAAAAAAAAAAAAAAACGGTGTCTCTCAACAGCAGAAGCAGAATATTTTGCACTTAGTTCAACAGTGGCAGAAATATTGTGGTTCAAGGGACTGCTGTGTAGTTTGAACATGAGTTGTAAATTTGTTTTAATTTTTGTAGACAACTTAAGCTGTATTTATATAGCAAAGAACAGGGAACATAAAAGAGTGAAATATATAGATACCAGACACCATTTTACTAGAGATGTAATACAAACAGGCCATATAATTATCAAGTACATTGCTTCATCAAAACAAAAGAATTATTAAAATTATTCAAAAATTATTTTAAAAATTAGGAAAAGGATCCTCAGAAATAAAATTTTTTTTCCAGAAATGCTGATAGGGATCAGCAACCCAGGGTCAGAACCAGGTGACCAGGAGATAGGGATCAGTACCTATGACCTTTGACATTTATCCTTGAAAATTCAAAAATTATATATATAATTAAAATTTTGTTTTAAAATAGAATAAAAAACATGCAAAAATTATAAAAAATTTCATTAAAAAATTTATTTTAAAAATTGTTCAGAAAATAAAAAAAAATTGTTAAAAAATGTTTTGTTATAAAATTTTATTTAAAAATTTTTTTTAACAAATCTTTAACCCCAGAGGCCATTTTCACCCTTTTCACTCGAAATTTCCCTTTTTTCCTTAAAGAATTTCCTTAAAATATTTATAAAAAATGTAATTTAAAAACCTGCATTTCCTGAGGTCTCCCCCACACCACCAATAACTCACCTCTGTTCAAATCCAGCAGACGACTGACTCCCTCGCACACACTCCCCTCACCTATACTCATTCCGCCATCTTGATTTTTTCGTTCACTATTTGTTTACATGCTACTGGAGACTTTCATATTTGATTTTTTGTTCGTCATGTGTTTATACATTACTGGGGGCCGCAATCTTGGTAGGCGACTACCATCTTGGTAGGCATATCCCACCCGCCATATTGGAAGCCAATGACCATTTCCTTGACCCCATGACCTTCAATGACTTTGAAAACAAAAACTCGAGAAAAATACATAAAAGTCAGCAAGCATAATGCATTAAAGACTGCACCACCTCCATATTAGATACAGGCTACCTAGACCTTGACCCCATGACATTTAATGACCTTATAATAAAAATCTCGAGAAATAATACACACAAGTCAACAAGCTTAATATATTATAAACTACCACCACCATATTATATGCTGACTACGCCGACTTTGATCCCATGACCTTGAATTACCCTGGAAATAATATACTCGAGAAATAATACATAAAAGTCAACACGCATAATACATTACAAAAAACTACCACCACCATATTTGATACTGACTACCTCGATCTTGACTTCATGACCTGGAAAATAAAAAACTTAAAAAAATACATTAAAGCCAACAAGCATAATACATTACAGACTACAACCATATTAGACGCAACTGCCTTGCCCTTTACACCATGACCTTGAATGACCTAAAAACAAAAACTCGAGAAAAATCTATGTTAAGAGGCAGAAGCTAGTCGAGACGATCCACCTTCCACTCAACTGCTGTCAAACTAAACCTCTCGGCTTACTCCACTAACTCTTATAATTTACAAGTGAGCAACCCAATAGCGTCATATTGACTTTGAACCAAACGTACTGCACCATTAATACATTGTGCCGACACCGACCAGCCAATCACCAAATTACCACATGATTGCAGCTAACCAATCACATGCGACCATTGAGACATCGTATACAGGCAGGTGGGCAGGCTTGAGATGCTAATTCCTTGATCACATTAGCATGCAGTCATATATTCAACAGTTTCTTCTAAACAAGTTCTTCGCTCACCTATAAATCGTTATCACACTTGTACGCAACTGACTCCTGTTGTCAGACCGACCCCTCACAAGACTGACCCATTTGACCCCATAGAATCATTCGTACCCATCAACTCCATCGATCCTATCGGCATCGTCGACCCCCGACCCATTGACCCATAATGGACCCTGATTGTGGTGCTAACTGTGGTGTTGCAGTGCTAATTGTGGTGCTGCAGTGCTAATTGTGGTGCTGCAGTGTTAATTGCAGTGCTATGGTGCTAATTGCAGTGCTGATTGTGGTCCTAATTTCGATACTGCGGTGCTGATTGCAGTGCTAATTGCAGTGCTGCAGTGTTAATTGCGGTATGACCTCGACGAATATGGAGCAGTGAACCTGCATCATCACTAACTGAAATCAGATTTTCACCTCTGTTCAAAAAAATGCAAGTCGTCGTGAGAGGGCGGTCTGTACAAAAGAGTCCTTTTCATGCGACTACGACCAATTGGAAGCATGGTGGTGGCCTGTCGTGGTGCGGCATTGTTCAGTACAAAGTCCATGTTGTGTATCGGCCAATGGTAAAGCTTGGTGAGAGCCTGCTGTAGTTCTGGGCACTTTTATTGCAAAGTGTAAATATAGTTTACTTAGGAAGCGATTACATATACCAAGGGACCTGTATATAAACGTTTTTAAAGCCAGAGTATTAAAAAAAATGTTCGCATTTCATCTTTTGGAGGTATGATTATTTAATTTTATTTTAAAATACATGGATTTTTTTTTACTTGAGACCTACACACATACTGCAATTAGCACTGCAGTACTGCGATAAGCACCGCAACACCACTATTAGCACCGCAGCACCACAATAATGCACAGCACACCGCAGCACCACAATTAGCACCTCAGCACTGCAATTAGCACTGCAATCAGCAACACAATCAGCACCGTAATTAGCACCACAGCACAACAATTAGCACCACAACACCATAGTTAGCACCACAGCACTGCAATTAGCACTGCAGTACCGAAATTAACAGCATAGCACTGCAATTAGCACCGCAATCGGGGCCATTATGGGTCAATGGGTCTGGGCCCGATGGGGCTGATGGCATCGATGGGGTCAATGGAGTCAATTGGTTCAGTTTTGTGAGGGGTCGATCCGACAGGAGTCAGTTGCCTACTTTAAATGTGACCATGATTTATAGGTGAGCGAAGAACTTGCTTGGAAGAAACTGTTGAAGATATAACTGCATGCTAATGTGATCAAGGAATTAGCATCTCAAGCCTGCCCACCTGCCTGTATACGATGTCTCAATGGTCCCATGTGATTGGTTAGCTGCAATCATGTGGTAACTTGGTGATTGGCTGGTCAGTGTCTGCACAATATATTAATGGTGCAGTACGATTGATTCAAAGTAAATATGACGCCATAAGGCTTGCACACTTGTATATTATAGGAAGTAGGGAGGTAAGCCGAGAGGTTTAGTTTGATAGCAGCTGAGTGGAAGGTGGATCATCTCGAATTGCTTCTGCCTCTTCACATTGATTTTTTCTCAAAATTTTGTTTTTAAGTCATTCAAGGTCATGGTGTTAAGGTCAAGCCAGTCTGCATCTAATATGGTGGTTATAGTCTGTAATGTTTTGTGCTTGTTGAATTTTATGTATTTTTCTAAGTTTTTTATTTCCCAGGTCATGGAGTCAAGATCGAGATAGTCAGCATCTAATATGGGGGTGGTAGTCTGTAACGTATTATGTGTGTTAACTTTTATGTAATATTTCTCGATTTCTTATTCTCAAGATCATTCAAGGCCATTGGGTCAAGGTCGAGTTAGTCTGCATCTAATATGGCGGTGGTAGTCTTTAATGCATTATGCTTGCTGACTTTTATGCAATTTTCTCGGGTTTTTGTTTTCAAGGTCATTGAAAGTCATGGGACCAAGGTAATGTTCATTGGCTTCCAATATGGCGGGTGGGAGATGACTACCAAGATGGTGGTCGCCTACCAAGATTGCGGCCTCCAGTAATGTATAAACAAATTCGAATGAAAAAAAAAAACAAACATCGCAGTCTCCAAGCATGTAAATAATTTGGCGAACAAAAAATCAAGATTGCGGAATGAGTACAGGTGAGGGGAGTGTGTTCGACTGAGCCAGTCGTCTGGTGGATTCGAACAGAGGTGAGTAATTGGTGGTGTGGGGGAGACCTAAGGAAATGCAAGTTTTTTAAATAAATTTTTTATAAATTTTTAAGGAAGATTTTTCATGGGAAAAGGAAAACTTTGAGGGAAAAAAGGGAATAACGGCCGCCGGGGTTAAAGACTTCTTAATTAAGAATTATTTTTAATAAAATCTTATAAAAATGAATTTTTAAATAATTTTTATTACGAATTTTTAATTAAATTTTTAAAATAAATCTTTTATAAACTTTATAAACAAATTTTTTATTAAATTTTTTAAAATTAATATTTTAATATTTTTAAATTTTTTTTTGGCCTTTTCAAGGTTAAAAGTCAAAGGTACAGGTCAAAGGTCATAGGTACTAATCCCTGTTTCCTGGTCACCTGGGTCGCTGATCCCAGTCAGAATTTCTGAAAATTTGTGATTTCTGAGAATCTTTTTACTAATTTTTCATTATTTTTTTTTTACATTTTAAAATAATTTTTGATAATAAATTTTTTCGGAATTTTTTTTAAATTTTTTTGAGAATGTTTTGGATTTTTTGAAGACTTTTGGAATCTTTAAAGGTTTTTTAGTGGTATTTGGCCTCAAATCTCCTCGGGGTCAAGGTCAAGGTCAAAGGTCACATGGGTCGGGAGTGAAAGATCAGTGACATCCAAGATGTCGGTCGGGTGACGTAGCAAGATGGCTGTGGCCGGCTCCTGCACTGTTACGCCCCATGCCCTTGTGCCAGACTAACCATACTGCTCATATTATTGTTTAACTACCCTGAATAGTTTTATAATTTTCACTGAAATATTATTATCTTTACTCTGTTAAGCTTGCTATATTTTATGAAATACCCTAAACAAAGGTATCGGCTTTCAAGGTAGGTAACCATGGTTTTTAAGTTGGGTTTAGTCGGGACTAAACGACTATGAATAAAGGTGGGTTTACAATCAAAGTCTGAAGAATTAATAATAGTACTTTATGATTCGATAAACACACGGAAAATTACAGTAAGGAGAGTTGCAGTTTAAGACTGAATTAGCAACTGTTAAGTGTAGCCAATCAAAATAGTAGGAGATGTAAGCAACCGAAATAACCTGGAAAAATGGACTTTTACATATATTTAATTATATGTGATTACTGACTGTGTAATCGTTAAAAAAAAAAAAAAAAAAAACCTCATGAAATCTCATAGAAGGGGAAGCCGATGCCAACATTATGCATTTATATCAATAAATCTGAAAAGGTTCATTAAAACGAATTCAATAACCTCTTACACGAAACAAAACATGACCATTAACTATTCTTTAAATTAAGCGGATACTGTTTCTCGATTTAAATAATTACTTTCATACGATTTAACAATATGAAATAACCCAAATACAAGTTGTTAATACAGTTTCCCGCCAAAAAACAACTCTAGCTGTGCTCTGATTGGCTACTTAATCTTGACTTATACTTAAGATATCAAATATATTTAACGATCTCTCAAGTCACGCCAAGAACGCACACGACCCGTCAAGACCCGCAAACGACAGTCATAAACTAATACCCCTGAACACATCGAATCATATCTTAAGCACACTGCTAACTTATTCTCTTAAGTCAATCGTAAACCCACCTTAAGGACTTGTGAAATATCCGTGGAATATTCGTGAGCATAGGGGCTCCTATGTGAAAGAGAGGGTTGACTAGCCTGTGTGTGCAAGGGTGGGTTTAGCATTTACCACTGAACTTACCCTCCACTCCAGCTTCTGTAGTCTCAGGAACTCTAGATAATACACATGTAAGGCACTAGCACTCAAAATACACAAACTCTGAATCATGAAATAAAATTAAAACTCATAAACATGTACTCTTTTAATTATGAAAAAGTCAAGATCACTGAACAAAAAAGAAAAGAAAATAAATGCTGTAAAACAATTATTTGATTAGCTAAACTTCAAAAATGAAAATATATATAAATTAAGTGAAACAGTTTAACATGAAAAATCAATAAGTTATTAAGCTCTCGTTTGCAAGTAGGTGATAAATTTAAATACTACCACTATGCGAACTTAAATAACTACACACATAAATATAAATATAAATTGAAAAATAAAAATAATTTTGTAAAGCTGCTTGTTTGGAATTAGGTTAGATTAAAGTCCAAATAAATTGAATTACTGTGATGTGTATTTAAAGAGTGCCATTCAGTCAGCCTTACATATGCTGAGCTCCATTTAATACAGTTGTAAATCTAATACAAGTACTTTCTCACATTAACTGGAAAAATTAAAATAACTTCTCAAAATGTAAATGTTCTCGGGAAAAAAATCAAATGTAAAGTTCACTTCCAAATATTGTTAAGTCAAGTTTGTAGTTGCCTCCGACACTAGCTCTGTCATTAAATCTCGGACGACTGGGCTAATATGACACACAAGAACTAATTTAATCAACAAATATTCTTCATAAAAATTAATGTATCTTAAAGCCCAAAATCTGTATTATCAAGATTCAGTAGACAGATGAGACTGGCAACAGTCTACTAACTCAAAACTGGGTAGCGTCACCTTAAGTAGCTTAAGTCGCACATACTGTCATCATGGCGCCTCGGCGTCGTGCTGCTCGCCATCGTTTCTCAGTTTCCACTAATAAAATACCATTCAAATGCTTAATGCAAGCCCCCTTCTTAAACTGAATTGGTTAGCCAAAACTTAAACTCACTTCTGGTACCAAAATAAATTATCTGTATTATATTGATGCCGGGGTTTTAAAAATAGAAAAATCCCGGCGATGAAAAGCGTCCAAGGACCAATAGGTCCATACCCAGAAGCCCCTAACTTCTGGCTACTTATCCTCGCTATGACGCATTGCCCCTCCAGAGGTGATGTGTAGTGTTTGTGTCCCACCTGGGAGCAGGTGTAGATCAGGTACTGATGCATGTGGTGCCCAGCACCACATTCAGAGAGCGAACGATGATGAATGGGGTCGTATGGCCGACGGCCTGCAACTACTCTGGATTCACGGTCAATTTGAAGGAGAGTTAATTTAATTACCAATTAAATTGTGTTGATTTTATAAAGTTTCCTTTTCTGAGGGACGAAGTTGTCGGCCACTTCACACGCCGATGTTATCACTGATTTTACCCTGCTTAAGGGAGGTAGACCCTGTAAATGCAAAACATATGTCACTGTAAATACACTTAATAATGATTCTGCAATAGGGCTCAGTACCCGATGAACTCAAGAGAGTAAATGCAATAAAATGCTTCTCATCAGGGTGACAGTTTTATTGCTGAAAGGTCACAACAGAATGTCACTGAATATTAATGCTACCCTTTGTAAAGCGGACCCGGCACTCCAGACCTGCTGGTGGTCGCTACTGCAAAATAAGGCGAGGGCTAGGTGACGAATAAGTGAAAATTGCATCCCGATGCGTGAAGTCCTGGAATGTTACCTCAGGTTGCAGAAAGGCCTCCCCTCGGCTAGAATAAGTGAAGTTAGATGTTCTTGAACTAAGTTAAACTATTGCGGTGAAAATATGCAGCCTAAATTGAAGAGCCGAGGGGGGTAAGCAGGAGCTTACAACATGTCCTGCCGGTCTTCAGAGTGCTCACGTCTGACTCGAGAACATGGCGGCGGCCTCGCCGAACGCCCGACGAGCCTGGCGCCAATAGCAAACATGAAAAATGCAACTGCACAACTTACACGATTAAAGAAATTAACACTACATAATTATGGCTAACGACTAAAAATATACTGGTGACATAATTGTGAACGCCGAAGCCCCAAATATGGCTTAGAATGTGACGTCACGAGTATGTCACCGCACTTGAAGGGTGATATTAAATGCGATGATGCCTTATGTGGCTGATTCTCGATGGATGAAAACATGTATACTCTTATAAATAATACATACATGTCGTTATGGCGAACATTGCAAAAATTCGTAAGGTTTTAACTTCCTCTGACGACAAATGCATTTCATGAAAAGGAGTGGGGCTATGCCCTGTCCTCTGTAAGATTTGTGCAACTCTCTATGATAAAGCGGGTAGGTTCCCTAGTTAAGTATGGTGCAATAGTTGCTGAAAATGACTGTAATTACTCTAATATGTGAATGCTGCTAGGGAGCCACTCGTCACTTTGCACTTATACTGGGAATATTCTTCCCCATCCTTTAACACCTCTTGGAACCACGTCACACTCTAGATTCGGCCACGAGGCTCGTCGACATCGCGCACATTGAAAAGCCTTGGGATAAACTGGCGCTGCTTAACCCAGTATTCCCTCCAATGGCTGTTGCATCTAATGGTCATGACTTCATGGGAAACACCCATTCATGCCACCTACCAATTTAATATGATAGATTACTCATGCTCGTAATAAATTTAAAATAGGGTTGCCCACAGACCACGAGTTGCAAGGCAGTAATAAAAGTGTAAATGCTATTCTTTGCAACCTGCACTGATCGGGACCGCGACCTAATGGCGATCGGTCGAGTGTTGCTGTTTTGTTGATGCGTCTGTGGTGGCACAAACGGGCACAAGGGATACGTGGACGTCTGGAACACGTCAACTAGCATGGGTGCAGCTATAATCAGTCGCACAAATACAACTAATACATAATAATCAATTACATTGCTTCTTTGGTTTGAAAGTTTAAGTTCAAGAATAAAATAAAAACTTCTAATACAAAAAAATTCACAAGTGATTATAATTCACACAACATAGTTCAGTGATGTGTACCACGTTCCCTTGCCCCTAAGACCGTTTGTCCGTCTGAAACTTGAAACACCACGCCAGCAGGGATGTGCGCTCTATGGATGTGTAGTGCATGCACCAGGTCGTAGGTACGCGACTGAATGCAGTGCAGTGCAGAGTAGTGCAGCATGAGTGCACGGCGATGCAGCACAGCTGGTGATTGCCAAAGATGCCTGCAATAGAAACTACGCGAGACAGAGTAATATTAAAATAGACCGTAATAATCACTGGATCTGAAGGTCCCAGGGCTCATGCCATTTATCATTTGTTGTGTTTTATTAAAGGATTTATTGTTTGTTTTCCTTTTCTGTACCCAGGGTATTGTTGTGCATGTTTTCATTTGTATAACTCATCTTTCATAACCCATCTAGCGCTATGTCTATGAACATTCATGAGTATTTTGTGTTACAGAGTCTTATATGTATTTTTAACATAAGTTTTGGCAGGTAGCATGCCGTTAAGCAGGATATATATTTTTGTAGCAGAAAGTAGTTCCAGTCTCGTACATGCGTCAGCTGAGGCCCGCCGCACGTCAGGCGGGAGATGCAGTCAGCGAGTAGCATCGTACGAGGGTGGTGCGTGTGTCGCTAGTATAGGACTGACATGCGCAACAAATAAGTGCCACCTGGAAAGACAAATTTGAGTTCTTAGAACATATAGTAAGCGAAACAGGAAACCGGACTAACCCTGAACAGCTAGGGTTAATAGAGACCTATACAGTTCTGTGCACGTAAAAACAGCTGTGCAGATTCATTGGGCTCATTAACTGGCTGCACGACCATTTTATGAATTCACAATAATAACTGTGCCTCTCACAGACTTGATATCGCCACAGAAGAGGTACGTGTGGGGTAGCGAGGCGAAAAAATCTTTCCATGAAATTAAGGCTAAATTCAGACAATTCCCCACCATAGCAAGGTACGACCCAGCACACTATTTATATTTGCAAACAGATGCGAGTAAAGGAGGACTGGGCCCAGTACTTTACCAGTGCAATGAGAATGGTGAAAAACAGGTAATTGACTTTGCAAGCACAAAAATAGAACAAACCAAAAGGCATTATGGCATCAACGAGCATGAGTGCTTTCCCGTCATCTGGGTGGTCAATAAATAGCGCCCTTATTTGGAGAAACGCAGGTTTACTTTGCGCATGGACAACACGTGCTTAGTGTGGCCGCACACTGTGCGAGAGGCTCGCAGTAAACTCACCCGGAGCATTGCTCCTGCAAGCCTCTGATTTTATCGTAGAGCATGTTCCCGGGTGGGAGAACTAACTAGCTGATACACTATTGTGGGTTCCAAATGAGTAAGTGATTGTGCACAATGACGCTGAGTGGGAGGACATTCTGCCGCCTGACACACAAGATTCGGTACGCGAGGCACATGTAAACAAAGTAAATGTTGTAACAGACAAGGTACTCATATCAGACTTATGTCAGGAAGAGGCTACTGCGCAATCTGACTGCGCATTCGCACAAATGCTGAAAACATGTTATGCAAATGATAATGTTGACAGATGGCGAGTCGTGGACAACTGTTTGGAGATGTGTTCACCACGAGACAACACAACATGGCGATTGTACGTATCGCAGGCATGTAGAGAAAAGGTGTTGGAACATATGTACAGGATTGCAGTAGCAGGGCACACTGGTACTGAACAAATGGTGAGCAATGTGAAGACACAATTTTTTTCTGGTCAGAACTCACACATTGCGCCAGGAAGTGGGTGTAAAGTGCACGATGTGCAATAAATTCAAATCGTGTAGGACTGATAGTGTGCAACAACAGAAAGCAAGACAGCCGAGAAAACCATTTGAGAGGGTTAGCCTGAATTTTATGGGACCGTACCCGAAATCTGCAGGAGGCAAGAGATTTATACTAGAAATAACGGACACTTTCTTGCGCTGGGTTGAGGTATGCATTACGGAGTGCAAGAGTGGGTCAAATGGCAAAAGTGTTGAAAGATGAGTTCTTTCCCCACTGGGATTACCCCAGGGAACTGTTGACAGACAACGGAACTCAGTTTAACAGTAAGAAATGGCGAGAACTGTGAACAGTGTGGGGCATATGGGCTGACGACCTGCCCGCTGCACTGTTCACTCTGAGAAGGTGCAATGCAGCAATGGTACAATCACTGGTGGAAGTCTTACTGGGCAAGAACATCAGTTTTCCCGGAGAGAAGCAGTGCCCACTGGTGAAAGACAGCAGCACAACCGAAACCAGTGCCCCAATAGATGAGAGGCGATGATGCTGCCACTAAACACAACGGCGCTGCCAGGCAGAGCATGCAGGAAAATGGGTTCCGAAAACTACTCGGTCACTGTCCGAAAATACACTGAATCAGATGGTGTATCTGCGACCGCATCCACTATCGGCCACCCAACGCAACTTCTGCACAGGCCTCGCACCAAAATGGAGCGGACCTCACCAAGTGTTGCGACGTCTGGGACCCACCATCTACCTGGTGTGTGTTGTCAGAAAAGTAATTCGTGCACACCAGGATGACATGAGAATAGCACGAGAGAAAATTCAAGATGGGAAAATGCCGAACACTCCGAACACCCATGACAGCACAGCACCGCACAATCAACTTCAAGCAGGGAGTGAGGAAGAAGGTGGTCCAGCACCTCTTCTGGAGGTGCCTCCAACAAGAGCAGAGCAAATCCTGGCCCCAAACACGGCGGTGTTTGACAGGGACCGGAAAATGCAAGTTCCACCGTCGAGGACACTTTAAGCCCAGACAATTATGGTGAACCAGCACCTGCACATGAAATACTCCTGAGCAAAGCAAGAAGCGAACGCAAGGAATCAGAAGAGTAAGGAATGATCTCGGACATCCAAGAGACCCACTACGGCGTCGGCTCTGAAGAGCGTCCTGGGAATGTCAGCGGGGAATAAGGTGCGACAGCACTTAGCCCAGGAGGGCTAGCAGCAGGTGTGACAGGCCTGACGTCATCCGATGCATTGACATCTTAGGGGGCATGTCCGATAGTCGGCATTGTAGAGTCCGCTGGTGCTGCATCTGGGAGTGCCATCATCCTGACTAGAGTGCTGGAAACACCCACACAACCTCCGGCAAGAGCACCAGCAACAGGGGATACCATGCCCGCCATCATCAGAACTCCAGGAAGCAAGGATAATGGCATCAGCCAAAAGGCATTAAGACAGGCACGGCCAACCGCAGGAACCACAACAGAAGCATGGTAACCCATGGATGTCGTTCACTTGGGTCGCAACCGGAGGTGACACACCTGCAGAAGTAGAATTGCACTTCCCTCATTATCATCATGACTATTTAGTCATGATGATAATGAGGGAAGTGAGTCAGCCACATCGCCGATCAACAAAGGCAACGACATCCACCAAGATATTGTGCTTCATGTTGTCACGTTTCGACGTACCGCAGGTAGCAGAGCAGCACGAGGCAGCGACAACGGGAGCAACTTGAACGACGTAATTCACCCTACAGCCTACGTCCACGTCGCAGGGAGGAGAGGAAGTGCTCCTGCAGCGAGTGATGAGGAAACTGCTGCAAATGGCCTCGCAGGAGAGGAACGTTTTACGCCGACCATGACCTCTAGCCCTTTCGCCCGCCATCCAGAAGTTCAACGCAGCAGACATCGGACTCTACTGGGCGCTCGCGCATTCCAGTACAGCTCGTGTGGCGTGTTCGAACTGAAGTAGAACACAGTGCATAGTGATGCGTGTGAGAAGCGAGGAAGTGCCATGTAGGAAAGTGTATAGTGGCCATGCGGCCATGTGCTTTTCACGTGCATTGATCGGAGGTAATATCACTTGAGTGCTATTTAGTCAAACTATACCAAATGCAGGGAAAATTTCATGCAGATAATGTGGGCATACAAAACACTATAATAAATCATCTTACAGCCCCAGAGGGTGTTACAATAGCGTTTTAGTGTTTTTATGTCTGTTATTTTTTCATTTCTGTGCATGTCAAGATAGCAAGGTGAGTGCAAGGGTTGTATTTGTAATTTGCAAGTGTAAGAAAGAAGTGCACGTGGCTTGCCTGCCTGCCAACGCCGGTCGGCATGCTGCCCTGCGAGGCTAGTCAGTGTTTCGTGTCTTGAGAGTGTGGATGTGCGGACCGACGTCGTTGCATTTCTCGCGCGCTCAGGCGGCCAGCAACTTTATGTCTAATCATTTAACTACAGTAAATTATTATTTATTGGAACCATTTTCATCTGCCACCTGGGACTCTCCACTTCTCACCCTTCCCGCGGTTTGTATCACCTGGGAAGGTATAATTTGCAAATTAAGTGTTTATTGGCTTCGGGCCTTTTTGTACAGTTTCACCTTGTCAGCGAGTTAAGCCCGACCTTGTAACATAAAGTTGTTCTCATTGAAGAATGTCAATAAACCCACTGATTTACATAAATGTGTCATGTCTTTCATTGGGGATGACTTCTGGCACTTCGCGGAGTGGGACCTTCCCATCAAAGTTTACTTTGTACTTTATTCGCAGGTGTTTTATTCAAGTGTATTTGTCTGCATCCAGTGTCTAATAGTTATAGTTTATAAAGTAATTATGGGTGCGTGGTCCACCCTACGAGCCCACTGCGCAATACGTGATTAAACTGGAATTTAACTGAGGAGCACCATGCCGGAAGGATTACTGTTTTGGTCGTCGGTGCCTAACCCCAGATGTAACAGTCAGCTCTCAACATCACTGTATTGTCGCTGTACAATACATGGCACTGGATACAGTATAATTGCAAACCAAATTTCCTGGCAATTAATTTTGCAGCTCCTGAAAACCTCAGTTACTCAATCTCACACCTTTCCACAGCATCAAATGGCTGCCCGAACATGTGGAAGAATCTTTACTGCTTCCTTTTCACTAATTAACCCTGTGTCATTCCCTTCCACACCGTCAAACTCTTGTGATATGTGACATATTTAGGAAACAACCAAACATATATATGGTATGATTTTTGAAATCGTTTATTCAAAAAGTGTAAAGGAAATGCTAGTATACTATACAAACTTGCAATACAGTTCTATTAAAATTAAGTTCGTGAAAATACATATTTTATTATTGTAAAAGGGCTTGATTTTTTAATAAAAATTAAAAAAAAAATACTTTTAACTGTTTCTTTGACAGTTGTATTGGTGTGGGTAGGTTGACGTTGGTTATATGCACAGAAGATCAGAATTCGATCTATCTCAGCTTTAGTCTATGGTGTTTACCAAGTCCTTACCACTCAGCAGCAGTTTCTCGCGAGGAAATGTAGAAAAATTTTTGTGCTTGCTGTGTCAAAATAAGATCAATGTAGAAAAACTGTTCATTTATTTTCGAAATTTAATTTATAAACACAATGTGACGGACAGATTTGGGTTCGCCCTCTACTAGAGAAAATATATCTGCTAGGAGCTTTCTTTTCGAGAATTGAGAGATGACGAATTAATAATCTTCAGTTATTTATATATGGCGATACAGACTTTCGACACATTGTGGCAATGTATATAGTGACGTGTGAATGGTTTTGTGGGTTGGTCATCGGAGGAATGTAGGGTGTCATGGTTTGAAATGGTTCGTTGATACTTTCCCAAGGGCACCAGTGCAGGGCGTGTGGTCGATGACCCTAAATGTGGCCCCCTCTGATGATCCAGCATCTGATTATCTATATTCCTGAAATACCTAGTCTAGTGAGAGGTGTTATAGCTTCTCTGAAAGCTTGCTCACTCCCATAAAGTTATAGTTTTAGGCCATATCTATGCCCTAAGTAGAAATTGTGAAAACAGGTAAACAGCCATTAGGCGTCTGGCTAAAATAATATGTGCACATTTCAGTTACACAAAGATCAAAATTGAAGAAAATCCCCTTCCCATTGCGAATATCCATGCACTCTTAGCATATGGTCGTAGATATGCTATGTTACAGCCAATGGCTACAGGGATAGCCACTGTGATGTAGCACAGCATTAATTTTAAACACATAAGTCCACAAGGACATATTATTATAAGTCACTTAGGTTAGTCTAATTTAAACTTTGATGCTAGACAGGAGTTTATTTTGAGGGAAATAACTTTGTCGCTGAGTGTGACGTGCCTGTATGGCTGTTAAACAGGAGGGGAGGTATGATGATAGGTGTGATGGTTAGTTTAGAAGGTCGAAATGTATGGCTTGAATATTATGTTGGTTATTCTGATAATAATATGAACTGCTCATCATTGGTAGAAGTGCTTCTAGAATGTTTATACCTTATGACCTATCTGCATGATATGTATCTTGTTTTCGTAATATGTTTTGTTAGTATGTCTGACTAGTATGTTTTTGGTTGGTATTGTATCTTGGAATCGCTGAAATGGATGGAATAACATGATGGTATTGTCTGCCGGTGTGGACTGGGTTGTATAGTTAGTTGTTTTTTTAGCTAGTACATCTTGATGGTATAACCAATCGGCATGACTTGGTTGTACAGTTAGTTTCATGTATGATTGGTATAGCCATTATGTTGATGCCTGATCCATGTTCGGTTGTTTTGGCAGTATGACAAAAGTGTAGCTTCAATGGTGTGGGGAGAATGGTTTAATTGTGTGAATCGTTTGTAAGAGTGGAATGGTTTGATGGGATGTTCAGTTAGTATAAGAGGGGCAGAATGATTAGCTGGCATGGTTGATTAGTATGATTGGATGGTATGATAGTTGGCTGGTGTCTGGTGGCATGACAAACATGTTAGACATGTGATTATTTTGGTAAGGTCAGTGTGACCTGAGGTCTGCTTGAATTCTGGTAAACAGTGCATATATTTCGTCTGATGATGGTTGGTAGAGCAGATGGAATGGATGTTAGGTTATGGGTGGGTCTCAACTGTATATTTGCTTGATACACTTAGGGCTTACTCAGAGTGCTCCCATATCGAAAATATGAAATTCAAATCCGAATGCTTGCCTTTGACCTCAACTAACAAGGAGCCACGACCTGCACCATTGCTACCTGATTGTCGTCAGTGCCGATTCTGCGACAGTTTTCCTCTTCTGTCAAAATGCTCGGTAAGAGAGAACACCCTGTACTAAGAGACCTTTTCGCGCTAAGATGAATTACGACAATTACCGCATGCAGTTTGCACAAGAAAATACATTGAAAGAACATACCGAGATCGGCAAGGATTAATCTATTGGGAGACAGCAAGAAATTTCGCCAATGCCTCTTGCTGCATCGATGGGTACTGTTTCTGCAGACAATTATGATGATACAGTAAATGCTAAAGATGGAATGAGTGACTTACAGCGGGTAATATAGACGGTTTGAGCAGAATATATACATGCAAGACATTCATGTGAAGTCGGCGGACTTCAAAATAAAAGTCGTCAGCTCTAAATACTGGCGCGCATACAACTACTACAAAGAAAAGCAAATTTAATATAGAGGAAGAAACAGGAAGTGAAGACGACCATAACGACAGTGATAGTGTTGAAGACGATGATGATTCGCTCGACGTTCCCACATATGACGCGCTGCTTTCTCAGAGATGATGAGCTGTGTTTGTGCCGGAACTGTTGATGTTGCCCGGCCCCATGTTCGGTAGAGAACGCTGGTGTTGAGGATCGTATGGCTGATGGCCTACAGCGATCTCTGGATCCGCACTCTATTTGAAGGAGAGTCTAATTTGATGATTAATTATTATTATGTCTGTTAAAACACTTTTCTAAGGGACGAAGTTGTCAGCCACTTCTCATGCCGATAATAGCACTGAAGTTACCCTACTAGTGGGAGGCAGGCCACATAACAGCAATATTTTACAACAAAGTACACTGATGACCAAGTCTGTGTTAAGGTGCAGTGCCCGATGATACTCAGAAGATTATAAGTCAATAAAAGTCGCCTATTTAAATATGTGACAGTTTTTTGATTGAAGGGTACAAACAAAAGTCACTCTGCAAAATTATGCATACTGTTGATAATGTGGAGCCGGCACTCGTGGCCTGCCGGTGGTCGTTACAGTGAAGTCCTGGGATATTACCTCAGGATGGAAGTCATGCCTCCCCTCGACTAAAGATAAGTTAAAAAAGTTCTGGTGTTACTGATGTTGGGCATGTGATTCGCCTGGACCAGGGGGGGAAATGAGGGATGGTGGATAGGAATTGTTGTTGCCAAGGTTAAGGGCGCCAGTCTGCGGTGCGAGCACAAAGTTACACTTGATAGACTCCTCCTCTCGGGTCGTGATGACCAACGACCGTTGGCCTGTCCTAATGTCCACGTCTTGATATATGTTACCAGTTGTTACCTTTCTGCCAGCTGTGAATTAACTCCAATTGCCTCATCTAGTTAAGGATGTCGCCCCCCCCCCTTGACACGCCAGCTCACTCCCGAAGGGTTATTATGGCTACCCCACGCCATTATTAAAGACAAGTGGTCGATACAAACTTACGAAAAAGGTTAAGTAACCGATAGACGGATAATTACAATAATAATATCGGCATCTCACCAGTATGTATTTATTATAAGTTATTTCCCATCCGGGCACTGAAGTTACTAAAACCACAGTTCTAGCCAGGCGGGCTCTTACACAGATAAAATGGCCGTAGGGACTATGAAATTACATAGTACATTATGCCTTGATCGTGTAAAAGACGAATCGAGGGTGACAGACTGAGTACTCCGGGTGAGCAATAAACAAAGGTTCCGGTATATTAAAGTGAATTAACAGAATTACATGATGGTTAATGAATAAAGATGAAGTGCCCGGAGCACCGCGGCGTGGTGGTGCTCTCATGAGATTTCAGACGCTACTCCCTTTTGTTTGACGTGGAGGCTGCTCACTGGCCGATGCTCCCACTCTAACATCACGTGACATAGTTTTACTTAAGATGAAACACAATAAATGAAATGAAATGGGTTCTACAATGCCGATGAGATGTACATATTTATAAACTCTTAATAATAAAGTATAAAAGCACATATTAGAAATATAAAAATAAATTCACATATTCGACCAGACCGTATTGCCATGGCAACCTAACCTCACTATCGACATGTGTAAATTAACAATAATAACTCTAGAGGTGCAGTTCCCAGTCAAGTTTATTATGTCAATACGATTTTTACTCGTGGCAACACATGTGAGTTGATCTTACTTGGCACAAAAAGAGTTCAAAACTACTTTTACAATTTTGTAGTTGCTATTTGCCACGTGGCTGTGTGCACGGGTCCACTTTGATGTGTCGTTTTGGAATATGGTAGGAAAGTCCAGTATTTTAATACTGCCAGTACTGGTTGAACACACTTTAAAATATAAAAGAATTGTTTTTAATGCATAAAAGTTACGATAATAATTGTTAGCAATATTAAAGAGACGTCTGTGTGTGACACTAGCCTCGTCTGTGGCCCTTCAAATCAATATACCAGCCATATAATATGGCGCCTCTAGCACACGAGCTCACCACAGCTTAATAATTACGGACATACAAGATTACACTCAGCACACTGATACAATAATAATAGCAATACAAGGAGACAATTTGTCTCGTACTTACATGGTATACGTAATGAGAAATAAAACAGACATAACAGATAGTACTACATAACACTGACCCTAAAAAATTTAAACACTAAAGTAAACAAAAACATGTGGCATTTGGTCTGACACATGTGCACTAGTATTCGTATCAGTATGTACCTACTAGTGTTACAATCTAAGTTTGCATACTTGTGCACACTGACGCACGATGCGGAACATTAACACTTTTGGCCAAAGATCATTTGACATTGACACTAACAGTATTGGCATTGTAGATGATGATGTACACATACAAAAAATAAACATACACTACACTCTCCATAATAATTAACATAACCCTAATTACAACTTTATACGCCCCTGCACTTGACACATAACACACACACGGCACTGGTTCGCCGGCTCAGGTGCTCTGCTGTGCTGTTGTGTTGCATTCCTGATGTCTCTGTGGGCACGACGTGGTGAATGGCCTGAGGCCTAGGCGCTGTCGACGTCATTACATTAAACTATTGTGATGAAGTAAACAGCCTAAATTGAAGTGCCGAGGGGGGTAACATGGGAACTTACCATCTGGCCTGCCGGGTGGCTCGAGTTCTGATGTCAGACTGATTTAAGATGGCCACAGCCTTCCCGAGCTTCGTTAGGCTGCCGCCAAATGAAAAACATGAAAAAACGTAACTTCATAATTTACATGATTAAAAGAATGCGCACTGAACATAATTATTATTACTGACTAAAAACACATTGGTGACATACCCATGAACATCGGAGCTCCTGGTATGGCTGAGAATGTGACGTCAGGAGTATGCCATCGCACTTGAAGGGTGATATTAAATGAAATCATCCATTACATAGATGATTATCGATGGGTGAATATATTAGAGCTCTTAAAACTAATATATGCATGTGGTAATAGTGAAATACAGCTAATAACAGAATTTAGTGTTGGTATTTCACTTCCTGTGTATTTCACTATTGTGGGCCTGGCTTTGCCTTGTCTTGTGTCGGTTTTTCTCAACCCTCTGTGGAAAAGTGGGCAGCTTCTCAAGTAAGATATGGCGCAATACCTACCTGCAAAACTTACTGTATTAACTCTCATTAATTAAGGCTGCTAGGGAGCCGTTCGCCACTTTACACTTCCTCCAGGAATACTATTCCCCACATTTTGAACCTTTTTGGGGCTACATAGGACACCGGGTTCGGCCACAAGGCCCGCTGACATCGCGCACATCGGAAAAGCGTAAGACAAAGCAGCACCTCTTACTGTGTTCGCACCAATGGCTGTTGTGCCTAATGGTCGTGACTTCGCGGGAAACACCCTTTTAGGCCACATATCAATTTATTACGATAGTTACCTCTTGTAATAAATTAAAAATATGGTGGCCCATGGCCCACAGGTTGCAGAGCATCAAGAAAAGTGTAGACTCGCCATTCTTGTCGATGTGCACTGATCGGGACCGCTACCTAATGTCGATCGGTCGGATGTTGCTGTTGTGGTTGATGCGTCTGCGGTGGTACAAACGGGAACAAGGGATACATGGACGTCTGGAACATGTCACATATTTCCACAACTAGTTTCCTTCGACAAGTGGCGTGAAGAAGGCAAAAGACACTGTGAATACTGGCTACATGTATACTGAAGACCCGAATGAACTTGTAGAAATACTTAGATATTTGCTTGACTTTCATAAACGCAGAGATTTCTCTAACATGAAATAGGTGGTTTCGACCATCAATGAACTTATAGGGGTATAGCAGATTATGTGATGATCTGCTTAGTTCTGAAAATGCAATTAAAATAATTAATTATTATTAAAAAATAACTGATTTTTGTGTGTTGCATTCTTTTATCCCTCATACCTTAAAATGTAAAGATTTGCATACAAAATATTGATTAAAGTATTTAAGTATAACAATAGAATGGATAGTTGATGCATACATGGAAAAATCTGAAATATTGCGATTGAGGTGGAGGATTGCTAAACGTTGATTAATTGGTGGATCGATGGATTCGATTGGATTGGATTGATGGATCAATGTAGCTAGATAATTTGAGAGACATTCTTAAGCATGCTTAATGTCATCAAGAAGCTTATTTATACTAACTCCTCCTCTTCCTCCTCCAGTATGCTTGGGATATCATGGATGGTATGTTGGGTGATAAGTTTTCCAGAATAACTGTCTTGCGATTGTTGGTGTATGTCGAATGTTGTGGACAGTATGTATGTGTGTAATGCTAAGGTTACTCGAGTTAAAAGTGTTTGGTATGGGTGGTAAGTATAAACAGTGTTGATTGGTAGAACAAGTAGAACGGGTGTTAGGTTATAGGCTGGCTTCAGCTGAATAATTGCTCGAGTTATGATGGACATTGTGCGTGGTGTATTGGGTGATGAAGTTGAATTGGATTTTTACTTTGGTTATAGGCGATGGGATGTTAGGTGGTCTGGTATGACTCGAGTTATATAATGGATGGTATGAGTGGTCAGGATGTATTTGACTGGTGTCGACCACTAGAGCAGAAAGTTTGAGGGGTAGGTAAATTTTTTTGGTAACGCCAGTGTGAGTAACAAGCTCCTACATGTAAATAAAATACTTAGAAATTAGATAAGTAAAATCTGAAATATAAATATAAAAATTCTGAAAATAAGTCTGGGATAGCAAAAAAAAAAAAAAAATATATATATATGTATATATATATATATACATGTAAGTTATATATATACTTAAAATGTTAAACTTTAAAAAAATATATTGCCTGACCTCTGTAAGTCTGGTGTTGGTCGGTAGAGCAGATGGGATGCATGAGTTACAATGGGTGGAACATTGAATGTTAAGATGCCTGCTTGCGAGTATATGAGCTGTTGAGTTCATTTTATGGAGCTGTTTAACAGTTGCAGTCATAAAACTTTATCGAGAGGAATATATGGCCAATGATTCTGGTTAACTTGCTAGAATGGACTGTCTTGAGCTGTGTATAAGCAGATTATGTTCTCTACATGGTGCTGTAAAGATACTATACCAACAGCCAGATGCTGGAAATCGGGGTGTAAGGTGTCGCAACACCCTGTGGGAGCTCTGATTGCCTTCAGGTGGGAGGACCTTCCTCGCCTGTGGAAGGTACTGAAAGGGAGAGGAAATGATGGCCACCACTCCTCCTCCTGAAAGGTTCTGGTCTAGTGGAGAAACTGGCCTGTAATAGATGTAAGATTGTCCATGATAGCCAAGGGCAATATGTGATTACGCCCGGTGATTCAGTCGTGACAAGTGACAGGTGGAGTTACTGAGTCCTCTCTGTTGGCATGGATTCTGGAATACCACAGCGAAAACTGGCCTTTAAATTGCATAAGCGAGTATCACATATGGGGCTCATGTTCAGTGGAATGCCCGAGACTAAGGGATAGAACTTCCCTACGCTGAGGTGAAACAGCATTCCGGACTTTGGAGAGAGCACATGGACAATGAAAAGTCGGGGCTACTGTCAAGTCCTAGTATTGGAGCCCATATGCAACATGGTTGCAGTAAGAGTCAGTTACGTATAAGACTATAGCCTCTGCTGACTTTGGGACCCACACCTCCTCGCGGTACCACTGAGCGACTCTCTCTCGAATCAGCAAACGTGGGCTACCCGTGGTGTTCCCTATACCAAGCTTTATAGCTAAAAGGGGCATCTGCCTCTCAGAAGAGTGTAGTCATGGCAGATAGTGATGATTCTGATAGGAGGCGAGCTGGTTGACTCCTTAATGGTCAGACCATTGGGGTCCAAATGTCTGGGTCTTATTGAAGCACCCAAAGACATAATGGTAATGGACAAGAGGATCGGTGAGCCTGAGAAGCCGGTCTTACGTGCAGGATTTGGCGCGCATCTTGCCTGGTAAACTGGACCTTGGGAAAACCCACAAATGTCATGAAAAGGAAGGAGTAGCATGGGGTGACCTCTGAGCCTGTGTCAAGGGATTTCCTTGGCAATTGGTCATGTGGGAAAGGACTCGTCTGGGTGATGGTTTGAAAATCGCAACTGGCATGTCTATGTCTCTGACAGGCACAATTAATATCATTGAGAAAATAACAACATTATATAACACTTGAGTTAATCAGAGCAGGTATGGTAGGCCGATAGCGGACTTTACTTCGCTAATATTTTTTGAAGCTGAGCATAAATACTCGAGCATTAAATATTCTGTATCATAACTTCAGTGATGGCAACCAGCTGAGGACTAGAGCAGTAATATACATATGTTGTTATTGTTGTTGTTATTTTGTTTTCCCTTCTGGAGTTTGTCCAATAACTCAGGAATCAATTGCAATGCCTGACACAATTCCTGACTGTGTGCACTACCCTGATCTTCAGCTACCTGGAATTTCATCAGATAATACATTTGTCGATAAAGCATCTGCTACACTATTTACCTTGCCTTCCACATGCAAGATTCGAAACCTGAATCTAGTCAGCCTCATTATCCAATAACAAATTTTACCCAACTGCTTCAGATGGGAAAACAACCGAGCAAAAGCTTGGTTATCGGTCAACAAATCAAATTCGACATGTTCGAGGTAACACAAGAACTTCTCCACCTCAAATATGCATGCCAAAGCTTCCTTTTCATATAAGCAGTATTCATGTTCCATTTCAGAAAGAGTTACATTAGGCAAAACAATCGGCCTACGGTCACCCTCTTGCCCCTACAACAATACTGTCCCCACTGCCTTGCTACTTGCATCAACCTGCAGGACAAATTTCTCGTAGAAATTGGGCAATCTCAGGCCAGGAGGATGAGATATAATGTGCTTCAACTTATCAAACCTATCGTTCTATTCAGGACTCCAGACGAGCTATGCATGCTTCTTCTTCAACTGGTTCAGAGGCACACACAACACTACATATTCTGGGATGAATTTCGACATGTACCCAATCATACCCAAGAACTTCATAATCCCTTTCACATTCTTTAGTTGAGAGAAATTAATGATAGGTGCTATCTTGTCATGCTCCATAATGAACTCCCCTTTCCTGACAATAACCCTAAGAACATAATCTGGGTTTTCGTCCAGGGCACCTCTAGGTTAACCGTAAAACCCGCTTGGTGCATTTTTTCTAAAACCTGTTGTAGATGCTCTAAATTCTCTTCGAAGGTGACTGAGTATACACAAATATAGTCCAGAAAATAAACCACGAACCTGAATTGGATAGACACTTGCACATTCACTGGCCTCCAAAATTCACACCAAATGGCATGTGTTTCCATTCAAAATGGCCCCAAGGAGTCACGAACCCTGTGTATTTCTTGCTTCCTTCCTCGAGGACACATTGGTGATACGCAAAATTCAAATCGAAGACTGAAATAAGTTGCCTTCGAAAGGTACTGGAAAAGAATATCGATGTCGGCATCGGGAAATGATCAACCTTCACCTTTTTATTCAACAGCATATAGTCAATAACCAGGCGAAACTTCCAGTCTCTTTATTCTTGACTAAGAATGATGGAGAAGTATAGGGCGATGAACTGTGTCGAATTACTCCTTGCTGCTCCAGATCAGCAATGATGTTACAGAAAGCCAAAAGTTTAGGAGGAGAGCACTGATATGGCATACAATTCACTGGCTGATCATCTGCCACCTTAACCTCATATGGGAACATCTCACATATGTCCAACCTTTCAGTTAATACATCAGCAAACTGTACTATCAAAGCCCCAAGCTTCCTTCTCTGCTCTTTTGAAAGAACCTCCCCTTTTGTTTCCATCTCTACACATTTTTGTCCTCTGCTCTGGCAGCTTCCTATTTAATTGTACAGGATGGGAGGGGTCTAACCCAAAAACCAGCTTGCACTCCCTACAGTCTAGTACCATATGACTTTCCTGAAGGAAGTTCAGTCACAATACCACATCGCTAATCTATTCTGGAATCACCAAAAATTTTCTCGTCCAATAGTATTTCGCTATCTTACAATGAAACCAAGCATACATCTTGACATGACACCCTACCCGTTTGCCCCCCCCCCCCCTGAAGCACAACACTGCTTTCCACAGCCAACCACTGCTTTAACTAAGGTATTTCTTTTACCAACTCGCTCAGAAATTTTTGGCTGATGAAACATGAGGATGCTCCAGTATCTATAATTGCCTCAACCTTCTTTTCCCCAAAGCGAAGTGGAACCCAAAGATTCTTATTCCCCTTTGCCTTAACTGTCGCTATCTGCCCTTGATCTCCATGTTTCCTCTTCTGTCCTCCCGTTCTCTACTTAGTGCAGCCTTTGGAAATAAGCCCCACTTCATCGCAATTAAAACATTTGCGCCCCTCTTTGACTGGAGACTTACACCCCATTGTGTAATGTCCAGTGTTACTACAATTGTAGCTAAACACAACCATTTTGCTCTTAATACTGGTCTGCACCACTTCTCCAACCGTCTCAGGCTTACTAAAATGCTGCTGTTCGCATTCAAACAAAGTTTCGGCATACAACAAATTATCGACCTCGATGGCCCATTGCCTCAACTCAGGCAAGATTTCAGGTCGCTGCAGAAAAATACAAAAAGGACTAACAAGGGCGCCATATTTTATAACACAACATCAATGAACTCATTGTCGGTAAGCGACATCCAAAGAGTAGAAACACATGCCACTAGGTCTTGTACGTACTCACTAATTTTTCCCTCCATCCTTTGGAACCTGTATATATACCGACGTTCCAACTCCTTATGCATCCTCGTGGGTCACAGAGCTGATCACATCCTTATCTTTCCCTGAGCCCACAATTGCCCTTGCTCCAAACATCCCATAAAAATTTCGAACGCCAAGCCGGTACAACAATACACTAGTCGAGAGAAATTGCTATTCGTATTTACTACTTCAAATAAGCTGTGTTTCTGAGACTGTGTTTTATATTAAGTTTATGTTACAAGTGTGATGTTTCTGTGGTATATTGCAATATATTTTCTGTAATTACTATGTTTGCTCGTGTTGTTGTATGCCAGTTAAAGGTTAATCACATACATTCAAAATGAGATTCTTTAATGACAATTTACAATATTATCTAAAATACATATATAGATCCGAATACACAGGAGCCGAGTGACGGGAGGCAAGAGGAGCGATTGTTACCCCCTCCCCACACTTTTCAGCTAGCAGGATCGTTGCTCACATTGGTCGATAAACAGTGGTGAGTCACTACTTTGGTTTGTAATAAGTATTCATAACTACTCTCCTCGCATTTTTCAAAATATATTTTATTTGTAGGTATTCATGGAACCATAGAGACGAAGGAATATCTGAGTAGAAATTGTTACATTATTAAAATTTTTAAAACAGATTTTTTAAATTATAAATTTTTAGCCTACATGAAAATGAAGTTTTACATACTTGCATGGCCGCACACAGAGGCATACAACACAGTGTGTGTGTGTGTGTGTGTGTGTGTGAGAGAGAGTGTTTCGCGTTACACTGTTATGCACTAAAATGTTAAGCTCGACGTGAAATCTCGGGTATAGTGTTTTCTGGACCGTTTGGATTCTTGTATGTTCAAAACTTGAGTTATGACAGGGGTTTGACGTGAACCATCAGCAATTAGCCCTCCTCGTCATACGAGCGTCACCTCTTGCGGGCGGAGCCACATATAACCCCCTGTTTGTACGTAAATGTGTGTGCAGAGAGTGGGATCCACCACTGTATTGGTGAATCACGAGTACTTTTGACGACCTGCCGTAACGGCCGGACGTGTTGTGTTCACATCTCTGTAGTCACTCCCACCACTATTGCCGCTCATCGCAAAAACAACTGTTTTCTCCTGTATTGACGAGAGCCAGATGGAGAAGACATAGACTGCTGTCGCTGTCGTAATCAGTAGTTGCACCACCGGATATCTGGGCTCCAGTGTATTCTAAAATACTTTGTTATTAATTTTCAACATTGTCGTCCTGCATACCGAAATTCGCTTCACTCCTTGCCAATCAACTCCAAACTACCACCATCACCACCACAAATATCATAATTACCACCACCACTTCCACCTACTCTCTCGCCAGGCTGGCATGATAACTAAACGATGGTCTGTTAAATTATTTCAGACATGTCTCAGCCACCTTTCATGATGTCGCTTCCAAACAAAAAGCTTATTATCCACCTTTGCCCAGGACACTTTTATACAAAAAGGAATTTGTAAAATTCCCAATGCCCTGAGAAATGAGAGTTAAAATTTGTAGATTCAACAAAAACTCAAAACACAAACTCTCCTTAATTTACTCCTAATTGCTTTCTTGTAGCATGGGTCTTATATTGAAAAGGAATAAAGTGTTTTTTTTTTTTTTATTGTTTCGAAGCAATATTGTGAAAGTTGTCTGAGACATGCCTGAAATAATTTAACATGTAAAACCCTATCCTCTCGCTTGGCCTATCTCGCACTAGGCGGAGCCCAAAACAGGTGTTTGATAACGAAAAAAAATATTTTGTAATTGTACCAAACATTATTAGTAGTAGGGGTATAGGAATCCTGTTGCAACAGCTGCCGGCAGTGGCGCGTGGCGCCGTCCGCTTTCTTGGATTCCGACGTCACACTCTGTCATTCTGGTCGGTAGCCTGCTATTTTTCTCTTAAAATCGCTTGTTTTACTCCAAAAATCACTTCAGAAATCAATTATCTTACCCAAAATTTACCTATTCTCTATAAAAAATTTCCCCATTTTACAAAAAAATTTGTTTAAAAAGTGTTTGCTCCTCAATGTGGCTGAATATTCGCAAAGGTTGTTGAAATTTCAGCACAATGAGGAATCTGAACAGCCGATAAAATACAATTATTTTAAAATTTATTTTTAAAATTGGAATATGTTTTTATTATTAAGAATTTTGAGGGCATAAGTATCAAGTGTTATGTATCACCAGACTCATCTTTTCAAGGCGCATACGATCATGTCATATTGATTATGTAAGCCGATGTCAATACAACCATTTTGGATTTAAGAGGTATGCCTTTACCCTCCCCCCTCCCATTCCAAAACTCATTATACCATCACCCCACCTTACCAAGACCCCTCACCCGCACCCCAACCACTATACAATCTCGTCACCCCAACTTACTCCCTCTTCCATTATCTCCTCCCCTTCCCCCTTATAACCCCATTTTTCATAGAAAAGATTCTCACAATTAAAGCTGTTTATGTCACAGCCCCAAACATCGTAAGAAATAATATTAAATGTATCAATACACCCCTCCCCCCCCCCGAACGCCAAACAATCACGAAAAGCATCGCCCGACCCCCTTCATTCTCCCCGCTACCTGCTGCCCGACATCTCTTCCCACACTGCTCTTCGAGTCAGGCAGGTGGTTGACCTTGTCAGATCAACCGTAAAAGTTCAACATATAGGAATAGTTGCATTTATAAATAATTAGAATTATGTTGTTTAAATTTATTTTATTTATTATTTGAAAATTATCATCTTAAAAAAAAAATACAGTGAAATGTATCGAAAAATGTATTTTTAGTGCAAAACTGGTTTATGAAAGTTAAAGTATAAAAATTTTACTCTTTCCCATGACAGCTGCCAATATTTAAAAAAAAAAGTTCTCTTGGAAGGGCGGGGATTCGAACACATCCACCTACAGCAGTGACCATGAACAACGAAGCTTAACTATTGTATAGTAGCCACCAAATGGAAAGGCTACGTTCCCTTGTATAAATTCATTAATATTTAAAATATTTTGTTATGTTTCGTTTCGATCAATGCATGTATGGCCAAAGCCACATTTATTGGAGACATTTTTTTCAGTTTAAATTCATCGTATTTGCCATGGGAATGTTGTCATAAAAACGTTTAGTTACTTTTTGAATCATATGTGCCTATTCTCACATTAATTATTTTTATATATTCTTTTTAAATAATTATGTAGCAGACCACATTTTTTTCGCAAGTCGGGCTGTAAGCAAACAAAACTTTATAGTCACAGATTAATATAATTTGCGTACTCTTAGGAGAAAGGCTCCTGAAATTCAGTTTACAAGTTTCATTTATAGCTCCAGGAATGTATGTCGAATCCCTTTATAACCATAGCGATTAGCCTATATATTTATCTCATAGTGATGATTTCAGTGTAAACAGTTTATAAGAGACTAATTATGATATAGGGTTATTAAGAAAAAATTTTCTTTACATTTTCGTTTTTAAATTTATTAAAATATTTTACTACAAAATCACTCCAAAAATATCCATGTTCGCCTGCATCCTTTAACAAATCTCAGTCCTTTGTTAAACATAAAACCAACTATTCGGGCACTCGCGAACTTCGTGCCGCTGTGCAGTAAGCTTGAAGGTAAAGTCCTTGCAGCAGAAGCGACACCGATATGCCACTGAATGTTCCATAGATGATGCACTGGGGGTCCCAGATGGTTCGGCTGTTGTCACGTCGGAAGCAGCAGGAACAATAGACGAAGATGTCTTCATAGAAAGAGATATTGCACCTGCTGATGAGTTGTCGAGTGATACATTCGTACTCCTTATAGCTTATGGCATCGAAACACAGGAGTCACGGGAATAAAAAAGAAGTTACAGTTGTCAATCACGACGATAACCGACCAGCAACCATTCTATTTATTATACATTCCAATTGCTTACACGAGCTGAGACGAATTTCTTTCAAAGCTGCTACTGTTAAACAGCTCCATAAAATAAACCCAGCGAATTATATACCTGCTCATGTTGACATTGCCCCTGCATATGTTTCTGGTAACCATATTACTTTTTATAGGTGTAGGGTGTAATCAAATAAAAAATCTGTATTTATTACTTGATTTTAAAATTTATTTAATTTGATTTTTTATGATGTAATTAAATTATACACAGAGTACAGCGGAACAATCCAAAAAGTTTTCTCAGCATCATTTGTGGTCTCCTCTCTTGAAGTCTAATTATTACATGATGGCATTTGTTAATTATTAATTTTCTCGAAAGCTTTGTAAGCATAACTATCCTATTCATATTTTATTAAATGTGTGCATAAGTGCCTAAACCAAGCCCATCAATCAGTAACGACTCTCTGCGCAAGTATGATATAATCATGGCATGGATCAGCATCTACCAACACTTATTGGCATAGCAAATCAGTAGCACAATCAGCACCACAATCAGCACCACAATACCAATCACCACAATCCCAACCAGTATCATAATCGTCACCACAATCCCAATCCACACCAATACTTCGATCAATCCCAATCCTTGAGAAAATCCCAATCTTTATATCAATCTTTCGTAGTTCACACAAATCCACACTCCAATCTACACAAATCCACACACTAATCAGTACAACAATCCACACCAATCCATACATCAATCCTCAGGAATCCCCCTCAATCCTCTAAATCAATCCACACACCAAACCAGACACCATTCCATACAACAATCCACACCAATCCTCAACAATCCTTCTCAATCCTCCTCACCAATCATCACCAATCCGCACCAATCCTCCTCACCAATCCTCACAAAATCCTCAGCAATCATCCTCAGAGCATGAGACTCCTCCCCACAGGGCGACTGAAAAGTATCCGGAATGGCAACTGTTCCGAATTTATTTGCAAAGCACTGCATTACTGAATCCTGAAAAGTATCCATTGTAGGAATGGTTACCATTCCGGATTTTTGTATCAACATTCACATACCAAATATCCTTAAAAGTGCCCCCAGTCGGAATGTTTCCAATTTCGGTATGTGTGTTTTTTTAATTGTCATCCATAAAAGCCTGAAAACCGTCCACTGCCTGAATAGTAACCATTCAGGACTCAAGTGTGAAAATATGTTGACAATATTACAGTAATATTACAAATAGTACAAAAATATGTTAAATTACAAAAAACACACATATTATTTCTCAGTGCAAATAGGCTACATACGACAATCATTTATGGGGAAACTCCAAGCTTCGCTGATACGCGACGCTTCGCGTCACCACCTAAAATAAATTGCCGACGCGCCTTGAATCACTGATTTGGGGATTTACTTCCCTGCTGGCTACCGTTCAGGCAATTGACAGTTTTAAGACTTTTATGGATGACAACTAAAAAACACACATACCGGAATTGTAAACATTCCGACTGTTGGCACTTTTCAGGATATTTAGGATGTGAATGTCGGTACAAAATTTCCGGAATGGTAACCATTCTGTATGGATGCTTTTCAGCCCCCCCCCCTCCTTCCCCTCCAGGATGCCAGGTGTAAGGAGACCAGACGGTATATGAGAAAACCCAGATGGAATGGCAGAGCATGAGTGACAGGGTAACTCCTCAAACCCTCAACCCTTCATCCCCAAAAATGAGTCATCGAGCTACATTGTAGGGTCGTGCTATTTTCGGACTGAATGACTCATGAAGGTAAAATTCCAGAATAGGTGCTTTACCGAAAATCGGTAAAATAATACCTGGATATGTTAGATATGATTATTAGTAATCATAATTACTAGGAATTTTAGAGGGGCTTCAAGCAGTTTTCTGTAAAAAAAAAATGTGATAGGGAGGAGGGCTATGAAGATTGCTGTGTTATGCTATAAAACGCGTATACTTTATGAGGAATATAATTATATCAGGTAGAATAATTGTATTATTGTAAGAATACAGTTATAAATGATATTTTAATGTATAAAACGCCGTTTTCATGGTATATTTATGCAACGGTGCTGAGTTTATACAGGTAAACAACACATCATACAGTGTCGGAACATCATGTAATTCCTTTAATTACCCAATGCTTACCTTAACTGTATTCACGAGACGATAGTACTACGTAACGTATTACTAGTAGAATAAATGTTCATATGGTAGATCATTTGAAACCGACGACCATAGACGGTGTTTATAAAGGTGCTGCATGACGCCATCTTGCAATACCATAAACGGTGGCCAATAATGGATAAGAGACAGGACGACGTCACAGTTGGAATTGTGGGATCTCGCCGGTCGTTAGAGTAGCTGCTTGTGCGTGTCTTTGCGTAGGTTTCCGATTGACGAGTGGTTGGACGTGTGTTTTATTGCAATCCATGTTGTTTGATGTGTTAAATTACGAGTGTGTTAAATTACTGTGCGAAATTACGAGCGTGTCTTTGCCAATATAGCGCGGCAAAAGTGAAATAAAATACTTGTGCTTGTGCGGTGATTAGTGTCTGTGTAGTGGTGTCAAATGGATCGACGTTGTCTCGTGATGTTTGAGTCGGTGAGTACTAAAACAAATTTAACGTTACTTTAATTTAATCACGAATATACGTTAACTTGCAAAAAGACCTAGCCGAACAATTTACCTAAATTGACAATATTACCAATACAATATTTTTTGCAATTTAATGTATTTTCGGGAATAAATATTACATTATGAACATATTCTTCACTCGTTTTCCCCCACAATTTCCCTGATCTTCATAGCCATCCCCAGTATCGTTTTTGAGGTTTCTATTGGTCAAATGTTGATGCCCCTGGTAAATTCGTGTTCTGTGTAATTAGTAGAGTGGAATTATGCCACTTTCCGAGATTTGTTTTCATTTTATAAAAAAAAAGCCTATATTCTAGATTTTTATCCTCATGAATTTTGGCAATAAAAATTTCTGCGGGAAATTTGTCTGGTTTTGAGGGAATTTTAAGCATTTTTGAGGGGGGAAAGGGGGAATTCCGAAGGAAAAAAAAAAGGAAAAAAATATCCGTGTGACATGGTAAGTTTTCCCCTTCAGACTTCCTCCGGGCTCAAAACATTGAACCCCTCAAGTACAAAATTATTTGTTACATAAATAAAATGAATATTTTCTCTTTCGGCGACACTGTTTAGGAGGGCGTAGAAACAGCTGATAAGTGTAAAGAGGATATTATTTTATGAGGTAATTTTCTTTCGCAATTTTTACACATTTTCAAAAAATTTTGAATATGTTAATTGTTTATGAGGTGTTTGTTATTTCCAGTGTTAAAAAACACCCACATTTTTCATTTTTCTTTTTTTTTAAACACTAGTATGTATTTTTGCAGCAATAATTGTTAGTGAGAAAAAAATAGAGGGCAAGACTTATAAGTGTGTGTGACTTTGGACATGACAACAGGAAGGGAGAGGGCTGTGAGAAGCTGTCTAAAAAACACAATTTTTTTAATGGACGTAAAGAATGTCTAGTGAAACAAATTGTTTAGGGCACAAAAATGTAGTACTCTCCTACTTATTTGACATTAATAAAAAAAACTAACGAGTTGCCTTAAAATGCATTTGGTCAGACAAAAAAAAGTTCACCAAAAATAAAAAATTCTCCATATTAATACCAACATTTAAAAAACAGTCACATGACCCCGGTTAGAGACAAAAACGAAGATAAAAAAAATCCAGTGATTACGAAGATGAAATTCACATTTTGCTGTAGTATACAATGATTATTAAATGTGAAAATTATTCAAGCTTTTCACTCAAAACTATTTTTAGGGTTATTGCATTTGTAAGCATAATGCATTGTAGCAAATCACAAAAATGTAGCACAAGGAAAGTTTATGTGCCTAATTTGTCATTGCTGGTAATGCCAAATCATACTAATCATAGAATGCACACAATAAAATGCAAACACACCTGACTTGTAGCATTTAAATCCTACATCTCGAATCATGCTTTAAGATGGACGCCTCTGCATGACGATACTTTATATGTAATGATGAAATAAACAGTAATCTTAGTTTAAATTAGAACAAACGTAAACTATCTATACTGAATTTTCTTGTGCTACACAAGATTCTTGCCTTATTAAAGCGTGCCGTCACATCTTTATCGTAATAGACTCCACACAAATGAAGTAAACAATTTTTGTGAGGTTACGAGAATATTTATTTTAATTGTTATTTTAAATCTTATAATTTCAGATTGATTGATAATTTTTGGTTATCATTATTTCTACGAAGAACAACAAAAGTATTTTCCATGTTGCACTGTTGTGCATAAGCGTTCATTATCAAAAATTCTGAGATAATAATAAATAAATAATTCAAAAAATAATTTATTTATCTAAATAATGTGGTTTCTGTGATAAATACTTTATTTACATAATTGCATGACATTGCTCAACATTGTGTAGCACATTTATTATTTTACACATGCACTTCTAGGAACCAGCCTAAAAAAGTCATGGATGGTTATACAATTGCAAAACAAATTGAGACATCACAAACTGAGACACTACTAAATTTACTAGGCATCTAGTCCTGTATATTTTCCAACCTTGACGTGGCAAATTGTGACATGATGGTCAACATTTTAATATAATTTACATTATCAAGAGTATTTATATTATGAAAATATTTACATTTGATACAAAAGGAAAAAAATATTATACATGTGCGGAAATTGTTCCAAGTACTTTTTACAATACATAATGTTTTATATTTTATAGCAAATGTAAATGTAACATTTGGCTGTCGGTAGTTTTGTATTTTATAACAATGCAGACACTGTAGAATTTGCAATATTAAAAATTCTGAATAAATTGAAACTGTATAAAAGACATTAATGCTTACGTGTGTTTAACACTGCAAATAATTCTGGCCTTAACATGTTGCAATTTCTACCAGTTTTGATGTAGTCAGTTGTTATACACATTCATGCTGCAGGTACATGTTACAGCTTTCTTTGTAGCGAAATGTTTCTTTTAATAGGATAAAAATTATAGCACCTAACATATCCCTGTTTTTACAGTTCCATAAGGAACATTTTATCGAAAAATTAAGAGCATGTAAATTCCAAAAATGTTGTTTCTAAGAGTCGTAATTTAATTATTTGCGTTTGAATGCAAAACGACGAAACAATAAATCTTATTATTTCAAAACACAACCATATAGAAGTTATTTTCAATATGTTTATAAGTTATTTATATAATACTTCAAACCAAATGTATTGTTTGTACTCCCATGATATTTGCACAAACATTATTAAAATATAAACTTTTTTATGAGAAAGGTTGCAAAGTTTCCTCGCTTATTAACTCATCATTGTTACGATGCAAGTCGCAAAGTAGTTTAATTTATGGAAAAATTAGGCATTACATGTAAAAGAAACTTAAAAAACTAAACATTACTACTGACTATATATTCGCTAAATTAAGTATTGATACGGCACCTCCAGAAACATCGAACTGAGCTAAAATTTCAACATTAGTAACTACCAGAAATAAAATATTAACACTTGTATACACCAATATATGGACTCAATAAATACATTTTCTTCGCAGTTTTGAATACAGCACTGATCTAAGTGTTACTGAAAAAATATTCACTTATTATTTCTTAATCATTTTTCACAAGTTTTGTATAAATGCAAAAGAGATGTACTTCAAACTCACTTATTTTTTTTTATTTGGTATAGTTGCACAAATATAATTTATTATCTTTATAAATAAAATATACATTATCTCAAAGCACTTGTTTACTAATTTAATATAGTTTCATATATCTTGAAATACGTGTTTCAATGTGATTAGTTGAAAACCATACACCACGTATTGGGATTTTGTCTTCGTATGCAATTTTTATTTTATGAATAAATATAAATATTCTTATAACTATTAAAATAGTAATGAACTTACATGTTTGCAAATTCTGTAATATACTTGTGCTACGAGAACAATTTTCTAGTAACAGACCAAACAATTATTCTATTTACTATATTACATGTAATTTGGGTAATGCTGAGAGTCGTTTTATGCTGCAATATGCATTACCTGAAAGTAAAAATTTACCCAAATTTGTAATAAACTACCAAATGTGTGGGCACAAACAAAATATTATCTCAATATTGACGAAATATAATAATATCCAATTAAAATTTAATGATAGATTTTCAGAATTTTTAAAACCTTTATTTCAAGAACCAAAACATATTTTTTAACAGCATTGTCACAAGTGTATAAATTCTGATGAATTATCGAAATGAATGCTAGTGAATCTTAGTAAAAGTTATTACATGGGCAAATTTCCGCAGTTCGAATTTAGTTTGGCTAACACATTCCCACACATAATACGTATAAAACTCATTATGACAGTAACACAGAAATTTTCCTAGAGATAAACAGATACAGTACATGATATGTGGCCAGGGCATGAATGTAAAACACTGTTTATAGTACTGGGCTTTTAAATGAAATCACATCTAAGAGGTGTATTTAAATACAGAGTAATCTCTACTTTATTTATTATTTAAAAGAAAAAAAACTTTATACTTACCTATCAAGTGTTCAAATAGAGAATCATTAGGATTGTTTGTAATGATAAACTTTCATATTATTGATAGACTAAGATAATGCATATTTTACAAAAAAAAAAAAAAAAAAAAAAAAAAATGCTGTAACTAAATTTAATGGCAAAAGGTGTTTTTACAAATGGAGGAGAATCTAACTTAAAATACAAAATTACAGGAATTACTCTACATTTTACTTAAAAACGAGAATTTAAACCTCTCTCAATTAGAGCCACCAATTAGAAGTATTTACTTTTTACAAATACTGCAGCTCTAAATTTTTAGCATGCCGGGCTTATTGAAATATTTTTCATTATTTGTTCATTTTCGCGTTTTTTTTTTCGTGGTAGTTAAATTTATATGGACTTCCCTGTATTTATAAATTTAAGTAACATAACATGAAAGGATTACATATTTTCTGATGTTGAGATAACAACTACGTATATAAACGAATGATAAATAGAACAATATCTTTAGAACTACAAAGAAAGTGGTTGTATCTTAATTAACAAAGTATTACGCAACAAACTGTAAGGTACGTGTTATTATGTTACTGCAATACTGTATAGTGCGATAGTGCATGTAGGCCTATAAAATTTACAAAAAATCACAAACACGCATACAAAGTGTTTATGAATATTTACAAATTGTGTAATAATAGTAATTTTGATAAGAATAATTTAAATTCTTTGACATACAAAGCATTTTATTTAAGGGAAAGTGTGTACACAAATTTATGAAGAAACACAAATAGAATAAACAAATAGCGTGTAATACGTTAAACATTGTGAAGCTATGGAAACACATTCTAGTTGCACAGTTATGATATACAAGGAGTTATCAACCTTTTCTGCACAAGTGTCATTAAAGGATACTGTATTATTTTTTAAAATTAGTCCTACAAATTATATGCTCACAAGAAAATTATAAGCTATGCAGAAATATATAATTTCATTACTAAATGATTTCATGCGCAATTTAGAAATATGCCAAACTTATAGTTATCGAGTGTTAGATTAGTATTTTAAGAAATGTTATTTAATAGTATGTGAGAAAATAGTTAGTGGACTAGCTTTCCTTTGCAAGTATGTATATATTATAGTAATTATAAAATAAAATATATTCGTAAAGAAGTTTTGCGATACTTAAAATACTGTGGTCTAATTTACTTCGTGGTGATTTAATATATGATTCACAATATTAAAATCGGTAAGTTATTCATGTAGATAATGGTAATTATTAGATACATAAGGTTATTTTTTAGCTTCGTTATCAACCAGATTTGACCTCTTGACCAAAACTGATATATCTTGTATAAAAAACGAGCTAGCGTTTTATGAAGATTATGAGGAATACCATATTCTGTCAATGTTAAGGTCTCTTTAATTTAATACCCTACCTAAGCAACTTAAAATGTATTGATCATATTCCATTATATGCAGTCACTTACATAAAATTCACCACTCTCAAAATACACTACGTACAGAAATTCCAAATGGAGTGGCTGTTAGTTGCAACAAGCCCATCATTGAAGAACGTGGTAAGACCACAGTAGACTAGGAAATAAAACAATTATATACTACTTAGAAGAACATTAAGAATAAAATGCTTATCCCACAGGAGGAAAGACAAGATCTCATGATTTAAGGTCTGGAAATGTTTCGTTTACCTATTAAGTTACGTGAGCAAAAATAATACTGCGAACTTCTAGTATCTGTAGCTACCATAAGCTTGTGTGTGTACTTTGCGCAACCTCGGGTTTCTATGACAGTGTTAGTGATGATACGCTAAGAAAGGTCTTGAAGTAAACGGATTTAAAATCTATAAAATATGTGCCTTGTAATGATTTATACTAGCACACACATTCATGGCACATATCACTAAAACCACAAAAATTCCTAGGAAAATGCGGAGCCCATTTACAAGAGGAATAATGCAATAACTAGAGCTAAAAGAATATGACAACATTCCGGATACTTTTATCCGTTAGGAACGTAAAGATTTTTATATTACCAAGAAAAATTTTGAACTAAATTAGATTGTTTGATTTCTACGAATTCAGCATATCCCGTGGGACGTAATTCAACGTAATGTACGGGAATACATTCCGAAGTTGTGAGATCCTCTTTCTCAAAAAAAAAAAAAAAACTTCACACTTAGAAAGCAAACTGTGTTTGAACTCACAGTTTCTAAGCTTTGACCAAAGTGCAACTACATTATTTATAATAACTACAGTCTGTGTATAAAGCTATGATCCCGGATCAGCTGGTATCACTCACGTGATAATAGGCATGGTCCCTGTTCACACTAACACAACCCTGAACACTATGAACAACAGAAGTCACAGTAATGATACTACATACTCACAACGCCTTCTGCACGAACAAAGTAAAACCACGTTGCACAAATATTTTGTTATGTACAGAAGCTCATCATTTAATACCTGAAAATGATATGGACGTGGTAACATTAAAACTGAGCGCATATTGCACACAAATATTCTTAACCTTTATTTATTAGATTAATATTAAAGATATGGTGTGATATATAATTTAGTATATCATCTTTTTGTTCGGTAGGTTCAACTGGACTACGTAAACTTTCATTTCATTTAGAATTTTCTGTGTGTTTTTTTTTTTTTGTCATAAAAAATCAAGATTTCTGTTATTTATAACTGTGCCTCCTGGATGGAGATATTTTGCTTGTACGATAGGCCTCGCAGAAGCAGGCAGTGCCGAGGACGAGTACCGTAAGTCTCGTGTTATGGCATGCCTCATCATACCTTCTACGTGCAAGACACAGTAATGCCGGAATCGCATAGCCCCGACCAATACAGCACGGCACGATCAAAAACGCAACCACGACACATTTCTATGAGACTACTTGAATTTACAGCACGACCGACACCACGCTCTCGGCATTTAACCTAACTATTTATAAGGCGCTAATAGCCTACGTTAGTTTCAAGGGCAGTGGACAAGAAGGAAATTTGTAATACATGTGGTACCGATTGGTATCGCTAATGCATACAAAGGTGAAATTATTATTTTTGAGAGTTAGATACAGTAATTTTCAATTTATTTATCTTTTAAGCTGCGTATTTACCGTTGTAGGGAAATCTTGCAATACAATTTCATTTTGCAAGGTTGTACATTCTGTTCTTCGTCGTGTCGTGCGACACGACGAAGAACAGAAATCATTTCTAATCCAAAATTTGTTGCTCGGACGACAAAATCGGTCGGGCTTACGACGATCTATCTTGTATTTGATTGGTTGCTGGCCGTCGTGTCGTGCGCGTCGGGGTTATGTAATTCCGGCATCATGGTGTGAGGTATGACCACCATCAACGCACCTCAAGGAGATTTTCAACAGCGCCTCTGTCATTTTGCCACCGTACTATTTCACATACACTGCACCGGAATTTCCATGCCTAAAATGCATGCTTGTTTAACACTTATGACTGAAATGAATAAATATGTACGTTTTTTGACAGTAAAGTAAACAATCGGGCTCTTTCCTTTATAGATCTCACTGAGGAGGATTAAACAGTTTATATTAAATAATTTACAATGGAGTCGCCTACCTCCCGTGGCGCAGCCGATGCGCCGCCAATGTGCAAAGCGGGAGGTTTTGGGTTCGAGCCCCAGGCAAGGTGTGGGTGTTAATTCTTAGTTGGTTTATTAGTTAATTTGTAAGGCGTTCCTTGATAAGCCTTCAGGCATAACCATAGGGGACGTTAAAAACACCTTTCCAATACAGCACGATCCTTATAATGACATAGTACTCACATTTTGGCTGCCAAAGTAAAGGTTGTTCACGATAAAGTGAACACTTTTAAAATCAACCTTAGAAAAAAGTCACTTCCCTACCTGCATATATTTTAACAGGCGCACCGAGTGATATTCGCCCAGTAAAGTTGGTAACGATGGATGGAAAGTAGTTCCACATCTTAACGTCGAATAAAAAGTGTCAGGTATCCATTTCTGATAACTCAAATTATTTTTTTCGCTTTCTGTTTATTTTAATACATCGAAGAGTAAAACTTAGCAGATTTGAAAATATTCACTTTTCTAATAATTTCACGGTTTCACTTGAACGACGCATGAATAAAGTTATGAGGCTCGTGACAGTGTTAATATTACATGAGACGGAAGAATACACAACGTACATGCAAGCAGATCTTAAGCAGGGCTTTCAACATTGCGCATTTTACCGTGAATAGCCTATAGACGACAGATTTTTTCTCCTGGGCTGTGTAGCTGTGTTAAAATTTAACTGTTCATGATGTTTGCAAATCGTTTGTCTATACTAACAACGCAACATCTACAGGGCAAAATATAAACAAATTACCAGTAAACTTTCATCCGTCGACGTCAATATGCAGTAAAATAATACCAATCGGAGACAACATAGAAGCGCAAGGATTTTGCAGCAGCCAATAAGTACGTTTGCGGATATTTGAGAAACTTAAAAATAATATTTGCACGTTACTACGTATATTTCAATCGTAGAGGGAGTATGAGGTTTTGGGCGCATCCGGCGATACACACCGGGCGTTCAGGAAATTAACGTTTTGGCCGAGTTCGGTTGAATCGACGTATCCACAGGTTCAACCGGCCTGAAACGTCGGTGGATCTGATGGATGTGCACCGGAACGCCAACAGATGGATTTCCGAGCAGAACCTAGCAAATACATGTGTAAATAAAAGGAATTTTTGGACGGTGAAGTAAATAGAAGGCAAGCGGCCACGTTTAACAGAAACGGAAAAAAATTCGTGAAGTAAAATGTGCACAAACATCGCAGAAAGAGGTGGGGGGCTTAATTTGTAGTTCGTAAAGAAAGAACGTGTTTATTAATACATCACGTTAGTACAGTGTTTAATATGGGTTTACTGTATTGTAAAGTTATTTCGCGTGTATGAGTTAATTCATTTGCGTTCGTAACAAAAAAAAATGCACAAACAACCTGATGTTCGGATATTTTCTCAACCGGTGCACACCGCCAGAACATTCACGATTGGAGGGTGTGTAGGTGAATTTCGGAAAACGCGGCATGTCAGACGCATAGTATCACGCACCATCTTCCAATATTGGACTTAATTTATGTCCACAACACTGACAGAAACAGCATGGATAGGATTTTTAACATTAAAATGCTCGTTGTGTAACTGCTTTGGAATATTTATAGAAACTTCCTAACCCAAGTTTAATCCGCCTAGAATATATTCAAGCTATTTAAAGTGCTTTGTTGATGTGAACAGGCGGGTGCACTAAACAATTCAAACGTAGATTCACAACGTTTATTATTGTTAATCGCGTGACTTTGGCAGTTGTATTGGCGATGGGTGAACCGACGCTGCTGGGGGACGTGCGTGCGACAGACGAAAATGTGCCGACAGTTCACTCATGTTTACTTCCAACTTTTCTGAAGCCCTAGCTGAAGTTCTACTTGCAGGATATAGCTTCGCCTCGTGTGCGAACAAAACTCAACTAAGTTTAGAAAACTTCGCCAAAGGGGCAACGCAACGGATTCGTGCTCACTCACTTCAACAACATTTCGAATGAGAACTATTTCTTACTCGGAAATGCCGACGCGCCTATTTTATCCCACAGTTCTTATTCGTTTATTATAAATCAAATATTACAGTATATCCATGAAATACAAGTAAAAGTTCAATTTAATCAAATATAAAACACTTTTATGTCAATACATGAGCTATTTAGGAAATGACCATGAGGTGGTTTTTCAAAGGTTTGATTCGAAAAGTGCGAATAAACCGCAAATAGACTATACACCTATTCTGCAGTCTACGGTTTCACCGTGACACTGCATGGCATGCTCGAAGTAAACTTGTCAGCGATGCATGGAAAGTAGTTCGACGCCTGAACGTTTGTTATAAAATTATCGATAAAATTTGTGGATGCTGAAGTTATTAAATTTAGTATATGTTAGTTTTATGTACATAAATGAAAGAATGAGGAAAAAAATGGTAACAGGTTTACATTCATAATAATCCCACACTTAACTTGATCGACGTATGTGAGAAGACCCATGGCAATGGAGGCCTTACTCCAACATCCTTTGCGACAGCCATGTGGATTTAGTCTAACCTCGAATTTCCAGGCGTACCTATATTTTTTGTGTAACCAGCAGTGATGGAAATATCTGATTGATTTAACGTAATTATTATGACTGCGGAATTTGTAATGCCAATAATATCACGTATTACATGGAACATAAACAATTACCATACAATTTATTTCATTTTTATTTTAGGTTAGGTGTGCACATATTATTAAATTATCACTTTTACACAACAATACTTAACTTTATAACCACAGGAAAATGGCTGTAAATTTATTCTAGGAATGGAAGGGTTGACCAATGTTTTATTTTCGCGTTTCTTACATTTTACGTCAGAGAAATAATGCCGAAGCTCACAGACGGTGCACGTCTCAGTTCGTTTAGTGCAAGCCGGAGTGAGCGAGAGAAGAGTGAGAGTCGAGAGTCGAGAGTTGAGAGTGAGCATATTTTGAAGTTGGAACACAGGCTCAGTTTTACATACGGCGGAATGACAAAAATGGGCAGAGAAGATGTTCCTAGGCTCAATTTTTAAAAGCGCCCTTTCAACCGCAAACATATATCTACGAAAGATTGTACGTTAGTAGGAGTAAAATACGCCACACTGTCTAGAGCGCCTTATAATATGCAACTTGTTGTACTCGTACGTACTTGTAGTTGCGTACTTTGCTGTTGTTGGGAATTTTGTTCTGATTTTTGCTTGCAGATGTGGTTTCATAATGGACCGAAAAATCAAAAACGTTTCATATACTTTTTTTTTGCAGGGGGTCGTTCGGGCTTGATTCTTACTGAAGCACAATAAGAAAATGCATCATCTGTTTTGGGTATGAATCTGAGAATCCGAACTTGCGTGTGCTTTTCAGCAAGTTGAAGTTACGAATGAATAAGAAGCTTCAGGGCTGTATATATCAAGTTATATTTGAACTTTATTCTGATAAACAAAGTGGATGATATTATATCTGCGATGTTTATGTGGGTGTTACGAGGAAGACCCTCATTGAGTCACCACAATGTGCAGGATCAATTTATGCTGTTATTCGGCGTTTGATATCTGTATCATAGCACTAAGATATCAAAGAAAAAAACTTCTTAAATTTTAACTATATTACTAAAAAAACTAATTTTATAAACATTAAAACATTTTGTTTGTTAGACTAATGAGTTTACTAAAATAAAATGCGAACGTAATTTTACAACACAAATAAAACTAAAATATCCACAAATAATACAATTATTTAAACCACAATCATAAGTAAACTGCAATACAATTATTATAAATTTTCCCTTACTCCTGATTTACTAGATACTTTAATTAGAACCATCGTCCTGGCAGCCTCTTTAATCTTTTTTTTACACAGATAATATTTGGGTTAAGAATTGAATTAAACCACGTTCACATCAATGGCTGTGCATGAAAACATTCGTGTATAACTATAAGTACACAGTGAAGAAGCTGTGCTTTCTTTCGGGCACGACATGCGAAAACACTATCAAAAAGTATTTTATCCCAATTCCTCAATCTTTGAGTAGCTAGTATAACGGCTTAAAATTAACTAATCGTTGTGTGTCTGACACTATCAATGTAAAATATGCTGTATAAAGTATTACAATTATGTAATTTTACCTTACAATAAAGTTAAAGTTGTGAACCTCGTTTTAAATAAGAAAGAAGAGTTTATCGAATATTTTCTGGTATGAATAAACAAAAAAAAAAAAGTAAATGTAGATATTAAAGTGTATGGATAAAAACGATGCACTGTCATTAAGTATTCCGTAGGTTTACATCATGAGTTTTACGGCTTCATTCATGTATATCTGTATGATATTAATTTTTATGACATATATCTGTTGGGACGTAGCTATATTTATTATTTAACATGTCAGAATTTTTTCTCGGTGATTCATTGCTTGGCAAGAATGAAAGTTTATCCAATGTTTCGTTATCAGTAACAAACTTAATATGATATTATATGTCTTTCCAGTGAGCTATTGGACACAAGCATCAGTCTGCGTCTGTGTATAAGGATCTCGGTAAAGATGGCTCCTTTTGTTACAGATATCTCTCTTCCGACGTTTGCTGTTGAGTTACGAATAAATATGGGATTAAATAGTAAGAAAATTTGGCAATGAATCCAGTGTGTTTCATTTAAGATTTCTATCGGAAAATACATTTCATTGGCAGGAAAGTGTCTAAGTTATGCCAACTGCAGTGGCGTCAAACCGGTAACTATACAAGTATATGTTATGTCATACTTTGTACATGCAAGAATACACAAAATAACTACTTACCTGCTTACAAATTTGCATAATTTAAAATTGTTTATCTTCCTAAATAATTCTGTACTATATATTTTTTTTAAATACTGTCACCCTATCTCATTTATAGAAGTACACGCTACGTTTGATAAAGGTTTGTCTCACAGAATGCGCCTAAGACGATTTAAGAAAATGGCACATGTCTCCTCTCATTTGCCTATAGATAATCAGATAAGTTATGACTGCTACTCAATCTCGGGTTAGTAGAGAGTACGAGAAAATAATAATAATTGGGAAGACTGTTTCTTAAAATAATATTAAAATAATATAAAGCAAAAGTCCTGAGAATATTATTGTGTTGTGACAACTACAACACGAAGTTTTGAACAACGCAAAAATAAATTATTCGAGCCTTTCTGTGTATTGTGTACAGTCGTAATTGTTTCCACGATCTCTTGATATTTCGAATAAGTGCTGAAACATGAAATATTTTGGCCTTTTGTATAATCCATTGTGATTAAACTTTAAACTTCAGAACTTGAAATCGTATAAAATAGAGTTGACACTACGAATATTCTCTTATGCTACTTTGTGGACTTAACATTAAAAATAATATTTAATGTCCGTACTCGTTCCTGTTTCTGGTCATGACTACGTGTGTGATGCACAGATAGTCAATTTTGTTACAATTTCCCGCAATTTTCAGTACAGAGTATACCTGACTCTCACTTGGTTCTTATGTTTTTTTTTTAGATCAATTAATCACATTTTTCAAGCCTCGGACGATTAGTAAATATAAAACCAGAGTTATATAGCTGAACTCATAACCCAGCCCTTGTTTGCAAACTACTTATTAAACGCTGTACCTCTTTTAAAGGACCTTACACTGTCAGGATCATTTATAGGCTTTGTGGTCTATATATTCTCAGTATTGCTTATTATATAGGTTTCTTTGTGATATTTGTATTGTAAGCGTCGCTGCTGTCGAACAATTGTTTCCTTCATAAAAGTATTTTCTCGACTGTTATTCCTGAAGATGATGCACTGGAACTTTGTTAAACGTGGCCTGCGTGCCTACCTATAGCACGCGGTGGTTTCAAAGACTGCCGCATAGGTTTTGAACACACCCTGGCATGCAGTAATGCACTGCCCCCCCCCCCCCCCCCAGGAGATCTGGATGTGACCTCTGAACAGTTGGTGTGAACAGAGGATTGAAGTCGTGCACGAACGCTGCTTTAACGATTCGCGAACATGTTCCTGACTTGCACAATTAATTTTGCAACCCGCGTACGGTGTGCCCTGTTGTTGGAGAGTATGTGTAAAATGGACGCCTGTGCGCTCTAGAACCCGAACAATTAAAACTGCTCCGAATCAGCGAAATTGATTGCGGATCTGTTTAAACTGCTCCACTTTATTCAGTAATATTACACTGGTAATTCTAGTAGCTGGCATTCACCGACTACACAGTGAATTCTACTTACTGATGGTGAACTACACTGGTCTGGCAGTGAAACATCAGTGCGTCCCAATATTTATACTAATTGAAATCAGTGATTCATATTTAGAGAGTTAGAACGTTGCCTTTATCAAATCGGACGTACGAGTGCTGCCTATCTGGCAGGCTTAGCAGCTCATAGTTTCCAACTTCATACATGCATTTTTGAATAAAAAAGTTTGGCATGCTAATGAAAGTTATTCGTTGATAAACAGATGATTCCAGGTTGCAAAACCTAACACAAAATCAGAGTGACAACCTTGGTTTTATTCAATGGAATAATTAGATACTAGCACCAGGTTTTACAGTAACGCTGAATATCCAAAGAATTTATTTTGTTTAGACTGTGAAACTTCCATCTTAAATAATTTCTATAATATAGACAGAAAACTCTTTATTCAGCTCCAACTTTGAAATCCGGTACTGCGTTTAGGGATAACTTTTGGCTTTAGGCTATGCATTTGTTTCAATCTACTTCCTTATGAAAAATCTGTTGCTGGTATTTTGAGTTAATAATTTTAATAAGATATTTGGACACACAATTTTGAAATGGTTTAACTGTTAATTAGCGCAGTTTTTCAGGCCAATTTGAGGCAACGAAAACTTCTCAGAAGGCATAATTTTCAATGCTGATTCCCGGCTTAATCATGAATTCAATGGAGAAAAAATTTAAAAATTTCACCAAAATACATTTTTTTTTGTTGAAGTTGACGAAGCTGATGAACAGCGTCAACAAAGAGACGGTATATCGTGGTTACAAAGATAATTGTCAGTACAACTATATCTTTACTAGGTTTTATTGTACCCATTTAAACACATCGGTGTTAAGTTTTCAACTACAAGGACTTATCATATGTGTAGGTTCTGGTTATATATTGATTTCACAACAGGATATTTTATATTTCGAGAAAGCTGTCCACCAGAACTTTTTCTTTAGTTACTATCAACACAATTGAAAATAATATAAGAAGATGCTTATTTAATTTATAGGCTACTACAGTTTATTGCTTGGAATGTAATATCTCAGCTGTAGTGATGATTTAAAAGTATATTTCACACCATATCTGTTCTTTTAGTTTGTAAATCAGAACATCAAGTTTCTATTTATGAATCTTTTTTATTTTAAAACAACATGAAAGCAGCATTTCTTAGCTGCTGTTAACATAAAAACTATGGAAATTCACTCTTAACATGGATAATATACAGTTTCATTTTCAAGGAATACATACAGTATACGACAATGGCTTAGTCACTATTTTTACAACACAATACTGTAAAAAATAATATAATTACAAATATATTAACACAATTTATACATGAGCGCAAGCATCTCGAGATTTTGAAATATATTACACGACTGGAAATTATTTACATTGCAAAACATGTGCAAAATGATACAAACTTATTTATATAGTACAATTACGTACAAAGTGTCTTATCATTTACAACTTTGGCTCCATTATTTATATATCACACACATTGTTCGCTATATACATTTACAGCACAAATGTCAGTAACTAGTGAAATCTTATTCCTAGATTGGCTCAGGATTTGCATGAAAGTTCCTTGACCGGAAAAATTGTATTTGAAAGGCAAACTGTCTGTAAAGTGAACATTTTCACTTACTTTAAAATAAATGGTGTTTCGTGTGATTGTGCATGTGGAGTAATTACATATGTGAATTTGCGTTTCTCTAAGTTTATTTTCACGATCGCAAATGTTTTCCTGATGTCAGTCAGATAATAATGATATACAAAGTTTAGCATGCTACCCTGGCGTCTGATAAATATTTTCATGGCAACTTGTTTACTCAATTAAACATGCTTAAAAAGTTACTTTGCTTCTACCTTTTGAGCAAGAGCAGAGAATTCCAGTTCATTTTCAAAAGGACTATTATTAAGGAATACTATTTCTGAGGACCTACCAAAAATAGTAATGCATACATATTCATTCAGACTGTAATGCACATAAATATAATGAAATGTTATATGAGTACCGTATTTTATTTTCTCTGCAACAGATATCTGGATGTTAAACGTATACCTAAATTGCGCTATTTTATTTCCATGTTCTTTGACTAAGGAGCGTAGAACGTATTTATAAAACAAACAGTTTCGTAAACGGTCGTTAAATAAAATTACAAAATTCGCCACTGATTTGTTTCCTAAACCAGCGGATTGTCGCAGAAAAATAAACTATATTTGATCATGTTTATCTTCCGATTAAAATTTGTTTACTCGAGTTGAATAGGAATAATGAAGCACAATTCTGATTTTGTATATTTGATTAAATTTATAATATTTGATGCAGCTAGTAAGAATCGCTTAAAAATTGACAATTTCAGACCTTCAATTTTACTTTTAAAATAAATCCCACGGAATAACTAATTTTCATTTTCATTGATACACTAAAAGCTATTACATGAAGAATATTTTCAATAGTTGTATAAAATATACAACCAGTGTATACTCCACTACACTGCAAAACATGTCGAAGACGTACGTTTCATAATTTGATGTTTTTCACATCTAAGGTATATTCTACGAGCCTGAATCTTTTGCAAATAAACAATATATTTTCGCTCTAGCCAGTAGCTCTGCTAAAACCGCAATTGAAATAAACTTTAAAGGGGTGCAGCTAACATGTTATTAACGCAAGTTTGCTTCAGTTCTTATTAAAACTGGTCAGTTTGCGAATACAAAGGCTGTGTCAATAGTAAAGAGGTCGCAGACTTAACGCGAGTGACAGATTACATGTAAACCATTCTCAGTGTCAAGCAGTAAGACGCAATTCCAAAGCTTAGAATCATTTTCACGTGTATCTTCGTACAATATTAAAACTTCTCAACTAAGGTTAAATTTACAATAGAACCCATTTGTTTTCGAAAAGAGAACGTTTGTTACATTCCCACGAAACTGTGCAGCACCGGTTTGTGTCGATCTCATTTCACACAACGAGGGAAAAAAAAAAAAAAAAAAAAAAAAAAAGTGAAAATTGAGATTTGACTAGTGTACAAAGCACGAAAACATAAGATGAATCCGTGTATCGCATAATAACATACATTTAGCGACGACGTCAAATGCAGAAGTTTTCATATGACATCAACTATCCAAAATAAGACATAATTTTGTGCAAAATAATTGTAACTGTGCGTTATAGTAAAGTGGCTTAGCATCATCGCAAATGGCATTTGCAAAAAAAAAAAAAATTATAAATTAAATTAATTGTAGTTTCGAAATATTTTGTTGTTGACATGTAGGATAGTAAAAAAAAAAATCGTATTAACAAGAATATATTGTTTGAACAATGTTCCCATCTGCCAAAGTAACATCACCTCTTAACAGCACACCGACAACTACAAACGTATGGTTTTAACGCTTTTATAAATTAACTAGAAATTTTATAAATTTACGTGGCGTGTTAATCTCTACACCAGAACTACACATTTTAGAGTATTCACGAAATATACCTAACACTTCGCTGCTTCATGATTGATGACAGCGATTTAAAATTTTACAGTTCTCGCAGTGCCTGCACTTTTCTGCCGTGATACGAACAGCGCGAGTTTTCTTTGCCAAGTCGTAGTTCTCATGTGGCTAAGTTCACCACCTCCTGCCGTAATTTGTGTCTGGGCGTATGGGTTCGAGTCACGTCTGTCTGAGAACTCGTGCCTACATTTCGTGATGTCCTGTGTCGCAGCCGTCTTTAAGTGGCTAATGAGGTCTGTAATTCTGACACTCCATACAGTCCGGGTATGTTCATCAATGCTCAAATTTACTAAGATACCTGTGGCCAGAGTAACCTGTAGTTCTGGCGAATAATGTCCTTAATTCCTCTATTGTAGTCCTGTGGCACAGGGTCTTCTATAGTAGTGTAATTTGTGGACGTTGACTGTTTTATTAATATTCTGAACAAAGTATTCAAGTTTTCACGTAGTCTGTACCCATCGTCTCTGTTAAAAGTTATTGGGTTGCTTATTGATTACTTTGGTTTTAGTGGTAATTCTTTGTGTATATTTAGAAATTGTAACAACCGGCCCGGCTCTGTGGAAAAGTACAGTGTGCCATTTTTTCGCATTGTTGTTGGAATACTGAAGTCTCCAGCCGCAAAGGTTATGCTGGCCAAGTCTGCGAGTTGCACTGGAAAATATTATGGCTTGAAATCCTTCCGGAACTTTTTTTTTTAGTGATTCGGTAATACGCACGATGAAATTAAAAGTTTTATCCAAATAATTACCAGTCTTACGAGCTCATATATACCTACATGCGTACACAGGGGACTTTCATCTTGATCTAAACCAACAGACATGCCAACATGATTACTGCTTCTAATAATAATAATTAGAAATTAAGTTGCGCCATGTATTAAAGAGCAAAATGTACACCTAAAGAAAAATGCCAATGGGAAAGCCCGCGCCTATTAGATTGTAACAGGACTTATATATAGTTCTAGAAGTTCATATGCGCTCTAATAAGTGTGGTAACCAAAATGCCAATGGGAAAGCCCGCGCCTATTAGCTTGTAACAGGACTTATATATAGTTCTAGAAGTTCATATGCGGTCTAATAAGTGTGGTAACCAAAATGCCAACGGGAAAGCCCGCGCCTATTAGCTTGTAACAGGACTTATATATAGTTCTAGAAGTTCATATGCGCTCTAATAAGTGTGGTAACCAAAATATAGAGTATAATTCATAAGCTATTACAGTATGGGAAAAGAGATTTTTATTTAATTATACGAATTAACACGTGGAGTACAAATTCTACAAAAGCTGGGATGTAAACATCCTGTCATTAACACTAACACGGAGTAACTGATAACTTCAGTGATAATTTTACTTATTATAATATTTTATGGTTTACTAGCTGCTGACTAAAATTATACTTCTCATGTTCTTACGCGAACACTTTAGTAACCGTGCCATTCGGCAAAATGGAATCATGATGTAATAAATTATTTATAGATACTGATTAGTTCAGTCCCTGAAGCAGTTAAGTCATCCATCCGCATTCATAGTGAGATTTTCGTTCATCTGACAAACATTTTACACGTAAATCTGACACGAAAATATCAACCTATCATTTACATCCAAATATCTGTTTCCTTTGCTGCATTTAACCAAAAATCTAATGTTATTAAGGTACTAAACATTCAATGTTAAACCGCATATGCATAATCTTAATGACATATAAATTTCATAATACATTATTTACTGGCAGTTCGTTTTATAAATTAATTTTTTCCCAGACAATACAGTTACTCTACCCAAAAATCTTATTAAATTATCTAAATTTGGAAATTAAAAGAAAATGCATATTTTTTCTGGAAAAAGTGCAATATTTCCAAAGGAGATTAAAAACATTAGTGAAATTTTTAAGAGCATTGAAGAGAATGATGTAAAGGTAATTTTACACAGCAGCGTATTTTATGTATGTATCAAAGTATCTTTAAAATAAATAGTGTAATCATATGACAAAATAAAAAATGGTACTTTTTATTATTACTATTGTAGCATCGTACTATACCGTAATACTGTTGGAAACCTTTTCAAGCATTGGTTCACTAAGTCCTCTTTCTCAGGTCGTGACTCGCGACACAAAAAAGTCGATTTGTTAGTTTAGATTTTTCTGGCCACAGGACAGCAGTTAAGTACTCCCCATCACACTTAAAAGTAATGTAACTTGTATACGAACCACTTCGTGCAACATAACATTCTACTGTACTACCATCCACGGATTGGCATAAGGCATTATCAGAATTGCGTCACGCACTCGTTCCGTACTTCTGCTCATTCAACCGTTGAGAAGGAAATCATTACACTGTGCTTATTATTCTCTTATTTATACGATAAGGCCAGACTATCAAATTTTTCTTTGCTGTAAAATACTTGTCTGCTTGTATGAACTACTTGTATATGTTGTTTAGAATTGCTTGTTGTGTGGTTGTGGGCCGGCAGGGGGTCACCGCGACAAAGCTACGTGGTGTTGGTCTGTGGGGCGCCTCGTCAAGTGGGGCGCGCGCTGATCCCGTCTGGAGCGTGCGGCTGCTATTCTTCGCTCGCCGCGATCTTCTCTGCGTCGGCGCTCTCTTCTTGCTGCTCTCGCGCCCTGATCTCCGCATCTGCGACAACACCAACATCCTCGCAGCTCACCGACATCTGCAGCTCGTTCGTTGTCACCTTTCCCTTTTAGCATTCCTAGGACTACTGGCACGGCGAACTGTGCTAAGCTTTCTGACGGGGTTACACGTGGTTTTTTGCAAGTGCGAGGCGTGACGGAAGCTCGCAATTTGCCAGCGGATTTTCTCGGGGTTCTCCTGTTTCCTGCACGATTCAGCTCCATTGCTGTTCCACATTCACCTTGCTTATCCACATCGGTGGTAAACACCTCGATCGTTAAGCGCTACGCTACCCTCCCTCTCTTCCACTCTCCCCCTTCTTTTCCCCTTTCTCTCTCTTATTCCCTTTCTGTTCCTCTCCTCCTCTCTTCACTCCCTCTCTCTGCGCCCTTTACGTTCCTTTCCTCCATACTACAAACTCCTCACCTATATATTACCTATCTCTCCTCCTCGCCTTCCTCTTCTTCTCTCCCACTCAATATCTCTCACTCTCTCATTCCTCTCCCCATCATTCCTACTTCCCTCCCTCTTCCGCCATGAACCAATATATTTTGTATCCTCTCTCCATCCCTTCGTCCCTCTCATTTCCTCTCTTTCCCCTCCTCTGTCCCTCTCACACCTGTTTACCCCCTTACCACACTCTTCTCGCTCCATCTTCCAGTCTATCTCCTCTCTCTCCCTTTCTTCCCTTCTCTCTAATTTTTCTTCCCCCTCTCTTCCCCTTCTTTCTCTGTCCGACCCGCTCCTCCCTGTATCTACACCTCTCTTTTCCTTTCCTCTCTATCCCTCTCCCCTTCCTCTCCTAATCTCTTCCACTCCCTAACATCTGCCCCTCTTTCGCCCCAGATAACATATATCTCCCACCCCTTCTCTCCCCTCCCTTTTCTTTCTCTCGTCACTTTCTCTTTTCCCCAGTTTCCCTCCCTTCCTCTATCTATTTCCCATGTTCCCCTATTTCCCTCCCTCTCTCCCTCCCACTCTTTTCCGCTCTCCCACCCTTCTTCCCTTCTCCTCCTCTCCCCATCTCTTCCCTTTCTCACTCTCTTTCCCTCTCTCTCCCCCATCTTCCTCACTCCTACATTTCTCTCCCATTTGTCTTACTCTCCCCTTTTCCTATCTCCCCCTCTCCCCATCACGCCGTCCCTCCTACCTTTCCTTTCTCCCTTTTCCCCTCTCTCCCTTCAAAATATCTAAGCCCCCCCCCCCTTTCTCCCTCCCTCTGAGTGGCTTGTAAGCTAAAATGTTCTAGAATTATGTACAGCTGTTGATATCTTAAAATATATAAGCACTAGTACATGTAAATTAAGTAAACATATTAGAAATTAACAATTTAGCAAAATTAACATACTATAAAGGTAAACAATTAAATTTAATAAATAAGAATTTTTTCTCCCCGTAACTGTATGGATTCAAACCAAATATTTTTATAAATGGAACTATTTTGTAAAGACAAATTTTATTCCAAGTTAAGTAAAGAAGAATATCTGAAGAAGGTTATAAACGCACACATCCATGGCTTGGCAGTGATCTGAACCCTAAACATTGCTGTCTAAAAGAAGCTCGTTAGCTACTTTGGCCATGGAAATCACCCCGCTAATATTTATGTTTTTGAAAGTGAAGTGTTTATGTGATGAATAGCGAATATGGTTTCTTTCTGTTTTGTGCACATTAGAATACTATGTGATATAGTAATGATATGTGTATACAAATACAGATATCATTGTGTAACTTGATCGTTACATGGATGCAAGTCGTTAAGTATAAGAAAGTGATAATTTTGAGATAAAACTTGATGAAATACAATAGACGCAAATGATAAACCAGTAAAAATTTAATAAAAAATTTCCAATTAACTGTTATATAAACATATTAACAAATCATTGTTTTGTGGCTGACAAGGTATGGATTTACAGATTTTGCTTATTTGAAGCTATTGCGGTTTTGTAGGATAAAGCAGAAGTAGAGAATTAAAAATAGGCGTATGCCTGTGAAATGTTTATCTACGTTTCAGCACGTATGAAGCAAATATTTAAAAATAAACTTCTGAAAACATACACAATTTTATTCCAACAAAGCAGTTACACGCCCAAGTGATCACCATCACGCTAATCATATATAGCTTCTGATGTCGACATTATTATATTAGGGATCATATAAATATATTTAAACCTGATCTACTGGAGTAGTTACCATTATACCGCAGACGACGCCACATTAAATAGAATCTTAACAATTTATTTCCTTATATATTTTTATTTTATGGATAGTTATCATACGTTTATTACTTTTATATAAAACAGGATCAAAGAACCCTTTAGGCCTTCGAATAACACGTAAGTAAACATTCAATATCAGTCATATTTCTTAGTAAAAAGATTGCAGGATTTACCATAGTAATTATACATCATTATTAACATATTTAGCACCCTGTATACTTGAGGATCCAGATAATTTTACACTAGCCAATCCATTATTAACACCAACTCATATCCAACATGAATGATACTTCATGTTAACATACACCATTCTTAGATCAATGACTAGCAAATAAGGTGTTATTGCAATTATAATATCACTACTTATCTTAATAACTATGCCCTGACACGAGCGAAATTTCCACGGATTAACCATTTACCCTATTAATCAAATAACTTTTTGTTTAATATCAGTTTTACAATTTTCAGTGAAGCAAAAATTTGACACTGCAGTTAAAGTTAACGCAAATGTCCTGGAATAAAAAAGTTCAAACAAAAGTTCTGTAGAAATATGTTTTAAAAATAAATCGGTTGTAAAATTGTAATTACGTACAAAATTTTAGTAGCATTCAGTGTATTACACCTGAAACCTAAACAAACGAGGTGATTAACATTTTGGTAGCTCAGAGTTATGCGTTTTTTTTCTGATTAGAACACTAATCCTGTTATTTTAAAAATTATAAATTGGTTTGTACATAAATTGAATAACTGACTAGTTAAAAATATTAACCACCATATTCTATTATTCATATCAAATTTATTGGTTGGCGAAAATAAAACGACCCTCGATTTCTTAGGACCCTTGCTAGTATAACACTTAGTGTTATATTCAGGTAAATAGGTACAAACGTAGGTAAATATATTTAAAACATAAAAACAGAACAATCTGTTAAATTTTAAAATGAAAAAGGTAACAAAATACAGCACGGTAATAATGGATCTACTGAAAGAAGAAAACTCTAACAGAAGGAAAAAAAAATACAAGAATCATAAAAGGTGTACTATAAAAAAAAACGAAAAGGCGCACGCCACTAGAAAAAGTAGGTGAAGAGATTTGAGCGGCTCTGAACATTGAGGTCTTCAGAGCCGATGGAGGTGAAGTGAGACGAGTATGGAGCAGCGCCGGAATGTAAGGGCGGGGAAAATGGGAGATCGCCGAGAATACCCGCCAACCATAGACGTCGTTCGGCACGATTCCCACATGCGAAAATCCGAGAGCGATCCCGCCGGGAATTGAGTCCGGTTCACCTACGTGGGAGGCAAGTAGTCTAACCACTACACCACAGCGGTCCTCTATTCCACTAGATATTCCTTATTGGGAAACTTACATGATGAATCTCCAAAAATAAATAATTATGACAGGAGTTGTGATTTTCAACATCATTAGTAGTATGATATGCCGACTCTGGGACAAGGGCATCGGGCATTGGATTCAGATTCGGGGGAGCCGTCATGTTGTTATGTCACCCAACCGCCATCTGGGATGTCATTGACCTTTTACCCCCGACCCCTGCGACATTTGACCTTGACCTTGATGACATTTGACCTCAAAAAACTTTTAAAAATAAAAAAGTTCCAAAAACTCCCCAAAAAATCTATTTAAAAATCAGAAAAAAATGTATTATTAGAAATTATAAAAAATTATTCAAAAAATTTTTAAAAGGAAATATATTATATGAACGCCATATTGCACCATAACAATGTGAACATGACAGAAAATAAGCGTAAGGTAAACAACTGGCGAATATATTTTGTATAGAGCTGAAATGTTTTTATTTACAAATATAACATTACCTCGTGTTGCTTGGTCTTTCCATATTTTTTTGTTTTCTGCTAAACACGTTGTCCAGGGTTTCTTTATCTTGAACCTTGACGAACGCTCTGGACTTGATGACGAACCTGTGGAAATAGTGTTTCGTTCAATGATTCAGACCTTATCACATGAATACTTCACAGATAAGATTTAAACACTAGCTTCACATGCTATGCGAAAAATGACAGAACAACAGACTTTCAAAAAATAACTGTTGGGCAAGGTCTGTTATATTAGTGTGATTTTATTATAGTGTGATTTTATTATGCAACTGCAGTGTGCGTCCAAACACATACAAAAGACTGCAGGAAGATAGGTAAATTTAACCAACTATTTTACTCAAAATACAGGAAAGCAATTAATAAAACAAATTACGTTAGTGTCTCTTCTCTTGGTATACAGTACACCTGAGAGCAAATGAAGTAATTTGCCAGAGGGTTCTCCATAGACCGGTTAAGGATAAATGGAAATGTACGAGAAAGAAACCTGTTTCTGTGTGAAGACCATTGTTTCAAAATCGCTATGATATATATATTTTTTTCGAAATTACTTTTGAGCACTTGAGCATCAGTTTTCGCCCTTTCCGCGCCATTCTTTGCTCTGCTTGTGTCCCTGTCTTCCAACGCAGGCTCCTGCGCGCTCTCCAACTCCTGTGGCTTGCAGGACGAATGGATGGGGCCCAGTATGTTCTCCAGCATGTCGCTGCATACTCCCATACTTGGTTCCACGATGAACTCTATGAAACCTGTGAACGTAGACAACGGGGTCCCAATTACGTTTTGCTAAAATTATGTATACAAATCTTATCCGTGAAAATTTTATTATTTTAGTTTACATTAGGTAAAATATAATATAATACAAGGTAATAATTTCTTATTTGTTTCAAAAAAAATAAGATACCATAAGAACATAACAGAGCTGGTGCCGACAAAAATAAAAAAGAATTCTATTCACTATTATATAGATACAGAAATAAACCAAATAGTGAAAAAAAAAATGATTACAAAATTATTTTTGAGTAAATGTATAGATAAATAAATACACTACTTTGTCTTTGACCCTGAATGATAGCGGCTGGCACGATTTGCGTACCTTTCAGTCACTGTCACTACGGTACATTTAAATAAGGGAAATGTTGTAGCAAACAAAAGTTAAAAGAATTAAATATTAGTGATTCGGAGGTAACACATACATCGACAAATCATGCTTACTTAATTTAACATCTTTAACAAAGGGATATATATAGTATTAATTAGTGTTGATTACACATTGTTTCATTATATTAGAAGAAGTTCGTGATATTGAGAAATTCTCATGATTTCTTTGCATATAGAATGAAATTTTCAGAGATGGAGTATTAGTAGTTTCGCTGCATTCAAAATCCAAGAAAAAAACTCTTAAGGGAAAAAAATGGGCATCTAAAGTAGAGCATCTATATTTAAGGTGTGAGATTTGTTGTACAATAAAATGTCTTTACGATCAAAATCTGTTATATTTTTGTGAAAAATAATATAGGCTGATATAACTAATTTCTCAATAACTGTAGCCCTATATAACAACTATTTGATTTACAGTAAACTTTTCATCATTTTTCGAAGGCTGTTATTTAAGGACAAAAGAATGAACAGAATTTTTAGTGACACCCATTTCCAAGCAGGGTCACAGAAAAATATGCGTCCAAGGTATATGTTTACTTAGTCAGTGCACGTGGTATATGCTATTATAAATTAATGAATTGCACTTGTTGATAGACTAATGATATCAAATCAATGACGTTTCAAGAAGAACAGAACAACACATGAAGGTATTTCCTCAGTGAAGCAAAATCTCAAGAAAAAGATAAAATTCAGTAAAGAAACTCACCTTGCCATGACAGATCTACAGGAAGCTGTTTTTAGCGTTTCGAGATAAATTTTATGCAAAATGATGAATAATATACTGTTCACAACACTTAATCAAGGTAGGAATGAGTGTAAAAGTTAAAGTCTTTAGTGCCTCTAAGTACCTTGAAACTCAACAGAAGTTCTTCAAATTTTGCAGAGCGGATCCTCAGGATAAAATACAGGTCAAGTTCGAATTTCAGCAAGATCAGATTACGCAATAATTAACTTTTGCCCTAAAAAATAATTTTAATTACTTTTTTCCTATGAAAAGTTTTGTATTAGCATAGACAATATTGCATAGAGATATGAAGGTAACGGAATATCATTTTTGTTTACGTTAAATGTCTCGCTTCAATAACGAGTTAATTTCCAAATGGGGTCTTAGGGGCTCAGTTGATCGAGAGATTCCAAGTGGGGCCGCAGTGGCTTAGTGGATAGAACTATATCAAGTGGGGCCACAGTGGCCAAGTGGATAGATATATATCAAATGGGGCCTTAGTAGCTCAGTGAATAGAGAGATTCCAAGTGGGGCCGCAGTGGCTCAGTGGATAGAACTATGTTAAGTGGGGCCGCAGTGGCCAATTGGATAGAGAAATATTAAATGGGGCCGCAGTCGCTTCAATGTTGAGTTAATTTCACATCATTTCATTATTACATACATATATCTATGCAATATTTTTTTTTCAGACTTTGTATGATAACCTAAATTTTTAACATGGTAACTGTTCTAGCCCCTTGACAATACAAAAGAAAAAGGACGCGAGCTGGGTCCCCTAGTTCCTAAATATTCAACGAAAGGATGTATGGTCGTTAACACGGAAAATTGGGTTATTGTTTAGGTTTACTATCAACAACGCTGATACCTTCATCATAAATGGAAAGAAGTGTCAGTATTTTGTATATTATAAACTGCACCTCGGTGGCGAACTTCGTATCATTTTCTTAATGCGGCTAAAACAAAGTCCATGTTACACAACTGTGACAACACACATAGCTTTATAAGGGATGCTTGGAAATTCCCCTTACAAACTCCTAGTACTTGTAGAGGGGACTGAGTAGGCTATCTTTTGAATAGGAACCCATGTCAGGAAACGTGCCGTTTCCATGCTACAGCCATTTCATATCAGGTGTATCACTCGTCCACTTCCACTGAAGGAAAGAGCAATGTTTCAGAGGTGCCTGTGTTGGTATGCAACCGGGTAGACAGTACCTGACGGCACGCGACGTCTACCCTGCCTTGTGGTAGTGAAATACGCCGAAATTCGGTGAAAATTTGGCCACAGTAGTAGTCAGTAAGGTATGTAGATAGTTGGACTTAAAGTTTCGTCGACAGCGAGGTCATTAGTAACGGAGCAAGTTGCAAGGGAAGAGGGATAGTGGGAAGGAATGGAAAAGCATGGAAAGCAGAAATCAGGATGTCCGGACCGGGATTCGAACCCGGGTCCTCCCGAATGCGAGTCCAAAGTTCAACCACTGCGCCAGCTCGCTCGGTCCATGTAGTATACTCCATTCACGGTTTCTCCGGCCTTTTTGAATCAAACCTTTGAAAAATCTCCCCATGTATGAAATTTTTTAGTTATTTACTAAATACGGCCTGTACCACAAGCGTTTTATACTTGTGTTCATAATAGTTACTTTTTTCCATGTTAAATTGAAATGTTATTCATATTTTATCTATAAATTATAATGCTTCATTTATAAATACTTTGAATAAAAATCAGGGAGAAAATAGGTATGTTGGTAGCGCCTAGTGAGAAATAGTCCTTATACAAAATACTGTTACACTTAGTGCGCACGAATGTGGTGCGCGGTCGCCCTGGTGTAATTCTCCAGAATTAGTTAAGCTTAGTGTCGAGGCGGAGGAATATCCTGGAGGTAGAACTTCAGCAGGGCTTCAGGAAAGGCTGAAGTAACCGTGAATGGACTACAGTCAGTAAAGTGCCACGAGCGGAGTCATCCCCACCATCCCATGTTTGGTTCGTGCGGACCAACTGAGCCGGACGGTGTTGTCTCCGAAGTGGCGTTTGTTACCTATCTGCGACTCGGCGACGAGCGTGTTGTTCCGGTCGCAGAGTGGGCTGAAGGGCAGCCCCAGCTCGCGCTCCTTGTCCCCCTGCCTGAAGAACTCCTCGAGCAGCTGCATGGTCCAGCGGTGGTGCAGGTCCCAGCGCTTGGCCGGGTGCGAGATGTCGCAGCAGTGCAGCACCAGCGAGAGCGCCTTCGACTTGTCCACGCTGCGACACACACGTCACTTTAAGAGGCTGTTCACGGTAAAGTGAGCACTTTTGAAATCAACCTCAGAAAAAAGTCACTGCCCTTGCTTGCGTATATTATAATGGGTGCACTGAGTGACATACGCCCAGTAAAGTTGGTAACGATGGCTGGAAAACAGTTCCATACCTTAACATCGAATTATAAGCGTTAGGTAAACATTTCTGATATAAAAAAAAAAAACAAAGCGAAATAAATAATTTAAGTAATGTAGCGAAGCGTAAAAAAGATCAGATTTGGGAAATATTTACTTTTCTAATAATTTCATAGTTACACTTCACCAACGCACGAGCAAAGTGTTGAGGCTAATGATAATGCTAATTTTACATAAGGCGGAAGAATACGCAACGTTCATACAAACAGATCCTAAGCAGGGCTTTCAAAAGTGCTAATTTTACCGCGAACAGCCTGCAGTCACCACTGCCGCCACGACCCTTTCACACCCCACCCCTTAACTTACGGTTTCAGGTGTTGCAAACAAAAAACATTTATGAGGTGCACTGTACTTAGGTCGACACAACACCTGTTTCGTTGTCACAGCCACCGAGCTGTAGGCTGTGAGTTCGGTTACATTTACATGCGCCAGCCATGACGTAGAACACCAGTAAGACGGTTTGCGAATCATTTACCCCCTTGCAGGCAAGATCATTGGTCACTGGGCTTCGCAGTGTGTAGCGCAGACCAAGAATTACTTACATGTGCGTAACGAACACAATTGTGTACTCTGGGTCTGAACGGGCCAAGAGGCTGCAACATCTCTTATACAGACCAGTGTTTGTTTTAGAGTCAAAACAGAAGAGCCAGGGTCATTACTGAAAACGTTTTATTATAGAAGTATTACATTTCATGTTTCTGTGAGAATTTCTGTACGCCGTGACTCTTAATAGATGTTCCCTGTTTGTCATTAAAATGTGAAAATGAATTAACGTATAACATTTTGTATTAAGTTAATTGTTGCATACATATGCATTACTAGTTTGTATATTATGTCTGTAATGATGGGTAAAATAACTAGCTAAGCTTCTATTGTCAGATTTTTCATTAAATCCTCCTAAATTAGAATCGGAAAAATATAAACAAAAAAAATTTATGTGGAGGGTGGCACGGTCTCTTATGCCTCTGTCACACTGTCAAATTTCCGTCTTCAATTATGCTTGACAGAAAAATTTGATGACAAAATACGGCCATAAAGTTTTTCCTTCCAAAAAATGTTATCAAATAATCTTGAATGTATTTGAAAATATGCCACATTATCAAAATTTTTTTTCAAAAAGATCTAATATTAATTTTTATTTAAAAATAATTGTAAAAATTATATAATGCTGCTGTTTTTCTACGCAGTCAATTACAGGAAGAAATGTAAAGAACGTTGAGATTTATTTTCACTTCTTTACAAAATCCAAATTTTATTTCTCATTGATGTTATCTACACTTTTAAATTTAATGACTCTGAGTTAATAATACTATGTGCAATACTCACTTTAAAAAAGCACTCACGCGCAATCAGATTTTATATAAATTAATTATCTTTATAACTTTATTTCCTTTCCAGCAATTGCTCATTATTTTCAAGTTTCGTGGCGTTATAAACAGCCAATTTTTGTCGTGCACGATTCTGATTGGCTGAACCTATCAAACATGTAAGAAATTTTTAGAAGATTACCAATCGTCAAATGTTGAATGGAAACTGCATTCATCCAACTTTTTCGAGCAAATTTGGCGGTGTTTATAATATTTTTGTGACGTCACAACCGTCCAACTTTATTTGACCAAACTTATTGACACCAGTTTGACGGAAAGATTTGACGGTGTGACAGGGGCTTTAGAATAGGCGCGGCTGAGAGACGCACTGAGAAAAACATATGCTAGCAGGAACTATCTTGAATGTTAAAATAGAGACAGTCATATGATGGGTTGTAGCTACCATCTAAATATTGTTGAAATAGATATAAATGCCAACAGAACTGCTTGCTGTATTCCTATCTGTGATTATGGTTGCTACAGCAGATCACTGCGTTCTTGCTACTAAACAGACAGTACCTCCAACAAAAAAAAACTTCAACAATATTACAACAGTCTATTTAATAACCTAACGTAATATTTTGTTGCTGCGACCCTCAAACCCGATTACAGAACTCTTCGGTAATATGAAAAAAAAAAAATTACGTTAATTTATTAAAATACTGGTTGTTGTGGGAAAAATTCTAATATTATTGAAGTATTTCTGTTGTTGTGTAGTAGAAACGCAGTGATCTGCTGTAGCGACCATATGTAGAGTAACACCTACGATCGCCGATAGGAATACAACAAACAGTTCTGTTGACGTCTAGTTAACAATATTTAGCTGGTACCTTCGACCATAATATGGCTGTCCTTCATTAACACTGTAAATGGTTCCCAAACACACATGTTTTTCTCAGTGCGATAACAATGCATTCAAGTCTGTTGCTGTAGTCTACTCAGTATTGAAAGGTAATAAGAATTATTTGAAACTAACACATAGTTCATCACAATCTAACATGACCGTGCTATCGATTTCAACTTCACGCAGAATAAAAGTAATCTCTTATCGGAAATTATTTGCGCAGTATTAAACAAAATGAATTGTTCGTGATCAAACTCAGTTCATAATGAAACCCCTCAGCAGCAGAATCGCCCTAGCGTTCACGCGAGGCTATAAGGAAAGTGACAGGTTGGAGAATCGTAATTTTTATTTCTGGTTTTGTTGAGAACGCAACAGGTTTGTAGACACTGCTCAAACGTGTTCGAAGAATAGTAGATTATTTTAAATACCGGAGCTCCGCCTTGAAATTAGGAGCTTTGATAAAATAGTTGCTTTATTTCAGAGGCTATTCACGGTAAAATGAGCACTTTTGAGAGCCCTGCCAGAGATCTACTTGTACGCACGTTGTGTATTCTTCCAACTTATATAAAATTAACATTTCCAAGGGCCTCATCACTTCATTTTTGCGTCAGCCAAGTGAAACTGAAATTATAAGAAAAGTAAATAATTTACCAATTTTGTCATTTTTTTTAACACTTTGATGCATAAAAAAACAGAAAGCAAAATAAATAATTTAAGTTGTCACAAATGTTTACCCATAACTTTTTATTCGACGCTAAGATATGGAACTACTTGCTAGACGTATGGAACTACTTTTCATCTATCGTTACCAGCTTATTTGGGCGCATGTTCCTCAGTGCGCCTGTTAAAATATATGTAGGCAGGAGAAGTGATATTTTCTAAGGTTGATTTCAAAAGTGCTCAATTTATCGTGAACAGCCTTTACATGCAACTACCATAAATTTAACTCAATAATCAATATAATAATTTACTCCTTGGTAAGTGAAGAAATGAATTATTTGAAATTTTTCTTAGTGGTTTGGTGTTTTCAAATTGTTATATTGAGCAGTTAAAAGCTAATCATAATGTCTCATATACATGAACAATGCATTCAGAACTGTACCTATGCTGAAATTTCAAACATAACTTGTAAATACAGCGCTTGACTTCAATTTACCTTTGGTAGTTCATAAACTCGTGAGTGAGCTTTTACAGTATAGCACACGAATCTGCAAATGTTTATATTCGAAGTGGGTGCAGTTATTCACAGGATACCCACAATGCAGAGAAATATAGCATAGTCACTGAAACACTAGGCAAGGGTTGAGAGGAGCTGCGAGACCAGCGCTTTTAAACGCATGCGAAACATCATAAATATAACAGGAATGTTGACTAAGCCTACATTCGATTTACGTTAGGTTTTTCAAAAGCCCCGAAATACAGGGTAATTTGACACACACGCCCACATATCATGTACATCGAAGTATTATAATTTTTTACTCTTCAGATAAATTGTTTAAAATACGAGCTTTCAAAAAAGGATACTTAAACACGATAATGTTTTGTTATATGAGAGTTAAAATTACAAACACAAAAATATCAAAACCAATGTTTTAAAATTATTAAAAATTTTAGCATGTTAATTATTTTAATAAGCTACTTGAATGTAGGATCTTAAATTCGATTCTGCCACTTCATGGAGAACCGTGACACACCAAGAAAAGAGGGATCTCTTTAAATAGGCCAAAAAAAAGTGGCTGGATAATGAGTTCAAAGGTATAAAATACCCTTACCACGTCATAACATTATTATTATTTCCTAACACACAGCTTTACAGTGGCTCTTGACTCGCAGGGAATTACATTTAGCTAAACAATATATTTGAGATGAACGATTATGTATGTTTGGCGCCAATGGGACGGTGGACCAAAGAGTCGGAGCCGTTCGTGCACAGGCATTGTTCCCAGGCGGCCATCTTGTCCGCCATGTTCGATGTCGGTGGCCTTGAAATTTGACATTTACCCCGGTGATCTTAGACCTGGATACGCCAACAAATTCCAAAAATTCCAAAAAAAAAAAAAAATGGTTTTAAAAATTGTGTACATTTTATAATTAAAATTATTTTACAAATATTAAAATATTATTAAAACCATAAAAAATTATTACTAAGAATTATTTAAAAATTTACTATTAAAATTTTATTTAAAACAAATGTTTAATTTCCGGAGGTCCTCCCGTAGCCCAAGTACAGCAGTCAGCTAACCACCACCAACCACTCTCCCTTCCAATATATTTATTTCCCAACTGCCCCATCCCACCAACTACTCACATTAGTTCGACCAATTAGATGCGTTCGCTCGATCCCCACTAATGATTCTCATTTGCTAATTACTCATCCCTACCAATAGTTTTCATTGACTAATTTCTCGTGTGTTTTCGGAAACCTTCATTTGACCAAATAGTCGGCAGACCTTTGCCTCCCACCAACTATTCTCATTGGTTAATTAATCACACTTGTTCAGCCAATTAGATGCATTTACTCCACCCACACCACTAATTACTTACCTTCGTTCAACTAATCAGTTGCATTCGCTCCACCCACACCTCGTCGGAATAGCATACATGGTCCGAAGCTGGGAGTCGTCCTTAACATCTTCGGGCTTCATGCAAGAGGTACAATGAACGGTAAAATTATACTCACGGACGAATTTCGGCAGTAGCTCAAGACACTTGTAGTTTCCATTCGCAGTGAAATGTCTCCACAATTTTGCTTTCAGAGTATGGTGAAAATGCTCGACGATGCGTATGAGTCCAGAGTATGTGGGATAGTGATTTATGCCATACCTTTTCATCAGTGTACAGAAAGTAGAATTAGAATATTCTTTACCATCATCGATATGTCCTCTCAACACATCGGCCATTGAGGCCACCAAGGCGATCTGGGTTCAATCCCTAGCCGGGTCACTCCGGATTTTCGCATATAAAGATGTTTAAGTTGCCCTGTACGCTGAAATATTTTTTCAGAAATTTTTTTACAGAATAATTCAAAAATTCATCGAGATATGTACACATCGGGAACCTGTCTAATAGATTGGTTTCCTCGCCGGGTAGTGCTTGCGAGTAAATTTATTGGACGGGAGCATCTTCCGATACAGCTTGTGAGTAAATAACTTTGAAGGGTGCATCTTCCATGAATGCGTCTTCCACGGGAGCATCTTCCACAGGCACGTCTTTCACAAGCACGGATGTCGTCAAGGCTGCTCGGCGGGCCTTGCACCAACCCCTCCAATGAGGTGCGTCGAGAACCGAGGTGGGGCAGCCCTCGAAACTCCCCTTGCACGGGAGGCAATCCCGCATGTCTTCTTCCTGCTGTAGGTAGGCTGGCAAATACTTGAATACAGTCATAATTTCGTAAGGTGCATCAATCATGAGAAATTATTTTGGCAAGTAAGCAACTCGTCCCATTTGTCTAAGGCACTAAGTGAGCGCACCCTTCCAAATGCTAAAATAGCCAAAAATATTTTATGGTCGCTCGGACAACATGCGTACATTTTGAAGGGGATCGAACGAAATCGAGTAATTAGCCAATGAGAAACATTGGTGGGCGTGGAGCGAACATATCTAATTGGCCTTACGAATGTGAGTAATTAACCAATGATATTCATTGGTGGGGGTGGAGGTCTGCGACTGATTGGTGGAACGAAGGTTTCCGAAAACACACAAGAAATTAGCCAGTGAGAATAATTGGTGGGGGTGAGTAATTAGTCAATGAGAATCATTTGTGGGGATCGAGCGAACGCATCTAATTGACCGAACGAATGTAATTGTTGATGGTGGTGGGGTAATTGGGTAATTAAATATAATGGTAGGGGTGGTTAGTACAGGTCAGTCGATTTAATGATATATTTCAAAATCATCTTAATGATGTTTTTTAGTACATTTAAAAAAATAAATATTCAAATAAATTTTTGGGAGTTTTGGAATTTTTCGGTTTTCAAGGTCAAATATCACCGGGATCAAGGTCAAAGGTCAATGTCACCGACATCTGATATGGTGGACAAGATGACCACTGGGGGACCGGAATAACAGAGCATGAACAGCTCCGATGCTCCGGTCCCCCGTCCCCTTGTCACCAACATACATAATCATTCTATTGAAATGCCACGTCTCCCTCCCTTGCCATGTCAATTCTGAGCTCACTATAGCTATAGACCATTACCTGGGTTCCGCTAAACTGAGCAGGTTTCTCATGTTCTTGAGCTGCTGGAAGTGGAAGCTCATGTCAGTGGCGAGCACCATGTCTATCACCAGAGTGCGGAACTCTCGGAACTCCTCCCTGGACAGGTTCTGGAGGATGTTGCACTCTTCCTCGCGCATCACCCTGTAACACGTCGATGGCACACCAACAATAACTCATTTGTATGAGTTACTGCCCAGCAAGGGTCTTGCTGGCCATACATGTGCGCTTGCTGTAAGCTGGCCGACCATGCTTTTCGTATTACATGTGTGCGAATCAAGCTATATTAAAGCCTAATTTTAATAACGGGTACATATGTCCTTGTTGATGAAAAACTTGCAGATGTCTTCAATTATACTCACAACTCACCAAAGCAGCATTGCAACAAGTTTTACCAATCATATTTGCTATGTGGAGGCAAGTCAGCTTTATTTAAGCTTGAACCTATCTAGCTGGCTTTCCCAGCAAGTTTACAAGCCTGTGATGAAAAGCTTGAATCAAGATTGAAGGTTTGCGGAGAAATATTTTATGTAAATATGACAACTGTAGCCAATGAAGGGCTTTGTAGGGTGTTTTTTGGTAGTGACCAAGTTAAAGTCTTCTTCGTGGAAATTTATTCCGCCATACTTTTATTCCATACTCACTTAATAATTTCATTTGTTTATACGTGTGTGTTTTATACCCCATTTTTTCTAAGGTCTTCGTGCGGAAGACAGGAACTACATAGTCATTAATCACGAAACAGTTAAACTTTTTTATTTGGGCATGCAGGTTTGTTGTCTACCTTCTAATGCGCAGGGAATACAGGTGGTATCAAACAGTTTCGAGACTTGCTCTGTCTGCAAAAAAGTATTTCATTTGTCTACGTCTATACACTATCGCCTTCAAATTAGTTACCGTGCACAGTAATACTCGTACAACGCGCCAGTATTACTGCCAAGCGTGCTAAGCCCATTCTGCGATTCACGCTGGATATCCGCATTGGTAAATCATTTCATGTATAGGCTGTTCATGGTCAACTGAGCACTTCTGAAACCCTGCTTAAGATCTATTTGTATGCACTTTGTGTATTATTCCTCCATATGTAAAATTAACATTGTCATTGGCCTCATCACTTTATCCATGCGTCAGTCAAGTAAAACTGTAAAATTACTATAAAATAAGATAGTTTACTAATTTGCTGATACTTGAATGCAAATTAAATAATTTCAGTATTCATACATGTTTACCTAACACTTTTAATTCAACGTTACTGCATGGAACTATTTTTCTCCATCATTACCAACTTTACAGGGCACATGATGGTCAGTGTAACTATTAAAATATACGCAAATAAGGACAGTGACGTTTTTAAAAGGTTGAATCCAAAAGTGTTCACTTTACCGTGAACAGCCTTTAAGGTTACTTGGGTGTTCGTGTACGGCCCTGGGACGAGGCAACGGTCTTCGCAGTGAAACAGTCCATCATTTCCACAATCTAAAAAGACGAGGCTGGTCCGCAGCTCGACCAAGTGCATGCTCGCCAATATATGACGACATCCTCGGCATTATTCGTCAAGATTTCATCCCCAGGTCCCAGGCTGCCGACAGCGCGTTCTGCTTAAGCTTTCCGAGTCGTCTGAAGGAGGACACTCGGGGAGAGCGTCCGGATTTGTGGCGCGCGATAATCTGAATGCCGCACGACGACAACGCACCCCGAGTTTCTCGCCCGGAAACGACACAGTCGTACTTCAGCACGCATCCTGCTCGCGAGATTTGGCTCCTGCGGACTTCGACCTTTTCTCGAAGCTGAAGATCCAGCTCAAATGCCATTGTTCTAACAACACTGCGGAGATCCAGCTTGAGTGCAGAAGTTGCTTGACACTCTTCGAGACGAGGACTTTGAGGACACATTCCAGAAGAGGAAAGAACACTGGAAGCGCCGTGTTGCTGTGCAAGGAAACTATTTTGAAGATTATAGCGTGTAAAAGTAGAAAACTAAAGTACTTTATTGCCAAAAAAAGCTAGTCTCGAAACTTTTTAATATATAATTATATACTTTATATATTTAGAATGTTGGCGGATCATGTTTGTGATCACGGTGTGGCATATTACTAAACAAATGGTAGTTGTGTACGCGATAGTGGCTAGCATTCGCATAACGTGGCGTGAAACATTGAGATGTCACTTGCTGGAAAGCACACTTACACATGTATCCACAAATCAGCTAGGAGACTGGTCGGTGTGGTGTCTGCCAGTCACCAAGTGTTTCGAATTGGGTTATTTACCATTACTAGCACGAATCGCCAATGGGGGCAATTCAGTGAAACATGTTAAAACTTTTGTAAGGGAATGGCTTACGTTCTACCATACCGAAGTTCCTTGATTATCTTGCATATGCAATGTACAAAAATTACTGGGCTCTCGGACTGACATCGGGACAATCTGTATCAACCAGTTAACGGCCTAATGTAGTTAATTTCAAGTAACAATTATTGCTAGGTAATATTAAGCCAGTGGTGCGTTGGAATTACCCGGCCTGGCGAAGTGGTTACTAGTAATATAGCCTACCTATGTTACAACCTTTACAGCGGAGTTCTGTAAGGTAATAAATTATTTTCACTCGAAACCACATGGCGTCGTTGAGACCTTCGAATTCCTGAAGCGAGTCCAGCAATATGTAGTAAAAATGGTAGCCCCAGGTATTTGCTGCGCTTATGAAAGTTATATGTGGTAATTCTCTGTGTGGTCAAGTACGTGGAAAATAAATGACTTTACTTTCAAAAGAAATAAACTCATCGTCAGAAGGGCCACTGTAAGAGACGCCTCTCCCTCGTGTGTTATGGCAAATAAGTACCCAGCATGTCCTCCTGGGGCCTGATGCATAATGATTTACAAGTTAATAATATTAGTGACAGTGCTTGTAACTTGTAGAATAGCGTTGCACAATAACAATTTACAAATATACATGTTACAAGTTATAAAGCTGAAAATATTAGTTCATTTTACAAGTATCTGTTGCATAATTCACGGTGTATTTTCTACAAGTGTCCACTTTCTTATAGTTTCAAGTTACAGGTGACATTGTGTAGGTATTTAGGCTTTTATGTTGACTTCTATTAGTTTCACTATGCAGAATTTGTAGCTAGATTCATCCAGGGATAAAGGAGGTCACTTTGGAGTGTACATTAATCGGAGGAGGAAATTTTATAGGTAAAGAGTGAATTTTGAAAATAATGCAACGAAATGAGAGACTCCAAATGAGTCCAAATAAGGTATAATTATTGCTCCAGAATATTGGATTGAGGTTACAGAATGCCACAAGAGAGGTGATGCTTTATTTTCTGAGCAACAGATATGTACAGCATTGCAGTGTGAAAGTGGAGCCCAGTTAAATACGGCGGCAGACATACCTGAGGTAGATGCAGTTAAAGGCTGTTCACGATAAAGTGAGCACTTTAGAAATGAAACTTAGAAAAAAATAACTGCCCCTGCATGCATATATTTTAATGGGCGCACTAGTGACATTCGCCCAGTAAAGTTGGTATAGATGGATCGAAAGTAGTTCCATATCTTAACGTCGAATAAAATCTGTTAGGAAACCATTTGTGACAATTTAAATTGTTTATTTAGCTTTCTGTCTCTTTTTACGCACCGAAGTGTAAAAATGAGCAGATTTGTAAAGTATTTACTGTCTTAATAATTTCACAGTTTCATTTGACCGACGCATGAATAAAGTAATGGGGCCCATTGTTAATTTTGCATAAGGCAGAAGAATACACAAACGTATATACAAGTAGTAGATCTTAAGCATGGCTTTCATAAGTGCTCATTTTACCGTGAACAGCCTATATCTAAGAACACCAACAACCAAGCTGGCTACAGCATCGAATCTGGTTTTTTTTTTTCGTAGCGGCACATAAGATTCAGACTTTATTCTCCGGGTGCGATTTGAGCCGAGCGATCATTTAACTATTTGACGGCCACACCAACAAGAATTTAAAGGTCTGACAAGTCATGAAACTCGGTACACTGGTACAAAATAGGTATTATATACTCGAATCAGTGTTAATGGAAATGCTTAAACTTAAATATTAATAACAATACTTCTTGAAACAATACAACAGAAGTTCTGAACTAACCAAGCGTATGGTGGTGAATCTTACTTGTGTGGTGTAGTATGTTTATAGTTTCAGCATGTACCTATCGTTTATTGATTATGCAACTTCCTGCAGGAGAGCTAAGCTCATAATACATCATCAGAAATGTGATGTCTTACGTTGCTTTGATGTCGACAGCAAGCAAGGTAATTTCTATAGAAACAGTGAAAACAATTAATATTCACGTGCATTCAAGACACACATCAACAGAAATTTCTACACGGCAATTCGGAATTAGGAAATTATCGCCTACAAAGAACGTATAAAATGTTTCGTACCTTTACGTTTTATAACTTTCTCCCCAGTTTGGCTTTCAAATGCGTGTACAATGCCGCACACGTGTTTATGTATCATACACAGTCGAATACTGTGTCGAACTTTCATTATGGTTGACTACTTGAGTGCAAGCATCCTAGACGGCTTAAAAAACAGTGGACGAGAACAACGGGCGATCTTAAGAGGGATCAGTCCCCGCCATCCTGGATTTATCCATATTTCGCCGTAACTTACATCTAAGTAGGTTTAACGAGATTTTTCTCACGACACGGCATAAATAATAGCTTCGCAAGCTTTATAAAGCTGTTGCGGTTTCACTGCCTTTATTAATTTGTAACTAGGAACAGCTGCTAAGAAGTAAGTGATTTTTCCTGCGCGCGACTATAGCAGTTAAACAAATCGCTGTAGTGAATCAATACCAACTTCAGAAAATGTACAAGAAGAATGTTCTATGTCGTGTCGTCCCACAAAATCCGATACAAAATATATACTGCAGGTTTTTGTGAAAATGCAAAAAAAATCCAAGATGGCGGGGACTGTCCCCCCTTAAACCTCGGCGTTGCGTCGTCCGGCTAAGCTCGGCTGGGCTCGGCTTCGAACGCCGTTGTGTATCGATGCTTATACGAATTAGTCAACTTAGAGAGCGTGAGTTGTGAACAACGTGCTTATGCCGTTAAGGCGTACGAAATCTCCGACAGCTACATGACTGCACAGCGCTTGTTTCGACAGCGTTATAATATTGACCTCGATACTCCAGTGCCTTCTGCGAATGCTAGCAAAACGCGGGTGAACAATTTCGAAGAGGCGGGTTCTGCCATTGGGCAGAAGCTTACAGGGAGTCCGAGATGTGTACAGACATCAGAGAATATCGTTTATATATGGGCGACATTTGAATGAAGCCCTCATCGTTCTGCTCCAAGTCACCCTGTTTCTCTTGCGATATCTCTATTTAGCGTCTGCGAATGTTGCATAAAGTCCTAAAGCTCTGTTTGAACAAAATGAAAATGGTTCAGTAATGACGAGAAGATGATAGAGTACGTCGTTCGAAGTTTTGGTAGCGATCTCTACAGCTCTGCAGTATTGGTGTGAAGAATAGTGCAGGTAAATGGAGGCCATATTAGAAAATCGATTTTTCAGAGCACGAGATGTTTATGTATAGGCTGTTCACGGTCAAGTGAGCACTTCTCAAGGCCCTCCCAACAGGCATTAACCAATTATAAATATATCTTATTGTAGCCTCAGGTATTAAAATTTGAGGGTGGGGAAATGTATACACCGTGTTTATTGGTCACATTGAAATATTTATATTAAAAAGCAGCAGGAAGATGGAAATTGGATGAAAGGAAAAATTTAGAACGGCCTTAAAAAGTGCTTAATTTACCGTGAACAGCCTATAGGTGGTGTGTAAACTTGTACGTAGCATTGCCAAATGCATGCCATGGGTTCTAAATCGCCTGTTATTCTGGTACATTCAGTATAGCAGTATAGGATGTCATAATAAATATGTTATGAGGCCCTGAAACGTTGAACGTTCCTTCGACGCGTCCAGGACCTGTTTTAGGGGAAGTGGCTCCCTGTGCAAGACTGGTCATAGGCGTTCCTCTTACCCAGTCTTCTTAAAAGTGTAAAGCATGGGCGAAGGTGACGTCAAATATTACCAAGCAAAGGACACTATTACGGCTATTTTTTAAAATGTTAATTCATGAAATTTGAAGTTCATCTTTTACTCCTAGATATAACTATTAATATCAATAAAATGGAAAATATACCAAATTCACTGATTTTATCTTTTTTCTAGTATTAGTTCTCAACTTACGAATAATGGTTTTCATATTATTTATTTTTGGTAACCTAGGACTTTTCTCTTATGGAAACACAAAGAAAACTTTTCCAAAGTCAATATTATCTCGTGTAATGAATAAAAAGAGGCATTAAAACCTACTATCCAACAATTTTGTAAAATTGTTTTTTTTTTTTTTAATTAAGTAGTGACATAAATTCTAGTTACAAAATCGGTATTAACCGATGTGTCAAGCCATAAACGGAAACACTTACTGACAATGTGTCTCGCCCAGATGTTAACCACTAACACTATAGTTGTTGTTATCTAACTTTACTCGACCACGACGAAATAGTCTGTTTCACAAGGTTTCTTAGTTTCTGAAAATACCACCATTAGATTTGCTACACACTTGTCATTCGGTACAACTACATATGTCATGTTCATTAAAATAATAGTTTTGTAATTTTAACACACATTTCGGCACCCCTGTTTATTCTGCGCAATGTGCGGTTGGGTTAGGTTAGATTAGATTAGGCTAGGTTAGGTTAGGTAAGACAACATAGGTTGGAACACATATATGTACTCTACCCTAGCACACGTGGAGGGGGAATATTCAAATTGTAATAATAAATAAATAACAAGAACCTATAAAAAAATTGTTTATATTGGTAATTATTTTTTTCCAAAATAAACTATGTACAATGTAATTTTTAGCACATGCAAATGCTTTTAATATGTACAACATTAGTAACCTAACCTAACAGTTACTATCATGGAGTTAGGACTATACAGGAGATGGCATGTTGTGCCGTATGTGAAGCCTCTGGAGATAGGTGGTTTTACTATGGACTCTAGCTGCCATCTTGACAGTATCCCAAAACATCGTGTTTACATTAGAATGACGTCGAGAGACAGGTTACATTCGAATCATTTCGTGTTGAACAAAGAAACTGATGAATAAATAAATATATATTACAATTCACGTGGGAAGTTTTACTAGTTTATTGTTGGCTTGTGTTAGATGTGCAATCAAATAATTTCCTCATAAAACTACCGGTCGTGAGTGTGTGTACCGCGGACCAGTATTGGGTTATGTGCGACAATAAGAACGTGTTTGAGATATAGTGCTCATATATCAGGATTTGTGGAAAACTATTTTACGAATAAATTATTTAAATAAAGTATAACAAGCGTGCTACCGTTGTCGTGTAATGTAGTGCAGGTTGCGTATCAGTAATAAGTACAACAAAACGGCGACCAGCAGCCTAGCTGAATTTCTGGAAGGCAAAGTTCACATGTTCCTGAGCCACGAATAAATAATTATTTGCTGGCATTTATATTTAAATTCCTAACACTGACATTGACTCGAGATGTTTGTTTCCAATATGACTTCATCTCCTTTGTACGTATTTAATGTCAATATAGTAAATGGTGTCTGGTAAATAATCTCGAATCCCATTGTAGTTATTCCCTCTCTTTACATTAGATTAGTTCTCTGTTATGGTACAGTTTTATACTTATTTATCCCTTATTGTAGGGTACAATTTAGTTTCTTGCATCTACAATGTTGGACAGGGTTAAGTTACCTGTGGTACATAACTAAAACACAGAAATATAAATTTTTACTGAATTGTCTTCGCTGGACAATCAAATATTTTAGAAATTTTTCAGAAGATAAAAAGGGGGGAGGGGCAGGAGACATTTATGGATAATTTTATTCCCTATATCTACAAAAATTGTGTTACATCTTTCTCCAAAAGTGCAATTTAGTACCAAGGGCTTAAAACTCGGCTACAATGACCGTAAGAACTAACAATAAAAAATTTAACCCACAGTTGTATATGGCACCAGTTACAACACAACATAACGGCGTAAGATGGCGGCCTGCTCGCGGTAGCGGCGTTAAGAGGATTGAATATTTTCAATTATTTTACGCCGAGTTCTACGCCGGCCAGTCACGAGACATTTCCAACCACGAGAGTCAGTGGCAATTCAAGCTAATAACAAGAACGTAGTTATTAAATTAATTTTGCGGTACAGTTCAGATTTCCGTTTATTTAAGTAGTCAACGCAATTATTAACTTGTACACCACACTTTAAATATCCCGAAACACGATTCCCGCGAAACTTTTTTCATCACAAATAGATAAATAAAAATAAATATCAAGTCAGCCAACACACTGTTTCAAAATATCAGCGATACATGTACAGCCTGTCTTTTTTTGTGCTCGTTTCTCATTCGTGTAGCAGTTTTCTTATTGCGGTTGTAGCCAGTACATTTTCATACTTCCATGGTAACACCACTGCTATTTTGTTACCAGAACGCTACGGTGATTGTAAGTCAATAGCCACAATATTAATTCAGCTCAACATGTTAAAAAAAATACACTTTTAGGGATAGTAAAGAAACCACCCTATGGTTAGGTTAAAATGTATGAAAACTTATTGGCCAGCATTTTAGGTTACTTTGGGTAGTTTAATTAGATTAGGATACATTAGTTGAAAGACGTATGCACCGCAATGATATCGATAACAAGCGCACATGTACTAACCACTGCCAAAGTGGTCCACAGACACACACATACACACACACACACACACACACACACTTGTGACAAAATTTCTATGTTGTTACCAACCAAATTGTGCAATTATTATTTTTAGTGTGGAATTCTCCCCTGAATACATTATAAACTATTCAGTTTCAATGTCTCAAAACAATGCTGTAGAAACTTAACAAACAGACGCTCCTCTAAGAAAAAGCATTATCGCTGAAGAACTTAGGTTCCTCACCATTCCAAGGGGCGGCGAGGGGGAGGGGCTGCGGTGGGCATAGTGGTAGGACGCTTGCCTTCCACCAAAGTGATCCATGTTGGTTTCCCTGTGAGGTTACCCACAGATTTTCACATATAGGAATTGTGCTGATTGATGCTGCTAGCTGGCATGTTTTCTCGAGGTTTTCCCCACCCTTGCATTTCAATGCTGCTCCATATCTACCATATTTCACCCCCATTGGCTCTCAATACCTAGGTTGTTACAAACCACCAAACCTCTCTCAACTTCTCCCGTCTTAATATGATGGAGGCCGTGGTGGTGTAGCGGCTAGAGTATTCGCTGTTTCACGAAGCACACTTTTTTTTTGCATCCCATATACATCCAATGCACGTTGGAAAGGACTTGTCAATTAGTATATTTTTTTTAAATTTTTGTTGTGCAATATGGATATTTGCACACAATTACATTAACATAAATATATGTAACGGATAAATAATATAATTTACACACTTATATATTCTAGCAGCTCTACAAACATGTTAAGACTAACATCTGGTTACAGTACAAGTTGTTACAATTCATGTACAGATAGAAATTAAAGTATAAATATGTAAAGTGTACATTGGATTGAAACACAAGGTATTACATGAAGTCTCCTTATATCGGTCTTGTTCTGCATTATAGAAACTTATCTTTATGCAAGTATTCTTCTACGGAATAGAAGGCCTTATTTAAAAAGTATAATTTAACAGCTCTTTTAATTTCTGTCAACAATTAATTTACTTCAAATGACTGGATAGGTTATTTATTAGTTTTACCCCAGCATAAGATGGATTTGATGTAAATTTCGAGGTTCTGTAGGAGAATAGGTGAAGATGATTAGCTTGTCTGGTGTAGTAATGGTAGAATACTACGGTACATATACATGCATGGAAGAGTGAGAATTTTGTTTTTTATAAATAGCGGCCTACGATGGCTTCTTTTTCCTTATTACGTATTAATATTAATATTTTCTTCTGCAACCTAAAAGCCTTTTTCCATTTTGTCGATTTACCCCAAAATAGGATTCCATAATTTATTATGGACTGAATATTTGAGAAATAGTATGCAAGTGTTGAATTATTATTAAAAGTATTTTTAAGGCATGTACCGCAAAACACATTGCACTCAATTTTTTGCAGACTCTATCAACATGCTCATTTCATATTAAATTACTGTCTACAATAAGCCCTGGAAATTTAGTATTATTTACTGTCTGTAACCCGTCTTCGTCTATTGTTGTGCATCTTTCATCCTGCATTGCATGTTTATTTCTTTGCATGAAACTCATGAGCACATATTTGTTTTCATTTAATATTAATTTATTTTACTGGAACCAACTGGACATCTCAGTCACTGTATGTTTTATATTTTCTTCAAGAACAGCGTTATTTGAACTAGTTACCATAATGTTTGTGTCATCCGCAAACATTATAACTGAGCAGTTGGTTATTTGTTCTGTAAAATCATTAATAAATATTAAGAATAAAATTGCTCCCAGTATTGTTTCCTGTGGCACTTCTACTCGAGTAGTTCTGGCATTGAACATAACATTTGTAATGTGATTTTTGTCATAATATCTTATGGAGGTGATCTGTTTTCTGTCTTCATGATATGAATTAAACATATTATTGGTTATACCTCTTACTCCACACTGTTAAAGTTTTTGCAATAAAAATTGTGGTCGACACAATCAAAAGCTTTTGAAAGATCTGCGAATATACCTGTTGAGAAATGTCTTTTGTCAAAAGAAGTCAATATTTTTTTTCAGTAAAACTGTAAATAGCTTGTTCTGTGGGTCTGCCCTCTTCAAAGTCATACTGATGCAATGAAATAACCTTGTTTCTTATTAAGAATTGTGACAGTTTATTTGCTATCAAATTATCTAGAATTTTTTAAGAGGGCGTAAGAAGAGCAATAGGCTTATCCATCAATGCCTTGTCACTTTTTTTATGTATCAGTACTACTTTTGCATATTCGAGTCTATCAGGAAAAATTCCCTGGGCAAGACATTCATTGAAAATGTAAGTCAAAGGCAGTTTTATTAAATAAGAACACTTTTTTTTAGCAGAGTCATAGGTACCTAATCTATCCCACAGGAACTTATACTTTTGAAATTTTTAATTACATTTATGATGTCTTCTTCAGAGATAGGTGTGAAAAACAGTGTGTTATCATTCCAAGTGTTAGGTCTTTGGGGTATGTGTGCAGCACTAATATTTGTAGCTCTCTGTTCATTTTGCAATTTTAGTGGGATGTTTGTGAAATAGTCATTCAAACTATTAGATATTCCCTTGCTATTTTCGATTCTAATACCATCAACTTTCAAGGAAAGGTTAACATGTCCTTGCCTAGGTTCTAATTAATTATTGGTAATATTCCACATTGCTTTTATTTTATTTGAGGAGGAGGCTATTTTTTCCCCACTGTATTTCTGCTTTGCTACTCCAAGTAATTTGTTATATAATTTTCCGTATTGCTTACAGTATAATTTTTGTTTTTCCCCTGGGTTCTTAACATTTTACGCATTGTTTTAACCTCTGTCCTGAGACTGTAAGGTCTTAACTAATCCATTTTATTTGTGAGCTACTGCTACATTTTACAGATTTGAGTGGAAAGGCATGATTAAAATGACAAAGAAATCTATTAATAAAACTGTTCCAGGCAATGTTTGGTTCAGTTAATGTATAATCACCGTCCCATTTTTCATTTACAAGTAGGCTTTTAAAAAATTTACCATTTTCATCTAAATATCCATGATTCATCATCAATATTAAAATAAGCTTATGTCCAATTAGTTGCCCTCAAAATTAGAATTTTAAAAATCCTTAAGAAGGGTGAAAGAAAATCACGTGATGTTTTTCTATTTTTCAGATGGTGTAGTTATAGGAAACGATTGGCTTTGTCTAAGTTTTCTTTATTTTGACTACCTTTGCAAAACGAAAAAATGCATAAACATGTAATTTACTGTAATGATTACAGCCTACCATTAAATACATCACCATATAAACACACAAGTAAAATTATCTATTTAACTTAACATCTTGTCGACGGCAGGTTCATTAGAGAACGGTAAACAAAGAACACAATGAAGGAAATACAAGGAAGGAATTGGTCAAATTGTCTTTATCGAGTCACCCCAGAAATTGCATGGGCCCAGAAATTGCATGGAGTGAGTTCGATAAACCATGGAAATTACAAATCATGAAGGCTACATTCAGTAGCTATTAAAAATATGAGAACCGAATTGGTTGTAGGCCTATATTCTTGCAGTGATAAACAGCTGATTTCGTGTTTGTCACTGCAATTCTGCTGACTTTGGGAGAAAAAAAATTGTGAGGGGCGTAGTTTTTATAAGGCGTAGCCTTGTATTGGTTTACGAGAAGATTTTCCATTATTATAACAAATGAATTCCATAAACTCCTACACTGAAATAGCAAATCGGCATTTAGAAAAATACGAATATGCAGTACCTCTAACGAGTCCGCAACTTACAGGTTAGACCTTAAAATCACGGCGCGTTAGTAATCGCAACCGCGCTTGCAAAAATTAAACACACTGCAGTAGTTAATTTACAAACTCCCTATACACACAATAATTGTGCGATATCTTTCACGAATGTATCCACGGTATATACGAATACACTAAACATTGCAATCGCATGGCCTGGCTCGTGCGCATTTCCATACATTAATTTTAGTTTAGTTGGTCGCCGAATAAATAAAAAAATGGATTATATTTTTAAGGCATGTTTACATGCCAAATCTACAAACACAAGAATAACACAAATTCAGAGAAAATTCAGAACAACTAGTGAGTTCATATAACACTCGCAAGGCTGTTCAATTGCAATGTAAACAAAAGTCCTCTCTCTCCCGCATAGTTACTTCACTTGTAACGCACTCGCAGACGACTTCAATCGCATATTATATTCGATTTTAGTACGGCTAAAGTTTTCTCGTAACTTTTAAAAGCCCCTATAGTCATCGGAAAATTATTTCCTGGAATATTTCCAAGGCGAATATATAGGTAATGGGAAGCAACTCGACCAAAACACCGCATACAACACTTCTATATAAACGTAAATAATTCATAAATTTACATATTTAACGGCGAAACTTATATCTAGTTATCTGAGACAAACATACTCACGCTTTATGTATATTATCGTTTAGGTCAAAAACGGTTGTACGTTAATTTATCTCGATTCTAATACTCGACAAAATACACGTGAAAGATAGACCGATACAATGTTTTTGGCTACTGTCGATCGCGTGACCTTTTTTGCCAGAAAACAACCGTCTAACTCCACGCAATAAACTGGCTTCGCTTGTTAACACTGCACGGTATAGGACATAGCCACCCCCTGGTTATTATACACGTCTAAAACATAATTGCCGACCACCTCCACGGAAACAACTACTTGCGACATGCACTGGCGTCCGGACGCGACTGTTCGCACTGACCTGAAGGAGGCGCTGATGTGATGGTTCTCGAGGACGGCGCGGTCGTTGTACAAGAGGGCTGTCTCGGTGCCCGACATCACGTGGAAGTTGTTGGTGGTGCCCGTGTGCTCGTAGTCGTGGATGATGGCGGCCAGCAGGGTCGCGAAGATCTCCAGGTCCGTCATCCAGTTCTGCAGCAAACAAAAACAACACGCTCGCTGCGGCTCTCTGGGCAAGGTCCCCGCTTCTGTCGCAGGTTGGCGAAATCAGTGTTGAAAGTTTGGCAACCAAGAATGTTCCCCACTGGGTAAGCGCTAGTGTCGCATATGTAAAGGCTGTTCACGATAAAGTGAGAACTTTCGAAATCAACCTTAGAAAAAAATCACTATTTGCATATATTTTAACTGGCGCACTGAGTGACATGCGCCCAATAAAGTTGGTAACGATGGAGGGAATATGGAACTACTGTTAAGATATGGAACTACTGTTCCATATCTTAACGTCGAATAAAAAGTTTTAGGTAGTCATTTGCGATATCTTAAATTATTACTTCCGCTTTCAGGTTTTCTGTAATGCATCGAGGTGTAAAAATTAGCAGATTTGTTAAATATTTACTTTTATAATAATTTCACAGTTTCACTTGACCGACGCAGGAATAAAGTGATGAGGCCCATGGCAATGTTAATTTTACATAAGGCGGAAGAGTACACAATGTGCATACAAGTAGATCTTAAGCAGGGCTTTTAAAAGTGATCGTTATACCGTGGGCAGCCTATACCAGATTTCCTCTACTCCCTACGTTAAAAAACGGGATAATTGCGATAAGCGTAAATCAAATATAAAATAACTTAGAAAGTAAGAACTATATTTCTCTATTATTGAAAATTTTCCGAATACCAAACTCTCCCATTATAAATCTCGTTTTGTTTCTAATCTGAGTGGAATAGACCTTAGTCTGGGTTACACCTCGTGCTCTTGTCTGAGTCAGAAGCGCTGGAGTGATAACATTACCTGTGCATCGAGTAACCCATTACCGCTGTAGTCCACTCACCGTTACTTACAACTTTTCTGAAGCCCTGCTCAAGTTCTACTCCCAGGATATTCCTCCGTCTCGTGCAAACAAAGATTTACACTAAAGGGACAGCGCACCGTATTCGTACGCACTCACTGTGTATAAGGGATATTTCTTACTAGGCATTACCAACACACCAATTTTCTCACTATTATAGTTCATATTATTATAAATGAAATATTATAATATATAGATAAAATATGAATAAAGTTTAAATTTAACTAAAAATTTGGCACTTTTAAAATTAACACAAGTGTGAAAGGCTTGTGGTATATGTATTTTTTTGGAAGCAACCAAACACGTCATATATGGTGTGTTTTTTCAAAGGTTTGATTCAAAAAGTGCGAAGTTACCGCGAATAGACTATAAGCGCAAGGCTCTGACACAGAATATAGAGGCGAAACAGCCACTGTTATTCCGCGGACTCCGGCTGCACAAGCCACCAAAATGTCGTCACCATCCAGCCAATCAGCGCCTGGTATCCTACTTGCCAGTCGGCAGCTCAGATAATGGGCAAGCTTTTGCAGTATGCTGTAGCCAATCAGACACGAGGCTCGTTCCCAGAGCCCCCACAACCAATCGGAGAACGGGTACGCCCACATCAAAGGAACCACCACACCGTTTCGTCTCTGTATACGTATCTGCTCTGTGGCTCTGGAACGAAGTGCAATGTTTTCGTCGTGCTGTGTTTACTAGAAGGACTTCGCGTGGTGACAAGGGGTGTAGTCGTACATTTAGCAGTCCCGGAAACTCCCCAATATAAATATCCGACGGCAAGATAAGGATAATGATATCTTGCGCACGGTGTAGGGGTGGGTGGGGGGCTAGGCTTAGGTTTAGGCGCTCTTCAGCGATATAATGGTTTGGGGAGGGGTGATTTGCGTAGAGAATGAGACCTAGCGGCAACCATTATTTAACAGACATTTGAGTTGAATATGTAAGAAGTCGATTGACATTTTAAATTTCGGACTTTCCGAGGAGCCCAAATAATAATAATACCCCAGTGTTGTGAAATAACAACATTACACAAGTAATAGTTTTTATGTTTTTGTACATAGATGGGAAAGAACAAAAATCTTACAAAGCAGTACCGGAACGCCGTTCTGGTACGTTCCGGCTCCACCACACCCCTGGTGGGGAACATGTTATTTTGTTAGTAGAATGTTCAACACAGGCGCCTATAGCAGATTCGGTCATGCCCGGCTAGTACGTTTCATGTCAAAGGGCTAGAAGTAATTCTTATAGCATGCGTGATATTTTTAAGGGGTCGTTTCGTCCCGTTTTCCTTTTCGTAGGTAAAACATATTGGAAACACGTTGAATAGTTTCATCATAAAGCCCGCATTTCAAACATGCTTCGATATAGTTTAAGAGCCAGGCAAGCGATTCAGATCTGACTGCGGTACCAAGTACTGTGTGGAAGTTAACATTCTGACGGCCGGTGGCAAGTGAACAAGAAATGAAGAGTTCGGTTTACAATATGTACACTTTGGCCTACGACGAAACAAGCCTTTTGACAACCTGAGTCTTGAAAAAAAAAATATTCTGTTGGTAAACCACAATGCGGGGCCACTGCAAATGCCGATTAAAATAATTTTATAGTTTACTTATGTTCCCCAAGCAGGTGAACAGGATACCGTGTCATAGTCAAATTGTATTTTATAGTAGTATGGCTTCGTCGATAGACTAGTTCCAGTTACATTTTTCTTAGAATACGGCAAAAATGGGTCGAGTGAATAAATAGTATCATATGCTTATTTGAACCTGTTTTCAAGCATTTACTTTATTTCGATTTTAATAAAATTTCCCATGAACAAACTGGCATTCAGCGTGAACAAAACATATACACAAACCTAGCAGGTGCTTGTATTTTTGCAAGTACTGTAGGGGGCATGCTAGCTTTAGTCAACTGCAGCTATGGCGATGTTCATACATGTTCGTTCGTGTAGATCATACACTGAAATGAAGTGAATAGACCTTATTGCAAGTAAAGGACCTTTAAGATTTGAGAGTGTAAGAGCAAGACTTTCTAAAAGCATAGTTTTTAGGGGAAAAAACTGGAATGCGAAATATGGGATATTTTATTATAGTCTGTTCACCACAAAGTGAGCACTTTTGACTCCCTAGTTATATTTTTGTTTCAGTCATTTCTTATCCTTTAAATAAGTTTTAAAATAAAAGTACCGTGTACGTAAAAAACACAGTGTGTATATTCCAGAGCACTCGGGAGTCAATGTATAAGGCTAAAATAAAATATATTTATTGACTATTATTCCCAATGAAAGGGCTTCCAAAAGTGCTCACTTTACCGTGAATTGCGAATATAAAGGAGATGCAGATCTTTCTGCGTCTTGCAGTGGGTCTGAACGTCTGTTTTAAATGTTGATCTCACATGTTTTGGTATTATGACGCGAAAAAAAAATTTCATTCCTCTTTTCCTCTCTTGTTAGTACACAACTAGAGAAAAATGTTCAGAGTTGGAGAGTACTTGTCTTAAGAGGCAGCTTGTCTAAAGGCACTGACGTCAGAGGGTCACGTGCAGTCAACGTATTCTTGTCCTAGGAGACAGCTTGAGATAGCGCTATCGTAGACGGGTCCAGACTGATCAAAGGCGCTGGGTTTTCCCGCGGTACGTATTCTAGCACATTTACTTGGCAATGTCCAGTTTCGCCACGACAAAAAGGACTTCACACTATTCACGTAACATGTTGCAACGTATTCTTGTCCTAGGAGACAGCTTGAGATAGCGCTATTGTAGACGGGTCCAGACTGATCAAAGGCGCTGGGTTTTCCCGCGGTACGTATTCTAGCACATTTACTTGGCAATGTCCAGTTTTGCCACGAAAAAAAGGACTTCACACTATTCACGTAACATGTTGCAACGTATTCTTGTCCTAGGAGACAGCTTGAGATAGCGCTATTGTAGACGGGTCCAGACTGATCAAAGGCGCCGGGTTTTCCCGCGGTACGTATTCTAGCACATTTACTTGGCAATGTCCAGTTTCGCCACGACAAAAAGGACTTCACACTATTCACGTAACATGTTGCAACGTATTCTTGTCCTAGGAGACAGCTTGAGATAGCGCTATTGTAGACGGGTCCAGACTGATCAAAGGCGCTGGGTTTTCCCGCGGTACGTATTCTAGCACATTTACTTGGCAATGTCCAGTTTTGCCACGACAAAAAGGACTTCACACTATTCACGTAACATGTTGCAACGTATTCTTGTCCTAGGAGACAGCTTGAGATAGCGCTATTGTAGACGGGTCCAGACTGATCAAAGGCGCTGGGTTTTCCCGCGGTACGTATTCTAGCACATTTACTTGGCAATGTCCAGTTTTGCCACGACAAAAAGGACTTCACACTATTCACGTAACATGTTGCAAGAGACAAGTTCGTGTAACACAAGTTATACATTGACCAACGTGTTCTAACGAGGCTTGTGGCGATCGTTTCACGTAACGCGAACGTTAAGTTTACATAAGGAAAACTTTCCACTTTCTAGCTTTCGCGTGATAAGAAATACGCGACTCTATACCATGCGATCTCGTTGACCAATCACAATACGGACGAGGCTGTGTTATCTTTCCTTTTCATGATTTTGTTTATTATTATCGCCATGTCGTCTGCTCATGCATCGCCGCTAAACTGGAAACTAAGGAATAGAAATTAAACTATGTTAATTTAGTTAAATATTTTGCAGATATTTGGAAGTTTTCGTGCACTGCTGAAATTTTATTCGGTTGCATACAGTGCTTTTTATAAACAGTCAATTTGCAAGTTGTAGTATTTATGGAACGGAAAATACTAATCTCGAGCAGATCAGTTTATATTACTGAAGTCTGATTCGTACATACACGAAAATAACTCCCGTCTAGGCGAACCGAGTTTGAATCCCGGCGGGGTGATTTTCGCATGCGGGGATCGTACCGGACGAAGCCGCTGGCCAGTGGGTTTTCTCAGGGATATCCCGTTTCCCCCGCCCTTTCATTCCCGGCGCTGCTCCATACTCACCTCGTTTCACGCTCATCGGCTCTCAATACCTCGATGTTAAGAGCCGCCAAAATTTCTCCACTCCGCTTCTCGAGCAGTAAGTCTGCGCCGTTCAGGTTATGGACATATCGTAGGTTCTTAGGAGTTTCAGGAAATAATGGATGCCATCTTTCACAATCTGTTCTTGGCCACATCGTCAAAGTTATAACACAAACACGCCCTTAAAATTTGAATTTTTAGGAGTTTTAAATCTCAAAAGTAACAACTCTTTTTCTCAACATTTCTATTCAGTACAAGGAATGTACGTGCTTACGTGAAGCATCACGATATGGTACCTAAGAAGATCACGTTTAACGTACATTTGAAACAGTAAGGCGATGTATATTCCGTGTAACGTTAAATCATAGCGATTATGTACTTGCATACAGTTATGTGAATGAAGATCTTCCAGTTACGGAAATATAAAAACTTAAATCCTATGTGACTCTAAAATTGTCCATTTCAAGAATCAATATACTATAACAACTATTACTTATACATATATATTGTTTAGACATATATTAACCGTTATCACGAACAAACGTTGCGTTATAAACAGAGAATTATCTTGTTTCCAAAAATGAACAAAGCTATGCGTTATTACGCAATGTGCCGCAAAACTGCAAAAAAAAATAATACTGCAAATAATTAAAAGAATTTTATATTATTACATCGGATTTAGTGCGCAAAACACACAAGTGAATTATTTTTCCAAGTGTGGCGGCACAGTGATAACACACATGTCGCATAAGGAATGGCCCAAATTCAGTTCCTAATCCAGCCATCCTGATTTCGGTTTTCTATTGTTTACCCAAATCACTCCAAACTAATGCTAGAATGGCTCCTTAATATTGGCTATAACTGATTAGTTCCCTGTGCATTCTTGTCCGAGACTTTTTCCCATCCCTAAAGACCAGATATTAACAAGACATTACCCCTTAACTTTTTTTACCTGACTGTTAATTCTACAACATTTAGCTTATTGTATGGTGTTTATACTTCTAATCATTTTGTAAGAAATTTCTATTCATTTATTTGCCAGCAAGAAACAGTCTTATTGCGTACACATCATTTGCAACAAAATCGTAGCGTTGTAAAAGTACGACTTCTAAAACATATTTCTTTGTAACGAAGTAAACGTGGTGCAGGTAGGTTTATTCATCTTGATGTTGGTAGCTATACAAATTAATGGTTCTGAATTACGGAATTTTTACCAAGCGCACCTCAGCGAAATATACGCAAAGTTCGTCGAACTTATTGCAGTTGATTAATTATCCAAGACTTTATCACTAGCCCTACAGTTTCGTTAGACGAATTAAGAAGTTCTAAAATACTTACAGCTTATTTTCTTTGAACCACATCTAAGGAATGCTAGAAAAAAATCTCTGGGCTTCATGTAAACCGAAGTCATAACCATAAGAAGATTTTCTTTATCGCTCAAACAACGATCAGATAAACAGAGGCGAGCGTTGTAACACTGTCAAAACCTATGTTGTTAGCGTAACTAATCTTCACTTTATGTTAATGTGTTTCTTTTCCATGCTACTTAATATTTTTCGCTATTTAAACACTCTTTTATACATACGTCACCTGCGCTATTTTTCCATGTAATTTGCATCTTTAATGAATTGAAATTTTTTCTCACAGCACCATTTACCACATATACTACAGCATGTTACCGTAAATTTGATTTGAAAATTTTTGAAACGAAGATTTGAAAGGGTACGATGTACTGTTTGCGGCGAGTTGACTAGATGAAAGAAAGTAAAGGTTGTTCGTGGTAAAGTGAGAACTTTTGAAATCAACCTTTGAAAAGTATCAACGCCCCTACCTGCGCACATTTTAACGAGAACACTGACTTTCGCGCGACCAGTAAAGTTGGCAAAGCCAGATAGTAAGTAGTTCCGGGTGTTAACGTTGAATTAAAAGTGCTAAGTAAACATTTGTGAGTACTGAAATGATTTATGTTACTTTCTTTTAAGGCATACAATTGTAGGAATGAAAATATTTGGGTCACTAAGAAATATTCAGTTGCCCTTGACCGATGCACGAATATACTGACCAGGCCCGTGGTAACGTTAATTGTGCATAGCGTGGGAAAATAAACAAAGTGCATACGAGTAAATCTTAAGCAGGGCTTTCAAAAGTGTTCAATCTACCGTGAACAGCCTACAATCTAAGTCTGAATCAGTGAGAATTTCACTGTTTCAATCAGCCATTTTTTTTTCACTGTCTACTCAGTTGTTTAGTTTTGACTGATGGATCAGTTAAACAACATGTAAAAATGACCGTCAAACAACGTTGATATATTTTAGAAACAGTAGTAGCAAAAACTTGGAGAGTGACATTAAATAGTAAAGTAAAGTGTTGCATATTAGAGTTTAATCAAGGACAAGTTTGGTGGTCTCAGGCTAGTAAGACTTGATGGAGTCACCAGTCTTAGTAAGTATCGGGCACTGGCTAGGCCACCATAACACTACACATATATCCCATATAAATTAACCATATACTTGATTCAAGAATAATATCATTTTATCCAGTGTAAAATCAAGCTACAAGGGAGGGGCCCAAGCCCGTCGCCATTCTTCTAACCTCTTCATCAGGCTGAAGATGTGTTTTTGCCTTCAATGCTATTTTCACTTGGGAGAACAAGTATAAGACACATGGTGCTAGATCTGGCAAATTTTGGGGAAGGCTCTGGCAAAGGAATGCTTTTCCCGCTAAAAAACTTCATAGAATTTTGTCTTGTTCAACTCATCATGAAAAATTTGCCGTGCCATTTCTTCGTCCATGTTACCCATATTTGTAATCATCTGAATACTCAAATATCAAATATTTCCTTTTATTTTAAAATGTTTCCTCCAGTTTCTGAAATTACAGGGCATCCCAGACGATCATCATCTACTGACTTCTTGCGATCTTTATAAAATAGTTTGTGTTATTCCCGTACTCGAGTACTAATGAAGCATTATAGCCATGCACATACTTCAGTTAAACAGCGTGTAAAAATGGCCGCTAAACAACGTGTATCAAGTAAAATAACAACGAATAAATTGATAAAACCAATACAAAATATTTTCAAAAATGTGTTTCGTCTTTCAAAACGCCATTCTATGAGGTAATATGAACACTCAGTGTTTCATTCCGTTTCTACGTCTTTCATTTAGTTCTCACGTCATCATCAGAGAGCTCTGTTTGAAGGTTTAAACTACATATAATGTGATGAAGAGATTGTATTCATATATACTAATCTTTTAAAATCCTAACGGTACCAATTATACTAAAAACGAAAAGGAAGAGCATACAATTTAAATCTTCACGATTTCGCAAAACACCGTAGAGTAAATATTTTCCTGTCATTTGTCAACTTGACGTGGTAGCATGTATGGTCAGGTAACGACCTAATAGCGAAGTGAAAAGGGTGTATGAGTTCGATCCCGCCCACCTACAGGGCTTTTCTTTATTTTTTTAAATTACGGTAAATTATATAATATGAATAGTAAACTAACGTAAATATGTTTATTTCATGCCATTATTTGGCTACATTCAATGAAAACTATATTTAATTAGCTACTGCAGTCGGCAGTTACCTATTCAGTCAGTGAAATTATTTACGCCATTAGTTCAATCAGTTAAATATTTTTCACTGAAACAATGAGTGGTTTCCCACTGATTCGAATTTAGAGTGTACAAATGAGGTGAAGGACAGCAGCGGTCTTGAGGAGAGACATGGGAGGTAAAGACAGTCTCTTCTGAGGTATCAACCGAGAACATTCGAGGACGCAGTTCCCGCCAGATGTAGGGACAGACTGCTTCGAGATGTGCGTCGACACGAGTTGGTGAACTTATTAGTCTCAAGGCCCTTACACAATTGGAAACTTTAACATTTTACTTTACCATTTGGCTTTACCTTTGCTTTCCGACATGTTGTTTATTATGGAGCTCGACACAATGGAACTGTCAAAGGAAAAGTCAAGCACTCTTGACTTTACGATTTCGAAAAGTTGAAATTTAAAGCCAAAGGCCAGCAGCCATCTTGGCGAGAATCTAACAGAGGTTGCGTAGAAAGTGCGTTATTTTATTGTAGGGCGATTTTAATCTCAGTATATTAAACAAAGCTCGTCTTAAATTAAATGAATTGCAAACAAGTATAATGTGAAGAGGAAATATATGAATTGACATATTTTAATAAAGTAAACAAATTAGATTTTTGTTTTGAAATGAACTTTTAGTATTAATTTTAAGGCTTTTTTTTTAAAACAAAAGGTACGTAAAATGCATTCCTGGGTGATATCATAATTATTTACATAGCAAGATACATATTTTACGAAGATCGCAGAACCGATGTCCAATTGTCTGAACTCCGACTTTACAATTGTATTGTACATTGGTGGTTTCGTCAGAGGAAAGGAAACGTAAAGTCAGATGCTAAATTTTTGTTCTATTGTGGAAGAAGCTTCACTCGCAGCGGCACTGCCGTCGTGAACGGGCCTGAGCGGACGCAAGCTAAACAGCCTCTTGGCAACGGGAGTTGGCAAAGCTACGCTCGGGTAGCGAAGTTCTCCCGACAAGAAATTCCCCCGCGGACCGCGCCACCGAGCAATAAATCAGCTGGCGAAAGGATGACGAGTGGCTGTCTTGACGTTGTGGTTAGCGAGCTGTTGCATGCGTTGACGTTTCATTTGAATAAGTATGAAGTGCTAGTTGGATGATAAATCAGCCGCGGCCACCTGGCACTCGGGCTCGATGGCTCCGTAACACAGGGACGTCGTAGCGCGCATAAGCACTATGAATTACTGTTAAGACAAACTTATGCAAGAGAGGAATTTACAAACAGGACAGCCTATGTGTGCGCGCTGAAAGCAAAAAGCGGCAATTTCGTATTTGTTTGACCAGGGCATGGAAATGGTTGGCAGTGAAAAAAAAAAAGCCCCAGCGTAATGTTTCTGGAAAAAAAATCCCCGCTTCATTTTCTTTTAGGAAGTCGACAATAATGTTTTACTGTTAATACGATGTGTGGCTATTAAGTAATCTTCTCCAACATACTTCCGTTCCTCGGTGTGTATATATCGCTGTTCAAAGCTGCGCTGCAACAAATCACCTGGAAACAGCGGCGAATCTAAAAACCCTTTAGGGGGTCTATTTGAGGGCGGGGCTCTGCGAATTACGTTCAGACCACACGCTGCAGTGCGCATCAAGTTTAACGCTACTGCTGGGACTAGCATATAGGCCTACACGCCACACTGGCCGTATGTGAGCCACACCGCTGGTTAAGGGCGCGCTGAAGGGACAATGGGGACGTCAGGAAAGCTGGCCAGAAGGGAGCCAACTCTTCAGTCCACCCTTCGCCGATCCAACTTTTCAGGCGCTCGTCGGCTCGTGTCGAAGCCAAGTATGGAAGACGACTTCCAAGGGGCAATCGGCGCGAAGGGCGTCGCTGGTGACCAGTTCATCCCATGTCGGGAGACGTAATCAGACAGCACCACATCTCCACTACTCGACATCGTGACGGAGGAGCTTCGTTCGGGCCGAGAGTTGATATCAGTGGTAGGTGTCCTACAGTTAGGGTGCAACATAGAGCCGTTAGGGAAGACACGCAGTTCGAAGATATATATATATATATATATATATATATATATATATATATATATATTGAAATAATAAGCAGAATGAGTAAAGAATTGCAATTTGTAATACATTTGAGTTGTGGATAATTTAGAAAGAATAAAGAATATATATTTTGTATTATCGTTTGTGTTACTGATTACTATCTGGTACGCCACATGCAGTTTGGTCCTTGTTATATTTTAAAAACAGTAGTAGCAAAAACTTGGAGAGTGACATTAAAGAGTAAAGAAAAGTGTTGCATATTAGAGTTGAATCAAGGACAGGTTTGGTGGTCTCAGGCTAGTAGGACTTGATGGAGTCACCAGTCTTAGTAAGTATCGGGCACTGGCTAGGCCACCATAACACTACACATATATCCCATATAAATTAACCATATACTTGGTTCAAGAATAATATAATTTTATCCAGTGTAAAATCAAGCTACAAGGGAGGGGCCCAAGCCCGTCGCCATTCTTCTAACCTCTTCATCAGCCCTTCAATGCCATTTTCACTTGGGAGAACAAGTATAAGACACGTGGTGCCAGGTCTGGCAAATTTTTGGGAAGGCTCTGGCAAAGGAATGCTTTTCCTGCTAAAAACTTCATAGAATTTTGTCCTGTTTAACTTATCATGAAAAATTTGTTGTGCCGTTTCTTTGTCCATGTTACCCATATTTGTAATCATCTGAATACTCAGATATCAAATATTTCCTTTCATTTTAAAATGTTTCCTTCAGTTTCTGAAATTACAGGGCATCCAAAACGATCATCATCTACTGCTTTCTTGCGATCTTTATAAAATAGTTTGTGTCATTCCCATACTCGCGTGCTAATGAAGCATTATAGCCATGCACATACTTCATTGAATATTTCAAACACTCAATTGGAGATATTTAAATTTCACACTAAATCTCAGGTCCATGTGCTGCTCCAGTTTTGGGATAAACATGATCCTGGCAAGGTGAAATAGCATTCTCTCTCACCAAAGCTCAGGGGCAAACTGGGACACACAGACAGCCTGAGGGTTGTTTATCTTGAAAGCGTCAAGGTCACCTATACTACGCCCGCTTCCTTCCTCGCCAAGTTTACTACCTTAAGACCACACAACACGATACCAGATTCCGTAAAAGCTTGTGCATCGTCTGCCGTAGTGGCCGTTATACCAGCTAGTACGGCACCCGTCATGGCATTTGTCGCCTTGTACGGCCATATTTCATACCAGGTTTGGTAGGTAATCGAACCTGTTATATTTCCCGCGACAAGTTCCATGCCAGCTTCGGTACGTAGCCAATCAGAAAGTAAGGCGCTCCCCGCGGCCGAAACAAGTTCATTAAACTCCCGTGAAGTTTAAACTCATTTACATGGGTTTAAAATACAATAAAGACAGTAACATTGACAACGAAAGGTTTTTATTACTTTTGGGAAGACAACCGAAGATTTAAAACATTACCTAGGCAACAAAAAAAATATATATATAGGCTGTTCACAGTAAAGTGAGCACTTTTGAGGCCCTAGATACTTTTTCCCTCTCAGCCATTTCCAATGTTTCCACCATTTTTAAAAATAGTATTGCCATGTGAGTAATAAACTCAGTGTATATATTTTACCGGACTCGAAAGGTAACGTCTTAAGCTACGATAAAATATATTTATTGGTTATTATTCCAAATGAGAGGACTTGAAAAAGTGCTAACTTTACAGTGAATAGCCTATACGAGTAGTTTTTCAAATACTTTAGTATCAATAACATTCAATGAACACTTTTGTGTGTAATTGGTAGCATAGTCGGTGAGTCTCGGTTAAGTAACCTAAGTGTTAATTTTTGGTCGTGAGTTCAAAACTCTGTGGGACATACTTTTGTACTATTTAATACGGTTTACAACTTTACGTTAATAAGTATCTATATAATGCACCATATCTATAAGCACCTACATGAATATTAAAACAAAAAAATGGATACCCTTTTGGTTACACATTCTCATTTTCAAATATTGAACATGTGTACACCAGATAGCATTAAATTGCAAACGGCAACAGTAATTATCGAAGTAAATATGTGCTATATTTAATGAGGCATACACAAGTTACAGTTATAAGAGTGGAAGCTATATTTACGAACCATACGCATATCTGCGAACCCACCAAGTGTTAGTTTGCCGACCACTGTCGTGTTGTAGGAATCTTCCATGCCAGCTCACATAGCAGCTATTACACCAACTAGTGCACCAGGCTTCGTAAAAGATCCTACAGCGGGTATTGTGTAGTGTTAGCATTAGGACGCCCATTCCCATTACTTTGTAGTCACGCCTCATGCATAAGGAGAACAATTCATTCGCGTTGGGTGATGTGTTTCACGAAGTGATCCGCAACGAGGTTTGCAACGTGCGATATGTTTCGCGAAGTTATTCAAGAAGTTCTTCGTGGTATGTTTCGATCGTCGCGACTTTTTCGCGGCGGGATTCACGGCAGTAAATATGTATTTTTTTTTTGCGACTTGCTTTGCGATGTTATTCGCGATATACGCTGTGTTTCGAGACGTGATTCGCAGTGTGCAACATGTTTCGTGGGGTTTATCGCAAAGTGCTTCATGACATGTTTCGATAATCAGGAATAATCGCTGTGTTATTCTGGACATGACGTGCACTTTTGGGACATTCGCCCTTCGTGACTTTTACGTACCTGCTATGTCTGAATTGGCGAATCTTCTGTATCTGGCTAGATCGAGTTTATATATGTTTATAACTTTCAAAATTTCAGCAAGACTGGTGGAATTGCTTTATGCATAACGAGGGCCGTGGTTCAATTTAAACTATTGAGCTTTTGGTTGTATCAGGTCGATCGAGGTCTGTCTGATATTTGTTTGAGGTAAACAGAAGTATGCTTTTTTAGATATGTTGATGTATGTTCGATATATGCTATGCTGCTCAACGTGTAATGTACAAGTGCGATATACGCGGCTCGATGTTTTCCCGCAGAGAGAACTTGAGTGTGCAGAGAGAAATGTTTTAAGGCGTATCAGTTGTTCTTCTGCTCTTGAAAAGACTTAAAAATGTTTAAAAGACAATTTTTGCAGAGAATTAACGTTTTATAACGCAGCTGTATGAGATAGCATTTTCTAAATAAAATTTAAATAAAATATATACTAGTGCGTTTTATTTAGTATTTACCCTCTGAATGAATACTTTTCTTATTAGTATACATATACGAAGAATATAAATAATTAAATAAATCTGGTAAATAAAAGAGAAACGTGTAGAAATAGTATTAATCGTATCCGACATAAGATTACTCCATTACTACAGAAAAAGTTTTCAGAATCAAGAGATTATTAAATTTTAAAATATAATTATCGATTTACAAAATTTAATAAGTATGCTTGGTAAAATTTCTACGTTACTTAAAGCTCCAACACTGGTACACTGCTGAATACGAAAAAATTAAATCGAAAGAAACCTGAATTTTTATTTGGCATATCTTATTTCTATAAAACAAATATGGCCGGAAGCCAAAAGAAGAAATAAGTAAGTGAAACCCGCAGTAGATTATTTTTTAATTAATGAAACTGCTGTATTTTCCCTACACTCTCCCTAACATGGTACTGATAACATTTACGTTACTGCTTGTGAGCACGTGTGAATCATCAGTAGTTTCAATGATGGTCATCACTAACTGAATACAACAAAAACCGCATTTCTTAGTTTAGGAGGGTGCAGCCATTTCGATGTTTACAGAACGTATCTTAATTTTGACCGAAAAAAACTTAGGCTGCAGGTTAATCTAAAGTGAAATCTCAGGGCGGTACAAATCTTTGAAGTTTGGTCTGACGCAATAGTTTATTAGGAACACAGGAGAAATATGTAGTATGGAGGCCCGAGTATTTGAATACTGCGTAATGGAACATAAATATGCAAATACTACAACACCCACCGTTGTCATAAAAATCATTTCATGAAAATGATCACGGTTACTATCCATATTTAGACTTAAACTTCATGAGGCGGTAGCGTACTTGGCAATTAAATGGAGTATAAATTTGAATGTCACAATTAACTTTAAAGTGGCCTTGTGTAAATACTGTAAACGCCGTTTTCGAGGAATTAGTGTTAAATATTTCAAAATAGTACATACCAACACATGGCAGGTCGGCAACACGCACAGCACCCAGTAGCACAATGTTGCGGATGTTTAAGGGAGGGAAAGATTATATATATATATATATATATATATATATATACATATGAGTGAGTGAAGAGATTTGGACTGCTCTTAACAGGGAGGTCTTGAGAGCCGATGTGGGTGATTGAAGTGAATGTGGAGCGGCGTCGGAATGAAGGGGCGGGGGAAACTTGCAAAAATCCGCTGACCCGGCCCGGGACTGAACCCGGTTCGCCTTGGCGGGAGGCGAGCGTGCCAATCGCTCAGCCACAGATACATATGAAATATTTTTATTTACTATAAATCTAAAACCGTATCTAAGGTTACTTAAACTAACAGGCTGGGAAGATCAATGTTAAAAGTTCCGGCAACCAAAATTTTTCGCCACTAGATGAACGCTAGTTTATCATGTGTAAAGGCTGTTCACGATAAATTGAGCACTTTTAAAATGAACCTTAGGAAAAAAAAGTCACTGCCCATGCCTGCATTTACTTCAACGGGCGCGCTGAGTGACATGCGCCCGGTAAAGTTGGCAGCACGAGATGGAAAGCAGTTCAATATCTTATTGTCGAAGGAAAATGTGTTAGGTAACCATTCGTGATATCTTAAATTATTACTTTCAGTTTATGTTGTTGTTTTAAAGCACCAACCTGTAAAAATTAGTAGATCTGTAAAATATTTTCTTTTCTAATAATTTCACAGTTTCACTTGACCGACGCATGAATAAAGTGATGAGGCCCATGACAATGTTAATTTTACATAAGGCGGAAGAATACACAACGTGCATACAAGTAGATCTTAAGCAGGGCTTTCAAAAGGGCTGATTTTACCGTGAATAGCCTATACCAGACTGTCTATATTTTCTACGTTAAAAACAGCATAATTGCTATGATCATAAATCAAATATAAAATAACTCCGTAACAAATTGAAATCCTTCTCTTTTATTACTCACGCAGCTTAAAATTTTTATTGAAAGTCGTCTTTTGGAGCACTCCGCACATAGTGGCGGAAATGTTCCTTATGCCAAACTCCCCCATAAGAAATATCGGTTTGTTCCTAACCCGAGTAGAATAAACATTACCGTAGTAAATGACACGGCACTACGACCGTCTACGTGACGTTTATGCGAATGGAGAGTCGAGAGTGCGGAACGAATCGTAACTTCATTGAACGAACAGGGGACACTACTGCAGTGCGTGCAATAACGTAGGGTTCCAAACCAATAATCAATACGACATTATCAATATCACTGTCATCAAATATCTCCTTTGTGAGACAATCGTAGTCACGTAGTTCACAAGGGAGCGACACATTAAAGGGCGCCGCCTACTCGCAGCTTTTTAGCGCGTTTAAGGCGGGAAACCGCGGGGGGGGGGGATTCGATTAGGGCGACACTGACACGCGCGCCTCACGTACTTAGGCCTCTATGCGCAAGGCGCTGAACTGGCGCGCAGTGTTTCCGTCGTGCTGCGCGTACCTATGGGACTTTAAGCGGCGACCCTATCATTTTATTGGTGGTAAGTCTGAAGGAAAGTTCACTGCAGGAAGGCCTAGTCCACTATAGCTGGTCCGCACTTGAATGGTCCGCGGACCTACTTCGCCCGCGGACACATGTCCCAACTTGCGTGTCTACAATAACGACATCCGAAGCTAAGCTTTCCAACACTGGCACCAGAGTGCACCAAATTCGACGCCGTCCGAAGCTGAGCTTTCAGACACGGGAGTGCACGTCAATAAATTGTATGCTATTACTCATAAATATTGATCTTTCTAGCTTATTTTATTTTGTTTTCTAATTTGAGTTATACGAATGAGTAAGTTTTAGTTTTACTTTAATTTAACTTCATTTGTTTTTTTTTTTTCTCTGGTCAATGAATTTTTGCATTTATACTTAATTAAGTTTTGTTTTCGTGGTTACGAGATTGAAGGTTATTGCTTTGAACAAATAGCAAGTTTTAATAATAATAATAATAACAATAATAATAACTAACACACACGAAATTTACTTTTGCCGTTTGCGCGCAATAAAATGTAAACAAAAACAATTTGTAAAATGTCCGCGTACCACGGTCCGCGAGTACGAAAGCTGAAGTCGGCGAATGATCTTGAGAGGCGGGAACTTGGGACTTTGGGGCGGCGAGCTTTGACGTCAGAGGGTCACGTGCACCAATCAGCAGTTAGGCGTCCGCGTACCACGGTCCGCGAGTACGAAAGCTGAAGTCGGCGAATGATCTTGAGAGGCGGGAACTTGGGACTTTGGGGCGGCGAGCTTTGACGTCAGAGGGTCACGTGCACCAATCAGCAGTTAGGCGTCCGCGGACCAGTTATCGTGGACTCGACCTAATAGTGTCGCATGTTTGCGACAAGTATATTTAAAGATAAAACAGTGTGAAAAAGCTGTTTTATAGCTATGCTGGAGAACTCGGGAACCGTATTTATGATATGAACTATGCATTCAGAGTGTTATAGGTTATGTACCTCGCCTGAAGTGTGTTTCGGTACAATGGGGACACGTTTAATGGTTTTGTATTTCAATCACGAAGCCAGGCAACACTGCAGAACAAATGCCACAAGAGGTGGTTACATGGTTGGAGGACAACATTTCGAGCACGTCTTGTAACACGCGTTTGGATCACATTGTTGCACGTCATTATGTAATAAACGGAAATGTGAACGTTCTATCCAATCAGGCCAGTGTTACCAGTTACAGATAACTTGCTGGCAAACTACCAGCGTTATTTTCACACCTCACGTTAACTACAATTTCATTCTTCCATCTATAGGCTATCAATGGTCACGTATAGCTTTCTTAAAGTCCTGCTGAAGTGCTACTTTCAGGAAATTCCTCCGCCGTATGAAAATAAAGCTTAACTAAGTCTATAAAATTACACCGAAGAGACAACGGACCGCATAAGAGCGCACTCAGTTAAATAATATTTTGAATAAAAACTATTTATAATCAGGCATTATCAACACACGCATTTTCTCCCTGTCTTTTTGTTAGTTTTAATTATACATGAAGTACTATAATTTATGAATAAAATGAAAGCGAAAGTTCATTTTAATCAGAAATATGATACTTTTACGTCGACAGAAGTATAAAACGCCTGTCACGCATAGCATATTTAGGAAGCGATGAAACAGGACATACCTGAGGAGATTTTTCAAAAGTTCGTTTTAAAAACGTGAAGATACAGCGAATAGACTACATAACGCCACCCCTCGTGCAACAGTGTTGTGATACCCACCTACATACGTTGTCTCCCCTCACCAGTCGACTTACACTGTATCCCTCCTCCTTCATCATAACACAAGTCAATTCGTAGCACTCCTGCGGTGAAAATGAGCACTTTTGAAAAGCCCTGCTTAAGATCTACCTGTATCCACGTTGCGCATTCTTCCGCCTTGTGTAAAATTAAAATTTTCCATGGCCCTCATCACTTTATTCATGCGCCGGCCAAGTGAAACTGTAGAGCTATTAGAAAAGAAAATATCTTACAAATCTGCAAATTTTTTCACTTCGATGCATTTAAAAAACAGAAAGGGAAAGAAATCGTTTAAATTATTCTCAAATGGTTACCAAACACTTTTTATTAGACGTTAAAATAATGGAACTATTTTCCATCTATCGTTAGCAACTTTACCGGGCGCATGTCACTGCGGTACGCCCGTTGAAGTACATGCAGGCATGGGTAGCGACTTTTTTCTAAGGTTGATTTAGAAAGAGCTGAGTTGATTGTGCAGGGCCTTTAGCGTGGCGCCAGGAGAGGAGTGTGTTTCTCACCATGAGGCCAGTTTGGCAGAGCATGTAGTGGACAGTCTGCGCCACGTCAGCGGCGTGCATGTTGTTGTGGTACGGATTCTTGTGCTTGCAGTAGCCCTCTTCGATCCTCGTCAGGAACGTTTCCAGCGTCGACGGCGGCACCTTCGACATCAAACACGAACCTCGGTCAACACACGTGATGCATCTCAGTTAGATCCGCACACTCTGGCGGCAGATGAATCACGGGAAAGAGGAGGTGAAAATATCTATTTCACCTGTGGTCTAAAGTGGATTGTAAGTGCGGCACAGCTGGACCTACAGCACTGATATTGGAGAAAACATTTCAGATAGAACAATGAGTGTCTTGAAAAGGTGCAATATCTGTAAACACAACAACACCTGTCTAGCAGCCATAAAATTATTTCATGGTAATAATCACAGTTTTTACCCTTATTTCACTTTAATCTCCATGAAACTGTAGCAGACTTGGGATTTAAAATATGGCTTATTAATCCACATGTAACAATTAATACGCACACTGCTGACAAGATACCCATAAGAACCGTCAAAAAATCAGTTCACAAAATAACATGCATTGCCCTGAAAACTGGATGGTATAAACTTCGAGTACGTTTCGAAATTCTTTTCAGGGAGCGAAAACACGACGAAGAGCTAACATAACACGAAATGTACTGTGCATTCTGAAAATACCCATATATCACAAAAAAAAGTACGATTCAGTTGAATACATGCATCGCTATATCACGAAGTGATGACCGAAAAGTGCGAAAGGAAATAATACACCTATTCGGATAAAGAAATTCGGTACATTATCATACGACAAAGACCATAAAGACAAATAAAACATGAACAAAACTAAATTATTAAAATTTGCCTTGAGAACAATGCTTGCTATGAAAAATAAACACACTAAATACAATCAGATTCATTAACTTGAATAAAATATTTTATTTTCATTTGAGAATGTTTAGTTTCGAAGATTCACATACGCTAATTTTTTTTTTTTTTTTTTTTTTCAATTCACAACGTAGCAAAACTAAGTTTACTAATATTATCATTTCATTTGGTATCGCAATGATAATGAGCGTATAAAAAGAAACACCGAATTCTGCCATTATTTTAAAAAGTACATGGTCTACGTGAAGATTGTGATAATAAATGATATTGGGAGTGCCTCTTTACGTAAATAAATGTCACTGTATCGTTGCTACTGCAGGGATTTCGGCGAGCAAGTGTGGCTGTCACGTAAGTGGTTCCTTGAATTTCCAGTGTCGACACTTTTGTGCCAGACTTTGCTCTTGTAAGTGGATACCGCGGCACCTAGACAACGATTTCGTTTCAGGAAATTCACTGCAGTTATTTTCAGTAAGCATGAGATTTTTCGTATTTAAAAATGAAGTGAAGAATACATGTACTCGAAAATCGGATTGTTAAATATCTGACACACTTGCAGCCATTATTTATCACTTAGAAATTAAGTATACATGAAAAACTGATTTTCTAGAGAAATAATTTATTTGAGAACGATTTGCTGTTACAGAATGTTATTTTAGTATTTAGGAGGGCAGTTGAAGTGGGAGAGATTCTTACGTTTTCTGTAGAATAGCAACTGGAACAAAAACGAAATATTAAATTAATAATAACTTAGAGTGCTAAAAAAAATTTCACATATTCGCCTAAGAACTATCATACTATGAATAACAAAAAATTTTCAAGAAAAAGTACTTTGGTAAAGTCTAAGGTTTAGAATTGAGCGCTATATTAAACGATAAAAATCTACAGGTTTTGAGCAGCTTCATAAATTAATTTTTCAGTGTGGTAGTAAACCTCGCAAAACTTGGATAAAACAATGGTTGTTCATCAGATGTTTAAAATTCAGTAATTAATTTCAGCTCACCAGGCTTTACAAAGTCACACCTTAAAGCGTTATGGAGCAGAAAATATGAATCAAACATTGCGTTACGTTATAGCAGCAGTTTCAAGCCATGATAGCTAACCGCAAGGGAACTATAACTCCACTGAAACTGACAGTGTAGCCTTAGCTGCAAGGTATGTCGAGAATGGTAAATATTTCGTACTTAAATGTGCCAGTGTATTTACTTTAAATATGATATACATAATTTCATTATATCAAATATTGCAGTTTACTTACATATTTATGTGCGAAATTACCCCTACATGTTCGTGTTTTGTAACCTCTGTATTATATCTTAAGTTTTATTTCAATATGGCGGCTTCATATATATATATATATATATATATATATAGACTAAAACTGAAGTGTTGATAAACATGACGTTCATATTATACAAAGCGCGAAAGCCTAAACTCTAAATTTTTTATGAATACTTATCACGTCAATGTTATACTGGCCCACTGGCCCAGTACTGGTGAGGAGCTACTTCGTGTAACCCGAACAGCGGGTTTCTATTCCACACCAAGAGTGCAATTGTTATGTCATTACACATTTATTTCTTACATTAAATCATGACGAGTCACTAAGTAGGCCATACCTCAGAGTGCTCGAATGTATTTATACCAATGTGAGGTGGAAATATTTTCATATAAAACCAACCAATGAAATATTGATCAGTTTCACAGCGAAAAAAAAAAACAAACACTTATTTACAAGTTTCCCGGATCACTGTAAGTATAATTGGTGTTCACCTACCTTGAATTTGTGTATCATCCCATAGCGGTTGAGAAGATCGTAACCGAGGTATTTTATAGGTTGACTAGATGCAGCATCGTTAAGGGCGAACACATCGAAAGACCAGTCATCTAATGTCTGAAAAAAAAAATCAATCACAAAATCAATCAAATCTTAATACAGATTGCAATAGCAAATGTTCTAAAACAGGACAATTACTTTGTGATTTTTACGTAGCTGTCAAATTTTTTACGGCCAGAGGACATATGCAAATTGTATACAAATTGTTTTACCAACTTATTTATTTAAATGGGAATTTTAAGATATTACAGAAACACACGCAGTTTATATTTGTTTCTCGTGAAGTATTCATTATAGTATTTTAGGAGGGCAAAATTTATTAATGAAGTTTCCCGAAATTTCAATTGTGGTATTTTTCGAAAAATGATAGGCTACATCAATCTGAAACATATTTTTAATACACTCTCATACATTTTATACAGTAACGAGAGGATGAGATAGTATTCTGAACTATCCACAGCAATTACAGACTCCAGCCTGTATACCTAGACGGAATATTGTCCGGTCTGTTCGGACAACACACTAAATTAACTATATTTCATTGAGATTCTATGTCTTACTTAAAACGCCTAAGAGCAATGTACTGTGTCTGGCTAAGACAAAAGAACCTTCTAATATAGGGCATACTCTTCTTAAATAAATTATTCACAATTCTTATCATACTTTGATATTCAACTTATTTTCGTAGCGAGGAAACGTCTTCAAGTAAAGTTTTTTTTTTTTAATTCCTTGAAACTACAGTTGTACCAAAATTTGAAGATACATTCTGTATTTCACTGTTAAGAAAATTTGAGCTCAATGCCGTACGGTATTGCAGAAAAAGTCTAACTACTATTCATTTTACTCAAGAAATTATCTGCGGATGATTCATAGTCTTTTGTTTTTTTCTCTTCGGGTCGCAGAGTTCACTCCAGATTAACAAAATTTAGCGATGTCTATCAAAACTTGGATTCAAATAAATAGCACAGTAGACTTCTTCCTGAGACAACCAATTTTGGAAATGTGCCGTAACCCTTTGTTAATATAAATTATTAGCGGATATTTGTAACTCACGAGGGGCAAGTAATGCGAGAAATGCCCCGTGCATTAGGTGGGTTGTCATTCACACTATCTGAAACAATATTTTCCAAATAAAGAATTTTCAACTACATTTCTGTAGCCGTTCATCAGGGATGAACGAGCTTTTATAAACGAAGTTTGGTCTTTCCTTACTAATCAATTTAAACACTTTTGCGGGGCTGCGTATTCTTTCATCGTATAGAATAAAATTGCTACACTTCAGGGGGTGTCGGGGAAATAAACACCATTTTTACCAAAACATTTGCCAATTTACTATAGTCTGTAGGAGAGATACTAAACCTCTCTTCGCCTCTTACTTGTGTCACTCTGGAAAATAAATAGGGTATAGTACCCACGGCAGCTGCGCATTTACTATGTTGAGTGAAGAGATTTGGGCGGCTCTTAACAGCGAGGTCTTGAGAGCCGATGAGGGTGATAGGAATGAAAGGGAGATCCCCGAGAAGACCCGCCGACCAACGGCATCACCCGGCACGATTCCCACTTGCGAAAGTCCGGTGACCCGGCCGGGGACTGAGCCCGGTTCGCCTTGGTGGGAGGTGAGCAGGCTAACCGCTCAGCCACCGTGCCCCCCCCCCCCCCCGTTTACTACGTTGTATATATTTAACCCTGAATGACTTTTTTACTATTAGAACTGTCAAAATCACGTGACTCTGTACTAATATCTATTAACGCTTTGTTCACGTTAATGCGTTGGTTGCGAATGCATAAGCTTGTTGAAATGTTAGTAAATGTCCTGTAATCAAGTCTTAATGCAATTGGGATACATTCAAGTACGGCTAAATATTATGATTTGTTATGAAATCATGATGTAAACACACGTTCACTCTAATGTTTGAACCGACCTCCCGTGGCGCAATCGGGTGCGGGAGGCTCTGGGTTCGAATCCCGGGCAAGGCATGGGTGTTTATTTAAGTTAGGTTATATGTTAGTCTGTAAGCCGTAAGCTTTCAAGCATAAAACCGGGGAACGTTAAAAAGCCCTTTGCAATTACAACGTAATGTTTGAATGCATGATTTTGACACTTTTGCAAACATGTTGTCAACATGCACAGGGGAGACGCGCCGAAAACAAAAATCGAGCTGCCTCGTCTTTAATGTCCGCTCCACGTCAGCCATAGCCGTCATACACCTGGATACTCGGTGGCCGTGCAAGCTAATGCTCAAATCGCCTTATCACGGTGAGAACAACACGTCGCCACAGCATGATTACATTAAATTTGATATTTTATTCAGTGTTCAAAAATCCCCGACGAGTGTTGCACACATGCCTGTTGGGAAATCCTACGTAAGGCAAATCACCCGTATAAAGACTGTTCACGATAAAGTGAGCACTATTGAAATCACCGTTAGAAAAAAGTCACTGCTCCTACCTGTGCATATTTTAACAGGCGCACTGAGTGACATGCGCCCATTAAAGGTGGTAATGATGGATGGAAAGTAGTTCCACATCTTGACGCCGATTAAAAAGTGTTTGGTAACCATCTGAGAGATCTGAAATTATTTATTTCGCTTTCTGTTTTTTTTTATACATCGAAGTGTAAAAATGACCAGATTTGCAACTTATTTACTTTTATAATAATTCCACAGTTTCATCTGACTGACGCACGAATAAAGTTATGAGGGCCATGGCAATGATAATTGTACATAGGGCGGAAGAATACACAACGTGCATACAAGTAAATCTTAAACAGGGCTTTTAGAAGTGTCCATTTTACCGTGAACAGCTTACAACATCCAGTACATTAAGGAAAAAATATGGTCATAGGAACCAAATTTCTCTATCCATAAATCATCTATAGACTGCTAAAATAGGAACAGCAATCAGATCGGTTGTAGGGTGCCATCTAAATATTGTTAACGCACATATAGGGATAGCTACTGAATCGTATGTTGTCATCTTTACTGCGATTATGTATGCAATTATGAATATATTTCCTATAGCGAAGCATTCTGTTTCACATACAGAGCAGATACATCCTCAAACAGAAGAACTTCTGCTATATTTAGACGTTCCCACAGCAAGCAGAAGTGTAATAAATTGCCGTTGGCACACAAGTTTGCTACCACGAATACAAATTACAGAACTGCTATTTCGTCACTTTTATTCTGATTATTCTCAGTGTAATTCGCGAAACTTACCATAGAGTGAATGAATATTTCCTTTTGCAAAAAGTTGTATTCATACGAGATCAACTTATTAAAAAATAATCGAGAGGCAATTTTGTCGCCAAGTTGGCTTGTTATTTAATGCAGTAGGAAAATATGCTCAATATTCTATTGTGTTATGCTGAATTCACACTTTTCTACTCGCACTAAGGTACCCGACACGATAAAAACCATAAATATAATCTGCTGCTGTCGTGCTGTTGTGTTAGAGATTTTGTCGTGCAGAGCTAGCGTCTTATCGGCTATCATAAAGTTTTCGTCGTGTCGAGATTGTTGTGCTTTTGTGACTGCAGAAGACGGTATCACGCTAACTAACGAGGCGAGGGGGCGTAACATGTGATACTTAGCGCTCAAACCACGGCCTGAAAGAGAAACTTCTAAGTACCGAGTTGGTACCCTAAACTATGGCTGCTTTGCGCCTGCAAGGGTAACTTTTCCCCACTAAAAATATTTATTTCGATGCAATTTGGTGAAGGAATATCAGAACTGTAGCAGGTTGTTACAAAATTTTAACGTTAAGGGGACTATGTACCTGCGCGTTCAAGGTCAAGAAGCGAGGGAGCAATACGGGCGACACTAACACGCTCTTCTAGCTCCTCATCGCTCCTACGTGCAAGGCGTGCAGTTTTTCCGTCGTGACGCTGTGCTGGGCAAAGTAGATCTGTAACTGTGGAGTTTAATTACACGCGATGAAAGACAGCAGATTATTATACGCCCGTATCTTTGTACTTTTCTCTTGCCGCTTAAGGAAACTGCATAGGCAAGCCTTAAAAATGCGATATTTGACCACTTTCGTGATTTTTTTTCTCCACTAATACACTGAATTTGATAAGAGTAAAAATATATGGATATATACAGTAGATTTTTATCCTCTCCGGCGAAAAGTCGTATTTCCAGAACTTTTATTTACCGAGATACGTGTTTGCGCGCAAGCGACGATTTCACAGAAAACGTTTCAGTACATAGTCCTTTTCATCTGGCCAGGAAAATTTTGTTATGTGTTAATCAGATGATACCAAAACCATTATTTCGGCTGGGGTAAAGTTACCCCCGCAGGGGAAATGTAACACCGGTTTGCGGCAATACAGCGGTTTGGAGCTCACGACGATCAGATGGTTCCGTTGAGTTCAGCCTTTGCGCATTACCGCACCACGAAACCCCTAGGTTTATTATTGTTGTGCGTTATGCCACGTCAAATCGTTATGTCAGCCAGCTTGTGCTCCCGTGGAGATTTACCGTTAGAAGTACGTGAATATGATTGTATACGCTGTTCACGGGAAAATGAGCACTTTTGATAGCCCTGCCAAAGATACGCACATTGTGTGTTCTTCCGCCTTATGTAGAATTAACACTGGTACGGACCTCATCACTTTATTCATGCGTTGGTCAAGTGAAATTTTGAAATTATTAGAAATGTAAATAGACTACATATGTGCTCATTTTTACATTTCGATGCATTAAAAACAAACAGAAAGCGAAATGAATATTTTTTAGTTATCACAGGTTATCCAACACTGTTTATTCGACGTTAATATATGGAAATGATTTCTCTTCATCGTTACCAACTTTACTGGGCGCATGTCACTCGTGAGCCCATTAAATTATATGCAGGTTGATTTCAAAAGTGCTCACTTTATCGTGAACAGCCTTAATGTGAACACTACGCGTCCACTAACCATGCGCATTTCAAAACGAGCCACTTATTTGCCAACTTAACTGGGCTAATTTAAACTGTGAAAACATCCATTCAAATAAAATCGTAGGTTAGTTCCGGATATGATTGATTGGTTTAAAGTATAAAGAACACGCGTTCACTTACTATCCCAGGTTAGTTTAGGAGGTCCTCACAGGTTGGGATACTATGTTGAAAAATAACAGGTGAAAACACGCATTCACGGCGATGGTGGCCGCCCGGAAACGCAGTAACCATGTCTTGGCGGTCCATAAACTCTCGTCTTTGAACAGATGCTTCACGGTCGACTGAACTAAGAGGTATATTCTACCCAGGTTGGGAAGCTCAATACTTTTAGTTCGGCAACTAGACATTTTCGCCGCTAGGGTGCACTGTTGTCACCCGCGTACCGGATTTTTCCGTCTTGTATAAGTAAATGGGGTAACTGCAAATTTTCATAAAATGAACATAACTGAGAAAAAATCTCTATATTTATATTGCGTCACAAGCTACATAATGAATAAACTTTCTTCTTAGCACTAGAGTGGAACTATACCGAAACATGTTCACATGGTCGTTTAATATTCCGTCTTAAAACTGGGTCATGCGAAACGTCGGCTTACCGAATTAATTTAATTAAATATGGTAACTGAATAAAAAAATATTAAAAATGGTTTAAAAATATATATAATGTGTAAGCCTTTTCTGCGCGGTTATCCTAAGGGAGGGAAGAAAAGAACAGTTTCTTTTGGCGAAAGCTCGCAAAATTAAATTCGTAACGTTTTGCCATTGAAATAAGCTTGGTATTGAACTCTCAGAGCCAAACACGTTTGTGTTTCTATTGTTCACTCTTGCCAACACTGTTGCAGGATGTGAATAATAGTTACGAAATATAGTTCAAGGCTATTCACGGTGAAGCGAACACTTTTAGAAATCGACCTTTGGAAAATATCACTACCGTACACGCTTACATGCAGATTTCCATTTAAGTTGGCAGCGAATTAATTAAAATAGTTCCAGGTCTTGACGTTGCATTAAGAGTGTAATGTTCAAATTGACAGCAAATAGTTGGTAGATTTTTGCATTATGCTAATTATAGTATGAATTAGCATATTACTAAAACATTTTTGCTCGTAACTATTTCACATTTTCAACTGGCTGACGTATGAACAACGACATTAAGCCCACAATAACGTACATTGTAGAAATGGTATAAGGATGCAAAATGAGGAAAAGTAGATCTTTAACAAGGCTTTTAGAAGTGCTCATATTACCATAAACAGCCTTTAATACTTAAAGTTTTGGTTGCGAGTATATCACAATTCCTGCCAAACACGAACTTTTAAAGACAAATAAATACAATTTCTCCATTTCCCCGCCAAATTAAAAGTGACTACTTTGGAACATCAGCGCACCCTGCAGCAAAAAATTCTCCCTATTCCGAACTTTCGCATAGTAAATATTGTCGTGTTCCTATCCTCTGTATAATTAACCTTACTCTCATCTTTGAAAAGCTGGTACACAGTCGTTTGAACTATTTTCGAGTACTAACCTTGGAAATAATTCCTACCCATAGTTGCAGATATTTTAACGTGAAGAACCAGTTGTCTCACTTACAATAATACTCGCGCCTGAAAAGTACAACGAAGTGCAGTGTTTAAACTAGTCATCGAAGTACATTCCTGTTTCTTCTATACAAACCAAATACAAATTGGCAAAATAGACACACGTCTATGCTTATACAAATTTTGCAATGGGCATTATACGTAAAATTATCAATGCCGCGTTTTACTAAGAAAGCATTAAACTAGAATATTTTTCTGTGCCAGATATCGGCAGCTTCGTGTTTCTAACTTACGGCGTTGAAGTCTGTGTTTCTCTAAGTACCTTCGGCTTAAAATATAACGTCTGAAATTTACCTCTTTACTCGGACAGTAAACGTGAACATTTCATTATTTTTTCTTGTTGCTGCTTGAAACTTTCCATAACTGTTGACAAGCATAAGGAGCTCTCCTGCCTGGGGCTATTTTCTATGTGTTTAGGCTTAGAAGTAAGGGAACAATAAGGGCTATAGTGCCATACGCACCAAGTGCGCTATCATCGCTACGCCTAAGGTTCTGAACTAGCATACAGTGTTCTTAACACACCTCGTGTACATGTGGGACTTTAAGAGAGGGCTCTGAAGTTTTATTGGTGTGAAATCTGTAGGAGGTTCAGTGCAGAGCCCTTGAGTATTTATGTAGGTATCTAACCCGTATGTTAAGAGGTATAGCGCTATGAACATTTATTCCATTAAAACTGTTTTAGTGTGCTCCTAAACGGCGTTTCTAATGCGCCTCATGTCTTAAAAGCACTCAGCAGTCCTCGTCTGAAATATGAGTTCTTTTTGTAAATGAGTAAGTTAAGCGTACGTTTAATAGTTTCGTAAAAATATGTATGTCAAACCCTCTGCAATACAATTCGAACTCCACGTAGGCAAGCGATTTAGTAGAAACTGCAAGTAGAGAAAGTATAGGCCCAGTTCTTGTAACAGCAGAAATTTTTGTCATTATCTGTGAATGTAAATGTAAAGTTTATATTTTTGGTATCATAAGTCTGAGTTTGGAGGTGGGGCAATACACAAGGGCGTACGTTTGTAAAGAAAATCCTGAATAGGTCAAAGCCTAGATGAAAAACAGCTTAAAAGAGGCAACATAAAAACATGTTCTTATTCGCAGCTATTGGAGTTTTTTTTTTTTTTGTAAATATATATTTCAATAATACCGCTATCGGCCACCTTTGCCTTACGTGTAGGCAACCCAACAGTTACGTGATACGGGTGGGTAGCCTACATTAGGAACTTAACAACATGGTGCTCTGACAGTTTCCCGCCTGTTTATATGTAGTGTGAGCCCGACATATCATACGAAATGTTCCTTTACCAAAGCAATGGAACGGAAAGCCAACAATCATTATTCATGCATATGTATTTTATCTCAGGATCAATTTTTTGTGAGCTTCATCTATGAAGTGCATCTGAATAGAGTAAAAATGAAGTGAATATACGGAGTTATCTATGAATAAAGGACTCGCCTAAACGGAATTTTTTATTATATTGTCTGCCCCAATATGTTTTACACTTGCTCCCTTTTCACTGTCATCATCCGCAATCTGGTAAAGCTATATGCCGGCCATGCTTTCACGCACTCTCTGAACTTATAGTCGTCCTTGATTTTAGTCGTCAAGTGTTCGAAAAGGGAGGATGACTGCACCAATGCTAACACAGGTGCATCGACGAAAACGACTAGAATTTGCTCGACAGTATGGTGACTGGACCGCTGCTGATTGGCGACGGGTAGCCTTCTCCGACAAGTCACGTTTTCAGCTGCGTATAACGGATTGTAGAACCAAGAGAACCCCAAGAGAAAATTTCCCAGACCATAGCACTGCCCCCACCGCCTTGTGTTCGTCCAGCAATAGATGCAGGGTGTCGATTTTCCTACGTTTCTCTCCAGATACGCTGACGTCCATCCGTTATATATGCAGCTCAAAACGTGACTCGTTGGAGAAGCCCACCCATCGCCAATCAGCAACGGCCAAGTCGCCATCCTGTCGAGCAAACTCCAGTCGTTTTCGTCGATGCACCTGTGTTAGCATGGGTGCAGTCACCCTCCATCTTCTCCGCAGCCCCATTCGCAGAAGGATTCGCTCAACTGTTGCGGTAGACACGTGTCTGTATGCCCTCTGGTTAATTTGGACAGTTGAGCTGTTCCACTCTAGTCTGTCGGTGGTTGGCCTTCGTGCACCGTTGTAGTCAACGTTCGCCTCGGACGACAATGGCGCGTGGAGCTACGTAGTTCCCAAGACGGTAATTCCCAGTGGTGCCATTCGTCCACTCACGATACACCTTTACCACAGAGGCACGTGAACAGTTCACAAACGTCGCTGTTTCCGAAATGCTGCCCCCCCCCTTGACCCGAAAGCCGATGATCTTCCCTTTTTGTAACACGGTTGAATAGCTTCCCTTACCCATGACAGCAGGAAACGCACAGCCTGTCGGTCGCATATACCCGCTTCACCAGCCCACGTCACGGGCCATACGTCATAGGCTACGCGCTGCAGATGGCACTTTTAGCAGGTGGTCATAATAATGTGATTCGACTGTGTATGTAAAATCTAGTGAGACTCGATGGAGTAAAGTAGTCTAACATTTCAAATCGCATTTTTATGTAAATAGTTTCATAAAGATTAGCGTACACTACGTGGTTTTGGTAGTTCTAGCGGCAAAATATCAGTTCAAATTCGGAACGCGAATATTGGTTACTGAGCACTGGAACATGATCTCTACCCCATGATCTCTTTACTGTTTTCTCAGGGTACTGCTGTTTTTGCTGCCCGTGCTCACTGGATCTCTGCATGCCACTTGACTTTACTGCCTTATAGTCGGGCATGAGATGGTTAAAACCTAGAACTGTACGACGTATCTATATGTTAAAGTCAACACCGACATGTATGTTAAAGTGTCGTAATTACTTTAGAAATTTCCATAAGTTTTCGAGATCGATACAAACCGTGCAATGTCTGACACCTCGAATTCGGCATAATGAATCTCTTGTCATCGATACTTTGCACATGATTTTATGGGTGTTTCCAAACACTCGTCAAATAAGATTAAAGCAATTTACATCACTTTTGCGATTTTACTTTTTAAATTACATTTTTACAGGGGGAGACGAGCCATCCAAAATTGTTATAAAATCACAGCATCAGTGCTGCAGTTCACACGTCGAGGTCGACATAGGTACGTTGATTCAATGTGTTGAGATATATCGATATGCCGAAGTCGATATCGATGCATCGAGATCATTACCGATATGTCGATGTATCGAGATAGGTGTCGATATGTCAAAGCCGATCTATATATATATATATATCGATATGTATATATAGATCGATATCGAAATATCAAGGTCGACATCACCTCGACATGGGACAAATGTCGACAAGTTGCATGACAAGGCCAGCCGTCGTGGTCGAGGGATTGAGACATTGTCGACGAGCACTACTCACCTTGAGGACGCGAACGACGTCCTGGGGGAACTGCATGAGCGCGGTGGAGGTGACGCGGCGGTAGATGCGGTCGACAAAGATGCCCGCGCGGATGGCGTGCGCCACAGAGCGGAACTTGGGCTTCTCGTCGGCCTTGCGTCGCGTCGTGGCCAGCTGGCGGGTGAAGGTGGACGCCAGCCACTCGCGTACCTCTGGCGGCACCGCGTCAGGCTGCACCTCCGACAATTCGTCATCCTCGTCTGCCAGCCGCCTGTGAGGGAGGGACAAGGGGGTGGGGACCCCCGCGTTAGTCCACAGTCTGCCCTGGGGTCCACTGTGCGGGGAGGCAGGTCGCCAGACACATCAACATCAGGAGCGGATCCAGACTATCGGTCTGTGAGGGGAGTCACTTCCCCATGGCGCGCATACAGCTCTACAGTACAGGTCAAAAGTTTGAGATCGCTAGCTGGAATTACAGACAATTAATTTCAACTCTGGGTAAAGTGATAATCAGACACATTTTCTCTCTTGCAGTGATGAAAATACTTGTTCATATCTGTGATCCGATCTTGCCTGGAGGTGTATCTGACAGATCGTTCAACAGTTATAAAACAAGGAATAACAACCCATCACTTTTATTGTAGGTTGAAAAAATAATCTGTGTTACCAAAATTACAGTATTTTTTGGAAGTTAATTTTTTTTAACTACAGTGACGTCCATGTAACACTTTTTCTTAGCAAAATGTTTTATGGCAATACTTAACGACGACATGTAACACTCAGCACAATAAGCATAAAAAAAAAAACGAATTTTCATTGCTGACTTTCGAAATATACAAATTCCCAACTCTTACAATACGTCATCTAAGTCGTTAAAGTCTATGTCTGTATGTTCTGATTAAAGGGAGTGCCTAAAAGAAATTCACAGGTCTGCCTTGGCAAAATTTTAGGTTCGTTATGTATAATATTCATTGATATTACCGGATTACCCTGCGGTCTTAAACTTTTGACTGGTACCGAAGACTTTCGAGTTATGACAAGGGAGAGGAGAACTGTCTCATCATCATTTCAGGGAACAATATCAAACTGAGGGTAGTCTCCCTAGTGACCGCCTTTCTGGGTCCGCCCCTGCTGAACACGGGCACAGAACTAGTACGCATACAGAGGCGAAATGTGGTGACGGTTCCTTTGACGTAGGCGAGCTTGGTCGCTCGCTCATTGGCCGTGAGAACGGGCCTCGGGTCTGATTGGTAATTGAACGTCATGGAATACTTCCTATTGGCCGGGATGCCGTCTGGCAAGTTAGTCTCCCGAAGCCGATTGGTGAACGTTCCGCCATATCGCTGACCGGCGAGGTCATCTTGCTGGGATTTCGCGACACGTGACCATTTCGCCTCTGTATTATTAGGTGTTCTGTGGCATTGACCTCGTCTGCACTCCAGTTGGTCAAAGCCCGGCAACATACATCCCTACTGATCTGTAATAATTTTTGTATTTTACTGAGAATTCTCTGGAAACAAGTTGTCGAAATTGCTTTTGTAACCGCACAAGTGAATTAGAGAATATATTTTCACAGCACGTTGCAGTGGAATGTGTAAAACAAATGTTGAATTTTAACAATTGGAAAAAAAACCGCTGTATTCAGACTTGTAATAACGGAGATACGTTAACAATTTCGAATGTCTCATTAACCAATGAACGTGGTGCAAAATACAACTACACTTCACGTGTTACAAGAAGATCTTCGACAACCAGTTTTTAAATAATAATTTCTAAAACGCGCAAACGATTTTTTACTGCGTAGACAGCTAGCTGTGAGCCCTGTTACCTCCACCGAACACGAAGAACTCACACTTATGAAATTTTCCTTGTTCCTAACTGCATGTTTTTAAATGTAATATCTTAACTGAAATGTCTAATGTTATTTATGCTCGTTCCTAAAGCTCTGGTCCGTAAACTGTTTGTCTCATTGGATTTAAAAATGAAGCTAATGTTTAGTCGAATAAGAAAACGACGGCACAAAATCGGACGCGGTTGCAAGGTTTAACATCTTATGTCTGTATCGGCGCGCCTTCAAAATGCATTAATTTGTATAGTTTCGCATACGTACTAGTCAAATGTGGAGTAATTGTAGCATACATATCTGGATATTGAAAATATTGCACTTTTTTTGCATTACTTGAAAGCTTATCAAATTATTACAGGTATGTATAGTATCTAATATAAAGAATTGGCGAATTTTGCCGTGAGTATGATAGTAATATTTCAATATAGTGTTTTTTTTTTGCTTCCTTTAGCGACAACACAACCCTGCGACGAGGTATGCTGTTTGATAACGAAGTTTCCCAATAGTATTCCACCATTATTCATGCAACTGAATATTCAGAACGAGTGTTAATGTGGTTGGTCTGACGGTGACAAAGACATTGTCTTATCACAACCAAAAGTGCTCCATAGGAAACAAATTCGGCGATCTTTTTGGCCAAGAAATGATGGTGAGCCCCAGTATTGTTGGCTGAGTGGGCACGAATAATACCATGGTGTTAAAATGGCATCGAGAATGTATGAAAAAAAAAAATAGCAGAAAATAGATATTCGTGAGGGTTTCATTTGGAAGTTAAATCCTACTGGCTGGCAAAAGAATTCATCCGGTTTATATTATGTCAGTTGTAGCAAAGGATTTATTACGGTAGAAGTTATGGACGTGTCTATGATAGTGATAATTTCTGTTGTAGCACGGCATTTGATTGGCTCGTTGCACTACAGCGCCACGGGAGGCGATAACAGGGCAACCTGGCGTCCATTCAAATAACCAGCTTAAAAAACCCGGGGAATTTCTCGAATAGTTTCGTTCCTTTTATAGTACTCTTTGCAGTCAATGCAGCATTGACAGTTTTGGCCTAGCTGCCGGTCATATAGTCTTTTTACACCTAGAGGGATGTGACGTATAATGCCACCGAAGTTGCTGGGGTGACAATTTAATAACGTACGTATCATCATTCGTTATCGATTTGGGATTGGTTATCGATTTGGGATTGGTTATCGATTTGGGATTGATGCAGTAGCCAATTGGCGACACCTCGTGGATGTTACAATTCCCGTGTACAATAGTGTATTTGTGACTCAAATAATTTAATAGTTGCCCTTGAACGACAAACAGATACGTTTGGTGAGAAGATAAGCATTTATCAGAAAGCAGAAAGCAGGTTTTTATTTTCTGAAGTAATCGATTCACCATGGACCAACAACATCGCCGACACCATGGAAGCTGAAATTAAACTTTATTTTCTCTCAGATAAGTTATTATTTCATAATAATCGCTACGATAACTTCAAAGCCCTGCAATATCTTTATCGTATTCTAAGTATAAAATGTATTTCTAGAACGTGTAATATGTAACATCAAAACTGTTGAAAGATAATTGACACCCCTTGCCGCTACTGGGACATTTTATCGCGCACTCTTAGTTGTGTGTGTGCGGTACTATGGCTGTTATATCTGACCCACTCACGGAATAGGCAATTCATAAACGTAGGTACTCAACGAGTACCAAGACTAAATTTATCTGACAAACTTAATTTAATACGTCAGGATGCGAGACTTTCATTTTTTTTTTTTTTGTTTAAGAGCTACTTACTTTCTTCCGCCTAAGCATTTGATATACAAGCGCCACATTTAAAAATCGAGCAAACGACAATCTGAAATTTTCAGAAACTTCAATAATACGCCGTTTCTTGACCGAAGCGAATAAAACTAATACGACTCTGTTTACAGCGGCCTTAAGGGGAATCTTCCCTTATCATAATGGAAGCTTGGTTTTTTCTATAGCTTGGTTCTATTTAAAAAAAATAAAATTCTGAAAGTATCCCTATGCCTATTTAGCGGTTGACCTCACACAGCAATACAAGCTTGAAGACTAAACTACGAATTCGCATTTACACCACAATATTGATTTCGCAAAATTTTGGCAAAATCAATATTGTGACGTATTTATGAGCTCGTGGTTCAGTAGTCGTGCCTATAATGCTGTGTAAGGCCAGTAACTACGTATATATAGGGTTAATTTCAGATTTTTTTATGAACAAGCTGGAGACACCAATAATCCATTATGAGAAGGAAAGGTTCTCCTATAAAGACGACACTTCTATGGTAATCCCTCGGTGGGCTCGACGTAGACGATCGTCTCCCCACAGACGCCTTTTGTACAGCCCTGCGGCTGATACAATAAGGCAGCGAGGGAGGGGGGGGGGCATAGCGACACCCCTCAACCAGTAACCCAGATATCATCCTGGATCTAGACTGCTACCTTATCATATTCCCAGAGCTTCCCCTCTGTACTAACGAGGCTGGGTCAACCCCGTACCATGTTCCAACTCTATTTGAAAAATACAAAAGAAAGAGCAGAGAGGGCGCCGGGAATTAAACCCACATCCTTCAGTTGACGAGTGGACAGTGGAAACATGGATTTCTTTCTTACAACTCGTTATAACGCAGAATTACTTGTGGTAATATATAATTTCGCATTATTTGACTTTGCTAGGATATTTAATATGTAGATTAAATATTATGTCCATTGAGTCAGATTATCGTTACTATGGAATAGTTATTTTATTAGATTTTGAATTTTTCTGGTAATTAATTTTTACATTCGTGTGTACGACAATTTTTATTTTTCTTCATTTAATTTCTCACAGTGCTACAGTTAATTGTTGTTTTTAATTCCCCTTTCATATAGTTCCTGTGATTGGTACATTTTAATATATATTTTTGTAGTATAATACAATTTTTTGTCACAATTATTGTAGATACGTCATCAATATCTTATTTTAAAACATATGACGTTAAGGACAAGGTTAATTTCAAAACTACGCTGAAAATAGTTGACCACCTAAAACATAACTTCTTTAATAGTCAGGACAAATATTCTAGTGGCAGACTGGTATTACTTGCCGAAAAAATCACCCCCCCCCCCGGCCCCTTAATCGAACAACGCCAACGAGTGCAGACGAAGTCCAGCGAAGTGTCTCGTGATCGACCTCCCGCGAAGACATGCTTCATAACATGCGACAACACACACATACACACACACACTATCGCGGGTACATAGTATACGCAGTTCATGCTGAGTAGCGCCGGACTGTGTCAAGCAGCTATACTGATATTCAGCGTTTCTGCGCTGCAGTCGTCGCACACGCAGAACAGAGTGCATCCGATCTAACAAGTAGTTACAGGCTATTCCACAGTAAAATGGCTCCGCTGAAGATCTATTTACATGCACGTTGTGTATTCTTCCGCCTTATGTAAGATGAACATTGTCATGTGCCTCGTCACTTTATTCGTGTATCGGTCAAGTAAAACTGCGAGATTATTTAAAAAGTAAATATTTAACAAACCTGCTCATTTGTACACTTCGATGCATTAAAAAAAACAGTTAGTGAAAGCAATAATTTAAATTATCACAAATGATTACCTAACACTTTTTATCTAACGTTAAGATACGGAACTACTACTCATTCATCGTCACCACTTTTACTGGGCGCATGTCACTTAGGGCGCCCGTAAAAATGTTTGCAGGTAGGGGCAGTGGCTTTTTTGTAAGGTTGATTTCAAAAGTGCTCACTGTAACGTGAACAGCCTTTAGCTAGGGCTTAAAGGGTTTACACAAAGAAACAAATTAAGCAAAACGAAGTGGGCAGTAGTCTCCAAAAATATAATTTACTCAATAACGGTCTTATTGATTAAGTTCAACCACTAGAAAAGCATTTTATAGTGTGTTAATCTTATATAAAAATTTAAGTAGATTTATTTAAAGGCTGTTCACGGTAATGTGAGCACTTTTGAGGCCTTCGTTACATTTTCCTTTTGGTCGTTTTTTAGTCCTTTAACGACCTTTTAAAATAAATGTTGTCGTGTAAGTAGTAAAGACAGTGTGTATATTCCACCGAACTCGGAAGTTAACTTCTAAGACTAAGATCAAATATATTTATTGCCTATTACTAAAAATGAAAGGGATTTCAAAAGTGCTCACTTTACCGTGAATGGCCTATAATAGTATTTTTGCAGGATAAAATTGTGTTTAGGAGAAGGCCATCACGAATAAATCTTGAAGGTTCATTATTTGAAATCCAAAATGTAACTGATGTATTCATTTTAAGGCACGCTCCTCTGTGAGTGGCTAAACTTAAGACTTCGGAATTGATTTTTCTATTTCCCGAATTTTTCTACCCTAGAACGTGAAGCAGTGAGAAGAAGTGACTTCATTTAATATATATATGCACGGTTAGAACCAAGGCGGTGGAAAACTTTCTAAGTTATGCTGCTTATTGCTTAAGTTATTCACTGCGCAAACTTCTTTATCGTCTCGTCGACAGCGACGTTGTTGGAAAGGGAGAAAGTTTCTCGGAGAAGCTGGGACGAGGAAGGAGTTAACCCTGGGCTGTATGTAGTGAGGGGCTATCCCAACATTCTCCTGGAGAGATGTGGGAAACCGCGGGAGACCGGAATCAGGACTGCCGAATCGGGAGTCGAACCCGTGTCCTCCGAATAAGAGTCCGATGGTTAACCAGTTGGGGCGTCGGTTAACTCGGTAAAAGTCTGTTCACGATTAAGTGAGTACTTTTGAAATCAACCTCGGAAAAAATTCACTGCTCCTACCTGCATGACATTTTAACGGGCGCACTGAGTGACATGCGCTTAGTAAAGTTGGTAACGATGAAGGGAAAGTAATTCCGTATCTTGACGTCGTATAAATAGTGTTAGGTTATCATTTGTGACTACTTAAATTATTTTTTTCACTTTCTGTTCTTTTTAATGCATTAGAGTGTAAAATAAGCATATTTGTAAAATATTGACTTTTATAATAATGTCAGTTTCACTTGACCGACGCATGAGGCCAATGACAATGTTAATTTTCCATAAGGTGGAAGATTACACAACGTGCATATAAGTAGAGCTTGAGCAGAGCTTTTAAAAGTGCTCATTTTACAGTGTATAGCCTATAACAAGTTGTATATTTTCACACGTTAACTACGTGCTTACAAGTCTACCTCGTGTTCATAGTAACTCTTTGTCACACACTGCCTTTTTTATGCCCTTGATGAAAAATGAAACATGCGCCCTGTTATGCGAGTGCGACTTAACAGCGAAATATTTACAAAGAAATAATAATTAAAAGCGCTATCAGAAGTAAGCTTAGTGTCTCGTTGTTAATTACACAAGTGGAAAGTGATTTTTTTAAAATTCAATAAAACTAAATTACACTTTTGACATTTTGTGTTTGTTACCTCTACAATAAATACCAAAATATTTACATTTAATTATTAACAGCAAACAAATTCTTATTATAGATACATGCATAACAATTCACCCATCTTGCCTGTTGTGCCTGGTGTTTGTCTTTCACTTTTTCATTTTATTAAGGCGGGATCAATTTTTCTAAAAAATCAGAAATGAAAATACGCTCTTTAAATATTTTAAAATATGTCATTTAAAACCCACAGGGATTTACTGTGCTAATTATCTACAAAATGTAAAACAACATAAAAATACAATATCATTACACTAAGTACGTTTACAATGCGACAAAAATTATTCTAACCAATGAAATAAATACTAACATAAATAAAATCATTAAATTATAGTGCCTTGTTTATTTTTCATAAATACTGCTAAGATACGTACAAAAATAATAAAAATCTACATCATCAATTAATATTATTTCGTAAAACTCTTTTACTGCTAGATCGCAACACATACAGGAATAAACACCAACTGCATAGTAAATAACTATGGCTTTGTATATTACATAGCGAATAACTTAAGATATTCTATAGAATATTTTTTATACTATAACATCACTACAAAGGCTTGGGCGCTACGTTTGTCAGTCGTGACATCACTGGTATAATATGTAAGCTATGTTTATGAAACAAGCGGGCGATTTAGACTTGAGTGCATTCAAACAAAACAATTCTTGTTAATACGCATTTAACAAGAATTTGATATATATTAAGAAACCTGTAAATAAAACTGTGTTCAATGCTGTTTTCTTCCACAACACTTAAAAGCAATGAAAAATAAAATATTGGTGCAGCCAGCTAAGAATACGAGGAAAGATTTATACAGAGTACAAAAGAATACCCCAAGTTTGAAGGTCTATATGGTCAAAACCAAACAACCTACAGCCGTGGTTGACCAATCAAATGAAGCGTGAAGTTTGTTTACCATGTCTTCATAAATGTACAATGTGACCACCACGAGCGGCTGGAAAATGAAGTCCCCCACCGCCTCTTCTAACTGAGGGAACAACCACGCTGTAAGCAAGTCCAAATAAGGGATTACAGTGACAGTGGGCCTCGTGAATAAAGAAAGGGACGAAGACCGTGTCTTTGTTGGGTACAGCGCAAAACACATTCACTTTGGGGGAAGCGCGCTCGTGTTTGGTGGTTTCATGTGGAAGTACCTGGCCCCATATCCGCACGTTGTGCCGGCTCACCTTACCATTTGTATGGAACGTCGCTTCATCGCTTAAAAAAAAATCAGCTTAAACATGAAAGCATTGTCTACCCCGTACGAGCAGAAATCACGTCTCAGTTTTTTTTTAATCCCTTTCGGTAAGAGCCTGTACAAGCTGTAACCTGTATAGGTGTCGTTCGGGCCGCTCGTCGTGATCACGCTGAACATTTGTGACGATATGGTATAAAAAAAAAACTTCACAATTCCACGGTTCATTAGATTGTTCGACCAAGGTAGTCGGTGGTTTGTTTTTGATATTATAGACCTTCAAAGTTGGGGTATTCTTTTATACTCATCCTATATCATAAGCAGGAAAACTTAGGGAAAAAATAAGTTTTTTTTTTCTCACTTTTACCACCAAGCGAAGAAGAGAAGGACGGCTCATCGACCCGAGCCGACCTACGCACGAACTACAGGGCGAGTCCTTTAAAAGAGGCCCCGTGGGACGTGTGTGTGTGTAACGGAGCGAGGGAATGAGGAAATACAGTCCAGTGGGACAACAAAATACCTAGAGTAGGTGCTGGAAGTGGCCGCCATTGACCTCGAGGCAGGTGTGCAGACGACACCAAAAGTTGTGAAAGGCACGGGCGAGGACATGCTGCGGGCATATGTCCCATGGAGCCTCTTTTGAAAGACGCATCCTGTATATTGCCTGCAGCGTACACCATGCAATGGCAGGAAGGGATTAGCTCGGAGGGACAGTTTGCTTAAATGCTCCGTGGATGCAGTGAGATTATTATGAACCCAGCGATCCATCAATTTACAGTATGTGAGCATGTGCAGAACGGGTGCTAGGGTTTTTAGATGTTACATAGTTGTAACTAATAAACCGGTATGTTAGGAAATGTTCTAAATAAATTGGAATGTAAGTGTGTAACTGGTGACAGAACCATATCGTTTTACGGACTTTTTATTAAAGAAAGCGATTTGTATACAGTGTATTATTTGAATTTACTATAAACTACAAAAAGGTTTCTGTACTGTAAGTAATGGGAAAGTGTAAACGTTAATTTTGGTGTGTGAATCAAACTCTTTGAGTTTAGTGTATCATAAGTTTATAGGGCGCGTTTTGTTAGGTTTCGTTAGTTGTTTTATGTGTTATTCGGCACGTTTGAACGAGTAGATAAGTGGCGAAAAGCCTGGGCGAGCCCTTATTACTTTGAACTTCTGCTGTACTGAGTGAAAACCACAAGGGAAGATGAGATGCGCCCTTGACATGACGCGCTCCAACCTTCCCCCGGGCTTGCTGGGATAACTCCGAGGCCAACTTCTGGAGCGATTATTGGCGTCTGCGCCCGCACTTTGACAGTTGTTTAGGGAGGTGGTGGACGGAGGGGTTGAAGGGGGGGGGGGGATAGCCTCTTCCAACCCATCGCACTGCAAATGACAGACAACTGGCAGGGCAAGAGCCCCGCCTGGTAACCGCCTTCCGTTACTGCTCACGAGCACTGGAGTAACTGACGGTTCAGCAACAAGGGAACAGTCTTCAATAAACCGTCGACTGAACATGGCGTAGAGCGATCTCGCTGGCTGCGCAGAAAGAAACCACGTCTCCCAACATTCAACTGCCAATCATAAACGTCGTGGATGAGATTTAAGTAAACAGGTGCTTTGAGACGATTTTATACTTCCTCTGGCCAATTTGTTAATGCACGTAGATAAAAGTCAAATCAGCAACGTTATTATTTTTTTTTTATATTAAAATCCTGCATTTTCAAAATCAAAGACAGCGATCTCACTGTTTCCCCCTCTCAAGGCACACTTCTCGTCGTGACAGCCGAGAGTTGGCCATCTCCCATATGACTGTCCGGCGTGTTCTGCGGCGACGATTGTTGTTACCGAGCGAGAAGGCGCAGTGGTGATACACTGGACTCGCATTCGGGAGGACCCGGGGTTCGATTGCTCGTCCGGCCATCCTGATTTCGGTTTTCCATAGTTTCCCGAAATCACTCCAGGCGAATGCTGGGATGGGTCCCAAACAAAGGCCATGGCCGAGAGAAATGAACGAAAGAACGGTAAAATGCGCACTTTTGAAACCTCTGCCTAAGATCTACTTTTATGCACGTTGTGTATTCTTCCACCTTATGCAAATTTTACATTGCCGTGGGCCTCATAACATTATTCATGCGTCGGTCAAGTGACACCGTGGAATTATTATAAAAGTAAACATATTAAAAATCTGCTAATTTATACACACTGATGCATTAAAAAAAATATATAAAGGTAAATAAACAATTTAAATGATCACAAATGGCTGCCTAACACTTTTTATTCGACGTTAAGATATGGAACTACTTTCCATTCATTGTTACCAGCTTTACTGGGCACATGTCACTCAGTGCACCCGTTAAAATTAATGAAGTTAAGAGCAGTGACTTTTTTCTAAGGTTGGTTTCAAAAGTGCTCACTTTATCGTGAACAGCCTTTACCTGAACCATGGATCGCGCATTGCACCACTGGCCTACAAGGTCGCCTGACCTCAGCATATGCGATCAATACTTGTTGGTGCTTTTGAAAGACTCCGTCTACGTGCCTTCCCTTCCAACAACTGTGGGCGAACCGCGACGCCGCACAGCAACAGCAGGGACTACGGTGACTCCCGACATGCTCGCACCAGTATGGGTCGAGTATGGCTAGCAATGTGCCCTCCACCGGAGGTAAATCAAAACGTTGTATTCTTATGCGAATTTTAAGATTCACCCGAAGGTTTCGTGATGATTGCATGTAAAAGTTATAGCCTTGGGAAATCGGATTAATCTATTTTTGATACACGTTGTATAGCCACGTTACACCTATGTAATTTAATTTTGTGACGTGGGAAAAAACCTCTTCCATATGCTTCAGTTTAAACTTTACAAATAAAATTGAACTGTAATATACGTCCACTGGTTTCAACTAGTTTGCTGTCGATTTTACTGTAAATATCCAAGGTATTTACGGTAAAATGTTTGCAGACAAGGGCAAGGATTTCTTCCGAGTTTGATTTGTAAACTGCTCTATTAACCCGCAAACCAGCTATAGCGACAGTAAAAATGTCAAAGTTTTAATGAAATGAAAAAAAAAAAAGTCGCCACCTTAATCCCAGGCGAGTACACAAAGAAAGACTTTTCATAAACCTTTCACCTTGCGAGAAAATTGTCCTCGTGTTAATTACTTCCGAACTTCATTAAAATTCAACAGGCCTGCTGTAATCAAAATTATTCACCCTTGCTGCATCAGCATTCAGGGACGTTCTCAGTCTTCTGATCGATATTGAAAACGATGAATTCCGGATTCTGTGGGAACATAACGCGGATATTTTTTTTATCGAGAAACGATACGCAGCTCTGGTGACGCCGTTAATAAACTTCTAGGAAGGAAAATTGTTATCCGAAGTCGTTCAATTAAAGTTCGTTCACAGGAAACGGCAATTTTTCTTGCACACTTCCATACCTTTGTATACGCAACTGCAGTTTTGTTTGGCGTTTATGGGGCTGGCGAAAACGTGGTATAATTTTTTTTTGCAGTGTCATTAACTTACTACTCTTAATTTAATACTTGAGAAATATACCTTTAAAAAATGTTCTCTGGCGTTGCCATCTAACTACGAAAAAATAAATAAATAAATAAACGTTACGAGTAGAATGTTTATGTATATTTTGGGACAACGGGATCCGGGATCGCATCATGGAGCTGTTTATGCACTGTCATTCCGATCCTCCGGCAGCCATCTTGTCCATCGTGTTAGAGGAAGGGTGACCTTTGACCTTGACCCCGGTGACCTTTTACCTGGAAATCCCCAAAATCCGATATTATATATAAATTTATTTGAAAAATATAAAAAAATTATTACAAAAATTATTATTAGAATTATCATAATTAAAAATGGTGATTATAAATGATAAAAATATATTATTAAAAATTACTAAAATATTTATTATTAAAAGAATTATTTTAATGAACATACACTCGGCAATTGCTATAGGCTTTTTAGCCGGCAATCAACGCCCCCTTCCACTTCCAATATATTTAATTACCCAATTGCCTCATCTCCGCCACCAATTACTCGTTTTCGCTCGACCAATTAGTCGGCAGGCCTCCAATGATACTCATTGCCTAATTACTCACATTCGTTCGATCCCTTTCCCATATATACGTATTTGCCCAATTACTCATATTTGCTCGGTCCACGCTAGTGATTCTCATTAGTTAATTATTAGGAAGGCCTTCGCCCCCACCAATGATTCTCATTGGCTAATTACTTATCCCCTTCAATTAGTCTCATTGACTAACCACATCACGTGACAATCTCTCCCACTGACTAATTACTAGTGCGTTTTTGGAAACCTTCGTTCCAATAAACCAGCGGCATACATTAGTCACAAGCTGACAATTTTTTTCCTTAAACTATTTATAAGGCGGACTCGGAGCCCCCTTGGGAAAGCAGTCATTTTCTCGCTCTTAAATTAGAAAAATGTACGCATGTTGTCCGAGCGGCCATAAAATATTTTCAGCCATTTTAGCATTTGGAAGAGTGCGCTCGCTTAGTGCCTTGGACAAACGGGACAAGTTGCCGTACCTGCTGAAATAATTTCTCCTGGTCTACGCACTTCACGAAATTTCGACTGTATTCGAGTATTTGCCGGCCTACCTACAGCAGGACGAAGACATACGGGCAGGCTCCCGTGCAATGAGTGTTTCGAGGGCTGTACCACCTCGCCTCCTTGGAAGACGCCCCCATAAAAGCCATTTACTTGCATGTCATTTACTTACACGGCAATTTGCACGAACTTTTCGGCAACATTTAGAAAGCTATTTACAGAATAAAATAGTTACAAAAGCGGTGGACAGAAAGGAAGTCGTAACACATGATCCTAGCAGCAAAGTGTGAAGACATTACATACAAGCTCGGCAAGGTATAAATGTTAATTTTACGGGTTTAGTACGGTAGATGGCAAATAACTATCCCTTTTGTAAGATACAAATTTTCCACTGAAGGGAAAGTTAGTTGAACTATTTAGTTTTAAAACGCTGTGCACCTCGTTTGTCGTACTGCACGAAACGACAAATATATAATCATTTGCAATCCAAAACTGTTAGTCGTGTGGCAGTTTTAGTCATTCTGAGGTCAGACATGGATGCATTTAAATGGCTGTTCGGTTTTGTTTGCCGTTTCGGATGTATCGTCTCGTGTTGGTCGGAACTATGTGATTCTGGCATAACAGTGCACTTCTGATCTGCCTTTGCAATATAGAAAAATAAAGTGTTGCCTATCCTCTAGGCGTTTCAACACAGACGTTGACTTACATATCGTCAATCTACATTTGCGGAGAATTACCTACTTGTCAACACCCTAAAAATTGTGTAACATATTTCTCTCTTTCACATAAAGTTCAGAATAACCATTTAGAATAAGTAACAAAACTAGGTTACTAACATAACAAATTCTGACTTGCAATTTTCTGTAACGAGTCTCTAATTGCACACTCAACTTTCATAGGTATTCAGAACGTTTAACTAAAAAGATATAGTAATAAACTGTATACAGATAGATATACCCGGTTTCCCCATTGGCTTTTACGAAGACAGTGGAAAGTCGTAAATTTTAACCTTCAAAGGACGTTTCAAACTAGAATTGAACCTGTGGCGTGCAGTTTACGAGAGTCATTCGGGTAGGGTACTTCTATCAGCAAATTTTTAGAGCGTGAATATTCAACGAAGTAATTTTGAAAACTATATTCGTAAAATCTGGAGTTGCACGCTGTTGTGCAGGGTATTTGTGAAATGGAGTGCAAGATGTGCCATAAAGATACGAGTTATAAAAGAGGTTCACTTCAGTTTTGGACATATTAAATTTTCCTACTCTTACACTTCCATTGCAAATAGTTTTACGATCTGTCGACAAAAGGTTTTCTTGATTGATGAATATTTAAGACGCGTGTAATAAGGCGGTGGATATACACGGCAATCATTGAAAAAAAAAAAAAAAAAAAAAAAAAAAAAACTACGTAAATGAAATCAACAATGGTACATTTCAAACACCCCATTTTCTTTTTTTTTTTTCTTTTAATAAAACTGCCTGGACTCAGAATAAGTGAAAATAAAATCACCACTTTTATTCGACCTATTTTATGTGTTTGCTGTGGCCATGAAACACTTAGGAGGAAAGAAACAAATTTACGTCACATCTGTTTCACGAACTTCTTGAAAACGACAATTCTAATTAACACCTACACCCGTCAACTATTCAATCAATAGACTTATATTAAAATTGAAGTATTTTAAGTTTTGGGAGCTAATTTGTGACGCTGTGACTAAAGTCTCATTATTCAAAAATTACGAAAATAATATTTTACATTGTGTAAATTGCTTATATAATTTTTCTGTATATCGGATGCCACTGATATATTCTTGCATCCCAATTATAAGGAAAAACCACACTAAACTCTTTCACAATCTGAAATACTATTATTAACATGACATCTGGCTTTCCAAGGTTTTTAACACACAATTACCTATGCTTACATTCTACGATAACGATTTATATACGGGAAGCAATTTTACGCGGTATGGTCAGAAAACTCGGCTCGATTTATTAAGTGTAAAATAAACTATTTTAATTGATAATAGGGTTTAAAAAAATCTGTTTGTGTTTAGATGTTGTATGGGCTGCGTTTAGATGTTGTATGGGCTGAATTTTACTCCGCGTGCACTTAAACGGAGTCAATACGGTGTGCATAAATTGGTCCCATTGTTGATTTATATTCGCTTGCTGTACGGAAGAAATAGTTTACCATGACTAGAGATCAAAACGAAGTGGGATGCTAACTAAAGAGAGAAAGACAACAAATCACAACACAAAGGAGTATTAATATTGTGAGCTACGTATTACGCGATAGAGAAAACCAGGAGAAACACGTGTATTCTTTGTCTTAAGCAATTTGTTCGGGTCACGCTATAGCTTCTGAAATAATTGTCTTTATTTATTACGTATGTTTTATTTCATCAAAAAATCACGAACTTCATCACTCGAGAAAACTTTCAAGTCAATCCAAGTCAGCGAATAGTTTAGAGGTACTGTATTGTAAAAAATGTATCACTGGAAAATTTACGAACAGCATAACCCGAGATACACACATCTACCATCGTCGTAGTTATTCTGGAAGTAGGTTAGTTTGATTGAAACTTTTCCCGTCGATATGCATAAAACCATGTGTGATAAACTGGTTTTATACGTTGTCTGGAAATAAAAGAGCAGTCCTCCTACCAAGCTATAAAGAAGGAGACATTTTAAGTGTACGAAATCCACACGTTGTCACATGCACGAGCTACCTTCTGAACACGATTCCCAACGCTCCAATAGAGCCGAAGGCAACGATTGGCGTTTCCACGAGAAGTTGGGCGAGCGGTTTCATCAACTCCCTTATTATGTTTACTTCGGAGGGGGGGAAAAAATATCATCTACCAGTTCAGCAGGAGGCTCATTCAGCCCCATAGCCTACTGGATCTGACAGTGATGTATGGACTCACAGAATCTCATTTTGTGGCTTGGCTCACTAAGCTACTTTCGGTGCCGTGAAGGAAATATGTGCTCAGTAAAAACTTTTTGTACGCTTTACAAGCAATTCTTTCAAAACTAGATGCTAAAAGTTTTCCTTGTAAAGCTTTAAGAGAACTATTGTATATCGACTATTCAATTTTTATAATAAATATACAAAATTGTTTATGTATTTATGTGATTATAACAAACTTGAAGTTTGTATGACTTATTGTTAATATTGGCCTTTATATTTACAGATTCCACAATAACTTCTTTAAAAGTGTACTCTGATTTACTTAAGCTGTTAAAAAATTATACTAGCTAATAGTTTCTTTAAAAAATATTTTATAAAAATGCAGAAATAACAACGTATTATAAGTTTTATAACCCTATAAAAATTTTACTAGTTTAGGATTATACAATTACAAGCGGGGTATGGCCAAATTATGTAAAAACATAATGCAAAACTTGTATACCAAAATTTAAATATATATTGAAAAATATACTGGGGCTAGAAGAATACAGAAAAAAGGTTGTTTTCATAAATATCATCGACTTTGTGATAAGCATTTGATTTAAATGTTTTTCACTTTTAAGCGTTAACGTAATTTAGACATCGTTCTGCTTATGTATAAGATAAATTCCCTGTTACAGCAACTTCTAACTGTTCGTACAGCGAAGCGGAGAAAAGTGACATCCATTCTGCCAGGGGTAGTATTTCACAAAACAAATTCCAGATATTCCACAACAAATCAATGTATTAGGGCGATAAGAAGTACTTAGAAAGCAAATCACTACAAAGTAACTACTATTTACACTACGCAGTCCTAGGCTATGTATGGATGTAAAAGTTTGTGCGTGAAATGAAGTGTAATCAGTCCGATTATTACGACACAGAGTTTTTTGCAGTATTAATGGTTATACAGTAAAATAACATTTTCGAAGACAAATACAAAGATAGTGTTAAAGCTAAGTGGGAATTTTGTAACCATACCGCAATAGCCTTCCCAAGTAGGTAGTTCCAAATCTACCGTGAAAGTGCGATAAAGAAAGGATTGAAAAGGGTGCATTAGTAACGGGCTGTGAAATACCGGTCAGATTACTTTGTCAAAAACTTTGAAATAAATGACGATTAATCGATAGACAGGAACTTCTGCTTCTCAGTACGTCGATAGTTTCGAAATACTCGATAGCAATACTCATTAAAACTGAAGGTAACATATTCAGCTACGGATATAATATTTCGATTTAATTTTACTGATAAATTTTTGGTTATATAAAATTTTTTGGTTTCCTCTTCACTGCATATCATTTATATTCGCTTCATAATAATATAATTTGAATAATTTTTCTTTATGCGGAATTTTTACAAGGGCTAGTCTATATGTGATCTTATCATCGTTTATAATTCTGAAATATCTTTACACGATATGTCACTTAAATAACCCACTAATTTGTGAGATGTTTAACTCTACAACACCTCCCGAACTCTAATGATTTCTCTGTTGTCAGTAACCATTGAAGCCTCACCCAAAGTGCCACTTACCATGCGGGAACTGCTACCAGAGAAAGTCAGTGCTCGCCAGCAGTAACGTCACATCGAATGGCGTAGCAGAAACAGATGACCGTGCAACCGATCTGTACACGAGGGTAGTTATTGCACGGGACCTTTTACATTGAGCTTGGCATGTTTACTACGTAGAGTCGCGAACACGAGAATATTCGGAGTGATAACACTTTGTTTCTCTTCGCGTGCCATGCAAGAGGAACTACACACCAACACACCTATACAGGAATTTGTGAATCTGTATTTCTTTCGGTGCGCGCGAGATACAAGGTTGGTGAACGTGGTGTCTGCATCGAGGAGTTCAGCGAACATCGAGGAGTTCAGCGAACATCGAGGAGTTCAGCGAACATAGAAACACGCAACACAGTGATTTCAGGACTGCGGAAACATTCGTTAAAATACGTTGTAACACAAAACACGCAGAAGATCACATGTAATTAATTTAAAGAGCGATACAAAAATAATGCAAAATATTTAAGTTTTAATTGAAATTAAAGATAACGCATGCCTTAAAATATTGAATTAATTTCATTTTCTACGAGAGACCTATTTAACAGGCAACTGAACGGATGTAAACATGCTGGAAAAGCTTAAGGCAAAAGTATTTTTCTCTATAACAATATTGTCTTCTAAAAGTATTATTACATGGTAAACACTATAAATTATACACATCATCTACAAATTACACACATTCCAGAAGTATTATGGCTTTTACATACAAGGTAACTTCTCTTACATGTTGCATGCTCAGATTAAACTAAAAGTTCATTTAATCACCAATGAGTATAAGAAAGAGAACATAGCAGTAATATATATATATATATATATATATAAATGATTTGTAACGTATAATACAACTAAATATCAACAAATACACAAAATAACAACAATAATGAAGTATAACACATACATCAACAAAATTCACAGTCAAAATACGATACCATCAAACAACACAACATCTACTGTACATTCATTATTTCCAATTTCTGCATGCTGAAAAAAAGAAGACGAAAAGTATCGTTATATGCAGGGTACACTCATTCAAACGTTAAAATAAGCAAGAAATTACAAACCATTCCATTAGATATGCAACACAGCGCAACAAGTTTTAACAAATATCTTCATGCAAAGGATAATATTATGGATAAATTTAAATTTTCAATAGAAATCCTTATGATGCATTTCTTTATGCAAGCATTATACGAAAAAAAAAAAAAAAAAAAAAAAACAATAAACCATTTCAAAATAAGTCCAGGTCGTTTCTAAAGACAGCTGAAATGTCGTTTGGATAAATTATTTGTAAGGCAATACCACCGGGAAATCATGGCGATTTCCACGTAACACGAAGCTGTGACATAGGCATGCCTTATGTTTTCTTCAACCCAGATGTTGCAGGAGTCCTTTAGCTCATATTCGGTTTGCAACATGCTGAGAAATTAAAGAGGATGCTTTGTTCTTAACGTACTATTCATGCGCGCCTGTGCCATATCGAGAGTTACGAATACTTGAATACTTTCAAAACAGTGAGAAACTGTGAGTCGTTACAATACTTGTAAACATATCGTTGTTTCGCTAGTTACGAACAGCGGGTAATGAACTTACCATGGGACATCACTCGTCTTCCTGGTGATTCATAGAACAAATAACGCTATTTCTCTCAACCATTACAGTACCTGCAAATTCCCTCACCTCTTTATTACTACGGCTGTGGTTATACCCCGTGGTGTTTCATTTGACAAGTGGAAAATACTTGTTGCATATCGTAGCAGTGAATTGCTCATAGTGTAGTATAACTCCCCGTGGTCAACTAAACACTTTTGAAAAGCTTGCTAAGTTTATTGTTTTGGTCTACTCTGTATCACTCCCCCGTGAGAATAAATAAACTCTGCCGTGCGCTGAGAACTGAACAAATAATAAAGTAGAATTGTCAAAAAAAAAAAAAAAAATTATTAATCAGTTCTTACTATTATGTAAGCAATACAACTAATATAAGCATTCCACAATTGTCAAGACTTTAAGTATTGTAAATTATTTCATAATTCGCTACCATGTTTAATGAAAATGTGTCGGCCATTGATTTAAGATAGCAATTTTTCTAATGTCGATTTAAAAGTTGTTTAACAAATCGAAAATCAGCTACAGTAACCAATTTAAATATAAATATTGTAATAAATGATTTAAAAATGTGGGGAATCGTTATCCCGAAGTTTTAAGCAGTTGTTATTGATAAATAAAGTTAGGTAGTGCTGATTTCCTATTTGCATGGATTCGAACTGTGGAGACGAGGACAAATCACATATTACATTGTCACAGTATTCAGCTAAGATGTTTTGATTCAAAAGATTTTTTTCATTCATACAGGGTTGTGTATTTCTCATTCACGAGATTTTTCGTTACGCTGTGAAAGTTTCTCACATGCAATTAACATATTATGCATACGGAATCCAACAAATGTAGGCTACTGCGAATATAATATTTCACAATAGAGACAAATACGATTTGTAGGCTATTGCGACGGGAAACAGAATTGAGTAACGGTTAACACCTAATGTCGTGATTAAAAAAAAAGTAAACATTACTTGCTTCGTTCTGATGCTATGTCTTAAAGGTGAGGTTATATCCAGTAAGGCATTAATATATACCGAAAAGCTTATATTCGTAAATTATTAAAGGACATAATGTTACCCGGGCAACGATAGGTAGTTTAGTTACTTATAAGTAATTTTTGTACTGAAAACTCAGAATAATAGTAATATTTGGAATTAAGGTGATTCGAATAAGTATCGTAGCATATTCTATAGGTTAAAGGATAGTAGATATAAAATAAACTGTTGATTTGTGAACTAGTATCGTACACTGCACATGAATTTAAAAAATGTATATATATAATATATATACGAATTTCATGAATGGCACTTGTGAGTTCGTTCGAATATAGCCTAACGGAAGTTTGTTTCGCCTGAAATGCTGACACATAAAACATGCTCGAGTAGTGATCTCGTCAAAAAACATTCATTTTAGATTTTTACTCTGAATGACATCGGTGTGTGAATTACTGCATCATTATCAGCCACTAAGGTTGATGAAAAGACTGGATTTTGGTGTCTGCTTATTTTAATCCCCCCCTCCCCCTCCCACCCCAAAAAAAAATTCCACGCCGCCGCGGCCTCTTCCGCTATGACACTCGTTCGAAACACAGCTGAATGGTTCTGGCTGAATTCGTTGTATTTTTTTACGAAACTAAAACTAAACCACTTGTGATGTAGTACACAAAAACGAAGATCGGAGGTGAGTGGAGATAACCTCCATTGACCAAGAAACTAAGGCGATTTGACAAAAATGGTTTGGGTTCGAGCCCGTGTTTAACAGTGGGTTAGTATGCCCATTCTTGATGTCAATTTATGTTATCTTACACTGTAAAAAATTTTTCTGGAAAACTTCCTAAACTGTAATGGAAGTTTTGAACCCATACACTGTATGGAAATAATAACCCACATTAAATTGCAGATATAGAGGCGTTTAGCAGCGCTACTATACGTAGTAGGGAAGTTCTTCCCTACTAATTAGACTGTTTCCTGAGAAAACGTAGGAACGCTACAGTGAATGGGCAGGGGAAAAAATTACCATCCTCGCTTTCTCACCAAACGTATACACTGGTATGGTGAATTTCCGAACAATCTCTTACAGTGTATCAAGGAAGTCGTTTTTAGCCTTAATTTTTTTCCCCGAAGGAAAGAGTCTTATGCGATCAATTTCCTCTTACTGCGTGTGTGGGTATTCCCAAAACTTTTGAACCCATTAACCGAATTTCACCAAACTCTGTACAAGAACAGATTTAAGTAAGCACACCCGATTTTTATAGTTTTTGACTAAGCCGGTTGTTTATTTATTTTAGGCGGTATATTATTTCACGAGAACCATTTTACCGATTTAAACCAAATTGGGTACGTTTGCAGTGCATAATTCAAACGTTGAATTTAAAAAGCGATAGTGTTATTACTGTCAATAATTTAAAAAAAAATAGACCTACATGGAGAAGTTAAAGTTTTTAAGTTATATCTCGGGAACCACTCAGCCGATTCGTACAAAATTTGGTATGTAAGTAATACTTGTAGGCAATATCATTAGGCGTATGAAATTCAAATAAATAAGGAACTTATTTCCAAAATGCTGGTTATATGAGTATTTTAGGTTCATTTTCTATAGCTACTACAACAATCGTTCATTTCCGAACAAATTCGGTTTATATGTCAATCTCGGGAAACAACTGATTTCTACAAAACTTGAAAGCCAAGTAGTAGTAGCATAGTAGGCCATGTAAAGTGAGATGTCTTAAGTAGGTCAGACACTGGCAGTATGTAATCAACAAACTACATAATACACTAGATAATATGTCCGCCATTTTGGAAGATAGTATTACATGGAAGTCTAAGCATTTTTGCGCTGTCTCAGGAAACAATCAGCTGATACCCACCTAATTCAGGCCACAAGTTACACTTTTGTAGTCCATCTAAATTTGTGTGACTTAAAGAGGCAGTAAAATATTCTCAAAATAACAGCCACGTAAATATTTTATGTTAGTATGCCATAAGTCCCAAACAGTTTCTACCGAACATTATTTCAACAGTATCTATGACAGTCATCGAATGTGCTATAATACATAACGTTATTGTCTGTCATTAATAGCAGCAAATAAGAAGACCGATCTTTTACGCAATACGTCGGGAACTAATCAGCTGATTTTCGCCCAATTTTGCACGTAAGTAGTGCTATAGTGGACTATAAAAACTAGTAAAAATTATGTTTATGTGAGTTCGGCATTATTTACAATATTTTTTCCTTATAAATCATTTAGATAAGTTTTCCATATCTACTAATCAATTAAAATAAATTAACTTAAACTTTATATGCTAACAGTACCCGTTAGACTCATCAAATATCGTATTTTGCTCAACTTTTGTAAGATATACCCAGGTGAGAAAATGCAACATTTGTGCTGAATATTTGGAAAAAATAAACTCACTCCCACCAAAATTTTCTCACGAAAAGTAGGCCGTGTAAACTTACATGACTCAAGTGAGTCATGCATTTTCTCTCAAAATCGGGGCAATGTAAACTACTTAAGTTCATCAAATATGTCAAACAATTCGACCAAATCCACACTAGCATTGTACACTAGCGGCATTTATTAGAAGCAACATATAATATGCCTGTACAGAGTTTATTTTTAGGCCTTTTTGTATGAAGACGCCAAATGAGAAAAAAAAATGTTATGCCATACCTCTGGAACCAGTCAACATATTTCCATCAAATTATGTACACAAGTAGTGCTACAGTTATAAACATATATGACTTAAAGAGTGGGATGGACCCCCGCGTCCAAGGTCAAAAAGCGAGGGAGCGATACGGGAGACACTAACACGCACTTCTAGTGCCTCATCGCTCCTACGCCCAAGGCGTGAAGTGTTTCCATCGTAACGCTGTACTGTGCAGATTAGATATGCGACAGTGGGGTTTTTTATTACACGCGATCAAAGTCCACAGATTGAACTACGCCTGTATCTTTGCAGTTTTCTCTTGACGCTTAAGGAAACTGCATAGACAAGCTTTAAAAATGCGGTATTTGATCATTTTAACGATTTTTTTTTCTCCAAGAATACACTTAATATGACAAAGGTAGAAAAATATGGGCATAGATAATGGTTTTTTTAAATCCTTTCTGACAAAAAGTTGTATTTTCAGAACATTTATTTCCCGAGATACGCGTATTCGCGCAAAAAAACTATTTCACAAATAATGCGGGGAGTCCATCCCACTCTTAACTGACACACACACATTTTTTTTTTTTTTTAATGATGTCCCTATAGATAGTCCAGTTTGGTAAACGCAATATACCAAAACAGTAGATTGACTACAACATCTATAGTGCAGTTAGTTGCATGCCATCTTACAGCACGATGTGTTCTGGGTTCGAGTCCCAGGTAAGGCAAGTGTTTATTTGTAAATTGTAACAGCCCAAAAGTTTTGAACTTGTTTCTCTAATGATATCGCTGGGAACGAGACAACACCCAACTACCATTTAACTTTTAAGAACTTCATCAAACTATTTGTATCGATTTAGAGGAAAATAGGCTTACTAGTTATATCTGTAACTTCTTGTTTATTATCATCCTAGTTTAAAGCAAAACCCTCAAAAAGCAAAATGTAAAAGTTTTTTTAATCAATTTTATTTAGAAGTCATTAAAACACGCATTAAATAAATAAAATTATTTCTTCAGCAGAAAATTTTGCATGCGGTAATCGTGCCGGACGATGCCGCTGGTCAGCGGGTTTTCTAGGGGATCTCCCGTTTCCCCTTGCCCTTGCGTCCCTGTGGTGCTTTATACTCACGTCGCTACACCATCAGCGGCTCTCAAGATCTTGATGTTATGAGCCGCCTAAATCTTTTCACTCACTCATTCAGCAAGGAACATTGCAAGGTTGACGAATATCAGTGAACAAAAATGTATGTACCATAGAAATAAATTTCTAGTTAGCTACAAATTCCCATAGAAAACTAAAAAAATTTGAGAAATTAAATTGACTGAGTTACAACTAAAATAGCTGGAAATTAATGAGTAAAAAAAAACAAATCGGCTGTTTCTAAGCTAAAAATCGGTCCCCGACTTAAGAACAGAGATATATTAAAGATAGGACAAAGTTAAATTTTTATCGACTTTGTGTTTTTGTCTTTTATCGAGTCATTTTCTTTAGTTTCGTAATTCGCGTCTTGTATTTTTGTCTTCAATCGATTTCAGTGACAACCACTATCTTCTTTGTTATGTCAACATTTGAATCCATGTTTGTGATAATTAAATATATATGTTTTCTAAGAATGTTGGGATTTAGTCAACTTCAATGCTATTTACTTTCTTATTAATGTTGCAGATCTAATGCCACTGGGCGAAACATACCACGGAAGAAGAGCGACGTGGAGAGATTAAGAATTAAAACATGCCGAATGAAGGTGTGTTTTAAAAGCATGCACATTTAAACGAACTTTTCAGAATCCGAGGCCAGAACGTCATGGCTTAGCCTTAGCAAGCTCGATCTCTTTGTTTCATCTTGTATAGTACTGCTACTTTTGTGTCTGCGTTGCTATGGCGTACAGTATCTATACACTTCTTGAATCAAGCCTCTAAAATGTCACACCATGTATGACGTGTTAAAATGTTTCCTACATGTGTCATGTATCACAAGCGTTTGCTAGTTCTGTTTTACAAAATTATATACTTTGGTTGGAATGGAATTTTACTCATATTCTATCAATAAATTATAATGATTGTTTCATAATGTATATAAATAAAACATGGAGGAAATATATCTGTTGGTAATGCTCGGTAAGCGATAGTTCCCATACAAAATATTATTAAAGCGAGTGCATACAGATGCGGAGAATGTCCATTTGGTGTACTCTTCTTGACTTGGTGAAGATTTGTTTACACGAGGAGGAGGATTGCCTGAAAGTACAGTAGAACTTTAACTGGGCTTCAGAAAACTTGAAAGTAGCCATAAATGGACTATGATATGTAATGTTTCTAGCTAGGGTAATTGTCTTATAATATTTCATGAATTAAGTATTTCACGACTGTTGGGGTGTAATTAATTTATTCCAACTATTCATTCACTTCTACAGTTTTTTTGGTTGCAAAATGTTTTAAATTTACATTTTTTTTTAAACTTGTTCGAAATGGCAATCAGCAACATACCACGGAGGGAAGCCTAGGATGTTTTTCACTGTTATTAATTATGACGGATTAGGAATTAGTGGAACAAAATATCTCAATTACAGCCATGAGCTGACTCAGCTAGTCATGATAACTTTCGCAAATTGTCATTTTCGATTAGTCTTAATTAAAACTTGCACATTTTCAATTGGAAGTTTTTCTTTGTAGTTAGTTTTCTATATAAACATTACTTATACGATATTTATTCTTCTATATATGCTCTACTGAAAATTTTTTACTCTGTAAATAACGTACTTCAAGAAACACATTTTTTTTTTTTTTTTTTTTTTTGCATTTAGTGCGGAACACGAAAGGCTCATAAATTATTACTGTGCGAGTCTTGAAAGTAATGCTTGAGTTCTGTTTTTACACGTATTTAATTATGCTGCAGTCAGTAATACAACTTTTATTGGCTTATATGTGTCAGTAATTATTTAACGAAAAACAACATTGCTGAAACTAATTTTTTACAACAATCACGAACTCAAATTAATTAATTACTTGGTTATAGCTAGAATCCAGATGTTCGAAAATGACAGAATTAATAAAGTAATTTTATTCCTGAGTCAAAGGTAAAATGCCGAAATACTTTTGGCAATAGGTTAAATCACCACGTGGTCAAATACATTTGCATATCACACTTCGCCAAAAGTTAAGGTAACAAGTATTTATTTTTACAGTTTTTTTGGTTCCTGGCTAGTCATCGGTTATCATGTCATTTGATAACAGCGTATCTAAATCTTCCTACCAATTTCTGTTAAATACTATTGCAATTTAGGACTGCTTATAAAGTAATTTACAACAAGGTTATTTTTTCGTTGTATAGGATTTGCGTAGTCGAAAGTCAGAAACATATTTCTGCTTTGGGCACATCGAAGATTATATATGACATAAAAATTAGAAAAAGAAGTTTACTTCCTTTCCCAATACAGTTTGCAATTATTATTCTACCAAAACTGGAGAGAGTCACAGATCGAAAATATGTGTTATTCTTACATTATTAAAGTTACCGTTTTACATTTTTGTATAGGTCTAGACATCATCGTTGAAACTTTATGTAGCATAAATTATTTGGTTTATAAAATGTTACTATTTTTTGTCATGTGATATAATATTTATAAAAATAGAATTTATTATTTAACAATGAAAAAAAAACTTCAAAATTGTATTAGCTGAAAATGACATATGTAATGTACAGTTAGGTAGAGTTTGGGAAAAAAAAATTGCTATGCAACATCTCATAAGTAAGCTTGCCGACCGGAGCCCATACTAATTTTTATTTCTTTTACTCCAAAAGAAAAACGCAAAGGCTTTACATACACAAATTATTATATAAAATAACAGAAATTATTATTTTTTTAATTATGTAATATGCAGAAGGACTGGAAAGGAATAGTCACGACATTTCCTATACAACGCGTGGCCGGGGCTCAAATGAAGTTTATCATTGTAAGCTGGACGTGTTAGCCAGTTCCACGAACACAAACTTCGTTTTCGTTCCTCCGAAAATGAACCCCACACCCCACTCCCTTCTGCTTTCCGACCCTGGGCGGATTAAGGGGAATGGTGCACAAAACCAGTATATTTACACGATTTTCGATATAAGTCGTTTTCCAAAGGGTTTATCGAAAATTCCGGCTCGACAAGACGTAAATAATAATTTTCAACACATTTTTCAGTAGTTAGATTTTCACTGCCTTCATTGTTCTCGGAGCACTGATGGATGAGAGAAAATAATAATTGTTTTCTTATATTCAATTAGAGCTCCAAGGATAACGAACGCAGATAATTTTAAACCGTGTAATAAGGTGATAAAATTGGGTTGTTTCCGTCTTGTCGAACCAAAAATTTCGAAAAACCCTCTTGAGCTGGAGTACTGGTGCGCGACTTACTGTCGGCCCTGGCTAATTATTATTCCCTTTGAGGTCAAGGAAGGAGAGTAGTTGGAGCAAAGTGAAGCGCCCCCCCCCCTTTTTTTTCTTCTCATGCCACCCTGTTCGTGGGCTAATGGCACGGTTTAAACTCCTCGCCGGGGCGAGCGAAACTCGATACCGCCAGCGTTGCTCGCGCCTTTGATGTACGCAACCCGTCGCGCGCCAGGATTAATAGCTTCGTCACAGTACATCTCCTCAGCGCCCCCTCCCGGATAACTTCGCACTCAGCAAGGTTCCCCCCCCCCCCCCCCAATCCTCACAAGCGATGGAATCGAATTTCTCGCGGACGCTTAAAACGGAAACGAACCGCGCGATCGAGTTCCGGCTAATGGCTTCCGCGTTTGCCACCACAACACTGCCTCAGTCGATCCGCGGAAGCCCCCCCCCCCCCCCTTTTTTCCCCTTCACTTACTTAACCGTCCGCGGATAATAGTTTTTTCCTATTGCCCATCCAGGGTTCCTTCCAACTTTTCTGAAGCCCTGCTAAAGTTATACTTCCGGGATATTCCTCCGCTTCATACAAACGAAGCTTAACCGAATTTTGAAAATTACACCAAAGGGACAGCACAAATTACTCGTGCGCACTCAGTGTAGTGATAATCTGCAAAAGAACTAGTTCTTAAAGACTGTTCACGATAAAGTGAGCACTTTTGAAATCAACATTACAAAAATGTTACTGCCTGCACATATTTATCGGGCGCCCTGAGTTACGTGCAGCCAGTAAAGTTGGTAACGATGGAGAAAAGTAGTTCCATATTTTTACGTCAAATTAAAAGTGTTAGCTAACTATTTGCCATAACTTAGATTATTTGTTTCGCTTCCGGTTATTTTTAATACATCGAAGAGTAAAAATTGTTTCACTTGACCGACGCATGAATAAAGAGGTTAGGCCCTTGACAATGTTAATTTTACTGTAGGCGGAAGAATACACAACGTGCGAACAAGTAGATCTTATGCAGGGCTTTCAAAAGTGCTCAGTTTACCGTGAACAGTCCATACTAGGTATTACCAACACACATTTTTAATCACTGTATTACTCATATTAATTATAAATGAAATATTGCAATAAATAAATAAAATATAAATAAAATCTCAATTTAACAAATAATAAGGCACTTTTATACTTTTTTATGCTAATACAAGTATAGATTGTGATACATAACATAATTGAAAAAAAAAAAACAAACAAACATTTTATACGTAGGGTGATTTTTCTAAGGTTTTATTTAAAAAGTGCGAAGAAACTGCGAATAGACTATACTTTTGGATTAATATCCACTATAGGTCTGTTAACGGTTAAGTTAGAGCATTTTGTAAACAACCATTGAAAAAAATATTGTCACTGCCTCTATCTGCTTATATTTTAAAGGTACAGTGCTCGACAGGCGCCCAGTAAAGTTGGTAACGGTAGAAGGAAAGTAGTTTCGTATATTAACGCTGGATTTAAAGTGTTGGGGAAACATTTGTAAACACTAGTCTGTTTTTATTCATGCATATAAATGCAAAATTTAGCAAGTTTTTAAAACATTTGCTTTTAAAAATTTCACAGTTTCACTTGACCGACGCGAGAATAAAGTCAACGGGCCTAATATCAATGTTAACTTTACGTATGGCGGAAGAATGCACGGTTTGCATACAAGTGGTAGATCTCATACAGGACTGTCGAAACTGTTCAGTTCACCGTGAACAGCCTGTACAAAATGATCTCTTGTTATATTGTCACGTGTCACGGGTCTGCGCGGCTGTCCTTGGCACGCCCGGCGCGTAAGAGCGTGGATGACGGAGAGTGGTTACGAGACAACGGCGGCAGGTGATCGCGCGGCGTCGTATCAGTTTCAAAGCCAGGCCGACGACAAGGTAATATTCTGTAGCACGACGCTGTGTGTGGTGTTTTCCCTCGTTTATCGGAGAATGCCCTGGATTACTGACCTAGGCCCTCGGTTTGTCGAACCTCCCTGACTGTATTCGAGTGTAACGGGGCTCCCGTGGTAGGGAGTTTTTGAGTTGGAGTGGCTGAGTGGATGACTGGCGGTATCACGAGCGAGCGAGCGGGCGGCGTGGTCAGCTGTGAAGAAGGGAAGGCGAAGATTGCGAGTGCCAACGTTTTGAAGGACGTGGCTGGAGCCTGGACTATTGGATCAAGTGCGCTAGTGAAAGACATTATAACGGATGGAAACATACAGACACGTGCTAATTATGGGTATGAGTTAATTTACTGTAATCAAGAGAGACATTAAGAAGGACAATAATTAAAGCTGAAACAAACATTAAATAGTGCGCTCTCTGTTAAATAGAAAGAGTAAAGGTGGAGACAGCTAATTGATGTTTTACACAATAGCAGAGTGAATAAATTAAAAATCAAATTCAGTTTATTTTATTTATTTATTTATTTTTATTACTAAGAATTTCTTCTCTTACGAACTCAGATGCACCCCTCAGGCATCATCTTTCACATGTAACAATATTATGATGATTGTTCCATGGTTAAGCGAACATTACAGTAAACAATTCCTTGTTTTTTTCTCCCCATTATGTCAAAGTTAAAAAATAAACCTGTGTAATATGTATGGCATTTGCATGAACTCCAGGAAGTGGTACTTCTTATAAGTATGGAAAGAAATCGCATAAATTTGATTAGAAAATGGGAAATATGAAAGCAATATGTTAGGCCCAGTGCAGAGGAAATTAGAAGAAATATTAGGAACAGAAGAAGTGTTAATAAGTGTGAAAAAGGCTGGATATAGTGAGAGGCAAAACTGACACGGAGGCTGTGGTATACCAACAGTTAGCACAAAGAATAGATCCCAGTTCCTAATTCTGCGTGGTTAGAGTGTAACTTTTTAATAGCGACGAACCGAGCGCTAAACATGTATGTTAGACTACGACCAGAAATGCACAATCATGAGTGTTAACGTGCTGAGTTAAATAATGTACTTTACTCTATTCAACTTCTTGTATTTAAATTTATCTCCTTACATCGCCATGTAACGACATAAGACAAGAAACATATTCGAATGAAATTCTGGCGAACCCTGAATCACGAACATAAATAATAGTTCATTTACGAGAGTTTTGTATAAGAAAACGTTGTAAGAACTAATTCATGTATACCATATTATTTGACACGATTACTTTGGCTTACGGTATGAAAATCATAGATGTGTTTCGCTGCTACTAAAAATGTATGTAGAGTATTTTTTTTACTACAAGAACTCATCTATTGCACAGGTACCACGAATGACTTGTTTAGCTGTTTCCTAAGTACGTATTATATCGCAAGCGTTTTAGACACCTGTTACGTTAAAATGGTTGAAATGAGCTTTTATTTCATATATAAGATATAGTATTTAATTTTCAATCAATGATTATAAAGCAGAGAGAAAATATGTGTGTTATGTCGGCAACGCCTAGAAAGAAATAGTTCGCGTGCAAAATATTATTAAACTAAGAGCGTACTAGAGTGGCGCGTCGTCCCTTTGGTGTAATTTTCTATACACAACTAAGCTTAGTTTGAATGAGGCGGAGGAACATCCTGAAAGTAGGACTTCAGCGGGACTTCATAAGAGTCTGAAGTAACCATGAATCTACTACGGATGCAGATTTCGAGAAATCAAATTTCCTAACCTTCCAGTTATCAAAGTAAAATTTTTTTCTCGACTTAGTGCGGCATTTGCGGAATTTCGTCCAGTCAAAGTCAACATCCCAGCAAGAGTCGCTATATTTTACCGGCATTTAGAAGTTCAAAGGTTCTGTTAACAATTAGTCTAGTAGTTACAGGTCGTCCATAGAGTGTTGTAGTTTTTAGAAGGTTGGCAAATTTCTGACTCAAACGGCAGCAATATGTACCCCGTTATGAGTTATGACATTTAACACTCAGAACCATATTTACTTCCTGTATGTATGCGTCGAAAACAAAAAACCCGCTCAAAATTGTACACACTACACTAGTCGCGCAGAAAAAATGCCACTTAAACAGCTCGTAATTTTTCGAAAAATCCAAACATTTGCATATATATATATATATATATATATATATATATATATATATATATATATATAAAGCGAACATATCCCAGAAATTTATTGGGCGGGAGTTTATACATGCAAATGGCAAAATCTGATCATGACCATGATGATTATTGTAAGGCCAAAATTTGTTAACCTAATTGGATAACTTATTCTGTGAACACCTGACAGGGTGAGGACTTGGTTCACATTTGGAATTACAACACTGAAGGACTATTATTTAAATCCTGCCACATGCAGTGCTTCGAAATTTACTGTATTCAGTACATCTTACGATTCCTAGTGCGTCATATTGCGCCCACGTGATATCTAGTCGTAATTGAAGGCTTCGACAAGCGACAAAAGTCATATAATTCATCTCCTCGCATTTAAGGATTAAGGATTAAGGATTAAGGATTTCTGGTAAGTTCACCTGCGCAACTGCAGTGCCCATCCGGAAAAGTAAAAATCTAATTTTATTGTTGCGGTGATTCCAAGTCTTCGGAGGTAGTGACGCATCTAGTTAAAATGTTTGCTTCATATAACCAAATACACATCTGGCACCTCACAGGCTACCCTTGCTTGAAGTACAAATGAACTGACACCACTAGCTATATTTATATTTGTTGGTTAATAAGGTTTTCTTGAATTAATGTAGTTATTTTACAAATTGCTATTATATAGGCTAGACAACACAGGCTATTGTGTTTTTAACGTGCTCTGAACAATGTGGTGATCGAAAAAATATTCTGTCTGTTCGGGAATACATATCCAGACAACATGTAAAAAATATCTTCGATCCTTTCTCCAAAGAAATCTATTCACGAAGAAAGGAAAATTAAAAATAATTTTGTTAGCAATGAAAAGAAATTCTCTGTAGCTACCACAACATGTTTTGTTTTTCACCCGACCAAACATTTTGTGGCTAATAAAAAATTCTTTATTAGTCGCCACCAAACTTTTGAGGCCCCGAATTATTTATTTTCTGGTGTCTGTAATTTTTTTCACAGCAAAAAAATTTTGGTAAGGTGAATAACTACAAAAGTTATTTTTAGTGCGTGTATTTGTTTGTACATGAAATTTTATATGTAGCTAAAATCTTAAAATAAATTTAGCCTATAAATCGTTTCCAGCTAATCTTGGTACACACATTCCCCACCACGATAAGACAAACATCATAAATTTTCTATTCGAACTGCGCATTGATTCCGTTTTTCGTAATTGGTAAGCATGTTTACATAACACCTTAATAACTAGTTCAGGAAATAAAGAACCAAAAAAAGAGAGAGAAAAAAGGACTTCTTTCGAATACGCATCTTTATGTTGACGAAATCCTTTCTAACACCTTGGTGACACGTAACTGCTTTCATTCTAAAGCAATCGCTGATTCATACGATTGTGTAACGGGAAGGTATTATGCCCCCTCCGAGGGCGATAGCACTGCAGGGTTAATTATTACAGTTCCTTCTTTCTGCAAACATGCTACGTGCTGACTTCGGCTGCCACATTACCAAGAAAGGAAAGGGAAATAGAACACGAGATAGAAACTAAAATACTCTATTTACAAGTCTATATAGTGTGCGCAACAAAAGGACACTCGCATTAGTTTCATTTGTCGATCCTGACACCTGGATTCGCCATGGTTAAGTGAATGTTAGTAAAACATCTTTCCAGGCTAGTTTGTTGCCTATGCAAGATCTACATTGCATTTTGCCCCTCCTATTATGCAGGTCATTGAAGGCTGACATTCATATTATGGAGGTCATTGAAGGCTGACATTCAAGGCTGTTTTGTTAGTGTTTTCCATTTTCTGACGTTACTATGCAATCCAGTCTTCCTTACGCACTGCTTTGTTAAATATTCATGGGGTTCTTAGTAATTAGAGTCATATTATTTAAAGCAAGATTTTTGCCATTAACAGATTTATAAAAAAAAGAGCCGCCGATTTTTTGCTTTTGCTGAAATAGTTCCGTAATTTTTAAGAAAGTAAATACATATGTGATAAACATACATTAACACGTTGGCTACTACTTACAAGTTTTGATTATGCTCTCCCACACAGATAGATTTAAGGGGACAAGAGAGAACTAAAATAAAAGTCAACAGATACTACTGAGCCTTAAGCTAAGTAATAGGATTTGGCCAGTGGCCGCAAATAATTGACTAAGAATTTCCCTTTTAACTTTCAGATAAAATTAAAGTTTCACTTTGGCGGGCCTGTGATTAACCGAGAACAAGGCAAGGGGACTGCAATCTTCAAAGGGCGTTGGTAGGATTCACTCTCAGGCGTACTTAAGTGTGGATGACATTACAATATTCTGCGTAAGCCTGACTCAGCATTTTCAAGGCCTCATGACACTTCGCTGGGAATAGTGTGTCCCGATGAGACGTGTATTTATATTTCACCAACCGTTCCATCTGTATGGGGAACCTGTGGTGACTTACGTTATCGAAATACAAGTGGTAGTGAAAGTGTTAATTCACCTGACACCCATAACGAAGATCCTTATGAAATGATTTCAGCATCGGAAGCTGCAGGTTTGCGTCACTAGTAAAGCATAGGAGCAATACAGAACCTCACTTTAAATCAGGTTACAAAACGGGAGAAACTACTCTAATAGAATTCTTCCACAAACGAGCGACTTTGAATTGGGCCAGTGAAGGGGTAAATATGTATACCAATGTAATAAAGGGCTTACAAATAGTTTGGAATATACACGAAGAAAGCAAGAACGTATGGAATATACATAAAAGTAACTTACTAGGGAGGATTTATTTCTTCCCGCTGGTGCTTAGTGCCGCGTATGGCCTCCAGGTGCACTGATTGTGCAGGTCTCTAACACGCCGTAGAATTATTGTAATCAATGTGTGGATGCTATCGTACGGAATAATGTCCCATTCCATCTGTGCAGATCTTATGAGATACGGAAGTGTTTCTGGAGGTTGTGGACGATTACAAACTGCTGTCTTCAGCTTGTCCCCAGACATGTTCTATGTGTTGGCGCGCTCTCTGTTGATCAAAAAAGAACTACATAACCCCTACCACCCAAACTAACTTATCGCACAACATTCCGAACTTTTTGTGATGTGTATATAAAGAACTACGTAGTGGAAATAACATCATGAAAAATTAGGTGTTGCAGTGTGTAGAACAATTCGCCAATATACCGAGTCAGTTTTAAAATGTTTAGGGAGGAGAGGGTGCAAAGGAAAAAGTATAGGTAGTTTTTGAGAACCGCTATGTGTCACTTCCTTCCTCTAGCCACAATAAGAAAAAAAGTGACTCGTTGGCATGTGTCGCTAATGTCAATTTGAGTCGTCGCACGCAAACAAAATGTTGCCAGAAATTCAATACAGCAAATAAAACAGGTTTCTCACAAATCATTACGATACATCACATTTTAATAGCGTTATAAACTTGACTAGACTTAAGAATTCAGGAAACCTGTCTTATCAGAAAGACTTAGTTTAAAGCAACGTTATAAGGCGAAACAGGAAGATAAAATTAAATACTGTGTTTACAGACGAGGTTATCATAGAATAAAAAGGCAGATATGAATAACTCAGTCGGAGAAAATCGACCAACAAATTAATGGAAAAATAATAAACAGCCAAAGAAGGAACATATTAAGAAAACTTAATTACACAACAGATTGCAAGAAAAAAAAGAATCTACCCCGACACAGTTTAGGAAAAAACTAAGAACCAACATACACAATGATCAAATAATTTACAATCCAGTGAGAAAAACGACACGGAGCAACGAAGACAAATACACAATTACAAACGTTACAAAAACAGCAGCTAATGTAAGACAATCACGAAGAAAGACGTATGTGCGTAACTCATAAGATAATATTTCGGGAACTTACGTCTGTTTCCGTCTTCAGGTGTTGAATTTTGATTATAATGCAAAATACAGTATATACAACATGCCGAAATTCAGCCGCTTCCATGAACTAATGTAAGTAACAAAGCCTAGTAACAAAATGTTTGGAAATGTAATCTAGCATTTTAAAATTTTAATTGAAGTTAGCAAAACAGCGCCTTCACATACCTGCCGGTGTAACCAGTTGCATATCACGAAGGCGAATAGAACTGCTGCGTCATGTGACGAGCACCTGTGCATAGACCATCTACTTTGAGGCGCTCGGACGTCTTGATGTTTTTTTTTTTTTACGTTACCGGCATTGCTTCACTCGATAATATGGGGTTTTATGGGTATCACTGGATTGCTTCTGAGACGCTCTTTCCAACCGTATACGATTTATGTATTTCGACTTGGCTTTTTGACGTGTATAGCGCGACGCTGTGTTAAGTTTTCTTAATTTTTTTGCATTAAACTCGTACGATTTCACCATAACCACGCCACACAAAATGTTTTTATTCGCGCAATTGATTGACCTTGACGAGAGCTGTCGATTGAGACTCAAACGAGTGTCGTAGTGTTTCCTAGTCAAAAGTTATACTTCGCGGGAGTTATGAGATGCGGCGAAACGAACTCAAAATTGCCCCCTGCCCACCCCCCCCCCCCCCCCCCGCGCGGCTCCGCATGCGATGCTTCGCAGTCCTCACTCAACATAACATATTCTTTGATCCTTTGGCAATCGAGTGGTTTAATTGAATTTTGAATGTTGATGAGACGGTAGATTCGGAGCTGCAATGCCAAACTGTATCCCCCTATTTTGTTATCATCGGATTTTCTGGATTGCCTCCCACTATGGTTGCAAATTTAAAGACATATTCACGTCAAGAATTAAAGGTTTAGAAATATAAATGTTTATTCATGCACATCATCCAGTATTTGAATTGTATATATTAAAATATATTCTTATTGCATTAGTAGCCGTCTTAGCTGGGGTTGGTAGGGTAAAGGCCCGGGCTCCAACAGCCTAAGTTCTAATCGCTCTAGGGCTGCCACTTATGTTTATATTAAGCGAAACAATTTAATATACGTGGAGCAAAACAAAATATTTAAATGCGCTAACCAAATATTACAGTTTGGGTCAACCAATTAAGAACAACAAAAACTATCTGATTTTAACAACGAAATATTCAATTGCTCCTTACAAACAATTATTTCGGTTGTGCCAAAAAAAAAAGCTCTCTTTAACTCAACAAAACCTTTCTCTCAGTGTACAGAAGACAATAAAAAGAAATAGCTTGGGTCGTTTACAGTTCACTGCGGTGTATTTATATAATAGCAAATGCGGAAAGACGTCTTCGAGAATGGTGATATCAATGTGAGGTATTAAATAAATATATATATATATATATATATCTACACGCCTCCACGCTGGTAAATGACGCGCAGGCCTGTCATCAGCCAAGGATGGCCATGGCTCGCAGAGTGGAAGGGGTGTTCTAAGCGGGTCTTCCTGCACAGCGGGCAGCAAACGTGGCGACGTCAGGTTTTCTAAAGCTGCCTGAAATTGGATTTCGCTCCGTCAATGGATGCCGACGAGCTGTGCAAAGTCTCTTGCATCCGAAACTTCATGGACATGTATCATTTACAAACTGCATTACATACTATTCTCTGTAAAAGGCTTGTTATTAATGAACGCGGCATTGATAAAATACAGTTATGATTTGATTTATATAGGGGGGGGGGGGAGATTGTTACAATTTTCGCTCACGTTCCAAATTTCTTTACTTTAGTACCGCCACTCTCTTGTTTTGAGAAATAAAACCACCCCAGTACGTATACAGGGTGAGTGGCCCGCGCTTATTTTTCAGTGTCTATGCAACCCGCACATACACCACTTGTCTAACAAAACATCGCGCGTTGATTCGTTGTCGCCAGTGCGGTATGCGCTGAGCGGGCGTAGCACGTTGAGAAGCTGTCACTTTTCAAAGAACGCGCGCTCGTTTATTGCGTCGAAACAGATTATTGCGGTGTTTGCCGAATACGTTGGTGCGTGGCGATTGCGACCTTAGTAACACACGTCTGTCTCGATTCGAGCCATTGTGTTTCACGTGCCGCAAAAATACAGTCACCGCTTACTGCGTTGACGAAAATACAGCAACGCGCACGAGCTGTTTTGTAGCAATTTCTCTGCGTTCACGCCGCTGATTGGTGCAGGCTGACAAAGGAGTCGAATGTCCAGCTAACAGACGAGGCGCCGTAGCGAGTGCATACACGGCATGGGACTCGGATACACAAGGGACAATTATTTCACAGCGGAGAAGATGTTGCATAGATATGAGGAAGAAAGGCGCGGGCTACTCACCCGGTAGTTAAATTTGCAAATCAGAGAGAACAAAAATAAATTCACAAGACTGAGATTAGTTTTACAATACGAATGAAGACATGTCCAACCAAAAAAAAAAAAATGAAAATTTTATAAGTTGATTATTATAATTGTGTAATTTAAAGCTGCGAGCTGATGCTAGTCCAAGTTAGACGTTGTTGATTTGCGTTGGATACTATCGCAATTATAGCAAGCACGCAACGTACAAGAACAAAGAATACAGTACGTTGATGGTGTCTCATACGAAGCACTGTGCCGAAGGGATATCACAGTTAGCAAGACCAGAGGCATGCGTAACCCAAAATTTGATTAATTTTCAACTGGAAGTGTGTACAAAGGGAAGGGTTTCGAGCAGGACTGGTAACTAATTGGCTGAGCACTGAAGGACATTCGTCAAGGAATTTATTGTTTTTAGCATGTTTATCGTATCTTAGTGGAGTACAGGGTCCGAATTTCAACTAAAGTGAATCACTACATCTTTAAAGGAACTGTAAATAAACAGTTCAAGGACTGGTGAGATTAAAATGATTGATTAAATTTCATTTCCACTCAACAATACAGAAATGTGAATTTACATAACAAAGATAATTATTATAGTTACCACTGTTATGAATAAAAACGTTCTTGATTGCAAACTCTTAGAGCTTAAAAACCTGCACAAGAAATTCAGGATTTGCGTTGCAGCTGTCAAGTGTTTTATAGAAAACTTAAAATACATTAATGGCCTCGATGTTTCCTCGGGTAACTATGATTAATGAACCGACTGACTTGAATGAAAACTTGATTATGCAGCTTAATGCTTCCTGACGAATAAAGGGGGTTTCTGCATGAACCTATACTCACGTGGACGTTGGTTTGCTGAAGGCAAAATATTAGGCTATAATCCAGTCAATCATTTAATGTAACGTGCTGCTTTCATTATGAAAGGCGCAATAAATGTTAGTCATAAGGATGTTATGAGGAAGAATGTCTGTTGGTAACGGGAGAAGAGTCCAAAATTCTATGTACCATGACAGTTAGCTGTGTACCTTATTATAAACAAAGTAGAGGATACTTAGAATTTTAACTTTTGCAAAACAAAGCTTTTATTTACGTGCAAAGTCCTTTGTTTCTCGACTCCAGATCGGGATTTTTGTGTAGGGCGCAACAGAATATCATACAAATCTTGTAGGATAAATCTGAAGGGAGACACAAAAATTATAATAAAGTGAAAAGTAGTAACAAATTATGATTGCTTTTATGTGTGTGAAAAGTAATTCAGGACAGTACAAAGAAATTACTGTGTTAGAATTAGTGAAGTTCAGCGACACTATCTTGGTATTCATCACAATTTCGGTCTAGTAAAGTAAAATAGATGAATAAATGCATAGTAACACTGCGATATAAATTCTGAATATTTAGATTATCTGAATCTCCAGAGCTCGGAAGACAAATGGCACAATTTATGGAACTCAGCAGGAAATCCTTGCAAGAATGTTTTTAGTATTTTAAGAACTGTATCCACTTGCATTGAAAACTAGGAGGACCAGAATATAAATAAAAAATTGCGGATCATTTCGTTGAAACTGTTGAATTGGGTATGTCCTCGGACAATGAAGACGAATCTCTATTCCAGAGCATCTGATGATGAACGCACAATAAACGAAATTGAGTCTACGGTTAGAGCAGAAATGATCTTTTGCACAAATTCCAATTTTAGTGTATTCAAGACTGGAGTCTGTGGCTGGTACCAAAAGTGTTTAACTTAAATTTTGCTTGCAGAAGGTGTTGATAGAAAATATGAAGATCTGGTGGAAAGTTAAAATCCCATATACAGAAAACAAAGAATTTTTATCAGTTTCATGTCTTACTAGCTGGATGTTCTGAGTAGGTCTATAATTTCGGAGCTCTAAGAAGTTGCACAAGACTGGTGAAGTACTTATAACAGTTAAACAAAAAATGTATGCAACTGTCCACTGTGAAGGTTTATCACGACTAGTGAATTTAAAGAATAACTTAAAGCTAAATAGAGTTCACTAAATAAGGATTTAACTTTGTGCGACATGCATCGAAAAAAGACGGAGATCTCACAGAAGCTGAAGCCAGATGATGAAACACCAGAATAATTCACATATAAGGGAACTTAACCGATAGTTTAATGCGTAATTACTGTTCACAACTTACCTAGAACGTGTGACACTACACTTAGGCCTATGACTGGAGAAAATTTCTGACGACAATCCGCCTTGAGTCAGTAATAAAAAGACGAGCTTACGTGAGAAAATAGTTCAAAATTGCAGCACTATAGTTAACACGGTGTTTGAATTTCACTATCAGTGAAAACTAAGGAGTAAAGCCTGTGCCGCAAGTGTACAGAAAGGTTACATATTATTTGCTGTAATAATTACAACAAAAGAGCGGTTTTAAAAATACACGTAACCCCAGATACAAAGGGTAAAATCCAAACACAGCTTACATTGCGATATTGTAGAAAAGGTGATCAAAAAACAGTGATGAAAAGTTACGAAATTTAAACGGAACACACAAATGTGTGCTGATCGAGCGATGCAATTTTGGAAACATAATGAAACACGAGTTGAGAAAATTGAAAATATTAAGCCAGCGTAAAGTGGAGAAATGGCCTTTATCCCCGCAAGCGTAAGGGGTAAAAGATAAATCAGAACGTATTTAAAATGTGTAGCACATTTATCTTGAGTATATCGAAGTATCTTAATTTAATATAATAAAATTGGAATCATACATAAGATCCATAGATTGGTGTGGCGTCTCTAAACGGGCAGTATAACTCAAAACTATACAAAAACGACGGCTCACGTTTATAAATAAGATGAAATATTTTAACATGCAACATTTCTAAGCATATATCGTATGATCTGGGACAGTTAAAGTAGAAAGTCTGCATCACTTGATTAGAAATTTGTCTTCTATAGAACACATATAGGGGCGTGTCCCACATCCCCTAAAAACTCATCGAAATAAAAACTGTACACACTAACAGAGGCAGAATATAATGCAATGATTCGGGATTATCTGATGACAGATGTCTTCACAACAAAATGTAGAGAACTCGATGACACTATGAAAAGCACGATTTCATACTTCTTGTTGAAATAGAAATAGCTTCTCCAGTCTGCAACTTTACTAACATATACTTTATATTCTCAAAGTCTCGATTTTTATCTAATGAAATGTTGTTTACCAGTGACCAAAAGTTAGTGGTTTTTGAGATGGGTATAAGAATAGGAGATAGGGGGTGGAGGTGTCAGGACTTCGTGGTTGAGGTGTGGGTCATGGGTGTGGGGAAGAGGGGTGTAGATACCTACAGTATGTCTATTAAATCCAACATGGCGGTCGTGTTAGTGGAGTGCTGGTAAAAAAAATGGCATAATGGTTGTGGCATCACAATCGTATTTACTTTGAAATTACGAGTCCAGTGATTTGTAGCAGGGTATACTTGTTAAGGCCACGATCCTTCATTTCTACAGCATTTGCGAGAATTAATTTTTTATACCCAAACAGGGGCCGATATTGTAAAATTCTCTTACGATTTCGTTACAAATTGTTTTTATTATGTAATCTAATTTTTCAACACAAAAAAAGTGTATACTTTTATACAATTAATTAATTAACGAAATTTTTTCTTACTTAACAATTTGTTGAAATTATACAGATTTTTGTATCAAAAAAATTATGTCTGCATAGTAAAAACAATTTGTAACAAATTAAGAGGACTTTACAATATCGGCTCCCGTTTGGGTACAAAAAAATAATTCTTGCAAAAGCTGTAGGATCGTGGCCTTAATTGAAATTTAAAAAACTAAAAAAAAAAAAACTGTAATTTTTTATAACATAATGTTTTCTTTTTTATTTATTCTACAATGATGCATACATTTTCGCGATTTTCGAGATCTCTCAGCCACAACGTAGAGCCACAACCACACTATGGAGATAACATTTTCTTTAATCAAATTTTTGGAAAGTTCAAGGGTTTAAAGGAAAATATGGGAACATTTAGGGTGCAAAACAGATATTTTCGAAAGGCAAATGGATAAAATGAATGTGAAACTGGTAAATCTTGTTGTCGAACGCCACCCTCTGGAAAGGATGTCATCCAAGATGGTGGACGAATTATGAATCCTATTCCTGATTCACGTGACAAAACATACCTAGTTATACTACTTTTAGACAACTTGTGATGTTCGTATTTAGGTCTGTTACAGCTTCTACGTAATTCGAAGACATCAATAAAACTCTATTTAACATAAATCGGTAAATTTAATTTAATTTAATGCCATCGCTGCTCTGATTGTATTCATCCAAATTCTAATACTGTCGAGTCTCTGGTTTTACATTTGCTAAGTGTAGAAACATGTACTCTCCTACACAAATTTTACTAAAGACATAACTTGCTTCACTGGGTGACATGAATACAGCTGTTGTTCTATTTACAGCAGGATAGGGCCTCATTAGATGTTACCGACAGAGGGGAAGTCTTGGGAAATTTATACACAAGGTGAGTAAATGAGTTGTCCCCCGTGAGGACAGGAAAGCGACGACTGTCACAGCAGTTGGTTAGCTCTAGCACACACACTCACACACACCAACAGGTAGCAGCACCCCGCAGGCTGGCTGGCGGGGGTGTTAGTGTTGTTATTAACCTGGCCCACACAGGCGTCCGCAGGCGTCGCTGCTGCACCGGGGGAGCGGCACAGCCACCTCGCAGGCCGCCGCCGCCGCCCAGCGGCTCGATCTCGCTCTTGAGGTCGGCGTCCGCGGTCCCCGCCTCCTCTGCCCGGTCCCTATTTGGGTGCAAAGCGCACAAGACAACACTGACCAGCTGGAGCGACGAGGATCCTCCGGCCCGGCGACATGCTCTGCATGGCTGCCGTATTGGCTTCCGCCTCAGTGCCTCCTGTGCGGGTGTGCCAAAGTGTACAACACAACACAGATCAACTCGTGCGGCGAGATGTCTCCGGTACCGCGACGCACACCATGTGGCTGCATTCGGCCTGGAAGAGGGTAGCATGTGGCAACCGTTCATTACTTAAGTAACACCCACCCTCCGTGTCATCTCTCAACCTCTGTCGGCAACCAGTAGTCTTTTGGGCTTCAGTCTCCTCTAAGCCTCGCAACAGTTATAAGATAAGATAACACAAATGGTGCTGCTGAGGATAATGACCTATTGTTGAACTTACCTGATCTGGTACTATGAAAATAACGACCCCCATTTGCCATCATGAAAATTAAAATATTGTGTGGAAGGTAACATTACTGTGAAAATATCCGAATGTAGAAAGTAACTCAACTGCTACCCTGAAGATTACGCACATCTGTAAGACGTTCAGTTGAAGGTAATGCACCTGCTACAGTGAATATAACAACCTAGTATTGAGACAAATCAATTTATATCCTAAAAATTGCCCAATGTAATACCGCCTGATAATGAGCTATTACAGAAATTATACCTGAGCAGATAGTGGGGAATTAGTTACCTTCCTTAGGCTAGTAAGTAACACGATTACTACCATTAAGATAACGCATTATTTAGTAGGTAGCATATGCCAATTGTACATAATACGCAACTCAACTGCTATCCTGGATATAACGACACTAGTAGAAAAATGGGGAATTGAGCACTAGGGTGTGGAACGTAGAACGCCGGAGCTGTTCATGCTCTGTCATTCCGGTCGCCTGGTGGCCATCTTGTAGGCCATGTTGGATGTCGGTGACCTTTACCTTTGAATTTGACCCGGTTACATTTTACCTTGAAAACTAAAGAAATCCCAAAAATCCCCAAAATTGAGAAACATGTATTATTAAAATTATTATAATAAGTATTTAAAACTTATTATTAAAAGTTATTTTTAATTATTATTAAAATATTTATTATTAAAATTTATAAAATAAATATAATAGTGATGAAAAATTATTTAAAAAACTTACAATTTCGGAGGTTACACCGGCACTATGTCCAACAGACGACTAACCGCCCTCCAATCAATCACATTGTCTTAACATTCCCCTTCCCCAAACCCATACTCATTCTGTCGTATGCAGCCATTTTGGTTTTTCCATTTGTCATTTGTTTATACATTGCTGGTGGACGCCATCTTGTCCGCCATGTTGGATGTCGGTGACATTGACCTTGATCTTTTCCCTTGACCCATGTGACCTTGAACCCAAAAACCGCAACATTCTTCGAAAAATTGGGAAATAATATAGAAACTTCAAAAAATTTGTTTATGAAATTAATATTGACCTATGACTTTGACCTTGACACATGCCCATGTTCTTGAGCCGAAATAATCGCAAAGTTCTTAAAAAAAAACAACAACAACAACAATTTGAAAATTTATAAAGAATTATTTAAAAAAAAAAATATGTTTTGATATTATTACAAATATCATTTTTAAAATTATTAAAAAAATCTTCATATCCAGAGGTTTTCTCAGAACCATGTCCAGCAGACGACTGATCGCCACCACTTGTTATTGGCTGTTTAGTCCGCAGTCTTCCACCCCCAACCCTTCACCTGTGCTCAGTCCATCGTATACAGCCATCTTGTTTTATTTTTGTTTGTCAGTTGTTTTCATTTTATGTACCTAAGTGATACTACTGTATTAATTAACGATTTCATTTTGATTTTTTCGTTTGTTATTTGTTTACATCGCTGTAGATGTCTCTCGCTTATGCTCGACATATCTTGGATTTAATATGTTTAGTTTTTCATCACCTAGGTGATGCTAGTGTATTAATTATAGATTTAGCCCCCAGAGCAGCTGTCGTTCTCTCTTACATATGTTCGACATGCTATATTATTTTTTTCTTTTTTAGTTTGTCATTTGTTTACATTGCTGGAGTTTTTTCTCACCTTCGTTCTCCTGACATCATGTTTTTTTCGCTTATCATTTGTTTACATTACTGGAGGTTTTTTCTCACTTTCGTTCTCCTGACATCATGTTTTTTTTCGTTTGTGATTTGCTTTCATTTCTGTAGGTTGTCATCTCCGATCCAGTTTTAAAGCACATGTGGTACTAATGTATTATTTATCGATTTAGCCCTCTATGTGGCACCCATATTCTATTCTATTTTCAATGTATAAGTAGTGCGCGTATTAATGTTCAAATTTAGTCACCAGGCGAGTGATATTTGTTTACGTTTTTTTTAAACTGTCAGCACCTAATATATTGTATTCTATTTCCTTCACCTAAGTGGTGCTAATTTCTCGATTTAGGGAACAGGCGAGCTGACGAAACAAATATTCTCTCATGCTCTGTCATATATATATACACACACACACACTCTTCAGTTCTATAAAAACAGAATTTTCACACATTCCCCACGCCATTCACGTAGTGTCTTTACAGCGGCATGCTCACTTTTCACTTAATGAATAATAAATAAATTCGTGTGGGGGTGGACCCAGGGCGAGGCAACACCCTCCGAGTGACGGGCTTTCCAGCCGGGACGCGTAGGTACCCGTCATCCCTGAACGTGATATGAAATGAGACCCTAGGATGGAGAGGCGCGGGAATGTAAGGGCGGGAGAAACGGGAGTACCCCGAGAAAACCCACCGGCAAGCGGCATCGTTCAGCAAGATTCCCACACGCGAAAACCCGGGAGCGAACCCGCTGGGGATCGCGCCTTGGTGGGAGGCGAGCGCACGAGCCACTGCGCTACCGCTGCCCCCACTTTCTGTAGCTAATATAATCTGATTATATACAGCTCGTGGCAGTCTATTCTAGCAAGCGTCCAACCAGATACCTTGGTCATATATTCTTCTTCACGGAAAAGTTTTTCTTTCATAGCTTCTACAGCCCCTGGCATGCTATCAACATTGTACAGTTGTACAATGCTAGGTTCGCAGTCTTGAATGCTCGCCGAATAATGGCTTCATACAAATGTTGTGACTTTTCGTAGGTACACTCCAGCAAAACATCTTATTTTATGGGACCTTCTTCGACTTCTTCTGTTAGTTGCTTCATTATCCTTTGCTTAATGTAGTCAAGGAATTTGCATATGTTTTTTGTACCTACAAAGTTATTCCCAATCACTTAATCTTTCAAAGTTCCCCGGAATGCTGATTGTTTAAGGTAGAAGTGGTTTCACCAGCAGCTAATACAGGAAGTTTCTTAGCTGCAGGATCTCTACCTTTACAGTGTTTGCTATGTCTCTTCAGCTTATCATCTCGTTTGAAGAGGCGTTTGTACTTGACACATCGTGGCATAGCACAGGAAGGTCCCTTTACACAAGTAGTTCATTCCTACTTCCCTGTACCTTGGCCGTAGGCAAATATCTTGTCACGATAACAGCAATGAAGCCTTGAAGAAGTCATCGATGATGCCACTGTTGTAGGTGACCCATTTGAAGAAGTCGATAGTGCTGTCGGCGTCATGCTCGAATAAGTCGATGGCAGCACTGATGTTGCTGAACCCGCAACATTTGTCACCATAATATTTTATAATTGCTAATACAAGCTGAGACGATGTATCGTTCATGTGAGCTGCTGTTAAACTTAGTCTCATGACTGATCCCCCCAATGGCTTATAATCTACCCATATGCAAGCCCTTATGACATAATGTTGACATTAAACCAATAATATTACACCAACAATACGTTGTACGGACATCGAACAGCCAAACACCGAGTTGCCACGTGGTTGCAACTGGCCAATCACATGCAGGCACTGAGACGTCACATGCAGGAGTCAGTCTATGACTTCTGCAGAAGGAGTCAGTCACATCACACGTCACAGATCACTGGGGTAAAGGTAAACGGTCAAGATCACCGAATACATAATGGCGGACAATATGGCGTCCTTCAGCAACGTATAAACAATTGACAAACAAAAAAAAGATGGCTGCATACAAGAGAATGAGTATGGGTGAGGGGTTGGGGAGGGCAATGCTCAGACAATTTTATTGATTGTAGGGTGTCAGTCGTCTTCTGGACATGTGTTGGAGTGACTTCCGAAAATGTAACTTCTTAAATCATTTTTAATAATTATTTTATTTATTTGATTCATTTTAATAATAAATACTTTAATTGTAATTTTCGAATAAATTTTAATAACAGATTTTTTAATAAGTTTTTGGTTAAAGGTCATGGGGTCAATGCCAAAGGTCAAGGTCAGGGTCACCGATATCCAAAATGGCCGACAAGATGGCAGCCGGGCGAACGGAATGACAGAGCATGAACAGCTCCTTCGCTGCACGCCCCACACCTTTGCGCTCAACTCCCCATTTTTCTACTACTAACGACTTCTTTGAAAGGTTACCCAGCTAAGATAATCCTTAATATACTTAGTATTCCAGTGGCTACTCTAAATGTAATTGTCTAGTGTGGTATGTAACCCAACTGATATCACGGTAACGACCCTCTGATGAATGTAGCCCACCTTATATTGCTAATATAATGACTTGCTATATATAGTAGGTAAAAAAATCCCTATCCTGAATATGATGATCTAGAGTAGCAGACAAACCGTCTGTTACGCTGGAGGTAATGATATACGTAGCAGGTAACCCAGCTGTCTCGAAAAAAAAATCGCCTTCCATAATAGGTTTCTAAAATACTACCATGAAGATTACAACCTGCTGTAGACTGTAACACACATATTATACTGAAGATCTTACTGTGTTAGGTAGGTTTTTAGTATACTTTCACATTCCAGCTGTGTCAATGTAGTAATCGATGTGATTCACTTATCCAAATCAAGAAGGAAACAGCCTACCACAGTGTAGCAGCGAAAACATTCATTCTAGACAGATGTTACTTAACAAATGATCGGCCTATTACATAGTCAGATTCAACTTCTTCCAAATTCTGCAGTGTCTCCGTCTGTCCTGAGAAACAAAAGATATCACATTAAGGGGGTCTTTCAGTTCTCTATTTGTTTCAGGTACAGTGGGTCTCTCAACCATTGGTATGTTTGGTTTAGCGCTGCTTAGTCCTGAAATACAAACATGACAAATTTTGGAAATGGGTTGATTAAATTATTTAACCATATAAAGTTTAAGCTTGCACTAACTACAATACTATTTTAACGTGGCATTAATGGGGTATATTCCAAAAGTCAATATACAGAAGGCCTACCAGCTGATCTTTATTTATTTTTTGGCAAGGATTAACCAATTTTAAATCAAAATACATTTGCTTGTATCTCAACAATGCATGAAAAATTCGGTATATTTGAAAATTGTATAAATTTTGACATCAGATACAGCTGGCATTAGCATAATTATGTTTATTGCTGTCTGCATGGTGTGCGAGAAGATATGTGGGAATGTTTGTCCCAGTATTATTGGGATGAATTTGGTTCGTTTACAGAGTATACAAATTTCAACAGGCTGGTCTAATCACGCGAGAAATTAGTGGCTGGTTTAATTTAACCAGAATAGCAAACTTCACACACACGAAAAAAAAGAACAGTTCTTAGAGATGATAAATTTTTTATTTCATAAGGACGGAAATGTATATGTAAATATGGGGTAGAACAAGAATGTTACAAATATCAGAACTAAGTAAAAGTCCACATAAAAGAATCTGCTGAACTTGAAAAATATAAACTGATCACTAGTTAAGCAAAGAGTATAATTGATTGTAAATATTTAGGAAAAATAAGGAAGAGTAAATGGTAGCAGCGTTAAGAGAAGGCGAGGAGCCTCGCAGATAACAATATAAAATGTATTTCTGTAAAGGGTATACCAGGTCCATAATATGTCGGTAAATGTAGCGCGGCACACAATTCTCGCGTCCTGTTTCGCTATTGCCGCCTGCTTCACCTCTGTATTATGTACATGAATATTACTACTTTTTTAAGCCTGTGTAGGCAGGTCAACAAATGGAAGATTGTTTGCAGTGCTACAACGTTTATTCAGTTATTTTTCATTATGTGCTATGGGGCAATTGCTTGTTCTGTGAACCAACCTCTGTTTACAGGTTGCCAGGGAGTTGATTTTTTTTTTGCAGCAGTTATCAGCAAATGGCAATGAATATGTTTCATTTTCCTGGTTACTCCATCTGGTGAATTAATATATTCACCAGATGGTGAATATATTATGGTTTGTTGTTTTCAACAGTCTTCACAGTCACTCAGTTGGAGAGGTATTTTTGTGCTATGCTGAAATTCGTTGTCCTTTCGTGTGCAGGGTTCATTTTCACCTCAGTGGTATGAGATTAATTTTATAATTTCGTTCACGGTATCGCTAGAGAGGGCCCGTGAACTTTTAATTGACTCATACGCGCACCTGTATGCACAACTTCATTATAAGAATATATGTTAAATAGTTGGCAATTATTAGGTTATTTTATTAAACTTTTATCAGAACATTTATTCAACGATAGCATTCAGACAAACCTAAATAACCTGGTAAGCACAGTTGGCGCCCTACATTGGGCGTCAACTCTGCGGGAAACAAAATATTTAGGTCCGCCTGAATAATACCGACGATTATTATTCTGATAAGTCTAATAAAATAACAAAATACGGACACACTATTTAATGTGGCTTTTCAAAATATAATTCGGAACTGACTTGAAATTCCAAATTTGAATGCATGTCTGTACGTACTTCATTATGTTTGTTCTTTATATATTATTACACCGTTGGATGGATCTGGACTGAATTTGGCAAGGACGGCCTCCAGTACCCAACTCAAAGTATTGTTTAGGTCAAAATTAACTCATCCGCTCCCTTGGGCCGGAAAACCCTAAAAAGGAATCGTGTATCTCACGTTGCCTTTTATACCCAGGCAACGCCGATACATAATTTATATTATATATTAGGGTATCCCTGCCAACTTAGATGGATATCCACAGCTCGATGTAGAATTGAGTTACATGACCCCATTTTAGCGGTTTTTGCTGGTTCCGGACACAGTGCGAGGCCGTACCCCGTTTTGACCTGAACGGTATCTTAAAGTGAGCATTGAAGGGCACATCCCTATCTAATTTAGTCAAGATCCGTAAAACGGCGAAGGATTCAAATACACGACACAGTCGTAACGGTTCATAATACACCAGACTGTAAGAATTCAGACACAGGAAACTATACTGGTTTAAGTTCGCTGATAACTGCTGCGGAAATAGCACAGCTAATGCCTGGCGTCCTGTACACAGATGTTGGCGCAGAGAAGTAATTAATCCATAGAACACAATTGAAAGCAATTACAGCCGAATAAATTTGTGGCGCTGCAAATAAAATTGATTAGAGCTGTTCCGCCAATACAAGTTTGCAATAATACTCATATTTATATGATAGAGCTGGGGAACAGGCAGCAATGAGAGTGCTACGCCGCAGTAATGATACTGAGATAATTCTAGTGACATGGCGGAGAGTAATGAGATTGAAGTAATAAACTGGCGATGGCAAGTATACGTTTAAGTTATGGTAAACATATATTTGAGATCATAAAGTGATGTAATCACTGGCGATGGTTTAGTGGAAATGAAACCGACGACAGTGATCTAGTTGTGATGATCATAATTATAGATGACGAGACAATGGCGGAAATTATGATTGTTGTAGAGGTGAAATGATAGCGCTGAGAGGATTATATGTAATTCTGAATTTGACCACGGCAATACCAATGCCAAAGACTATAATTAGATCTATATGTAGTAGTAGATTGTAGTAGATTGTGGTGTCCATGGTGGAATAATAATGGTGCTAAATTTGATAGTAATGGTATTTGTTGTAATGTCTGTGTTTTTCATTGCGGTGGTTTTAATGGATGACCGTGCCTCGAAGTTTTTTATTCTACAGCTGTGGATAAAAAGGCTGAATTTGAATGACTATAGTTACGTCGGTGCTGCTTATGATGGCGATGTTTGTGATGGCGGTGGTTTGATGCTAGTGATGTTGAAGGCGGTTGCTGCAGGGACTATGGTGTTTATGGTAAGTAAGTGCGACGGCAGTAACTGAGGGGGTTCTGATAGCAACCGTTATTGCGGTGTTTGGGATAGAGGTGGTTGTGATAATACGGTTGTGGTCGAGATTGCTGTCCTAGAGGCAGTTGTTGGCATTTGCGTTGTTGTACAGGAGTATGTAATTGAGGAATTCGTAACTGCAATGGTTCCTATAAGCGTGATTGTGTTGCTGTTTGTATTTGTGGTCCATGCAGTAAGTATGTTTATGATGGTGGTTTTGATAACTACTGCTGTGGCCACTACAGTGGCTGCGTTGCCAGTGGTTAAGAGGACGGTAGTTTTAATGGCGAGGACGATAGTTTTCATCGCAGAGGTTGATTGTTGTGATTGCTGTATTGCGAGTTCAGAGGTTGTAATTTTGGTGGACACGATCGGCGCAGCTTTAATTGCGAATGTTCGGATGGAAGCGATCGTGATGCTGGCTGCTGTAACTGTGGTCTCATACAGACGTGTTGACTGCAGTGAAGATTATGAAAGGTGGTTATTATGATTGCCATGGTTGCAAATTGACGAAGAAGTGACACCAACGAGTGCCACCGCAGTGGTTGTGATAAAGTGGGTTTCCATTGCAGCAGTAAGGTAGGGGTTGTTTAGATAAAGGTGGTTGTAACTGCAGCGGTTGTGACTTAGTTATCGGCAGCCTAATAATTCTGTTTTGTGATGAAGTTAGTGTTAAATTCGATGGCTGTCATAGAGACGACTGCAGTCACTATTGTTTCCGCAGAGGTGGTAGTGGTGGCGACTGCGATAGAGATGATTGACACCGTTGGCACTACTGACGATGGTAATCCAAGTTACTGTGACTACTCTGATGATTCATCACACTTCAAACAAGCGATAAGAAAGAAAGACAAGAAATATAACAAAACTTCCGCAGATACAAAAATCTCCAAATAGTTCATTACATTTTATGCGGACATCGAAAAGAAGAGATTATATTAACTGCATTAAATGCTAGCGTACTTTAAGTTGCAGTGACTTTATGCAGAAGAAATGCCAAGAAATTCTTTGAAAACATGCCATAGTTCACATTGAATATGGAATAGAGATTATTTGAAAGCAACATTTATTCTCCCATTGGTATTTATTCCATGAAGAAGCCCTCGAAATTTTTTACCAATAGATTGCTACTCGATGTCGGCCAGTGCAAATCTGCCTCTTTTGGTTATACCGACACCTGACAAAACAGACTGCTAAACCTGTAGTTCAGCTGACGTTTCATGCTTCATGATGGCAGCACTGATAACCACACACACACACACACACACACACACACACACACACACACACACATAAATACACACCCGGGCACGCAAAGTGACGCATAGATAATGCGATTAGCTTCGCTTTGATGTTATTCCGTGCCTACTTTGTCATGCCACTCATACATTTCTTACGGCGCCTTTTTAGCCTATTTAATATGGCGCGACACGCTAATGAGATTACCTTCAGTCTGAGTGTACATATTGTGTGCCACCTAACGTTTTTTCTAAGGCCGTAAAAGGCAGTCCGTATTAAATCGAAATTGTATCACCACCTTAGTCCCAAAAACAGTTTGCTTAGAATATTTATTAATGAATAAACACACATGAGGAAATTTGACGAATTTTCCTTCCATTAAGTATATTTTATGCAAAGAAACCGTACACTTATAAAAAAAAATATTTGGTCACATACATGCTCTTAACTATTACTTACTTCAAGTAATAACGTCCGTAGTGAATCGGAAAAAATTACACACACTCGAAAATATTTTAGCTTTATTTAGATAGGCCTGTCCATATCATTTGCTAGAAACTATTTTCTACGGATTTGACTGTTAACCAGGTTTTCATGAATTTTCCTTCAATTAATAAATTAGTAACGAAGATAAGAATTCAAAAGTATATGCTATTTTGTTCAACAACTAATTTTGGTGAAACAATTCGGAAGAAGAACTTTTATTCAGCTGTAAGTCATGTTAGTATCAAATCCTCGCCATTCTTTTAATCATAGAGGTCTTCAACTAATATTATCCACTCTGACAACCAAAACTACGAGGTTAATTTCTCGAGGGTGTAAACCAGGTGTCGGCAAGTAATTTCCAGTGGGGTCCCGATATTTTTGAAAAGTTTTGTCTAGGTCCAAAGAGAGAAAGGGAAAGATCGTGATTAACCTGGGGGGGGGGGGAGGGATAAAAAATTTATTCTCAAAAAGATACATAGCTCAAAGAAACGCCTTTCATAGGTACCTGAAATAATTTGGTAACCAAACTTTATTTAAGTGTATATGAGGTTATTTGAAGAATTAAAAATGGTTTACTATTTAAATCTTCAACTGAATTGAATTATAAGTTAATACTCATTATATATATAGATAATCTTATTGCGAGAGATTTCATTTCCGATCCGGATCCAGGTTTTTATTGTTGGGTTCTCGCGAGAACAGATAATACACAGAGTGTCTTCAAGGAGGACCGATATCTGTTCATCAAAAAGTTCATTTTAGAGAAAAAGGTCTCACATACGCATTTCGAGCCAACCGTGGTATCAAGGTTTATAGCAAGTTGTTCACGACTTACACACTTATTTAAAACATAATTACCCCGAAACTCTTCAGTTGGTGCAATTTTGTAAATTTTCAACTGCACACATCGTTGCAGGTCGATCACCTCCAATGAAAGTGGATGTTTCTAAAGACTGGACAACTTCGCAGCTACGTCAGTCCATTACCGCCGCTGGAGAAGTTCCATAGAGAATTTTAAAAAACTGCGGCAGTTTCACAATCACTGCAAATTTCTGAAATCTTGCTACAAATTCCCTTCTGAAATCTGACACGCACCTTAAAAACGCCACAGAGTAAATTTCGATTATACTTTTTGCACTCGAGAATGCTAGGAAAGTGAATAAATATTTGATTTTTGACGCTTTGTTCAAATATACCCAGCTAGTGACGGAAAGCAGACACGCTTAGTTTTAAATTACATATTTACTTTCGGTTCCCTTGTTACTCGGGTTTGAGCCGATGAGGGTGAAGGGGCGTGAGTTTGGAGCAACGCCGGAATGACAGAGCCGGGGGGGGGGGGAACGGGAGATCCCCGAGAAAACTCGCCGACCAGCGGCATCGTCCGACGCGATTCTTATTATAGGCTGTTCACGGTAAAATGAGCACTTTTGAAAGCCCTGCTTAAGATGTACTTGTATGCACATTGTGTATTCTTCCGCCTTTTGTAAGATCAAAATTGTCATGGGCCTCATCACTTTATTCATGCGTCGGTCAAGTGAAACTGTGGAATTATTAAGAAAGTAAATACTTTACAAATCTGCTCATTTTTACGTTCCGATGCATTAAAAACACAGAAAGCCAAAGAAATAATTTAAGTTATCAGAAATGTTTGCCTAACACTTTTTATTCGACGTTAAAATACAGAACTACTTCCCATCCATCGTTACCAACTTGACTGGGCGTATGTCACGCAGTGCGCCCGTTAAAAAAATATGCAGGTAGGGGCAGCAACTTTTTTTTTTCAGGTTGCTTTCGAAAGTGCTCACTTTATAGTGAACAGCCCTTACTCACGTTTGAACGCATTCAATTTGTCAAGAATGTTATTCAAGAAAGCGAACAGCTTGCACATTGCACTCGTTTGCTAGGTACTCCTGGTACTTCCTTGCTTTTCCCGTATCCACGTTTTCTACAAATGCGATCACTTCTTCGTATTTTGTTAGCCAGAAACGTAGATCACTTTGCCCTTACTGAGCCAGCGAACGGGTTGTTACAGCGCGTCACACTACGCCGGATCAAATTCAGACAGAAGCTCTTCGGACTGTCTGCGCTGAAGAGTAGAACAATTTCCCAAGAATGTTATTCAAGAAAGCGAACAGCTTGCACATTGCACTCGTTTGCTAGGTACTCCTGGTACTTCCTTGCTTTTCCCGTATCCACGTTTTCTACAAATGCGATCACTTCTTCGTATTTTGTTAGCCAGAAACGCCAGATTACTTTGCCCTTACTGAGCCACCGAACGGGTTGTTACAGCGCGTCACACTACGCCGGATCAAATTCAGACAGAAGCTCTTCGGACTGTCTGCGCTGAAGAGTAGAACAATATCTCACGAAACTAATCACCTTGATCGAGCTGTCTGTGGGGTCCTTCTGTTTATCACTGAGTCCGCTACTAAGGGATCATAGTAATCCAGCTTTCTTATCCTAGATTTTCTTTACCAATCAGTTTTCTTTACCGATCATTGCCGGGGCACAGTCAGTTGAAATGGACACTATTTTGTCATAACTGAAATTTTATTTTCTCGTGAAGTCATTAAGAATCTTGAACAGGTCTTCTCCGCGAGTCTTCCCTTTAAACGGCAATACTGTATAGACCATTCACGGTAAAGTGAGCACTTTTAAAATCGATTTTAGAAAAATTTCACTGCCTCTGCCTGCACATGCGTATTTGAAAGGGCGCACTGAATGACATGCGCATGGTAAAGTTGGTGACAATGGATGGAAAGTAGTTACATATGTCAACGTAGAAAAAAAGGGGGTCAGGTAACCATTTGTGGTATTTTAAATTTTTTTAAATTATTTTTCACGCTCTTTGTTTTGTTTTTTTTTTTTTTTTTGCGCTTCAGTGTGTAGAAATTAGCAGATTTATAAAATGTTAATAATTTCACAGTTTCACTTGACCGACTCATGAATCACGTGATGAGGCCCATGGCAATGTTAATGTTACACAATGCGGAACAATACACAACGTGCATACAAGTAGATCTTAAGCAGTGCTTTCAAAAGTTCTCAGTTTATCGTGAACAGCTTATAGCAACCCCTCCCTACACTCGAAAACTGAATCAGTAATTTCGATCAGGATAATTACTTTAATGAGTCTTCAGTTAGTGAACTGTTATCTACTAGCGAATCAATGAACTGCACTTAGGTTTTACAGGCAGGCCAAGGCAATGAACTATGAATCAGTAGAAATCACTGTTTAATCTGTGTATACCAATCACGGAAATTATCAATAGACTTTTACTGAATTAAAAAGAGCGATTTCAACATGTCTGCAGTCAAATTCTCTGGTTTCGAGCAGTTTTAACTGTTTAGATTTCAGAGTGTAAATACTTCACTTTGAACGCCAAAGAGTCGTACGAAAACGGACATATGTTCAGCATCAACGATGGCGAAAGAGTCTTCAATCACAATTGCGCGGCGTAGCAAGGCGCCTTCTGTGAAAGTTCGAGTGAGTGAGTGAGTGAAGAGTTTTGGGCAGATCTTAACATCGAGGTCTTGAGAGCCGTTGAGGGCGATTGAAGTGAGTATGGAGCAGCGCCGGAATGAAGGGGCGCGGAAACGGAAGATCCCGAGAAAATCAGGCATGGTTCCCACTTGCAAGAATCCGGTGACCTGGCCGGGCATTGAACCCGGTCAGCCTTGGTGGGAGGCGAGCGTGCTAATCGCTTAGCCAACGTGGCCCCTGAAAATTCGAGCGAGCTATATTTATTGCCAGCAGCCAAAGTTGCTGTTCTTCCTGTACGGGCCAAGTTAAAGTTGATATTTTTCTTTCGCTAATATCAAAATAAGTAGGTTTTTCCGTTTTTAAATAACCTACATGGCCAATCACAGACAAGCATTTAAATATATTTAAATTTCAAACCATTTAAATTGATTATTTTTATAACACTTATTGCCAAATAAATAGAGTGCAACTACTGTGGGCTGAATCCATTACCCATAAAAAAACTTAAACAAAAATAATCTCTCGAAATAGTTAATTTACCACAAAATATAATTTGTCTAATGTTATAAGGTAATTTTTGAAAGCCACCAACGCAGTTAATAAACTCAGTCAATGGGTTTGACTTATTCCTGCAACAAATGTGTTAGTAAATTTAAATTAAGAAATAGAAGCCCAACTAGTGCGAAATTTTCTTACCCCACAGTTGAAATTGATAAATACGAGTGTTATACAGCAAAATTCTTCGAAGTAGTTGTGGCTTCGACTTAAGTACAATTAAAATGTAACTTTGGTTTTGAACAAAAGGCAACTCTTGCTGGATCAACTTTACTTCAATTAGTTCTATTTTTGGCACGCTAGTTATGTAGATTACACGAAAATAAAAAGTATGGGAAATTTTGAACCTGCACATATACTGGCTTATAAATGTTTTAATGTTCGAGCCTTGGCTAATGATGGACAAGCAATTATTTCTATTAGTTCGTGTACATTATTGTTTCGTAAAAAAAAAGAGTTCGAAAGGAGGACGGAGATGAGATTATGATGGTTGAAAAATCGAATAGTTTGTAACCACTGACTATGAGAACTGTATATCAAATGACACTTGTAGTGTAAATATTTTAAACTTTATTGATTTCAATTTACTAACACATTTGTTGCAGGAATAAGTTAAACCCATGGACTGTGTTTGACTAAGTCGGAGGGTATCAAAAATACCTTATAACATTGGACAAATTATAATTCCGTTTTGCAAACCGAGCATTGGTACTGAAGCGCAATGCCAGCCACGCTAGTTCGCAAAAAATTCACGGATTTCAATATTCAGTACTCTCAATATTCAGCTAAATGGGCACCATGAATTCATCCGTTTCGGAAGATGAAAGGTCACATCCAGAAACCATTTATATGTATTTCTCACAGAAAGTCGTAACTCAGGGTCCTGATGACACTGTGGAGCATGGAAGAACTTGTCTTCATTTGTCGCGGGCTTCCCTGACGCAAATGGCTGTTTCTGAGAAATCACCGCAATTTAACTCAATAATCCGCGCGAATCGAGTGCCGCGACCAGACGCGGCTGAAAGATGGGCTGGATTCTTGGCGCGACAGTTCGGCTGTGTATGTAGCGAGTGAGCTGTGGTACTACTCAGAGCCTTACACTGTAAAAAAAAATGATGGTCGAATTACCTGACAAGTAACTTGTGTGGGAAACATAGTTTTCCTTACATGTAAGGTAAAATAACCACTCTCTGGAGTAAAATTCACGTACATGGTAGTAAAAAATCCCATATATTGAAGGGAAAAATTATCTTACGACGTGTGTATCTCCTAGTCGATTTGTAACTATACAGTAATTGATAATTGTTATATATATTCTTAGAATTAATTTTTATTGTCTAGTCATTCAAGCTGTCTTCATATGTAAGGTATAATTACCGCACTCACGTACATAGCAGTGGAAAATCCTATGAATGGACGGGGAAATTACATCACGACACGTGCATCTCTTCAGCATTGTCTAAACAGCTAAGTGGGAGCACGGGCGGAAGAAACAATGCTCTAACAAGCTATTATTCACTGGCGCTGTCATGTTGGCGTCGTGGTGTAATGGATAGCGCGTTGTCCCATCGTGGTGCAGGTCCATGGCTCGCACCCACCCACGTGTTGGGGACTTTAGAGTTGACGCTTCAGTTACTCTTCGTCACAGGGTAAAGGTAATAAAAGCAACAGTATTGATACCCCGTGAACCTTAGATATAAAATTATTATACAATGTAGTTGGCGTTACCATACTTGTATGGGAGTTTCCCCAACTTCTGCCAGGGACCCTTTCCGTGCGTTTAGGTCATAGTACTTTACTTGTTATGTACATTTACTCCACATTTTATACGTAATTTTACCTTACATGTAGAGGTAATTAGCTTCCCTTACCTGTAAGGGAATTCCACCTCAATTTTTTTTCCAGTGTACAAATGACGTCGAAAGGAGCAGGGAGGATAGAGACGACATCATAAATGGCTGAACCGAAAATCGAACATTAAATACAGTAAAGCGTCACGCTTAAAGGCTGTTCGCGGTAAAATGAGCACTTTTGAAGGCCTTGCTTATGATCTACTTGTATGCACGTTACGTAATCTTCCGACTTATGTAAAATTAACATTGCCATGCGCCTCATCACTTTATTCATTCGTCGTTCAAATGAAACTGAGAAATTATTAGAAAAGCAAATATTCTACAAATATGCTAATTTTTACACTTCGATGCATTAAAAAAAGTAATGAAATAATTTAAGATATCACAAATTGTTACCTAACACTTTTTATTCGACGTTAAGATATGGAACTACTTTCCCTCCATCATTACCAACTTTACTGGGCGCATGACATTCAGTGCGCTCATGAAATTATATGCAGCCAGGAAAAGTGAAATTTTTTCTAAGGTTGATTTCAAAAGTGCTCATTTAATCATGAGCAGCCTCTATAAGTTGTAAGTGAATGGTACCTACAGATATTGGTTGCTTAATTATTTGATCAATGTTTATTTTGAGGAAAGCGTTAATACTGATTATCTTGTTTGTTTTGATCCTTGTTACTAGTTTATTTACAGCTTAAAATGTTTACACTAATATAGTTAATATTGACAAATGACTAATTTTATATAATTAATTTCCTGATTCTTTATATGTATTTCCAAACGCCATTTATTGGCATGCAGTTTAAAGACATTTTTAAAACTCCCAATACTCGCCTAGGTTGAAATGCTCCGGGTATGAGAGAGTTTTTATTTGCTGCTACACCTTTTCTCCTTGGTGATAAGGAAGATAGTATGCATTGCTAGTTGCATGGAATAATTCTGAACCACCAATGGGACACGTCTTCCGCCCGCATGATGCGTGGACGTAAGCCCTGTTTTAAGTAATGACTCTCCGTCCGAACGCCATGCGGTGCGGACCAACGCAATTGCAGTGCGCAATCCGACGAGAATATTTAACATGTCCGTCATCCTAAGTTTGGTCAGGAAGTTACCTGAGGAGAGTTTTTATTAGTTAGCTAAAGTTTTGAGAGCAATTTAAGAAGATGCCCGTGTAAATATAGATAGTTATTTGAGTGCTTGGCCAGACGACTCCGACACCAACTGAATGAACTGCCAGATGAACAGTTCAGCATTAGCTTCGGTACTCATCTACTTCTGGATTCTTTAAATTCATGCCATCCAAATTTGATTCTTTTGTAGAACTGATGAATAAGTGTTTATTGAATGAGAACTTCAAAAATATGTACAAAATGATTAACGTAATTTTTTTAAGTTAATTATCTCATACCCAGTAGCCACGGGAATAATGGTTTTTGTGACTTCACCTACTGAATTAGCAAAGAGAAAATAATTTTGTGTTTTTAAGAACATTAACTTCTGCACTAAAACATTGACATATATTTAACTGCTCACGTAATCGGCATGCTGCATGGTGTGGTAGTAATTGAGTACTTGCAAGCCCCAGGCCCCACCTTAAGATATAACAAATTTAAACTGGATCAGTCCTAAGGTTAAAATATTTCACACTCCAGTGCTTAAAAAACAAAATGATGTTTCTTATTCATCCAAATGTTTTCCCGTGCATGTTGATAACCAATCAAAGATGCAGTAATGAATCAAATAATGGTATAGTGATTGTAATCCATCGTAGCTAGTTTCTTTACCAGTGTTGAATTGCGCCAAAGTGTTTTGTGGCACAATGGCGCTTATGATCTCTATGCTATTAATAGACTTCCCTACCACAACACGCCTATCCACCTGCTTTATCCACACACACACACACATCTAATTCTGTTTGCTGTGACACTATATGTTCTAAACACGTACACCCGTAGCAATATATTGCAGATTTCAAAGTCATTGTACAAAAAAAAAAACAATCACACCGAATATACCGTAAGTAATATTACACAGTGATAATTACTGTACGCTGTTCACGGTAAGTCGAGCACTTTTGAAAGCGCTGCTTACTTATATGCACATTGTGTACTCCTTCACATGTAACATTAACGTCGCCATGCCTGATCACTTTGTTCATTCGTTGATCAAATGGAAAAGTGAAATCACTGGAAAAGTTGATACTTTACGAATTTGCTCATTCTTACACTTATGAGAATAAAAAGAAAACGGGAAAGGGAAAATAAAATATTTTAGTATTCGCAGATATTTTCCTAACACTTTAGATTCAATGTTCATTAATAGAACTACTTTTTCTCAATCCCGACGTTAACAATTTTACTGTGCGCATGTTAGGGTTGGTGTGACCGTTAAAATACAGGCTGTTCACGACAAGGCGAGCACTGTTTAAGGACCTTCCGAATGTTTCTTTTCATCAGATTTCTATCTTCCTGTCACTTCTTATTATCAACATTGCGACGTGATAAATAAACACTGTGTATACATTTCACCACTTCCGAAAGTTAACGTCTATAGCTGCAATAAAATATATTTATTGTTAGTTAATGCCTGTTGAAAGGGCCCTAAAAAGTGCTCACTTTACCATGAACGGTCTATAGAGGCTGTTCACGATAATGTGAAGTCAACCTTGGAAAAATGCAACTGCCCCCGCCTGCATATATTTTAACAGACGTCCTGAGTGACAAGCGCCCAGTAAAGTTGGTAACGATGCATGGGAAATAGTTCCGTTTCTAAACGTCGAATAGAAAGTGTTAGGTAACCATTTATGATTACTTAAATTATTTCTTTCACTCTTCTGTTTTTATGAATCGAAGTATAAAAACTAGATTTGTTAAACACTTACTTTGCTAATAATTTCACAGTTTCACTTGACCGACGAATGAATAACGTTATGAGACCCATGACAATGTTAATCTTACACAAGGCGGAATAATACAAACCGTGCATACAAGCCTTTTCAAGCTCTATATATTTTAGTGTCTGTTCAGGAATCAGTCATTATTTCGTAAAATTTTTACATGAAATCTTCTGTGGCATGTACGTTCAAGTTCCTTCTTTTGGCATTAAAAACGAAAGAGTTAATAGATCCGCTTAAACACGATTTAGTATTTTTATAGTTGCTTTCTGCATTTTCGTAAGGTATTATTTCAAAACGAACAGCTGTATTAGCACAACGTTAAAAATAATTAAATTAATTTTTAAATTGACAGAGGTCAACACATTTTGGCTCTTTTACTGAAGGAATATTTACACAAGTACCGATATAGAGATAAACTAAAAAAAAAAAAAGGTGTGAATTAACCCCACAAATTTCATGAACGGAATTAAGCATACTTATTGGTAAACTACGCCAAGGCCTCCGTCGTGGATTTAATTAACCGCTTGTCTTTAGCTTTTGAAAGGCAAGTAATACAAAACATTAAACACTCAGGATTTTACGTTACAACTATCATATAGAACTAACCTGTTCGTAAACAGCACATCCGTGACAGACAACAATACACATTCGATTTTTAATTGTAGCTTGAACCGCGAGAAACAGTGCAGTATTTGGTAAATTTATTGACAGCTGGGCGAACGTCTTACTAGGGGCAATTATTTTGACAACATGTACACATTTCAACAAGATCAAGTTCTGTTGACAGTACTGATAAGAAAAACGTTTTCTAAGATGGCGCTGCTTTCTCACTGGAAAATAATCTTGTTCATCTGAAACACTCAGACAAGAGCTCGATGTTCTGAGATTTTCATTACCTGAAAAACAAATTGTCATTGTTTAGAGCTGGAAAAAGTTTTTGACAAATTATGTTAACCATACACATAGTAAATGCATCAAAAAATCTCTCCGCATTCACACTGTTTGAATGTCTGTCTTAGAAAATGTTTGTTTTGTTCCATTCCTGTGGAAACTATTTTGAATGAAAAATGGCGTTCTCTGAAGCAAAATGCGAGGAAACAAACAATATCACTGAACTGTATTATGTAACAATAAGATTAGCAACATGGGACCAAACTCGTCAATTGTGAAGTGGTATTCCTAAAAAAAATATGAAGACTTTTTATAACTGATGGATAAGCCCTAGTATAAGAATGTGGTATTGTCCTTATATTACGTTGTCTGATAAACTTTCTTTATATGAATGTTATAAGCGAATACAAACAATTTAGCGCTTGAGAAAGCACAGCAATGAACAAATTGAGTGTAATTAAACCACGAAGGGATACGAGACAAACATTTCCAGTTTTATAAAACAATAAAAAATTTTAATCGAATATTAAATTATCCTTACTTGGTTTTACTAATTTTAGGACACACAACAAAATATAATCACTTTTTCAGGCATGGAAATAAAAACACAATTCTTGTAAAATACGATTTTTCATAGTTGCAGCAGGATAGCCAACACACTACTTCGTCTATTGGGACATAACTTAATCTATACCAAATATTTGGTAGTGAAATATGAATGACAGTCTTATCGCATATACACTTTTGTACATCAATTCTTACAAAAAATACCCTCCTGTGATAAGTTAATAAATGTTAAATAGTTGAGATTTATTTTACAAGTTGAATGTGTGCTTCAGAATAAATCACAGTGTAAAAACAGCAAAAGATAATTTCAAATTTCGTGGTGTTGCCAGATGTCTCATAAAATCTGCAGGTAATAACTTCAGGTAGTGTGGTATAGGCTTCCCACCGAACCAGGCACAGAAGATTTGCAGCACTGTAGATTGGCTTCTAAGATGAGATATAACAGTCGTAAATCAGCATGGTTCCGAAATAAGCGTCAAAGTAAAATATTGCCGGTTCGCTGCAACCTGTCCAATGGGGCGATACTTAACTGGACAACATAGTCATGAACTTGAAATAACAGTATGTCAAGCAGTAAATCTACAAATCACTAGCATAAATTCCGATAGACTGTAAGCACCGCTATCTTGATGCTGTATAACACACACACACATGTCTTACAAGACCAGGGGAATTTTTAGGAAGAATATATACTGCATTTTATCATTGAAGCAAACGATTGCCCAATTGTTGAATGTTAAACTATAAATACACGTCATAGTGCTTAAAATATAATGTAGGTACTTATCGTAACTGTTTAGAATTTAATAGTGTACTACTGATTTTCTATCTGTGTTTCGTCTATCATTACTGCAGCATAACTACATGGAAAACTCTTTCTGTAATTAACATACTACAAACTCAATAATTACGTTATTGCTTTTAAAACTACAAATATGCATCGTATATTGATGCTGTAATATCAAATGTTACAAACTCTCTCTCAGAATTTTCCTTCCCGAACCACCAAAATATAAGTAATGGCGCAGATATATACAACAACATTTAAATACAAAATAATCATCATGCTATTGACATAATATTAAGTTGAAATGAACTTACCAACGGCCACAAATATTGAACTTAACAGGTACTTAGAAAAAAATCAAACATTAGAAAACACAATTATACATATTTACCACATGTACCATAGACATTTTGAATTTTTATAAGAGTATCACAGTAATACGAGGTATTGCAAGATGTCCTAGATTATTCAAGAGATATCGTACCTTTTAAAAACACACTATCAGTTAATGGTTAAAATAAACTTGTTCGCAGGCAGAGCAGGTCACTATTCCATGTAAATGTATTTAAAATATAATTTTGGTTGCGTGTTTCGTTTAAATCAACTTGAGAGTACTTTGCAGTTTGTTACTGGAATAATTCTTATGAATACTTTCCGACTGAAAATTCAAAGTATAGATACTAAATATGTGTGTTAGGATGGCGCAGCAAATTTTTAGATTTTCTTCAATCCAGCAATGAAGAAAAGAGGCGTTGAAATAAAGCTGGAGAGTGACACAGCAAATCAGAAGTGTAAGTGTGTTGAATATTTACGCAATTCACGTTGATAAAAATAATTATTGTGTATTTCAACACTAGCTTTTTATTTACGGAGCCGCTAGAAATACATTTAGTGTGTAAATAAAGAAACTTTAATATTGATGCGAGATTACGCTACTATTTTTGGAACATTTTATAATGGAAACAGAAATTTCACAATGTTTTATTAATGTTAATTGCTCTTAGCGCTAAATCTGCACAAATGATTGATTAAATTATAAACAACGGACAAACTTAAATTCTTTACGTTTTAAAAACGTACTCTTTATTTTCAATATTTATTATTGTGATTACTTTATTTTTTATTATTGTTTTCGTTCTTTCAGTGTTACAAATACATACTGTTATATTATCGATACGATAAAAAAGGCTTTCGACAATTAATTCCCGTTTGCTTTAAAATATGTAACAACGATTTTCTAAATTTTACAAAACATTATGCCTGCGGCCTTCATTTATTTTTCGCTTAACAATGCTGGAAAATCTATTTGCAATTTTAATTCTAGCGTTTCTTTAATTACTCTACAGGCTTCGTTTTCCTAGGCGTCTATAGGCACATATTTAGGCCTGTACGACATACTTTGAAATTTACTTGTAGTGTAATTTTACCATTTTTACTTAATATAGTTTTTAATGTTGTTTTGATTATTTGGAATAAAATGTGTTTCTATAAGCGTGTTTTGCATTCAAAATACATTTATGTAATAACTGGCCCAGCTATGTTTGCGAACAAGAGTATACATTTACAGGGTTACGTCATATTAAAAAAATGTTTTGGTATGTTTACACACCCAAAATAAACCTTACTTAAGTATATGTGTATTTAACACATGCAGGACTCAAATTGCGTATAGTTAATTATACTAAAAGATAACATATCTTCACTCTGTAAAAAAAAAATACTGTAGACCACACAACCGTATATGTTATTGAAAACACGTTACAAACTCACATATCTCAACTTGAATGGAAGAACCGGTATTTGATATTTAAAAATTTCGTATTACAGAAGTCAGCAAGACTTCCAATCCTTTTATAAGTACGAATTCGAAATTTTTGTTAAAGCAACCAAAAATTCCTGTATTCAAGTAATCTACGTTGTAACGATAACTTTCAAATTCTGCATTAATGAATTCTGTAGTTCAAATATATATTTTAAGGAAACTTAGGATAGGGGAGGCATAATTATTCTACAATCTATGACACGCCTACCAGATTCCAAAGGTCTTCATTTTACGGTGAAAATTTCATTCTGTTTTGTTCAAGAATACATTAAAGATTGTGGTGTATTGTTGGAAATGAATCGTGACAAGGAACTAAGAAAATTGGAAACGCGTTTTAAAGGCAGGGAATAGTGGACGGAACACGTAGAAAATACGAATTAATCTATCAATGTTCAGTCATATTACGTAATATTTATAGGATGCGGAAAATTAATGTTCAAAGTTCTCAAACTTTGACGAAGAAAAACAAGGTTCATCCTAAAATGCGCTATTGCATAACACGTGAATTAAGGCATACAGCGTAGTTTATTTTCGTGCTTGGATGAGAATACTTTGCACGATCATTCCAGACGAGGTTGCTATATTGGCCTTGATTAAATAAGACTAGAATCATAAGACATCATTCTTTTCATGCCCTGATAACTCTAGAAATTTACTACGAATTTCTTTCCCGCAGCCCAGCAAATGTCTGAAAACGCATATTAGAACTAAACTATTGTAAGCATTTCGTCAAGACGAGAAAATAATATTTAAATTTAGCTTGAATATTACATTTTTCTACTTGCACAAAACAACCGAAGGGTTATAAACGGATGGTAAATCGTAAGTTGGTAGAAAGTTTATACTTTTTTATTATGTTACACACGGGTGATTTATATAACGCTACAAATTTTGGCATTTTATTATTTCTGAAGTAGTTAAAAATATCCTGTTAGGGGAGCGTAATATCTTAATTTCAGTTGAAGGGGAAATTGAATATTTATTTACTTGAGGTAAAGTTAGTCACCTACGCGTTTTCATTTTTAAAGAAAAGTTATCGTTCATACGATAACGGAATTTTCTGTTTGTAACGTCATAAATGGAAAACCTCCGTGGTAATTTGTTATGCCCACATGTGGCGTAAGAGGTCGTTCATTATGCCCGCGAGTGGCGTACAGTTCTTCTAGTCAAGCCGAACAGCGACACCATACATTCTGGACACAGACACTCGAGTGTACATGTGAACTCACTTGGTCTCGTCGATGAAGACGGCTTCCAGAACTCTGGCGGCATAGTGAAGGTTCTTTTGAAGCAGTTCAGCCGATATCTCCCCCCTCTGCAGTTGTCGCAGGAGCGAGCGCAGCCTGGAACACAAGAAACATCTCACTGAAAAAAACCACGCTGTTGAATAAAACAAAGTTTGTTCGTTGAAACAAATTTAACTGAGTTTATATGGGCCATTGCATATTGTATCGTTGAAACCAAATTATTTGATCGTTCTTATCTGGCTGCTCTAGACAGTAAGTTTTGTTTGGGACAACTGAATATTTGTATAGCCCTACGTACATTGAACATTTTCGGTTGTCGAAACTATAGTCTGTTCGCGGTATCTTCCAACTGTTCTGAAAACCTGCTCAAGAACTACTTCCAGCACATTCCTCTACCACATACTACAATGCTTAGAAAATTACAGAGGGCTAACGCACCGCATTCGTGCGCACTCAATATAATAAAGTTTTGCATAAGATCTATTTCTTACTAGGCATTGCCAACTTGCGTATTTTCTCTATGTATCTATTCGCACTGGTTAGAAATAAAATATTATAACTTATAGTTAAAATATAAGTAAAAGTTAAATTTAACCAAAAATAAGGTACTTTTAAGTTAACCGAAGTATAAAACGCTTGTGACACACGGAACATTTAGGAAACAACCAAACACGTCAGTACATGGGATATTTTAATCAAAGGTTTGATTCTAAAAATGTGAAGTTACCGTAAATAGACCGCAAAAATGAAAGCGAGACCGAATTTCAAACCTGTACCATTTGCGCCAGAACGTTACATCCTATGAACGTCAGCTAAAGTGACTACTGATGAAATGTTTTCAAAAAAAAAAAAAAAAAAAAAAAAAAGACTGTATAAGAAGCCTAAATAAAGATTTGAAGTTTTACATTTTTACTTTTGGTTTCCTGTTAAAATTGTATCAGAATACGTGCCTAGCAATTCCTTTTTTTTTTTTTTTTTTTTTTGTCACGAAAACTTTCGTTCAATGGTCGAAGCATCATTATTTTTAAGCATGGAAATAGTAACAAAATTGTAGCTAGTGTGCAGAGTTTTAGATTACGTCACTTGTAAAATAAAACTTTAATTTTGACGTACGCCAATCTGTAAACATTTATTGCAATGTATTATTTGAATGGAACGCATGTTTTCAGTTCAGCACATCGTTTTCCACTTGATTAAAAACTGGTCGAAAAGAGAAAGTTATTAAGAAGTATAGTGAACGTGTGTGGATACCATGTCTATTGTATTTTGATTTATGTGGTGTGGCATTAATTACTGACAGCTATTTCAAAACTGAACGCGTATCTTGACGGAGATTTACGATACACATATTTATCATATTCAAATAATTCAATACTACCAGTTGCGATTCAAATCACATTTGCGGAGAAAATCACTTGACATCACAAGCACGAAAATACATGCCACTTTGTAAACTAGCAGTCACATTTTATGACCCTTACTTGCAGTTTAAAATCGCTGAAAAGATAATCTTTTATTTACTTTTCTCCACAATAGGTTAACATGACAAGTAAAATCACTTTAAATGGGGTTGAAAACTTCAAGAGAAAAACAACTCTGTTGCAGTTTGTCAGAATCGAGCTATCCACCTGTGTGGTAACAATAAGTATGCAAACACAATTATAAATTTATTTAGGCTAAGAAATCCAACGATATTAAAAATGGGGGCATTTGTCACGGAAGGATGATAAAATATGTTTTCTGGTTCACACTCCTCAGGTGAGTTGCTCAGATGAGGAGAAATTGAAACTCTTAGATGGTGAGGAGGTGAAGAATAAAATACCAAAAAATGATTTATTGTCAAGAAATGAAGAATGGGAAAGGCTGAAAACGTCTATGGTAACTACTACAGAAGCAAACTGTGGTCGGCAAAGTAAAAAAAGAAAATCTAGAGAGACCTCATGGTGGAATGACAATATCAAAAAAAGCAAGAAAAGAGAGAAACCAGGCAAAGTAGACCCTATTTAAAGTAAGAAAGGTTGAAGATATCCAAAATATGGAGGATAAACTAGAATTACGCCAAGAAAAGAAATTAGAAACTAAGAGACTAATAAAGGCAGAAAAAGAGAAGGCTAAACAAGAGCTAACAGACAATATAAAATCCGACATAAACAAGAAACTGCTGTACAGTATCATGAGAAACAAAAAGAAAGTCTCCGAGCGAATAACAGCTATAGACTGTGAAGATGGGGAAATAGCCCAAAATGTCGACAAGATAACAAGAGAAATGCAATTATATTCTGATAAATTTCTTAACAAAATAGAGACTGCGACAAAGATGAGGAAGCAGGTAGACAAGATTTTCAGTGTAGTAGGACTGATGTGGAAATATATTTCCTGGTCAGAAGTAGAGAGACCTATAATGAAGATGAAAAGTAGTTGATCAGCAGGTATTGATGAATTTAACGTGGATATGATCAAACCACTAGGACCAGAAGTGAATACACTGGGTGTACAGAATAATAAGAGCTATCTGGAATGAGAACAAAATACCAGATGATTGGAAAAAATTACAGATGTACAACACTTCTCTCTCATGGACTCAAGATTTATGAATATGTGCTTCAAGAAATATAAGGAAAATAGTGGAACCAAGTCTAGAGAAAGAACAGCATAGATTTAGACCTGACCGATCTACTATATATCTTATCTTTGCTACAAGAATGCTTTTTGAGAAATACTGGGAAAGAAATAAACCATTTATAGTAATATTTCTTGATATAGAAAAAGCTTACGATCATATTCCTCGTCACCACATCTGGGAAGTGTAAATTATAAAGGGTGTACCAGAAGGCATCGTGGAAAGAATTAAACAACTATATCAAAAAAGTTAAGAGTCGCGTTCAAGTTCAAGCTAGCAGATCAGGATGGTTTGAGACTAGAAGTGGTGAACAGCAAGGAAGTTGTTTGTCTCCGCTACTTTTCAAAAGCATTAGGGATGATGTCATGATATGGGGGAGATTGGAGCGGAACTGCAACAACAGTATGACTGGTGGAAAGATGTATTTGACAGATATGGATTTAAAATAAGTGAAACCAAAACTCTGTGCTTGACGGTCAGCAGGGGAAACTAACCAGTCAAAATAAAACTAGTACAGCATGAAATTGAAACTGTTCCAAACTTTCAATACCTCGGTAGTGTTATTTCAGCTGATAACAGACTAATTCTATAAACAAGCAGTATGATTAAAACAGCTGCAAACTTCTGTAGTAATTTTTCACAGATATTATGGGACAAACTTTTTCCTCAGACAGCAAAAGTATTATTATATAAAACTCATCTGCTCCCCATCTCAACTTATGGATTAGAAGCTGCCACATTGACTGGAAGGAACAACAACCGGGTTCAAGCGACTGAAATGAAATCTCTCAGGTCAATCATCCAGAAGACCAGAAGAGATAAAAACATAAATGAATGAGCCCGACCTCAACTAAGACTACAAAGAAAGCATTCTTGACATCTTAAAAGAATCACGGCTGAGATGGTTTGGTCACATGATGAGAATGCCATCACATAGACGACCTAAGGCATAGTTTGAAGAAGTGGTAACTGGAAAAAGGCCAAAAGGCACACCACCAGATAGTTGGATGAAGCAAGTACAAAAAGATCTGGCTGGTCGCAGTGCAGATACTGGAAGACGAACGATGGCAAGACAGAACATTATGGAAAGGACTTGTTCATTACCACACCCGATCCGCTGGAGTGGAGATTCCATGATGATGATGGTGATGATCTGAGAGAGGACATTTTAGAAAATTAAATGTTTAGCCTTAGAAATGTTCAAATAACGTTAGCAGATACAAATATGAGCACATGAATCCATTACATTCCGCCATATCTCGGTGAAAACTACTGAAAAATATTTGAGGACTGCTAGTAGAAACGGTAATATTTTGTGGCATCCCGCACAAAAGCAATGAGTTTCAAATTTGTTGCAGCCAGTATCAATTGTAAGTAAATCTTCAACAGTTATGAGCCGTTTGTAAGTTTAAAATCGCTTCTTTCGCTATGACAAGAAAAAATATTATTTCTAACAAATTTTTAGCCAAATTTCAGAAGGAAAGATGGGCTTATCAGATCACTTTCCTGTCTGTGCGTATGTATGTGTCTGGTTTCTGGCTGTATGTGTGTTCTCCCGTAAAACATTTTGAATCTACGAACCGAATTTCACCAAACTCGGTACACATACAGTACTTAGTAAGGAAGTTCTACTTCTATAATTTTCGGTCATGCCAGGCGCTTATTTTCAAAATGCTACAGTTTTAAGGTGGGCGCCAGGTTGAAGGAATTTTGCACGTGCGAGGCCGTAGAAAATATAATTTTCTGGTTACAGTGGAGAAGAAAGATTCTTGCGAGACTCGACCCGACCCGGCATTGATCTTAACCGAGATCCGAAGTTAAAGAAAAAACGGAGACTTTCCGTATTTTGTATTTGCGGACTTAACTCCGTTTTTCGTCATTACACATTGCGCTTCTGCATATTCGCTATACATTTCCGTAAAAATATCCGGAAACATACGGCAATTTCTAACAGTGCACTTGCGCGTTTTGCAGGTGCATTCACTCTCGCTGCTGTGACTCAACGGCCATAGATAAGTAGTTACGCTCGGCGCCGAAAGATGGCATTTATCAACGAGTGCGCTCGTGGAAGCGGCGATTGCCGATATGCGTACAGTATATACATTTTCCTCCTCTGTGTGTTGCGTTGTCTGAATTAATGTCTATCAATTAAGAAATTCTTATCACGTTGAATTTGAAACTAACATTCCGTTGTATATTATCAGAGAAATGATTTATTTATGTGTAATACTGACATTTGAACATTGCAGATAGTATTTATGTGTTATTTTCTATATTAATTTGCCTTAATAATTTCCTTTAGATGTTGTGTTTCGAGTTGTCCTTTATCACAAATCTGAAAAAGTTGGTAACCCTGTTACATTTCATACATATCACAACCCTGCTATTAATACGTTTGGCGACTCTATAACATTTAATTTTAATTCACCACGTTGGAATTCTAAGCTTTTCAAATAACTTTTATTTTCAGTTCGTCTTCTCCCAAAAATTCAACAACTCATTTTCTTTTTATCTTCTCAAGCGTAATATAATTAATATCCTTTATTATTAAATTATCAATTACTCATTCTACAAAACAGCTTGTAGCCTATCTTATATATTATCGTTAAAGCCTGCATATTTAAGACACACGTCCATCGTTGGAGGTGGAAAGAATTTTTCTAAGGAAAAAATAGTTATATTTTACATCTTTCTTACTTATGTTGTCTCCTGTCCTCCGATTGGCTGTCGTCTGACCATACCACATCCCTCCGACAATCAGCAATGGCGAGATGAAAGACAACCAGGATAATTTGACTTAGTACTTTTCTCGTACCGGCGATGGCGACCTTTATGCGCATGTAAGTGTCGCCCTAAAGGCCTGGCTACAATTGCGCTGTCCCAATCTGGCTCTTAGGACAAAGATGCGCTGATTGGTGCACGTGGCCCTCTGACGTCATAGTGCTGTCCCAAGCTCCCGTGTCCTAAGTCAACCTGTGTCCCCAGTTAAAGCATTCAGAAAACTGAACCTTTGTCAAACTTGTTGAGCCACTCAGTTGATAGAAAAAGAAGAAGACTTCCGATACTTTCGCGCGCATTCGTGGAATGTTTACGTGTTAAACGTAAACAATGAATGTGCACCGTGGGCTTTCTCAAAACAAATACGATAAAATGATAATAAATAATTAGCTATGTCTTTGTGTAGTCTGAAATATTTAATATGAAGGATACAACTTTCGAAATTTAAATTTAAAAAAGGAAATGGGGATGTCAGTTGGTGAACTTATTTCAAATAAAACAGATAAGGCATATATTACAAATAATTATTCCAATCAACAATCTCGTAAAGAATAAATAATTAGAAATTACTGCCTACAACAAATAATGTGGCGAAATTACTGCGACCTAGCGTCAGATTCCGAAAGCTTACCTCGGGCAACGCATGTGTAGTCCATGTACGGACTGCGTCAATGTGACGTCACTAGACGCCGAGTTTCGAACACGTCGACGCCCGATTGTAGACAGTCTTTTACCGCCCCCTGCTTCTTAGTCTCGAACTCGAAAAAAAAAAAAAAAAACTCCAGCTAGGCTTCCAGTCATTGAAGTTGACTGTGACAATTTTGAACCTCTACTGTAACGAGATATCGATCATTATTCTAGAACATCAGTAATGTTTTGAAATATACCATCACCTGCAACATTACCATTATTTACGATTTCATTTGTCTTTCTCCTACACAACTCAGAATCGGGCACGTTTCGACACAAAATAAAAACTTTTTTTTTCTTTCGCAAGACGCAGCCTCACGCATCTCAGTCTTAGCCATTTTCTCCTGAAACAGCCTTTTTTACATTACGTCATTGAACGCTTTCGAATAACGTTTCGTTAACTCATGAATTCACATGAAATTCGTACTGTCGAAAAACTTTCAAATTCTAGCGCCGTCGGTTTAAGCCTCTTCTGTCGGCGCCACCCGTGCGTAACCCGTGTCCATCTTTTCTTTCCCTTCTTTTTCTTCCGTTTCTCTACCCTTCAGTTCCGACCATGCCAGTTCGTTAGCCCTACAGCCTGGCCAAACTGATGTTAAAGCTAAATCTTTCACAGGCCGAAGGAAGAATACTTACCACGGGTAAAAGTGGTACTTTTTTTTTTTTTTCGTTTGTCAAAAACAACCCATGTTAAGTATAGCCGATTCACGGTAACTTCCAACTTTTCTAAGCCCTGCTGAAGTTCTACTTCCAGGATATTCATCCGCCCCATGCAAACAAACGCTTATCTAAGTCTAGAAAACTACACCAAAGTGTCAACGCATAGTATACGTGCCCACTCAGAGTAATAATACTTAACAACGGAACTATTTCTTACTCGGAATTAACCACACGCCTATTTTCTCACTGTTTTTATGCATAATAACAATAATAATAATTAAAATATTATAATTTATAGATAAAATATTACAAATTCTATTCAACCTAAGGTAAGGTGTTTTTATATTATTTTTCTGTTAACACAGTATCAAATGCTTGTAATACGTAACATAATTAAAAAACAACCTAACTCATCACAAATGGGGTAGTTTTATAAAGGTTTGATTTAAAAAATGGAAAGAAACCCCGAATGGACTATACCCTTACACGCATTAAATGTGCTAGTGAAAAATGACCTCCAGCTTCGCTCGGTTATCGGAAGAGGCTGAATACGGCGAAAATGTTCTAACTACAGTGCACTCCGAGCCATTGTACTACAGGAATGTAGCGCACAATAATGACTTGTGAACGCACAATGGCGCCGGTAAGTACCATGATTAATAAAACGGGGGTCATTGGTCTTCCCGCTCGAAAAAAAAAAAAGAGATTAATTTGAAGGTTAGCATCTTCCTTTGTGTTCGCGTCTGTAGCGAGGCACGGCCATGACCTTGTGATTATAGACCTGAAAAATTCGCGAGTTGAGTGACCTGCAGCCTGGACTTCACAGTCTTATATAAACATATGCAGGAAAAGGCTGTTCACGATAAAGTGAGCACTATTGAAATCAACCTTAGAAAATAGTTACTGCTCCTACCTGCTTAGATTTTCACGCGCGCGCTGAGTGGCATGTGCCCAGTAAAGTTGGTAACGATGGGGGGGGGGGGGAGAGAGTAGATCCATATCTTAACTTCGAATAAAAAGCTTTAAGGTAACCATTTGTGATAACTTAAATTATTTTTTTCGCTTTCTGTTTTTCAAATGCATCGAAGTGTAAAAATGAGCATATTTGTAGAATACATACTTTTCTAATAATTTCACAGTTTCATTTGACCGACGCACGAATGAAATGATTAGACCAATGGCAATGTTAATTTTTCATATGTCGGAAGAATACAAAACGTGCACACAAGTAGATCTTTAGCAGGGCTTTCAGACGTGCTCATTTTACCGTGAACAACCTATATCAACAGTTCATTGGTTACTTGTTGTAATACAAGGCATTGATTAGGACTACAGTTTATTGAATTTTTGTTATTGGCTCATTGACTTTCAGGAGGTGTCAAACATCGCGTCGAACAATTGCAAAAGTAACATAGACGTACAAGTTTGTGAATTCCAACTTGTCCCGGAATGAATACGTGAACTTTTCAGGTCTCTACATAAGATGCATTATCAGGTTATTTATACATCACAATTTTTAAATCTTATTCCGACCACAGGCAGCGAAAGTGCCGCCATGTGCCTTTCTTGCACTGAGACGCATTTTCACTGCATGTGGCATTGGGATCATCAGAGTCGATGAGGGTGAAGTGAAGTGAAAATGGAGCAGCGCCGGAATGCAAGTGGCGGCAAACGGGAGATCCCGAGAAAACCCGCCGATCAGCGGCATCGTCCGGCACTATCCCCATTTACGAAAATCCGGAGTGAACCGGCAAGGGACTGAACCCGGTTCGTCTTGGTAAGAGGCGAGCAGTCTAACCGCGGAGGAGAACAGAGAAGGAAAGTAGCAGAACAACAGAAGAGAGAAAAAGAGGAGGAGAAGCAGCAAGAAAGGGAAGAAGAACGATAAGATCTGAAACGGATGAAAGAAGAACGGAAAGAACTTCGGAGAAGAAAATCTAAATGAGGGAAAGAAGTGATTTGTGATAATATGTTGGTGTGTATGTGTATGTGTAAAAAAAAAAAAGGAGGGGCGCCCGTAGGAACTCCATTCCCTCGGCCTGGGTGTCCAGAAGGGGTACTTCGATGTCCTGAACGATGCTTAGGTTGGAGCAGACAGGTGGGCGAGGGAAAAAATAAAAAAAATAGTACTGATAGGGAGGAGGCTGGGGGCCTTAGGGTTCGGGGGCGGGGCCATTCGACCGTTGGGTGCCATGACGGACCGGCCGAAAGGCTAGTTAGCTGCGTGCAGGCCCGACGGCGTCTGGTCGCGCGGGCGGATTCGTGGGAATCGTGGTCTCTGGTCTGTTCCGGCGGGGGTGGCGAAACGGAGGGCGGCCGAAAGGATACCCGTCGGGGAGCTGTCTCGGCGTCCAGACGAGCAGCCGCCCTCCCAAAAAAAAGTGGATTTATTTAACTTATATGCTGTTTGTTAAATTGTAGTAGTCATTATATAATTGAACATCCTGGATGGCTGTACTGCTAAGTAGGGTTAATAAAATAAATTAAAAAAAAAAAGTCTAACCGCTCGGCCATCGCGGCCCCCAAAAAGGAGAGATGTCACCCTAAGATTGTATTCCTGCACCGAAAGAAGGGTTTCGTTGAAACAAACCAATTTTGTTTAGCGCAACCAAATTACTTGTTCGTATAGCGGCAAAGAGATATTTTGTTGTTGTAACCAAATTATTTTGTGGTTCTTATTTGGTTGCCAAAATAAAAGATTCAGTTGGCGCAATCAAATATTTGTTTGACTCTATGTACGTTCAACAGTTTCGATTATTATAAATAAAATAATCGGATACCCGACCGAGATTATAACCTAAATCCGCTGGGCTCTAGAAACTTTAGCTAAGTTGACTATATGCTAGTCACGGAAAAGTGATCACTTTTGAGACTCTAGTTACTTTATCCTTTTGGCCATATTTTATCCTCTAACCACTTTTTTAAAATAAATATTGCCAGGTAAGTAATATTCACATGTGTACATTCCACCGCGATTCTAAGTTAACGTCTTAAGATAAAATAAAATAAATTTATTGACTATTATTCTTCCAAATGAGAGAGATTTCAAATGTGCTCACTTTACCATAAATAGCCTAAACATATAAAATCATAACGTTTTTAAATGAATACAGCTGAAATACACGATTACATGGGCTAGTAAATTTTGCAGTTTTGCCGATCACCCGTGGCGCAGTTGGTTGATGCGCCGCCGATCTGGAGTGCGGATGGCTCTGGGTTCGAATCCCGGGCAAGGCATGGGTATTCATTTAAGTTAGCTTATGAGTTAGTCTGTAAGCCGCCCCCTTCCAAGCGTAAAACCGGGGGACGTTAAAAAGCCCATTACAATACAAAGCTTCAAGTTTTTCTTCCTAGATTTTTGTTTCTTGTTGAACTTGTTTTATTAGGAGGTTTGCGCCATCGCTACGCATCAATAAATGCAATAATAAACACTGTTACTATCCTACTTGTCCCAAAAAAATGGAAACTACATCACGAGCTGTGTTATCTAAATAAGCCAAACAAATAAATGCAGTTGATTCAACAGAATATTTGGTTGATATAGTCTACTCGCGGTTTCTGCACACTTTTTGAATCCACCCTTTGAAAAATCACCCCATGTATACTGTGTTAAGTTATTCTCTAAATATGCCATGTATCACAAGCGTTTTGTACCTCTGTTAACCTAACATTATCTTATTTTTCGTTAAATTGAAGTTTGACCAATGCTTTATTTAAAAATTATAATGTTTCCTTTTTAATAACCATGTATAAAAACAGTGAAAAAAATGCGTGTCTTGGTAGCGCCTAGTAACAAATAGTTCTCAAACGAAACGCTATTACAAGTGAGTGCGCGCGAATACCGTGCGTTGCCATTTGGTGTAATTTTCTAGAATTACTTAACCTTACTTTGCACGAGGCGGAGGAATATCCTGGAAGTAGATCTCTGGCAGGGCTTCAGCAAAGTGTGGAGTAACCGTGAATGGATTACATTAAACAATACGTGAACATATATCGTTACATTCCCACTCCAGTGCGTAGAACAAAGTTAATTCTCTACGTAGGTTATAACAACAATAATCCAAAGATTTTACACGACTATTTTTGTAGCGCGAAAATTTAATTTATCACATTTACTTATATAAAAACGGATAAATCCAGGTACACGTGCAAAATCAGTGCACTCTGGAGTTAAAAGAATTAAGTTTCCCGAATAAAAGCTTTGAAGCTTCCCAAAGTTTAACTTTAACGAAAAGGAGTAAGAAGCCAATTCTACTAATAAACTACTGGTCGGGCGACAATTTCCGTTCTTCTTACGTCAGAAGTGTCTTGTATTGAATTGGCTGTTCGGTTTTAATAGTCGAGACCAAGTGGCGGTCCAAGTGTATGACAGACCATCCGTTAGAAAAGTGTTATAACTAGAGCCACGAGTATTTCGCGAATTCATTCGGAGGCAAGGTATACTCCATACACTTGTTCTTTTCTTCCCCTGTCGTGAATGGACGGCAGCTCTTTAGATATGCCCCGTTTAACTGTGAGCCAGTCATAAACAGGAAGCAGTAGTGTGAGTGAGTGTTTAACAGTCCTGTACAGAGGCCTCACTTGATCACATCAACCAATAAACAAACGATAATGTCTCGAGTGTACAGAAGACTGCTCAGCCTAGATTACTGCCAACTCAATCCGCGAAATACTCGGGGCTCTAGTTATAACACAACAATATTCAGCTTTGTGGCTTCCAACCCCAAACACTTGATAACGTGAGGTTCACGAGTGTGTGAAGAGATCTGGGCGGCTCCAACAAGCTCTTGAGAGCCGACGAGGGTGATTGAGGTGAGAATGGAACAGTGCCAAAATGAAAGGGCGAGGGGAACGGGAGATCCCCGAAAAAAAAACCCCCCCGCCGACCAGCGGAATCTTCAGGCACGATTCCCACTTGCGAAAATCCGGGAGTTACCCTTGCCGGGGATCGAACCCGGTTCGCCTTTGTGGGAGGCGAGCAGACTAACCGCTCGGGCCCCGCTGCAACTGCGGTTCGCGATATTTTAAATTTTATTCGTTGGTTTCATTGTAGGAACTGCAGTTATATCTTTGGCACAGAGTACATAATAGATAAATACACAGATACGAAATTACTTGAATCCTTTAATGTTGGCGTACACACATTCGCTCTTGGGAGCTGCCTTCTGTCCGATTGGCTGCCGTGTACTGCGTTAGATTCCCTAATTGGCTGGGCTACGGCGGCTGGCTAGTAACACGCCAATCACTGGTTTGGCGAACGACGTCCCAACATGTGACTTGACAGTGACGCCGTCTTGCAGACGTACGCTGCTTGAGTCAACGGCATGGCAGTGGTTTCGCAATTTATTGTATCCGTGTTATGTTCCGCAGTTAAGAGAGCACTAGAGACCCTGAAAATTTTGCGGAATCGTTCGGCAACAAACTTGCCTCCACAATCCTTCAAGCATTCAAGCATCAGTTGGTAGTTCATTGGCTGTTGCTCCACTTTAACCCCAGACCAGGTAACGTAGGATTCTTTTTTTTATTTTCCTTGCAGGTTCGGCATTGGTTGAAAGTTGCTCGGAGCGTGTTTAACAAACTATGGTCCAATGGATGCACACGAACATGTGTACACTTGAATGCAGTTTGACTTGTTTTCAGTTGAATCCGCGAAATTTCCGTGTCTCTAGTGATCACACTTCAATTCAACTTTTGAAAAATTCTCTCCTAAAAAGTATGTATAGCCTAGTCGCGTTTTCTTCACACATAAAAAAAAAAAAAAAAAAAAAACCCACGTATGACGTGTTTGGTTGTTTCCTAAATATACCATGTACCACACATGTTTTATACTTCTGTTAACATCAAAGTACCCAACTTTTGGTTAAATTGAACTTTTACTTATATTTTGTCTATAAAATATAATATTTCATTTATATTCAAATTTCATCAAAATAATGAGAAAATATGTGTTTTCGTAATGTCTATTAAGAAATAGTTCTCATGCAAAATATTATTAAACTGAGTGCGCACGATTGCGGTACAATGTCCCTCTGGTGCAATTCTCTAGACTTATTTAACCGTTATTTGTGCTAGGCGGAGGAATTTTTCAAAAGTAGAACATTAGCAGGGCTTCAGAAAAGTTGGAAGTAACCGTGAACGGGCTATATATTTTAATACACACATTAACTGGAATGCTTCTGATAAAATAGTAAAAATTTAAGAGAATATATACAATTCTGAGATGGCCACAGTAATAATAACCGGCATATTAGTGCGGCATTTACGTTTATAATGATTTTACAGTTTAAATTTTATTTTTCATGTAGGAATATTAATCATTGCTCCGTAGCAATGTTTATTTTATACGAGGTTTTTGGAACGATTAAAAATGGGCAGGGAATTAAATCCTAAGTAGGTCTCTCAAAAGAGTGTTAAATAAATAACTACAGTCCTTTTTGACGGCAAAGGGGACTAACAGGTGCGTGTAATTAGGAGGATTTTTTTTTTTTTTTTTTTTGCTGCCGGTTTATTCCTATGTTCGCTAGCGCGAACTCGCCTGCTGTTGAAACAGCAGCTAAGAGTTAATTTAGCATGCAGGTTCCTCGTCAACTCTTAAACACTTTCTGTACGCCGGGATAATAAACAGCCCGCTAAACCCACATCTGGCCGGCTCTGTTTGCCCGCACCAACAGCCGATGGTTAAGCCCGTACCAGACAAACCCTCGAGTAGGAAACATGCATTATGAATCTCCCGGGTCTTGCACCGTCGCCCGTTAATGGACCACTATTTCGTCTGTCAACACACATTACGCGAGACGTGTTCTTCAAAGCCCCGGCTCCAAGCCGCTTGTACAAATATATCCTCCGCGCAAGGGTTGGCTTTACCGTCTCGCCAAGGGTTGGGCACCCGCCGCCCGGGAGTTGATTAATTATTAACTAAGTGCCCTGTTAGCTAGCTCCCTCGCCTGCACCGGGCGGCCTGTCTGTGTGCTGCGGGCGGCCTGTTATGTGTGTTGCGGGCGGTACACGATGCAAGTAAATTGCTTGGAAATTGTTCTCCTCGGCGCAGGCGCTGCCAATCTCTTCCTATAAACATTTTCCCTTTACACGATGCTTGTGATGGCGAATCTGTGAAGGGGTAACTGGTATGTGACCTGTGTGTTCGTGGGCACAGGCGAAAATGGGATGTAATTACCCTGGTTCGCCCCTCCACGTGATAGTTAATGAGTGAGCTAACCTGCCATTTTCTCACGATTAGACTCCGCAAAATATACGTTCCCCCAACGAAGTGTTAACACTATAGGCTGTTCACAGTAAACTGGGCACTTTTTAAGGCCCTGCTGAATTTTTCCTTTTGACAGATTTCTATGTTCCTATCGCTTTTTTAATATAAACATTGCCTTGTGACAAACAAACGCTCTGTATATTTTTCTACACTCCCAAAAGTTAATGTCTGGAACTGTAATACCCTATATTTATTAGTGTTTAGTGCCAGTTAGAAGGGCATTAAAAATTTTTCACTTTACCGTGAATAGCCTATACTCTTAAACACGACATGTGTTTGTATGAACGTGGGCTGCTTAGAGTAAATACGTTCATTTTCAGTTTTATTTCTGGTAAAGCACGAAACGAAAAAAAATTTCTCACATGCCCCTAAATTTCATTAATTAGATATTTTGATAATTAAATTACTAACATAAACAACGTGTTAGAATTAAATAACTCTAAATTAAGATACCCAAGCCAATACAATACCTACAACTCAACATTTACTTATTCAATTTAATATATAAACTGAACACTGCAAATAATTCATGTATAAGTTAATCTTCATTGTAAACATCGAAAGAAAAATGTTTATTAGTATTAAGCTTAAGAAGCTAAATACATAAATTACAACTTTACTACCGGAAGTAAAGGGTGCGTATGGATTTTAGTGGAAAATATGAAAATGTGGTTAAGATTTTGCTGGAAGGTTCTACATAATTTCTTTTTAATACGAATTGTACAAAAATTATTTTGCCTTAGTCGCCGACTTATTTTGTGATATTTACGACGAAATATACTGCAGTTTCGGAATCAATTTAGTTCGATTTTTATAAAAAGTGATCATTATTCCCCATTTATGTCCGATTTTCCAAAATTATGCAAGAACTTCTGAGTGTATTAGACATAAATATTGCATATTATATCAGTCACATCGACTCTCATCGGCATGTTAGCTACCATGTGAGCAGTCCTGGGTTACATTCATGGAAAGTCAAAGATTTATAAACCCATTTTATATGTGTTTGTTAAGGTATTATTTTTATTGCAAGCGAGGAAGCCATTCAGAATAAACTTTGTCACCAAAGACATTAACAAGATTTTTTTCTGAACATGAAAATTGAAATACCGAAACTGCTTCAAACATTTAAAAGTAGCGCGAGCCAACTATAATAGTCATCATCGCAGCAAACACTCAAACGTTACTAGAAATGAAAAAAAGGAAATATGCGTGCGTTTATTTTCATCAATGACACGTTTTTAATGGAGGCTTACATAAAGGAGTTGTAGATGAGTATTAAACGACATGGCCTTCCAAATATTTTGATTCCGGTCCAAATCCCGCTGCGGCACAAAATAATTAACTTTTTAAAAATTCTTTTTTACTCGCAGTTAAACACCCGCAAAACCAAAATTAGTATTATTATTATTTGTAATCCTTCTTTATAAACATGAACTACAGAGAACTAACTAGAAAATTTACGGAGATGTGCTGTGAATTCACAGGAAGTTCTCTGAAATTTAATGGGAACTCCGTTACTGGAGAAAACATAGTGTCCGCAGTTTTATATAGATCTATGGATAATTATTTTTACCGACACTTTTTCGTAATTTCACGGAAATTGTTTCAGAGTGGTGCAGGCGGGACCTCAAACCGCAGCCGTCTGCAGCGTAAGCGTGTTGTGAATCGAGTCAAAGCGTACAAGTCAAGAAAATTGCATCGAAGCGTCGTTAACCAGGTTGGTGGGGAAAATCCCAAACACTTGCAACAATTATAGTTTGTAGTGGATCTCCCTTCCCGGTTGCACGGTGTTCGGGACAATGGTGCCACCACGAAGCTATACAACGCTTGGCAATACCTTGACAGGGGCCTGACTGTGGACCCACGCCGAGAGTTGCAGCCTTCAAGATGAAGTTTCGACAGGATGCTTAGGCGCTCCCTCGCCAACGGCTTACGATATAATAAGCACTTGGCTTGGCTTAATTACTTAAATTAAGTCTTCCATATTGCTTCAATAGTTAGTTACCGTAAACCTTCTATAGTCAATATGGGCTGTTCACGGGTAAATGAGAACGTCTGAAAGCCCAGTTGAAGAAATACTTTTTACCCCATTTCTAATCTTTCCGCCGTATCTAACATTTACATAGGCATGGACCTAATGGCCCTATTCATTCGTCAGTCGAGTGAAGACATGACAATTTTTGAACCTAAATGTGTTATTAACATACCAATTGGTACATTAATGCGTTTAACGCAAGAGACACTAGCATCACTTGACAGAGATTTAAACATTACACTTGCAATTGAATGGCAAGATTGTGAACTACTTAACTCAATTCGCTGCCACCTTAACATGAAGCCTGCTAGACAACGTATAAGGTAGATTATACGTAGTTAATGGTAAACAATTTTTTTTCAAAGGGTGGTTTAAAAATTCTTACTTTACTATGAACATTCTATACAAGTAAAATGTTTAATTTTCCCTATTACACACTTATAGAAAATGTAGAAAGCACGTAGATAAAAATTTGATGAGGAACCCATGTACGGAAACGTACAGTTTCGCCGCTATATGGATGATACGAGTCAGGAATTCACCTAGGCCAACGTTCTCTTACCTGCGTGCACTGCAAGAGCTGCTCGATGTGGCACTTATGACGTTCGTAACACATATTGTATCTGAGAAGCATGTACCCATACACGTGATCATAATACCTGGTGTGTGATGAATCTCTTCTGCCACAGCGACAACTTGTACAAGCAAATCTTACTGCTGTGCTAACGGGGTCTCGTAAGCAAGACTATCCGTGTGGCTCCACACGAATAAGTCGAGAGGAGTTACAATTTGGTGATCGTAGTGGGTAAGAAACCAGCCCACCTCGACATATCCACCTTTCTCCGAATGTTCGGTGGAGATGTTGTCGGATAGCACGTGAAAAGTGTGTTGGTGTACCATCATGTTCGAACTACATTCGCTTACTAAAGTTTAAGTGGCATATTTACTAAGAACTCTCACCAATTCTTCTTGAAGGAATGTCAAGTACGTGCTACCCGTTAGGCGAGACAGAAGAATGTACAGTCCAATCACACAATCATCGACGATACCTGCCCATACAGTGATGACGAAACGTTACTGAAATCCGGGGGAATGTGTGACACGACGGTTTTATTCATCCCAAATGTGGATATTTCAACAGTTGGTAACAGCTTCCCTGGTGGAATGCACTTCATCGGTGAGAAAAACGTGCCGTGGAAACCCAGACGCGTCCACACAACGGTGTAGGAGCCACGTACAGAAGTTGACGAGTGGCGCGTAATTGGCTTGTAACCTCTCGAGGTGATAAGTGTGAAGTTGCTATTCAGACAGAACACGCCAAGCATTGCTATGGGGAGACACATTCATGGTACACACAATGGCTGGAGTACTTATTGACGAATTGTCTTCAACTCGATGAAGTACTTCCTCCACGAAGTCTAGAGAGGGGGCATTACGTTTGACCCTGTTTACTTTGAAGGCATCTGTTTCTCGCAGTTGTTCTAATTTGGCAAAAAATTTCATGAAATGGAGGCACGCAATGCTGAAAACTCTCCTGATACAGTCGTTGAGCAGTTCTACCATTGCGTTGAAATTCGCCATAAAATATTATCGGTGTTCTCGGAAAACATGTATTCAGCCATCTTGTGCTCTAGCACAGTCCTCAACGACTGAATGGCAATGTCGAATCAGTACGTCATGTTGTAAACAGACAACGCGTGGCATTAGGGGACGCCAGATGTCGCCCGTTGCCAAGTTGGGTAGCATACCACGCGGCGGGAATTTTGAAATATTGAATTCTGTCTTCCTTGTAGCAGTCCCTAGATGTGGGTTAGGAATTACGAATATAGGTACATCGATTTCGCGAATTCATTTGGCAATCCTTTAGATATTCGGTCTACACATGTTTATGTGTTGATCGTTGAGGAAATTTTTATTCATATACGGTCACATTAGTTCTGTCTGTTTATTACTGGCTGAGGAGCTGAACAGGGCGTGTTAAACCTACTATGACCCAACCACAAAAATAGTGAGCTAAGCAATTTGGGCGGCTCTCAACATCGAGGTTCTTGAGAGCCGATCAGGGTGAAGCGAAATGAGCATGGAGCAGCACCGGAATGAAAGGGTGAGGAAAACGGGAGATCCTCGATAAAACCTGCTGAACAGCAGCACGATTCCCACATGCGAAAATCACGGGAATTGAACCCGGTTCGCCTAGGCGAGAGACGCGTAGTCTAGCCACTGCACTTCTACGGTCTCATCACAAAAGGAAAATTAACTATTAGTGTGTATGTGACTGAAGACTAGCCTGCCGCCGAAATAATTTGCGAAATACAAGTACCGCTAATTATGGGACAATCTCTATATACAGCGTGATTCTCAATTAGACCGACAAACTTATTTGTGCAAAATATTGGCTCTTACATTGAAGGTCCCGATAACATACAATAACATTCCGAGAGTTGTCAGTGTATTTTACTTCGTTACAGATATTTTGCACAAACACGGTTTGAAACCTAGTTTTTTAAGTGCTCATACCTCCTCTAATATTCGGTTAAGGTATAAAGTGTCAGATATGTTTTCCTTTTACTTTTTCACGAAGAATCGCTTCCCGAAGTTGTCGGTCTAATAGAGAATCACTCTGTAGATGAGAAGAGCACGTGTGACTGACCTGAGGGCGGCCTTGTCGCAGGCGTCGGGAGTGTCGACGGGCGGCAGGTTGTCGGTGGCCAGGTCGACGGCGTCCAGCGTGTCGTCGTCCGTGAACGAGGACGACGTCGGGAAGGAGGAGCCGCCGCAGTTTTGCGCCGACTTCTTGGTGCTGCTGCGCCTCACGATCGTCAGCGAGCCTTGTTCTGCAACACCAGCACCGCGTCCCACAACCCCGTCAGCCAACCTCCCACTTCTTACACTACTACAGGCTGTTCACCCTAAACTGAGCACTTTTGATACCAACCTTCGAAAAGTGTCACTGTCCCTGCCTGCACGTAATGCTTTAACGGGCACACTTAACTGCCACGCAGCCAGTACAGTTGGCAACGTCGGAGAGAAAGTAGTTCCATGTGTTGTTAAAAAAAAACAAGTGAAGTGAAGAGATTTGGACAGCTGTTAACATCGAGGTCTTGAGAGCCGATGATGGTGATTGAGGTGAGTGTGGAGCAGCGCCGGAATGAAAGGGCGGGGGAAACGGGGGATCCCCGAGAAAAACACGATTCCCACATGCAAAAATCTGGAGTGACCCGGCCGGGGATTGAACCCGGATCGCCATGGTGGGAGGCGAGCGGGTTAACCGCTCAGCCATCATGCCCCCCTAAATTAAAAGTGTTACGTAATCATTCGCGAATACTGAAATTTTTTTTTGCTTTTTGTTTTTCTTTAATGTATATAAGTGTTAGAAAAAAAAATTGGTAAAATATTTACATTTAAAAAAATGTACAGATGCCCTTGACCGACGCATGAATAAAGTGATGAGGCCCATGGTAACGTTAATTGTACACGTGGTGAAAGAATACACAATGTGCACACAAGTAGATTTTAAGCAGGGTTTTCAAAAGTGCTCATTTTACTGTGAACAAACTATGTCATACTTATAGCTACGGACAAGAAAATGTCGAGAGGTCAGTGACTTGTAGACTCGACTACACACTCCTTAGCAGACTAGATCCTCGCAGGTGTTGGTTCACTGGATGCTGCCTCAGAGTATAGCGACTATCACAGAGTACTAAACCCTTTAAGACCTGGTGTACAGTCCATTCATAGTTAACTTCCAACTTTTCTAAAGCCCTGCTAAAGTTCTACTTCCCGGGTTTTCCTCCGCCACGTGCAGACAATCTTAACCGAATATATCAAATTGCCCCAAATGGACAATGTGCCACTTTCGTGCCTTCCGGTGTAAAGGACGGCAATGATATAACACCGAATTTTGCAGGTTCCTACTTAAAACTAGAACGAAGAATATTTTGCGAGTTAAATGACATGTATTACCCACTCTAAGAAATTATTCGGAAATCTACCATACCAGTGTATACTCTTAGTGAGAAAGCAGGAATGGCAATGTTTTCCCCTATGCATTAATTGTAGTGTTCCTACATTCGCTCAGGAAACAGTCAAATGCATAGGGAAGTTCCCAACCTTGTATAGTAGCGATGCTAAACATCCCTATATCTGCAGCTTGATGTGTGGTATTATTACCATATAATGTATAGGTTAAAAACTTCCATTACGGTTTGGGAAGTTTATCAGAAAATTTTTACCGTATAGACAATGCAGTAGGCACTCCCTAGTACAGACATTTTAGAGTTAAAAATAAATAAATTACGAAAAAGCTGACTTGGTGGAGACGTTTGAATTGGTCTCCTGAAGAAAATACAAACATTTCCATCGATCCGAGGTGAGCAAACGCCGTCATATTAAAAATTACGCCAAAAATGATTTTCTTGTAAATATGTCATTACCATTTTGATGTAAAGTAAAATAGGTCTGACAAAAATTATGTACGAAAATGGTCCCTATCCTGCAACTCCATAATGGTTTTTACTGCTAAACAAGCTGTTTATCTTCGCACATTCTTTTTCTCCGACAATAATTTTTTTCTAAGGTTACTGGGTTCGACACAATTAAAGATGTTTGAATTTCACTGTTCCTCTACTTCCTCCCTCCTACCACTCCTTTCGCCATCGCCCTCTCTCAACTATTTTCCAACTGGCTCTTCAGCAGGTGTGATGTAGGTAATTTCAAGGATTCAACTTCAAGCATGCCACCAGGTAGTTAAATGCAGTAATTCTAATACTCCTAATGTCTCAACTGAAGGTTATATTTCAATTTTTTTTGTCTGTAAGAGATTTTTAAAAGTGTCCCCTCAATGCCGTTATTAGTTTTAAAATCATTATAGTTTTCAAAATGCAACTCTCAAAAATCTTAATTTCCCGATTTCTGCAGCATACTAGGCTTTGCTTCTAGATATTTTTTTTTGCAAATCAAATTGAATTTAATGCAATCTTTATGGTGTGCAGAACATAGTGATTCAGTATGAGTGCGGATTATAAACAGGTGAGAGAGTATTGGCACTCTGAATTTTGTTTAAATAGGGGCCAGACTTGTCGTAAATATATATTTTGTTCATTCTAGCGAAACTGTTAACATTCATTTAATAAATAGTTTAAAACATAAACTGCAGAGGAAACGTTGTTTTTGTTCCTTTTGTAGCTTGTAACACAACTGCAGTATGCCGCGCTTAGACTCTAATGCGACGCCTTGAACCTGCCTATAACACTCTTGTGTCGGAATTTGAGTGTTATAGTTTGAAAAATATAATGATTTAACAACTAACAACTGCAGTAGGGGGGCACTTTTTGAAACCTCTCTTAGATAACCAAATTAAAAAAAAAAAAAAAAAATATCACCTTGGCGTAAGAATTTGTCATCGAATCTATTGCCGGTAATGATAGCTGAAATTCTTGTTAATCCAAACAAATTCTCTCTTTATTTTCCAGGCATGGGCATGCCTGGAAAATATTACTAAACGTAGTGTGTTGTCCAAGTGGTGTAATTTCCTACACGTGGTTAAGCTTTGTTTGCATGAGGCGGAGGAATATCCTTGGAAGTAGAACGTTAGCTGGGCTTCAGGTAAGGTGGAAGTCGCCATGAGTGTGCTATGAAGGAACTTCAGGTGTGCACGTTGAATAATAAAGTATAGCTAGGGATAGGAAAAATTCGCGAGTTCAATGACCTGTAGCCTAGACTCCACAGTCATGTGTATACTCGAGCCTCAGATGTTTGTTCATTGGCTGCTGGCCCAGAGAGTAGCCAGTGTTACTTCACACCTGGCAGTGTGGCAGTCTGTTTGGTACCCTTCTGCTATGTCTACAGACGTATCCCGTTTAGATCCAGAGTGCACAATCGTTGATGCTGCACAGAAAGCACAGAAGGGTATCATGTCGTTGGTACAACACACTGCAAGGCTCAATATCTGGGCAATTGATTTGTAAATAGTGTTACTGCTTCTAGGTCATAACTCGTCCATACCACTAAAGGCTGTTCAAGATAATGTGAGCACTTTTGAAATCAACTTTATAAAAAATCCACTGCTCCCAACTCCATAATATGTTTCAACGAGCGCACTGCGTGACATGCGCCCAGTAAAGTTGGTAACGTTGGTGAGAAAGTAGTTCCATACACAGATTAACGTCAAATCAAAAGTGTTAGGCGACCATTTATAATAACTTAAATTATTTATTTCGCCTTCTGTTTTTTTTTTTTTGCATCGAAGTGTATCTACAAATGAGCATAATTGTAGAATAATTACTTTTCTAATAATTTCACAGTTTCACTCGACCGACGCATTAATAAAGTGATAAGGCCCATTGCAGTATTAATTTTTCATAAGGCGGAATAATACGCAATGGGCATACAAGTATATCGTAAGCAGGGCTATTAAAAGTGCTCATTTTACCGCGAACAGCTTATATCCTCAAACACGAAGACTACAGCTCATCGATTGCGATAACAAAATAATAATTGTGCATGGTTAAGTGCTACACACATCGAAACATTTCTAAACATCAGCAACCGAAACTATGCATTAGAAAGCTTTAACGGAGACATCGGCCCGCTTACTTCATAAAAGCGGCGAACAAGTGTGAACTGTCAAGAATGTGAATATATTACTGATATGCCATTTTATTACTCTTACGAGCATAAGAAAAAAAAAATTAAATTGCGTACATCCAGTTTCACTGGAACACCAAGCGTGTTCCAATTATACCGATATACGAAAAGCAAACTCATTTTCAGACGAAGGAACAATAATGCTCTCAATACATCACGCACATTAGAAATGCTATTTCCGAGCCCTCCAACATAGCAATAAAACTGGATTTTCGCACTGCTGTACCTCATACTACGCTAGTCGGAAATTTGCAAAATTATTATAGGGGCCTGCAGTGAACTTGGTTTTCAGACTCTCCGGCAGTAAAATTGCAGGCGAATTGCTTAAAACCCCATTGTTGCAGCAGGAAGACGGAAACACTGGACGCCAGTTCAGCGCCTTTCATGTTGGGGTGACGGAGGTATCTGGAGATCTCCAGGTCGGCGGCGCCCCAAATAAAACCAAGTTTTTTTTTTTCGCCATAAAGTTGTTTTTATCGCATAATTTTCTTTGGGGTTAAGTGTTTATTAAACTCACAGGAATGGAATTTTGAATATATGTCGCTTATTCAAATCGTTATTTTCATCTACTGTCATATTTTTTCAGAGTATTTTTTCGTATAACAACATAAAGGGATTTAATTTCCTAGAAATTTAAAAGATAATGATATTCTTGGACGTCATAAAGACATTTAAGTAAGTTTTCTTTTCCCGCTGCCAACTTTACTATGGGCTTACCAGCGAGTAGAAAAAGTGTAGTAATGTACAGAATTTTTTTTTCAAGGGTTGGTTTAGAAAGGGGTATAATAACCGCGAACCATCTACAACTGGGAATCATAGGACCGCTAGCAGCGACAGCCTGTGACGTGTTGCAATGGCCGTTAGTGCTTGCACAGTGCACGCAGCGGGGACCAACAACTACAGAGGAGCCGCTGGATATAAAGCGCACTGCTGCCACTCACAAGAAAGCAGCGAGTCCCCCCATTGCAGACGTGCTGTCGCCTCAGCTGCACGTACACGCTTCAGTCGCTGGTGTTTCAACGAAGAAACAACCACGCAGTTAAAGACGCGACTGAGGTAGGGACAACAGGAACCGAGGCCCCTTCCTTCTCTTCCTTAGGGGGACTATGCAGCTGCGCGTCCAAGTTCAAGAAGCGAGGGAGCGATTACGGGCGACACTAACACGCACGCCTAGCGCCTCGTCGCTCCTACGCGCAAGGCGTGCAGTGTTTCCGTCGTAACACTGTACTGTGCTAATTAAATCTGTAACATAGGGGTTTCATTACACGCGATGAAAGCCCACAGGTTAAACTACGTCCGTATATTTGTACTTTTCTCTTGCCGCTTGAGGGAACTGCATAGTCATGTTTTAAAACTGCAATATTTGACCATTTTCACGAATTTTTCCTCCAATAATACAATTAATATGGCAAAAGTAAAAAAAAATAGGGCCGTAGATATTCTCCCCCCCCCCCCCCGACAAAACGTCAAAAACTTTTATTTACCGTTTCAGTGCATAGGACTATTAAGCGCACTGCCTACCAGCTGGCAGCTGCGAAATTTAAATATAAATCCCATTTTAAGGAAATTTCGCCCCAGATCGTTAAGTTTAAAGATAGGCGTCTCAAACTAATATACTCAAGAAGTTTTCAGGAGAATTTCCCTACTGCGTAGATGTTCCTATATCATGCATCGCCTGTTTGCAAGAAATTGTTAAAATTTATGTTCATTTTTTTTAAAGCACATAATGCCTATATAAATTGAAACTATAAGCTTGTAGGGACATTCTCCTAAAAATAGTGAAAAACGAATTTTTTTTGAAACGCTTATCTTTAAAATTAACGCACCGAGGTGAAATTTCCTTAACATCGGATTTCCGATTCTAATTTCGCAGGTTCCAGCCGGTAGGAAGGGCCCTTAAGCCCGCAATGATGTCATAGAATAAATAGCAATACAGAGGTGAAATAGCCGTTTTTTCCACGAACTCCAGTCGCACGCGCCACTAAAATGGCGTCGCCATACGGAAACAAGTCGGAACGCCGTTCGCCAATCAGCACCCGGTGGCTCACTCGCCAGCCTGTAGCTCAGCCAATAGGGTACATTCCACAGCACGCCGGGTAGCCAATCAGACTCAGGGCCCGTTTCCAGACACTCGCACAACCAATCAGAGAACGAGCACGCACACATCAAAGAGACCAGCACGCCATGTAATTTATTTGTACTTGTTTACTGTGTGATGATATTTAGGCAAAAACCAAGGAATTTTTTTTTTCAAATAACACATAATATTTGCAAATGTATTATTTACTTTTCATATAGGCCACAGAATTTCTGAATGTGTCAGCAGTGACAGGAGACACTGCGCAACCAAAGGCGATTTTGAAGAAGTTAGATTATTCTAATCGTTTGATACAAATTGATAATGTGTTTTTTTCACATGGGCAAAAGAAAGAGACTATTGACAATCACGTTTAGATACTAACAAACGGTTGTGATATCGTTTCTACGTGTATAAATATATAAAGAATAATATTAAAATATTAAATTTTAACTCACAGTTTAATATTACAAATAGGTTTGAATGTTAATTTATCTTATGGGTTCTGTAAATATGTGGAACGTGTGTGCCCCCCCCCCCCCTCCCAAATTATGTTCCTGTTGCGCCTATGGCTAGTAGTAACATGGATTGAAACTGTTCACCATCCTCGAATGGTATCTGTTTAAAAAGCACACAACGAAGTTTAGGGTGAGGGAAGACATTCGGGCGGCTATTAACAAAGAGGTCTTGAGAGCCGATGAAGGTGAGGCGAGTATGGAGCAGCTCAGGAATGAAAGGGAGTGGGAAGCGGGAGATCCCCGAGAAAACCCGCCGACCAGCGGCATCGTCCGGCACGATACTCACATACGAAAATCCGGGAGCGACCCCGCCGGGAATCGAATCCGGCTCGCCCAGGTGGGAGGCGAGTAGTCTAACCACTACACCACCGCTGTCCCGTGCGAAGTTTAGGAAAGAGAAACCGGGTACTTTTCTTGTTACGTTTGTGATTGGGCCACTCGTTATTTGTCACGGTGTGCAGGACTGTGGATCAGGAATACACGTGTATAAAGAGACCATAGACTAAAGATGGGGTAGAACGATCTCGCTGGCTGCGCGCAACCATCTCCGTGTCCCAACATTGAACAGCTTCTCTGTCAATACGTCCAGCGAAAACGGCGTGGTTTGGATTTTAGGTTAGAAAACTGATTTGTAAACAAGTGCTTAGAAATATTGTTATACTTCCTCTAACCAGTTTATAATGATTTTTTATTAAATTTAAAATGGTAAAGGTATTTTATTAATATGATAGTGCTTGTCATTTGAAAATTAAGATGTAAGCAAACACGTTCATCATTGTTGACCATGTGACTTTGACAGTTGTGTAGGATTGGGTTACGTCAATGTTGGGTACATGCGCAGAAGACGAATAAGCGGTTTACCTATTATTTAGTCTATGAAAGAGACCGAGTGAATCACGTTATAGGATGTTCACAGTGAACTGAGCACTTCTGAAAGACCTGCTTAAGAACTACTCGTATGCACGTTGCGTATTCTTCCGCGTTAAGCAAAATTAGTGGTTCTATGGGTCTCATAAATTTATTCATGCGTTGGTCAAGTAAAACTGTGAAATTATTAGAAAATAAAATGCATTAAAAAACAGAAGGCGCAAGAAATAATTTTAAGTTAACGCAAATGGTTGCCTAATACTTTTTATCCGACGCTAAGACATGGAACTACTTTCAGTGTGCAGTTACCAACTTGACTGGCCACATGTCACTCAGTGCGCCCGTTAAAATAAATGCAGGAAGAGCAGCGACTTTCTTCTAAGGTTGATAAAGGCTGTTCACGGTAAAGTGAGCAATTTTAAAGCCCCCCCCCCCACATTTTGAATAATTGCCAATAAATATATTTTATTTCAGTCTTAGAAATTAACTTCCGAGTGTGGCGGAATATACACGCTGTGTTTGTTACTTACATGGCAATATTTACTTGAAAAGGCGGTTAAACGAAAAAAAAAATGGCTGAAATAAAAAAGTAACTAGTGCCTAAAGTGCTCACTTTACCGTGAACAGCCTATATCAAAAGTGCTCACTATACCGTGAACAGCCTATATCAAAAGTGCTCACTTTATCGTGAACAGCCTTTAGAACTTATAACACAAGATAACATTGTCATCATGTAGGTACCAGCAAATGAACACATGGCAGTAGCTGGGATGTAGGCATATACGATCTGTCGAGTTTAGCTTCACCGTCTAATTAGCTGCCGAAATGCCTGGGTTTCTAACCATCTACAAAAAAAAACCAAGTTTATTTTGTGGGCTCTAATACCCCAGAATTTAATAATTGAAACTGCCACCGTATCTACCTGGTAGTGTTCGTTGCGAACGTTTCATTTAATTAATAACAACAAACGAGCGATCTGTAAATAATTTCACTGGCCCGAGTACACATTTGCAGTTGTATCTTGTATGGGACAAGGCATGTAAGTACAGGAATACTAACTAACTCAAAGCAAAAAATCAGAACTACAGTGTATATGAGTTAGAGTCTGAAGCATCCTTTTATTACACTACCCGCGACACGTAATTGAAAACACATACTATAAGTTCTATGTGTAGGAAAGACTTTAAAAAGAAATACTTAAACGTCGCGGTACCAGCTTGTTTGTGTGTAGTAATTTTTTAATCTCGATTTTTGCTAGTTTCCATGAGTTGTGCTGCGTGTTTGTTGTGCAATGTTGTGCTCTGTTTGTTGACCGGGAAATTGTCCAATAAATTAAACGAGTAGTCACAATTTAATTACTTAATGGTTATCATTTAGGACGATGAAAGAATAAACGCCATAGTAAGTGAAATGGGTGGAACTATTACATATTCATTCACCTTAAAAATCTGTGCCGGAACACGTTTTTGAACACGTTTGAAATAAATATTAGAAAAAACATTCCTGCTCGTTATTGAAGATGTTAGGTCATACACTGTGATTGGAATAGAATCAAAATAGTATTTTTATTTCTTAATGCCACATGCCAGTTGTTTTTAAATTGGTGGCCACTGAAATGAGTTTATTATTTACATAAAATTTCACGTTGATATTTGAGTGATGCTTGAATTACAACCATTATATCTGTCGCGATGTTAATTGTTTCATGTGGCCTTTGAAATTTCGTAATTAAGTGATGCTTTCAACTGGGTTCAATTACGAATGTGTTCGACTAACAGCGAACAAACCATAAAGTGATTAATCGTCATTAGAGGGCAACTCATTTTTTTCTGAAGTGTATGCGTCCGCATTTCAGTTGTTACAGGTTGAAAAATAATAATATAATGCATTTTTAATTAAACGTTCGATCAAATATCTGCTCTTTCTGACATTTTTCTTCGATTACGATGGACGAAATACTTTTTACAATATCTTTACACGCAAGTGAAAATAATATTCACTTTATACCTTCATGAGCTTGCCTCATATTTACAGTTTTTTTTTTGTACTTCTTTGTACTATTCGTCTTAGTCATTTGTAATACCAGAAGAAAATTTTGTGAATTTACTAGACATTTTATATATCTATGTGTAATGTGTTAGAAAAATGAATGTAGGCACTAGGCACTAAGGGGACGCCAATCAACATATTTTACAATAATGTGAAAGAGCATTTATAATATCACTGAGAACTTAAAGTACGGGGAAGTGAACTTAGCTGTGTTTCCGCATACACACACACACACACACACACACCTATACACACATACACATGCATACAGGAATGTGATCTCATAAGCGTTTCTTTCCTTTGGAAACTAGAGTAAAAACTGCAATAATACGGAGAGAGTAAATTGTAATACCACTACCCCCTCCCCTTTTCGGCGGTAATTCATCCACTTTTAATTTGAGGGAAGGTTGGTCGTTTTCCGCAATTTTTTTTGCAACATGGCAGTCGACATCAGAAATATATTTACAGCTTTTTATGTTAATTTCTTAACTGCAACTTTTAAGTAAACAGAGTCTGTGTAAATATATTTGGGGGGGGGGGGGAGGGGTGGTCGTATATTTGCCACAGAGTTCCATGTTTGAAATACATTGTAGTTTAAATATTAGTCAAGTTTGGAATAAAGAACGACAGATATGAGTGTATTAATATTAACGGACTCATCTGCATATATTTACATACTTCAAACTGCCCACAGGTAGGTCTCGCAGCATGTAAAGCCAGAAGGCCACGGCCGCAGAGTTTCTCTTTTTTTATCTGGCACAAAACGATCATCTAATATAAATCTTCCGAGTTCTTGTGCTCTACAACTTGTTAAGCTTTGAATACATATAACTTGCGTGCGTTGAAGAATTCCTGCAGATTTATTCACAGGCGTTTTAACTGTGCAAATTGAGGTGGTTTCCTTGCTGGCCTGAATGGAATCTAACATATTCGCTCGATTTTCCTCAATTTCCAACTTGATGGAATGTGAAAGCACTTTTTATCTTGTTTGTAAATGTAGGAGTTTAAAGACAGTAATAACTGAGTATTTATTTTCAATAGCAGAACTTAGTAGCCTTCAGACTGTCAAAACAGAAATAAATTCAAAACGTTCTGAAAAAAAAAAAAATTGCAAACATTCGTAACTTGAAAGAAAATTATTTTAAGGATATTTTTTTAATAATCGAAGCAAAGACACTTTAAAAAAAAACGTCACGACATATTTTAGATCCTGTCAATTATAACGTAATAGTAACAAACGTATTATTTTATAGTAACAACAGAAGTGTTTGAATATAGATTACAAAATGAGTTTAACTTTTTACTTGCTAAAACTTTGTAATGGTAGCCACAAAAAATTTATTTTCTCCATGAATAATTTAGTAGGAGAAATTTAAACAAATTATATTTTTTGTGGTTACGGAAGTGTTTTCACTTTGGTAGATGTAAGTGGAACTTGATGATGGCGTATGTGTAAATATTGCATTTTATTAATGATCTGAGTTTTTTAGAAAATGTTTTTGCTATAGTATTATGTGTACCAAAATTATATTAGTAGTTAATGACGATTTCAAATCAATTTCAAGTTTTCAATTATCCATGCAGAGCCACGCATTTCTCGGCTTTTTCTGCTCAGCAACTGGCAACCGGTTGGACAGGCCAGATGTTTACATTTATTACCACCTATTTTGTTTATGTGTAAGCAACTTATGGTCACTTTGCTTTAATAATTTTCAAGTTTACAGTATACTCGAACTATTTGTTTTGCAGCCCAATATGTAAACGAGTAAAAAAAAAAATCAATTAGTCACCTCTATTCTTATGAGCAGTAGTTTGTGAAAACTTGTTAGTGTTTTGAATTTCGCATAGAAATAAATGATTTCAATTCAATGTAAAGAAATTGACAATTTTCAAGTTGCATATGGATCTTTATTTACCACGTGACCACCATGCTAACTTTCATTTTGCTTCCGTAAATCTATGATAAAGGGAGCAGTTTTTTTAAATCGATTTGTGGAAAGCATTTCTTCTTCTTATTTTTACTTTTTATGCCTGCGACTTAAAATGAATGTATTTTCTTTTCTTTAGACTGAACAAATTGGCCCGCCTCTTGCAGGTCTTGAACTGTTAGGAATATTTGATTTGTTCCAGAACATTTTTCAATGGCACTTGAAATATGCTTCACCAAATTTATTATAAATGGATTTTTTTTTCCGAGACCTGCGCATGCTGCTAACAAAAGAGTAAAATTGCTTTCGCTGTTTCCAATCGTCCGTCAACATTTTGCATTACAGTGGAAGGGAAAAAAGTCGAAGACAATATGCTGCAGTTTACATACTTTAATATGAATGGAGCGGAGATTCGTTTCGTCAAAAATAGTACCGTTAAAAATACTTCTCTGGTCGACCACCATGGCAAAATTCAACCTGTATGGTATTCCTATATTAAGTTATGTACAGGCGCAGTGCGATAATACTTTGACGAGTTAGTAATGCTTTTGGTAACATCAGGAATGCATTTATTTGCCTTCGTATCATTCGTTATTCAAACACTCAGCTTTCATTAATGGCGTTTTCACACAATTGATATCATCGAAATTTTTATTTCATTTAACGCGTATAATTTCTGCAGTTTTTGGCACCGAACGTGTTTGGATTTCTTTTTATCAAAGGATCTATTTTGGGTAAAATACATTTGAAATGTATTACATCTGATTACCGGTGCATTGTTTTTTGCCTGAGCGGTAATGGCGTGGATGTGTACGTAAATACGCGTCTTTGTGACGAAACGCGTACTCTTACGTGTTTATTCTGAAACAGGTTTTTTATTTCTTTCTCTATCGTCACACAAGATTTTAATTGAACACTCAACCAAACTTGTACACATACCTCGTCATACACAAACGTGCCTCCGAAGTCTCTATTTAAGTATTCCACTATTAGCGTTATGAAATAATTCCAGGTTCGCAAAAGTGCCACGAGAACAAGTTGAGCTGTAGTAAGAAACAACGAGCTCTGTTCTTTGAACTTCGATTTTTTTTTTTTTCAGATAAGAACGTAATTCTGCAAATTTCGTGGTCATGACTGCCAATAGTCGTGGTCATGACTGCCAATAGTCGTGGTCATGACTGCCAATGGTGCTTTAGTCGTACAAAATTGGACCAAAGAGTTTCATATTCACTACATTTATATGTAGAATATGACAGGCGACATTTCTTTCAGTTTGCAAGCTAATCCCAGTCAATCGAAATTCAGTATAGACGAGTACTTTTTCTTGGCTCAAATGTAGTGACCTTGCGTCTCACAATGCTATCTCCGGTGAGAATTTCTGTGGAAACTTTTCAACATTTTTAAACTTACAAAACATTTACCGTATATAAACGTTACTATTCACGCTTCTGTGAATAAAATGTTATATATATAACTCCGAAGTTCCGCGCAAGAAGCTAAAATTGCCGACTATAGCCTGTTTACTTTTCGAAAAATCACCCCACGTATGCGTGTTTGAATCTTTCCTATGAGCCCGTGTATCACAATCGTTTTATACTTCCATTATTTTTGGTTGAATTGAACTAAATCTTATACTCTTTCTATATATTATAATATTTAATTTATAATTATTACGAATTAAAACAGAGAAGAAAATAGGCTTGTTGGTAATGCATAGTAATATATAATTATTCTTATGTGAAATATGATTAAGCTGAGTGCACAGAAATGCGGTGGGTTGTCCCTTTGCGTGTAATTTTTTTTTTAGACTGAATGCAGAACTGTAGCAGAGCTTCAAATAAATTGAAAGTAAGCACAAATAAACTATAGCATCGAATTCCTGGCGTTCCTTTTACTACCACGCAGTAACGGGTAATTGGAATTATAAACGAGGAACGCCATGGCTTGTGATGAAGTTCGGTTGGGAGCATGCTGGGATACAAGAACAGCAATGCAAATAGAGACAACTAAGCACTTTCTTCATGTAAAGAGGTTCTCCATCTCGGCAGATGTGTTGTGCGTTATATAGGCCTAACGCGGACACCCTCGCAATTTCCGGAACGGTTGCAGGTCACGAAATGCGGTTTTCGCTAAATGAAATAACTTACGGGGGCAAGTAATTTGCCGCAAAATGACTATTCGTAACACATGTATGGACAGAAATAATTGAACCACGTATGATTTATTTTTTCCCCCGGGAAACATACATTTATTTCAACAGCATCTGAAAGCACGTGCAAATAGGAATTCAGTGATATGGCGTACGCAATGGAAAGTAACATAGAAACGCCAAGAAATAATGTGCCAATATTAAGTTAGGTGGGCCGGTAGCATGGGACAGTTGACTTGTACTCACAGCTGTAAGCAAGCAACATGCGCCGTGACTCATCCTGGCGGGAACAGCTTCCTTATAGCAGCGTAGCGCTTACCTTAATGTGGCAAGAGGCAAGGATTGCGACACTGAACAAAGGAGGACACCGCAGCAAAGGGAAGATAGGCAATGTGAGTGCAAGTCTGATATCAATACATTACATTTTGTTCAGATACCAACGATATTCAGGAGATTGGTTTCCTAGTACAAAATAAATTGTTTTATTGAAAGCATGGTTTAACGACACACGAGCAGAAAGCCATAAATAATTAGTGAATATTCCGGAAAATCTGGTTAGTTTTCGGCGGAACAAGCACTTAAAACACCGGTGACGCTTGTAGCTAATTAAATGTAAACATCGACTTGGTATCAAGAGAATCGCAGTGATTGAGGGGTCGCATCATTCGCATCTCACTACGGCGAACTAGGTTCGAATCCCGGCCGAGTCATTCGTACGTGGGGCACGTGTCGGACAGCCATTGGCAGATGAGGTTCTCTAGGGGTATACCCTCCCCCCACTCCCATGACATTACCCATTACTGCTCTATCAGCATCTCACTTAACACCCATGGGTGTCGCCAAAATTCTCCTTCTCTTCAGATTTCAGATGATCACAGTGCTGTTGGTAACTATTAATTGAAATAATTTATATGTACTGATGTCCTATTATATTATGTCGACGTAGCCTTTACATTTATTGGGGCCACGGTGGTGTAGCGGGCAGACTATTCGCCTCCCACCAAGGCGAACCGGGTTCGACTCCTGGCTGAGTCGCTCCTGGATTTTATCATGTAAGGATCGTGCCGGGCAATGCCACTGGCTGGCGGGTTTTCTCGAGGATCTCCCGTTTCCACCGCGCTTACATTCAGGTGCTCCACTCTCATCGGCTCTCAAGACCTCGATGTTAAGAGCCGTTCTAACCTCTTCACTTGACTTTACACTTGTTGACTCAAACTTCGAAAAATGGCAGGTTTTGTTCGTTCGTAAATAACATTAAATAACCTTGCGTATTTGGTCAAATAAACATTTTATTTGTATTTCTCTATAAATAAATAAAAACATAGACGAAAATGTGTAATGGAAATGACTAACAAAAATAATTCCTGTTTAAATATAATAAAATAAGTTTTTTAAGCGGGCAATTTTTATGGATGCGTTAATTTTTTAAGGCGGTATTGCAATTTATTGTTGCGTGTGAAAAATGCTTCTTTCCTAGTGTCAGTTCAGCGTGGAAATACGGTGCGTTTTTACTCTCCCGACTTTTATTCTATCCTAGACTATTTTCGTTTAGTTTACATTTGGCAGAAGGATGCGTTGTGAGTGGCAAGGCTTCACAAACATGCTGTAAAAGTAGAACGTTCGAAAAATTGGCGACAAATTTAATCGATTTCTTTTACTGGCGTGATGATAACGTATTTATTTTCCTAATGATTTCGAACAATACAAGAATACTAACGACTCGGTGCATAGAAATATTTCTATGCATGGCGGGAGAGTGACTCGTGCAAAACAGACAGAATGTAGAAACTGAGAAGTGCCAATAAAAGTATACAATTGACCGCGAATGAGCTACACTCTAAATTCGAATCGGTGGGAAACCAATGATTCGCAGTGAAATTCAACTACTGGAATCAGCGATAATGGCCACTGATTGTTTTAGTGAAAAAATTCCACTGATTTAATAACTGACGTGAAATTATTTCACTGATTGAATAAGTGATAGCCGACCACAGCGGTGAATTAAACATTGTTTTTATCGAATGTAGCCAAACAATTGCGTAAATTAAAAATATTTACGATAGTTTACTATTCACATTGCGCAAGTTATCGTAATTAAAAAAAGGGAATAAAGTTTTAGGAGGTGGTCGAGATTGATCCCGCACCCCTTCAGACTCTAGAGCAATACCGTATCATCTGCGCTACTACGCCTACTTAAATATCAAAAGGAAAATGCATTACTTGTAATTTCGATGCTAAATTGTGAAAATGTAAATTGTATGCTCTTACTATTCGTTTTTGGTTTATTTGATACCGTTAGAAATGCTAAAACGAATATTATATATGAGTGCGCTCTCTTCACCACATTAAATGCAGTTTAAACCTTCAAACAGGGCGCTGTGATGATTATATGGAATCGAAATGAAAGACGTACAAACGGAATTAAAGGCGATTCAGATTTAGAGTGTAGAACTATGAATTTTTTCTGGATATTAAACTCGCGTTTTTCGATGTTGGCGTAATTTATATTCGTGCCGTCTCGTCAGGTTAGCTTGTTATGTTTTTGGGGGGTCGAGATGGAAAATGAAGTTCGCTGAAAAGTGACTCGCGTATCAGACTCGTCCCTGTAGCCTGGAAAGAGGAATCAGCGCAAGAATAATTAAGTGCTGCCAGAAGAAGTGGCTGTCGAGCACTCGAGCGAGATCGCCAGAAGAAGTGGCTGTCGAGCACTCGAGCGAGATCGCCAGAAGAAGTGGCTGTCGAGCACTCGAGCGAGATCGCCAGAAGAAGTGGCTGTCGAGCACTCGAGCGAGATCCGTCGAGCTGAAAACACGCCGCCTCCCGAGAGAGGAGGCGAATATTAAAACGCGCTGTAAGGACAGCGTGTTGGGATAATTGAATCGGCGAACAGATGATAAAATTACCGCTACGCTAAACGTATGAATGAGCCAGCTACGGTCTCCAAGCGAAGCTTTCTATTCTGAACCCCAAATGAAATATTTTCATTACAACTGTTCTACAGACAAAATATTGTTTTCTTGACTCCGAGGATACTTTATTGTTTCGTTGCAAGATTTTGTCAACAACTTCATACAAATACCAAATTACTTAAAAAAATAACATTCACGATGCTTTTAAGCGTAAATATTTAATTTGTATAAATTTCGAAAAGTGGTTTTAACCCAAACTTTGGTCCCAGCTAATTCTTTGCCGCAATTTTTTTTTGTAATAGTCTTGTTAGTGTAGTATTCTCGCAAGATGCTTGAAAAGACTACCGATACAATTAAATAGTATTTATTCGTGAATTTTAAAACTTTTAGGACGGTACAAGTTGAGACATTTGGGGCAAAATAGCAGTGAATTGCGTATATATTTCACTTCAGGAGCACCAGATATACTGGTTTGTGCATATCCAGTTACCATATGGTCCTATTGGTCCGCAACATACAGTGCACGCCTACTTAACTGTGCATCGTTGATTATTGGATGGCTATCGGCCAATACAATGCCGAGCTGAGAGCTTACTAAAACTAAACAATGTATGCCGTATGCCAGAGGGTATACAATCCGTCACATTCAGTTCAGTGACTACTAAAAGCACCTGAGTTTCGCGAAAACATTTCCACGCTTGCTAAACGTTAATATCTTCAGTATTTACTTGTAGTATCCTGTCAGCTGTAGGCCACATGTCTTTGTAATCAGATATTGTGATATTTGACTTTGCCGATCATAATTAGGTTACTTTGGCAATGCATTTGTATGTTTCGCGAATAGTCATCGAAGATGCATGGCCTTGAGAACCACATAATGGCGAAAGAGGCTGTGCAAAAATATGTTTGGAAATAAAACTAGACAGACGCAGTTTTAATGTGAAAATCTGGTGTCCCTAATAATTAAACTATATGTTTACGAAAGTTATTGTTGAAGTGATTCATGTCAGTAATGATTTTCGTAAATAAAGCTATTTTTGCCAGGCCGAACACGTCTCACAACTACACGCATGACACCTGACCCCGACAATAACGGGGGAAAAAAAAAATCTAAAATAATATCTGTGTTATACACCAGTCAACATTTTCTCTTAACGTTCACAACAAAATATTAGTTGCAGCTACAGTCATAATCCAGCGAGATTTAAATTTCTGATTTATCTGGCTTTAAAACAGACAATGCTAACACACACTGGAAGAAAATATACTGTATAATCTATTCTCGGTTCCTTCACACTTTTTGAATCGAGCCTTTGAAAAAATCACACCAGGAATGACGTGTTCGGTTGTCTCCTGGATATGTCATTCATCACAAGCGTATTGTATGTATAGGTGATTCACGATAAAATGAGCACTTTTTAAGGCCCTGCTGAATTTTTCTTTTTCATCGGATTTCTGTCTTCCTGTCGCTTTTTAAGGTAAACATTGCTGTCAGACTAATAAATACAGTGTATACATTTCATCATTCCAGATAGTTGACGTCTGGGGCTGCGATAAAATATATTTATTAGTGCTTAGTGACTGTTGGAAGGGCCTTAAAAAGTGCTCACTTTACCGTGAACAGCCTATACTTGTGTGTTGGTAATGCATAGTAAAGGCTGTTCACAGTAAACTGAGCACTTTTGAAAGCCCTGTTGATGATTTGCTTGTATGCACGTTGTTTTTTCTTCCTTCTTATGTAAAGTTAACATTGCCATGGCCTCATCACTTTATTCATGCCTCGGTCAAATGAAACTGTTGAATTATTAGGAAAGTAAACATTTTTCAAATCTGCTCATTTTTACACACTGATGAATTTAAAAAAAACAGGAAGCAAAATAAATTATTTTAATGATCGTAAATGGTTACCTAACATTTTTTATTCGATGTTAAGATATGTAACTACATTACATCTATCGTTACCAACTTTACCGGGCATATGTCACTTAGTGCGCTCATTGAAGTATATGCAGGCATTAGCAGTGCTTAATTTTTTTCCTAAGGTTGATTTCAAAAGTGCTTACTTATTCGTGAACAGTCTTTAAAAATGTTGTTGTAACACTACAAGTAAGATTTGCGTTTGACTGCGTCTTTACAACACACTGTTTTATAAAATATCATAAATTATTTATCCATAACTACGTTAATAATAAATTGAAACTACACGGTACTTCATTGTTAAAACTGAATTATAAAATCACGTATCCCACAGCAACGCGTTCGATAACATACAGTGTATGTACTTTTAGGAAAATTCTTAACATGACAAATGGAGAGATCCTAATCAACTTGGAATTTTTTGCAAATGTTCGTAACCAAACTTCATAACCGGGCATTAGAAATTAAAGCTTCATATGACATACTGGACAACTTAAGAGAAGTTTTGAAGTTTGTGTAGTTTTAGTTATGTTTTTATTTTCCCACATGGAAAATAATTTTTAATATATATTTAGTTACAATTTCACTCTTAAAATTCAGTGGGCTAAACCCAGTTCGTAAACGTATGGAGGTTATAATTAAAGAAAAGAAATAATTATAATTTCCTAATTTTATTTACAATATCTACAAACAAAATTATCTCAACTCAACATCTCACAATAAATTGATTTCACTTACTGTTTACAAATAATGACTTCGATTAATTCAATTTACAATTACCTCAAATAAATCAATGGAATTAAATAATTAAAAAAAAAAATCAGCCCCAATAGGCAGTGTATCAAAACCCCTTCGATGATGTTATTAATTTTATAAATTACGTGTCCGTATTTTACAGTTCCAATACTTACAATAAAATCCGTAATACACTTCCATTCAGTCCCACCTCAGTTCAGTCCATGTCCCACCAGTCAGCAATGTTCTAGAATCCTCCGAGCGCCCTCACGCACAGTCGCCTTCACTCGTAGGGTTCGACGCCCTCTCGTGCATTCCCAAACGCACGAACGCCTCGTCCACCGTCATTCCGCACTATACTTCACGCCCGCACTCAGTCAGATGGCCTTCGCCTGCTGGCCGCTGGACCGCTGCGGTATTCATAGAGTCGTAGGCCATCACCCAGAAATTTCTCTAAATAGCGTGCTGCGCTGAGTGTCCTAATTCCCAGTATTTCAATGTTTCAATCAGTTAACAATACCTGACTGAGTCAACAGTCACTCCAGTGACTAATTAATTTATAAACTAATAAAACCAATACAGAATACTTTCTAATATGTGTTTCGTCATTGAAAACACCATTTTACGAGGTGACACGAACATCCAGTCTTTCATTCCGTTTTAACGTATTTCATTTCGTTTTCATGTAATCATCACAGCACTCCATTTGAAGGTTTAAACTGCACGTAATGTGGTGAAAAGAGTACACTAATATGTGTTTTTCGTTTTAAAAATCCTAACGTTACCAATTAAACTTAAAACGAAAATAAATTACATACAATTTAAAACTACACACTTTCGATGAGTAACTATAAGACATATATTGTTGTTCTTCATTACCAGTGTGACTTGACAGCTCAGATTGTGCTCTGCCTCGTTGCTCAGTGGCAGTGTGGCCGACTTGTAGTCGGAGGATCGGGATATCACGCCCCGGTTACTCCGCGGCAGATTTTCAATTCGCATGTCGTGCACATGTGGACTGTGAATTTGTCATCAAGTCGGTCTAACTTGAGCTCGTCAAACGTCCCGAACACCCACTGTCAAGTGTCACAAACGCTGTGTCCAACGGCACATGTATCGATCAGTATGTCAATAAAGTCAACTTTAAAAATAATGTAGACATAGTAAGGCAATGGCCTAAATGCAAAGTGCGTTCAACCCCGGCAACCGGAGGAGATTTTTTAATTTTTTTTAAATACGGTAAATTGCGCAATTTAAATAGTAAACTATAGTAAATTTGTTTATTTCTCGAGATTATTTGGCTAAATCTAATAAAAACAATATTAAATTCGCCGCTGCATTTGGCTGTCACTTTTTCAATCAGCAAAATTGTTTCACGCCACTTATTTGATTAGAGAAAGTCTTTCATTCACACAACCAGTGGTTTTATACTGATTCTAAGAAGAGCCATTTTCACTGATTCAATTAGTTGGATTTCTCTGCGAATCAATGGTTTTCCAGGCATTCGAATTTAGAGTGTGCCTTGAAAAGCTTGGTTACTTAACCCATTCACTCCGGAATTAATTTCCGAGCTCAATTTTGCAAACTTTCAATATTTCGATGTGCGCTGTACTTGTGACGGGTATGCCCCTCGTAACCAATGAATTACCTGCTGCGTATTCGTCGATGTCATTCACAAATAAGAAGCGCAGGAAATCCAACAAATGATATTTCACACAAGGGAGATGCTCAAAACACCGGCCACTGGATCCTTGTCACAGTTCCAACCACAAATATATATCGTGTGCAACATATTGTTACACTTCGCTGCTGCTCGTCTCTACCCTTGACGCCATCCTGCTTGCGAGAGCGAAGGGATGTCACGTGATCGTGATGTGTTAAGCCGGGAGAATATTCACAAAGGCAAGCCACTGCGTGCCGCCCCGATAAGCCTGTCGCAACTCGCGCGCTCTTGACCTTCAGCGGATTGAATTTTTGCAGTTATCTAAAAGAATGTTCTGTGTCATTGCCGTCACCTTTCTCTCAGCGAAACTCGGAGTACGGGGAACCTTCCAGGTTGAGCCACCGAGACTATTTAATCTGCGATGAGTCTCCGTGGCTACAAGTTTTGAAAGTTGAGAGCTTGGGGGATCGTGCGACCTAAAGCGACATGTGTGCGAAGACGACGAGCCAACGGAGCGTCGAATTTCGGCGAGAGTGAAGTCTGCGGACTGCGAGCATAGATACGGTGAAGAGTGAAACTGACGAGCCGGACCAATGAACTGGCTGAGTGAGTGTAAAGCATTCGGGATGCAATAGATAGATTGTATATGTGTAAGTAATAAGTCTCAATTAATTGTATGTAACAAATATAGATAAATTAATACAGACTTTAATCAGACTTGAGATAGACATTAAATATTGTGCTTACTGAGAATAACAAGAATATAGGCTGTTCACGGTAAATTGGGCACTTTTTTTGCCCTAGTTACTTTTTCCTTTCTGACATATTTTATCCATTAAACACCTTTTTGAATAAAAATGGTTATGTTTATAATAAACTAATAAACACAGCATGTATATTCCACCGCACTCGGAAGTTGACGCCGAAGGCTAAAGTAAAATATATTTACTATCCTCTCAAATGACCGGGCTTTTAAAACTGCTCACTTTACCGTTAACAGCCTTTAATAGTGGAGATAGCTAGCTTAATGTTGTAAGCTGTGTGAATAAATTAAGTTGTTTGGTTTTTATCAAGACCTCCATCCGTCACGAATTAGAGTACGCCCCTCTGACGTCATGTAACAATATTGTCGATCATGTACAGTACAATGGGACTGAGTGGTTTAAATATTCATTCTGAAAAATTAAGCTATGGGGGAGTTTACGTAAGTACAATATGGCGGGGATATCTAAAAAAAAAATTATATTCTAGCGTGTCTCTGTCGCCCTCAAAGAGAAACACACTCGACAGATCGTAAGGCATCACTGCACTGAAAATTAGAATCCCCTCGTCCATCACCCCCCCCCCCCTCCCTAAAAGTTTGCCGACGTGTAAACGCCACGGTGTGTGTAATGAAGGGTCGGGTAACGTCACTATCAGGGTAGGGGAATCAGGACGCGTGCAAACGAACGCCTGGGCCGTATCGACGCACATTCTCCCCGCCGATGACGTCACGGAGAGCAGATGGCCGCACTCTTCCCCGCTAACCCTCCCTCGGCGCCGACCTTTCACCTTTCACTAGTGCAAACACTCGTACCGAACGTCGGGGCCACGGCGCCTAATAACAGTATAATGTAAGCTGCGATAAAACGGTCGATTGGACTCGGGGAAAGGGTGCTATCAGCGTGTTGGACACGCCTCGCGGCGAACCGGCGGAGATTAAGTGGACACGTTGCTCATTGGGCACTCGGTTAGTCTCTGCCGCGAACAGCGCTGCCACATCAACAACCCCAGAATTCACAGATTCCACACATTATTTCCACACGTTTCCAAACAGAACTCTAGAATGCGACATTGCACATTATTAGAGATCTGCAAAATTCGAGCTGTTATTTGGGGACACGTTAAACTTCAATCTCATGTACCTTTACAATACGTTTGTCATTGGACCATAATTTATTTGTCACGCCCTGCGCCAGTAGATAAACACTTCACATTTGTCTAGTACGAACTCGTGCAGTCCAGTCAGAAAGGGAGTGGCTTCACAGTTATACAGCAGCCATTGGAGAAACGACGCCAGCTCGAGTATATTTAGTACTGTGAAATTTAGCTTCATGCCAAATAATAACGCGAATTTTGCAGGCCTCTACTCATTATCATGCACAATTATACAACGCGTAGCTAAAAATCACCGACTAACTCCGGAAGGTGATATGTGACGGAAATATGAGATAAAAATATATGTGCCATTTATTCCTAAAGTGATTACTAGGGGAGCTATGCACCCCCAAAATCCAATTTTTAAATTGATTTTCGGTACAAATATCAGAAACTACTTGCGATGAAGCAACAAATTTGGTGAATAGTGTTTTATAGAATGGAGATCTTACCTATATGAAAATGCGACTGGTAATATCATCCCCCTTCATTACGAAAATAGGGAGGTGCAATCCGGTGTATTGTTAATAATCGCCATCCCTATCTTTCTGATGAAAGGGAATGATATTATCCACCATATTTCCACAGATGTAACATCTCCGTGCTACAAAACACTATACATAGATTTGTTTCTTAATTGCAATAAATTACTGACATTTGTAACGAAAATCATTTTAAAAATTTGGTTTTTAGCTCCTCTAATAATCGCTTAGGAAAAATGATACGTACGTTTTCGTCTTATATTTACGGCAGGGATCATCTCTTGGTGTTTGTCAGCAATTTTTAATTACGCTTTATATATTTAAGTTCTTTGACGGTAACTTCTTGCTATGTAAACTGTTGCATTCCTATTACTACTTAACGTTTTGTATTTAGTTTTATGGTGAGTAGAGTAAATTAGACATGTTCATTTCAATCCATTGTACTTTATAGACGTAGTAATTTATGGAAGGTGTTACACCGTTCATTTACAACCCAGTAACTTTCCTGCATATCCTCTACCTTATTTAGCATTGCAGTTTCAGTGTGTCTATTTGTTGGTAAATAATTATTCGAAGCTTTTCCCTATCTCATGTTGTTACGCGTAGTTTTCGGTCCCGCGCTTTTCTTCCCATTACATATTCAACACTTCTTTAAAACACGGAGCTCTCTGTTGTTTTACCACACCACACACTTGCAATTGAAAACCCTGGCAAATAAACACTGGCAAATTGCTCCTCGTCAATTTTCTGGTATTCAGCAGTTCGAAACGCGCCGCAGGTTGTTTGCTGTAATGAAGCACTACCAATGGAACTATCTGAAATTTACCTTTGTTCGAACAGCGTGACGAAAAACATCATTAACTTCACTCGTTTGTGCCCTGGGCTGGACATCTTAAAGGAAGCGCCCGAAGCCACAATTTCGCCTTTGACTTCTTTTCTTGCTTTTCGATTAAAATTCTCTCGTTTAAATTTGTATAAATATTCCATATAAAAGCTAAACTGGCTACTTGCACAGAGACAATATAAAACACTAATCTACACACATCGTGATATATATCTTATATGCTGGGTGAGGTGCCTAAGGCAGGCCACCTGAAAATCACTTCCACTTTCAGTGGTAGAAGATAATGTTTCAGACAAATATTAATGGGGTACAGGGCGCTAATAACTTTATAGTAGTAATTTCCCCGTACAACTATATAGTAGTAATTTCCCCGTACAACTTTATAGTAGTAATTTCCCCCTACAACTTTATAGTAGTAATTTCCCCGTACAACTTTATAGTAGTAATTTCCCCGTACAACTTTATAGTAGTAATTTCCCCGTACAACTTTATAGTAGTAATTTCCCCGCACGTGGAAGGGTAAGTAAGATACAAAGGCCAACTTCATTACTTTAAATGGAATGATAACTTGTATTAACACTCCTCAACAGTGCCTGCCACTGTATCCTTTATCTACGATTTAACCGGAAACGCTGGGTCCTAGAGAGTTACAACTAGAGGGCCTTATTTGCTCATTGCGACGCCCTGCTTCATCCGATGGTATCCACAGTCAAGTTAACCTCAGGGTGTAAATGTTGTATGCGATTAAAGGGTGCCAAACCCCTATTGTGTACATGATGGGGGTGTGTACGACGTACCATACCTTCATTTTATCGAAGATTTCGGTTTAATTAATTCGTATACCCATTTGTGTTCCTCTAACCCAAGTATTTTGCATAATGTCCCATGCAATATGCTTGTCACCCTCCCCCTTTAAGGCTTCTACAGCCCTTATTATTTGCGATGGACCATGGGTGTCCGGTATAATTTCCACTCTTTTTCAGTCACGAATCACGTGCCCAAGTTTGTACACATGTTTCCTAAACACGTTGTATATTACAGAAGTACTGTTACCAAATACACTTATGTATTTGCTATTACAGTACGAAAATCAGATTGAGCTATTACTGGAGCCACGAGTATTTTGCTAATTCATTCGGAGGCGAGGTAGACTCCAGACACTTGTTGTTTCCTCCTACTGTTGTTATTGGACGACAGTTCTTTAGACACGCCCCGTTTAACTGCGAACCAGTGATAAGCAGGAAGCAGTAGTATGAGTGAGTTTTTAAAAGTCCTGTACAGAGGCTTTACTTGTTCGCAGCAGCCAATAAGCTCTTGCTATTAGAGTACACGAATCAGATTGAGCTATTACTGGTAGGGGTTTTAACAAGAAGGGAAAGAACCAGGGGAAAGAAGGCAGCATTCGACTTTCACAGTAGTAGTATCTACCAAAGGAAACTGCCTTCATCTACTTTTTATTTTAATTTTTTAATTTTTCAAGGAGTGAACTTAACCCTTTATTACCACATACACGGTAAGAAACCCCGTCAGACGTACAAACTAGTTTGATGTTTGTCTCGTTATACGATTATCAGTGGTAACGATTTCATAACAGTTTGGGCAAAATTATCTCCATCGCAAGAGCATAGAATGGTTTTTAATCCATCGGTTCTTATAATCCCCGACGACGAAAGATGATCGAGCAATCCACGGCATGTATACATTATTTGTTTTTAAATTCAAACTGCATATACAAGGATTCGAACTCACAACCCTTGGATCGTGAGTTTAGAGCGCTAACCATTACGCTACCCGATCGTTGCTAAAACGAGGTTGGCTTTTGCATACATTAATTTGGTATAATTTCTACATCAAAAGTTTTTTAAATTATCATAATTTAATAATTTACATACGAATAAAAATCGAATACTCCAGCTGTATGATATATAAAACATTATGCATTAAAGGGTTAAGGGATTTCTTTTGAGTTGCTATTCCCACCAGAAGTATAGGCGATGATATCAACCGCTGAGGCTGGACGATGGAACAGCTATTCTTAATGTTTTGTTTTTTTTGCATATAAGTGTTTTAAAGAGACGTCAATGAATTTACCTTTTGAATCGCTATTCGTCTTTGCCATTCGAGGTCTACGATTCTTGAAATGAACATGAAGTTATGGCATTATTTTTCCCTCCGCACTGCATTTACGTCTTGCAGCCTTCAAACAGAAGCATGGGCTTCTCAAGAAATGTGTTAGCGCAGATTTTAATGCAGGTGTGACCAAAATCCTGAATAAAACGATGAAAATATATGCCCGTTATAACATTATTATCCCTGCCTTACCCCTGGTTTGTACGGCTATAACCTTTAGAGCAAGATTCGAGGCATGGGGAATATTAACCATTTTATTTATGATATATTTTATAGAATAGTGTCTTCATGATTACATGTTTGACTGACAGGCCCACAGAAATCAGGTCGCCAAGTGACGTTTCGGAGAAAACCACTCAAACGTTAGCTTCATCGGCTAAAAACCGCCTTTGTTTCCACTTCAGGAGTTATACCAGAAGCATCTTTCTTCATTTCTGGAGACTCAAACCTCCCGTAATTTCGGATTTTAATTATACAGTACATGAGAGTTACAGCTATTTTAGAAATAGGCCTAGTCATACTCCAAGTGCAGGTATTTATCTATCTCCTGTTGACTATCAAACCTCTTCCTAAGGCCGAAGCAAAAAAAAAAAAAAAAAAAAAAGAACGCAACTGAAATAAGGCAAGTAAACATAAAACGGCTGTAATGTTATAAAAGGCAGGAAGAGAATGGCGGGACAAAAAAAAAACCAGTAAAAATAAACAAACGAGGGCGACTCAAGGAAGAAAGTCAATATTCGAGCCAGGAAAATAAACAAACGAGGGAGACTCAAGGAAGAAAGTCAATAGTCGAGCCTGAAAAATAAACAAATGAGGGTGACTCAAGGATGAAAGAAAGTCAATATTCGAGCCAGGAAAATAAACAAACGAGGGCGACTCAAGGAAGAAAGTCAATATTCGAGCCAGGAAAATAAACAAAGGAGGGCGACTCAAGGAAGAAAGTCAATAGTCGAGCCTGAAAAATAAACAAACGAGGGCGGCTCAAGGAAGAAAATCAATATTTGAGCCCGGAAAATAAACAAACGAGGGCGACTCAAGGAAGAAAGTCAATATTCGAGCCAGAAAAATAAACAAACGAGGGCGACTCAAGGAAGAAAGTCAATAGTCGAGCCAGGAAAATAAAAGAGGGCGACTCAAGGAAGAAAGTCAATAGTCGGGCACGGAAGTCTGAGAAAGAATAAAAGAAACTACCATTGTAGCGAGAGACATTCAGCTTATGGCGCACCTTTTCCTGGGATTATAACTTGTATTTTAATCCACGAGATGGTCGTAGAATACTTCAATCGTACTCGTTGTAGTTCGAAGAAGCGAGCTGAATATCCGCCGATGTGCAGAGAGAAAACGTTTTTGCGTGTAGCTGTCTAAAACTTCAGACTTGATCACTGCTTTGGATTCGCTGTGTTCCATCGCACCTGATAATACCTCGCCTCATTGTTCTTAATATGGTACTAAGCTTCTGAGAAGCAGTAAATATAATATGGCTTTGCACTCCTACGGTCCGATAAAACCAAGTGTACTCAACCAACAAGAGGCTTGTATGTTACTATAATTTTATAAATATGAAGTAAATATTTCGGACTTTTCACTTATTGCACATTTTTGATACTATATTTTGTTCTAATGATAACACAATGTTGACGAATACAATGATGTTACCTTCGATACACTGCTAGAATAGAATTAGCTATAAAAATAGATTATGGAAAACGTAGCTTATGCACAACATATCTTCAAACTATTTTCCATTAACGCATAGAAAACTATATGAAAGGAATAGGCAGTTATTGAATTAAAACATACAAGGAAACGAATCGTAGACTACACTGGGGAGTGAAGCAAATTATCAAAGAATAAAAATAGCGATCTTCTTTACGTTAAATAATCCGTAGTTTTTCCAAAGTGTTCTGAATTGTTTGTGCTGGCGGACCTGTTTTCTATTTAAATATTTTTTGATCGAGATGTGAAAATTTCTAAATATATAAATAATACGTGCGTTTATACGTCGGCGATTACTCTAGTAGAAATGGTCATTTTTACAACGCCATGGGGCATATTGTACGCCACAGAACACGCTGTTGTTATATGTCGTCTAAAGAAAGCACTTTATGATATTACAGCGACAAGAAACTTCCAATAATAGCATTTGGTACTTTTGAATGAGCAGCTACTTGTTCCGACAGTCTTCTTTTGAATGAGCAGCTACTTGTTCCTACAGTCTTCTTTTGAATGAGCAGCTACTTGTTCCGACAGTCTTCTTTTGAATGAGCAGCTACTTGTTCCGACAGTCTTATTTCGAATAATATTTCGCACCGCAGTAAACATAAGAATGTAAGTAGATGTTTGGATTTGTTGTGTAAGAAACATATCGGCTGAAACACTACCCGTTCTTAGATTTTATGTGTTGATTTATAGAAACGTGTAGGTTTCAATGGACTGGCGTCACAGTGTCAAGTGGCGGCGATGTGGAGAGGGCAGAACTGAGGGAAACGTAGCGCACTCACTGAACGCTGCCATACGGTCAATACATACTATGATGACCCCTTATCTGAACTGCGTTGAGTAATAATATAACACGGGGCTGTCAAACGTTGTAGCATTTCATTGTAGCGTCATATCGCACATTTCAAAGAAATCCAAACAATATCCAGGATAATCGTAACATGTGACATCCTTAGAAGTTATCTACACCTTCGAAAATAAAAAGTCACGGAAAATAAATTACTGCCGCTATATTTAAGTCAGCCTAAAGAGGAAATGAGTAAGTGGATAGGCTCACACAACTGAGGAAAGTTCTGCCATAGCAGGTGTACTGCTCACAGAACCTCTGCTCGTTATTATTATTGTTATTTTTATTACTGTAGGTACGTTTTAAACATATCGTAGATTCACGTTACAGAACGATGTTAAGTCGCGGTAGATTTCATCAAAAGAAATAATAATAATTACCATTAGTAAGGTTTACATAGCACCTTCTCGAACGAAAATGAAACTCTTATTCAAACATACACCTAACAGTAACGCAAGACATACCTACACAGACGTAATGTATATGTACTTATGCGGATATTTACTTTAATGTGTGTAGAAAAACAAGTCCATGGGGCCACGGTGTCCGAGAGGTTAGCCCGCCCTCCTCCCACCAAGGCGAACCGGGTTCAATCCCCCGGCTGTGCCGCCGGATTTTCTCATGTGGGAATCGTGCTGGACAATGCCGTTGGTCGGCGAGTCTTCTCGGGGATATCCCATTTACCCTGCCCCCTCAATCCGGCCCTGCTCCATACCCACCTCAATAACCCTAATCGGCTCTCAAGACCTCGCTGTTAGGAGCCGCTCAAATCTCTTCACTCACTAACACGTCCATTTTTAGTTTTGCAGTAAATGTTAGCACTACTGAATTTGATGCATTTTCCTATAAACGACACTGCAGAGGTCATTGAACTGGTGAATTTTTCAGGTCTATACAGTGTTATGAACAAATATGCCGATAACAACTTCACATTGGTTGTCTGCTGTCACAGTGGAAGGCGACAATTGGACGCCGTTCTCCAGGAGGTGTCAAACACCACGTGGACCAATGGCTAAAGTTATATAAAAGAAACGTGTTTTGAATTATAGCTTGTCCAAAAATGAATCTGCTAATTCTTCAGGTCCCCTCTGAACTTGCTGAACTGTTGTTTGATAAATTAGTATTTATTTCATATGTTATGTGTTACTCAACATATACACTAGAAAAGATACATACTTGTAAATTACTAAGATCTAAAAGTAGGCCTACCTACTAATATTGTTGAACATAGCAGGCGCTACGCGCAGCAGATCACGTGCCCTCATTATAAAGTTTCTGAAACTCTAAAGTGTGTTTGAATATTGCACGAAAACCAAACTTTTATAAGAATTATTCCAAGACAAGTATATCTGGATAATCGTACTCTCAAGGCATCACACTTATTTGGTGAGTTTGAGATGACGTTTATAAACTGCACTTCAGCATTACGTACTAAAATATTGCGGCTCACTGAATTAGCTAAAATGACTCATAACCGTGTGACGGAAACTACATACAACACTGTAAAACAAATTAAATTTCCAGCTACAAATATCATTAATTAGTATGTTTTTTTCAAATGTAAGCACATTTAGTTAACGAAATACATCAGATTTTCTGGTTTGGTAATTTCGCCTTAACTGAGTTTTACATCATATTAACTAAAACATACAAACAGTCGGTTTATATTTGTGTTTTACAAACAAACGAAGAACCGAAAATGGGATGCAAACCAGAGAATTCAAGAAAAACATCAACAGTTACATGTTTTGCAAACAGATGAAGACTCGCAAATGAAATGCTAACCAAGCGAATTAGAAGAAAGAACTGCCATTACTGTATGTTAGGAAAGCGCTCAATTAAAGAAATATATTTCCCGTTATTTGTTTGAACGCAGAATATTGGGAGATAAGTTTTGCCATGCCGCTAAAACCAATCTTTCACAAACTATCGACTCCACATTCTGTCGTTTACACACCTCTTGTTTGATCATTACACGAAATGTAACTAAGAGGCGATGATTTGTTGTTTCCGTGCTCAGAAAAACTTCCATCTGTCAGCATATAACGTATCATCTACTTTAGTGCATCCCACATGGCCACTAACTTGCTATGTTGAGAGCATTTTCAACTAATATGCCTCGCCTCATTTCAAGTCGTACATTGAAGTGCGTAACACTATGTTCCACGTGCTTTTCACGGGGACTATGTTCCACGTGCTTTTCACGGGGTATCGCTACCGAACGTAAATATTTTGTGTTACAGTTCATTCGAGGGTCAAGTTTATACTTTTGAATATCATACTTACCTTCTTCATCAAGCTTCAGCCACATGTCAAATAAACGTTATTACAGAATTGATAATCAAAATGACTTGCGAAACCGCCACAGAGATAAGCGTGTAAGTTTACGGCATTATTTTTTTTTCTTTTTTCCATTTCCGTTAAAGCGCAATATGAAAGACAGATTTTTTTAAAATCCGCTGCCAATATTTCTGTCAGTGTGGATACGTTATAATATTCGAAGTTACGGACAAATATTTTATTTTGACGTGAATAAGTCTTTAAATTTGCGACCATAGTGGGAGGCAATCTAGAAAATCCGATGATAACAAATCCGGGGGATTCAGTTTGGTATTACAGCTCCAAATCTATCGTCTACATTCAAAATTCAATTACACCACTCGATTGCCAAAGGATCAAAGAATATATTACGTTGAGTGAAGACTGCGAAGCATTAAGGCGGAAGTGGGGGGAGGGAGGGAGCAGGCGCCACAATTTTAAGTTCGTTTTGCCACGTCTCATAACTTCCGCGTAGTATAACTTATGACTAGAAGAAGCTACGACGGTCGTTTAGGTTTCAATCGACAACTCTCGTCAAAATCAATCGATTGCGCGTATAAAAACATTTGTGTGGCGTGGTTAAGGGAGAAACTGTATGAGTTTAATGTAAGAAATTAAGAAAATTTAACACAATGTCGGCTTATACTCGTCAAAAAGCCAAGTCGAAATACAGAAATCGGGTACGGTTGGAAAGAGCATCTAAAAAAAAAAATCCAGTGATACCCATAGAACCCCATATGATTGAGTTAAGCGGTGCCGGGAACGTAAAAAAAAAAAAACATCAAGGCGTCCGAGCGCGTCGTCAACATAGACGTATTCATGCAAAACAAACGGCCGTGTCCCCAACACAACCAAACAACGTTTTTGAGGGGGGGGGGGGGGAGGGGAGAAGGAGGGTGAGGGAATAAATGATATAAATTTATGTAGTCCATCAAAAGGCACGGTTACCAACCGAAAAATGTCGAGCCTCTTTTACTCAAACAAATATTCAGAGAAAAGTAGAGAAAATTAATAAGTTAAAAATGTATTGTATACTTACTGGAAAGCTGACCGTTACGTCCAGCTGACGTAGTATTAGTTATGTCGTTGTCATCCTTCGCCACCTTTCGATCTGGAGGACTGGCAACTGCAACATGAAAAAAACGCGGTACTTGCAAACTGCAACACGGCTCGCCGGAACGTCATGCATATGTTGACACACATTACTCTTAGCAGAACACACACACACACACACAACCAGTGCGGATCCCACAGCCATTTCGCAGTCGGCGAATTGAATAAACATAACTGTCTCAGGTCAGTGTCAGACTGCAGGGATATACATGCATGGGGCTGTTCCTAGAAGGTCTAGTGGCCCTCCACTGTTGGAAACTGTCAACTGTAAAACTAATTTTCTCTAAACTTCCAAAACTGTAACGGAAGTTCTTAGCGTAAACACAGAACATTAAATTTGCGACACACACTTGGCATACATGTACAACTACAGTCGATACACAAATAGCAGGTAAGTTAGCGGAATGACCGTCACATACGTGCTAATGGCATACTTGTAGAAAGCTTGAAATATAGTTGTAGGTTGCCAAATCAAGCTTGCAGCAAGATTTACTATAGGCTATTCACAGTAAAGTGAGCACTTTTGAAAGCTCTTTCATTTGGAATAATAGTCAATAAATATATTTTATTTTAGCATTAGACGTTAACTTCCGAGCGCGGTGGAATATACGCGCTGTTTTATTACCTGCACTGCAATATTTATTTTAAAATGTGGATAAGCGATAACAAACGGCTGAAAGGGAAAAGTGACCATATAGCCTCAAAAGTGCTCACTTTGCCGTGCGCGGTCTATAGTCAAGCATACTACAAACCTTAACCCGTGCACACTAGTTAGCTCGATTCAATATTGATACAAACTTGTTGACTTGAATAGTTGGCTTGATCAGGAAAGAGTCGAGTGCGTAGTGAATTCCCCGACTCAAAGGGTAAGTTCGTGGACCAGCGCCTTGAGTACAGTCGGGAAATTCACTACCTACACTCGACTCTTTCCTGATCAGTGAATCTACTATCACAATCGTGCATCACAATTCGTGCTTCCTCTATACGCCTGTACAACACTTGGGAAAATCTGCGGAAAATGTCTTACAGTGTAGTGTAACCAAATTAAATTTATTTTAGACGGAGGGGTGGTGGATGAGCAGCCAGGTGTGAGCGTTTGGAATATCTCGGAAAGTGTTCGAGTTCAAACCATAACAGTGTTTTTTTTTTTTTTTTTTTTTTTTAATCCAGGACTTTAAAACTTATTAGACCTAGTGTTTGGAATGTACCCTCGTAATAAATGATTCGCAAATTACTGCTCGCCTCCCACCAAGGCGAACTGGGTTCAATTCCTGGCCGTGCCACTCTCGGATTTTCGCATGTGGGAATCGTGCCGGACGTTGCCGCTGGTCGGCGGGTTTTCTCGGGGAACTCCCGTTTCCCCCGCCCTTTCATTGCGGCGCTGTTCCATTATCACCTCAATCACCCTCATTGGCTGTCATGAACTCCGATAGCCAATGCCGGCCAAATTTTTTTCACTCACTCATTCACTCACTATTCGCAAATTAACATGTCAGTGTATACGAAACGGGAAATCTCCGAGAAAACCCGCCGACCAGCGACATTGTTTGGCGCAATTCCCACTTGCCAAAATCCGGAGAGCGCTCTAGCCGGGATCCGAATTTCCTTGGTGAGAGGCGAGTAGTCTGTCCACTGCACTACCGCGGCCCCTGTCTGTATAATAATGTCGCTAATGTTCTCATATTTGCAGCATTATGTGTGGGTTTCTTACAATAATATTTATAGGTTAGAAACTTCCATTACAGTTGAGGAAGTTTGCTAAGGCTATTCACGGTAAAATGAGCACTTTTGAAAGCCCTGCTTAATATCTACTTGTATAAACGTTGGGTATGCCCCCGCCTTATGTCAAATTAACATTGCCATGAGCCTCGTCACTCTATTCATGAGTTGGTCAAATGAAACTATGAAATTATTAAATAATCTAATTCTTTACAAAATTGCTAATGTTTTACACTTCGATGCATTAAAAAAAAAAAAACAGAAAACGAAAGAAATAATTTTAAGTTATCATAAATGGTTACCTAACACTTTTTATTCGACGTTATGATATGGAACTATTTTCCATCCATTGTTGCCAACTTTACTGGGCGAATGTCACTCAGTGCTCCCAATAAAATGTATGCATGCAGAGGCAGTGGATTTTTCTAAGGTTCATTTCTAAAGCGCTCAATGTATGGTGAACAACCTTTAGAAATGTTTTTACAGTGTAGCGAAACTTAAAATTTCTGTCTCATCGCATTTCTTTCCTTCTTTGCATCTCTTTCATTCCGTAACTTTGTAACTTAACTCCTGCTGACTCTTCACCTTTCCTGTAACTCATATTCTTTCCTTATTCATTCAGTTATACGTGTCCTCGGTGGGATTTCCAACTCTTTCCACCTCTGTTTTATATCAACGCGTGCCACACGGTAAAGAAAAAAATATTTTTCGGTATAATTGCTTTTAAATATAACCTTTAAACATTTTTTTTTTTGTAATACTAATTCTCAAAAAATTAATACTTTTGTATTCAATATTAACGCGTAGAGACCTGCGAATTTCGAGTTACTATTTCAAGACAGACTGGACTTCAAACACTTTTGTTTTGAACTGCGTTTCTCATTGGACTACAGTTTGTTCGGAGACGCACTATACGAATTTGGGCCAATAGCAAGCAAAGTAACGAGAAGCTGGTCCAGTCACGTTCAACCAAGTAAAAAAAAAGTGCTCTGACTGCTGTAGAAGCCAATGAACAATTTGTACCGACTCTAATAAGTATAGGGCGGTTAATTCTAGCCCTCTACCAGAAAATAACGCGAATTTCGCCGGCAGGTCCCTATGAATATATGATCAACCCACGTGGGGGAAAAAAATGATGTGTGGTCTCAAAGGAAAAACTGCATACTTGTTAGTGCAAACAAACACGTGAATTCGTAGCGTAAAATAACCATATTACGAAAAATCAAGCAGGCTGTAAGAGCATGAAATGGTCACGGTTGGTTGGAAACAAAGTACCACGTTGGATTGGAAATAGGTAGAACCTCGAATATTTATAATTTTTGATGTCTATATGAGTTTTGTCTGTTGATGCATCCCGCTACCAACCTAATCCCACGTCAACTGCAATTCATGAGGGTGTTTTAATTAAAAGGACTGTGGAGAGTTTATTAACGATTACATAGGGATGATTTTAAAACTTTATCATCTCCTCCATTCGTGTGCGATTACATCGGTGTACATTTTAAAATTTACACGCACTCAGCGAGAAGGATTAATTAACACGCATTTGGTCTCTAGGTAGAAATTATATTAATAACGTTGCAGGGGACTGAGTGACCCGGCTTACTTGCATGTTCTACATATTTAACTCTGTTATTAAAGTGTTAATTTAATGTAATAACTTTTCGCTTATCTGCTTGACTAGCAGCCATAGAATATTTGGTGTAGTTCCAAATTTAATACATCTGACAATATTATTAATATCTTACATTTAGCTGTAATCTGCGATAGCTTTATATCTAACTTATGTTAATTCGTAATATAGTATTAAACCTAATTCAATTTGCAGTTTAACAAAATGTTATTTTTTGGTACACAACTAACACAAGGCATTTGTAATAGCAACAAATAAAAATACTCAAGTATTACCAGAAACTGAAAAAGATACGTACGTCACATCTATAGAAACAGCGTAGGTACACATAGGTATTGGCTGTTAGTTGTAAACTGAGCACTTTTGAAAGCCCTGCTGAATATCTACGTTTATGCATACTATGTATTCTTCCATCATATGTAAAATGAAATGTTCTCATGGGCTTGGTCACTTTATTCAAGCGTCAGTCAAGTAAAACGGAACAATTTATTAGAAAAGTAAACATTTTACAAATTTGCTTATTCCTACACTTGTATGTATCAAAAAATTTGAAAGCAAAACAAATAATTTTAATTATTCAAAAATGTTTACCTAACACTTTAAATTCAACTAAAACACCAGGGACTACTTTCCCTCGGGCATTACCAACTTTACTCGGCGCATGCCAGTCAACGTACCAGTTAAAATATATGCAGCTAGGAGCAGTGACATTTTTCAACTGTTGATTTCAGAAGTGTTCAATTTACCGAGAAACGGCCTTTACTTACACACACATTAATTTACATTAAATGAATTTTAACTGTGTAAAACACTGTAAATTTTTTTTTTTGATAAACCGTAAGAACAAGAAAATTAGTTTAAAAAAATGTATTAAGAGGTTTCGTGAATTCGCGGAGACTTTTGTGAAATTTACGGAACGCCCGTTCCTGTAAAAGGGACGTGTCGTAATTTTTATGGAGATTCCTAGATAACTGTTACCGGCACTTTTCCTTAATTTCACGTACATGTGACATCAGTATGAAAGTTTTCACACCAGGGTTTCGCATAAAACCACAGTTCTGCTTGCACAGAACAGTATTTGCAGAATAAATTCAAACGTGTGAGAGAACCCAAATCCCAGTGGGCTCCTGCTCCAAAGCCTAGGGTTGGCTTCGAGGCAAATCCCTAGCGGTAAGTAATGTATGTGAGCAGGGAAATCTCAGGAAGAGTTCCTGCGGCTGTGTTTTGTGTGTGTGGGGGGGGGGGGGGAGGGAATAATATAAAGAAGTCTGGCTGCGCACGGGTCGAACGCTCCAGGTCGTCGCAAGATTCTCTTCAACTCCCAGGAAGCTGCGTGTCACTTAGACCGCACGATTTTACCTTACCCGCTTTTTAAGGCGTTTGAATTGCGCCGTAGGGCGAAGAGATTTGGGCAGCTCTTAGGAGCACTGTGTAGCTGCGCGTCCGAGGTCGAGAAGCGAGGGAGCGATACGGGCGACACTAACTCGGACGCCTAGCGCCTCATCGCTCCTACGCGCAAGGCGTGCAGTGTTCCCGTCCTAACGCTTTACTGTGTAAACTAGATCAATGACTGTGGGGTTTTATTACACGAGATGAAAGTACACAGATCAAACTACATGCGTATAGTCGTACTTTTATCGTACCGCTTAAAGAAACTTCATAGGCAAGCTTTAAAAATGCGATATTCGACCACTTTCGAGATTTTTTCTCCGCTAATACAATTAATATGATAACATTAAAAATATGGCGACATAAACAATATTTTTTAAATCCTTTCTGGCAAAACTTCGTATTTCCAGAACATTTATTTACCGAGAGACGCGTTTAGGCGCAAACAACGATTTCACAGAAAACTTTTCAGTACATAGGACCCTTAACAGCGAGGTCTTGAGAGTCTATGAGGGTGATTGAAGTGTATATGGAGTGGCGCCGGAATGATGGGGTGGGGGAAACGGGAGTTCCCCGAAAAAACCCGCCGACCATTGGCATCGTTCGGCACGATTCCCACTTGCGGAAATCCGGTGACCCGGCCGGGGATTGCGTTGTACAGTGCTTGAAAAACATGTTTCTCAACGAAAATGTTAAAACGTGCGTTCCAAAATGCTGATATAGGCTGTTCACGGTACAACGAGCACTTTTGAAAGCCCTGCTTAAGATCTACTTGTATGCACGTTGTGTATTCCTCCGTCTTAATGTAAAATTAATATAGACATGGGCCTCGTCACTTTATACATGCGTCGGTCAGGAGAAACCGTGGAATTATTAGAAAAGTAAATATGTTACAAATCTGGTAATTTTTAGAATTGACGGATTAAAAAAAAAAGAAAGCAGACGAAATAAATAATTTAAGTTGGCACAAATGATTGCCTATCACTTTTTATTCGACGTTAATATATGGTACTACTTTCCATCCCATCGTTACCAACTTTACTCGGCGCATGTCACTCAGTGCGCCCGTTAAAATATATGCAAGGCTGGGCAGTGACTTTAGTCTAAGATTGATTTCAAAAGTGCTCCCTTTATCGTGAACAGCGTATATACGAAAACAACACACACTTCAAACGAGGGCTCTTAAGTGCTACCAAGACGTCACGAACATTAGACAGACCAGTTCAGTGCGCTCCAAGATGGCTAAAAATGGCTTTTTCGGACCGCTGTATCTCAAAATATACGCGTCAGACTTTCCACCAATAATATGTATGCTGTTCACGGTAAAGTGAGCACTTTCGAAAGCCCTCTCATTTGGAATAGTAGTCAATAAATATATTCTATTTTAGTCTTGGACTAAAATGCCAGGTGCAGTAACGTAATGACACCCATTAAGCAAATTCCTCGCAAATGTGAAGGTTGAGAGTGGTGACGCACGACGACTTTATGTTGCAAATGTTGGCGTGCTGATTAATACTAAGGCTTCAGCCTCACGAAGTGTTATGCGACAACAAGGTTGCAGTTCTTATTTGTTTTATGATACATTATGGTGGCAGCGATGGGATTTGCAGAGGGTGCAGATATTCGCCTAAATACACATTATCCTTGTTCCATTTCAAACACTTCTTATGGTATTCACAATAAACACAGGTTTTAGCTCCGACTTCAAGAGCGCCTACGACCCTTACGACTCCTCGTCGACCAAACGTTGCACGTGTGATTTGGTTTACATTTTCACGCGGAGTATACAAGTGGAGTTTTTAGGTGGTTTCAGACTAATCCTGACGTTTTACATTTAATTCACGAAATAAAACGCGTACATAGTACGCAATGAAAAATTTAGGAATCTACCTCCTTAACTACGTGATGTAACACCGATAGCTCCCGCTGTAATTTACACGCACAAAGCGTCGTGAATCTAGGTCATTTATTGCGACTGTTCAATGGAAACGTTGTCCGTCCTTCATCAAATAGGCTGTTCACGGTAAAGTGAGCACTTTTTAAGGCGCTTTCAACAGGCACTAACCACTAATAAACAAATCTTATTGCAGCCTCAGGCTTTAAATTTTGAGTGTGGCGAATGTATTCACTGTGTTTATTGCTCGCATTGCAATGTTTATATTAAAAAGTAGCAGGAAGATGGAAATCGGATGAAAGGAAAAATTTGAAGGGCCTTAAAAAGTGCTCAATTTACCGTGTACAGCCTATAGTAACATGTGCCGTGTGTGTGGATTGCCTACCTGCCAGGCCACTCGCTTTCTGTTTTGAATACTGTCGCCACGGATTTCTCACAAACTGCTCACCTTAGAGTGTTCGGCCAAGACGACCTTTTTTTTTGTTAATGTAGGCGTGCTGATTAATATAAATTCATGCAATAAATCACTTACAATTGTTTGTTAACACGATTCGTACAAACACAGGGTTGCAACCCCCATTCCCCAATGTAAGGGGATGCTATTACAAATCACGTTTCTCGAGGTGAACGAACTCCATGATACAAATCACTATTCGCCGATTAGTCGCTTAGTCGCGAGTAGTTTCTAAAATATTCAATTTAAGGTATTTCAAAACCCAACTTTTGGGTGGGCACAGCTCCCTTAATAATCAATTTCGGAAAACTAGGTTCTTACATTTTTGTCTTATATTTTCCTAAGGAATATATATATATATATATATATATATATATATATATATATATATATATATATATATATATATATATATATATATATATTGCATTTTAACAAACAAGCTCTGTAGATTATACGTTTATAGTATAAGTGGAGGCATAGATAACTAATTGTGTATTAACATTTAAAATGTGTTGCAAACAAAAAGTATTTCGTTGAAGCTCCATTTGAATCCAAAGAATTGTTTGTAAACTGTATACATATAGAAGTTACTGTGTGTGTGAAGAAAAATAAGGAACCGCATCTTTGTCGTTTATCGGTATCCGTGTCATTATACGATTAAAAAATATAATAGTATACTTATTTTATTACCACCGACACATTTATTTGAGATATTCGCATGATCGACATTTAACACTCGAATGACGTGATTCTCCTTTCACCGCGAGGGTTTGATTACTCGATACGCGGCTGCCCAAAGCTGGAAATACATTTCAGAAAGGTCGATATCAATATCATTTTCCCGTAATTTTCTGCACTGAAACTTCTGATACCTATTCCCAATTCACAATAATCTCGATCTACACTTTTATAGGCTAGCCACTATTATTTGAGTATTTTTCATATGAACCTTTGAAAAATGCCACTGCCCGTGCCTGAATATGTTTTAGTAGCCACACTGACTGACATGCATTCATTTAAGTTGGTAACGAAAGAGGGAAAGCAGTTCTCCATCTTAACGTTGAAATGAAAGTGTCAAAGATCTGTGAATACTGAAACTATTACTTTCGCTTTCTGTATTTTTAGTGGACGATTTGTAATTTCTGCACTTTCATAATAATTTCACAGTTTCACTTGACGGAAGCATGACTAAACTGATTAGGCCCATGGCAATGTTAATTTTACATGTGGTGGAAGCATACATGATGTGCATCAAAGTAGATCTAAGTGCTCAGTGTACCGCGAACAACATATAAGAATATGTTTTTGCCCCTGAAGACAAAAATCTTGCTGACGTAATTTCGTCCTTTTGCTACTATCTAACAGGATGTTAAAATAACACTATATTTTATAGAATAACTTTCGTGAATTAAAAACAAGTATCTAACTGCTTAAATGAACACGATGTACAGGAAACCCTGCCAAATATATATGGACACTTTCATTCCTACACAAACTCGTAACTCCTTCGGCTAACAAGCCAGCCTATAAAGAACTTCCTCGGTGAAATACGTAGGCGTGACCTGTGTAGTTTAGACCCACAGGACGGCGGTAAATGGAATTATAAGAGACCATCAGAACTGAAGTTCCTGGAGTTTGAGATGCGGGGAACTTACTTCTAGGTCGACTCGAACCCCAGTAAGCAGCTGCTGACCTCATTAATGTTAAAAGTTAAGGGATCGTGAACAACAGCTTTGAGATCGGCGCACTGTTGTAGGGTATTCAAGACACGACGTGTATGTGAACTGCTGAAGCCATTTCTGCCGGAACAGTGGGGCTTAGTTGTGTGTGGCTATCGTCCTATTGGCACGTGATTCGCTAGAACCCTCCTCCCCGTACTATACACGACACTACGTCATTGGCCAGCTGTCACCAGCAAAATACCTAGTAAAGTGTTTTATAATATAGAGTGCCGCAACCGTAACACGATTTACACAAACTTTTAAAATTTTTATTTGGTTGCAACCTATGTTTTTTTGTTGCCCATGGCGTTCATTGCCCTTGAAATATCCTTTAAAGCCGCTTAGGACCAGTAAAAATATAAATGCATGTAATTGTCCATAATAAATTAACATGGGCAGGGGGTAGACTTTAAAATTGTTAATACAGATTTTCTGGAAATAAATTCCACATATTATGAAACACAGCTCAACTTCAAATATCGTTGAAATCCGGAGGATTTAAACCGGATATTTTCTAAGAAATTAAATACTTAATTTCCAACTCTTAGTCTTTTCATTTTCTTTGACAACAGAACAGGATATGGCTTCATATGCAATACGTCTCTATGATATGGCTTCATATGCAATACGTCTCTATGATATGGCTTCATATGCAATACATCTCTATGATATGGCTTCATATGCAATACGTCTCTATGATATGGCTTCATATGCAATACGTCTCTATGATATGGCTTCATATGCAATACGACTCTATGATATGGCTTCATATGCAATATGTCTCTATGATATGAAATTATTTCAGTCAACATAACCAATTTTTAGGAATAAAGTCTGCCAGATTAAATTACATTAAACTCTTCACTCCTGTTTGTTGGGATACTTCAACAATTTTTAAACTCGCATTTCAATATTTGCTAAGCTAGCTTGGATAAACTTTATAGTACATTCGCGTGTGCCATCTCACTATCAGCAACGGTCGGGTGATTGCTATTAGTAAAGAAAACAAGTTTTCACTCGCTAATTTAAAAAAAAAAAATGTTTATTAATGCTTTGGCTTAGTGTCGAAAGGATAACCGGAAATGCAGGGGGAAGGGCGGCTGGCTTACGTTAATATCAAACATGAACGACATACATATCCATGACTTGTCCGGGTTTTCGAATTTAAAGCCTCTGGCACTGTAGCTGACTACACCCCTAACAGCTTCCCCACGAAAGTTTTAGCCAAAAATGCTCCCTTCCAGCACAACATAGTGCAACTTGTTTAATTAGATCCTGTATCGAACGCTAACCTGTCGGGTTTATACAACACTTTGGTAGCGCTTAAATTCAGGAAATGACGCGAGATCACATTTGTACGTTTATCAAAAAGGTCGTTATAGTCACAAAATTGGTTTTTACCACGCCCATTCTAATTCTGGTGCTGTTAAGCGAAAGAAAACCAATTTCAGCGGACAAAATAGTTTTCAACACTGCACGTTTAATGATAGTCTTATATATAAAAATATTTTGATTTGTAGATATTGCAGTCAGTTTTCGCATTTAACTATAGAATTTACATTAACTGTGGTGCTTATATTAAACAATACTGTTTAATTTATTAAACGTTATGTTTATATCAAACTGCAGTATTTGCATTATTCCACAGTGTTCATGTGATTGAACTACATTATATATTTTGAATTATTTAAATTGGCATACCACGATTTCTATATTTAACAACGGTGTTCACGTTAAACAAGTGTGTTTATATGAAACTACTGCGTTTACATGAATATACTACAACGTTCTTATTAAACTCAGTGTCTATATTTTTATACAGCATTGTGTACCGTAAACTTAACCGTGCATTAAACGTAGTGTTTAAATTACTAAAGCTGCAATATTTATATAAACAAAAACGCAGTGTTTATATTACTAAAAACACAATGCTTGTATTTCTAAGTCTGCGGTGTTAACATTACTAATACGACAGTGTTTAAAATACTAAAACGACAGTGTTAAGCCACCTAAAGCAGACTTTCCCTGTCTGACTCTCCACAGACTAGGTAGCAGTGACATCCCTACTATAGGCTGTTCACGGTAAACTGAGCACTTCTTAAGGCCCCCTCTAAATTTTTCCTTTCATCCTATTTCCATGTTCCTGCTGCTTTGTAATATAAACATTGCTTTGTGACGAATAAACACAGTGTATGCATTTCGCCACCCTCAAAATGCAATGCCTGATGGTGCAATAAGATATATTTATTAGTGGTTAAAGGCTATTGGGAGGGCCTTAAAAAGTGCTCACTTTGCCTTGAACAGCCTATACCAAAGTAGGCAGGTGAAATTGGACGAGGATCTTGTTCTCGTGAAAATCACTCTATCCTTACTCCAGAAATCTGATCCTGGAGGAGTGCTAACGACGCAAATGCTTCCGATTTTCTCCCTTACCGTGAAAAACTTGGACGTTAACGGCATGCTCGGATTCTCGACGGAAACGTTTCTCTCGGGTCGTTAACATCCTTCTGGGGCGACCAATCTACATAAATTCTAGCGTGACGTTTCAGTCGAGCAAATCGGCATTTCATTCTCCCGTTTCAGCCGAGTTACCTCTTTGGCTAAGGTGATCCATAAGAACGGTAATGATGAATACTATGTATGGGCGCACCCTAAGGCGAGTCCCCTACACTGATCGTGAACTGACCACTGAATTCGGACGATATCGTGAACGTTTGTTTAGGTTTTATTTTTCTACGGATTTAAGGTCTTGTTAAAAAATATCTGGCGTAACTTGAATGTACCCCGGTTCCAATCAATCTTGGCCTAAAGAGAAGTGAAGTGAAGTGAAGAGTTTTGGGCGGCTCTTAACAGCGAGGTCTTGAGAGCCGATGGGGGTGATTGAAGTGAGTATGGAACGGCGCCGGAATGAACGGTCGGGGGAAACGGGAGATCCCTGAGAAAATCCGCCGACTAACGGCATTGTCCGGCACTAGTCCCAGTTGCGAAAATCCGGGAGCGACTCCGCGGGAAATCGAATCCGGTTCGCCACCGTGGGGAAGCGATAACTCTAGCCATTTCGCCGCCGCGGCCCAGTCCTTGTAAATGGCTGATTTCATAAGCGTTTCGGGATTTTTCGTATAAGATAAGGAAGCCGTGTTTATTTATAACCATATATATAATTCTTCTGTGCGTGTGTATGTCACTGAACTCCTCCTAAACGGCTGGACCGATTTTGACGAAATTTTTTGTGTGTGTTCAAGTGGATTCGAGAATGGTTTAGATTCACAATTCGGAAAAGAGAGGGGGAGAGAGAAGGGGAGAGAGAGAGGGGGAGAGATTTAAGACATATGTACAGGACAGCGTCTGTCGGGTCCGCTAGTATCCATATATATTGTAAAGAATTGGCACTATTTTTTTTTAGCAGCAGCTGAAAATAGAATTTTTTTACAGTATATTAATTCGACTGAACCTGTTTCAAAAGTTAAAGCTTTATATAATCGATAAAATAAAATATAATATTATTTTTTATCTTAATTATATTTATAAACATTTTTAAAACGATAGCGTTTTCTGATCGAAAGAGAACTCTTTGTCTGAAGGAATGGTATTATTTTTCTAATCACGTAATTACTGAGTGCACATACATTTGTGCAAAGAGAAACTCATAAAAGCAGAAAAAAATTTTAAAAAAAATTCTGTAATTTCTTCGTAACCTTTTGAAAAAACTGAGTAACCAAGCTCACACCAAGTGAGTAATATAATGCGCAAACATGCAGGGGCGCACTTTGAAATGTCACATTCGTTTGAGGGTCAAAGGACGTCTTTCATTACAGCAAATTAAGAGATCTGACTAGTCGCATGGGAAATATAATTCATACTTCAAAGAACTAGAAAGACAAATGCAGCTGGTTTTAATAGCGCTCTTTCATTTTTTTTTCTCTGTGGAATATTTTTCACAAAGGTAAATAAACCATCTAAAACTCATTTGCCAAATTGATTTCCTGAAATTCAGTGCTACCTGCAGTCGAAATTATTTTATTATTGTTGCGAACATGGAACGAAGAAACAAATTAAAAACGATACGAATTAGATTCTCAGAAAGCAGCGAATAATACAAAATAAAAAATATTTCTGTAGCTCTGTGAAAAAACCGTACAGACTTGCTGTAATAAGACGTCCAATTGGTTATAAATCAAAATGTTAATATCTGTTAAACTTACGACAACGGTTTTTGAACGTACACACTTCTGATCTATACTTGCTTTTCTGTAAATTAAGTATTGGAAAAAAAAAAAAAAAAAAAAAAAAAAAAAACCAAACTTCGAATGAAAACTATTCCCGTCCCAAAGTCCACATATTTAAACGAATACACGCATTGGCAGCGAAGAAATGAATAACTGTTCCAAAACTAAACTTGGTATTGAAAGTGTGACAATTAAATCTGTGGAGAACGAATTGAAATAATTTGGTTTATGTTTGTTTTATTTAAACATGAGTAGATCACAGCACAATTCTAACATTTTACGTTCTAAAAATTATGCAGTGGACGAAAATGGATATTATAGTTTTAATGACGAAAATTTTTTTCGGAGAATTTCACTTGCACATGTTAGTAATGTATGACGGAGTTTATACGATTACGTGCAGTCGGCAGCCAATACGTTGCTATAGTCTGTTCGCGGTTTCATCGCATTTTTTGAAACAAACCTTAGAAAAATCACACCATATATGACGTGGTTGGTTGTTTCCAATATTCGATGTATTACAGGGGTCTTATAATTCTGTTAACATAAAAGTACCTTATTTGAGCTAAAATTGAAATTTTACTTGCATTCTCTCTAACAATTATAATATTTCAATTATAATTTATGTGAATTAAAATAGGGATAAAACCGGTGTGTTGGTAATACGTAGTAACAAATAGTTCTTATGCAAAATAGCATTACACTGAGTGCGCACGAATGCGGGGCGTTGTCACACTTTGGTGTAATTTTCCAGACTTAAGGCCCTTACACCATTGAAAACTTTAACATTCGACTTTAAGTCTGCTTTCCGACATGTTGTTTCTTATGGAGCTCGACACAATGGAACTGTCAAAGGTAAAGTCAAGCACTCTTGACTTTACGATTTCGAAAAGTTGAAATTTAAAGTCAAAGTCAAGCAGCCATTTTGGCGAGAATCTAACAGAGGTTGCGTAGAAAGTGCGTTATTTTAGTGTAGGGCGATTTTAATCTCGGTATATTAAACAAAGCTCTTCTTAAATTAAATGAATGGCAAACAAATATAATGTGAAGAGGAAATATATGAATTGACATATTTTAATTATAGTAAACAAATGAGATTTTTGTTTTGAAATAAACTTTTAGTATTAATTTTTAAGGCTTTTTTTTAAACAAAAGGTACGTAAAATGCATTCCTGGGTAATATCATAATTATTTACATAGCAAGATACATATTTTACGAAGATCGCAGAACCGATGTTCAATTGTCTGAACTCTGACTTTACACTTGTATTGTATATTGGTGGTTTCGTCAGAGGAAAGGAAACGTAAAGTCAGATGCTAAATTTTTGTTCTATTGTGTAAGAAGCTTTAGTGAAGACTTGGTATTGCGCGGGGCGGAGGGATATCCTGTACGCAGAGCTGGAAGTTACCGTGCATGTACTATACACAAGTTTGCCTGGGAACATCTCGAGACTTACCAGGGTATAGAAGCTGTTCACGGTAAACTAAGCACTTCTCAACGTCATGCTTACGATATACTTACGTGCGCATTGCGTGATGCTGCCCAGTACGTACCGTCCAGGCTACTGCGACAACAGGTTGAGAAGATCGATGTTGAAAGTTTGGCAACGGGAACATTTTCGCCACTAGGTAGGTGCTAGTTTCGGTAAGGTGAAGACTGTTCGCGATAAAGTGAGCACTTTCGAAATCAACCTTAGAAAAAATCACCGCCCCTACCTGCATATTATGCGCCCTAAGCGACATGCGACCGGTTAAGTTGGTAACGATGGATGAGAAAGTAGTTCAGTATTTTCCCGTCGAATAAAAAGTGTTAGGTAAACATTTCTGATCATTAAAAATATTTCTTTGGCTATCTGTTTTTTCAATGCACTGGAGTGTAAAAACGGGCAGATTCCTAAAATATTTTTTTCTAACAATTTCACAGTTTCACTTGACCGATGCATGAAGAAAGTGGTGTTAATCTTCCATAAGGCAGAAGAATACACAATGAGCATAAAAGTAGATCTTTAAAGGGCTTTTAAAAGTGCTCATTTTACCGAGAACAGCCTATAACAGATTTATGTGTGTGTGTGGGTGTGTGTGGGTGTGTGTGTGTGTATATATATATATATATATATATATATATATATATATATATATATATATATATCTTTACGTTAAAAATGTTAATTGCAATAATAATAAATAAAATATAAAATTACTTTATAACTATGTAAAATATTTCGCCTTTATAATTCACGTAGCTTAAGAATGTATTAAAAGTTATTCTGTGGAACCCTGCGCACCTAGCGGCAGAAATTTTCCCTATCTCAAACTCTCCCATAAGAAATCACGTATTGTTCGGAACCTGTAGTAGAAATAACCTCTGTACAGTTAACATTACCATGGGCCTGGCGACTTTATTCATGCGTCGATCAGGTGAAACAGTGCAATTAGTCATTTATAATGATTATAAATGTAAGTATTTCCCAAATTGGCAAATTATTATACTTAATTCTATGGAGAAAGAAAAAACAGCAAGGAAAAGAAATGATTTCAATGTCCACGAATATTAACCGAAAAATTTATATTCAACGTTAGGAAGCGGAACAACTTCCTCTCCATCGTTGCCAACTTCACCGGCCATATGCCCGTCATTGTGCTCGTTTAAATGTATGCAGTTAGCGCACTCGCATTTTCTAATGGTTGATTTCAAAAGTGCTTAATTAACTGTATAGAACTTATAACATTTATTTTGAAAAACAACTGTTTAATACGAGTGTATAAAGCACCTAAATGAATATTTCAAAATCGTTCCAACCCCAACCCCTCCCCCCTCCTTCGGTCGGCTAAAACGTTTGAACGTAGCATACTAACCTATCCAAGCCTAAGTAGGTTTGTGGGGAAAAACAGTATTTTTCGACTATAAGACAACCTAGTTTAACCTACGATAGCATGTAAGAGTTCTAAAGTGCAAACCAACATAAATATAACAAATATTTTATAGGGGAGAGTGTTGTAGCTAGAAAATGGTGTACCTTGAGCCAGTGTGAATACAGTTGTTGTGCTGCAACCTAGCGTTGTACAGATAAAGTGTGTTAAACGTAGTGACGAAGTCGCACGCTGGAGCGAATCGTGATTCTCCAGCGCAGCGATCGCCTGTACTACGGAAGAGAGTTCTTTTTAGTGGTTGGAAGTAAATATTTTCGTTTCTCGTTGAATGTGAACTTATTAGAAACGCCTGTATTTATATCGTGTTTATTTCTCCATTGGATAGAACAATATTTGGTGGGTAAAAAGTGATCCACATAATTCTGTGTGTTGTATTTTAGACTGTGAATAGCCACTGTTTGTAAAATAATACACGCGCGTGTACCTAGGGCCACAACTGCATCTTGTACCATGGGCCAGTGGTCCAAGGTACAAGAGGTTACAACCATGGTATAAAGCATGCAGATGCGTGGAGTGCGTCCATATCCAGTCGAAACTAAGAATTTATAATTACCTAATGATAACAGGAGAAACATTTTGAACCAGTTTTTAAGGGAAAAAAGTCACGACTATTTAAAATACTGAAATATTAAAATTATAAATTAAGATCACAATATCTGAGTTGTTGCCTGTGTTCTTGTGAGTAGGCAATGCCAAGCAGCAAGAACATATTTTGAAAAATGTTTTATTAATATTTCAATATTGCTATCGCAATATTTGAAGGAATAAATATTCGAAAACCATTTTTATAGTGTCGAATCAAATTTTTTGCAATAAATATTTTAAAAACATTGTAAGTGAAACATTTCTACAAAAAAATATTTTTAATGTTACAAATATATTTTTAAAAATATTTCGCTAAGAATATTTCGGAAACATTTAAGTTTAACATTGTAATGTTTCATTTACAATTGATGTGTGCTACTCAACATTGCTGCAATATTTGCTATAATATTTTATTCACATTTCAAACATGTTAAAATATATTTCAAATATTAAAAAATAATACGTCATTGCTTATTGGGATGTCACATCTAATTGAAATAACCGTGACATTTTAAGGGTACACTGTCTCATCTCGTCAAACTAAATATTACATTAAACTGAATTAATTTACATAACTTGTATTTCCAAGTTCATCAAATCAACCTAATCAACCGAAAATGCAGTCGTTTGCGAGCCGGCTTATGTTGCTAGGGGTCCTGGGTTCAAGTCCCGAGTTCAAGTTCCTGGTAAGACGTTAGTGTAAGTTTGTGTTCGCCACATTAGTTTTAAAACTGTCAACGAGTCACGAAAATCGTTAACGAAAAAAAATTGTAAGCTAGCTGACACCCTTGTTTGTCTCTGAGCTCAGTTTGTAATGAGAATATTTTTTACAGTGTAGTTCATGGTTTCAATAAATTCGAATGTGTATGTGTTTTAGAGATTGGTGCATGGACACATAATGTTCCTTAACAAAACAGGAAAGAAAAGGGATCCTGTAAACGAAAATGCATTAAAAAGTGCGCTCCAGGCCATTCATTCCTATGATCCATATAAGAAAATGTCGTACCGGTAAGCTTCAAAAGTGTTTAATGTTAGCAGATCCACAATCAGTCGACATTCAATTAAATTTTAAGACTATGAGCAATACAGTTTTATGTAGATTACATTCAAACCGTCGCAAAGATGCTGTATTGACTTACAAGGAAGTGTGTCAGGCAACTTGCCGATAAACTTGCAAAGGCAAATGAGAAAAAAAAAAAAGTCCAGAAACATGTTATGAAGAAGAAATTGCTGGAGAGGAATGGATGCGTGGTTTCCTTAAAAGGCATCATACTAAACTTTCAATAAGAAAACCCGAAGCGACTAGCTTAAGCCGTACAATGAGTTTTAACAGCCACAATGTTGCCTGTTTCTTCAACAACATCAAAGATGTTCACAGCAGATTTGGTCCCATTTTCTCCGAGAAAATATGGAACCAGGATGAAACTGGCCTCAGCACTGTCCAGGGGCAGTTAAAGATAGTTACTCCTAAATGTATCAAGCAGATTGGCAGTGCCACATCATCTGAAAGGGGTCAGTTTGTCACTATGATTGCAGTTTTAAATGCCATTGGAAATGCTCTACCGCCAATGCTGATTTTCCCCTGTGTTCACTTTAAAGACAGGATGTTGTTTGGGAGGGCCACATGGTGTATTGGAGCCACTAATACAACAGGGTGGTCCAATAGAGAAACTTTTCTGAAGTATTTGGATCATTTTCTTGCCTCAGTGAAATGTTCTAAAGAAAACAGAGTCATTTTGAACTTATATAACGACGACACTCATCTGCTCTGTGGAAGCTCTCGAAAAGACCTCTCCTGCTGAGGTAGTAATGGTAACATTTCTCCCGCACACATTTCACAAGCTCCAGCCACTGGACGTATCTGTGTATGGCCCACTAAAAACATATTATGGTCAGGCTATCGATGATTGGCTGTATAACAAGGGGAAAACATTTGACATTTATACAGTAGCAGAGGACGTTGGGGTGGTTTATCTTCGAGCATTCACTCCTAAAAACATTCTATCTGGGTTTAACGATCAGGAATATTTCCATTAGACTCAGGAATCTTCTCTGATGATGATTTTTTGAGTGCATATGTTACTGATCGAAACATAGAAAAACCATCATCCAAAAATTTCACAGTTTCATCAGAAAACAAAACGACGAATTCGGAGGGACAGAAAGTCTCAGCCTCTGAAACTGTTGAAGGACAAACACCTGGCACATCTTCTGATTCTCATACTGTCTGTTACACCATGCACAAACAGAGAAGTGAAGAAAATTGTCACCCCTGAAGACATTCTACCATATCCGAATACTGAACCAAGAAAAAAACATTAACTAGAGGACGAAGATCAGGAAAGACGATGATAGCTATGGACACTCCAGAAAAATGAGCTATACAGGAACAAAAAGAAAAAACAGCAAAAAAAAAACGAGCTTCAAAGAAAAAACAAAGAAGTTCTTTTAAAGTGGCGAGGGATTTAGGTGAAGTGTTCAAACCAGCATCAGGGACTAAAAGGAAACTTTTAGAATCTCCAGACCTAGAGAAGAAGCACAAACTACTAGAGCCATCGTCATCTGAAAGTGAAAGTGAAGATCTTATACTTCAAGTGGCCAGTCTTCCGATGATGCAAGTGTGGACAGTGCTGATGAAGACTGAATTTACTGCCGCAACTTTAAGAAGGCTGATTGTAGTGGGGAAAAGTTGTGCAGATGCATTGAATGTGGTTGCTGAACTCATTGCCTTTATACTGGGATAGATGTACTTCCGGGCCCCACCAAGCCGCCACTTCCAGGCGATAAACAACTTCCGGTTACAACCAAGAGCAATGTACTGTCGCAATGCACTAATAGGAGAGAAACGTACAGGTATTATAACATTAGTATGATGAGACTGCTTTCACTTAACAACATTCCAGCTGACCACATGAGGAAGAATATGCATGTCACCAGTAATACCAATTAATTTACAATACAACCAAATCTGATCACCAAGTTCCATCTTCATCTTCATATGTGGATACATAGACGCATTACCAAAAACACTAATTACAGCAGTATTGTCTGCCTTGCTCTCATGAACTGGAAAAGTCCTCCAACAGATTATAATGTTTGGATCAATCTCACTAATCTCCTTTGGCGCAGGGTCCTTCTCGACATGAGACCATCTGAAGAAACACATTTCCAACAAACCAATACCACCTTTAGCAGTTATTCCTTGAAGACCAAAACTGTACAAAAAAGACAACAAAATATAACTCTCTTCTATATCAAGGATCTTAACTGTCCAAAAACTATCATATTTATTGACATCCTCTGTAAAAGACACAATATTGCGATAAACCTTCCTCGGGTAGTAACAAGAAGAACGAATTCGCCTCCAATTCATGTCAGGATGAAATCTGCAAAGCCACATAATCAATACTGTTAATAATAGTAAAAATTAATATAATATGCAAAAAGGAATTAAGCTGTTAATACAACACAGATACATGCCTCAAAACAAGGTAATAACACAAAAAAAAACCGAAAACAGAAAACTCCAGAATCAGCCTGCACCTACTACTTTAAACTACTCGCTCAGCATTTAACATGTGAATGGAAAACTCAGAGGCAGCTCTCCGTAGCTCTGACGCTTCCGCTCCGTGCTCGGACCTTATCACCAGATGTACTTCTGAGCCCCACCAAGCCGCCACTTCTGGGCGATAAACAACTTACCTTGGTGGGATGCGAGCAGTCTAACCGCTCAGCCACCGTGGCCCCCTCTTTGTAACAAAATTAAGTTTAGAGAAGGTCAGGCATTGCCATGTTCATGTCTACGTACATGCGGTACTTATGGCTTGTCAGCAGATTTGGAAGTCACACTTTATGAAATTCAGTTAAGCCACAAAACACTTTATTAAAACAGGCCGTTCCAAAATGTTGGCAGAATATATATTTTAACATAATATTTTGCAAACAGCTGCACATATTTTTGAATGCAACTCAGTACCTCATATACTAGAGTCATTATCTATTCTGAGAAAAAGGTTTTGTTCAATCAAAGTTCGTTTGGGGCAACCAAATTAATTGTTTGAATAGGGGCAATGAAATATTTCAAGTTTATCAACTTTTCTTTTTAGTTTCCTGTGAAGTTGTTTTATTAGGGTGTTTATGCAATTACTAATCATCAACAAGTGTGCTCACAAACACTGTTACTATCCAGATTGTCACAACAAATACAAACTTTCGAGCTGTATGCTCGAACGGATAGCCACACAAGTACACACATGTCGATTCAACTGAATATTTTGCTGACAGTCTGATTTCCGTTGGCCCAAAACAGAGGATTTGTTTATTCAAACGTGTATTCTGTTAGATGAACCACATTAATTTTGTTGCTTTACAAGTTTTGTTCACTCGACAAAATATTTTGTTGAGGAAACTAAATATATTTTTTTTTCTCCTATAAAAACAAATATTTTGTTGACTAGAACAAACCATTCTACCTCAGTGAAAACTTATAACGGGCAAGAAACCGTATTTATGTAACGTCGCATGAATACCACAGTACGAGTGAAATGACAGGCTTCTACTAGTGGTAGCATATAAGCGGAGTGCTCTTCAGATCTCATTTTTTCCTGCCTTGTTCCATCTCGTAACCAACCAGGTCTCATAAAATCGTCTTCTGTATCCAGCGTAGAGCAACTTATTTCTGGAGGAAGGTAAACATTCTCAGCGTTGACCTGCGTGGACATTCGTAAGAATGAACATGTCTTGCAGTTACTACTAAATTGTCATTTTCTTCTGTTTCCGTGAAGCATAATTTTCTGCTGAAACGAATCCGCTCTGACATCCAATGTGAGATATTTCAACCCCGCAACGCAAGGAAAAACAAACGTTAAATGTATTCCTGACAAAGTTCATAAAGTTACAAGACTGTGAAAATAATAGCTAAATAGAGCTCACAGTAAAACAAAACATTCTAAAGCAAGTTTGCACACGCTATATTAACTAATTTTGTTATTATTTAATATAATCTACAGAACACCTTCCGCTTACCAATCGAGTCTCGGCAACAGAGTCGAAACTTGCTTGGAGTGTTAACCTAGATAGCACAGTATTTGTGTGTATATAATGCTTCCGGTTATTTTAGAGTTAAGTAATCTACTTACATTTGATAAGTCCCTGAAAATATAAAGTGGTATATAGCGGCGTTCATGAAAATTTCGTATATTTTTTAAGACAGTATCGAAAGTAATCAAACCAAGTATGACAGACCAGCATAATCTGGAGACAAACTTACAATCTAAGAGAAAATGTGTATTGTATGAAATCACAGTGTATATATTAGCTCCACAATTTGCAAACCTGTGTATTCTCCAATGCATACAGGTATCTTCGTGACACTTTACGGTTCGTTTTGACAAAAAATGACTACGTCGACTAAGCAACAAGTCACTATTTATATCTCGATATTTACGAAACAGTGAACCATATATTATGACATGTGATACATTCATGCTCGGCCTAATAATTTCACGAAATTACAAATATACTAAATATAATGTTACCGGGAAAAAAAACTTATTGTTAATTACAGACACGCAATGAAATTCTTCATCGTTGAAAATCTTGGAAGAAACTCTCTTGATAGTTAAAAGAGTGTGGATTTGTGTTTAGAACTGCTGTGATACTTCAAAGAAAAACAAACACGGAAGGAACTCTGGAAATATTCAGCTTAGTGTAAAATATATTTAAAAGGTACAAAAAATAATCCACAGCATTTCGAGGATAATAAAACATCATTGTTAACGGCGAACTTGTCAGAAAGGGCACAGAAATACAACTGATTTTGATAATTAATTATAAGATGCGTCATTAAATTGATAACTTATTTACCATAAAACCACTTAACGTTTTTATATGCGTGTTTATAAACAAATTCGATCGTTTATACATATGACGTCACAGTAAGAAATTATTCTCAGATTTACAACACCAGCGTATACTTGGGCTGAGAAAGAGAGAATGTATAGGATGTTCACGGTAAACTGAGCACTTTTGAAATCAACTTTTAAACAATGTCTCTTCTCTTCTCAACATAACAGCCACACTGACTGACATGCGCCCAGTAAAGTTGGCAATAGACGGAGGGAAAGAAATTCCATGGCTTAACGTCGAATTAAAAGTGTTAGGTAAATATTTCTGAGTACTAAAATAATATATTTTTCCTTTTGTTTATATATATACAAATTAACAAATTTGTAAAATATTTCCTTTTATAATAATTTCGCAGTTACACTTGACCGACGCATGAATAAAGTGATCAGTCCCTATAAAGCCTATAAAGTTTTTTTTCCCCCTATACATCTATGGTAGCGTTCCTACATTTCCTCAGGAAAGAATAAAATAACTAGGGAAGTTTTAAAACTTTTCATCGCAGTAACACCAAACATTCCTATATTTGCCGTATTGTAAATGAATGAGTGAGTGAAGAGATTTGGGTGGCTCGTGTAACACCGAGGTCTTGAGAGTCCGATGAGGTTGGAAGCGAAGTGTGTATGGAGCAGCGCCGCAATGAAAGGGCGGGGGAAACGGGAGATCCCCGAGAAAACCCGCCGACCAGCGGCGTCGTCCGGCACGATTCCAACTAGCGAAATCTTGCCGCATTGAAGTTTCCCTTGGTTTAAATCTTATATTACTGTTTAAGGACGTTTAGGTACCTAGAAAATACATCTACTGCAATCAACAGTAAAAATAAATTGCGTCTATCTAATTTATCTCATACTAGCTTTCCTCAGCTACTTCGTACGCATGAAATTTAGGACTTTAAATCGCTCTAGCCACTTATTTTGGGAAGGAAAGGAGGACAGCCCACAGACAAAAAAAAAAAAAAAAAAAAGGAGAAATGACGGGATTTTTTTAACAATACTTTTTTTTTATGCAGTAATCAATCATAAGGAAAGCTTAATCCAGTACCTATTTACATCCCTGATCATAATTTTTTCCGGAATAGTTTGAGATATCTCGATGAAACAAAGACTGAGTTCGTCCTGGGGTTAATATATATAGACTGTGTAAATTTGATGTCAAAACGTTCAGTGGTTTTTGAGTTAAATCCGATCGTACAGACAGACAGACATGAAAAAATTAACATTAGATATGGCTTAGTAATTAATTACACCACATGAAAAAATAATTAAAAGTGGAAAATTCTAAAATCGCAGACAGACACTTCTATTTTATTTAGTAGTATAGATTATTCATTATCACACTGAATTTTAATTTATATATATATATATATATATATATATATATATATATATATATATATATATATATATATATATATATATATATAATATATATATATATATATATATATATATATTGTTGTTACAGAGTTTTCCTTCATTATTTTTTGACTGTGTTTGCGGTGATGATTCTTCTTCAATCAAATTGTCTTGATTCTTGTATACAATCGACTCGTGTACTGCACTGACCACTTGTATATTGTATTGTTTTCCTATTAACTAATTTATAATGCCCTTTTATTCTTGTTACTGTTTCATAAATGCAATTGATTATATTTGATTAATCTTACACTGCTGAGTTACTCATCACTATAAAATATATTTATACGTACGTGCACATAATTTGATATGTGTTTGTGCAGAGGGAATTTGGTTTTGTCTGTTTTTTCTGTTTTGCGTGTTATACTGGTTTTGAATATTTTATCCTTTTTTTTTTTTGTGTTAATTGCCATGGTTATATATTTTTGCCAAAATAACCAATGTTGCAGAGGCAATTGTCTCACCAATGTAAAAATGTTCCGGCTTCGAAAATCGTTACCTAATCTCCTGTACAACGTTTACCAAGCAGATAAAGCACTGGGCTTATTTACCTTCTACTCCGCAGTTTTATCACCAGACTCGTGCATCCGCAGATTGTAAATCACTAACGCAGTCTTATTCGATTGGCAACAGAACCGCGGACTCTGACCAGAAATTGTAAAATAGCTACGTAACGAACAAGCTGAGATCCTGTAATCATTGCAAGAACTACAGTTTAAGGATATTCCATCCGCCCGTCGTTACATACAGTCTAATAGATCTCCTTTTCTTCCATGAACACTTATGCCGGGTTGCACCAACATCTTTTCCGATCCGAGATCGAATGATACTAGTTTCAAACCAGGATCCAGTTTGATCGTTCCAATGTAAAAGTGTTGCACCAACGAAATTTCATGATTCTGGATCTCCGATTCGTCGATCTTGGTTCCAAAGCGAGAGATCGGTATTAAGTAGGAGACATATTTTGCTATTGGTTCGTAATATATGACGTCATGGAAGTAGGCGTATTTTTCACTATAGATAAAACGAGATGTGCAATGTTTTGTCTGTTTTAAGTGAATTATTGTTGTACGAATTTTACTGAATAATATTAAAGTACATATAATGTTTTAATTTCCTAAGAACGCAGTTCTATCTGTTGGCGTATTTTCAAACTACATTTGTCGACGATGGCTGCTGATCTCGGATCGAGATTTCGAACCACCAATTTCGGAGGTTCCAAATAAACTTAATCTCGATCTCTAGTCCATCTCTGAACTAGAATGGTGCAACAGTTTTCTGTGTCGATCTTAGATCCGATCTCGGATCGAGTTTCAACCATCCATTAGCGGTAACTTCGTAGTAGCTATTCACTGATGATCGAGCTTACATTTTTAACACAATGGTTGAAGTTTCCAGCATCCAGCTTGCGTCCCAGTCTTCCGGATAAAGTGTAGAGCACATGGGGTTTTTTATCTTTTATTTCAAACCAGCTTGAGTTTGCACATTGTGACATATAACGAACGACACTTATAGAAAGAATCCCACGTGACTCTTCGTTCAGAAAATCGTCATTACGTTAACAACTAAATTTCCTTCTCAGTTGTTCTGATAACAATAAACATGAAGTGGTTTAAACACTTCAGAGTCAGCGGAGATACCTCGCGATGATCTTCCGTGCCCGTGTACCAGGTTGAGGATGGTTTACACTCCTATAGCAAAATACAGAGCAAAACTCATTGGCGTTGATACCTACTAAAGTGCTGCAACAAATCGAAAACATTTCTTACTTGCAACAACTGAAGAAATAAATTTAAGTGGGTCTGTAAGATTTACGGTACGTTTATTACACACAACGGATTTTTTTGTATAAAAGATTCAGATATTTGAACGTTTTACTCTCGAAATAATAAACACATAGGTGACAAAATAGTTTAGAGAGCAATAGGAAAAGAGGAATTTGTGTAGTGCTTAGGATCTGAGGTCTTAAGCGCATATGAAAGGGAAGGAAAATTATAAGATAGAGGAGCACTGGGAGGAATAATGGGGGGGGGGAGTACTCTGAAAAAAACCCACCGGCCAACAGCAACGTCCGCCACGTTTTGAACACGCGTAAAATTGTAGTGACTCCGACGGGAATCGAATGCGACTCGGCTTGGTGGGAGGGCAGTAATCTGAGCAGTTCGCAACCGTAATTTTCATTAGTACTACAAGTAGCTGTAAACCATGCAGTTTACGTATACGCTAAAGTGTTGCTGGTTTAAAGTTTATTGTAGTAGTATCTCTCTAGGGAACGAATTCTGGTCTTCAGAGCGAAATTGTTGTTGAAAAAAAGCTTGAAAGCTTAGCAGGGGACGGCTTACGGAGTAACTTAAAGCCTAACTTAAATCAACACCCATGCCTTACCCGGGATCTGAACCCAGAGTCTCCCGCGCCCCAGATCGGTGGCGCACCAACCGACTGCCACGGGAGGTCGGCTCAGAGCGAGACTATTTGTTTAATTTTCCATGTTTCACCTTACGGCATCTATGATGTCGTGATACCGTGTAGGAACGACAGCGGCCAAGCAATAGGCTGATAGTGAGTCATCGTCAGTTATGCATGCTTCATTTTTTTATGTCCTGATTCATGCGTCCTTCTGAGCATTTATAAATACATGAAACGTTGCCGGGATTGCATACACTACTATAACTTGCCGGCATATACGAGAGCGTCTCTCATGTCATATTTCTTTTCGTTGTCGCGATAAGCAGAATACGTTATCTACCATATGCGTCAAATTTATGGTGACTTAAGCAGAGTGGTGCACGAATGCCGTATGTTTACCTAAGTTTTGTAGCTAATTGTTTTTCAAATATTTGGCTACGACAAGATATAAATAAGAAGTTAGTAGATATTGACTGCATTTATTATTCTCGCAGCACTGGCGGAGGATAAGAAAAATATATTTTACTTCTTATAATTCATCAGTGCTGAGAAAATAATTAAGACTGAGTATATAAAAATTTAAGAAATTGTAAAAAGTCATTATTTATATATTGTACCAAAAATGTCGACAAATCGTCTGAAAAAACACTCACGGTGAAAATCCAGTAAATATAGTGATTTCGTGCTCCATTTAACAATTTTTTCTATGGAAATAGGAAAAGCAATTTTGGTTTTCATACTCCAAAGATTTAATCTGATGTTTCAGTTATAAACGGCTAACATCCATAAACCAAATTGGAGGAAACTAACATGATATAATTATAGGGATTACTTCATGAAATTCTTTTAATAAAAAAGAAGACGCCATTGTTATAGGCTGTTCACTGTAAAATGAGCACCTCTGAAAGCCCTACTTAAGATCTAATTATATGCACGTTGTGTAATCTTCCGCCAGATAAAAAAATAACATTTCACTGTGCCATTAGGACTATTTATGCGTCGGTCACGTGAAACTGTGAAATTTTTAGAAAAGTATACGTTTCACAAATGCGCTCTTTTTTACACTCAGTTGCATTAAAAAAACACAGCGGAAGAAATAATTTAAGTTTTTACAAATGGTTAACTAGCACAGTTTTTTCCGACGTGAAGACACAGAACTACTTTCCCTCCATCGTTACCAACTTTACTGCGCATGTCACCCGGCGAGCCCGTTAAAATTCGCGCAGGTACGTGCAGTGACTTTTTCCCAAGGTTGATTTCAAAAAGTGCTCACTTTATCGTGAACAGACTTCAGCTGTAGCAATTATAATGCGCAATGCGGCCAGTGTTTACGTTACAATACAGGCCTTACGGGTAGCGTTATTTTAGTAGATGTTTTCTACTGAAGCACTCAATCGCAAAGTAAACAAAATAGCTGATCCTTGTACCTGATGTGGATATTATCTGATATAACCTGAAGTTCCATAGACTGATTACTTACAGTGAGGCAATATCGTAATATAGATATGGTCTATACGCGGTTTCTTCGCACTTTACGAATCAAACCTTTGAATAAAATATCCTACGCATTGACGTGTTTGGTTATTTCGTAAATATGGTTAAATTTAAACTTTACTTATGTTATAACTATAAATTATAATATAATATTAATAAGAATAAATACAGAGAGAAAATAGGTGTTTTGGGAATGCCTATTAAGAAATAGATCTTGCGTAAAACCTTTTTATACTGAGTGCGCACGAATGCGGTGCATTGGCCCTCTGGTGTAATTTTCTAAGCTTTGTACGTGGCGGAGGAATATCCTGGAAATAGAACTATAGCAGGGTAAAGTTGGAAGTGCCCGAGAATGGACTACAAACTTTAAAGACTATATTTTACTTTACCACAAACTTTCTCATTTCCGTAAAGGCAAATCAGGATATCAATCGAAAGCGATCGATTTAAAAACTTCTCACCCGTTGGTTAAATGAGCACTGTAAGGGCGTCTTTTGCACGCTGCAAGACGCTGAACTGGCGGGACACCTCGACACCTCCCTTTCGCCTTCCGCTCGAAGGCAAGGAAGGATGAGAGGAAGGATGTGTGCATTTTCTGACACAACTTGCTTCGCGGCAGGAAAAATAAAAAGCGGCTAGCAGCGCATTAGAAAAGTCCACTTTCATTTCGCTGACAAAAGGGCGTAGAATCGCTCCATGGCCGACACAACGGAGGTTCTTCCCTCCTTTCGCTCTCTCTCTCTCTCTCCATTCTCTTCTCTTCCTACCCTCGTGACGCCTTCACCATCTCTTCGAGGGGGGAGGGGGGGAGTGTAGTTCGCCATGCGCCGGGGAAATGGGTCGACGACGTAATTGAATACAGCACAGTATGGGCGTCGCTAGGCTGGCTACGTCGAAGGAACGTACAAGGTCGACTGTTTACCCTCGCGGGGACAACAACACTGCTACGATTCAGGCCTGCCGCAGATGAAGTCGAGATCCAGACAATAAGCGTTATGAGGCGCTGATGACCTACTTAAACCTATTCTTCTTGAAAAACTTGCTCCGGCAAGTAACATCAAATTCTTATTTCACCAAACTGGCCTAGTAATCTGTTGGCGCCATTCTAGTGGAGCGTTCGGAGTTCGTAAGAAAGTCGCTGACAGAAAGACTTACTCCACCGAATATACATATACATTATATATATATATTGGACTGAAGTATACATTTTGTGAGTAAACAAAACTTGAAAAGCAAAAAAAATTATTTTTTATATAACAATTTACACGTTTGAACAAACAAAACCTCTGTGTTGGGCCAAAAAAAAAAAGTAAGTTAGACACACACAAAAATATTTAGTGGAATAAAATGTATGTACATATTTGTTTGGCCACTCGTTTGGAGGCCTTAGTTACATAAATTAAACTCGAAAATTAGTTCCTAACTTTTGCGAAAATTAAAATAGTAACAGTGTTACAGCATTTATTGACGCTTAACATGGTATACAATTCCTATCTAGCTATTGGGCCACTACGATACCCCGGGTACTCCAGAAACTGAGATACTGCGTCACCTTGGGTAATCTTAGTCCCTGAGCCACTGTGACACCTAGGTTGCTCCAGCCACTGAGCCACTGTGGCACCTAGGTTGCTCTAGCCACTGAGCCACTGCGTCACCTTGGGTAATCTTAGTCCCTGAGCCACTGTGACACCTAGGTTGCTCCAGCCACTGAACCACTGTGGCACCTAGGTTGCTCTAGCCAATGAGCCACTGCGGCACCTTGGGTAATCTTAGTCCCTGAGCCACTGTGACACCTAGGTTGCTCTAGCCACTGAGCCACTGCAGCACCTTGGGTAATCTTAGTCCCTGAGCCACTGTGACACCTAGGTTGCTCCAGCCACTGAGCCACTGTGGCACCTAGGTTGCTCTAGCCACTGAGCCACTGTGTCACCTTGGGTAATCTTAGTCCCTGAGCCACTGTGACACCTAGGTTGCTCCAGCCACTGAGCCACTGTGGCACCTAGGTTGCTCTAGCCACTGAGCCACTGTGTCACCTTGGGTAATCTTAGTCCCTGAGCCACTGTGACACCTAGGTTGCTCCAGCCACTGAGCCACTGTGGCTCCTAGGTTGCTCTAGCCACTGAGCAACTGCGGCACCTTGGGTACTCTTAGTCCCTGAGCCACTGTGACACCTAGGTTGCTCCAGCCACTGAGCCACTGTGGCACCTAGGTTGCTCAAGCCACTGAGCCACTGCGTCACCTTGGGTAATCTTAGTCCCTGAGCCACTGTGACACCTAGTTTGCTCCAGCCACTGAGCCACTGTGACACCTAGGTTGCTCCAGCCACTGAGCCACTGTGGCACCTAGGTTGCTCTAGCCACTGAGCCGCTGCGTCACCTTGGGTAATCTTAGTCCCTGAGCCACTGTGACACCTAGGTTGCTCAAGCCACTGAGCCACTGTGGCACCTAGGTTGCTCCAGCCACTGAGCTACTGTGGCACCTAGGTTGCTCAAGCCACTGAGCCACTGTGTCACCTTGGGTAATCTTAGTCCCTGAGCCACTGTGACACCTATGTTGCTCCAGCCACTGAGCCACTGTGGCACCTAGGTTGCTCTAGCCAATGAGCCACTGCGGCACCTTGGGTAATCTTAGTCCCTGAGCCACTGCGGCACCTTGGGTAATCTTAGTCCCTGAGCCACTGTGGCACCTAGGTTGCTCCAGCCACTGTGACACCTAGGTTGCTCCAGCCACTTAGCCACTGTGGCACCTAGGTTGCTCTAGGCACTGAGCCACTGCGGCACCTTGGGTAATCTTAGTCCCTGAGCCACTGTGACACCTAGGTTGCTCCAGCCACTGAGCCACTGTGGCACCTAGGTTGCTCTAGCCACTGAGCAACTGCGGCACCTTGGGTACTCTTAGTCCCTGAGCCACTGTGACACCAAGGTTGCTCCAGCCACTGAGCCACTGTTTCACCTAGGTTGCTCAAGCCACTGAGCCACTGTGGCACCTAGGTTGCTCCAGTCACTGAGCTACTGTGGCACCTAGGTTGCTCAAGCCACTGAGCCACTGTGTCATCTTGGGTAATCTTAGTCCCTGAGCCACTGTGACACCTAGGTTGCTCCAGCCACTGAGCCACTGTGGCACCTAGGTTGCTCTAGCCAATGAGCCACTGCGGCACCTTGGGTAATCTTAGTCCCTGAGCCACTGTGGCACCTAGGTTGCTCCAGCCACTGTGACACCTAGGTTGCTCCAGCCACTGAGCCACTGTGGCACCTAGGTTGCTCTAGGCACTGAGCCACTGCGGCACCTTGGGTAATCTTAGTCCCTGAGCCACTGTGACACCTAGGTTGCTCCAGCCACTGAGCCACTGTCTCACCTAGGTTGCTCTAGCCACTGAGCCACTGTGTCACCTTGCTTAATCTTAGTCCCTGAGCCACTGTGGCACCTAGGTTGCTCCAGCCACTGTGACACCTAGGTTGCTCCAGCCACTGAGCCACTGTGGCACCTAGGTTGCTCTAGGCACTGAGCCACTGTGGCACCTTGGGTAATCTTAGTCCCTGAGCTACTGTGACACCTAGAAAGCTCCAGCCACTGAGCCACTGTGGCGCCTAGGTTGCTCCAGCCACTGAGCCACTGTAGCACCTAGGTTGCTCTAGCCACTGAGCCACTGCGGCACCTTGGGTAATCTTAGTCCCTGAGCCACTGTGGCACCTAGGTTGCTCCAGCCACTGAGGCACTGTAGCACCTAGGTTGCTCTAGCCACTGAGCCACTGCGGCACCTGGGGTAATCTTAGTCCCTGAGCCACTGTGATACCTAGGTTGCTCCAGCCACTGTGGCACCTAGGTTGCTCTAGCCACTGAGCCACTGCGGCACCTTGGGTACTCTTAGTCCCCGTTTTTAGCTATGTAGGAGGGCTCAGGAATAGCATTTATAATCTAGATGATGTATTCAGAGTATTATACGTAGTATCTCGCTCGAAATGTGTTTTATTTTCGTACATTGGTATCATGGGGACACATTTAATGGTTTCGTAAATAAAAGCGCTTCTTTCACACAAGCTGCACGCGTTTCCACCGCCAGGTAGGCGGCGCCCTTAAATGAAAGCGAGGAGCGGGCCTCTCTTAGTCTTGTTAGAGCACTTGCTATTTGGTTTTCTTTGCGATTTATACAACGAGGTTACTGAAAAAATAGTTGTGTTTTCCTATTGTGCGTTTTTTAATGTGTATACAGAAGGTTCTGTCCTGCAGTGGAATTTGAAAAGTGATAAACGAATTGGCACTCCAATGAGTGATTCGCCATTCACCTACTATTATTTTACACGAAGTAGTATTGTGAATATGGGATTTTATACGCTTCGGGTATCATCGGCATTGTTCGTGTTTCAAATTCGAAGCCGTAAGGATACGGATTTCTTCCGTATTTTATATTTACTAAGCTCATTCCCGTTATTCGTCATTACGGAGTGCCTTTCCAAAATTAACTCTACATCTGCGTAAGTTCCCTTACATCTACAGAAGATGCTAACAGTGGACCTCTTTCTCCCCAGACAGCAGCGGGGACGAAATTTGAAAGTAGCATCCAACGCACGAGGGAACTGGGCCACGTTGCAAGGACGAAAAGCGAGCAGCAGAGAAAGAAGGAAAGGTCGGGACCCAGTTTCAACTGCCCACGCGGAGTAATTAAACATTCATTTGCGTCTGACCACGCTAATTAGGGAACTGCTCCTGCCAGGAAGTTTGACGTGAAATTTCTAACCGGTTTATGCCCGCGAAAACAAATTGCCGGTGTGTAAACGAGAGCGGATGACTACCTCCGCCGTGAGTTGAGTTCTACGAGTTTTTTTTTTCTGGGGGATTGGCTGACGTAAAGTTTAATGAGAAGCTCAGGGGCTGTGCACAAGCACTGGTCATAGCATTCGCCCGACATCAAACAACCGTGGGAAGAAGACCACGTAATTAATTGCTCAGCCCGCCAAAGCCTATCGATTAATGAGTAAAAACCTCCAAAATTGGCGTTATTATTTGTCGCCAGACCGAACTCCAAGTTGCTGTATTGTTACGTTTTAAAAAGCGCGTGACTTTAAATATGGCTAAATATTTTATATTAAATGTTCATGGGGTTAGGCGTAGGTCGAGGTAAAGAATGTGTTAATTCACGCGTCCCTGTATTGAAATCAATATCAAATTACATCTCGTTACAATATGTTTTACAACTCGTTACAGAATGTTAGTTACTCTAATTCGGAGGAGCTTTCGTTAACTTTACTTGGTTACATTGTGCTAGATATTCATGATTTATCAGATTACTTGTGTATATATAAAAGGCCACCCTGACTAGTTTACTATGGTCCGACTTCACCTTGTCCATGATGCGGTAGGCTGAAGACTAGACGCATGTCGGCGGATGGCACGTCGCCATCTCTGGACGTCTTGCTGGCGCAGTGTCACGACGACAAAGACCTCGTTCGCCAGGTTTCCAGCCGTAATATCTGGCGCACCCGGCCTGCCTGGCGGGGTTTGTTTAGAAGAGCTCAAGGCTTCGCTCCACTTCTTCGCAATATGTCTGTGCTACCGCAATCAGGCTAGCATGCCTGTTGCTGCTCGTAACAGTATGTTCTTTTGGCTGTTGCCATTGGCAGACATCTTGTATGGCTCACCCCAAGAACACTTTTAGCCAATAGTAAAGGCTTTAATGTTGAACAATCAATCATCAGTGAAGCGGTGACACCGGTAAATGACGCCGTTTAGGTCCCATTAGCCCAAAAATAAGGAATTGCGCTCAGGTAGGTATACAGAAGTGAAGCCTAGCATCTTAACAAAAAATAAAGCGAATTTTTTACATATCTAATGATAGCGCACCTTAAAAATTTCTGAAAGTAAAATTGCCTTTCATGTAAGAGGAGTAAAAAGAAAAAAAAATGCATCATACAAACGTGCAGAATACTTACAACATACTTATAGGAATATTCCTCAACTCTGTAAATTAAGTTAACTGTACAAACGGTCGGGAATATTTCATAGCATGGCCTGTAAGGAAATATGTCTCACAAATATTACTTTGCAATTGTTAGGAATAGGAACATTTGGCGAGTTCAATGATCCACAATCCTGTGTACACTGGAGACTCACATGTTTGTTCATTTGCTGCTGACCCACACAGTAGCCAGTGTTACTTCACACCTGGCAGTATGGTACTCGTTAGTTGTTTTCCTTGCTAGTCTGCTATTGGCTTAGAGTCGTCCAGAACGTGTCTAATGAACTGTGATCCAATTGAAAAGGCGTCTTCATTGTACACGGGTTTGCCGTCTATCTTGTCCTGAAACGAATTCGCGAAATTTTCCTATCCCTAGCAATTGTTAAGTTGAACTATTAAGAAACACGGAATAAAACCTTTTGTCAGATTTTTACTGAAATAAATAAATAATTCAAGAAAAATATCTGGCTTATCGTAACATCCGCTTTTCGTTGAACACCTTGGAACAATTTACAGTTTGTAAAGTTAACACAGCTGGTGCCTATGGACTCATTACTAGAGACCTTCAAAATTAGCGTTATTATTTGACACCACGCTAGATTTCACCGCCCTATATACATTAGAGTACGTGCCATTTGTTTACTGGCTTCTGCAAAAGCGAGGAGCCACAATCCGATCTGACTAGGCGGGACGTGAGTGGACTATCTTGTCTTTACTTGTTTCTGATTGGTTCAAGGCAGCCCAGGGCATGTCAAACCAGCTGTAGACCAATGAGAGGCGCAATACATACGCTTAAGTGTTTGAAGTCTATTCTGTCCTAGAATGATAACGCGAATTTTGCAGGTCTCTACTCATTACATATCCCATGACTTCTGAGATGTTTTAATAAGAGAGGGTGACACACGTGATGACTTATTTTTTAAGTTTTGAAGAAAAAATACTCCACTATGAAAATGACATGGCAAGAAGATACGGCGCAAGATAATGCTCTCTGATGTCAATACCGAATCTTCTTATGGCGTGTGGTCGTAATCTAGTAAATATAACTCCTAAATAAGCAGGTAAATGAAAAAAATTATAGTTATAATATGTATTATTTTCTGTCGAATATAAAAGTACTCTCACCTCAATACCCTTGCAAAAGACATTTTAAATGACCAAACATATTGCTGTCTTTTGGTAAGTTCAAATAAAAAAAACACAAAATTAAAAATAACCTGTATAAATTTTTACTTCTCTGTCCAGTTTGCAACACCGGGACAACAGAGAAATACGATATTAACAGTGTGTTATGGAGTTCATAAGTAGAAAGTGCTCAGGAATTGCGCAAAATGGTTTTGTGTAAGTCGTAAATTTCGCAATGATTACATACAAGTACAATCATTTAGTTTTTCTATTAAAAAAAAAATTACGCACAGATTAGGCGAATATCTTCTCACATGAAACGGGCAAAATTATCAGTTATTTTTATAGTTTGTACAGTTTACAGTGCTAAAAAGTACCGCGAAGTTAGAAACATCTGTATGGCAGACGAGGATTCACTTTGAGGTGATTTGGATTAACTCGCGGTTAGGCATCGTCACAGGAGAACGCATATTAATAGCACAGCTGATTCTGTGTTAATTAAGGATATTGGAAATCAAACATTGGCAAAAACAATTCCTTAGGCCGTGACTGTATGATCTTACGGCATCTGCAGTAATATTTGCAGAGAACTATACAGAAATTGGAGGCAGCCGAATTAAAATGTTAATATTGTTACGTGCTGCAGCTGGCGCCGACTCAATTGCCCCGCGCCGTAATCGGAGACCCACCTCGCCCTCCCCTCTACCTGGAACGATGCGCTCGCTGCCTCCTGATCTCCCCCTCTGGGAATCCCGCCAATGCCGACAGCGGCGAGACTTGCTGGCGTCACAGACCTCCTCTCGCCTGCTAGAGTTTCCGATGCGTTTAGCGACGACACACGAATGTTCTGGCGAGACTGGCTGGCGCCTCAGCCCTCCGCGACGCATCACGCCAGTTGGGGAATATTCTAGGTGGCGGCCTAAGACACTATATATACTGCCGCAACCCAGCGGCCGGCAGTCTTTGATGGAGGCCGTCTGGCGAGTGTGCGCGAGTGAAGTGAAGTGTGAACGACGACAGGAGATTGGGGGACGACGGCGAGTGAGATTTTCGTGGCTTGAATGGACGAGAGAGTGTGAAACCAACGAGTGAAGCCTACTGTACGCGAGGGCGCTTGGAGGACTCTAGAACATTGCAACTGGCGGACTGGACTGAGGTAGGACTGAATGGAAGTGTGATACTTATTTTATTGTAAATATCTTAACTGTCAAATATGGACGCATAAACTATAAAATAATCGAATAGGTTGATACACTGCCTATTGGGACTGATCTTTAATTATTTAATTTCATTGATTTCTTTGTCGTGATTGGAAATTTTATTAATTTGTGTCAATTGTAAACAGTAATTGATTTCAATTTCTTGTGAGAATTTCGAGTTCAGAGAATTTTGCTGTAGTAGTTGTAAATAAAATAAGGAAATTATAATTAATTATTTTATTTGATTAAGACCTCCATCCCTTAAGGAACTTGTTATAGCCCACTTAGTTTCTAGAGAGACAGATTGTAACACTATATAGGGTCAGCTGTTTTTCGCGAAAATATTAACAGGCGGGCTATGTTTCAACTTCATAGGTGCACACTTGCAAATTTCCTTTGACTATTGGCCACATGTCCATGTGATAAGACATTTTATACTCGACTGGGCCTATCAGACTTAAGATGCCTCGACACTGAACGTACGTGAATGGCTGGCAGAGAGGTAAAACGCGTAATAGTTGTCATCCTCCAACCACGAAACTGTTTCTGAACTAACGTGTTTTGCAGTAGAACTAGTCCTGGAATCTTTTCGCGAAAAACAGGTGGTCATATTAATATTTAAAAAAAATATTTCGGATATGCCTTTAAAATACCTTATCATCCTCCGATGACATCTTTCAATGGCACTGGTGAAACCATCGCGTAAGCTGTTTGATTTACCGTATATGTAGAGTCCCGAGTATTTCGCGGATTGATGTGGCAACAGGCTAGGCTTTACAAACTCCTATAGACTCGTGACACTATCGTCTGCTTATTGGTGGCTGCGATCAAGTGAGGCCTTCGTACAGGACTGTTCAAAGCTCGCTCACACTACTGCTTCCTGCTTATTACTGGCTCACAGATCTACGGGGCGTGTATAAACAACTGCTGTCCAAACACAATGGAAGGAGAATGGAACAGGTGTTCGAGGTCTACCTCCTCGCCACAGAAGGAATTCGCGAAATACTCGGGGCTCTATATACGTAGAAATATGAGGCTACAGCTTGACATTCTGCATTAGAAGCTCTGTTGATGGTAGTTATGAAAACAGTAGATGAAGGGTCGTATCACCTCCTCTGTGGATAAAGGTAGATATTTACTGCTAACGAGTTTATCTTCACCGATACGTTAGGTTTAAATCACGCCCTGCATAGTGGAAGCCTATACGGGCGTGAGTCAGACATCAAACAAACTATATTTAGGGATAGGAAAATTTCGCGAGTTCAGTTACCCGTATGCTAGACTCCACAGTCCTTTGTATAGTCGACCCTCAGGTGTTTGTTCATTGGCTGTTGCCCCAGTGTAACCCCACATTTGACAGTACAGGATTCGTTTCTTGTTCCTTTGCAAGTTGGCTATTGGCGCAGAGTCGTTCAGGGCGTGTCTAATAAACTCTGATCAAATTGCAAAGGTGACTTCAGTGTACACGCGTTTGAAAACTATCTTGTCCTGAAATGAAGTCGCGAATTTTTCCTATCCCTAACTGTATTTGCCAGTTGCTATCGCCTGCGGAAATAGGCAAAGAGCTCGCCACTCTAGTGTTACACAATGCAGGCGCGACTACTTATTTTACCACCGTCCAGCTTTGAACTCTGTTTAAGAGAAAGATGGACCCCCGTGGGAAACCCACGCCCAAGGTCAAGAAGCGAGGGAGCTATACGGGCGACACTAACACGCACGCCGAGTGCCTCATCGCTCCTACGCACAAGGCACCAGTGTTTCCATCGTGACGCTGTGCTGTGCAAAATTATGTCCGTAACAGTGGGGTTTTACTACACGCGATGAAAGACCACAGATTAAACTACGTTCATCTTTGTACTTTTCTCTTGCGGCTTAATGGAACTGCATAGTCAAGCTTTAAAAATGCGATATTTGACCATTTTCACGATATCTTTTCTCCAAGAATACACTTAATATGAAAAAAAGTAAAAACAATTGTGGTATTGATAATTGTTTTTAAATATTATCTGACAAAAAGTCATATTTTCAGAACATTTATTTACCGAGATACGCGTATTCGCGCAAACAAGCTATTTCACAAAAATGCGGGGGTCCATCCCACTCTTAAGAAGATCCTCGCATTTACGTCTTCGAAGTTTTTCTTATATATTTATCTATATCTCCTTTAGAAACAAAACATTTTGTGATCACTTACCTCGCTATGTATCAGTCACTCCTGATTTCGTTTCACCGTTAGTTGGCCATGGTGCTGAAGAGATTTCGATGAAATTTCACGTTATGATTGAACCAAATGTAACATATAATATTTGGTTGTTATTAAAAAATGACAGATCCTAGCACTTTACTTTAGGGTTAAGACATTTGATCGAAAATCACTGAAAAGATTCACATTTTCAGAAGGATGTTAAATAATAAGTGAAAACATTTGACATTTAAAAGTATTTTCTTGATTTGGACAAAAATTCTTTCTGCTTTATCGAGTTGAACAAAGTTTTGCAGTTAAGAGTTGTACATCAAATCATATATCGAAACACAAAAACCATGCTCGATACAACCTAGATTACTTGGAGTATATGTACTCGCAGACTTGAATATACTTTTTTTGTATTTCCTATTTTTGAAAAGAAAAGCAATCTGCGTGAGAAAATTTCACAACATGTGGTTATTTAAATGGAAGACGAAACAACAATTGGTTGGAGAGAAGCATAGAAGAGTAAACAGTTTCTTTGTTTTCAGCTGGGTGTTGAGTTTAGTAATACGGCGAGAAAAAGGAGTAAAAGTTTATCAAGAAGAATGACGCCCATAGAGAACCATGTACACTGTAAGAAGCTTTTTCTCTTCTGTGCTGCTTTTAGGGGTTTATTGGGATGTCACTACCCATGAGAGGCAGTCACTTCGTGCCAAAAAGTAAAGCACTCTGAGCGTTAAAGAACTCCCGGAAGTGCCTGCACGAAAAGAAAACTAGACACAACAGACTGAAAACACGCTTTAGTAAGGGGCCACGGTGGCTGAGCGGTTAGCCTGCTCGCCTCCCACCTTAGCGAACCGGGTTCAATCTTGCCGGACGATGTCGTTGGTCAGCGGGTTTTATCGTGGATTTCCCCGTTTCCCTCAGCCCCTACATTCCGGCGCCACTCCATTCTAACTTCAATCACCCTCGCTGTTAAGAGCCGCCCAAATCTCTTCGCTCACGTCATAGTTTGGTGATCACTAGAGACCCGGTTATTTCGCGGATTCTCCTGAGGACAAGTTAATCTGCATTCACATATGTGTTTATGCTTCCATTGGACCATAGATAGTTATACACGCCCCGGAGGGCTTTAAACCAATAACGAACCAGCAAGGAAAATAAAAACCGAATCCTATCTAACCTTGTCTTAGTTTTAAGTGGATCAACAGCCAATGAACTGATGCTCGAATGCATAAAGGATTGCGGGAGTCTAGCTTGTTGCCGAATGAATCCGCGAAATTTCCCGGTCTCTAATGATCACTTCTGAAATTAAGACTTGTAGAAATCACTTATATTAGCTTCAGAAATGATGATTGCAACTACTGATTGATATTTGTAATACATAGGGATAGGAAAAATTCGAGACTTCATTTCAGGACAAGATAGTTTTCAAACGCGTGTACACTGAAGTCATTTTTGCAATTGGATCACAGTTTATTAGACACGCCCTGGACGACTCTGCGCCAATAGCCGACTTGCAAGGGAACAAGAAGTGAATACTGTACTGTCAAATGTGGGGTGACACTGGGGCAACAGCCAATGAACAAACATCTGAGGGTCGACTACACAACGGATTGTGGAGTTTAGCATACAGGTAACTGAACTCGCGAAATGTTACTATCCCTAGTAATACATCAACGTCGGCAAACGAAAAATAGAAGTAATGCCGCCTCTAGACCCTTTGATAACACATACTTACTGGCACTGAAAACCAGGTTGAAGTAATCTGCCTGTATTCTCCACTACAGCTTTATCTATGTGCACCTGTTTTTCGCAATAAAATCTCAGGACAAGTTGTGTTCCAAAACACTTCCGTTCAGAACCACTTTCGTGGTTGGATCATTTGAAACGTTACGTGTCTTATCCGTAGGGGTAGTGAAATATCGCGAAAAGATTTTAAGACAAGTTATATTTAAAAACACTGTAGGGTCGCTTACGTATCTTGATTGGCTGAATTGCTTTGTGACACGTGTTTACTGTCTGCACACGAATCACGTAGGAGCCGTGCCGATATTGCCGAATTCTGAGTGGCCCGGTCAAAATTAAACGCCTTCTCAAGCAGACAGCAACCAATGGAGATAGACAAAGTACTGTTAGGTGCTTATAGTATTGAAGTCTACCATGTACTCATATTTTTTTTCGCTAAAAATCGCTAGCTCTACTTATCCGTTTACCTGCCAATTACGGACGGTCAATGTCGGAGAAACTTAATTCTGATTGGCTTACTCATGTAACAACTGTCTTCACACAAACACAGCCGACCAATAACCGAAGGAGAGCTGCGAGTGTACACGTAGAATATTGAAATCTGATCTCCGCGCAAATATTTTCGCGAATAATAGGTGGCCCCATAGCTATACCAGTTGTGTTGGTCTCTGTATTTCAACTTACCTCCGTCCTATTGGGTCTGGCTACACCGCATACAGCTACTGTACCCTGCAGCGTCTGTCTCTGGCTGGCCGTCAGCCAATGAAGTTGCGCGTTAACAGTGTGCCAATTAATGTGTCGCGTCGAGTGTAACGCGTTTTACGATCCATCGTGGTAATTTCAGATATTACTATAGACCTGCAAAATTTGCGTTATTATTTGGGCACACGTTTAACTCAAAATACATGTAGCTTTGCAATACGTTTGTCATTGGACAATAATTAATTCGACGCGCCTTTGGTAACACTGCGCCAATAAATGACCACTTCACAATCGTGTGCCCTAATCACTTGCAGTTCAGTGATAAAGAGCATGACTGCGTATCTATGCAGTAGCCAATGGAGAAACGACGCCAACTCGAGTACATATAGTGCTGTGAAGATTATCCGGATACTAAATAATAACGTGAATTTCGCAGGTCTCTAAACATTACTAAAAATAACAGTCGTATTTTTGCAAACTGGAACGCTGACAGGTTGAATTTGTTTTTACTTAATTTCCGATAAAGTCCAGCGAAGCAGCGAAACTGTAACGACGCGAGTCTTGTCTACAAGAGCAAAGATATTTCCACATAAATAGAGCCCCGAGTATTTCGCGAATTCCTTCTGTGGCGAGGAGGTAAACCTCAAACACCTGTTCTATTCGCCTGTCACTGTGATTGGACAGCAGTTGTTTAGACACGCCCCGTTTATCTGTCAGCCAGCAATAAGCAGGAAGCTGTAGTGAGAGCGAGCTTTGAACAGTCCTGTACGAAGGCCTCACTTGATCGCAGCAACCAATAAGCAGACGATAGAGTCTCGCGTGTACAGAGGAATGTAAAGCGTAGCCTGTTGCCACATCAGTCCGCTAAATACTCGGGACTCTACATACACGTAGCCTAAATTATGAACGTGGATTCTCCTCAAAGGGTTAAGAACGTCGTATACTCAGGCAGCCAGAGTTGAGCGCACAGGTAAATATAATCGTATCAGTAGAGATGTGAAGAATTCGCGGGTTCCTTTTGGGACAACTTAGAATTCAAAACACTTGTGTTCATATAACTTTAGCCATTGGCCCACACAGTGCGCGACACCGCCTGGAGAACGCTGGCCCTATCGTCGCCTTCCACTGTGACAGCAACCAAGTCACAGTTGACATCGGCATATGTGCTCATAAGACTGTAGAGTTTAGCCTGCAGGTCATTGAACTCGCGAATTTTTTTCAGGTCTCTTTGTATTAGTGGTCATTAAAAATGTTTAACTATTTTTAAACAGTGCATGCTTGAACTGTGTTACTGTGTGTTTTGAATACTGATTTTTTTTTTGACGAAACTATTAAACGTGCCCCCAGTATGTTTACCTATGAGAAGAAATACCCCAGGCGAGGAAGGGATGGTACTTTAAAGTCACAACGCTTGCTGTGAATATTATTTTGAGCACTCCAATGTAGTAAACTCTTTCAGTCCCGAATTAAGTTACAAGCTCAAGTGTTGCAATCGTTAATTGTTATGACGGGCACTCTACTTGTGTCGAGCGTGCTTCTCACGACCAGTGAAGAACGTGCTGCCAGTTCGTTGACGTCAGCATTAACACATTGAGGTGTGCACACATTTACTGCCACCTAAGACAAAGTAGAAGTGAGTCACCTATATCCACTACTGCAAGAAAACCGGTTCTGTTGGTGACTGTGTTAGAACTCGCCATCGTCCTATTGATCCATGCCACACCGGACACTTTACAGCGTTCATTATTAGCTAGACATCAACCAACGGAGAGCCAAGCTGTTATTTACCCAATCAAATGTGCTTTATCGTACAAAAGGATTTACAATCAATCATGTCCCTTTGAGTGGCTATAAAAAATTCTATCGTTAGCAATATCATTGTTACGGCGCTGTGGTGCTCTTGTTGAGGTCATGTTAAACACTAGCCGAACAAAGACAGCACATCCATGCGAGTTTTGTTCTGAACAACAAAGAAATTTTCAAATTAACTTTGCTCGACCTACACTCGAGCATAGTCTACAAAGTTTTGAACATTCACAAATGAGAGGTGCAGAATCTCCGAACGAATCAGACTTCTCACAAGGAAGAAACTTGAAAACACCGGTCAATGATTCATTGTTGTGTACGCAGTGCCGACCATAAATATCCTTAATGTACAACATGCCCTCGATCATGGACACAGGGACTGAGTGGGTTAAAAACGGCTTACCGTATCTTAAAACATAATGACAGAACAAGAGTCGAACTATGGAAGGAGCCCAAAATGATAGAGTCACCGCTTATAGTTAGGGGTAGTGAAATTTTCCGAAAATATTTCAAAACATGTTGGTTTTCAAAACACTGTAGGTTAGTTCACGTATCTTGATTGACTGAATAACATTTTGACACGTGTTAACTAATCACGTAGGAGCCGTGCCGATGTTGCCGAATTCTGAGAGTGGCCCGGTCAAATATGAAAACGCCTTCTCAAGCAGAGAGCAGCCAATGGCGATAGACAAACTGCTGTTGGGTGCTCATGGTATTTAAATCTACCGTGTACTCATATTTTATAGCGAAAAATCACTAGCTCTAGTTATAGTTTCATTGTTAGAGCAGCAGGTCGACGGAAACACATCACATCAGTTCAGAGCGGTGGGCCCCTTAAACCTTTGAGGATGGTATAAATTTCCTAGAACTGAGGACAAGGTTGAAGTTAGGTGCTTATATTCTCTGCTATAACAATATCAGTTATGTTGGTCTCTGATTTTCACTTACCGTGCTCCTATTGGCTCTGGCTACATCTCACACACTTACTTTACTCTCCAACGTTTATTATTGGCTGGCCGTCGGCCAGTGAAGTCGTGCGTTGACAGTGTGCTACTTAACGTGTCACGACAGATGTAGAAAGTTTTACAATCCTTCGTATGCATTTGAGAAAGTATTAAAAATTAACCGTTTTATTCTTGCAGACTGAAATGTTGACAAGTTGTATTTTTTTTACTTGGATCCGATAAACTTGAGCGAAACAGAAAACCTATTAAAGTGTGAGTTTTGTCCTCGGCAGCAAATAAATTCCCATACAAACGTAACCCTGCGTATATGCGTGCATACTCCTCACAGGGTTAACACTTGGAAGACTATGCCCACGTGTAGCTCGAGTAAAACTAGTATAAGAATATTTGTTTCCACATAAAACACTAAACTGACCTTGATGTAGTCATTTCATTCCCTTATTTTTATCACCAATTAAATATGATAGAACTTAGCAGTAAAGATTATTTTCTCAAACGGAAATAATAATTTTCGTACAGTTTCTAAAACGAACACCATGGACTGTAATTACTCCTCATTACGAAAGACCGCTTGGTTGGTGGACTGCCAACTCCGCACTTTGTTGGCTGACATACGACCAATGACGAACCTCTCATGCAGGTTCGACCAATAGGACGACGGTAAGAGAGAAAAGGTACCAATAGGGTATGGCGTCCTTACAATGGTGTAAATAAGCGACTCACTTCTAGCTTGTCTTTAACGCTGGTAAAAGTTTGCCGACTTCAAAGTGTTAAAAACGTCTTTTCAGACTGCCGTATCTTAAACCATGCTAGCAGGACACGAGTCGAACTACGGACGAAGTCTGTACTGAACTTTGCTACAGACTTTTCATCAACAAAATGATAGGGTCGCCGCTTGTAGTTTCATAGTTAGAGCAGTAGGGCGACAGAAACACTTCACATCAGTTCAGAGACTTGCGCGTAGGGGCAATGTCGCACTTATCGGCCCCGCGCTACTCAAATGCGGAAAACACCCGCAGCCAGGCGGGCATCTTAAAAATGGCCGGTGATTCATCTTCGTCCTGGCCGAGACCTCGAGTTCTCGTGGCCCGGCTCGGCGGTCGTCCAGCCAAACCACATTCTTGCGGTGTTGCCATTTTCCGGGCGTAAACAGGCTCCGTCGTGAGCCCGGGTCGTAAAAGCACCCTCTTCTCCCGCAACCGCGCGCCCGCAAACTGTGACCTTCAAGAGGATATGAAACATCGTATTTCTTATTTACTACTCTTCGGCGCCCATACCTCGACGTCGATCGATGGGCTTCTCCGCTCGGGCGTCTGTGCCACCCGCTTCCTCCTCGTGCGGTCTCGAGGGCCGCGGTGGCTTAGTGGCTAGACCACCCGCCTCCCACCAAGGTGAACCGGGTTCGACTCCCGGCTGGTCGGCGGGTTTTCTCGGATATATCCCGCTTCCCCCGCCCTTGAATTGCGGTGCTGCACCATACTCCCCTCGTTTAACCCTCATCGGCTCTCAAGACCTCGATTTTATGAGCTAACCAAATCTCTTCACTCACTTAATCGCATATTCGCGTAGACCTATTTCAGTAGATATTCTGGGGGCAAGAGTTTTTCTTCAGGAAATGTAAAGAAAAAATTACATTTAGCCACACATTTTTGCTTTAATACTAATTAATATATTGAAAGAGATAAAAATTATAATGGTTAAAAATAGCACTTCTTTACGGTTTTTTGGGCAGTATTACTACAGGAAAGGAAAGAGAATTGCAGTGTGACATTTGTACTTAAGTCCTTTGGTTTTCATCACGTGTAATAATGATCGCATTAGGCCTATTACAAATCTAATTAACGATAAATCCAATGTCCCGGGAATTAACATAGCAGTCTTGGGAAAGACCATCGCAATGCTCCATCATAGCCAGAGTGACATTGATGCATAGTTTTTTTTTTTTTTACTAGGGATCCCCCTGAACATTTCTGAGGAATATTCCCGAAAGAATCTCCAGGCCACGCTACCATAAAAACATATTTGACCTTGGAAACGGAGCTCGGACTTCTTCGGTATTATTTACCTGGGGCACACCTGCTTCATACCATGGCGTTCCGGGTTCGATTCCCGGCAACATACTGAATTCCATTTGTGGGAAACGTAGTGAATGATGCCGTCAGCTGGTGGGTCACCTGAGGGTACTCCAGCTTCCCACCGCCCTTGTGTTCTGTTGCTACTGTATCTTGGTGTCTCGTACCATGTGATTCTTCGGGGATGAAGGACAGGCACCTTCTGGCTCCTCTTAGACTGTCCGTTTTTGGACGATTGTTGCTCCTGCTCCAGGCTGCCACCTCCACACACATCGCTGTATAGTTATAAGAACACTACATACCCATGCCAAGTACTTAAAAAAAAATTACTCGATTGCTGAAATGATAACGGTGAGATCTGAAATTTGTTCATTGCGTAACAACAATTGAATTTCAGATATCGTAATCCCACTGTTATGTAGTAAGTTTATCATTATTTGCAATAGTTCCACCAAAATATTACATTTTAGGCTTTGAAACAGTGTGTCACTAAACCCTTTGAGACATACTTTAATTTACGATTGCAGGTGTTGCAAACAAAAAATGTTACGATGCGGCTGTACTTAAGTAGGCACAACACTTGTTTCTTTGTCAGAGCCAATGAGATGTAGTCTTTATGTTCGGCTACAGTAACATGGACGAGTTTGCGAATCATTTACCCACAGGTAAGACCATTGGTAGATGAACTTCGCAGCGTGCTGCACAGACCAAAAACTACCTACACGTGCGTAGTGTACACAATTGTGTACACTGGGCCTGAAGGGGTTAAATGTATCAGATTACTTAACTTTTACTTTAGACAAGGTTACTTTACTTTACTTTACTTTAGCCACCCAGTGTGAACCAACGCCGTCGAAACATTCGCCACCAGGGAGCGCAATAATCGCAGTTAGAAACAGGGGAGGTTGTACGACCATTTGACATGAGACGTATCGCTTTACAACGGCGCCGTCGCTTCTGGCAGACAGCGGGCATGATAAATGAATTTCTAAAAAAGTTCGGTAATGACAGACTAACTGATATTTAATTCCGTCCGTAGCTGATGGATGTAAAGTCTATTATCAAATAGGAGAAACTCTTAAATATGAATCAAATAAGTGGCAAGTCACTACACTAGCCACATTGCCTAACGTAGCAATTTAAGTAGCTATTTGGTAAACACACTTTTCAAATTCAACGAAAAAAAAAAAACAATAATTCTCGATACATAAAAGAGTCACATGTTTATTTGTTTGTAAAACGACTTCATCGTAAGGAGGGTGATATTTATTTTTGTTATACTTACAGTATATTATTGAAATACAATCTTACTTTAAATGTGACCAATTCGCCCTGCTCTCCCCCAAGTGTGTTTCGCATTATCGTCCCCTCCACGCTGCTGTGAATCGTAGCGTGGTGATCGTTTCACAAATTCAAATAAGTTCAAGGGGCGTACCACATTTGTATTATAATTTCTTCCTTACAGAAGCTGAGGATGTTAACACACTTGGGGCGGGAATTGAGATATGCATAGGGGAATGGTGCATCAAAGCAGTATATTTACCCGCTTTTCGATATAAGTCGTTTTCCAAAGGGTTCGTCGTAATTTTTGGCTAGACAAGACGCAAATAATAATTTTCAACGCCTTTTTACGTTGTTATATATTCACTGCCGTCATTGCTCTCGGAGCACTGGTGGAAGAAAAGAACGAATTTTTGTTTTCTTATCTTCAATCAGTGCTCTGAGAATAACGAACACAGTGAATTTGTAACAATGTAAGAGGGTACTCAAAATGATTATTTACGTGTTTTAGAGCCAAAAATTTTGAAAAATCTTCTTTATTGCAAGTTATTAAAAATAAATTATATAAATACACTGTTTGCGTGCACCACTCCCCTTAAGGAATTGCGCCATATTTTTATGGGAACAGAGTGGAGAAAAAAGCACCCCCCAAGTGTGGCAGACGCGGATCGGGCTAGCTACCTTAAGAACGCTGGTCGCGAGTGGTTACAATTAGGGGACTGGAAATTTAACGAATAAATTTTAGAACAAGCTCGACTTATGATAACAGCGTGTTTCAGATTCTTTTGTAGTTGGATTACGACTTATACGCCTCACTTTCAGTGACTAGGGGAGGGAGAGGGGGAGGAAGGGGAGCTTACAGGAAAACAAGTATGGAATCCCGTTTTATCTAGTCTGGGGTAAAACTGGCTATACACTGTTCACGATAAAATGAGCACCTTTGAAAGCCCTGCTTAAGGTCTATTTTTATGCACGTTATGTATTCCTCCGCCTTATGAAAAAATAATCATTGTCATGGGCCTCATCACTTAATTCATGCGTCAATAAAGTGAAACTATGACATTATTAGAAAAGTAATAATGTTTTACAAATCTGCTCATTTTTATACTTTGATGCTTAAAAAAACAGAAAGCGAAAGAGATAATTATAAGTTATTACAAATTGTAACCGAACACTTTTTATTCGACGTAAATATATGGAACTAGTTTCCCTCTATCGTTACCAACTTTACTGGACGCATATCACTACGTGCGCCAATTAAAAATACACGCAGGTAAGAGCGGTGACTTTTTTATAACGTTGATTTTAAAAGTGCTCACTTTATCGTGAACAGCCTTTACTCACTCCTTCACCTATACACACAGTGAGAAGCTGAAGATGCCCTTTTAAAAGATGAATTAACTCAATTAGAAAAAAGTCACTGCTCCTACCTGCATATATTTTAACGGGCGCCGCGCCCAGTAAATTTGGTAATGATGGATGGAAATTAGTTCCATATCTTAACTTCAAATAAATAGCGTTAGGTAACCATTTATGATTAATTAATTAATTAATTTCGATTTATTTATTTTTTTTTTATTTTTTATTTTTTTTAAATCCATTGAAGTGTAAAATTTACAAAATTTGTAATATATTTACTTTTCGAATAATTCCGCAGTTTCACCTAACCTACGCATGGATAAAGCCATGATGCCCATGGAAATGTTAATTTTACATAAGGTGGAGGAATACACACCGTGTATACAAGTAGACCTTAAGGAGCAGAGCTTTCAAGAGTGCTCATTTTATCGTGAATAGCCTATAATATGTTTACTCGTCGGGGAGGGGGGGAGGGAATATTTATGCGTATGCTATAATCTACATCTTTAGTGTAAAGTAGCTTTTACAGAAATCTCATGTAATTGGATAGTTGAAATAAATGGTGAATTAACATTTTTTACAAACGTTCTTGCCTACACTCTGTTACAAAATAACGTAATTTCAAACATTTTCACTGCGTATAATAGCCCTACTTTCGAACCTTAGATGTACAGGAATCAAATGAATATAGCATAATATAGAAGGTTTGAATACCATAATACTTTATGGAAGCTGAATTCGTAGAATTAATTTATGACTGCTTGCCATGTTAATGCCGGATAACTGAATAAATTAATTACGTCTGGATGCCCAGTAATTGATGCAGTTGTATGTTCGCCCGAGGAAAGTAAAAAAAAAACCTGTGTGACCAAAAACAGTCAGCCTCCTCCGACGGACCCAGCGCTCAAGCCAAACACTACTCTTTTAATTGAAATTAACTTTCAAAAGCAACTCATTAAATGTCGGACCCAGCCCATATTGCCTTCCAACCCGCCCAGTGCTCCTTTGTCAAAGGAACGTACAAATTAATTAAAACTCGGCCACGTCACTCCTCGTTTGCTCGTTTCCTCATCTTACACCTTTAGCTTGACGTCCGTCTACTTCCCCTCACGTTTGACTTGCATCGCGGGTCATTACTAAAGCCTGGCACACACGGCCATATTTATTGTACAAGAAAGTGAGCACGTTCTTGTACACCCATACTTGCACCGTGTGAACGGCCGCCGAGTATACTAGTTACTAGCACTAACCGTATAGGGACGATCCTATTTATCACCATCTTACTTGTACAAGTAGAATGTAAACAAAACATATATTTTGTTGAAGCTGGCAATAATCAGATATGTTAATGTTTTTAATACAATACAAATGTTTACTAGTCCCACTATCGTAAGTAATTCTGTGTATGAATTTTTGAAAATAGAGAGGTTTGTTCTTTTTTTCTGTGAGTGATTTTACATTTTCTACATTTGTATATATTTAGTGGTTGAAATATGTCTGATTGGACTAAATATTTTATTCTTTTTTGTGGCAGATGCTATCGATAATGCACAAATCACCCCCACAACCCCAAAAACTGCTTCCAAATCATACATAGTTAACATCAACCATCCGCTTTCTTGCTCACCAGCTAGAGTCGTGTGTATGGATCGCACAATTCCGTGCATACTAGCTAGTACACACTTTGGTGTTAAATTTCTTGTTCACTTTTAAGTTCACTCTCTTGTACAATAAAGCCACCCGTGAGTTCTAGGGCTAAGAATTAGCCTGGAGAATTATATGAATTGTGTTTAAACTCTTAAGTTTGTTCATGCACACGTTGTAACACACTGATCAAATGAAATAATTAAATCATTCTGCTTACAAAGTAAAATAATGTAGAAACCTTCAAAAATTTCGTGAGTTTAAATTAGTTTATGGCAAGTAATTAACTTACCTACAATACAATATGAACCAATATAAAATCACCAAGTAATCATACAATTTGATTATGTGCAAGTATTAGGTACGTGCCATCAGGAGATAAACAACTCCGTAAGTGGCAATACTTTCCGAAAGGAAATGGGTATTGTTTGCTTTTCCTAACAACTCTCATTTGCAGAGTTAATTAATAAAGTTCATATAACAAGACTTCGAAAATGTCAAGGGAACTGAACTCCTTAACAACAGCAAAGACAAACATTTCACTCTTGCCGTTCACTAGGTAAAATTTTTTGTCACTTAAATTTAATTATCGTTCTAATTTTAACTCAGATTTAGCAGAGTATACATGGAGAAAGTTTTAGTGGCTTCAATTTTTAACAACCTTCACAAAATTTCCGAACCTGCGTTTTATAACAGAGCAGAAGTAGCGTCGTAAAATCGAAAAATAATGGATATCTTAACTAAATATAGAAATATTGTTTAAGTTCCTCAGGTAACACATAGGCTGATGAAATATTTCCCACAAAATACGTGAATCCACAGAATATGTCACTCAGGTAAAATAAATATACTGGAACCAAGCAACGTAACAGAGTATTTTAAAGTTTACTCGTGATACGCATTCCAAAACCCGAAATGATTCTCACATATACATTGAGAAAAAATATTTTGTCGCGGCCACAAAATATTTTTTCCAGTGTATATATATATATATATATATATATATATATATATATATATATATATATATATATATATATATATATATACACACACACACACACACACACACACAAGACACAAGGAACAGCCCCAAATAAAAAATTCGGCTGTGTATAGAAACCTGAAAGATAACCAAATAAAAAGATGCAAAATTAGGGCTAAATGTTTTTCAAATATATAGATAAGCATCACACTATTTTCGGCAAAGTGAAGTTTCTTAAACAACCTATATTTGCAATGTAATGACTATTATGAATTTTGGCAATTTGTATTTAATAGGCTAATACATTTTTGGACGAAGTGGTAATCGGGAAATCATACTGAACAAAAATTTTGCTATTTACAGTAAATAAAACCAGTTAAGGTAAGACAACGGATTATCCTGCATTTTCAGTTAAGGGAAATCCTTCAGTTGGTATTGATAATAAGTCGTTCGTTCTTCCTATTAAAAATATAAAACAGAAAATTCAGGGGACCCGCACGTTAGCGTCGTATGAAACGTACTGAGTAAGAAATAATATTATGCAGTTACCTATTAATTGTAATTTAACACATATTTTAAACTAATTCAGTAAGTATTTTACTCACTTAACACATATATTGAGCAATCAAAACGAAAATATTATTTTTAATATTATAATTTTTTCTGTATCTTATTGTTTAAATTGAAATAAGTCTTATGCATTCAGTTAAGTATGCAAAACAAATAAAAATCACATCATAACTAGCAAAAAAAAATAATGGGAATAGTCATTACATATAAATATCGCTTCAGATATTAAGAGTGGATAATTTTCAGTATCCAGTTACTACATATGTATGCTCAGCTATCTTAAATATACAGAAACCAAGACTATACACTGAAACAGAAGATAGCTAATGGCCAGTACAGGAAAACAGTACACACATTATTCACTGGGACTAGCTGAAAGTCCATTGAGTAGTCATGCTACGAAATTCATCGAGGAAATTCTACGGCTATATATTTAGGAAAAAAAAAAGTGAAAGAGAAGTATAATGGATGTTGCCTTTTGGTTGCACATTGATTAGGTTATCTGGAGCTATCCTGTAAATTTAAAGTCGCAAAAACTGAATTATTAGGTTTAGTGGTTTCAAAAGTTAATTGTCGTATTCTGGGATTATAACAGGAAATGTGCGAACGTTGGTAGGAAATTAGGTATCCTTTGAACTTTTTTTTTTTTTTTGCTGGACGAGTATTTAGTAATTTTTTGTAAGGGTGAGAAGTTTTCCGGACAGCGTGACGAGTGTCATTCCTCAAAATGTACACTAAATATTGTTATAATCCGTTACGTAGTAAAATTTTATTTCAGTTGGATGGCGTTTCAATTCCCGAATCAAGGGCTCAGCTTTTAAGTAAGATATACTGTTATTAGCTACTATAGCATAAACATTTTGGAATTAAATAGATTTAATGTTCCCGGAGATATAAATGTATAAGTTTACTTTTAATAAGGTCATTATTTAGAAAACAATTACCTGATATATTAATCATCTTAAATGATATATGCCTTTTCAAGCACTACTTGTATGCTGGATTGCCTCGCAAACAGCTGAGTAATTGGTGAACTACTAAGTATATCGCACAAGCCACAATACTGCACGTAACGTCGCTCTCAAAGATATTCCAGATTAATTAATTAAATACACTTTGGTGGCTAGCGCAGTAAAACTAATTAGATTACAATAGTATATCTGGCTCCGTAGATTTCTCCAGTACTTCCATTTTAGAATCTACAGACACGTATATTTTATGTCTTGCTTTGATACCAAATTTGGTAATCATTATTGGAATAATCTCTACTTTGTAATAAATAAATATTTAATAACTCGGGCTAAATTATCACTAAATCAGTAAAATAGAGGAATTATAATGCAGTGAATCTAATTTGTAAGTTTGACCTTTTTAGAATACGAAATATACTTCAAATCAGTATGAAATTTCTGAAGATACGACATAGCGCTCTAAATTTTTTTCTTACTCAACATTTTAAAAGCCGAATTAAATTTATTTGGATACTTTTAAAATCAGTTGTCCTTATTAAGTAAGACAATAATATCGATATAACTGTTCAAAACTATACCTAAAAGAAGGAAAATAACATACAGGCAGCTGATGATTATATTAGTATATTTTCTAAGAAAAGACGCTTAGATATTATCACAATGTTCCGTTCGTTGTTTCTAGAACTCGATGATAATGTTATAGAAATGTTTATACTAGCAAGTAATTTCATCATGCAGTAGAATCTGGGTTATGTACACAACTAAATGTGCCGTTTCGTTGTCTCAACAAAGAAAATATCGTACCCTACAGGCAACTTATCACACCGTTAACAGACTTACAGTAGAGCATCCGTGTAACTATCCGAAACTCGGTGAAGCTAGCGAACAATTTCGTTAGTTCAAGCCGAGAAGGCGAGATTATTTGCCGGAGGAGAAATAATGCGATATACGCGAACAAAGAAGGACGAGAAACTCCTTGAGTGGAATTTGCGTTGCGAGTTTTCATCTCTTCCTCTGGTAACCCACCCCCCCCCCCCCCGGGACCTCTTCAGATGTCGTCCGTGCTGGCAGCAATCCCTAGCCGTCATTGTGTTTGACTTTCCACTCGCCTCGCGCCGTCTTGTCTCCTACCCAGCCAACGCCGTCTTTCCCTGGGGATCCTGCTGTGCCGTGTTCGGGGGGGGGGGGGGGGGAGTCAACACCGTGACATGCGACCCAGGGAGCTGCTTATTCCGCACCGGTGGCCTGGACTCGACATACAGCTAAAAGCTGTTCACTTTAAAGTGAGCACTTTTGAAATCAACCTTAGAAAACAATCGCTGTCCATACCTGCATATATTTTAACGGGCGCCCTGAGCGACATGCGCCCAGTAAAGTTTCTAATGATGGATGGAAAGTAGTTCCGTATCTTAACGTCGAATAAAAAGTGTTAGGTAACCATTTGGCATAGCTTAAATTATTTCTTTCGGTTTCTGTTTATTTTTTTTAATGCATTGGAGTGTAGAAATTAGTAGATTTGTTAAATATTTACTTTTCTAATAATTTCATAGTTTCACTTGACCGACACATGAATAAAGTGATGAGGCCCATGACCATGTTAATCTTACAAAAAGCGGAAGAATACGCAACGTGCATACAAGTAGATCTTAAGCAGGGCTATAAAAAGTGCTCATTTTACCGTGAATAGTCTATAGCTAGGTATAGGGAAAATTCGCGAGTTCAATTACCTATAGCCTAGACCCCACAGTCATGTGTATACTCGAGCCTCAGAAGTTTGTTCATTGGCTGCTGGCCCAGAGAGTAGCCAGTGTTACTTCACACCTCGCAGTATGGCACTCGCTACTTCTTTCCTTGCAAGTCTGGCATTGGCTCAGAGTCGTCCAGGGCGTGTGTAATAAACTGTGATCCAATAGCAATGTCAACTTCAGTGTACAGGTGTTTTGCGTATATCTTGTCCTGGAATGAACTCCCGAAATATTCCTATCCCTACCTATAGCTGCCTGACGCGGCTCCCTGCATCATGTGCTTCCAGCACCGACACAGCTGCTTCACGGTTCATTTAATACTTCGGAAGAGCACTTTCTGCCCGCAGTACACATATACACACGTACCCGCACAACAAGACTACGTATACTTCTGGAGAGGCCCTGCTGGTATGTTGCCATGTCGTGCCCGCTGAAGCCAGGCAGTGGAGCTTAGTTCATGACTTAAGGGTCATGCGTACGGCAAAGTTCTCTGTGAAATCGCTGTTTGCAACTAAACGCGTGTCTCGATAAATAAATGTTTTGGAAATACGAAGTTTTACCAGAAAGGATAAAAAAAAAACCATTGTCTATCCCGCTATCTATTTACTTTTATCATATGAAGTGTATTGGCGGAGGAAAAACATCGCGAAAGTAGTCAAAGATGGCATTTTTAAAGCTTGTGTATAAAGATTCTTTAAGCAGTAAGAGAAAAGTACGAATACACGCAGGTAGTTTGATCTGTGTACTTTCATCGCGTGTAATAAAACCCCCACAGTTACAGATATAGTTGACACAGTAAAGCGTTAGAACGGAAACACTGCACGCCTTGCGCGTAGGAGCGATGAGGCGCTAGGCGTGCGTGTTAGTGTCGCCCGTATCGCTCCCTCGCTTCTCGACCTCGGACGCGCAGCTACATAGTGCTATTGAGCCTGCTGCACACGGGATAGTTTTCCTTACGATATCGCATATGTGGTGTCTTTCTCGCTGCTGGCCGTGCTCATCCAAGTGCATTTTTGCTGGCTAGTCTATCAGTAGTAATTGGAATGGTGCTATTTTCTCTGCGTGTTTCTTTGCTAGTTTCCGACCTCAGCCAATTATAGCAAGGAAATGTGTCGCGTGGCTTTATTTACATGGCAGTGTTGATGAATGCATAGGAGAAACATGTTTGTATAAGTTTTGATGATATCTGCGTACTCAGCTGAATTCTGTGAAAAGCCTTGCCACTTTCCATTTCTTTAGGCTAACCGTTATCTTGTCCACAGTCGTTTATTTCGTCTACAATGCTTCTATTTATATACTATTAATCAACAAGTTTGTGGCGTCTAACACTTTACGCCCAAACGCTGGGAAAAAGGGGGAGGTATAAGGGGCCTAGGCGGGATCGATAGTGCCCCACGGGGAAGGGGGCCAGTTATGGTTTCCGATACCCCTCCCCCGATCGGGGGGGGGGGGGGGTTATTTTATGCCTCAGGATTAAGGTTCGTGTATAGCATACAAGTTGGGCGAGGATGTACCATAATTATCGTACACAAGTTCATATACCCATTTGTCGCGTATCGAACTTAAGTGTTAATGCAAGTCTTAAGTCTTACGTTTTAAGTCTTATATCTTATGTCTTAATTTTAAGTCTTAATATTCCGATTGCAACTGTAGGACGGGATGTGTGAGCACGTGCCGGAGTTCCCAGGCGACATTGCACCATAAATACTAATTTGTACTGTTACCTGGTTCACCTATGGTGACCTAGCCAGCGGATTCCGCGGGTCCGTCCCCTGGTATTTTCATGATTCAAAAATGAAATAAGTGTAGTTACAGCAACCTTTCTTCACCGTACAAACGTCATTGGTTATTATTTTCGCCATACGTCAAAAATTGTTGTGGCTGCCGGCGTTAGTAGTCGACAGATAGCTCACACGGAAGCTCGTACGGTGTGCGGTAAACAACCAATGCCCATGTGCGCCGGGCTTTGGTGCTGGAAGAAGAGCCGGCGAATAGAAAACGTCGCTCGAAGTGCACAGCGAACCTGTCAACTTAGCACACCGTTGTTCCGGAACCGTTCATTCAACCCAGTGGCGCAGGAGGAAAAAAGGGAGGGGGATTCACAGGGATACATCCGCCCCCCCCCCCCCCCATAGAAAACGTCGCTCGAAGTGCACAGCGAACCTGTCAACTTAGCACACCGTTGTTCCGGAACCGTTCATTCAACCCAGTGGAGCAGGAGGAAAAAAGGGAGGGGGATTCACAGGGATACATCCGCCCCCCCCTCCCCCCCCCCCCCCCATTTTTTATTTCCCCCGAAAAAAAAAATAGTTTCAGACACTTGTTTGGTTATTTAAAAATTAATAAATAAAATATAACTGCAGTCTAGAGGTCTTTTTTCACACTACGTAGACTTAAATAATATTTTCCTAACACTATGTTGCGTGAATGGATTGCCACTGCTTGCAGTATACCGAGATATAGAAGCTGATCCTGAACGCATTTTGGACATTTTCGGAAGAACCAATCAGTGCATTAAAAAAAAGTAATAAAAATGTTGATAATGTACTATTAACATAAAGTGGATTAGATCGAACTGAAGAATTAGTTGAGTGTTACAAAGGAAGCGATGTGTGCAGACTACAGCAGATGTACTATTATATTGTGGAAACGAATTTCATAATTTGATAAAATAGGCTAATCATGATTGTAAGAGTTCATTGTTTATTTTGAGCACCGTTGAATAAATAGGGATAGGAAAATTTCGCGAATTCGTTTCAGGACTAGATAGACGGCAAACACGTGTACAATGAAGTCGCCTTTTCAATTGGATCACAGTTCATTAGACACGCCCTGGAAGGCTCTAAGCCAATAGCAGACTAGCAAGGAAAACAACTAACAAGTGCCATACTGCCAGGTGTGAAGTAACACTGGCTACTGTCAGCAGCCAATGAACAAACATGTGAGTCTCCAGTGTACACAGGACTGGGGAGTCTAGCCAGCAGGTCATTGAACTCGCGAAATTTTCCTATCCCTATCAATAAATATAGTACTTTAACCCAGTATTTTATGAAAATGTAAATCAGTACAAGAGTACATATTCCTTACCCCACCGAAATAAATGCCTAGATACACCACTGATTCAAACAGTTTCATATTTTGGGGACTGATGCGCAGTTTCTAACTTGCTATCACTGAATGGGTCTTTTTTAGAACAAAACGAAATACAATTTAAGAAAAATATATTTGCTAAACGTTTGCTTAAAATTCCATAAAAAGTTGCCGTGTAAAAAATAAGATGCTTAAACGCTTTTATTTGAAATGTTGGATGGGGGGACGAAGAGTGTTAAACGCAGAGTAATGAAAATAATTTGAAGTGAAGATTGCTGTATTAATGTGGATGGCGTGGTTTGCTCTTAACGGGCTAATAAGTTTAAAGGATTTTATACTCAACGTGAATTGTCAGGCATCGGGTTTAGAAAGTACATCGAACTCGATGTATTTTCAACACTAGACCTATACGAACGGAAACAAATGATCAAACCGTCTTTCTGATTCTAAATTGTCTGCCTAACTACACAGTACACTATCGCAATAGGTATGTGTGAGTTCGAGTAGGTGTAGGCAAGTGAACCAACCTTTGAATAATGCCATTGCCCCTTGCCAGCATACATTTTGAAGGGCACAGTGATTGGCAAGCGATCAGCAAAGTTGGCAACGACGGAAAGAAAGTAGTTCCGTATCCTAACATTGGATTAAATATATTAAATAGACCTTTGAAGTATTGAAATTATTTATATTGCGTCGTCTCTTTTAAATACGTAGAAGTTCAAGAATTAGCAAATTTACATAATATTTACTTTTCTAATAATTTCGCTGTTTCACTTGACTGTCGGAAAAATAAAGTGACGAGGCTTATGGCAATGTGGAAGAATGGATAATGTGCACATTAGTAGATCTTAACCTGTTCATTTAGTGAGTCCACGATCGTACGTTGAAAACGAATGATAGTTAGACCAGTCGTGTACACAGCAAGGCAGGGGTGCCTAGTATGTTGGGAGTCTTCATTGAGGCTATTACGATTTGTGGAATACCCTCTACAGTCCAATCATGGTTTCTTCAGACGCTTTAACACAAACGTTTGAAAAATCACCCCATATATTACGTATTTAGTTATATCCTAGATATGCCATGTATCAAGCGTTTTATACCTCTGTGTCTTATCTTTTGTTAGATTGAAGTGTTACCTATATTTCATTTATACATTATGATATTTCATATATAGTAAACACGAAGGAAAAGCACTGCGAAAAATCTGTGTTGGTAGCGCCTAGTAATAAATAGTTCTCATGCAAAATAATATCACAACTGTGTGAGCAGGAACTCTGGTGTAATTGTCCAGATCTAGTTAGACTTACTTGCACGATGCGGAGGAATATCATGGAGGTAGACCTTTAGCGGGGCTTCAGAAAAGTGTTAAGTAACAGTGAATGGGTTATACATCGTTGACGTAACATGCCATTGAGCACGCAGCACGTTGTACAACGCGTACCAAAAAAAGTTATGTGAATGCAACACTTGAACTCGGAAATTAATGTGTGACCGAATGGGTCAAGCAGGGCTTTCCCAAGTGCTCAGTTTACTGTTAACAGCCTATATCAATGTTCAGTACCATATCCTACACCGAGAAAAAGATTTTGTTGAATAAAACAACATTTGTTTGGTACACCTAATTAATTTGTTTATATAGGAACAATGAAACATTTTGTTGATAAAACCAGATTATTTTGGTGTTCTCATTTGGTTGCCCTAAACTATAAGATTTGGCTGGTGCAACAGAAGATTTGTTTGGCTACACGGGCATTAAACAGTTTGGGCCGATTATAAGTTCGATCGAGTTTCGAACCTAGATCATCTGCGTCCGAACGCTACGTCTCTCGAGCTATATTTTCGAATGAAGGCAGTAAAATGAGTGGCCAAACAAATATATTCAGTTGATTCAACAAATTATTTAGTTTACAGTCTATTTTTTTTGGGCCAGCCACAGAGATTTTGTTTATTCAAACATATATTTTGTTAGACGAACAAAAGTAATTTTGTTGCTTTTCAAATGTTTACTCAACTATATATGTTGTTAGGGCAACTAGGTATACATTTGGCCCTATAAAAGAAATATTTTGTTCGGTTTTCTCTCAGTGTATATTACGTTTCGCAAGAATTCGTCCAGAATTTTTGTTAACCTGAAACAGTCTGAAAACGTAGTTTTCAGTCACGTTGAAGGGTCTAAAATAGTTTTTTTTATTAAAGCTTGATCTGTTGAAATTTGCATTCCGCATCAGTCCCATGTGTTATTTATTTTCGTACGGTTGCGATTGCAACACCAGCCACGCAGTGCGCTCAGGCATAGGCGGTCAGCGGTAACTTATACTTAAGAGATTGAGTCAGCACGAGCAACACTGCTAAAACATAATCTATCGGCAAAAAAACCTGCAAGTTGGGTCGTATTAATTAGGTCTGGCTGGTACCGAAGGATGGCCATCGGCTGAAGACCATAACCCCGCCCACGCCAAGATCTCCGCTAATATAGGCTGTTCACGTTAAAGTAAACACTTTTTAAGGCCCTGCTAAATTTTCGCTGTGAGTAAATTTCTCTATTTTTACCATTTATTAAATATAAATACTTCCACGTCACTAATAAACACAACCTATACATTTCCCCAAATCCAAAAGTCAATGTCTGAAGCAGCCCCAAAATATATTTATTAGCGGTTAAAGCCATTTGTAAGGGCCTTAAAAAGAGCTCACTTTACCGTGAACAGCCTATAGGAACGAGTTACAACATACTAACAGGAGAGGGGAGGACGAGAAGAGTGGTCTGGGGATCCAAACCAGGAGAGAGGGTCTTCGTGGGGCGTCAGCGACACGAGGCAGACACAAGACGGCCAGGCTCCGATCTCTGGCACTTCAACGGCGAGTTGTTCAGGGGAAAGAGAGCAATTTCTGTTCGGTCTTCCCCTAACCTGTTCCCGAAGACTTGTAATACTTTTACTTAGCTATTAAAAATCATCGTTAGCCCTAGTAATTCGTCTCGTCACCCTTTCCCTCCTGTCTTCATTTAAATTGGGGTGTCGTCTTAAGTGGTATCCACAACAGTGCGCAAACATGTTGTACACAAGTAAACTAGTTTGTTTTAAAAAGGTGTAGCAATTTTTTTAAAAATGGCTTTTCTAATGTGCATAACGTCTTGGAAGTACTCAACATCATTTTCGTAGATGAGCACATAGGACGCGTGTCTAACAGTTTCGCCAGGTAGACGGACCCCTTAACGACGAACCATTTATCGTATGCGAGACGGCATCGTAAAAATAATGGGAAATTTACATGACTAGTGTAAGGAGAATATTCGCAAACTTGTGTGGGAAACATATTTTTCCTTACGGGTAAGGTAAAATTACTACAATGGACGGGAAAATTACCTTAGGACGTGTGCATCTCTTTCACATTGTCTCAACAAATAAGTGGGAGGAAGGCCAGAAGAAACACTCCCTTAACACGCTAATAGTCACCAATGCTGTCGCGCTGTCGTCGAGATGTAATGGATAACGCATCGGCCTGTCGTGATTGAGGATCATAGTTCGCGCCCATTCACCAGCAAGTGTCGAGGATTTCAGTGTTGAGGTTTCGGTTACTATTCGTCAGGGGATACAGGTAATAAAAAAATAATAGTACTAATACTTAGGGAGATTTAAAAATAATAATATCACCATACAATATATTTAATATTCCCTTACTTATATGGGATTTCCCGCCACTTCTGTCACGTACGTTTACTTGCTATGCAAATTTACTCTACATTCAAGAGGTAATCTTACCTTACATGTAAGGGAATTTTACCTAAAAATTTTTTACATTGTGGCTGAAGGGCAGAAGGGATGTTCTTTGGGGAAGGTGCAGATAAGCTCTAGCTCTGACGCCGGAACTGCCGAGAAAGAAGAGATGATGAAGATGCAGGAAGAACCGACTGGACTCCACACTCAGTGATGCCGGGCCTCCCCTCGTTCGATTTGGCGGGCGAATATAAATTTATCGCGGGCTCGCCTGACCTCTGGCGGGAAGTGACGGCGATTTCCTCTCACAGCTCTGGTTCGCTGATGACTAGGTGGAAAAAAAAAAGAAGACAAACTGCTTCCTGGGAAAAACAGAAGAAAAATACGTGTGGACGCGCCCAGGGTAACGGAGAAAAAAAGGACGTCGGAGATAAATTACCTTCGGGGGACGACCACGTAATAGGCAAACGCCATCAAGTATGATTATTAATCAATCTAAAATTCCACCCCTGAAGCCTAAACAGGAATTGTTTCTTCTCCGCTAATGTCTCCGTGGTTGGCTTAACAAATTATCGAGTTAAGTTTTTGTGATCCAGGACTATAAAGCAATAAGCTAAGAATTTTATCACAACTAACGTGCGCGGCAGTTTTTCGTGCAGGTGACTTATCGATTACAGATGTTGTTTATTTTTTTTCCGTCGAGGAAAGCCTCTGAAGAAATTGCATTGGCGGATGGTCCGCTCAGTTGCATCACTGAATCATTTTAATAGTCACAGTAACACAACTATAAATTTTTCACCAGTGACCCACCCCTTTATTCCAGGGTAGGACACATCATGTTTTAAGGCTAGTGATTACGTTAAATAGCAAAATATACTTACACCATGCAGGTGAAATCTGTGTTACTTAAACAGTACAACGAATCTGCCAGTGAAATTAACGTAATCGAACAGTTATATTTGCGTGTTAGCCAATTAGTCAAGGAATTTCATCACGCCACTAATGCTATTCCACGACAATGTTATCAATCACCATATCAGTTGGCCATTTATTATGATAACTGGGCACAGAGCAAAATAGCTGAACTGGATAATTTATTCGGTATTCGGTCGTATTTTCTCTGTCAGTGGAAAAAAAAGTAGTATCCCTATATAGGCCTACCTACATCAGGTTAGCTATTTACTAAACCAAGCGCAAAACACGTAAAATTACCGACATAAAAAAGTTAACTTACAATAATTCAGTAAATTTCAGATCGGAACTGCCTCATGTATTTCAACTGATTGCCGCGCATGATATATGTAAATAGATAACATTACAATAAAAGTAGAAAATAAATTTTGTTCCACGATAGTGTTACAATATAATATGTTATGTTTAACCAATAGATGTGGAATTTTCACACAATTTTCACATCTTATATAAGATGAAGCACGGCTTTGTAAGTTACATGTTTTGTGACGCATGTATATTTTTATCAAAACATGTAGGTTGCTTTGGATACAGTTTCTCTGGAACGAAAGAAAAATAGCATTGGACTCACACTCTACTATTGTTTTCCAGTATGCCCATTCCCAAAGCCAAGCAACGAATATCTGAAATAGGTTTTCTAGCGAGTATATCATGTTACTAATTTTACTCAAGAGCTACTGTAAAGCATACAAATGAATATTTCTACGCAGAACTAGCGATTTGATGCAGGCTCCCAGAGGGAAATATAAGAGCATCAGACATTTTTTTCAACTTTTCTGAAAACTTGGATCAATGTCCGCAGAGGACTGCAGAAAGATGAGTTTACAATGTCAAATGTGGGAAATCTAATATCTATAACTTACAGGCGCATTGTGGAATAATTCTTATGTTTGGTACCAACTTTGTTTTTTGAACGCATCCATTCACAGTATATATGACTTTTAAAGTTGTCAATAGAAATTCATAAAATGACAAAATTTTTCGTTTCGGCACTGAGAGCAATTCACATTTACAAAAACTAAATCAAGATACTACGCAGGCCGCCTGGTCGCAATGAAAGTTACACGGTAATCTCACCCCGCCCTCCCTTGGGAAAAATAATAATAATAATAATTTACACAGCACCTTAATAATTATCACTGAAAATCGAATGCTTAATAAATATTAGAATTGTTTAGCTTGTATTCATTAGTACCTTGCAATACTGGACAAAACCCAATAACGATGATTTGTATTGAACCGCAGTTCTGATGAACTATTAATTTTTTCTGTCTATTATTTAATTTGTGCACTGCTGTACATTTCTAATTGTACGAGCGTATAGCAATACGGTTTATTACTAAATTACCAAAATTTCAAAATATAAGAAAGGTTATCGAATAAAGTACAATTTAAAATCTATTCATTTCTTCCACGATATTTTGCGCGTATGTTATTTACTATACACCGTGTTGCAACTGCCACAATTTGTCAACAAATTAACCACGTGACAGATTTTATCTGCAAAAATTTATTACTTAGTTCTGTAAACTCTGTTTTGGGGTTTCAAAAAACTTAAAACCTTAAAAATTTCCAGATCGCCAGCATGCTGCTTTTTGCATACTGTCGTGGTTGTCACTTAAAGCAACACCGCAACTTAGAGGTTTATAGGAGAGAATGTGAAATAAAAGAAGTTCTAAAGATACTACTCCCCTTTAAGGGGAGAATTTTCTTACAAATCTTCATAATGAAAATGTATGACAGAAATAAAAAATCAAAGCTAGACATGACATGGACGACTACTTAACGATTTTTTTTTAATTTGTAGGTTTTCATATATACCTGTATTTTCTCACGTGGGACTAAAATTTTGCAGATGTTACACTAATCACGTAAGAACCATAAGTGGGATTTAGAAATAACTGTTAGAATGTTCCCTATGCCATAATTAGATTGATTTTTAAATACTGACTCCAAAAATTAAGTTAATTAGGAAAATACGTAAATCCAAGAAAGCAAGGATACCTCCCCTTTAATGAAAATTAAAACAATTAAAACCAACACAATTGAATAGGAGTAGGTTGGGGAAGGACAGACGAGGGAATTGCTCTCTTTCTCTCACTAACTCATCCCTGAAGATGGCCGGAGATCTGTGCCCTCGCTCTCTGCGTTCGCCTCGCATTGCCGACGCACCTTGAAGACGCCGTTTCCAGGTTCGGATCCCTCGACCACGCTTCTCACCCCCCTCCTGGTAATGCGTTGCAACTCCTCCCCTATTCGCCGACAGCTTGGCGTGGGCGGAGTCAAAGTCGTCGGCCCCGGATGCCCCTTACTTCTGTGTCAGCCAGACCTAATAAATTACAATGATCCGACTTGCAGGTTTGTGTCGAACGATCTCACTTCCGCAGGGCAGCTCATGCTGGTCCAGGCTCTGAGTTGGCTGCTGGTGACCCGCCTTTCGCCTCGGCGCACCGCACCGCGTGGCTGGTGTCGCTATAAGAACAATACTAATGTGTATCACACTCACAATGACTTGTTCGCTAGGTCAATCGCCGAAGTATCCATTACATTTATTTTATCTTAAATATTTCGATTTTATTAAAAACTTTACACCGAAATTTTTTCAATTTGTTGATGTTAAAACATGAGACATTAACTAGCTATAAACTTATTTAATGAATACAAGATCTTCATTTAAAAAACTAAAGAGTTTTATTAAAAAATTTACTATTTCATATTTATCTAGTACTAGTCAAATTATGTTGTAATACGAAGCAACACTTTAGGCTCAACAATTGCAGCATTGTTGTGTTTCAATTAAAACTTGTACTGAAATCCAAAATGCTAAATACAAAATGTGAAAACCAAACGAACTCATGGAGTATTACTGTAAGTAAAGTCCATTAGTAAGAACACAAAGGCAGGTTGTTTGCATATTAAACATACGACCAAGAGATTAATACAATGTAATTCCATTTTTTTTTTCAACCAGGAATGGAGAAGTGCTGTTTTATTTTGGTATTGACTATTCACGGTAAAGTGAGCACATTTCGAAGCATTCTAATTTGGAATAATAGTCAATAAATATAATTTATTGTAGCCTTGGACGCTAACAATCGAGTCCAGTAATACATATACACTGGGACATGGCAATATTTTTTTTAAAAAGTAGCAGGAGGATAAAAAAAAATAGCTGACACTAAAAACTTTATGTGAACAGCCACTAGCCTAGTATTCTCGGTTGCTACATGTGGGTATCTGTGTCGTATCTAATGTGACACTTTAAATGACCAATATCTACGAATGTCCGAATAACAGCAATGCTGCTTTAATAAATCTGAATAACTGTTGCTTTTATAAGAAGTTTTTCTATTATTAAGCTGGTATTTTACAAGCTTTTATTTAACTTGCATTTTTTGTATGTACGGTGTCTATCAGGCCTCATTTTTACCTCTGCACTGAACTGGCGTGCAGTCTGCCTATAACGCATTACTGTTAGTCAGGTTGCAGCCCGAAGCATGGAAGGAGCCACCAGTTTTTAACTGTAGATCTTTAAGTCTTTTTAGTCTCACGAATGTATAAATGAAGGGGAGGAGAAAACTGGATATCTCCGAGAAAACCCGCCGACCAACGGCATCGTTCGGCACGATTTGCTCGTGTTAAAATCCGGAGTGGCCCGGCATTGAACCCGGACCTCCTTGGTGGGAGGCAAGCAGGCGAACCGTTCAGCTACCGTGGCCCTTCCTTGCATAAAGTCATGAACAAATTTGTGAGGGACATTCTTAAGAAATAATGGATGGATTACATGATCCCTTTATTTCCTAATAAGTAAATGTTACACATAAATTATTCCAGAAAATAAACTTTCCATGTGGCGAAGTGTCTATGCCTTCGTGTACCGCTCTTATTGTATCTGCTGTTATTTGTATGCTCGAGTTGACAGTGTTGCCATTAAGCGAGGTGGTACAGCGATAATGCATTGAACACGAATTAAGACAGCTTAGGTTCAATCCGTGATCCGCCCAACCTGAATTTTGTTTTTTAATGGTTATCAAACGACACCTTCCTACCAAAGACCGCCGCCTGCAAAACATCTTCACGAATCCCGCTAACCAGTTTTGCTTCTAGCATCGTGACATTTTGCTGTGCTTAAAACTGGTTCAACGATACAACGATGCGTAGCGATGCGATGCGATGCGATAAGCTGTAGCCAATCAGGATGAAACAGCAGCCCGTCGCAGTGCGTCGCGCGATATTCTTGCGTTGCGATTGTCGGCGATATCCTGCGACGGAGATGAAGGAGTATTTGTATACATAGAGGATAAGCAGAGCAGCTATTTGTTTACATTTTGAAGACGACGCGCGTGTTTATGGATTGTTTACCTACTACAAGCAGAGCATATCGTGTGGCAACGTCAGTGTTTTTCGTATGTCTTTTGTCACGTTCGTGACGTCTAAAACGAAATTCCCCCCGGCGGAAATTATTAGCGATCACAAACGTCCTTTCGTGGTTGCCAGGAAATACTGAAAAGGCAATAATATTTGTTGGTGCCACGAAATATTTTGCGAGATCTGTATTGACAAAAGAATTTTGTTGCCACCAACAAACACATTTTTTTTTTTTTTTGTGTGAAAATATAATGATCTAATACATATTCTTAGCATCTGATTTGAGGCCGCGACTTCTGTTCGTCGGTAATCTGAGTTACGACACATCCTGAGGTTTATATTGTCCAAAAAAATAGTCACCAAGAGCCAAGGATATTTTTTTCATCTACTTATGCTAATTTTGGTCTAAAGGTGATAAAACTTAAAATACACAATACTTCAAAACGTATCTAGTTGAAGCTCACATTAGAAATGACACTTTTAAATCATGCAATTTTATATAGGAAGTTAAATCAGAACACAGCAGTGTCGATAACAAATAAATAATATTTAACTACGATTGTTGTAATTTTTTTGTTTTGTTTTGAGCACAGAAGATTCTGACACTGCTTGATTGATGGATGGAACACTTTATAGAGTTAAATAAAAAAAAGCGCATAATAAAGTAGCCTCTCATATCTTTTATAATTATCATTACCGCTCCCGCTACTCAAAAAGTGTCGCGGATGATGTAGGAGAGTAGATACGGATCATGAAGCTAACTTGTGTGACATCTTTAGTGTAGTGCCTGTCATCTGATATTTTTTGTTTCTACTTAGATTCATCACGGGGGGGGGGGGGGAAGCACGTCAGATCTCAATCAGCGTAATAACAAGTTATATTCTAGACATTGCTATTGTCTGTATTCTTTTTATTTACCTTTTTTAAATTATTACTTATGGTATAGTCCATGCATGGTAACTTCAAACTTTTCTGAAGTCCGTCTGAAGTTCTAATTTCAGGCTTTCCCTCTACCTAATGCAAGCAAGGCTGAAGGTTGAAGTAAAGCGACTGCCTGTGGAGCACTTGCACATGACTATACAACGTGAACACTTCATAAAAGAGTAGTACAGACAACATAAAAATTGTCAGAAATGTAGGAATTATGCTGTATATGAAAGAGGAATATATACACTGCAAAATTATCAAATACGTTACTAAACTACTCTTTTTAAATGTAAAAAAAATAATAATCGATTAAAATAGTCTGTATTTTTAACAAAATGTAACCATATTTCCATTCTGGATGCTACAGAAAGCAGAATTTGCAATAAAATCTTCGTCATGGAACATCATCATAATGTTTACTATGATTATGTGTAAGAAAATTGTAACAATAATGTAGTAAATAATTTTGATAATTGATTTTATGCGCGTCCATTTGTCACAAAATTTATGACTGAAATAGACGCAAATAAAGTTAATTATAAAATTGATATGATACATCACTTATTACACATGATCACAGTAAATATTACGACGATCTTTCTTAAAGAAGATTTTCTTCTAAATTCTGCTTTCCGAAGCATTCAAAATAGAAATGCGCTTAAATTGCGTTAAAAATGCGGAGTCTATCCATCGATTATTTTTTTTACATTCAAAAAGTATATTTTAGTCAAATATGTTATAATGTTGAAAAATATATACATTCTTATTTCATATACATCATAAATCACACTTCTCTGACCATTTATATGGTATATGTACTATTTTTTTTATGAGTTCTTCACATTGTACAGTCAGGTGGAGTCCTCCATAGGCAGCTGTTTTACTTCAACCTTAGCAATTGGTCATTTAATAGATCTGTACCTCGTTCTTTTTTTCTGCCAGCAGCTAAGTTACGACTGCCCTAAGTGATTCAATTTTTAAAATGTAATTTAGTTCCTTGATTCTCATCATTCCCAAGTACAGTTTATAGTGAAAAATATAATTGTTTGTAAATTTCCCAGCGCTAATTAATGAATAAGCCCCCTTAAAAACAGCCATGTTTAACTATATACGAAATTATAGATTTGGCTAATGGTTTTTTAAGAAAAAATTCAATATAGTAATTAATGGCACATTTAGTTGCCTATGAATGCAAGTATCCTTCTAAATCAGTGAATTCGAACAGTGAGATACTGCTAACTGAATATGTAGTTATTTTGCTGCCACTGACTTGTAAATATGCGGAACTCACTTTCGATAAGTGTTATGATGCAGCAGTAATAACTGTCACTCAGTGTATAACATTGGTAATTTTTTTTGGACTCGAATCACTGATATATTCATTAGTCTTTAAGTGATTTGAGATGATAATTCTTCACTGTTTTACAGTCGCATCACCCTGGTTTGAAGCAGTTATCACTGATTCAATTTTAAAACGTGTACAGATCTCGAAATAAAAAGGAAAAGTCATCATCTGAACATATTAAGTTAATCTGTAGATTGGTTTAAAGTTACGGGGATTTCTTATGGCAGATACATTTGGTTCCGATTAACATTTATAACAAATTCCATATCATCACAATCCTATAAAATTGACTTAATTATTGTCATGACAACCATATTTTTCTCAATGTGGATACTGGGAATCCATGAAACCCGGTCGGTGAATTTAAACTAAGTGAGAGATAAACAGTATTACTAACTTTGTTTTTAGTAAATTGTATTACTAACTTCATGAGCTTTGTATCGAAGCCAATTCTTATATGAACAGAAATCTGTTTCAAGGAGCTGCAGTTGTCACACAAATAACCATGCCATTTATTTAATACATCACAACGACACTGTTTCTTAAAGTTTCATAACCATTTAATTAGTACATGCTAATATCGCCAACATTGTGTTGGCGTAAGTTGCGTCCCCCTTTTGTGAAGGAAAATCTTGTTCTAACTACAGTATGTAAACTGATATCCTTGCTGAAGTCGTTGAGTGTTACGTTATGAATTTTAGTCTGCTGGTGAAATGACGTTCACGTTGGTTGTGTTTGTTTACAACCCATTTCTATGTTACATTAACAATAGCTATTGTTTGCATCTGTAAAACGTGTTTACAAAATAAATTTAACTGTTTGCACATGTCATCAATTCTATAATTGTTCTTATAAACATGTAAATGAGAAGTCAACAGACGTTCGGTTATTTATAACAGCCAAACGATTTACTGTTGAATTAACGAAGCCAGTCTTCCCCCCCCCCCCCCAGCGGCTGCACAACTTTCTTCAATATTTTGCTTCGTGTTCGCGACGAACGCGAGAATCGCGACCAAAACTTCTTACGTCTTTCGAATCGGTCACGATGCTAGGTAGTTTGCATACGAATCGACTTAGCTTTGGTGGATTAGGAAAAAATCTTGCCGAGTTTGGATTGCAAATGCGTGGGGCTGCACCCATACACGGCTTCAACCGGCCCAGCGGCAGGTGGCCATAACTTAGCGAGGAGGCCAAAGGTAAAACTGCTTGCTATTCAACTTCTTTTTGAAGTGAATTTAAATTTGCGACCATAGTGGGAGGCAATCCAGAAAATCCGATGATAACAAGATCGGGGGGGATACAGTTTGCTATTGCAGCTCCGAATCCATCGTTTCGCCTACATACAAAATTCAATTGCACACTCGATTCCCAAAGGATCATATAATGTGTTGCGTTGAGTGAGGACTGCGTAGCATCCCGCACGGTGCGAAGGTAAAGGGGGGGGGGGGGGGGAATTTTGAGTTCGTTTCGCCGTGTCTCATAAATCCCGCGTAGTATAACTTTTGATCAGGAGAAGCTACGACGCTCGTCCAAGTTTCAGTCGACAGCTCTCATCAAGATCAATCGATTGCGTGTATAGAAACATTTGCGCGACGAGGTTATGATGAAATTGTACGAGTTTAATGTAAAAAAATTAAGAAAACTGAACACAATTCCGGCTTATACTCGTCAAAAAGCCTTGTCGAAATACAGAAATCGTATACGGTTGGAAAGAACATCTCAAAAGCAATCCAGTGATACCCATTAAATCCCAAATGATCGAGTGAAGAGCTGCCGGGAACGAAAAAAAAAAACATCAAGGCGTCCGAGCGCGTCAATGTAGACGTATTCACGCAATACAAACGGCCGTGTCCCCAACACAGCCACACCCCATTTTTTGTGGATGACGAAGGGACAGACTGAGGGTCAGAGTCCACCACCTGCTGTGCGTCTAGATTCCATTAAAGTTACTCTCCGAAAGTTTGCCTGCAAGTCTACGAGCTGCAACTTGTCATACACGAGAATGCAAGCTGCGCTACAAGAGGGTATCGTGGACGAATCAGGCAGCCCCGTTAAGGCCATTGGTGCATGAAATCAGTATATTTATACAATTTGTGTCATAACTTGTTTCACAGCAGATTTTTCAAAATTTCTGGCTCGTCAAGACGTGAATAACAACTTTTAGCACCTTCTTACATTGTCAGATATCCACTGACGTCATTATTCTCGGAGCACTGATTGCAGATAAGACAACAAAAATTATTTCTTTTCTTCCATCAGTGCTCAGAGAATAATGACGACAGTAAATATCTAACAATGTAAGAAGGTGCTGAAAGTTGTTATTTACGTTTTGACGAGACAAAATTTTTGAAAAATCCACTGTGAAACGAATTATATAAATAGACTGCTTTCATGCGCCAATGGCCTTGAGCGAGTATCTGGGTCCCCTCAGTGCTCCCGCACTCTATGGCTCGTCCTGGAAGGCGACACTGGAGACGTCTCTCTGTAACGGATGCCATCTTCTCGCAGCACTCCCGAGATGAAGGGCTCAACTGTCTGATTACTGTAATTGAATTATTAACTCAGTTCCGCTGATGGACGCGTTGCGGATCCCGCCGGTAAACTCGACACCAACTGCTGCCCGGAAACTCCGATGTTGGCCGGACCGGCGGACTGACGGACGGACGGACCTGAAGTAGGGGAAGGCGAAGGGGCGTCAAAGGGGCAAATGGGAGGGCGGGAAGTGGTTAGACGCTGGGCAAGCAGCGAACGAACATAGACGGAGCAGTTGGGGATGGAGAGAGGGCGAAGACACATCTCAACTACGCCAGATCCACGTCCGAGATGTGTGTTTCCGCCTTGCTGGGCGAGCATTTTATGGTCCAGAGAACTTCTGTCGAACCACACGCTCTAGACTGAAATACCACGAGTTCGCGGAAGATATATTTACGCAGCGAAAGGCGCATGATATATCCACTCGGCATCTTCGATATCAATTTATGTTACGAAGGTTATGGGTTGTTAACGTTTGTTTGAGAACTTCTGAAATCAAACTTTTAAAAATGTCGCTGCCCGTACCTGCATATAATTTCACGGACACATTGACTGATATGCGGCCAGTAAATTTGGTATAGACTGTTCACGGTAAAGTGAGCACTTTTTAAGGCCCTTCCAACAAGAATTAACCATTAATAAGTATATCTTATTGCAGCCTTAGGAGTCAACTTATGAGAGTGGTGAAATATATACACCGTGTTTATTGGTCACTTTGCAATGTTTATAATAAAAGAATTAGGAAAATGGAAACTGGGTGAAATTAAAAATTTAGAATGGCCTTAAAAAGTGCTCACTTTACCGTGAGCAACCTATAACGACGGATAGAAAGTATTTCCACGTCTTAATGTTGAAGTAAAAGTGTTAGGTAAACATGTGTGAACACTGAAATGATTCATTTTGTTTTCTAATTATTAACGCACATAAAAATGTAAGCGTTGACAAATTTTTGAAATATTTAGTTTTATAATAATTCGACAGTTTCACTTGGCCCACACATGAAACCCATGGCGATGTGCACACAAGTAGATCGTCAGCAGGACTTTCGAAAATGCTCAGTTTATCGTGAACAGGCGCTAGTTTAACATTCCAGTACGCCCAAAGACACGTGCTCTCGTATTAACATAGTGTTAATTTACATGTTATAAATCTTTAGTCAATGATTTCAGTCAGTGGAATTCTCACTTCAACTTAATTTAACGAGTTGTTATTTACTGGAGAATCAGTGGAGTGCCATTTTCAGTACCAGGCCAACGTAGTTCACTAGAAATCGTTAGAAATCACTGTTAAATCACAGAATACCAGCAGCTTGAATAATCAACTCAATTTGTAATCAAAATTATCTATATGGAGCAACTTTAACAATTTCGATTTTACAGTGTATGTATGTATTACATTATTAATAAAGAAGTTATTTTGGTCGTTATTAAAGTTAAACAGTTACTTAAATCGGGTCGTATTATTTTAGTTATTTATTCAAATGTGTTACGTCGAAATTAGTCTTTTTGTTTGTAATTATTCGCTGTAATTTAGCAGTAAAGCAACCACTATTATAATTTCATTATATTATTAATATTACCTTATATTATTAAGTTATTCAGTTATGTAGCTGTAGAAGTGAAAGCTGGTAACACTTCTCGAACACATAGCTTTTTTTTTTTTCCTTCCCAACACACGTGCATTATTTTAGTATCAAACCGCATATTTCCCTGCGTCAGCTGTGTATTGTATTGTACTAGCCCATTCAATTTCGTCGCATAGCACTTTGGTAGAAATGGGTTTCGAAAGGAAACCGGATTACTATTCTGTTAATTAGTGAAGGGCTGATATTCACGAGGCAGGAGTCTTTAAAACACACGAAACTGATCATTTAAAAAAACTTTCGAAATTAATGTACACATATTTTAGAGAATTCGCAGTTGAATTCCGGCATTCTCGTGAGAGGCAGGCCAGAGAAATAATCGTACCTATCTGCAATTAAGAATTTGTATACACGTGTGAAGGCATGACACATAGACACTGCGGCTGCACATTTATCGCAGGAAAATAAGCCGACATTTTCACATGACTTTGAGTTACACGCTAAGAAATTGTTCGCAAATTTACAATATCAGTGTATACGTATAGCGAGGAAGAGCGAATGGTAAAGTTTTTTTTCCCATACAGCCACGATAGCATTTCTACATTTGTACAGGGAAGAGTGAAATACACAGGGAAGTTTTTAAATATGTATAGCAGCAATGCAACACATTATTATATTTGCAGCGTGATATGTGGTACTATTCGCATGCAATGTACAGTCTATGTTAATAACTTATATTTGCAGTTTAGGAAGTTTAGCAGATATATTTTTACAGTGTAAAACCACTTGAAAGTGGACGTGAGACACGAGGTTTTTTCTGCAAACATTACAGGGGGATGTTTGAGATGGAATACTGAGTACCCGGGTCCCGCGATACGCATGAGTACCCGGGTCCCGCGATACGCATGAGTACCCGGGTCCCGCGATACGCATGAGTACCTGGGTCCCGCGATACGCTCAACGGCAAGACTTGAAGGTGCTTGATTTGTTTGAATGTGTGCGTGAGTTAATATTTAGTCGCTATAGTTTCTAAACTCTAGCTTAGAGCACAGCCTTCGAGTAGTTTATGCAAACAGAGGCCTAAGTTTTAGCTACATTGCCGCTATTAAAAATTCACCGCCGAACGCTATACTGACTCACATTTACCATCCATGTGTTATTAAATTTTAGTCCTTACAGAGGATTCGATACAATATAAGCAACCATAATTATGTCAATAACAGTAAGATATTAACATCCTACATAATGGTGATAACTACAATCATGCATGCCATACACACAAACATTGCAATTTCATAGTCGTATAATAAGTATTTGGTTGGGGTAGTGATTAATTCATTTGAAGTATGTCTCTGTGTGTGTTATGTCTGAGAGTACTCAAATGTAAATTACCAATGTAAATATTACACATCTAATAATGTACTAGGAATATTATTGTAAAAGTACCATTCAGTGATATAAATAGTGGCTAGTTAAGAGGAGGGTATTTTTGTGTCTACTTTAATGCTGATGATGTAACTAACAATGCGTTATAATTACTCGACCAAAAATTGTCTTATATCTTCGGTATACGCTGATAAATAATTTAAATTCGTCGTGAAGTATACCCTAACTACGCGGCACCAGGTGTTAAAGTGAATAACAATACCATACTTACAAAATAGTTTGGCTAAGTAGATCACGAAAATCAGGCTTGTGTGGCGTGACATTATAACAGGCCATTCACAAGGTTGACCTACGAATACCAATACGTTCTCGGCATTGAATTTTCAATCCTCTGTTTTTATTTTATTTTTCGGAGAATGTTGATGATTAAAGTTGTGGTTTTAAAAAGTTCTGCATTTGCAAACCATTACCACAGAACACACTTCGTAATGAGCGACTGTCATAAAACCATAACCACAGAACACACTTTGTAATGAGCGACTGTCGTAAAACCATAACCACAGAACACACTTTGTAATGAGCGACTGTCGTAAAACCATAACCACAGAACACACTTTGTAATGAGCGACTGTAGTAAAACAATAACCACAGAACACACTTTGTAATGAGCGACTGTCGTAAAACCATAACCACAGAACACACTTTGTAATGAGCGACTGTCGTAAAACCATAACCACAGAACACACTTTGTAATGAGCGACCGTCGTAAAACCATAACCACAGAACACACTTTGTAATGAGCGACTGACGTAAAACTGCTCGTCACCACAAAACTTCCCACGTAGTTTATTTTCTGTTTCACGGCTAAACTCGTATTCAGTGCTGTGGTCGTTAAGCGTTCTTTTTTGAAGATTTGGAGTACTATGACTTCGAGTTCTAGTTTGCCCTTTAAGTTATTTTCCAGTATAACAATTTTTCCTGTTTCCACGTCAAGAATTTCAATTGGTTTTAGTGAATACACACTACAATCTTTTACATATATTTTTTAAAAAATTTTATCAGAATGATGGAAGTAGTTTGACATTATCAACCGAGAAACTTTGTAGGCAAAATGAATTCATACTTGCGACATATTTTTCTTACTGGTGTTGTAAGTTTACAGCCTAGAATGACCTGATTACTAAAAAAATACAGTTTATTAAGTCCACGGGAAATGTATTTTATTGTAGTTTTGTAAGTGCCGACATATTCATTTAGATGTAGGCCTATATTACATATATACTGCATAAATGAATTTATCAGTTTATAAATGGTGACTGAATATTATAAGCTAACTCGTGTCCATAAATTTGGACATATCACGGACAATAGTTTAAACCGTGTGCAACACATTCCATGTGCCAAGTGTTTATTTTTGTATGGAATAAACCAACGGTGTGGGCATGGCATACGAATACATGCCAAGTTGTAGGTGGCGGAACGATTGATAAGAAAGGAAAATGTTTCCAGAACGTGTATTACACCATAATATGTTTTGCTCCTTAAAAGTCGACAATTATTGTTTTCTAACTAGGTAACAGAATATAAACTTGCGTCGAGATTACACGCACATCCGTTGTTAACTCGTGATTTAAACTGGGCTCTCTTGATGAACAGGTAACGCCTTAAAAGCCTCCAAAATGCTAAAATGATTGTGTACATTTTAAATATTTCTCTATTACATATTTTTTCGTTGCGATATTACGTAATCGTCTCAAAAAAGTATGACAAAAGTAAAAACTAACTTTTAAAAATTAATAAACGGAACGAATAAAATTATATATATATATATATATATATATATATATATATATTTATTTATTTATTTATTTATTTATTTATTTTCCCGTACGAATCTTAAAATTTGACGAATTAAAAACGTTAAAGTGGAGCTCATCAGAATGTCATAAGATAATATTTTCTTGGCGGATTCGGAAATAAATTGCAAAAGGACATTTTCGTGGTTTAAACAGTCACTTAACCTGAAACAAAACTGTGTGTTTAAACAACTTTTTAAAGTTTGTACGAATTAAGATTTTAATTTAAAAATTACAATATTCATGCTAAAAAGAATGGTTAATGCAGTTTTAAAGCTGATTCTGTGTTGGTATCTATTTACGAATGACACCTTCTCAAGATACCATAAAATATCCTGAAATCCTGGAAACAAAATTTTGTCTCTCGGACAGCCTCGGACAGGTCAGCGACCTCGAAAATTAGCACGTGGTCTTGCCGCCGGGCGCAGGTGTCGGAAGGTCAAATAGAGACTGCGCAGTTTACAGAGGTACGATTTGCAAGTCCAAATATTGCACACATCCCTGTTGAAATTATTCATCAGCTCTTGTGTGCCGGGAGGAGACACTGGGCCATCAATAAATGCTATATACTGTTCACGGTAAAATTAGCACTTATATCCACGTTGTGTATTCTTCCGCCTTATGTAAAATTAACATTGCCATGGGCCTCATCACTTTATTCATGCGTCGTTCAAATGAAACTGTGAAATAATTATTAATAAAGTAAATACTTTACGAATCTGCTCATTTTTACACTTCGATGAATTTAAAAAAAAAACAGAAAGCGAAATAAATACTTTCAGGTTATCATAAGTGGTTGCCTTATACTTTTTAGTCAACGTTGAGATATGGAACTACTTCCCATTCATCGTTACCAACTTTACTGGGCGAACGTCACTCGCTATGCCCGTGAAAATATATGCATGCAGGGGCAGTGACTTTTTTCTAAGGTCAATTTCTTAAGTGCTCACTTTATAGTGAACAGCCTTTACCCGAGGAACATCGTGTGTTGGCTCAAGCGAGCGCGATACCCATCCGGGACGAGGCGAGAGCAGGTGAAATTATCTTTTTTTTTTTTTTTTTTTTCCACAGCTGTCGCGTCGCATGAAGCGAGGGGCCGCTGTCGGGCAGGGAATTAACATAACAGCCCGTGGTTCCATCGCGCAACTGAAGCGACTCCTGGCTCCATAAGCGATAGCCCGTGAAAACGTATCCGACTGGAGCCGGCTCGATGCTATCAGCTGTTTAGCGGCAGGTCGCGAACTACGCAGGCGTTCTTGGTCGCGCGTCTCACTCGCTGTGCCAAACACTTCCTGCAGAGTACGGACCGAGCTGCGTTCCAAACATCCGCACGTGTAATGCCGGAATCGCACAGCCACGACGAGCGCTGCACAGCAGGACGAGAAACCGCAACCACGACCATTTTTAAGGGTCCTGTGTACCTACCTGCGCGTTCAAGAAACGAGGAAGCGATACGGGCGACACTAACGCGCACCCCTAGCGCCTCGTCGCTCCTACGCGCAAGGCGTGCAGTGTTTCCGTCCTAACGCTTTACTGTGTAAACTATATCTGTAACTGTCGGGTTTTATTACACGCGATGAAAGTACACAGATCAAACTACCTGCGTATAATCGTACTTTTCTCTTACCGCTTAAAGAAACTTCATAGGCAAGCTTTAAAAATGCGATATTTGACCACTTTCCCGATATTTTTTCTCCATTAATACACTTAATATGATAAAAGTAAAAAGACAGCGATATAAACAATAGTTTTTTAAAATCCTTTCTGGCAAAACTTCGTATTTCCAGAACATTTATTTACCGAGACACGCGTTTAGGCGCAAACAATTTCGCAGAAAATGTTTCAATGCCTGCTCGAGATCTACAGCTTGACAGTTTACTGATGCGACCCGAGTAGAATTTTTCGGATCCATTTAGAAGGCGCTGATTAACTACGCTAGTTTCAAAGGCGGTGGGCAGACGTGAAATTTGGAATACATGTTGGCAACCAAGTTATATAGCTGGTGCATACAAAGGTAAAATTATTATTTATAAGAGTTAAATTCAATAACTTTCATATTTACCATTACAACGTCAGTTGGCAAAGTTGTACACTCTGAGCGTCGTGCCGCACGATACGACGAATAATAGAAATAATTTCTAATCCAAATTTGCTGGTCGGGCGACAGATTTGTCGGGCGTGCGTCAGATCTATCTTGTATTTCATTGGTTGTTTAGTTCTAAGTGCCGTGTCGTGCTTGCGGGGTCGTGCTGGGCAGGGCTATGCGATTCCGGCATAACAATGGAAGTTACGAGGTTAATACTTGCTATTTTGTGACGCTTGTTTCAGTTAACACGTTCAAGGTAAAGGCTGTTCACGGGAAAGTGAGCACTTTTGAGGCTCTAGTTACTTGTCTGTTTCAGTCATTTTTTAATCCTTTAATTACCTCTTTAAATAAGTATTGTCATGTAAAAATAAACACTGTGTGTAGATTCCACCGCACTAGGAAGTTTACGTCTAGGGCTAAAAAATTAGAGGGCTTTCGGAAGTGTTTACTTTACTCTGAATAGCCTATAGCAGTAAATGGAAATGTGCGCTAACGACGGCCGGACATACCCATCTCCGTGACTTCTTGGTCTGCTGCCTCGATGACGAAAGACACGCTTCTCCTAGCGTTACGTTCGCCTATATCGGAATCGTAGTTTAATATTTTCGGCCCCGTTTACTGGCGGGTGGAGGGGGTTTCTGCAACTGTCTTTCGCAAGGTATTGCTGCAATCACGCTCGTGCCCTGGTTCAATGTTTGAAGGCATGATCAGGCAGGCCCGTCCTGCTAAGGCCTGATCACTTTATAACAAAATTTTGTTCGGAATTGTACTAGTATCTGCATAACGGTACGTCATAGGTCGGGACGAATAAAAACGTGTTTGTGATTCAGATTTGTAAGTCTATGGAATGCAGCATCAACAAAGAATTATATCTCTCGCACACGACACAATTCCTTCATTGAACTCTATTTTATCCCGTGTAAAGTGAAGACCATAGTCACTTCCTATGCAACACCTTACAGTGTAAACAATTTTTTGTAATTTAAAGAAACTGGAAACCGCTTACTAAAATAATTTGTTGTATCACTAAAACTACATTTCTTCAAAAAATAGCAATACTTATATTTCTAGCATCACAAATTAAGTCTTGTATTTTAACTTACGTTATCAAGAAGTGGAAGCGAAATTACTTTATAATGTCTCTGAAAAGTACTGTAATAGAAATTACACATTGTCTATTCATGGTTTCTTCGCACTTTCTAAATCAAACCTTTGAAAAAACACCGCATGTGTGATGAGCATGGCTGTTTCCTAAATATGTATATAATGTGTCACAAGAATTACACACCTATCGGACTCTTCTTCTATTTTATCTAGAAATTATGTTATTTCATTTACAATTACTACGAATGAAAACGAGGAGAAAGTAGGCATGTTATTAACGAGTAGTGAGGAATACTTCTTACGCAGAATATTATCACACCAAGTGCGCACGGATGCAGTGCGTAGTCCCTTTCGTGTAATTTTCTAGACAGTTAAGCTTCGTTTGTACGAGGCGGAGGGATATCCTGGAAGTAGAACTCAAGCAGGGCTTCAGAAAGTTGGAAGTAATGGTGGATTGACTATACGAGGAAACATATTTGCAATAGTTACTTTCAAAGAAAAAAAATCCACGGTGTCGGCGCAGTGATTTGAATCTGCACCCATCATTCACACTTCATTTTGCAGAAATGAAATAGTATTTCGAAACGTTATAGTGGACTGAGGTTAGTGATTTAGGCAACTAAAACATCTCAGAAGGACATTAAGTCTGTAGGTGTGTTGAAAAACTGCACAGTCCCGCAGTTGTGGTTTCATAATTACAGAATATATTATTTTAGGATCTTTACGCCGGGATGACAGTAAGTGGCATTGAGAACCAACAAATCATCATTATATCCTCTTCGTATGGTTACAAAAAGAACTCTATAGGGGAATAGGTATACACGTAGCGGTGCGATCGCATGGCCCTATCTTTCCTGGGAAAGTAAATCGAAAGGCAACGAAGATATTTTTACATTCGAAAGAACGTTGAAATAAAACAACCCCTATCCCAAATTCGGTGATTCTTAATAACTATCACACCATTAGCAACACATTCACTTGTTTAAAGTGAAATAATTATTACAGATTAAAATAGTTTGTATCTTTTTACTTCGCGACTTGAATAGATTCTTTAGCATTACAAAATGTTTTTTCAAGATATGTTATAAACACTGTTCTTGTAATGTTACAAAGAAGACCGTTTACAAATGATATTACGGTATTTTTACATAGTTTTGTAAATGTACAAAAACTTTATTACTAAAATCTAAAAAATATTTTTACAGTGTATCTATAGGAAAGTGTTTCTTAAAAGGTTAAAATTACGTAAGTAGGGATATATTCATTTCACTAGCAATCAATTTAAACATTACACTTTTATTAAACGTTAATAAGTAGAACCATTACTCCTGAATTGGTACTAACCTTACTGAGTGAATAATTCCGTTCAAAAGTAGGTTTAAAAAGGGTTATTTACGTGTGAACCAGAATATGCCATAAAAACAATTCACGAACGATCTAAGTTTTACGCGAGTAGAAATTTTTTTAATTGGACCGGGCAAACGTATACTTAGTCGAATTTATTTTTAAAAATTCACTTCGCTGAATCTGAAATATGTTTGTACGGCTTCCAACGCTTATTCAATCGTAAACCTATCAGTCTACAGATTCTGGCGTCTTTAGTAGGATGGAAGCGGAGTGGCCAGCTTTCAACTGGAAAAATATAAAATAAAATTCCTTCGCTGCCTGTCGTAAAGCATTGGAGCCTACTTGTCATGTGCTTACGAAATAGAAATTCCTTTCCGACAACTGAAGGATGTTACAGTATATGATGAAATTTTTCCCGACACACGTTATTTAGAACACGTCAATCATATAAAGTTTAAAACATATTTTTTTTTTTTTTTTTGCTTTTTGTATGGTCATTAAAAAAATGTTCTTTTTAGTTCTCGAACTATAATAATGCAACATACACGACATGAAAATTACAGGGCTTCAGATAAATGCTCTAACGTTAATAATTGCCCCTTGAAGAAAATTAACTTCTTTACGAAAATTTCATTACGCTACAGTATTTTAAAATGTAATTTTACTTCGCGAGCTAATGCATGGAAAAGCTAAGGACGAAGGACTCCCGTGATGACAGTAGGGTTGCAGAACCACGTGATAGAATCTCAGTGTACTCATAAATGAGCGTTGCCACGGTATATTTGCATGCACGTCGTCTATTCTTCCGCCATATGTGATATTAACATTGCCACATGCCTGATCACTTTATACATGCCTCGGTGAAGTAAAGCGTGAAATTATTAGAAAAGTAAATATTTCACAAATGTGTTCGTTTTTACACTTCGATGCAATAAAATAAAACCCAATGAAGCTATTCAAGTTATCACAAATGGTTACCTAATATACCTAATACTTGTTATTATACGTTAAGATACGGAGCTACTTTCCCTCCATCGTTACCAACTTTACTGGGCGAATGTCAATCAGTGCGCCCGTTAAAATATATGCAGGTGGGAGCAGTGAGTTTTTTCTAAGGTCGATTTCAAAATTGCTGACTTTATCGTGAACAGCTTTTAATTTGGAATGCTACACACAAAAATTAATTACAAACAGTTTTTTCTTTGCAGTATTACAAAGGGTTTTTATTTACAAACTAATTTACGTAGAATAAATTTGTAACACCTACCATATTTTTTTTCTATAGGCTATTCACAGCCAAGTGGGCACTTTTGAAAGGCCTCTCATTTGAAATAATAATTTAAAAAAGTGTTTTATTTTAGCCTTAGAAGTTAACTTCCCAGTGAGGTGGAATATATACACTATGCTTATTACTTGCATAGCAATATTTATTTTAAAAGGTTGTTAAAGGATACGAAATGCCCGAAAGGAAAAAAAAAGGAATGTGGCTATGTTGGGGACAGGGCCCGTTGTTTTGCGTGAATACGTCTACGTTGAGGCGCTCGGACGCCTTGATTTTTTTTTAAGTTCCCAGCACAGCTTCACTCTATCATATGGGATTTTAGTGGTATCACTGGATTGCTTTTGAGATGCTCTTTCCAACCTTATACGATATCTTTATTCCGACTTGGTTTTTTGCTGAGTACAGGGCGCTACTGTGTTGAGTTTTCCTAATTTTTGACATTAGACTCGTGCGATTTCGCTATAACCACGCCACACGAATGCTTTTAAACAATAGATCGATTGATCTTGACGAGAGCTGTCGATTGAAATCTCAAACGAGCGTCGTAGATTCTCCTAGTCAAAAGTTATTCTACGCGGAAGTTATGAGACGAGGCGAAACGAATTAAAAATTGCGTAACCCCCCTCCCCCTTCACTGAACCAGACGCGCGCTATGCTTCGCAGTCATCACTCAACGCAACATATTCTTAGATATTTCGGCAATCGAGTGGTGTAATTGAATTTCGAACGTAGACGAGAGAATCGGAGCTGCCATGCCAAATTGTGTCCCCCGATTTTGTTATCATCGTATTTTCTGGTTTGCCTCCCACTACGGTTGCAAATTCACGTCGAAAGTAAATAGGGGCTCTGAATGGCTGACTTTGCAGTAAACAGCCTATACCATGACTCTAGTAACCGCGCTCCTGAGAACGCAGATCTGGAAGCCCTACTCCACTACCCACGTCCCTTGGAACCTCGTGCTCGACATCTCAGTCGCACGTGATTAAAGAACGTGGACCGAACGGACCGCGCTGTTTCCGTAGGCCGAAACCATTCGCGTCTGTGTCCCCGAGCGACTTCAGCGCCCGAGTGAAACACGGATGGTCGGGGGAAAAAAAGCGCCTCCGCTGTCCCGCATGTAAATGGCTGTAGTTGTACGGCTCCTGACAAATCTTCACATGAAAAACTGAATTTGACGTATACAGCCACAAATTTATCAAGCACTTTGTAGTTATTTTTTTTTTAGCTAGTCAGGTTTATGAATTAATATGCATTGCAGCTTCGAATTTAGCTTCGATATTGTTTTATGGTGAAGAAATAATCAGAATAACTTCAAAGTGTGGAGACATATTGAAAATGCTATGTTTGTGTGTGTAATATATACATAATATACACATACACACTTAAACACATGATGTATGTATGTTTACCTAGGCTTAAACGAGAGTGGTTATCAACACATCATAATAACAATTTCTTGAAAAAACATTACCATGACGTTAAATGGCCACTGCAAACTGAAAAGGAGGCGATGAAAGTAAAAATAATACAATCGTACAGGTTGCGGTTGATGTTCGTGTTTGCTGGTAAAATAATACAATCGTACAGGTTGCGGTTGATGTTCGTGTTTGCTGGTAAAATAATACAATCGTACAGGTTGCGGTTGATGTTCGTGTTTGCTGGTAAAATAATACAATCGTACAGGTTGCGGTTGATGTTCGTGTTTGCTGGTAAAATAATACAATCGTACAGGTTGCGGTTGATGTTCGTGTTTGCTGGTAAAATAATACAATCGTACAGGTTGCGGTTGATGTTCGTGTTTCTGGTAAAATAATTCTATTCAATTTCAGTGCTACTGTTTTGCGCTGAAACTCAGAATATCAACAAGTTTTGTTTCCCGGTTGTTTAATAATTCATCTTCCAACAGTCTTTTGTGCATGATGTTTTCTTTCCAACTGGATTTACTATGAGTTGAGGAAAATAGTAATGATGAAATGTTATATGTTCTCAATTGCTCGAAATCTAACTATAGAGTAATTTAAATATTTAATTTCGGTGGGTCACGGAAAGGCGAAAATATTGGTGTAAATCTGTGGGACTTCCAAAATGCTGGGCTTGTACATAACAGTTTTATGTTCATTTTTTATTACTTAATACAAGAACAGTTCGTTTAGCACATAAAACTATGCATAATGCACAATTCGCATTAAAAATACAGCCTGAATTGATCACTAAATTATAGATGGATAATTAGCCGGAATGATTTCATTCTCGTTGCCGAAGTGACTTGTGTTTCCGGCCGAGCCGATAATTTGTCAACTGAATTGCCTAAGTTTGTTGGTTCGGGGATACATTTATTCATGATAGCTGGAGACAAGACGAATGGCAGTAGATGCGAAATCCCCGACGAGATTATACTTCCCTTCGGCATGTATAAATAAATACGTTTTCTGGAATAACGAAGTAAACCACGGAAGTATGTTATTTTTACGCCAAAATGTTCTTGCAGTGCTTCTTTCAAGGTAATCATTAGTAATAATACATATAATTAATTGCATTTGCTGCAAATAAGACACTGTCAAACACCATGTATTATATGCAACTGTTTATTTTCTTAATCTTCATATTTGATGAATATAACAGACTTTGTCGTGTAAGTCGGTTAGCTTCCTTTAATAAGAAAAACCACACAAGACACGATTTGTTGTTATAATAACTTTAAGCTGTTTCAATTGTTCGACTATATGCTGTTCTCGGTAAAATGAGCACTTTTGAAATCCCTGCTTAAGATCTACTTGTATGCTTGTTGTGTATTCCTCCGCCTCATGTAAGATTAACATTGTCATGGGCCTCGCCACTTTATTCATGCCTCGGTCATGTGAAACTGCGAAATTATTAGAAAAGCAAATATTTAACTAATCTGCACATTTTTACACTTCGATGAATTAAAAAACACAGAAACCGAAAGAAAGAATTTAAGTTATCAGAAATGGTTGCATAACACGTTTTATTCGACGTTTACATACGGAACTACTTCCCATCCATCGCTACCAACTTTACTGGGCGCATGTCACTCAGTGCGCCCGTTACACCATACGCCGGTAGGGACAGTGACTTTTTTTCCTAAGGTTGATTTCAAAAGTGCTCACTTTTATCGCGAACAGCCTTTGTCGCAAAATGCCGTATAATGTCCATCGTGTTTACACTCGTATGAGTTCTCGCTGGCGCGGTGCGCAAAACGCGGCGCTTTCGAACAGCTGATCAAGCAGGCGCGTATTTTCCTATCGGCCATGGGCTCTGCCGGACCTGTCAGCTCTTCGCGTGTCGGACACGGGGGCCGGCTATCTGATATCCCGCCCGCTGAGCTGTGGATTACGTACGCCCTATCGCCGTGGCAGCTCGGGCGAGGAGAACGCGTCCAGACAGCAGGCGAGCGAAGTATTCATGGCCTGTTCTCGTAGGCAGTCCAGCTGTTCTATACGCGCTGACACGTACCATAGGCGCCGACTTATTTTTACCAGAAGGGGAGCAGGGGCAAGTCTCTAACATTCTGTAACCACACACACGTTCTCTCTCTCTCTTTCTCTCTCTCTCTCTCTCTCTCTCTCTCTCTCTCTCTCTCTCTCTCTCTTTATCAATGTGTGTTGCATGTTGATACGTGAAATTATGCACGAACGAAAACTTATTTTCGTGTATAGAAAGGTTTAAAACGAAACGAGTGAAAGCAAAACATTAAAAGACCACAATATTGAAATTGTGCTTGTAAAGGAAATGTAAATTATAAATGCGTCCTAAAAACTGCACATAATACAATTGCCACAATAAAGTTTAAAATACATGTCTAAATAGTGTATTTGAAATAGAATGAGTGAATGAGTGAGTGAGTGAGTGAAGAGATTCTGGTGGCTCTTAATAGCCAGGTCTTGAGAGCCGATGAGGGTGATTGAAGTGAATAAGGAGCGGCGCCGGAATAAAGAGGCTGGGGAAAGAGGAGATCCCCGAGAAAACCCGCCGACCAACGGCATCGTCCAGCACGATTCCCACTTGCGAAAATCCGGGATTGAACCCGGTTCGCCTTGGTGGGAGGCGAGCGTGCTAATCGCTCAGCCGCCGTGGCCCCACAAAACAGTACGTGGCAAGAAGTTTGCCACAAATTATACTTATTACAATCTTAATTAGTGGTCGAACAACCAGTATGGCGGGGTGAGGGTCAACCGCCCCGCTATCTGAAAAGTGGAGGGGCGACCACCCCCTTCCCCCTCCAACACTGGTTCTCGGTGCCAATGGACACGTTAGGCGTTGGCGTCTTCTTGCAGAGCTCCGGTGGTTTCCGCCGAGGGCAGTAAAGAAAATGTAGGGTAGAGTGTGGCAGGCAAGCTGGGCAGTATCCACTCTCCCAGTATTCCAGCACTGAACTTATTTATAGGTTGTTCACGGTAAAATGAGCACTTTTCAAAGCCCTGCTTACGACCTACTTGTATGGATGTTGTGTATTATTCCGCCTTATGAAAAAATAACGTTACCCTGGGCCTCGTCACGTTATTCGTGCGTCGTCGAGCGAAACTGTAAAATTATTAGAAAAAGAAAATTTCACAACTCTGTTCATTTTACACTTCGTTGAATAAGAAAAAATGCGAGGCGTTAGGATATGGAACTACTTTCAATCCATCGTTACTAACTTTACTGGGCAAATGTCACTCTGGGCGTCCATTAAAATAAATGCAGGCAGGGGCAGTGACTTTTTTCTACGCTCGATTTCAAAAGTGCTCATTTTATCATGAACAACCTTTGGTGCCAGTAGCACAACGAGGATAGGACTTTGGGGTTGCGACGTTTTGCCTACAGCGTTTTGCCTAAAAGGCGTTCTTCCTGGCGTGCTTTTGCCTACATTTTAGGTAAAAGGAAAATGACGGGTCCCCGGATTTTTGAGGTTAGAACACTGTTCACGTAAGTGTTTGTGCACTTCCTTTAACTTAGCTTTAATGCAGCTCGTTTATATTGAAGTTGGTCATAGTATTTTATTCGTGTAAAATGGCTGTTCTGATGGAAACTCGAACGTAAAGGAACACGTTCGTCGCCGTTGACCACGTGACTTCGACATTTGTACTTGCGACGGGCGAGTCAATGCTGTGGCACACTCAGATCACGTAAATCCGTTTACCTCGCCATTAATCTGTGCCTAGGACAGTGTCCTGCAAAACACTCTGGGTAGCCAACATATATGTTTCACTTATAGTGTACAATTAATTGTGGGTAGTGTGTGCATGCCGACAACTCAGTAAACCATTTATTAGATACAACACTGATCGGCTGCTTTTGCATTAGAACTGTCGACTAAGGTTAGCCACAATGTTGACATAATTTTTTTTTTAGGCATTCACAACCTTCTTTCGAAAGAATTTAAATGCGATTGTGATATAGTCAAGTTACACACTATATATCAAAGGTGTTTTAAACTACATGTCAAATTCAAGTCGCAGTATCTAACGGCTAATATAAACAATAAATACTTGTAGAAAAAGGTTCGGAACATTCTTCTAGTATTTTTAAATTTAAATTTATGTTAGCAAAACAGTGCTGGGAGTCCGGAACTTCACATACCTGCATGCACAATAAGTTGCATATCACATAGGCCAACGGAATTGGCGCCTTATGCGGCGAACGCCTGTAGATAGGCCACCATGAAAAAACATGAAGAGCCTACAACACCAATACTGCTGTTGTGTGTTGTTGGATATGTTTATACACTAACGTATGTGAAAAATGCAACACTAAGAAGGATGCGTGTTATTTAAATGAACTTTATTCCACAAATTAGGTACATTACAATACACAATCTATTAGGATTACAGAACTGTACATGATCACTGTCCTTGAGAATTCAGTATGGTGTGAATCCCCAACGTGCTTCAATCAGAGCCCCTAAACGTCGTGGCATGGAATCAAAGAGGACCTGGATATGTTCCTGGGGAATCTCCCACCACGCGGTTTGTATGCTAATTCGCAAAGCATCAGCAGTGGTTGCTGGAGGACCGTGATGAACAAGTTGCCGACCAACCATATCCCAGACGTGTTCAATGGGCGACATGTCAGGCAAACGTGCAGGCCAGGGAAGCAGTGGTACCCGTCGTTCATCGAAGAATGCTTGAACATTCCTCCCCACATGTGGCCGGGTGTTGTCCTGCTGAAATATGGCATGTGGAGTTGCCTGAAGGAGGGGCAGTACCTCGGGCTGTAAAACCTCCCTGATGTAGCTGTTGCTGTTCAGATTGCCCTCAATACATAGGAGTCGAGATCGCATGTTGTCTGCACTGGCGACCTAAACCATACAGAAACAGTTGGCCTGAATACTGACCGTGTATGGGTGAATCGTCGTATTCTGCTGACATAATGTACTATATGCTGTTCACAGTATTTCACATATCTTCACACTTTATGAATCAAATCTTTGAAAAATCGCTCCTCGTATGACGATTTTTGTTGTTTCCCAAATATGTATATAATATAATATATATGTCCTTGGACTGTTGCTTATGCTTCCGCCATATCTCTTGTTAGCTGCTACACAGAAAGCCTATATATCAGGTGTACCGATGAATGGTTGAAAATGGCCCACTATATGCAGGGACGTGGCCATATTCACGTCCACCCATACCAAAATAGCGAACATAGTTTATCACGATCATTCCTGTATTTTATGGTCGAGCTATGTTAATCAACCCAGTAATTTTTTTCAACGAGGGGCATACTTTCCATAACATACACTACTCCTTGCTTACCAGACATAAGAATAAAATATTTTATAAATGTGTATAAAACATTTTTAGACTAGGGAATATGTATAAATGATTGCTCGTATGAGATACGGGTACGATGCTGAAAGTATTATGAATTCAGGAAAGAGAGTGTACAAACTTTCATAAAGACTCTCAAAGCACTGGGGGTTGATTCCTTGAACAGTGTACCAGCCATACGTAACTTTCAGGTGCGTGCAAAATATCCACGATCCTAGACACAGGGGCTGAGCTGGGCAGTAAATTACATGTGTGGTGATAGTGTGTAATATTTAGGGACATGAAAATTACGCGTTTATAATTCGGGGACAGAATAAACTTCAAACAACAAACACGGGTGCATTTATGCTTGTTTTTTCAATGACTGAACTATTGTATGCTCGTAACACACTGGATAATTCTAAGCCATCAAAAACACTTGATGTTGGGATGGTCCTATCATATTCAACCAGATCAGAATAAAAAAATTGGTGCTAGTTAAATCGGAAGGTAACGATCTGATGACTAGGGGGACCGAAATATCACGAAAAGATTTCACGACCAGTTGTAGTTCATAACATACACGTTTTCTTGATTGGATGATCTAGGTGTAAAGTTTCTTAAGTATCTACCCGCGAATCACAGAAGCGGAGTATCGGAGTTGCCTATTTCTGATTTGTCAGTCAAGTAAGGAAATGTGTTCTCACAAAGACACACCGTCAGCAAGAAAATTAAAACTGCTGGTATGCCCGTAGTGTATTGAAATCTAGCATGTGCGTGAATCTTTTCGCGAAATTCGGGTGTTCGTACTAATGGCATCGACTCAAATGAGCAAACGACTGTGCAGTCTGGCGTGCTGCCAGGTAATATCAGGAATTTTGAAGGTCAATAGTAATGGGGCTTCGGCAATCATCGGATACTCTCGGCCTCTTTTATCGGCTATGGACCGACGTGGAGAGGAACGTATTTATTTTCATCCATAATTTTCCATTGCAGTGAATTAAACTTACAGTATAACCCACACTAACCTAGGACTGGTGACGTCGACAGTTGGGGGTCAGGCGGGTCAGGACTGAATCTTCTCCCCTCTCCCCCGAAAAATGAAGGGCACGTTTATAAGAATAGAGAAATATAGTATTTGAGAAATTAGGTAAATAAATCTGTATAATAAAACAGTACAAATTAGTAGTCAAATCAAATATACAGGTAACCAACTAACTGTTGTTCTTCAGCTGAAAAATTCCAAAGGCACTGTTTTATCAACGTACCGAACTCCTCTCCTAAACCGATTTCTGCCTACGTTACTGCCTAAGACGGTAGGTGACTACGTCACCTGCAGTTTATACTGATCTAGAATAAAGTGTGGCTAAGAAACTAACCTGGTTTAGATTAAGTTATTCGATTACGCGCAAGACAGCCGAGAGAAGCCGAGCATGTACGACGGTTGCCGAAGTTGCGCAACAGTCTCTCAGATGGGTAATTATGTGAGCTCAAAGGTGACATTCAAGATGGCGATGACACATTCACAAGCTTCGCGTTTCTTTCGCAGGGCTGAGACCAGGAACAGTTGAGTTGAGAAAGAATTGGGCTGCTCTTGACAACGAAGTCTTGAGAGCTGATGAGGGTGAAATGGGGGGTGAATATGGAGCAGCGCTGGAATGCAGGGGGCGGGGAAAACGGGAGATCCCCGAGAAAACCCGACGACCAGCGGCATAGCCTGCAACACGATCCCCACTTGCGGAAACCCGAGCGTGACCCGGCCTGGGAGAGACCAGGAACAGAAATTCGCGTTTCCCCAGGGCGATGAGACGAGCAGAAAAACCGATACACCACAATGGCCGAGGTGAGTCTAGGATAATGGGACCAGCCGTCAGATCCGATCCCTTCGAGGAGGCAAGCGGAGATCAAGAAGCGTAAACATGTCAGCCTTGGTCCAGGGATGGAGCGGGAGCAAGGTACTGGATTATAAGCTGCGCGGGTAACCTCAAGGCGTAATCTCCCGGAGAGATCCATTAGCTACAGAGACGGGGAGCATCATAAGACGCCAGGCCGATGGTTATCTTTGGGAGGGGGGGGGGAGGACGTTTGACGGCTAAGCCAGGCGGAGGGACCTAATTGATTCGTGGCTCGGGGCGACCACCGGTTAATTATCGTTATCGACACGGACGTCAAGCGTCCGTCAGTAACAAGACGGTCATCAATACGCCTGTCCGTCCAGGGAAGGAGAGGGGAATGCCGAGCACGCCCGAAGAACGAGACGTTGATACGACGACACCCGATGAGCCCCCGGACTTCCTGCTATGACGCTCGTGCATTGGTACTCAAGGTCTTCTTCTAATTAATAGGTCTTAAACCTAAACTATAACAATAATCTGGTGGTGATCAAAGTATCGCGTGCCTTAATGCACTGTATTCCAACCAAAACGACCCGGGTTCGTTTCCTGGAGTGTCGCACCCGGATTTCTGGCATTTGAAAAACTTAGCGGAAGTTGCCGTTGAGCGGCAAATTTTCTCATAGTTCTCCAGCTTACTCCATCCCAAGCACTACGTCGCCGTTATAACTCCTAACTCCATGTCGCTTCCTCAGGGATGACGGGCAACAGTGAATCTCAGCTCCAAAACCTGTCGCTGAGTGAATGCCACCCAGCCTTAGGACACATCCTTATTATTCGTAATTGAATTATTTTGTGCAAGGCCTTTTATGAATTGCCAAAATATTTATAGGCTATTAAGTGACATATTTTGAACATACTCCATTACTACACTATATCGTCAGTGAATATTAAGTCTGAGACAAGAAACAACACGAAAAACGAGCCAAGAATGGCTGTAGTCAAAATATACAAAGAAAACCTATATTATATCCCGCAAGAAATTTCGAGAGATTTAAAAAAAAAAGGGGGAAGGGGGAATTGAAAGACCAAAAAATTAAATTATAGGACGAATTATTTAACGAAAAAAATTTAATATGCAAGGACTACACGACAGTCTACCTGAAGACGGGAGCAGATGTCACCTCCAAAAACGTCGCGACAAGCAAGTCTATAAAAAAAACCTACTGTGTTCTTCTGTGTCGTCATCGTCGTGTCGTCCAGTCTTGTGCGAAATTTTGTTTTCGTCCCAGTGTTCGTCTGTGCTGTCTTAGTTGTGTTGTCCTTGGCTGATTTAATTTCTTTCCGTTGGATTGAAAGAAACTGTTTGTCTGTGTTGTCATCGTTATGTTGTCCTTGGTTTTTTTTTTTTTTTTTTTTTTTTCGTGCTATAATTTTATTTCTTTTCTTCCATTTTCTCACCTACTTTGTTATAAATCTCACAAAATGCCCCGTGGGTTTTATTGTACTTATATGTATATATTTTGGCCACAACCACTCTTGACTCGTTTTTCGGGCTGTTTTATGTCTCAGAGAATTGATTTTCTGTGACGACATAGTGTAGCAATGGAGTATGTTCAAAATATTTCACTTAATAACTGACCCCTTGCAAAAATCATTTGAGTATCTCGTTTATAGGCTGTTGACGGTCAATTGAACGCTTTTGGGACCAACCTTCAGAAAAAAAAGCCACTGCTCCTACCCGCACACTGATTGACATGGAACCAATAATGTTGGCACCGACGCAGGAAAGTACTTCCACGCCTTAATATAGAATTAAATGTGTTAGGTAACATTTGTGAATACTGGAATTATTTCTTTTTCTTTCCTTTTCCAATGCGTATATGTGTAATAAATAGCACATCTGTACAATATTTACTTCTTTTTAATAATTCCACTGTTACACTTGAACGACGCGTGAATACAGTGTTCATTGCAGTGTCATTGTGGAAGATTACACAATTTGCATGCAATCAGATCTTAAGCAGGGCTTTGAAACTTCTCAGGTTACCGTGAATGGCCTGTGTATGTGTGTTTAAATGACTACGACATTTATTATTTCGTTTGCGGTGCGGCGTCTTTATGGTCCGGGCAAATTCGCGGCTTCATTGATCTCTAAGGTTCGACCAGCTGTCATTTCTTTATTAAATGCTGCCACACTGAAAATATACGTTTATTCGAAACTATAGGTTGGACAGGATTGCGCGGAACACCTAATTATACACACTGTAATAAAATTCAGTTAATTAGCTTAACTCTAACGGAAGTACTTAAAGTATTGTTACGTATTAGCTTTTAACTCAACTCATACCTGAAAGGGGCTATGAACGTAACTAAATAATGAGTCGTGTTTATGGAGAGCACAAAATATAAGAGACTACTGATCGGGGAAAAATGTAATACAGAGATGCTAATTAATTATATTAAGTTTTATTACCGCACGCCACTCTATTGCAATCTAATTGGAAAGTCCCCACTTTGTTCACATTGCCGGGGGCTGATTCTAGGAGGCGGTTAACGACGGCCGGACATACCCATCTCCATGTATTTCTTGGTCCGCTGCTCCGATGACAAAAGGCGCCGCTCCCAGTGTTACGTTGGCCGATATCGGGCGCATTGTTTAATATTTTAGGCCCCGTTTACTGGTCCGTGGGGGGGGGGGGTGGTCTGCAACTGTCTTTCGCAAGGTGTTATTGCAATCACTCTCGTGGCCTGGTTCAGTGTTTGAAGGCGTGATCAGGCAGGCCGTCCAACTAAGGCCTGATCACTTCAAAACAGTATGGGTAGTAGGTAACATTTACCATACACCAGGCTACAAGTAAAGGAATTTCGGAACTGTACTAAGCATTTCGGTCTTCCCTAAAAATAAAAAATTATTGTAAACAGGCATGCACGTGAGGGAGTACGACTTAAAGTCTCGTCCACGCCGAGGATATCAGAAACGTAGCAGGCTGCTCAGAGAAGGAGGAACTCTGCAGAAATCGGCCATGTCCTGTAGCAAGATACCATCCCAGTATTCGCCTAGAGTGTTTAAGGAAAACCATTGGGAACTGAAATCAGAGTAATCGAACGAGTAATCGAACCCGTGTCCTCCAAAATGCGAGTTCAATGTGTTACCGCCTGAGCCAACTCAGTCTTTCAAACGAATGCAGGAAAGCTATCTCAGATGAAGATAAAAAAAATTCTCCACATGTGTTTTGTCAGTACGAGCATTCAATTATGTGGTAAATTGGTGAAAAATCAATCTCCTGATAACACGTCATTAGCGCTATTTTTTTATTACCATGCTAAACATCTCTGAATTATACCTATTTCAGCGCAATACGTGATTACATTGGATACTGACAAATATACGCAATCAATAGCTCAGCGGTCTGCAGTCACACATGTCATTGACACCGCATAGATGTCAGTAGCCAGTGGAATAACGTATTGGCACATTTCAGTAATTTACAACATAATAATGCGCGTACTGAGTAAATACAGGTGAAAATTTTTTCCCGTACATCTACAGTAGCTTTCTTGCACTTGTTTGAAAGACCAAGGTGGCCGATTTGTTTACATAGAAAACTAAGAAAAATCCGGTAGGGCCTATACATGCGACGCCAGTGCTGCATTGTGGGTCCGGTAGACATGCGACACCAGTGCTGCATTGTGGCATAAATTTTATTTGTCAAACTACTGGCACTGAGTTTGCCAACTTGCGCATATTAAATCTTACCTCCGCAAACATCTCAGAATATGTCACAAATGTGGAATTTAGCTCTAATCCAAATTTTGGGTCGCACTCTTGAGAAAAAAAATGGCTGTACGAACCAATTATCTGTATTACCCGTAACCCATATATGGATGCCAATTAAAAATATATTTTTTGAAAATCGATTAAATCAGATCCCTAAAATTGATGTTTAGATCGGCAATTAAGGGCGCCTATTTTTCCTTCAAAATCGATGTCTTTAAGTATTGTTTTCGATTTTAGCGGCGCCTTTGTGTGTCATTTTACGTTATGGAATTTCTTCGGTATTGAACTGCTGTGTTTATGGATTATTAGATGTTTCTGGATTTAATATTTTGACCGTTGATAATTTTATAAGTTTTAGGTTAATAGTATTTCTGGCTGTATAAGTTTGTTATCAATAACATGGCACATACTAGCACATAGAAGGAGATAAAAAATCGACTTGTTATAAATCGACTTTTTTCATTCGATTTTCTGTGCCTGAATCAAAACCGATAAAATAAATCGGATTAGTAGGTAAAGATCGGCATGCCCAACCTGATCCCCACAGGAAAGAAATTACAAAGCTGCAAAACGTGAAAATATGTATCTACGTACACGCCGTGCTTTGCAATTCTGATAAATTTACAAATCATCGTTTTAAGCCATCATCCACAGTAAACACCTTCGGTACTAGACGTCGTGGGTTCAAAACCCGGTAAAGGTAAGATGTTTTTAATAATATAATTTGAATTGTAAGTCCAACCACACAAATATTTATTTGAACAAACCAAAACTTACACGTTTGTGGCAACAAAATAAAAACCAAAATAAAATTGCTTTCGACGACTTATTGATTGAAGTATTCTCTGACTCATTCAGTCAGTTTTTCCCTCTGAAGTAATTAGTGATTTTCCACTTATTCTATGTGGAACAATTTTCACTTGCTAAAGTAGTTGGATTTTACTGCGAATCGGTGACTTTCCAGTGATTCGAATTTAGAGTGTATGACTCGGCACGTCTTAGGAATGAATCACATAAAATCAGTTACGCGAAATTTTACGCTAGGAAACGGAATCATTGACCGAGATATTTGTAACATTACCTACCATAGACACAAACAAAATTAATGAAACAGTGAAAAACTATGAATTTAGTTATTTTCCATTGTGATTCATTCGTGAGAAAATGTGGACAGTGATTCTAAATAAGCCGCTGAGGAAACGTGGTTTTCTCAAAATTTCACAGAATCAGCATAGGATATCTGACAAACATGATGGGCTTTAAAATTAAGGGACACATACATAGCTACTGGCAAAGAAATTTCCGTGCCAGAACAGACAAGAAATTATCTTTGAAGAATGATTCTCAGAAGGATCAAGTACAACAGAACGCCCAAACACGTTTGCAGGTTTCAATGAATTGAAATGATATTCAGGTACATAAAGCAGTACCAGTTGACATTTGGTGTTAGAAATGCGGCTGTAGCCTAAAAAAGAGGAGCGTGTGTAGCGAGGCATGTGTTTCGCAGCTGCGTCGGAATCGAAGCTTACCAAATCGCAAATCACGAGATTGCAAATTGAGCCATCACAAACGGCCTGAAGCGGTGCCGCGATGACTCATCGTCAAGTTGCCTGCGTGGAGGAGTCGCCGATTGTCGACGGCTTCACTCGAAATTGTTCCTTTTGGCGTTCCAAGTCCACTTGCGTCTAGCTGCTGAGGCAATGATGTCATTTCGGCAATCATCGGATACCCTCGGGTTGTCTCGTTGGCTGCGACCCGACCGACGTGGCAGTCATTACCACGCACGCGCCGAAACAACTTGATTTCCAACCATTATTTTTCATTGCAGTGAAATAATAAAAAAAAAAGTCAGGATCACCAACACTCACTCGTTGAAAATTTTGGGCAGCTCTTAACAACGAGGTCTTGAGAGCCGATGAGGGAGAAATAGGGTGACAATGGGGCAGCGCCGGAATGCAAAGGCGGGGCAAACGGGAGATCCCTGACTAAACCTAGATACCAGCTGCATCGTCCGGCACAATTCCCACATGGGAGAATCTGGGGTGGCCCGGCCGGGGATTGAGCCCCGGTTCGCCTTGGTGGAAGGCGTGCAGGCTAGCCGCTCGGCCACCGCGGCCCCTTACACTCACTCGTGACAGTAGGTGACTACATACTTAATCTCACCTTTTACAGAGAACTAGAACAAAGCGTGGATAAGAAACTAACGTAGGTTAGTTGAAGTAGTTCGATTACTTTTAAAAATGGTTCGTCATTTCATGGGACATTTCTGGTATAAAGTTCTGCAGAACTCTCCGTAAAATTACAGATGTGTTGCTTTACCAATCATGGACAATCCGTAAAAATAACAGTTCTATTTGTGAAATCACTGAACCTCTCCATGAGTTAGTGTTACATAACGCGGAAGAATACACAACTTGCATGCAAGTAGATTTTTGGACAGGGCTTTCAAAAGTGCAATCTTAATTTAGATTTTCCATTGTGTTTGGCAGTTACTCCACGCGAATGAAGGAATGATTCCCTTATATATTCTATTGCTGATTCCTTCCTATTTTTCCTGATTGTCAGAGATGCTTCGTCTCTAATACAGCGTATCTGTGGGAGACATGATAATCAACACTTCGTGTCAATAGTTGAGCGACGGTAAGTATTCTATACTTCATATTTGTGCCGAACATCCTTCAACTTGAACATATTATATCTGACGACATTTCTCTCATAAGAAAGGTTCCGGAGTTAATTTACGAAAATCACGATTTTGCTGTTTTTGGAAAACGCAAATAATTTAAGGTAATTAAGATGCAGTAACAACTACATTTGCTCTGATAAAAATGTATGAATAAATAAATACCTTTGTTTGAGCCTTTGGTTTTTCTTTGTGTGCGGTTTTTTTTTGTGTTCCACAAATTAAAAATTTTGTTGTCATACCATTATGCGGAAACTAATGCATCAAATGTAATGTCTACAAGTAAAACGATGATTGCCTGGAATATAAATATATTATTTTCCTGCTACCCAGAATTATAAACAGTTCTGCGTATCACGACGTATTTGTAGAGATCTGCGACATTCGCGTTAGCTTACGATCACACGATTAACTCCACTGCCTTGTAAATAACTGAGCACAGCTCGTAGTTTCATTGGCCGCCGCACTGGATTCAACTTCACTTATCTGCCTAATCTCATCAAAAGAGAATTGGCCACTCCACCGCTGAACTTGTATCATTGGCTCGAGTTCTCTGAGTTGTGTGAAACATATTCTTGGGCAATGGCCGCATAGTAACTTGCAGTTCAGTCTGTCCTTAATAATAACGCGAATTTTGCAGGTCTCTACGTATTAGTCGTTTCTTAGGGCGTGAACATTTTTTTTTCAACCCTACTCGTAATCCCTTAACGCGAGCGAGTTTTGATTGAAATATTATTTCTATCGTTTGCTATAGCAGGTATGAGGCAGCCTTGGGGGTTACTGGCTACCCGCGACACTCTTTAAGGCGCCGGACAGCATCGAGTACAGTTTCAGCATTGGTTGCTTTTATTTACTTTTTTTTTTAAGGTTGAAGTAAACCAACTGCCTATGGAGCATGGCACCAGACTATACAACCTGAAGAACTCATTAAAAAAAAGTAGTACAGACATCATAAATTTGTCAGAAATGTGCCATTTATGCTGTATGAGAAACAATGATGTAAATATTTAGCAACGTTATAAAATATTTTACTAAAATATAAATTTTTAATGTAAAAAAAATATCGATTGAAATAGTCAGTATTTTTTAACAAAATTCTAGCATATTTGCATTCTGAATGCTTCAGAAAGCAGAATTTGCAATATAAGCTTCGTCATGGGATATATTCACAATGTTTACTACGATTGTAAAAAAATTGTAATAATAATATAGAAAACCATTTTCGTAATTGATTTTATGTGCGTACATTCGTCGCAAAACATTTATAGCCGAAACTGACGTACATAAATGTAATGATGAAATTTATATAATACATTATTACTATGATTTTATTACACATGATCGCACTAAAGTATTATGAGTATCTTTCTTGAAGAAGATTCCTTGTAAATTTTGCTTTCCGAAGCATCCGAAACGGAAATGCGCTTAAATTTTGTTGAAAATGCGGACTCTATCTATAGAATAATTTTTTACATTTAAAAAGTATATATTAGTAAACTATGTTATAGTGTTTCAAAATATATACAGTCTTCTTTCATATACAGCAAAAATCACACTTTTCTGACAATTTTTATGGTGTCTGTACTAATTTTTTATGAGTTCTTCACGTTGTATAGTCATGTGCAGTGCTCCATAGGCAGTTGGTTTACTTCAACCTTACTGTCACATTACGTGCTCGGGATGCGAGAACGTTTTACTTAACGTTGGCGGGTGGAGCTTGTGTGCTAATCTCGGCCGCATTTTAACCACGGACTAATGGCGGCTGTGTTCCCGTGGGTGCGCAACTGATCTATAAGGTATAGGCTGTTCACACTATAGTGAGCACTTTTGAAAGCCCTCTCATTTAGAATAATAATCAATAAATATATATAATATTAGTTTTAGACGTTAACTTCCAAGTGAGGTGGAATTTACACACTATGTTTATGACTTCAGCGGCAATATTTATTAAAAAGGTAGTTAAAGGAAAAAAAAATTGCTGAAATGAAGAAGTAACTAGGGCCGCAAAAGTGCTCACTTTACCGTGAACAGCCTGTAGGACGCAGTACCGTGAAGCAGAGGGGCCCGGAATAGCCCCTGGATGTTCAAAGTGATTCTGCACCCAACAGGTCGAACCGAACACCTCTGTAAGGCCATTCCCCTCATCGCGCACAGCACGGGCGCTATAGTATATTCGCGGTATCTTCATACTTGCGAATCAAACCATAGAAAAATTACCCCATTTATGGCGTGTGGATGTTTCCTAAATACTCCACACATCACAAGCGGTTTAAACTTGCCCTTACAGAACATATCTTATTGTCGGATGAAATTAACACTTACTTATACGTAATCTATAAATTATTTATAAATAATACCAGTAAAAATAGGGAGAAAGTAGGTGTATTGGTAATACCTAGTAAGACACAGTTATTATTCAAAATATGCATGAGGCGGAGGAATATCCTGGAACGGAAGTAAAACTTTAGCAGGGTTTCACCAAAGTGTGAAGTAACCGCGAATGTACTATAGGGATCTTCTGTGACCTTTTACTGCAACTGGAGTGCGTGAACAGATTAAAATAGCGGTCTTGAGAGCCGATGAGGATGAAGCGAGATAAGGGCGGGAAACCCGCCGACCAGCGGCATCGTCAGGCACGATTCCCAGATGCGAAGATCCCGGGGGCGACCCCGCCGGGAATCGAACCCGGTTCGCCTAAGTGGGGGGGGGGGGCGAGTAGTCTATCCACCACACCACCAATGCGACTGGAAGCGGGAATCCTAAAACACTCGCCGTCCCATCAGTTTGGAAAAAAAAAAAAAAAAAAAATCGTGGTGTGCCCTTTTTGCGGACACGACAATTGGTTTCACGTGAATACATCTGAGTTGCACTGAGAAAAATGTTTTGTTGAAGCAAATAAAGTTTGCTTAGCGCAAAAAAAAAAAGAATGTTGTTTGTATAGGAGCAATGAAATGTTTTGTTGTTGTAACTGAGTTATTTTGTTGTTCTTATTTGGTTGCCCCAAAATAAAGATATGGTTCGTTCAACTTTATATTTGTCTAGTTCTACGTACATTTAACATTTTCGGTTGATATAAAGAATAAGAAGTCTGACCGAGATTCGAGCTAAAATAGCTGACGTCCGAGCGACTTCAGCTGAAGGGACTTCGTATTAAATAAGCATGATTTTAAATACATAGAATTAAAAAAATGGACGAAGTGCGTAAATAAATATCTCTAGTTTTACAGCTTTATCGTATGGTTTCCTGTTGAAATTGGTTTTATTAATATTCTTATATTGGTTATTCACGGTAAAGCGAGCACTTTTGAAAGCCCTCTCATTTGGAATTATAGTCAGTAAATATATTTTATTTTAGCCTTAGACGTTAACTTCTGAGTGCAGTGGAATACACACACTGTGTTTATTACTTACATTGCATAATTTATTTTAGAAAGGTGGTTAAAGGATAAAATATAGCGGAGAGGAAAAAGTAACTATGTCATCAAAAGTGCTCACTTTACCGTGAAAAGCCTATATCGTTATTAATTAACCACAATAAATGCACTAACAATGAATGTTACTAACTCGAAACAAAAAAAGCAAACCAACTCTCAAGCTGTATTTCCGAACGCAAGAAATCCAATGAGTAACCAAACATTTATGTACAGTTGATTCGACAATAATTTTTTTGACAGCCAAATTTCCTTTGGTTCAACGCAGAGGGTCTGTTTATTTAAACATGTGTTTTGTTAGATGAACAAAGAATAATTTTTGTTTCTTATCCAGTTTCGTTCACTCAACAAAATATTTTTTTGTTGAAACAAAATGTTATTTTGGTTCTATAAAAACCAAAATTTATTGGCCTTGCTCTCAGTGTAGCAGGTAATATTTTCTATTCGGAAATGCGAATTAAGGTGGCAGTTCGCCTGGGCGGTGTGCTAAGCTCCAGCGGAAAAAGTTTTATTTAAAAAAACTGCCCTATGTGTCTGAGAGAGGTCTGCTTACGAATATCATTTTAAGAAATGTGAAGCGTCTGTATACGTTTTTCAGATCCTCCAGTTCTCACTTAAGCATAGTTTTGTGATAGTAAAAATGGCTCAAACGGGTGTTTTAACGGGCATTTTGAGGTGTGAACATTCCAGTACAAAACCTTAAAAAAAAATAGGGGCGTGCATCCAACATTCATTTTTATTATAACGTCGTAGAGGCGCGTTATCGATGGCCAGACTGCACGCCAGTTCACTGCTTTGCGCGTAGAGGCGATGAGAAAGTTGTTGCGCATGTCTCGGTCGCCCGTAGCGCTCCCGCTCTTTCACGCCTCAGGCGTGCAAAATTCCTTCAGCCAGGTGGCCCGCTTAAATGAAAGACACGAAACTGATAGGCATGCTTGGCTTTTACTTGGCTTGAATTAGTACATTTAAATGAGGGCTTTTTTTTTTTTTGCAACAAATCCGCGCGGTAAAATACCGGAATCACGAGATATAATGCACGGAAATTTTCGTCCTGCTCCAAAATTTACGTGAGAACTCTCCCCCCCCCCCCTCCCGCAACACACCCCCTCTAACACACACACACACACCGAACCGCACACGCGTATTCGTGACCTCATATCAGCGTCATTCTCGCTTCGTTGTCGTATGCCCTATTGGACGATGTCACATTAATTTCACTCATTTTGTTAAACTGGAAGTTATTATTCACAAATTTATTGTGTCGGAGTGGGTGCAAACACCTGCAAACCTGCAAAATTCGCGTTGTTATTTAAGGACACATTGATCTCCAAGTTACTGTGCGTTTGACCAACTTCAATCATTGGCCAAAAACCCGTATGACACAACTCTTTTGAGGAGATCAAGTAGATAAGTGACACTGATTACAGTGCAGCGGCCAATGAAACCACGAACTGTGGTCGCTGGTTTATAAGGCCGTGGAGTCCATGCCACCGAATGATAACGCAAATTCTGCACGTCTCTACCTCTGTGTAGTTCTGATGTCAACTCTTTGAGGACGGCAAAACTTAAATGGCACTGAAGACAAGGTTGGAGTTAGCTGCCTATATCCTCCACTACATCAGTTTCTGTCGTGTTGGCTTCTGCATTTCCACTTACCATCGTACTATTGGTTCTGGCTACACCGCGCACGCTTAGACTACTCTGCAACGTTTATCATTGGCTGGTCGTCGGCCAATGAAGTCGCGCGTTGACTGTGCACCAACTAACGTGTTGCAACAGATGTTACAAGTTTTACAGTATACCGTGTTCATTTGAGAAATTATTAAAAACAATAATTTTATACTTACGAACTAAAATGTTGACTAGTTATAATTCTGTATTTAGACTCCAATAAAATCCAGCGATATAGTGGAACTATACAAGTTCGAGTTTTGTCTTCAAGATCAAAGAAATGTTCTTATAGACGTAGGCCCGTGTGTATACGTGCATACTCTTCAAAGGGTTGAAGACGTATTAGCATCAAAATAGAGCACATTCTCTTCGAAACAAAACTTCTAAAGAATATTTTCTATTGAAATTAAGCTAGCAACTCATTATAAAACGTCATAACGATTTAATAAAAGTGTATCAATTAAAAAAACTGGCAGCCGAAACAGAAATTCCTCGCTACGAACGCATTCTAAGCAAGGCCCTAGGAAATGTTCAGTAAACGATACGATCATTAAAGGCTGTTCACGATAAAGTGAGCAATATCGAAATCAACCTTAGAAAAAAGTCACTGCCCCTACCAGCATATATTTTAACGGCTGCAATGAGTGTCATACGTCCAGTAAAGTTGGTAACAATGGAGGGGAAAGTAGTTCCATATATTATCGTCCAACAAAAAGTATTAGGTATTCATTTGTGACAACCTGAATTATTTTTATCGCTTTCTGTTTTTTTTGTTTTTTTTTTTTTGTTTTTTTTTTTTAATGCATCGATGTGTGTAAAGTGAGCAGATTTGTACAATATTTATTTTTCTAATTGTTTCACAATTTCACTTGACCGGCGCATGAGTAAAGTGACGAGGCCCATGGTACCGTTAATTTTACATAAGGCGGAATAACACACAGCATGTATACAAGTAGATCTTAAGCAGGGCTTTCAAAAGTACTCATTTTACCGCGAACAGCCTATACCAAAGTTGTAGTTCGGAAAATTCACTATCTAAATTTAATCCAGTTCTTCGCAGTTTTTGTCTTTTGCAGTGTTCCGACTGCCAATGGCAGATTTATACATTAATCTGTAAGAGAGTTCAGAACTAGTGGAAGCTGTAACTCTCCTCTCGCGTTTCGCATCACGTCGACATTAACTGATAGTAACGATTTACTACTCTGATGACGCAAAGGGTTCTTATTATATCACATTAATTTTCTTTATAAAGTAGTAATTATACATGTCTATACATTTGACGAAAACAAAAGTATTAATAACAAATTATCTGTTGTATCATATTATTGAGCAAATATGACTAATGCATGCACTGTAAACAATTATGGGAAAATTACCTGAAAAAGTGTAAGGTAATATTCGTAAACTTGTGTGCGAAACGTTGTTATCTTTACGGGTAAGGTAAAATTACCGCACTCTAGAGTAAAATTCGCGTACATAGAGGTGAAAAATACTATAAATGGATGGGAAAATTACCTTACGACGTGTGCATCTCTTCGCCATTGTTTCAACAGCTGAGTGGGAGGACGAGCGGAAGAGACAATCCTGTAACACGATAATACTCACCACTGCTGTCACTCTGTTGCAGTGGTGTAATGGATAGCTCGTCGATCTATCGTGATAAATGACAATGGGTGGCGCCCACCCACCAGAAACTGTCCAAGATTGTAGTGTTGAGGTTTCGGTTACTATTCATCAGAGGACGCAGGTATATAAAAAAATATTACAATAATACTAATCGGGTATATTATTTAATATAATTTTATTATACAATATAGTTAATATTCCCTTACTTGTACGGGATTTTCCCCCACTTTTGTCAGGTACTTCTTCCGTACGGTTAGGGAATAGTACTTTAATTGTTATAGCAGTTTACTCTACATTTAAGGGGTAATTTTACCTTACATGTAAACGTAATTAGCTTCCCTTACATGTAAGGGAATTTTACCTCTATTTTTTTTACAATGTACCGACAATTTAATTATTATTCAGTATTAAAACTATTAAAACAATGTAAAAATGTTTGTAATTTTCACTGTGAAATTGTATGTAATTAAACAAATGCTTGTAACAGTGCAAAGATTCATCTCGTAAAAATAATCGTTTGTAGAACTGCAAGGGCTGTGTTTGTACTAGACCTTAGGGAATGTTTGTACTATACTAACCCGTGTCCTCTGTCCACGAGCTTCAGATAACTGGCAGACACTCAACAACGTAAAACCGTACAGGCCCTGCAGCTGTTCGTGCAAAAGCCATTATTGATGTGAAGCGTAGTTGAGTGCAAAATTAAACGTGTGTGTGTGTATTATAAATGTATTGCAATTTTTATAGCGTAGAACATTTAAAACAACTTAAATTTAAATAATCGTAATAAAACGATAATTTCAATAAAACGTAACTGTACTACACATCAACGGTTTTCCTAACTACACAAAAATTTTAAAATTAAATAAACGTATTCTTCTTAATGAAATTAATTCCTTAATATTTTGTAAGTATTTGTAGTATATTCTTATAAAAATAAGCGCTGAATTCGTAAGTCAAGTTGGTATTGTAGTTAATGTTGTGGGCTAATAATATAAGGGATGTGTGTTCTAGTCCCCGCGCTGGCAATATGTTGTTTTTGTTTCATCGTAAATTATGTCCCGAAAATTTTCTTTCATTATTCTCTCTTATTAATTCATTACATTTTTGTACACTTCTCAGTGATGTAAGTCGTAATACAAGGCTATCATTTGCAATATTACGAATTTATGGTTTGCAGATTTTACAAGAAATCTGTTTGTAGTTTTACAAAGTATTTGCTTGACAACTGGGTTCCCAAGGATTTGTCTTGTAAAAGTACGAGAAATTTTTTTTAGAGTGCACCCTACATAAAGCTATTATAAAGATATCATAAACAAAAAAAAAAAAAAACAAATTCTTAACAGGCACATTAAGAAAAATAATATTTTATTGGTCGGTTATTGGAATTAAATCTTATAATCGTCCAGAAACGTGAAGTAAATTTCGTTGCATTCTAGGGCAGATTCTGTAAGTTATTTTCGTTTTTCATAATCACGCCCAAAAGAGAATAATCGCTGAATACTTTAACCTCTAGAAAGGTGCATATTATTGTTGAAAAGAGAGAATTTATTTATTAGCGAATATGTTCGCAGTATACTTATTACTGTTACTTGTAATTCTCACCGCGCAAAAACAGGTTATAATTTTTCACACTCATTCGGTAAAAGCTTGCTCGTTTAGCACTGCACCCTCGTGACAGAGCTTACAAGTATAAGCCTGCAGATAATGAATGGATCGGATGGAAGATGAGAAGAATTTAGAAACGTTTTCTGTATAACCTCGACTTTGGAAAGGATCCACTGCAATACTTTAGTGCACGCATTTCTTGCCGCGTATTTCATAAAAAATAAGAATTCTCAGCACTGTCATATGTACGGCAAGTTGTGGCTGTGTCAAAATTGTCTCTCTAGTTTCATAAAAAATAAATAAAAAATTAATGTCGTCTTCGAATTGAATCATATCTCATTCGTGCAGTTTTTCACATGATACTTCGGATTGAATTCTAGCCCTCCTTAAACAATTTTTCTCAAAAATTTTCCGAATACGAGTTCTTACGTACGCTTGCGTATATAAAAAAATCAGTATCAATAATTAAATATAGTCGACTCACGATAACTTCGGCCTTTTCTGAAGTCCTGTTAAATTTCTGCTTTTGGTTACTGATTACGTATCCTTCCGCTACACGTAAACATAAACACTGCCATGTGACTTCTACTTTTATAACTGTCAAATGTGTTGGTTGCTGTTTTCAGCTGTTCAAAGAATTGTGCCATATTTCAGAAACCATTTCCTGCGAATGTTCACAATTTAGGCCTATAACAATATTTAGGTCAGTTTTATAACGATTTGTTACACACGATATAGCACGTTACACATAATACAGATTAATATTTTTCCACGACGGTGTTTGTTACAACTGTGGTGTAAACAACAGTAGTATTTAACCTGTTGTTATTAATATGTGTTTCGAATAGAAATTAAAACTAAGGGACAATCAATTCAATGAAACGAAGCAGTAAATTCAAGTACGCAACTCGTGTCGCTTATTTATTGTACATCGACAAACGTAAAAGATAGTGGTGAACATGCAAACACATAGGCCTACCGTAACATTTATTCCGCTAGTATTTGCATGCATTGGTACTTACTGCTTTGTAGGTTTATTTTATTATTTATTTAATTTTATCTGGGCGGGCTTAATATTTCGTTGGGATTGTTGCAGACATTCAAATCACAGAAACGTAAGCTCGTTACACAACAGTTTTTCAAACACCTAGCGCAAAGTTACAACGTTGTGATAAACAGACGTGAATGTAAATAATTAACTTCGATATAACATCAGTTCATAGTTTAAACGTATAAATTTTGCACATAATTGAAATCAACCCACATACCTGGCCTGCGTAACGATTGCAACGCAGCCACCACGCCCTTTCATACGCAACGATCACAACACATTTCCCTCTGCCGTGGAAAAACATATTTATCACAACATTGCAACTTGCCTAGGGTGTTTAAAAAAACACGAGTACGAACTTGACGCTTCGTTAAGAAACACGCCGTATCATTGACATGTCGCTACATCACTGTCAGTCGTAAGGCCATATAAAAACTGGATATAATTGCCCGCCATATTGGGACAAGCGCGTGGAAGGTGAATTCTAGATTCTCCCTTCCACCCCACTTCTGCCAACCTGCTGGATTTGTAAGCGTCGCGCTTCGCGCCATCGCATCCAAATAACACAGGCATTTAAAAAATAAAATCTCTTTTCTGTTGTAAATTCCAAATTCAAAAAACATTATTTTGCTGTAATAAGAACGAAATATTCTACAATTTTAAACATGCATAATTTACTTTTTCTAGCGATGGGAAATTTCCGAGAGAGAGTGACAGCGAGGGAGGGGGAGAGAGAGAGCGATAAGCACCGCCCAGCCAACTGTTTCGTGGGTTGAAAAAACAAACACCACGTCATTACGGTCTGCGTACGTTATTTTGCGCTGTTATTTTTAACTGTAACAATGAAATCTATTTCTATCGGAGCTACCTAAATATTGAAATATTTCAATAGCAATATTTAATTTTTCAAAGAGCATACAAAAAACTATGTTGAAACAATATTTGAACTGAGAACTATTTCTTACTAGCCGGTGCCAATACACCGCTGCTCTCGCAGTTTTTAATTCGTGTATAATACGAAATAAACATTACAAGTTATAGAAGATATTAATAAAATTTTCATTTATTCAAAAATACAGTACTTTAGAGTTAATCACAGTGTTATGTATTTGTGGAATACAAGTATTTGAACAAACCAGGTTGACATGTCACGCCTAGGGTGATTTTTCAATGTTCGATTACAAAAGGCTGAAGAAAGCGTGAATGGACTATAGCTCTTTTTTGTAGGTCGTGCGGTCAGTGGAATACATCGATATATGTTCCTTTCTATATGAGGTGATATGAGCGTGTTTAAATGACATGTTATACCGCGGTGATTAATTCCATGCGTCATTTTCGATGTGGATTTGAATACAGTTAGTGCCCATTCCAGCTGCACAGTAACCAATATGTGTGTGTTTAATTGGTTTCCGGCAAAGAGAAATGTCAGACATATAAACTTGCGAGTAAGCTAGTGAACTGTTAACATCACATGTTATAAAAATGGCGAGGCCGTTTGTTTACATTTGGGTTCCAACATTACTGACCTTCGACTCTCTAAAATAATATTTAACGTAACTTGAATATATTGAGTGCCATTACAATTAGAAATACTCAGAAAAAAAATCACAGAAGTCTTTTGACAAACGGAACTTGTAGCTGCTTGGTGTAGCACACATGGAAGAAGCCATAGGCAGGAAGCAAGTATTATATGTTTATATTTATAGGTATTTCGTGAATATTGTATATACATTTATTTGTATATACCTACAATCATAATACAGAACTATGTTTCGCAAAGGAATATTATGTCGATTGTTGAAAATGCCTGTCAACTTTATTACTAATTTTTATTGTGTACAATTAGATTAATAACTATTGTGACCTTGTTCAATAATGGGAAGGGGGAAAGCGTTTTCAACATGTGCTTTCTAAAGTGTCCGAGAACAAAAATTCCCTTAAATGTTGATTTAGAGAAGAATTATATTAATTAACTTTTTAAAGTATTTGAATAAATATTTTCTAACAAAGTATTTTTCGGTGTTACAAAATATATGCATTTTGGTCTAGTGGCCAGACTACGCACTTTCTACCAAGGCGAACTGGATTCAAATCCCGCTCCCAGAATTTCGCATGTGGGAATCTTGCCAGACGATGCCATTGGTCGGCAGGTGTTCTCGGAGATTTCCCGTTTCCCCCGCGCTTGCATTCCGGCGCCGCTTCGCACTCACCTCGCTCTCAAGACCTCGCTGTTAAGAGTAGTTCAAACCTCTACACTCTCATTTTACAATTTTATTGATGTCAGTACAGAAAAAAAAAACAAGGAAAGAGCAGTCTTACAAACCGTTTTTATTAGCATCAAGAGCAAGTAATTCGCCATAGTGATGTGTTCCTGTTGTCATACTTAGGACGCCGTAATTTTTTTGTATTTTATCGCGGAGTAAGATATTACGCAAAATCAACGCTCTGATGTAGCAAAAAAAAAAAAAAATGCTCTTAAGGATGGCAAAAACGATTATCTGGGAGCCACCTATTTTAGATTTTCTATTTTCGCTTCCAAATATCCATGGACTTATTTTCTGGTAGGTATTTGAAGTTAACCCATTCCCGAATTAATCCTTTAACTCCCATGTTAATCTATGGTTTTTGATTTTGCAAATTTTGATACGCGCTGTACTTAAGCTGGAAAAGTACTTGTTTCGTTATCATGCCCAATAAGATGTAGGCTTTGTGTTTGGTGATCATTGATACAGGTTGTTCACGATAAAGTGAGCACTTTTTAAGGGCCTAAAAAATTTTCCTTTCATCCAATTTCCATCTTCCTGCGGCTTTTTAATATAAACATTGCAATGTGACCAATAAGCACAGTGTATATATTTCACCACTATCAAAATTTGATGCCTAAGGCCGCGATGAGATGTATTTATTAACAGTTAATGCCTGCTGTAGGGAGGGCCTTAGAAAGTGCTCACTTTATCGTGAACAGCTATATGAACCAGTCATTACTTATAACAGTACAAATCGCTTTGAAGGATGTTCGCAATAAAGTGAGCATTTTTCAAATCAACCTTAGAAAACAATCACTTCTCCTACCTGCGCGTATTTTAACGGGCGGTCTGACTGACATGCTCCCGGTAAAGTTGGCAAGGATTGAGGGAAAGTAGTTCCATTTCTTGACGTATAAATAAACGTGTAAGTAACCTTGTGTAGTAACTTTATTTATTTCTTTTGCTTTCTTTTTGTTATGCATCGAAGTGAAAAAACGAGCAGAGTTGTAAAATATGAGGCGACTGCTTTAAACTAACTTATAAACTAACTTAAACTGACACCCATGCCTTGCCTGGGATTCGAACCCAGAACCTCCCGCGCCCCAGAGCGGCGGTGCACCAACCGACTTCGCCCACGAGACGTCTTCAAATACGTGCTGATGCTCGATGTTACAGGCTGTTCACGATAAAGTGAGCATTTTTGAAATCAACCTCAGAAAAATTCCACTGCTACTAACATCATATATTTTAACGGGCGCACTAAGTGACATACGCCCAGTAAAGTTGGTAACAATGGATGGGAAGTAGTTCCGTATCTTAAGGTCGAATTAAATGTGTTAGGTAACCATTTGTGATAACTTAAATTATTTCTTTCGCTTTCTGTTTTTTTTTATTCCATCGAAGTATGAAAACTACCAGATTTGTAAAGTATTTTCCCATCCAATAATTTCACAGTTTCTCCTGGTCGACGCATGAATAAAGTGACGAGGCCCAGGTCAATGTTAATTTTATATAAGGCGGGAGAATGGACAGTGTGCATATTAGTAGATCTTAAGCAGGGCTTTAAAAAGTGCAAATTATACCGTTAACGGCCTATAGTAATACCAGCTTTACACAAGAGTCCCTTAGTCAACATAATTATAACATACTTAAGACAACGGCTCAGAGAAATCTTTGTAGAGTCATTTAAGGAGCTAGTAAATGTTTGGAAGCCTCAGCTGAAGTTTTACTTTAATTTACCTAATTTGTGCGGTATGATCTTTACGGTAGACTTAGCCCTAAATAAAGACCACGACGTATCGTGGACACGAGCACTGAACATACTAAGTATAACACATTCGCGATTACTTACAACTTTTCTTAAGCCCTTTCTACTTTCAGAATATTCCTCCGCCTCATGCAAAAAAAAAAAAAAGTTTAACACTTTGAAGTCGGCAAAATTTTACCAGCGTTAAAGACAAGCTAGAAGTGAGTCGCTTATTTACACCACTGTAAGGACGCCATACTCTATTGGTCTCTTGTCTCTCTTAACGTCGTCCGATTGGTCAAAACTGCATCAGACGTTCGTTATTGTTCGTATGACAGCCAACAAAATACGGAGTTGGCAGTCTACCGACCAAGTGATCTTTCGTAATGAACAGTATTTACAATCAATAGTGTTCATTTTAGGAACTGTGCGAAAAATATTCTTTCCGTTTGAGAAGATAGTCTTTACTGCTAAGTTTCATCGTATTTAAATCGTGATAAAAACAAGGGAATGGAGTGATTACATCCAGGTCTTTTTTTGTGTTTTATGGGCAAACAAATATTCTTATACTAGTTTTGCACGAGCTACACGTGGGCATAGTCTTCAAAATGATAACCGAGTTGAATCATGTTGAGAGATTTGGACGACTCTTGACAACGATGTCTTTAAGCCTATGAGGATGACATGAGGTGAGAATGGAGCAGCGTCGAAATGCACGGGCTTGGGAAGCGGGACATCCCAGAGAAAACCCGCCTGCCAGCGGCATCTTTCGGCACGATTCCCACATAGCGAAAATCCGCGAGTGTCCCGACCCGGTATTCAACCCTGTTCGCCTTGGTGGGAGGCGAGCAATGTAACCGCTTAGCCATCGCGAGCCCAAAATCTTAACCGGTTCTAGAAAAATACACCAAAGGGACAACGTCACGCATTTGTGCGCGCTTAGTGTAGTAATATATCGTATTAAAATTATTTCTTAACTCTCCCAGTTTTTATTCATATTCGTTGTAATAAAAATAATATAATTTACAGAAGGTATCTGTATGTTAACACGAGTGTAAAACGCTTGTAATACACAATATATTTATAAAACAAGAAAGCACGTCATATGTGGGGCGATTTTTCAAATATTTGATTAAAAATTGTAAATAAACCGCAAATAGTCTGTAGTATCCCACGCCTCGTTGAGGTTGAAGTAAAGCAATACAATACTATACAACGTGAAGAAGTCATCATAAAACCATAAAAATTGTCAAAAAAAAGTGCGATTTATGCAGTATATGAAAAAAGAATGTACAGTTCATATTTTGCAATATTATAACATATTTTACTAAAATATACTTTATAAATGAAAAAAGTCGATTTAAATAGTCTGTATTTTTAACAAAATTTTAGCGCATTTCCATTCTGGATGCTTCGGAAATCAGAATTCATAAAAAATCTTCTTCGAGAAAGATCGTCATAATATTTACTGTGATCATGACTAATAAAATCGTAGTAATAATCCATAATATCAATTTTATAATTAATTTTATTTACCTTAGTTTCAGCCATAAATGTTTGTGACAAATAAACGCACATAAAAAATTATAAAAATTATTTCCTACATTATTATTACAATTTTCTTACACATAATCATAGTAAACATTATTAAGATATTCCATGACGAAGATTATCTTGCAAATTCTGCTTTCTGAAGCATCCAGAACGGAAATCCGCTTAAATATTGCTTTAAAAACAGACTATTTTAATATATTATTTTTTTAGATTTAAAAAGTATATTTTAATGAAATATTTTCTATTGTTGCAAAATATATACATTCTTCTTTCATATACAGCATAAATCGCACTTTTCTGACAATTTTTATGGTGTCTGTACTAGGCCTACTTTTTATGAGTTCTTCTTGTTGTACAGTCGGGTGCAGTGCTCCATAGGCAGTTACTTTACTTCAACCTAGGGATAGGAAAAATTCGCGAGTTCAATGACTTGTAGGTTAGACTCCACAGTCATGCGTATACTCGAGCCTCAGATGTTTGTTCATTGGCTGCTGCCCCATAGAGTAGCCAGTGTTATTTCACACCTGGCAGCATGGCACTCGCTACTTGTTTCCTAGCAAAGTCTGCTATTGGCTCAGAGTCGTCCCTAACGTGTCTAATATACTGAGATCCAATTGCAAAGTCAACATCGGTGTACGCGTGTTAGACGTCTGCGTTGTCATGAAATGAACTCGCGAAATGTTCCTATCCCTGCTTCAACCTTAAGTGGGCTACTGCAGCGAGGTGCCCACTTCGCATGGCCGGCCGGTGTAATGGGAAGGGTCTACCACTCCAGAGAAGGACAGCGCTTGGGAAGGTCGCCTCTCTCGGGGGCTTAATAAAGCGGCGCTAGTGTGCGTGGGGCCTAAGTGAATGTGCGAGCCCCAATCCAGTGGGAGCCGGGCACTCAATAGATTCCCCCGCCAATGCAGTCTTGAAAGTACGTCGGCGCTTAGCTCCACGACAACAATGCTGCCAGCGGAGCGAAAAACCGCGAGATAAAACATCGCTCCCTTCCCTTCTAACATTCCACACCAACCTCCCGCCGTCTCCCTCTTCTCCCGGAACAGGTGCGCTCGACGGAATAAAGAGATTCCTTCATTAGAAATTTGAATAAGGAAATTAACTCCTTTTTCCTCTCGTCGCGATAAAAGTCTTTTGACAACTCTCGCAGGAATAAATTAATTCTCTCGCTATGGAAGGACGTTCGTTCTTTGTGGTAAGTACATTTCAATAGTTCTACCTCTGTTCTCTCTCTCTCTCTCTCAAAAAAAAAAAATAGCAAACCAATACATGCCTGGCAAAATATTTTCAGTCCGATCTGAATATATCGTTACAGCAGTTTTATTTCTTATCTGAACGCTCACGGGAAAAATCTTCACCAGATTTTATTACGAAGTTCTTTCGAACTCCTTGTTGTTTACAAAGATACAGCTGATTCCTTTCACAGAGTGGGATCTCATTAAAATCAAGTAAAAGTTGTTATGTATTGTGAAGTGAGAATTCATACATCTGAGTTGATACTTACGAAACTATATATATATATATATATATATATATATATATATATATATATATATATAGAACATTTTCTTGACAGATAAGATTCGATCGATTCTTCCCATAGAGGATTAAAGGGCACCAGTTTAATCTTTGAGAGATGTGTGTTGGCGAACGTTAAATTAGAGTTCGCTGGATATTTATAGCCAGCTATTGGTACTTCTTTAAGCTCCTGGCATATTTCAGTGATTTTCACAGGTGCATACAAATACAGTTTCACAGGGGCAGATATGTCAAAATAATTTTACAGATTTCTTTAGGTAAAGTGGCTGTTCATATTTTCAAGAAAATAGAAAAAGTAACCTTTTTCCCTGATTATGAAAATTTGCTATGAGAATAACAGAAAAGTAGTTGTACATTATAGATATCGTATTTTTAGATGGTGTGGCCAGGCCTTAGTTTGGTAGCCCCCCCCCCCCCTCCCCGAAAGCTTCATTACTAGAGACATGAAAATTCCGCGTTAATTTTCTAGCGTCAAGCTAAAACTCACAGTACTGTATATATACTAGTGCTAACATCACTTCCCCATTGGCTGCTGCCTGGATGTTGTCACGCCCTCTCTCAGTGAACTGCACGTGATTGGGTCACACGATTGTGAAGTGTACATTTATTGGCGCACAGTTACCCGGAGTGTGTCAAATAAATAATGATCCAGTGACAAACATATTGCGAATAAAATGCGTTTTAAATTAAAAACGTCCTGAAATAATAACGCGAATTTCGCAAGTTTCTAGCCATTCTGAAAAATTCGCGAGTTCAATGAACTGTAATCTAGCCTTCGCAGTCTTATATAAACACTTGTAGATCTCAACTGCCCATTGGTTGCTTGTTGTAGCAGTACAAAGCGTTGCTTATCCCTACAGTTTATTGTATTTTTGTTATTGGCTCGTTCATCTCCAGCAGGTGCCAAACAACGCGTCGACCAATTCCAAAAGTAACATGGACGTACAAGTTTGTGAATTCCAACTTGTCCCGAAATGACTCCGCGAATTTTTCAGATCTCTAGTCATTACACATAAGATAGCAATGAAGCCAGCGGGCAGCAGATTACAAGATATCTTGATGCTGCTTTCCAAATATTTTGTCCGCAAGAACTGCCTCCTCCAGACTTGGAACAAGAGCACGATTACTTGATATCCCGGCAATATAGGGGAGTGCAAAGTAGCATACGCGTTCTTTTCTCTGCTCGACGTACGCTGAGCAAGATAAGGCAAGATGCCGCCGAGCAGCTACACTGGAAAATAATTTCTGGTAAATGCTGTTCACGATAAAGTGAGCTCTTTTTAAATCAGCCTTAGAAAAAAGTCACTGCCGCTGCGTGCATATAATTTAACGGTCGTACTGAGGGGCTTGCGGCCAGTTAAGTTGGTAACGATGGATGGAAAGTATTCGATATGATAACGTCAAATAAAAAATTTTGGGTGACCATTTGTCATAACTTACATTATTTATTTTGTTTTCCATTATTTTAAACCCATGGAAGTGAAAAAATTAGCATATTTGTAAAATATTCACTTTTCTAGTAATTTCACAGTTTCACTGGACCGAAGCATGACTAAAGTGACGATGCCCATGAAAATGTTAATTTTACATAAGGCGCAAGAATACACAACGTGCATACAAATAGATCTTAGGCAGGGCTTTCAAAAGTGCTTATTTCACCGCGAACAACCTATAGACTTTCTAAACTGTAATGGAAGATTTTTTACCAATCCACTGTATGGAAATAATACCACACATCAACCTACATATGGAATCTACATATAGGAATGTTTAGTGTCGTTACTATACAAAGATGGGAACTTCCCTACGCATTTGACTGTTTCCTGAGAAAATGTAGGAACGCTGCAATGAATGTATCAGGGTAAAGATCACTAATCCTGCTTTCTCGCTAAGCCTATACACTGGTATGTTAAATTTGCGAATATTTTCTCCGAGTATTCTACATCATCCTTCGGGATCAGTTTTTAAATTACTCTCTTCCAATTAGTTTAGTAGAATAATAAATTGGTTCTATGAACTTTTAATCAAGCTAATATGTAATACAACATAAATCCCCCTCCCCCCAGATTGTAAAATAATTAAGCCTCATTATTTTTTACTAATGTCCAATTATAACTTCGTGTCATTAATTCCTATTGTTCTAATTAATTGTTTCGCTCATGTTAACCTGTAACGAGCTCACTACTGCTCCTGCATGTTGGTTTGAACTTAACCACAAATTTTCAAATTAATGTAAAACTAAATAGTATTATGTCATACATCAACAGTGCGCACAAATGTGAATATTTCGAATTAAAAAAAAAAAAAAAAGAGGAATTTAAAAAGAAAGATTTGCAGCTCTATGTATATCCATCTTACAACTAAAAACAACTAAATCTGATATTATAGTTTCATCACACAACTAATATCAGATTCAACTACATTCAACACGGATCACTTTCTGCACCATACATCCTGATAAAGAATTACAAAGGAAAACATTTACGGTTGTGAGATGATCTTTCTGTGCGGTGAATTTCCAAAATATAATACCAAGTACTGAATATTACCTTCTTAATAGATTTTGTTTGGGTTTGTTTCATTGACTACCAGGCGTTGTGCAGGTATAAAAGAGTAATGAGAGATACACGACCTCTTTAGGTTTTCCGACCCAATGGGGTCTGGAGATATACGACCCCGTTTTAGGGGTTTCCCACGTAATATTTTATTGGGGGGGGGGGGGAGGAAATGCTGACCTTTACAGAATTTTAAGTTGCATACTGAATGACATCCATCCCAAATTTGTTTCAGGTCCGTCGAACGGTGTAGAATTGAGATGCACGACTCTGTTTTAGAAGTTTTGGACCTAATGGGAAGACAGGGCTCATTTTGACATATGCTACACATAATTTAAGTTGGTTGTTGAGTGGTATCCCTGCAAAATTTGGTCCATATTGTCGAATTGGGTAGAATCATATAGAAAACCAACATACTTACATAAATACGTCAATAAAACTTTGATTTATATATGTATTTTATTCACACCCAACAAACAGAAGCCATTAACAGGATGACACATACATGCAATAATAATAAAGAATAGAAAAATAACAGTACGAGCATGACAAATCATACACAAACACACAATACACAGAACAAACAAAAACAAACATTGCACAGAACACAAATACACGCAGAAATATAATATTGCTTGCAACAAATATTGAAAATAATAAAAGAATAAAATAATTATATCAGAACTGACAAAGAATGTTATTATAACTAATATACACAAATCAATCAAGAAAAGAACTCTCACACTTAAGGATCAAAAGTTAAGAAAACCGATTGTAAAATTATATTTGTATATCTATAAAAATTATTTTTCTGCCAGAAAAGGGTTAAAATTCACTACTTAACTTGTAAAATTATGAACATATATTCTAAATAATTTATTCGTATCATAGAGAGTACAGCAAGTATCAAAACTTTTAATTATATACTGGCATATTAAGGCAAGCGTTATGATTTATAACATAACCAGAAAATTAAGAAAGAAAAGAATTGATTAAAAGCAATGTATCATTCGCAGAACATATAGACTGCAATATCTGTGTATTAAATTAGGCGAGTTTTCTTAAGTAATCGAATTTTAAATTGTTATGTAAAATTTATTAAAATTTCTTTGGATAATTTTCTTCGAATATTTTTAAATGATTAGAATCAATAACAGTAATGGAGTTCCAGACTACAGAACAATATACTAATTTTTATCTCACTAGACAGTGATATAAACACAATAAAGAGTCAAACGTAATTGCAGAATAAGATAAAAATTTCATTAACCCTAATATTCTAGAAATAATACTAGTTAAACTACCAACATGATGAAAATATAATTTGTTGTCAAGGATCACTCCAGGATCACGAATATAATCAACTTTATTTATTACAGAATTAATAGAACTAGTGATTTTTTCACGAAAAAAAATGAGTACCCGGAAGACTTCAATATTATAAACACCCAACAGCAGTTTGTCTATTACTTATTGGTTGCTGTCTGCTTGAGAAGGCGTTTTCATATTTGACCGGGCCACTCCGAATTCGGCAACATCGGCACGGCTCCTACCTGATTCGTATGCAGACAATTAACACGTGTCATAAAGAATTCTGTCAATCCAGATACGTAAACGAGCCTACAGTGTGTTGAAATAAAAACTTAAATGTATATAAATTATATTTTCTAATATATTGGAAAAACTATATAGAAATATATTGGTCTGTAAATATCAGCAATTGATTAATTACCTTTCCTAAATATAGGTATAACAGAAACACCTATTCACATACTTGGGTATATTTTGAAGGTAAACATAAATAAAAAATGTGTGCTAAGACTAGAGTTAAGGTATTAAGAAAACATTTAATAATGAAGTTATGTATTCCATACATTCCCGCTGCTTTCCTACATTTAAGCATTTTAAAGGTCCATGTAAACCAACTATTGGCCACCAGAGGAAATGGTAAATGCATTGCAAGTGTATTATGTATCCAAATGATAACGCGAATTTTGCAGGTGTCTAGCTATATACTTAATATAAAGATGTGAAACTGGAGCCGAAAAATTGGCGAACTAACCAAGTTTTTTGTTGTAGATTTCGGTAACTTGGCTGTAATGTAGCAGCTGCGGTATCCAGGAAACCGGACATATTCGCAAATCAGGATAAAGCTCAGTGTGTCCTCAGGTGCCAAGAGGCCCGGACACCAATAACAGTGCAGACGAACTGTCGGACAGCGCATGCAAAGGTGCCGTCCGATGCCAAGACCATTAAGTCGTGGTACGACAAGTCCAAGAACACAGGACATGTTGCTGACTTCCCGAGAACTGGCCGACCATCAACCTCAACTTGAACGGCGGAAGCAGCGAAACAGTTTCTTGAGCGAAGTCCCGAGAAACCAGTGCGTAGGGCCTCACGTGAATTGCAGATGCCAGAACGTTCTCGTCAGGATATCGTTCACAAACGTTTATTGTTTCGTTCATAATAAGTGAACATTTTTCCGGCTTTGCTACCCAATGACGCCACGCGTCAGTATGACTTTGCAGTCGAAATGTCATCATGTATTGAGAACGAGAATGAGTGTCTCATACGTATGACTTTTTCTCACTAGGCATTTTTTTTTTGCAGTGGTGCCATGAATACACTGAGAGGAAATCGAACAAAATATTTGTTTGCATAGGGCCAAAAATATATTTAGTTGTCCTAACAAAATTACTTTCGTTCGTCTAGCAAAGTATTTGTTTGAGTAAACAAGATCTGTGTTGGGCAAAAAAAAAAATTAGACTGTCAACTACATATTTTGGTGAATCGACTGTATAAATTTGTTTGACCACTCCATTCGATTGCCTTTGTTCAAAAATACAGCTCGAAAGTTTGTTTGTATTTTTGCGACAATTAGGATAGTAACCGTGTTTGTTAGTGCACCTACTGATGCTTAATATTCATATAAACACATTGATAAAATAATTCAACAGGAAACTGAAAAGTAAAGTTGCAAAACTAGAAATATTTGTTTGCACGGTGCCCAGTATTTGCAGTATATCTATTTAAAAACATTCCAACATTATCAGTTGTCACATTAGCTGAGGTTACAAAGGAGTAGCGCGCGACGCAGGTGATCTAAGATCGAAACTCGGTCCAACTTGTAAACTCTTTTTATACCGACCTAAACTGTTTAATGTACGAGTAGCCAAACAAATCTTTAGTTGTACCAACTAAATATTTGTCTGGGGGTAACAAAATGAGAACAAAAAAAAATATTTTGGTTTCAGCCCCTATACAAAAGAATTATTTGGTTGCGCCAAACCAACATTGTTTGATTTAACGTAACTTTTTTCTCATTGCAACCCCAAAGGTGAATGATTGGTGCGCACTTTTGCATGACAAAATTTATCGTACCATTCTTTTTCGCCGAGGGCGCCACCACACCTCCAAAGGACATGTTGCAATCGCTTTCTGTTCCTCAGTTTCTTGAGTGTTACTCAGATGTCATTTTTCAACCGCCTCATTGGGTTTAGAGGTTCGTGCCTATTTTGATACGACTTTTCCTGGACGATGGATCGGTCGTGGTGGCCCGACAGCTTGGCCTCCACGTTCCTCTGATGTTGGCTAATGTACGGACAGAAATTGAATATACACTAGATGTGAAACGTGCAACAAACGGTGCTCATGTGGAGACATCGATAGAGATAGGAACATTACGCGAGTTCATTTCAGGATAAGATAGACGTCAAATACATGTACACTGAAGTTGGTATTGCTATTGGATCTCAGTTTATTACACGCGCTGGACGGCTCTGAGCCAATAGCAGACTTGCAAGGAAACAAATAGCGAGTGCCATACTGTCAGGTGAGAAGTAACACTGGCTACTCTCTGGGCCAGCAGGCAATGAACAAACATCTGAGGCTCGAGTATACACGCGACTCTGGAGTCTAGGCTGCATGTCATTGAACTCGCGAATTTTTCCTATCCCTACTTACTGATGTGTTGTCCTTTGGTGTAACAATAAAACTTGTTTAGTCTGCCAACATTTCGGCACACGTTTCACAGCGCTATCTTGCATACAGCGGATAAAAATAAATATTTTAATCAGGAAAAGACTTTTCGGGTATTCTGTATATTTGTCTAACTTTTTTTTTATAATAACAAAACGAGAGAATCATTACTTACGGAAAAATTATTATTTTCAGATTTATAACCAAAATTTTCCTATTTTGTTAAGACTTAGAAAATTTTAATTAACTATTTCGACATACGATAGCTACCAGCATTCAAATCAAATATCTTGTTAACAAATCTAACCCCATCAAAATACATTAAGTAGTGCAATTCTTGATTTTATGTTTCGGGAATTTGTGCACTTAGAGAACTATCACATTGACCGCAAGCTGCCAAACATGCTCGCCTTCAGTTGTCTGTCCTCTCCGCTGATGTCTCATGCTACATCAGACTTTACCCTATCGCTTCACTTCAGCCAGATGGCTGCCACCAAAGATTGCATGATATTCGAAAATTATTATACAGAGCAAAGCTATCTGTAATAAACTTATAGAGCATTTTGCGATACACACCATGTCAGGTATAATTAATTCTTTTCTTAGGAGCTGTAGAAAGTCCTTCCGTAGCCCAGTTACAAACGTAGGCACAAGTTCAAAGCCTCGCGGACATAACACGACAGAATGCTGACGAACAGTAGCTAGCTGCTCCACCCACGCGCGGGAAAAAATCTTGAACCGCAGGCAGCCAAGGAAATAAACGTGACGAGAGGGAATGCGTGACTGAGAGAAAGAGGAGTACCCCGACGAAACCAAACCTGGAGCGTCCCTGCAGGGAATCGAACCCAGACAGTCGTTGGGTAAAACCGGCTTGCCAATACGTCGTTGAAGTCTTGAACACAACATCAAACCCTTCCCCGGTCAGAGCTTGGTGGCCTACTTGCCAGCCAGCAGCCCAGCAAATAAGAAACCTTTTACAGAATGCAGCAGCCAATCACGCACAAGGTCTGTTCCCCAGAGCCCCGTACATCCAATCAAGGAATGGGTACTTCCACATCAGATAAACCGCCACTCCATTTCGTTTCAGTTTCCTTATCTACTCTATGCGGGTATCATACCGAGCTCTCCCCGCCTCCGAGCGATTAGGGTGCTCGCCTCCCACTATGACGAACCGGGTTCAATCCCCGGCCGGGTCACTCCCGGATTTCCGCATGTGGGAATCGTGCCGGACGATGCCGTTGGTCGGTGGGTTTTCTCGGGGATCTCCTGTTTCCCCCACCCCTTCATTCCAGCGCTGCTCCATACTCGCCTCAATCATCGACTCTCAAGACCTCGCCGTTAAGGGCCACCCAAATCTCTTCACTCACTCACTCGCATTTGCACTGTAAAGTTGGTAGCGGTTTGAGAAAATTGTATCGTATACTAACGCAATATTAAAAGTATCAGTTTAAAACGTAGCCACTGTAATAGGTTACAATTTGTATGGTGCTTCATAGCAAATACTTTTACAAGTGACTAACAGATGGCGTCACCTATCTCTTCAGTCAAGACCTGTCTAGGAACTTGACAGGCGTATTGTATATTTATATATGAAAAAATGGCTTACGCATCCATGGCTTAGTCGTGAATCGAACCCGAAACCTAGTGCGACCTAAGTCAAGGCGCTGCATAAGTGGTCTGAAAACCCTACTAGATATTGAAAGGTATAATAACTACACACGAGGATGTTGTTCCAGATAAACAGAATAGAAACCCCCAAAATATAATCGCTTTGACGAATCGTAAGTCATTTCAAATAGTGGACCATTTAGAATTTCAAAACTTATTATACGCTGTATGGCCTATAAAAAATTTATCGGTATAGTTTAAAGCTGGTATTTAAGAAATAAAGTGTTAGTCTCTTGGAATTATTACGTCAAGTTCAGTCAGACAATGACTGTTAAATAATTCAGTTCACTGTTGTAAACCCTTTCAATCCCACGTTAATTCAATATTCCTGGTGTTGCAAATGAGAAATTTTGTGATCCGTACTGTACTTAAGTTGACAAAGATCATGTGTAATGATCATGTTTAATGGTCGAATATACGAATCAAGCACAACGTACATTCTAAATTTGAATCGGTGGGAGACCACTGATTCGCAGTGAAATTCAACTACTCGAATCAGTGAAAATGGCTCCACTTAGAATCAGTGGAAAACCACTGATTGTTTCAGTGAAAAAATTTCACGGATTGAATTAGTGACGTGAAATTATTTCACTAAGTGAATAAGTGACGGCTGACTACAGTGGCAAAATATAGTTTTTATTGATTTAGCCAAATAACTACGTAAAATAAACATATTTACGACAGTTAACTATTTATATTTTGCAATTTAACGTAATTTAAAGAAGGGAGGGGGGGGTGGAAATTCGGAGGTAGCCGGGATTGAACTCATACACCCTTCGACATTAACTTGCCACCTGCGCTACCACGCCAAGTTGAAATAATAAGAGGAAAATATAGGCCTTATGGTTTCGCCACGAAACCGTGAATATTTAAATTGTATGCTCTTACTTTTCGTTTTTTGCTTTAATTGGTACCGTTAGGATTGTTAAAACGAATAGTATATATGAGTGCCCTCTCTTCATCACATTATATGCAGTTTAAACCTTCAAACAGAGCGCTGTGACGAGTACATGAAAACGAAATGAAAGACGTAAAAACGGAATGAAAGACTGTGTGTTCATATTACCTCATAAAATGACGTTTTGAAAGACGAAACACATTTGAAATTTGTATTTGTTTTATTAGTTTATTCGTTGTTATTTCACTTAATACACGTTGATTAACGGCCATTTTTTTGTTGTTTGACGTTCATTTTGACACGCTTTTTAACTGATCCATCAATCAAAAACAAATCACTGAGTAGACAGTGAAAAAGATTACTGATAAATTATTGGAGAATGTCGCTGAATAAATAAGTGAAGGAAATGTGGCATTTTCCCACTGATTCATCAGTCGAATTCTCTGAAGCGACCGTTGAATCAGTCAGATGCGTTTGACCGATTGAAACAGTGAAATTTCGATTGATTCAGATTTAGAGTGTAGAGTAGTAGCACTGGTTACGAATCAATCAGTGACCCACGGAAGTTCACTGAGCACTGAGTCTCTTAGAGTACACCAACGGTCAAATCTAACCTCCCCGTGGAACATGTAGCCGATTGTCGACACCGGGAATTAAAGGGTTAAGAATAAACGTGGGCTTGCAAAACGCGCGAATAGCTGGAAGACATTGAGTAAACAGACGCTGGTATTTGTCGCCAAAGAGACAGTTTTTGCAGTAGTTTAAAAAAAAAGGGATGGCTCGTAGTTGCAAGTGAAAATTACCTCTTATCGCGAATTGCGGATATCTGTCGAAATTTGCTGAGCAAATTTTTATCGCAATGTGTGCAGAAAGTTACTGTTCAAATATTATGATTCCCTACCCCCCCCCCCCAAATTAATGGTTTGAGTAAGCTAGAATTATTTGCATGTCGGAGAGGTTGCCAGGCTAAGTAAACCAAAGTGATACGCTGGCCGCGCAAATATTTGCGACGGGGTGTCTCCCTTAACAATGTTTACGCCGGCAGGTTAAGCAGAAGTTCCGTACACGTGTGCTTAATTGGACAGTCATCTCATTAGTGCTGGTGACATGTGTAGCATATATTTCACGTAGTATTTCGAGCAAACAATGGAAATTCACAGTATGGCTCATTCCATCAAAACGCGTGTCCATCCAATGAGGGCGCACTTCTGATTAGGGCATATGGTCAGACTCGTTTCCGGGTTGCCGAGATTATTTTGTAGGTAGTTTCGAGTATAGACTGTTCTCGGTAAAATCAGCACTTTTGAAAGCCCTGCTTAAGATCTAAAAAAAAAAAAAAAAAACAGTGCGGAAGAAATAATTAAAGTTATCACAAGTGGTTAACTAACACTTTTCGTGGTACGTTAAGATATGGAACTACTTTCCCATCCATCGTTACCAACTTCACTGGGCGAAATGTCTCTCAGCGCGCCTGTTAAAATACATTCAGGTAGGGAGCAGTGACTTTTTTCTAAGATTGATTTCGAAAGTGTTCTCTTTATCGTGAACAAATTTTACCTTTAGATATAAACACTGCGATATTACCGAAAAAAAAAAACCTTTATATTAGCTACGGTAAAAATGAAAAATTATAAGTAATATAGACACCAGGTCAGAAAACAAAGAAAATATTCAAATCAATTTTCGCCAGGAAAATGTGAAATGGACACTTTCTTTGTAAAATTTGCAAAAGAAGTCTTCCTAAAGTAAAATTTAAATTTTTTTATCTGAAATATCTCTTTGCGAGTAGAACTTCCGCAGACGTATTTCATTTCCGATTAAAATTCTTTTTTCACGCGCGTATCTATTACATCTGAAATAGTGTTTTGGAACAGTAGAACACTAGTCACTACGGATTTAGTCACCTGCTGGCAAATAACTCCAGAATCGGTGGAATTTATTGAGACGCAGAACTCCACAAGCAGTTGGATTTTCTGGGAATCGGAGAAAGACTCACAGTTTACATTTCGGTGAACTGGAGTCAGTAAATAAGTCGATAATATTTCAGACACTCCAGTACAGCCATTTTCTGCGATGAGCTGATGCGTTACGCTGACTGAAGGTAATTTTTCTCGCAATTAATTTTAGAATGTTTTTACGCGTTTAAAATGTCACAATGGAGGATAAAGCTCGATACTGGCAGTATTCCGCATTCATGTATACTGTTTTTTTTTTTATGAGCCAGACTTTCATGCATCAGATGTCGACACCAGTTAGCGAATCGAGAATTTCGTATAGCGTTCGAGGAGGTAGGAGGGAGGGGAAAAATCAAATAAGTTCATTCATATTTCCTGCTGGCCAATGTTGCTTACCATAAAAATCGCAATAGCGTGATTTGATATTTCAATTTTTTTTTATACGTTTTGAATAACGCTACTTGTTTACAAATAATAACATATACATTTATGCAACCCAATAAAAATTATAATATCTAACTATGCCTTAACTAGGGTTGATCAGTAACTCTTTACTACTCGGAACGAAACAAATGTAAATTCGTGGTTCTGCTTTCATGCACATTTTTAAGGAAACGCAGTGTGTGAATTTTGGAAACTTCCAGAAATGTAGCTAGAGTATGATTGTATTAATGGTATTTATTCGGGCGCTGCTAATTCTGCGTTTCAGCAGTTAAAGCATGTGTGATACATAAAAAACAAATATGCAGAAACACGTGTGAGGAGTGGTACGCGCGTTTGAAAGCTACGTCGATAAAGCAATTATAAATACCTTTGCGCAGTTTTTCCAACGAATGTCTGAGTAAACGTGATGAATCGTTTTGGGAGTTGTTTCTTACAGCGTACAGTTGTGGTCTCAAGTTTGACGCAAAAATGATGTTGAGAAAAGAATATGCCTGAGTAAAATAGATTTCAGCGGGAAATTTTGAAACAGTGTTCTCGAATATTGCTTTAAATCCCCCCTCCTCCCCCCCCCCCAAAAAAAATATAAAAAATCTTTCAACTAGCTACAATATACACACAGAAGCAAACCTCAACAAAGCATGCACTATGTCCTCTTTAATTGATTTTCTTATTGCTGCTGACTTGTATTATGGGCTCAGCTGGGAAGTTAGGTGAGCCAAGCTGGAGAAGCTCCATAGCGCCGCAAGGCGCCATTGCAGGGGGCCACATTTGTTATGACAACAGGGTGGCAAGAAGAATTCAGGCCAGGTATAGCCGTGCGTGCGGAGCAGACTGACCAGATATAGGCTGTTCAAGGTAAAATGAGGAATTTATGAAAGATCTAGTTGTATACACGTTGTGCGTTCTTCCGCCTTATGTAAAATTTTCATTGCCATGGGCCTCACAACTTTATTCATGCGTCGGTCAAGTGAAACTGTGAAATCATTAGAAAAGTAATATTGTAGAAATCTGTTCATTTTTACACATAGATGCTTAAAAAAAAAAAAAAAAAAAAAAAAAACAACCACACACACACACACCAGAAAGCGAAAGAAATAATTAAAGTTATCACGAATGGTTACATAACATTTTATTCGACGTTAATACATATATGGAACTACTTTCCCCTCCATCGCTAGCAACTTTACTGGGCGCATATCACTCATTGCGCCGGTTGAGAGCGTGGTCCACGAGTTGCATCAGGGCGTCCTGGGTCGACGCCAGCAGGTCTTCACACGACAACTCAGCGACGAGACGAGGGCCTAGCCGCTTGACTCCCGCCCTGTGTGACTGCGTGTCGATGCACAGTGGTAACAGAGAATCTAAAATATAGGCGCAGGAAGGGATAGTCACGCTAGACGAGGTCCTTAAGAAGTAATGTTAAACGCGAGAACTTGAGAGATATTCAATTTAGCAGAAGATTATTAGAATTGTTGTTACGAGAAAGACAGATTAGTCTGAGAATTGTAGTTGTGATAACTGTCGAAAGCATAAATGTAGGTGTTATCATTGAGACCTGAAAAATTCGCGAGTTCAACGACCTGCGGGTTAGACTCTACAGTGCTTTGCACAAATACGCCGGTGTCAACCGTGAATTGGTTGCCTGCTGTGACAGTGGAAGGCGACGATTGGGCTCCCATTCTCAAGGAGGTGTCAAACACAGTGTGTGCGAACGTCTAAAGTTATATAGGCACACGTGTTTTGAATCCTAGCTTGTCCCGAAATGAATCCGCAAACTAGTCATGTCGTTATTAATAAATAGCGCCGCTTGTTAAGTATTTGAAATTGCTCTTTCATTCCATGTATGGTTACGCTTTCCATTGCTCGTTTTATGTTAGGTAACCGACCAGAACACTTGGAAAGTGATTCGCACTCACATTTGTGCTCTGCGTTTATCAACTGTAGTTAGCTTTGTTCGCCGCCAGTAGTCCTGGCTGTCTCTATCAGGCAGCTTAACGCTACATTTCATGGCTTGGCGTGATCCGCTCTGCTAGTTTGTTCCACGGTCTATTATGTGGTAAACCCCCCCCCCCCCCTCCCACTCCCACCGTGTTTGAGGCTATCTCCGCTTGCCAATCAGGAAATATAGATGTTCTCCTGCTAAGCACGCGAGTGATAGCCGAGAACATGCGAACTGTCACGGGCAGAAGTCCGTAACCATAAAATCATGACCCGACTTGAGAATCCCGAGTGAAACATTATGCCTCGGACACTGCAGTATCTTTGCGAGGTAATACTGTGCTAACTTGGTGGCTGTGAACAACAAAACAAAAATTGTTTTCGCGTACGATAACAAGGTCAATTATTACGTCTACATGGCCTCGAACGAAGCATCATTATCGATTAGTGTGAAAAAGAATTGTTATTGAACATACGACGTTTATTTAACTCTGAAAATAAATTATTTGATGTGTCTTAGAGCAGTTTAAATGTCGTATTATTGTGGAAATACTATGTCCGTCGTAGCGGTAGAGAATACGAAATAAATGTGCATGAAGAGGCCGACTTCAGTAATTTTGTATACTTAATTGGCCATCATTACGTGTGTATGTATTCTTACAGCAATACTGAACGAGTTTTGAAAGCCAAAAAGAAAATAAAAACTAAGTTTAAATATGTATTAGGTGCGTGTGTATATACATGGCCATTCAAATAGTTCCACATAAGAGCAGTATGGTACACGTATTAATTTTGTATCACAATCCTTATGTCATAGTCTAGGTGCACAAAAATTCAGCTTAAATTACTAAAAAGATTTCCAAGAGCAGTTATATTCACGGTGAGTCATCATCAGCTCTGTGACAAACAGCGAGAGGACGTTCCTTTGCAAAATTACAGTTAGAAAATGTCCGACAACGAACGCCAGGAAACCACTCCTAAGGGCAAGAAACCCTTGTGAAGATGGGGTTGCAAATATGAACTTTATTTAATGACACTAAAACTATGTGATATTAAGGGGCGAATTTCTGTAGGCATGCCAAACACTCCAGTCACTATAACATGCAAGTATCAATGTCAGACATTTTCTAATTGAAATTTTGCAAGTAACACCCTCTCGCCGTTTGTCGCAAAGCTGATGACTCATCCTGTATATGTATCTGATAAAATCTGTTATTTAATTTTTGTAATTGGCTCTGCTAGTACCTCTAAGAAGATAATTTGTAGCATACAAATTAACTTTTTTAATACTATGCCAGTGCACGACAAAGTTATATTTATTTAGTTACTTTTCGCATAGTAATTTATTTTATGGTAACAGCAACCTTTTCAAAGGTCTATTTTAACACACCGATAGTAATTTTGTTTTTACGTTCAAATGTTTTCATTTTTTGTGTCACTTATAATTTACAAATTTTTCGGATCCCAGTTTTTACGAATGTGAAATGAACTTCAGTTATGTCCATTGGAAAAATAATACTTGGACTCGCTAAACAAATTATTTAAAACGAAACTCTCCAAGTCCGTTTACTCTGACTGCTTTTTGGTTCTTCTTCGTGTAAGCTCATCTCGTCAAGATGCCCCTGTTAATAAAGTCTACTTCAACGACAGTAAACCCTAGAGATGGACGCTGTAGTATTCACGTGGTACTAATAGTAATATTCCCCAATCCAGCATGTGTTACCTCATATTTAATTGATACTAGACCTTACGAATTATCAAGAACTTTTTACGGCCAGTGGCTAGCTGTAGTGTTAGTTTCTGTGGTGTCTAACGAAATGCATGACTTGGAGATGAATAGAAAGGTGAAAATAAAGCGGTTAAATAATAATAACCGAAATATAACAAGGCTGTGCGCGTTTAGCCCCAGTCAAATTCGCAAACTTTTCAAACCCTGAACTAGTGCGCATTTTATTGAGGTACATGTAAAGTATTAATTTTTATGAGCTTTCAGAAATATCTTTCAATAAATATCAGGCTAATTATTTTATAGTAAACGGCCTTTGTACTAGGGCACACAGTTTTTACAGCACCCTACTACGAGAATTAAAAACTCTCAGAATATAGTGAACGTAGTTGTATTACATTTTACAATTTCAGAATAATAAGACTGTTGATATGCAGTGTTTGAGTTAAATATATTGATGTAGACTATTTCCATATATAGGCTGTTCACGGTAAAGTGAGCACTTTTGAAAACCCTTCTAAATTTTCTATTTCATCCCATTTCCATCTTCCTGCTGCTTTTTAATATCAACATTGCAATATGATCAATAAACACAGTGAATACATTTTACCACTCTCAAAATTTAATGCCTGATGCTGCAATAAGATATATTTATTAGTGATTAATGTTTGTTGGGAGGGCCTTAAAAAGGACTCACTTTGCCGTGAACAGCCTATAATACCTATGATTTCTTCTAGGCATGGATGTACTTCCGTCTGCAAAAAAAAAATTCTTTCAGCTTCGAAACAGAAGTTACTCTACATGGTTTCGTTGTATCAAACAGAGACTTGGAAATTTAAACGCACAAATGTGTGTATCTCTGTGTAATCTGCTCGAAAGCGTCCATACATAGATGTGACGCACACTGTGTTCGCTGCACACGATAATACGCGATCCGAAAATGATCGCTCCTCTTTTTGTACCCTCAATAAAGCCCGTGAACGATTTATTCGCGGTCACGTGCCCGACAATACGCGGAAATAGACCAGATTTCAGCTTCAAACTGCCCAACGTATCGATTTATGGCTACAGGTCACAGAAGAGTTTGCAGCTCCGAACGAAATTACAACTTTTATCGCCAGAGAACAGTTCGAATGAAAATGTCGGATCTGTCTCTCACGTCACGTTTCGAGATAGAGGGAGAAAGGGGAAAAAAAAAAAAAAAATAGTGAAATTTATTTGTATTCACTGCTCCTGTCGTTCGAAAATTCTACGGAAAACAGTTGTTTGGTGACACAGCGACACACTCGAATCTGTGGAAGAGAGAAAAAAAAATTAAATTCCTAGTTACTTCCCTGATTTATTTTGGCTTTGTTTAAGAAAAACACAACATTATTTTTTACTATCGAGGAATTTCGACGTAAGAAATGCTTCTCCCTCCCTCCACGCTCTATATTATACTGTGTGTGTATATATAAATGTATATATGTATATCTGTGTTTATGTGTTTGTGCGCGTGTGTGTGTCTATATATATATATATATATATATATATATATATATATATATATATATATTCATAATCACCAGAGTCGTCAATAAAAATGTACTCAACTAATATAACGTTCTAAGACTAATGCCACCATTTAATTATTAATTCCCAAAGGATTTGTGGCTTAAATGAAGAGAATTCAAGACATATATTTGAGATAAATATTACTGCCTCAATGTTAAATTGCAAGCAAGAGGAAGATAAAGTCCATTTTATAGAGATATAAGCCAAGGAGATGCAGTAAACAATGAGAGAGGTTAACGTTCCAGAAAACTATTTTTAAATATTTAATTGTTGTAAAGTATAAACAGTGTACACTTTTACTATACCAATTAGGTTATTATCACTACTATCGTCTGGTGTAGTCCGCTTCGCTTGGGAACACAACTTCTCATATTTTTTAAGCCAATTTTAATAGTATAGCTACGAGTTCATAGACGTCAAAAACGTCTAAATTATTTCTGTCAGTAATATTTAACTATAAATTAGAGAAAAATATCTCCTCTTCTTGCCAAAAAGTAACTGATTGGTTAAAAATAATTTTGTATAGTAGTTTCCAACGATTTTCAGGGCATGATATTGTCGGGTCAGTTTATCATCAGTTATAAGAGTTGGTTCCAAATCATATGTGGGCAGTGAATAAGGGAAAGTATTTCCACGATTAAATATTTTATTGTCGGTGTGATTTTCAAATGTGCGAGCCAATGAAAAAAAGTGCTTGTCTATCAAAAATTGAGATTCAAACAAACGCTTTCGTCACAGTAGACCACGTGACTTTCGCAGGTGCAGAAGACGAAGAATTGGTCAAAAGGCTGTTCACGATAAAATGAGCACTTTTAGAATCAACCTTTGAAAGATGTCACTGGTCATGCCTGCATGTTTTAACGTGCGCGGCAAGTGGCATGCGCCTAGTTCACAATAAAGTGAGCACTTTTAAAATCAACCTTTGAAAGATGTCACTGGTCATGCCTGCATGTTTTAACGTGCGCGGCAAGTGGCATGCGCCTAGTTCACAATAAAGTGAGCACTTTTAAAATCAACCTTTGAAAGATGTCGCTGGACATGCCTGCATGTTTTAACGTGCGCGGCAAGTGGTATGCGCCTAGTTCACGGTAAAGTGAGCACTTTTAAAATCAACCTTTGAAAGATGTCACTGGTCATGCCTGCATGTTTTAACGTGCGCGGCAAGTGGCATGCGCCTAGCTCACGGTAAAGTGAGCACTTCTGAGACCCTAGTCACTTTTTCTTTCCGCCATTATTTGCCCTCTAACCACCTTTTTAAATAAACATTGCCTTGTAAGTAATAAAGAAAGTGTGTATATTCCACCGCATTCGGAAGTTGACGTCTAAGGATTAAATTAAGTAATTTAATCGATTATTATTCCAAATGAAAAGGCTTTCAAAAGTGCTGCTCACTTTCCCGTGAGTAGCCTACAACGACGGAGGCCAAGTAGTTCCATGTTTTAACGTTGCATTATAAGTGTTGGGTAAAACATTTGCTGAAGAATAAATTATTTCTATTGATTTCTGTTCTTTTCTTTGTTTAATGCATCATGAGTGTAAGGTAAATGTAGTCTATTTACTTTAATCCTAATTTCACAGTTTCACTTGACCGACACACGAATAAAATGACCAGGCCCATGGCAATGTTAATTTTACACATGGCGGAAGGATACACAGTGTTCATACGCGTGGATCGTGAGCAGGGCTTTCAGAAGTGCTCGGTTTACCGTGGACAGCTTGTACCTCATATTTAGTCTGGGACACGGTCTACGTTCCCCTTCTTCCGCCAATAGGAGTCAACGTTCCGGGTGTGGATTTTTTTTTTTTTTTTTTTTTCCTCATGACTTCTCCACGCTTCTCGCGATTTCACTCAACCGGAGAAAGAGGCAGTTGGAGATGGCGCCTGTTGGGAAGAGCGGGGTTTATTTGCAGCAGCACGGATGCGTGTGTGTGTATGAGGTGGGGGGGGGGGGAAGTGATTTCGCATGTTCGGGGAGCACGGCTACACCCTGCTCCAGACGACGGGAACATTGATTTTTCGCCGGCCGGCGTAGGTATCAGCGCTACGAGCGCGCTATTAATAGTAGCAGCGTGATCCGACGAGGCAGCACTTGAGCGAGGAAGGTCGGTGGCGACGGCGCGCGGCTCTGGCGGGGTCTCCATGGCGACCACACTCGCGATCTAGGCCCACTCTCATCGCGGGCCTTGCTCGTCAATCAAACCTTAGGAAAATACCCCGTGTATGACGTGTTTAGTAATTTCCTAAATACCTCACGATTCACAAGGGTTTCATACTCGTGTTAACATAACTGTACCTTTTCCTACCAAGCTGAACATTTATTTCTATTATATATATATCATAATATTTCATTTGTCAATAATGTAAACAAAAATAGTAAGAAGATAGTGAAGTGAAGAGATTTGGGCGGGTCTTAACAACGAAGTCTTGAGAGCCGATGTGGGTGATTGAAAGGAATACGGAGCAGCGCCGGAATGAGGGGGCGGGGGACACGGGAGATCCCCGAGAAAACCCGCCGACCAACGGTATCGTCCGGTACGGTTCCCAATTGCGAAAATCCGGTGACCTGGCTTGGTGGGAGGCGAGCGTGTGCTAATCGCTCAGCCACCGTGGCCCCAGTAAGAATATAGGTGTTTGTGTTGGTAATGCCTGGTAATAAATAGTTCTCATGCAGAGTATTATTGAATTGTGTGCGCACGATTGTCCTTCTTGTGACAATTTCCTAGACTTGGTGAAGCATCGTTTGCAAGGGGCGGAGGAACGCCGTGAAAGAAGAACTTCACTCGGGCTGCAGGAAAAGATGGCGGTGGCCGTGAATGAACCGTCGCCAGATATGCGAGCTGGGGATCCTGCGCGTAGACTAAACGTAGAGTAGACCGATTATCGTCTTGTGCGCATGCGCCCCAGAGTCGGTTTGCCCGTCGCCGGTGCAATTGTTAAAGTGACGTGGTCAGCACAGGTGAACTTGTCCGTTTACATTTGAATTTTCAACAAGCACGTACTTTCGTATGAGTGACACGCTGTTAAGTTGGGCTCACAACCATCCGTAGCACCCGTCAGTCGCCCGTCCGTAAGTCAGTCATCCGTCTTTTTTTCGTCCGTCAGTTGGAAGCGACTCACAACAATCCGTCGTCCGTTGATCCTTCTGTCCGGCAAAATTTCAGAGTGACAACGTAACATCGCGATATTTCTTTCGTAGGAGGTATATTTTGGTTGTAAATACATTTTCAAGCAAGAAACATTTTGAGGGAAAATTTTTTTTTACATAACATTTTTTTTTACTGGATTATTGTTTACCTTTTGAATTCCTGAATTTAACACCAAGAACAGCATGAGTCTGGCATAGGAGAATAACAGGGTGGCTTCCGAAAAGGGAGAAATTGCGTGGAACAGATCTACGGGATCAAGATGATACTAGAACACAGACATAGGAAAGGACAAACCACAATGGTGATCTTCGTGGACTTTAAGAAAGCCTACGATTCAATAGACAGGAACACCATACTGGATGCGATGCGCGACAGAGGACTGGATTCTGCAACACATGAATTAGCGAAAGGAACACTAGAAGCCACGACTACCAGGGTCAGATACCGGAGCACACTCTCCGATAACTTCGAAATAAAGACAGGAGCCCGACAAGGGGATGGGCTCTCGCCGATACTGTTTAACCTTGTCCTGGGCGAAGTGATGAAACAGTGGAGACAGTTAAACAAAGCCGTGGGGATTGAAGGCGTACAGATTGGGTACAAGATCAAGCACAATGTAATAGTGGATTGCCTGTCCTTTGCGGATGATATGGCATTGCTAAACGAGAAGGAAGAGGACGCGAAGATGGCGCTAGCAAACTTAGCAGAGATTGCAGCGAAGGTCGGCCTGAAGATAGCCTACAGCAAGACCAAGGTATTGAATGCAGAAACCGGCTGGAAGATAGAAGGTCGAGTTGTAGAGAGAGTAGACAGCGTCCAGTACTTGTGAGAGAACATCACTGGCAAAACACAAAACAACAATAGTACAATAGGCAGGGCACAGCCACTCCAGAGACTAAGATATGGGGCTAAGACAACCTACGGGAAGAAGAACTTATCGAGGAACGCCAAATTGCGACATTACAAGTCGACCATCAGGAATGCCGCAATGTATGCATCAGAGACTCTGATATTAGGCAAGAGAGCTTTTATACGCTTGGACAGAGACGAAAAAAAAGATCTTGAGAACTATATGGGGCACCAAAAAGCAAGGCTAATTTTAGATCCATAGATCAAGCCAGGAGCTGTACGGGAGCATAGAACCAATTTCGAGTGTGTTACAGAAGAGTAGGTTGTGATTCGGGGGGGGGGGGGGTGATGAGGATGAACGACAACAGGTTGACCAAGAATATCTGGAATGTGACATGCTTAACGGGAAACAGCTGGATGAAGGAAGTTAGGGAGGACTGGAAGGCAATTGGCATTATGGATAAAAATCCCCAGACAATAGTACAAGATAGAGTCAGGTACAAGAACATGGTGGAAGGTCACAAATGGACTGACACTAGGATCAAGATACAACTCTCAGAATCATAGAGAAACAGGAGGAGTTAAAGAATGAATAGATATTGGGGATAGCGAAGGCGCGCTGAACAAGTCACTCACTCGTGATGCTGATGGGTCATAACGAACTAGAAAATAAATAAACACGTACCCACCCTTGCATTTTATTTCATAGTACGTATTCGTGGCTACCAAATGTCATCAGAAGGCGGTGGCCCGTCCATCGATCCGTCGAAAGTTAAAGTTTGAGAAATATTTGACGGATAGAAAAAAGTTGCCCTGCGATTGGTTGAAGATCGCGTGACTGCCCGACGGACGGGCGACTGACGGATGCGACGGATGGTTGTAAGTCCACCTTTACAAACTCGAACATATTCTAACTAGGTTAGAAGCAGTGTACAAACATCTCAAAGCACTTGCTTACGTAAACCGTTTTCTATAGTCCATTTACGGTTACCTCCAACCTTCCTGAAGTCCTGATAGAGGCTTCTCCTCCGCTTCAAGCAAACAAAGCTTAATTCAGTCAAGAGAATTACACCAGAGGGACTAAGTTTAATAATATTTTGGAAGATGAGAATTATTTTTCTAGGAATTATAACCATGCCTACTTTCCCTCTGTTTTATTTATATTAATTATAAAAGAAATATCATTTATAAATAAGTAAAATTCCATTTCAACCAATAATACGATATTTTTATTTTAAGAGGAATTTAAAAACGCCTGTGATACCTCACATATTTAGGAAACACAGTGAAAAAACCGTTTGGTGATGACCAAACATAATTTTGTTGGCGGCCACGAAATTATTTTGTCAATATAGATATGACAAGAAGTAAACACTACAAAATTAGGTTTGAGGTCACTAAAAATGCAGAGTGTTTGTCGGCAATAATGAGTTCGTTAGTCACAGCGAAATTTTTTCAATAGCAGCAATACTGGTAGGTTAGGCTCACTAAGGTAATGTGCCTTGCCTTGCGGGATTTTGTAGGTAGGTATGCTCTAACAACAATTAAACACTAAATTCAGATTTGTTGTGAGTGGGACTCGAACCCTGGACTTCTCACCTGCGAGTTAAAGGTGTTACCTATACGCTGCCTTGTTCGACGTTCAAGTGTTGTCTTCAGCATGTATATGGCCGAAATGTTGTAAGTGGCGCGCACGGCAAGGCTTGCACACTTCACATCATGGCAAGCAAATTTTCTGGAATCGTTTACGTGTAAGCTTTACTTACTTGGAATAAAGGAATGGTATAATCCGTTCGTAAGTACTTAAGAACATCCCTCACGAATTAGTTCGTGACCTGATGCAAAGAACAGAACACATACAAATATGGCGTCGTGGCCAGACGGGGCCACTTTGAATGTGCCAGAGCGCATGCGCAGAATATAACAGATGAAGTTTTTGCAGCCGCAGCAATATATTTAACTGTGGATAACATCAATACTGTTGCCGTCAACTAAATATTTCGTGACAGTTTTCCAATACACAAATATGTTAACGATCACTCATTAGCTTTCGTACTAGTCGATATAGGTGTTATTGGGCACCACAATCTGTTATTTTTTTTACCAACAACAACGTTTAGTCTTGGAAAGCACCAACCAAACAGTTTTTGTAGCCAGTAAAAAATCTATTTTTTTTTTTCAGTGGAACCACACACGCATTTCATGGGATGATTTTTAAAGGGTTTGATTCGAAAAGCGTGGAGACAATAACGCGAATACTATATAACCTCATCTACTACCCGCGTTGTTTTTGTTACTGCCTTTGGCAGGAAAACACCGTGATCTTGGAACATTGAGAATGGCCACTGCTCAGTTAGCATGTGCACTTCCCCTATACTGTTTTACGGCGCTCCCTAGCGCTGTTCGTGGCTGACTGGAGACGCAGTGACATCTGTTAGTAACAGTTGTGGAAACAGATATGCCCAGTGTTTATTATTTTTTTTACGGGCAAGGGGAAAATGGCGGAGCTACCAGGCGGTCTGTGGGTAAGGAATACCCCCAAGAAAATTTTCGAATTTAAACCTCACTAATGGCATTTTAAGTTTATCCTGAACTTATGAGAGTGAAATATTCCTCCAGTGTTATCATATCTTGAAAACTTAACACTGTTTAACAGTAATTTTTATTTCCTTCATTGCATCTCGGCTTTCTCTCGGCCCTTGATTCCTGTACAGGCTCTTCATATTTCCAAGTAATTAAATTATCTCCCTTCTCATGTTCACGTAGGTTGAAGGGGCCTCTGGATGAGAAGGTCTTGGTGGGATTCCCGCCCTAACCTATTTGCTTCTGGCGCTCTCATCGCCGGTAAATTAATTTAGAAAGAGAATGACTTCTAATAGAGCACTGAACCCTGCTGTACAAATACAGAACTCATTATAAAACTTAAAAAAATTACTGAAACTACCACTAAGGTACTATGAATGTTGCCTATAAAAGAAGAATGCATATTTTTTTAACACGGTGAATTTTTTTTCGAATGTACTTACATAAACATTTAAATGTAAACTAATGAAATTCTGTTTTCAGCACAGTTTAATCGTATGTCCATCTTGGATGCTTTGAAAAGCACATTTTGCAAATAATAATAACTCCCCTTTATCAAGCAAACCGTCGTTGTAATTACTCTGGTTGTATGTAATAACATATTAGTAACAATGTTAACAAATACTTTTAATAATTTATTTAATGCAAATCCATTTCAGCTACGAAAGTTACAATTGCTTTACATTAAGTTAATCATTACAAATAATTTTTAACCCAAGTCCCAATGTTCTTTTACGCACAACCTTACACTGAGAGAAAATCGAACAAAATATTTGTTTGTATAGGGCCAAATATATATTTTATTGCCTAGCAAAATTATATTATTGAGCAAACAAAATTTGAAAAGCAACAAAACTACTTTTGTGTGTCTAACAAAATCTCTTTATTGGGCCAAAAAAATAATACTGCCAACTAAACATTTTGTTGAATCAACTGTATATATTTGTTTGGCCACTCATTTGACTGCCTTCGTTAGAGAATACAGCTCGAGAATTTCTTTGTATATTTTGTGACAATTATGATAGTAACCGTGTTTGCTAGTGCATCTATTGATTGTTAACAGTCGTATAAACATATTAATAAAACAATGCAACAAGAAACTGACAAGTAAAGTTGTAAAACTTGAAAAAAATTTTTGCACACGTTGCCCAATATTTGCAGTATATCTTTTGAAAAGCTTTCCGAGATCAACAGCTGTTGCAATAGGCGACCTTACTAAGGCGCAGGGCTCGTACGCAGGTGATCTAGGTTAGAAACTCTGTCGCATATGTAAATTTTTTTATATCGGCCAAAACTGTTTAATGTACTTAAGTGTAGCCAAACAAACCTTTAATTGAAAACACCAAAATCCTACAGTTTGAACAAAACAATAAATTGGTTTCAGCAACAAAATATTTCATTGCTTCTACACAAACAAATAATTTGGTTGCAACACACACATATTGTTTGATTCAACGAAACCTTTTTCTCAGTGAGCAATAATTACATAAATAATATTATGATGGTCTTAAATGTGCTTTGTTAAGCATCAAAATATTGACATACTCTTATTGTGATTAAAAATACACTTTTACTAGTTTATTTTGAAAGCATTTAAAGACGGGAATTCGGGCCGATTATTTTACAGTGTTACAGAATATGAGCATTCTTGTTGCACGTGCAACGTAAATCGTATTTTTCTGATGGTTCTCGTCATGTGAGTACTACTTTTTAATGGTTGCACAGTCTGGTTCGGTATTCCGTTGGAAGCCACTTTAATTTTACCTTAAAAATTTAAACGGGACGTCCACGTGATCCCCCTCCTCTCCCCCCCCCGGAACAACCCTTCTCCCGTGACCCTTGTTTGTTCGCGGGCACATAGCGACAGCGATGAAGGACAACAGGCCAGGCTTCTATTCAGAAGTATCGCGTGGTGTGAGATTTCACTCCCATGAACAATATAAAAAAAATATCAATTTGTGTTACACCGAAACACACAGAAGCGAGCCATGATACAGGAGAGAGAATATCACCGACAATGCCCGCTTGTAAGCCTGAACTTCGCTTTTGTTCTAATCTTCCGCAGTTATACGGCGAACGCTTGGGAAATAAATTAGGAATCTTTGTTTCTCACTGCGCGGCCGGTTTCACAGGTCAACAAGAGGATCATTAGAAGAATAGAGTACTAAAATAAGAAATAAAATGAGCGCACCCAAACATCCAGGTTATTTCAGCATTTACAAATGGGAATCTCCTTTTTATTCAACACCTGGAACACATCTGGAAAATTCGATGCGCATATTTTACAGATAAAAACCTCATCTGCATTTCTTGGGAATCACGCGTAGTTAAGAGTCGATATAAGAAACGTGGTAATTATATTAGTAACATACGCGTTCAAGTTTGTCCAAGGTAAAACAACGCTCCCAAATTCCCGTAAATCTAATAAATACGTGATTAATTTTTTCTTAAGTGCATGTATTTCACGTTCTTGAAGGAAAAGAGTTATTTAAAATAAATCCTTTGTGTCATTCCAAAGTGAACGTTGTGTGTATTTCAAAACATTTGTAGAGATCCCCCCCCCCCCCCACACCACTTTCAAAACAATATTTCTCTCATAGGTGAAGTTCTTACTTTAAAAATTACTAAAGGCTGTTCACTATAAAGTGAGCACTTTTGAAACTAATCTTAGGAAAAAGTCACTGCTCCTGCATGCATATATTTTAATGGACTGAGTGACACACACCCAGTAAAATTGATAAAGATGGGTGCAAAATAGTTCCATACTATAACGTCGAATAAAAAGTGCTAGAAAACCATTTCTGTAAACACGCTGTCTTGTTTTAAGTGAAATAATGAAAACGTAATATAATTGTTTGTAAATTTCGCTAGTCGGCTTTTGTGAAGTTACAAATAAGACGTTTTACAAAATATATTATTGCATTATTGTAAAGTTTTGAGGGGCCACGGTGGCATAGTGGTTAGACTACTCGCCTCCCACCTAGGCGAACCATGTTCGATCCCCGGACTTTCGCATTTGGGACTCGTGCCGGACGATGCCGCTGGTCGGCGGGTTTTCTCGGAGATCTTCCGTTTCCCCGCCCTTGCATTCCGGCGCTTCGACATCGTCGGCCCTCAAGGTCTCGATGTTAAGAGCCGCCTAAATCTCTTCACTCACTCACAAAGATTTGTAAATCTGCAAAGAATTTCTGCGTAGATCACAACTTGTATGGCGTCATGTCTATCTAAAAATATAGACAATTATGCGCCGCGAAATTACAACGGACCCAGCAGAGAAATACTGCGTTCACGCCCATTATTTTCTTTTTCTTTTGTGATTGAAATGTGCTGCGTCCCACCGGAGGAGGCGAACACACACACACACACGCACACACTTCGCGCGTAATTAATGGCGCACATTACTTCATTCGTCGGCCATCACGCGAATGTGCAATTACAAGCGGCGCTAAGAGAGCTTTATCGCGGCGCTCGGCGGCGAGAAAGCCGTCATGGAGTAGCCACCGCTTGCCTTTGAAGTGGCCGGCGGCAAAATGTTCCGCCATTCGGATAAAACACCATTAATAACGCCGCGATGGCCCGTGGATTCGCGGTACGCCGCCCGGGTCAAGACGGAGTGTGCCGAGTTCACGTGCGGGGGCGAAGAGAATTTATCTTCGTTTGCCTGCCGGAACGGCGGGGGAAAGAAACCACAAAAACAGGCCATTAAAATACAACGGTTTTGTAGTAACAAATTTAACACGTAATTAAGACATCCTTTTCGTTTTGTATGTATGAAAAACACAACATGGAGAAGGTCTTAGCACAGAAAAGTTGAGTATAGGATATGCAAGGATAAAGTCAGCATTTTTTTTTAAGGCCCTCCCAACAGGCATTAACCACTAACATGCAAAATTCCCGTTATTATTTGGCATCAGGCGGAACTTCAAAGTACTGTATATACCGGAGCCGGCGTCGTTTCTTCACTGGGTGCTAAAGGCTGTTCACGATTAAGTGAGCACTTCTGCAATCAATCTAAAAATTAAAAGTCACTGCTCCTACCTGTACATATTTTAACGGGCGCACTGCGTGATATGTGCCCAGTAAAGTTGGTAACGATTAATGGGAAGTAGTACCAAATCTTAACGTCGAATAAAAAGTGTTAGGAAACCATTTCTGATAAACTAAATTATTAATTTCACTTTCTGTTCTTTTTTAATTCATCGAAGTATAAAAATGAGCAGATTGGTAAAATATTTACTTTCATAATGATTTCATAGTTTCGCTTGACCGACGCATGAACAAAGTGATGAGGCCCATGATAATGTTAAACTTAAATGAGGCGGAAGAATACACAACCTGCCTACAAGTAGATCTTAAGCAGAGCTTTCAAAACTGATCATTTTACCGTGAACAGCCTAACATATACGTGAAACCACGCCCTTTCTATCGGACTGCGCGTGATTGGGGCATACAATTGTGAAGCGTTTATTTATCGGCTCAAAATTCCCCAAGGCGTGACAGATAAAGTATGGTCGAATGACAAACATATTGCAAAGGTATGCATGTTTAAAGTAAAAATAACGCGAGTTTTGCATGTTTCTACTAATAAATATATTTTATTGCAACCTCAGACGATAAATTTTGAGAGTGGTGAGATGTATACGTACTCTGTGTTTATTAATCGCATGGCTGTGTTTATACAAAAAATTGGGCAGAAAGATAGAAATATGTTGAAAGAAAAAATACCAGAGCCTTAAAAAGTGCTCGCTTTCCCGGTAATAGCTTATACGTAGATGCGACATTGTGTGGCGGTTTCTTTCGCCTCTGATTGGCTGCGCGAGTCACTGGGAGCGGTCCTTGCTTTTGATTGGATACTGTGAGCTGCGGAGGACTGGATATAAGTATAATTTTCGAAACTAAATTAATAAATGTTCCTATTGAGCCCTCGCTAACAATACAGCACATATAATTATAAACACAATTATAATCTCGTATATTGATGTCGCCCGACTCACAAAGACATCAATGTTACATATACACACACAAGAACAAATAAACTAAAGGAACAACACCTACACTGTACAACACAGTACACAAACAACATTACACTGACGCCATCACAATGCAAACACGACGGACACTTCACAAAACGACAACAACCGTCGGCCCCTCTGTCTCCGGAGAGGATGGCGGGGCGAGGGTTCAAGGGCGGAGGCAGAGGAATTTCAACTTCTGACATTTTAAAATTATAACGTAACCTTTTTCTTTTGGATATAACAAAATATAATTTTAAGCCCGGTAATTTTAAAATTTAACTTGTTTTAAATTTTTATAACGCGACAAATTTTATATTTCGACTGTTTTCCAAATTTATTTTAACCCTTTCAGGCCCACTTTAATTTGCGGTTTCAAATGTGGCAAACAAAGAAATGTATGACCCGTGCTGTACTTAATTCCACACAACACTCGTTATACTGTCACAGCCAATGAACTGTAGGCAATATGTTCTGCTACAGTTATACGAACCAGTTACGACCAAGCCCAGTATGACGACTTACGAATCATTTACCCACACGTGAGATCATTGGTCATTGATAGAGACCTGAAGAATTCACGGATTCATTTTGGGACAAGTTAGAAGTCAAAACAAGTGTATTTGTATAACTTCCGCCATTGGTCCACGCGGTGTTTGACACCTCCTGGAGAATAGCTGGCAGCCAATATGAAGTTGATATCGGCATTTTTGCACATTGGAGTGTAGAGTCTAGCCTGCGGGTCATTCTTCTCGCGAATTTTTCAGGTCTCTACTCATTGAGCATCGCAGTGTGCTGTACAGACTAAAAATTACCTGCACGTACGAAATGTACACAGTTGTGTACACTGAGTCTGGATGGGTTTAATTCTAGTAACTAAGATCAGTTATGGCCTTCAGTTGGGTACTGGTGCCATTTTAACATGTTCTGTTCTGTTCTGCGGAGGACTGAAGTACCAGCTTACAAGTAGGTTACCAGGAGCTGATTTGCGAACGGCGTTGCAACATTTCGCTTGCCAGTGATGCCATATTGATGGCGTGTGCCACTGGGGAGTGGGGAGATTTTTCCGGCTCTTAACATCGAGCAGCACCGGAATGTAAGGGCGGGGGGAAACCGGAGATCACTGAGAAAACCCCGCAGACCAGTGGTCTCTTCCGGTACGGTTCCATCGTGCGGAATATCCTGGAATGACCTCACCGGGAATCAAACCCGGCTCGCCTTGGTGGAAGGTGAGCAGTCTGACCACTGCACCACCACGGCCTCCGTGTGCCGCTTGAGTTCGGTGAATAATGCCGGAATCGCATAGTCCCGACGCGCACGACACGACGGCCAACAGGCAATGAAATACAAGATAGATCGTCGTAATCCCGACCGATTCTGTCGTCCAACCAGCAGATTTAGATTAGAAATGATTGCTATTCTTCGTCATGTCATGCGGCACGGCACACAGAATGTACAACCTTGCAAAATGAAATTGTATTGCAAACTTTCCCTACAATGGTAAATACGCAGCTTAAAAGAAAAATTAATTGAGAATTACTGTATCTAACTCTTAAAAATAATAATTTTACCTTTCTATGCATTAGCGATGGTAATTTGTCACCATTGAATATTACAAATTTCCCTCTTGTTCACCACCTTTGAAACTAACGTAGCCTATCAGCGCCTTCTAAATAGTTAGATTAAATGCCGAGAGCGTGGTGTCGGTCGTGCAGTAAATTCAAGTAGTCACATTGAAATGTATCGAGGTTGCGTGATTTGGTCGTGTCGTGCTGTATTGGTCGGGGCTATGTGATTCCAGGATGAGAGGCTGTTCCGAATTTGTATACTCTTAGATGCTCTGTGGTCTTGGAATAGGCTGGTCGTGGTCAAAAAGCTCTGTCTGCTTGGGATCAACTTTTCTACCTAATACATATCCTTCCGCGACATAAAATGGATCTAGTAATGACACAGATTCGTCCATCATATGAAACTATTAGTAATGTAAATACGTAGCTTTTATATGCAAATTTTTAGCCAAATTTACAGTATAATAAAGAGAAATCATAAAAATTAACTAACTGTCTTCAAGACGAGAAACTACTTGCCTGGATCCGCTGCACACTTTACTTAGTGTACTTTATTCAGTATTTCGGTTAAAATCCGTGCAGTAACGTAACAGAAAGTGAATTTTTTGATGTTTTTTTTCGTAAATGATTTACCGACTGCGGACTAGTCATTTAAAGCCCCTTCAACACCTCAGAGTTGAAATTTACACAGAAGTATCCAGAAAGTGGTTGGATTCATATGACCTCCTTTACACTATCTTGCATAGACACTCATCCTCATTTTTTCTTAGGCTGATATAACATGAAAAGAGGCCGTGTTATTGAATTTCAATACAAATACAAATTTATTAAGTCGTCTATAAATCCTGCTAGCTTAAATATTTCTGTAGCAAGAATCACACTCTGTTATGGAGGAACATTATGAAGAAGAAGTTGCAGATAACTAACGACCATACTTTATTATACATGTGCGCAAAATAAATTTGAGTAAACTTCTTGAATGCTTAGGTGGTAGGCAGGCATTGCCGTCTCACTGACAGCAATATTATTAGAGATGAAACCAGAAACATATGAAACAGTACAGATACACTTAAAATACACGAGTCACTTATCTGGGATTAGAGTTCAGGAAAACTCGCACAATTAAGCTAGCTTGCAATCAACTGCATTACGGAGGTAAGATTCGGAGCATCAAAATCGGATGTAATCAGTGTAATGTTTTGAATGATAGGGTCCACTAACCTGAAATATTTATTCGGCCATCATTTTGAAAATAAGTTTCTGGGTCACTAAAACACATTAAATTTGCATGGCCTACCATAACACTACTTGTATGAACAATTTGATGGAAATCGGTTGATCGGTCACCAAGATATGGCATACAAACCTTATTTCCGTAGATGGGGATACCTTACAAAATTTCTTAAAAAGATGCTCTGTACACGATGTTTGTAATAGATAATGTCAGTATTAAAATTTTGATTGAAATTGTTAAATTGTTAAATAGATATGGCAAACATATGAAAATATTTATATGTTCCCAATTTTTTAAATAATTGCCTTATCCATTTAAATCATGTAACTATACTTGGCTCCCTGTAAGTGTGCAGAATATTGTGCAAATTAGTCGAATTATTCCGCAAATATGACTAGATGTTCAGTTTACTCACCTGACACTAGTTTGCAAAAAAACCGGAAAAGGAGGATCTCTGTGTGCATATCGGTAGAGTGATCCTCGAGATATGGCATAAAACCTTTATTGATCATGTGACGATCTTCATTAATCGAGCGAAAAATGTTTATATATTATCACATTGGATTATTGTCAGGGATAGAATATACAAAGTTAAATTAAAATCTATTACATAGTTTCGTAGATATACCACACTAAGCTCAAATGTTTGTATATGCGCCATTCAGAAAATAACAAATTTACATAATTAAAACTTTTAAATTAATACAGGCTACCACAGTACATCTTCGATAAATTTGAAATAAATAGCTTGATTGTTTCTCGAGATATGGCATAAAAACTATATTATTTCATGTAGGGCTATCTTACAAAATGGTGGAGAAATGTGGCTTTCCATATACAATTTTTACGGGTACAAATGATATCGTCAGCATACAAAGTTAAGTTTAAACTTATTTTCCGGTTTCGTAGATAAAAAGATTGGGAGCTAAAATAATTATATGGCCACCATTTTGAAAATATGTATGTCTGACCCACTCAAAACTTATCAGTTTACATAGTGCTTATTGTTTGCCAAATTTGGTAGAAGTCGGTTGCTTTTTCGGAGATATTATAATTTCAAATTGTCAAATGGTACTATTTTACAAAATGGCGGATAAAAAAGATTTTGTGTACACACATTTGGTTGTTGAAATATATACAGCCATCATACAAAGTATCGTTAGAATTAATTACATGGTTTCGACACTATAGCTAGGGATAGGAAAATTTCGCGAATTCATTTCAGGACAAGATAAACGGCAAACACGTGTACAATGAAGTCGCCTTTTCAATTGGCTCACAGTTCGTTACACACGCCCTGGACGACTCTAAGCCAATAGCAGACTAGCAAGGAAAATAACTAACGAGTGCCATGTTGCCAGGTGTGAAGTAACACTGGCTACTGTGTGGGTCAGCAGCCAATGAACAAACATGTGAGTCTCGAGTGTACACAGAATTGTGGAGTCTAGCCATCAGGTCATTGAACTCGCGAAATTTTCCTATCCCTAGCTATAGCAAACAAAACTAAAATAGCCATATGGCCGAAATTTTGAAAATAAGTGCCTGACATACCTAAAACATACCAGTTAACATTACCTACCACAGTACTACCTGTTTGCCATATTTTGTAGGAAGCGGAAAATTGTTTCCCGTGATGTGAAATAAAAACTTTATTTATTCATGTGGCACAATCTTACAAAACGGAGAACAAAAGAGGCTCCGTGTAGACACATTTGATGTTTGTTATATATACTCCCAGCATACAAAGTTAAGTTGGAATTGATTAAAATGTTTTCGATGTTATAGCCTAATATGCTAAAATATCTAGATGGCCGCAATTTTTAAAATAAATGTCTGATATAATTGAAACACATTTGTACACATCAACTGCGGCAGTAATACTTGACTGCCAAATTTGGCAGGAATCTGTCAAATGTTTCCCGATAAATTACACAAAAACTTGATTAATTAAAGTGTTTGTTTTCTGTCTTATTTGATGCTTGTAATAGATACTGTCAGCGTGAAAAACTTGGTTGGAATTGGTCAAACAGTACGGTAGTTATACTAAATAAACCTAAAATATTAATATGGCCACCATTCTGAAGTAAATGTTTAAATGAAGTTTAATTACTCATATTTACATGACCAACCATAGTATTACTTATGTGTAGGGACAGGTGTCTCTCGCGAAAATATTTATGGCCATTCTATACTTCAATATCCTGCGTCCACAACCACAACTTCCTGTGGTTATTGACAGCGTGTCTACGTGAGTAGACATGTTTTCATTTTACTGGGCCAGTCGGAATAAAGTACCCCGATACTGAACGTCAATGATTCGCGGACAGACATTTCAGACACGTGACATTTAAAATCATTCAACAACGAAAGTGCATATAAACAAAAGTGTTTTGGAGTACAACTGGTCTTGAAATATTTTCTCGAAAAACAACTGTCCTTAATTATATGCCAAATTTGTAGAGACCTGAAGAATTTGCGTATTCATTTCGGGTCAAGCTAGAATTCAAAACACCTGCGTTTATATAACTTCAGCCATTGGTTCACACGGTGTTTGGCGCCTCCTGGAGAACGGTGTCCAATTGTCGCCTTCCACTGTGACAGAAGACAACCAATTTGCAGTTTATGTCATATTTGTACGTAACACTGTAAGAGTCTAGCTTGTAGGTCATTGTACTCGCGAATTTTTCAGGTGTCTACAAATTTGACGAAAAAAGGTTGAATTTTTTTCGAGTTTTAATGTAAAAACTTTATTTATTCGTGTAGCGCTATCTTACAAAATGGCGGACGAACAACAATATTCACCTCTGAATTTAATGCTTACAACTTGCGCTTTCTGCTTGCGGTTTCTGAGATATGATATATGGCCCAAAAAATTTTTAATGACCTCCATTTTGAAAGTAAGTGCAGGAGTAGTCGAAAAGATTAATAGTCATGTGTCCCTTCTTAGTACTACATGTGTACCGTGTTTGGTGGAATTCGGATAGCGCGTTCAAAAATTGAAGGTGAGAACACACACATGCACACACACCTACATATACACACTCATGAACACACAGAGGGCAATGTGATCATATAGGCCTTTCTCTCCGTGGGAAAGTAGGCTTAAAAGAAACTGTTTAGTTCATAGAATAAAAATTAACACAAATTATATTAATTAATATCTACAGGTTTTTGACAGGCAGCACTTAAAAATAAAGAAATTGTAATAATAAATAATTACTGTTGTCAATTTTTTGAGCAAATATTCTCCCGAAGAAATACTTTTCCTTCGAAATATAAAGTTCTTACACCGTTAATGCATACACTACAAACCGGAAATAATTGAAATATAACCAAATCAATGAAAATGAGAAAAATAAAAGCTCCACTGGTAATCAGCGTAAGATAACTGATTATTATGATTGTTGTATTTCACTGATTTATATGCCATTGTCAATGAATGTCGATAATTTCACTACCATAAGTCACTGGTTGACAGGTATTTTTATTTATCCGCCAGTCGATAGTTGCTTGCCAACAGCCTTTCAGTGAACGGTGTTTCACCTACTAGCAGGATATAACGATAAATGAACATGCAGGGAGAAATGTCTTTTTAGAAGTAACTATGAGCTAAGGTGTTATTTTTTTAATTTCCTGTTGCTACACCATCCTAACAAAAAAAAATACTTTGTGATGGTGAAAGTTGGCGTTGATTAGCTAGCTCCGAGAAACATGTTCCGTGGTTGTTAACGCAAGGCGTGAGCTCTGAGAGACGGAAGGACTAAGAGCTAATTCACGCAAGTTATTCAACTTGACGTAACCGAATTCTCAATTACGTAACGTGTTTTCGCTCCGAGAAATGAACGCGGCGGGCCTTACGGTTGGCGCCCAGGTGCGTGGCCTTATAAACCACCGAAGCGGAATAACCACCTGATTTACGCAGTGAAAATGTCGCTGTGATATGAGCAACTGCTGTTGCGTGAAATTAGTCGTGAAACTACATTGGGTGTGAGTTAATCGTGAATTCCGCTCCGTGTGAGCTTCACTCGCGCAGGCCTCTTGACGAGAACTGGCACAAGAAAATGTGAGGAGCCGACGTAACGCCTACAGACGTTAAGCCTAACTCACTTTTCTGGCTTTGCGGCGTCGGACACTTCATCCGCTGTTAGGCATTATGAACCTCAAGAATTACGCCATTAAGTAAAATATATGAACTCACGCCAATTTGATATTAAAAGGGCACACCAATCGGATTATTATTAAATGGCCGCTTCTGATAAATAGTTAAGAAATGGCTTAATAAGTTGCATATCACGAAGACGAACATAACCAGCGCGTCATGTGTCGACCGCCTGTATGTACATTGTGCATAGGCCCGGATTTCGGACCCTCCAAAATTTCCAAGCCCACCGTTGTAACTCTTCGAAATTGTTAACCTATCTATTCCTGTAGCGATGTTCACTTGGGAGTGGTTCCTAGAATTATTTTCCTTATTGAAATTTAATCACTAATTAAACTGATACCTACCAATCTAGATAGTAGATGGAGTGTGAATAGTAATTGTTATTAGCATAATTTTCGAAACTAAATTAATAAACGTTCCTATTGAGCTCTCACTAACAATACAGCACATTTGATTATAAACACTATTATAATCTCGTATATTGATGTCGCCCGACTCACAAAGACATCAATGTTACATATACACACACAAGAACAAATAAACTAAAGGAACAACACCTACACTGTACAACACAGTACACAAACAACATTACACTGACACCGTCACAATGCAAAACACACGACGGACACCTCACAAAACGACAACAACCGTCGGCCCCTCTGTCTCCGGAGAGGATGACGGGGTGAGGGTTCAAGGGCGGAGGCAGAGGAATTTCAACTTCTGACATTTAAAAATTATAACGTAGCCTTTTTCTTTTTGATATAACAAAATATAATTTTAAGCCTCTGTAATTTTAAAATTTAATTTGTTTTTAATTTTTATAACGCGATAAACTTTATGCTTCAACTATGTTTCAAATTTATTTTAAATTCTAGTAGCTAATACCAGTTATGACCTTCAGCTGGGCACCAGTGCCATTTTAATATGTTCTGTTCCGTACATAGTCGACCATGAATACGTATATGTGATCAACCTACGTCGCCAATACTGCTGTTTGTGTGTTGTTAGAAAAAAAAAGGCAGTCACTTCCGGGTCGCCTTTACTACTCAATTGCAAATCCCCCATAGTTCATATAGTGTACTAACAAGCAACAACTAGCGGCGCCAATGCACCTCGAGTTTATGGTGTCAGGTGCTCTCATGGAGGGTTAGTTCCGTTCGCCTACGTGACACGCAACTTGTTATACACACCGGTACGTATAGCTGCGGACTCCCTGCGTTGTTTTGCGTAACTGACCTTTCCAAACATTTTGTTACAAGGATTTATTGTTTCTATTAGCCCATAGATGCTGTGGTTTTAATTTCGACATGTTATGAAAAACATTTTAAAAAATATTTGGCCCTATCTAAACACGTATCTTGCTGGCCGCAACAAACGCATTTTCTCTGTGTGTTACGATCTGTGTCCGGTCACTGACGGCCATGTGGTGTCTATAGATTTGCTTCGCTAGGTAACGAACTAGCTTACTCTACCGACGTGTAACATCGCCCGGCCAGTGCTACCACTCACAGATTTATGAAAACCCCAGATTGCGTAGGAAAGAAAAACCATATCTTAAAAAAAAAAAAAAAAAAAAAAAAAAAAAAAACCGATTACAAATTACGTGGAAAAAAATTAAAATTTTGGAATCATCTATCATCTTTCAGCTGGTGGTGAACTTAATTCACTCATAATTAATATTTACACCAACTTCATAACAACTCCAGACACAAAAATTTACAACTTGCAAGCAAGGCGCACAAACACAAAAGGAGAAAAATTAAATACGAAAAAAAAAAAAAAAAAAATACCAAATGCTACATAACACTTCACGAATAACGGTAATTAACCAAAATAGTTTCCAGCCAAAACTTACAGCTACTGGTGATGCAAATGTGCTAATATTGTAAACGTTACAAAGAACTAATCGAAACACCAAACTCAAACCACAATACATTAGTGTGTATTTTTATTTATTATGTACTGTCGATTATTACTGTTTGCGTAGTGATTAAAATAAAGTTTCATGGTGTGCGAGAACAGCAGTTCAATATTGAAGGATTTATTGTAAAAACCCAGATTTGTTCACATTTTGATTTAAAAAATCCAGAAACCCAGGGGACTATTAAAAACCCCAGATCTGTGGTTGGGGGAGGGACTCATGAGTGCCAGCACTGCACCCGGCCCATGCGAGGCGGCAGTTAATTCGGCCCGGTCGCGGGGTTTCATCATAGACTAAATATGAGGCAGACCGCTTATTTGTCTTCTGCGCATGTACCCACCGTTAACATACCTCAATCTTACAAAACTCCTACACAACTGTCATAGTCACGTGGTCAACAGTGATGAACGCGTTTGTTTATAGCTTAATTTTTAAACGACAAGCACTTTTACATTAATAAAATAGTTTTCCAGCTTTAATATAATCAAACTGCATTTCAAATTTGCTAGAGGAAGTATACATTCATCTGGAAGCGTTTGTTTACAAATCAGTTTTCTGACCTAAAATCTAAACCACGCGTAGGCAGAGTAGCAGTTCAATGTCGGGAGCGGGAGATTGGTTGCGCGCAGCCAGCGAGATCGGTCTACCTCGTCCTTAGTCTATGGGTTCCATGCGTGCGGGAGATATTATTTCTCCCGTGTTTAGGAGGGCCGTGGTGTCAAACAAACGCGTCGCGGACCGTAAACGTCGGGACGCTGGCGCGTTTACTGCGCGGCCGTTAAACACGCTGCACCTGGGGGTCGCACAGCTGCAGAGACAGTAACGCCGACAGATAACGGCCCTCCGAGCGCTGAAGACGCCTCGAGCGCCGGTTAACCGCTGACCCGACGCGATGTTTAAGTCGCTCCGGTTTAACGGCCGGAGTTCGGGCAGCCCGTTGCCGCTGCTCCATTCGGTTTTGTTGCCCGACGCGAGCCGAATTCTCCTGACGAAGGCCTTGGTGATTCTCGTGCCACTTATCAGAAAGGACGTTCCCTACCGCGAGGCAGTCCGACGTAAACTGAAGCCGCGTCCGAAACGGCTACGAGACCACACTCTAAAATTTATTTTGTACTTCTACAAGAAAAATCCTTGGAAACCCAGTTTCCAAGGAAATCCTTTGTAAAACTACAAATAGTTTTTTTTTGTAAAATCTCCAAAACATTTCTTTGTAATATTAAAAATGATAGCCTTGTATTACAAATGACATTATTGAGAAGTGTACGTTAAATTACTTTTTTTTCTTCTAAAAAACAAATGTGATGAATTAGTAACAAAGAACAAATAAAAACATAATTTACAAAAAAAATTACACCTCGCGGATTAGAACTCACAGCTCTTGTATTATTAAGCCCACACCTTTAACCACAAGACCACTTCACATACGGTGTTAAGGCTTATATTTCCTATATATATGTTTATAAATTTATATTTATATATATATATGTATATATATTTTTATATATTTATATTTATATATTTATTTATTCGTGTGTGTATATATATACACACACATACACATACAAAATAATATTGTAGCCATACGGTCAAGAAGAATAGGTATATTTATTTCTTTTTCGAGAGTTTAGTTTCTGAGTTAAGAAATTTGGATGACTCTTTACAACGAATTATTGAGAGCCGTTTTAAGAGTTCTGAGTAGCTAGGAAACATTAACAGTAACTGAATAATACGGCCAGATTTAATTACGATTATTTCAGTTGTTTAAAGTGTTTTCCGTTATTCAGACTTGCAATACATTTATTTTTGCACGCAGTTACACTTTGCATCGCCCATAGTTTTTGCACAAACAGCTTTATACGGTTTTACGTTGTTGAATGTCTGCCATTTTGCTGAAGCGCGTGGATACTGCTGAGTATAGTACAAACATTTCCTAAGGCCTATTACAAACACGGATCTTGTAGTTTTACAAATGAGTAGTTTAACGAGAAAATTTTTTGTACTGTTACGAGCATTTGTAAAATTACAAAGAATTTCTCAGTAAAAATTACAAATTTTTTTTAGAGCGCATCATTTAGGTTACGTGACCAAGTTTAGGCCCTAAATGTTTGGGGATTTAGGGTTGATGTTTACTGAGGTGAATTAGCACACTAAATCTCCAAATAGGTCCGTGAAATCGTCTCCTGTTGTTTATTTACGTTTTATTTCCCGCGTTGTAGCAGAAACGTCGGTATTTACTGTTATTGAAACACGCTGCACAATACATGCACGTGAAAAATGGAAAAATAAGGGATCTACATGAAGTTATTTTAAAATGAAGTTTGTATGTTGTATTAAAATGGAAAAAAAAAGGCGATCGGTTATTTGAAACGGAACGTTAATTGCAGGGAGCGAATAAATAACGAGAAGATTGATATCGGCTAGAAATAAATATGATCAGTTATTCACAAAGCCACGGGGTTACGTAAAAAATGCTTGGGAGAAAGTTATTTGTTTACAAACAAAATAACGTTGAAATTCCACAAGCCTGTAGTTTCCAACTTTGTCGCATGTAGCGCTGTTGCAAGCCATTCGAAACCATCCACCCTAAATTCCTAAACCCTAATTCCCCAAAATTTTCATTTCCTACACGGCTTAAGAATCGGTTGTTCACTGGGTTATTTCAACCCTTTTGAAATAAACCTATGGAAAATCTCACCGCCCCTACCTGCATGCATCTTAATGTACACATTTATGCATAAGCCCCCCCCCCCCCAGTAAAGTCAGTAACGACAGCGAGAAAGTAGTTCCTTGTTTTAACGTCGAATTAAAAAGAAGTACTTTTTTTTTTTTTTTTTTTTTTATGGATATAACTTCAAGCGTATGGAAATGTGTAAAATATTTATTTCGTTATAATTTTTCAGTTTAATTTCACAGCCGCATTAATAAAGTGACGAGGCCCATGGCAGTGTTAATATTACATGTGATGTATGAATACACAATCAGCATACAAGTAGATCTTGAGCAGGGATTTTGAAAGTTCTAGGTTAACCGTGAACGGACATTACCAGCATGAATTTTAAAGAGCTTGCTTATTGGCTTGAGCTGGGTAAGGTTGGTAACGACAGAGCGAAAGTAATCTCACTTCTTAAACGTCGAATTAAAACTGCCAGGTCAACATTCGTGAATACTGAAATTATTTATTTCGCATTCCGTTTACGAGTGAGAAATTTTGTAAATTATTTACTTTTATAGCAATTTTAAAGTTTCAACTTTACCGACTCACGAATAAAGTGATCAGGCCTATGGCAATATTAATTTAACATATGGTGTAAGAATACACAACGATCATAAAAGTATATCCTAAGCAGGACGTTTGTAAGTGCTCATTTAACCATGAATAACATATACAAGTTCCATCATTGTTTTAATATAAGAATTGTTGTAAGACTTAAAGTAGTAATAATAATACCATTCTACAAATTTTGTTTGCTTTTTCGAAACGTTGTGAAATAAGCATAAGTGTAACACATATTGTTAATAAAACTATCGTTTCAGTTGTTAGTTCAATGATATTTTTTGGTTCAGGAATTGCAACAGACGAGATTTTGAAGAAACTTGAGAAATCCTTGTATAATCAACTCACGGTTACTTCACACTTTTCTGGAGCAATATTTACTTCTAGGACATTCCTCCGCCTCGTGCAAACTAAGCTTAATTAAGTTTAGAAAATTACACCAAAGGACGACACACCGAGTTCGTGCGCACTCAGTTGTAATGATATTTTGCATGAGAAGTATTTCTTACTAAGCGCTACCAACAAATATGTTTTCTTGCTTTTTTTATTCATATTTATTGTAGATGAAATATTATTATTTATAAATTAAATACAAGTAAAACTTCATATTAACGAAAAATAAGATCATGTTAACAGAGGTTTGAAACGCTTGTGATACATGGCATATCTAGAAGATAACTAAATGCATGACACATGGGGTAATTTTCAAAGGTTTGATTCAGAAAGTGTGAATAAACCGGGAATAGATTATAAGTGCCTGCTGCTCCACGTCTGTATTCGTTAAGTATCACGCGCCTCAGATGTTGAGCGTCACACAAATATCTCACTTCACTTACATACCATACTTGAGAGTACAGCAGATGAGGTAAGTCATAATTTACGACCATGGAGTCGGTAACGAGTTATAGAAACCCTCTATAGTCACACCGTCTCGTCATCTTAAAAGGTTTTGTGTATGGCGCCATTAAATTTATGCTCTACTCTTAGGGTTCGGCTTGCCCGACCCTTGAACTGGGTCGTACAGAGTGTTTGAAATCCTGGTTTTTTGACGAAAAATTTACCTATGAAAATACGTCATACTTCCGAAGAGGAATGAATAGTACTTTTAAGTTACCACGCATGCCTGAAATATTATTTTGAAGCCCTACAATGTAGTTAAACGGCTTTTTCAGACTATCGTATCTTAAAAAATACTAGCCGGACATGAGTCAACTACGATAATAGCCTGTATTGAACTTTGCTACGCACTTTTAACTAATGAAAATATAGGGTCACCGCTGAACCCACGGGTACAAGCAGCACTACGAGAAAACTGCACGCCAGTTCAGAGCCCTTGCACGTAGTGACGATGGAGCTTTTGTAGTGTGTAACAGTGAGGCCCTTATAGCTCCAGCGAATCTCGCCAAAAAAAATAAATAAATAAAAACGGTGCAGGCAGGCGGGACCCTTAAGTTGGCCCTGGTAAATCGTAACTCTTCGCTACATGGGAGGACTTGCAGGCTCTCCATAATGCCATAGTCGCCATGTAATGTCAGCACATCTCTATTTGGAGGAAATTTACAACCTACAATCACACTTGCCCAAAACAGAATTCCATAAATTTACTGATAATGGTTACTTCACGATTTAAAGGGCGAACAAATTGTTGGCTGGGCCTATTCATGTGCTATGATGTACAAAAATGTGTAGCATAAGTTTAAAGACCGCATTCAAATGACATTTTGCCTCACAGGTTACGATGATATTAATTTTCGACAGATATCTTAAGAAAATAACTGGTCTGCGGATTTTCTCGGGGATATCTCGTTTCTCCAGCCCTTACATTCCGGCGCTGCTCCATACTCACTTCGTTTAAACTTTATCGGTTATCAAAATCCTGTAGTTAAGAGCAGGCTAATCCTCTTCACTCCACTCTATTTAAAAATATCTAAATACGATCATTTATTTGCGACATGTCATTTGAATAAATTTTAATGATACCAATGAAAACTTCAGGAGTTTATACTTTTCGATATGAATTTCTTTAGTTGATATTATCAAAAACAGCCTTGAAGATTATGTTAAATTGCTGCATGCTGGTAGTGAGCAATATGTCAGTTACAGAGAGTCAAATTAAAATAGAGAACACGGATTTGCAAAATGTATCCTGTCGTTTCAATAATAACATTATTTTCACTATTTCAAGGAAGTGATTTCTGTAGCAACTCGGATAACAAGTGATGAAAATATAAACTGCTAAAATGTTACCTTGTTGGACAGAATAACATGAAGGCTCTGATTTACAGTCAGTTATAATTTAGAGACCTGAAGAATTCGCGAGTTCAATGACCTGTAGGGTAGACTCTACATACTTATGTACTAATATTCCGATGTCAGCTGCACATTGGTTGTCTGCTGTCACAGTGGTAGGCGACGATTGGGCCAGCATTTTCCAGGAGGTGTAAAACACCGTGGGGACCCATCTGCTGAGGTTGTGTAAACGAACACGTTTTGAATTCTAGCTTGTCCAGAAATGAATCCGCGAATTCTCCAGGTCTCTAGTTATAATTAAACATGCCGAAGAGGTTTTGTCTATATGAGACATCAACTTGAGAACCACAATTAATGGCTATGAATACAATTGTGCTTTTTTCAAATGATCAACAGTATTGCGAAAAGCAAGGTAGACCGCTTGTCCCACTTCACATATGAATTGTCTCCAATATTTCTGTCACTGTTGGACGACATGGGAATGAGGAAAACAAATAAATTAAACCTGTTCAACTTATTATAACCTATGAGAGATTACAAATTTGATGATTCTACTTTTGTTATATATGGCGGCTTTCTTTTACATACTTTTTGTTGGCCTCATCTATCAGTTTAGGTTATGGAGACAATCGTGAAGCGTATGAGTCCTAAATAAAAACCCATTATGGTCGGGAATGTGACACAGAAATTAATGTTAAGAGAGTTAAGATAATTAGGTGATCTATTAGGCTACAGTGTGCTGACATAGTCGTAGAAAGTACGATGACGCCAATGATGTCCTATTAAAAATGTAATACTAAATCGAAAAATCAAGGGCAGATTCATAAACCAGATTTCTACGACACTCGTCATTGTCGGTATTTAGATAATGCAAGATTTAAACTGCGCGGTCACTGTAAGTGTTAATACTACCAACCAACTGTGTCCATTTTCAAATTCGTTCATTTGTTGGTCAAGACATAGACTTACTTGATCATACCGAACAACAGTGAAACAAATGGTCATGTTCATTTCTACACGCAGCAAGTGGGCGTGATACAGTTTCTGCTCTTTGCCGCGTGTTAAAGCCTACAGTTGTTAAAGCAATGAGAGAGCACGCGCATTTTAACGATTGTGTGGCTGTATTTAATAGAGTAGGAGAATGAACAGCCAATATTATTGCAGCTACAGGAGAAAGAGTTCTAATGAAAATATTTTCTTTAATGGTTTCAGATTTGAGTGCTTCAGCGATGTTGATGTCAAGAGTAAACATGAATTCAATCGGAATACTTTTACGCCAACATCTTGTTCATGTGTACTATCGCGTAGAGATGTGAAGTTGACGAGTATTACGTCCTCAGGAAGGTAAATTATTCAATAAGGCCTAGTAAATATTTTAAAAAACTTGGTCCACATGCTGCAAGATCTCTTTTAAAACTAATATCGTGTGGCTGCAGAAAAGGCTGCCACAAGGGTTCTGTCATCTGTATCCACTGTCAAGGTAACGTATGCGCGAATTGAAAAGTGACAGAACCTACGGTATCAAAATTGTTTCAGTTAACTTCCTGAACTGTAATGGAAGTTTTTAACGTGTTCATAGTATGGAAAATTTATCATGCATAAGGTTGCAAATACTGTATAGCAATTCTATGACAAGCAACTGGAAACTTCACTATTGATTTTAGTATTTCCTTAACAAATGTAGCAAAACTATTATAGATCTACGGGGAAAAAAATATTACCACGCGTGCTTTCTTTGTTCTACTCCAAATTCGAATAAGTGGGATATCATTGATCCGCAGTGAAATTCAACTACTTCTAATCAGTGAAAATTTCTCCACTTGGAATCAGTGGAAAACCACTAATTGTTTCATTGAGAAAATTTCACTGATTGAATTAGTGACGTGAAACAATGTCACTGATTGAATAAGTGACGGCCGACTGCAGTGGCGAATTAAATATTGCTTTTATTGAATGTAGGCAAATAATTGCGTGAAATAAACATATTTACGACAGTTTAATATTTATATTGTGCAATTTAGCGTGATTTAAAAAAAGTAGAAGATGTTCCCTAGATTGCCGGGACAGAGCCCGCGCACCTATCGACTGTAAGCCGTTGCCTTGCCAACTGAGCTACCACGACAAGTTGGAACTCGAGAAGAAAATTGTGTTTTATTCACTGAAAATTCGTGTAGTTTTGAGTTGTATGCTCATACTTTTCGTGTTTGGTTTGAATGGTGCCGTTAGGAATGTTAAAACGAATAGTATATATGATTGCACTCTCGTCACCGCATTAAATGCAGTTTAAACTTCAAACAGAGCGCTGTGACGATTACGTGGACTCAAAATGAAAGACATAAAAAAACTGAATGAAAGGCTGTGTTTTCACATTACCTCATAAAATGGCATTTTCAAAGACGAAACACATTTTAGAAAGTATTTTTATTAGTTTTATTCGTTTATTCGTTGTTACTTCACTTGATACACGTTGTTTAACGGCCAGTTTTAAACGATGCTCGGCGGCCATTTCAACACGCAGTTCCACTGATACGTCAGTCAAAAATAATTCGAGATGGAGCAAGTTGCCCATATGTTCCAATCACAAAATAAACCACTGACACAACAGTGGAAAAAATGACTGACAAATCAGTGGGAAATATAACTGAATCAATCAGTGAAGGAAATATGGCATTTTTTCACCGGTTCGTCAGTGAAATTTATTGAAGTGGCTGTTGTATCAGTCAGATACGTTTGCCTGATTGAAACAGTAAAATTATTACTGATTCAGATTTAAATTGTAAGTGTACATTAACACTTTGAAGACTATGTCCGCGTGTAGCTCGTGCAAAACTAGTATAAGAATATTTGTTTCCACATAAAACATTAAACTGACCTGGATGTAGTCACTTGATTCCCTTATTATTATCACGATTTAAATACGATGAAACTTAGCAGTAAACACTATTTTCTCAAACGGAAAGAATAATTTTCGTACTGTTTCTAAACAGAACACGACGTACTGTAAATATTGCTCATTACAAAAGACCGCTTGGTTGGTAGACTGCCAACTCCGCACTTTGTTGGCTTACATGCCACCAATAACGAACGTCTAGTGCAGTTTCGTCCAATAGGAGGACGGTAAGAGAGAAAAGTTGACCAATACAGTATGTGGCGTCCTTACAGTGGTGTAAATAAGCGACTCGCCTCTTGCTTGTCTTTAACGCTGGTAAAAGTTTGCCGAGTTCAGAGTGTAAATATCCCGATTAGCTTTAAAAGATACAATAATGTTTATGTTGTAGGTGGTTGACAATGCTCCTTCCTGTACCGAACTGTTTCTGTGCGATATTGTTTAGGATGGTGTTGCCTTCGTCATTTTCCTGCGTCGTAAACATGTATTTTGTTAACGTGGCGGCTGTGCGCGCGGGGAAAATGGGAGTGTGTCACTCCCGAGGCTACCCGAAGCCCGTTTTATTGCCGCCCTAATGGAAACAAACGACCTCTTTGTGCCAACCACGCCTCCGCCTCTGCGTCAGGGACTCGGAGGTAGAGAGTCAGAATGTTTCACAATACAGAAGTGAAATGGCGAGGTGAACAACGAGAAAACAATGTTTTCTTGAATAAAACATGGCTAGCGACCTGAAAAATTAGCGGATTCATTTCGGGACAAAGTTGGAATTCGCAAACTTGTAAGCCCATGTTACTTTTGTAATTGGTCGACGAGTTGTTTGACACCTCCTGGAGATGACTGAGCCAATAACAAAAATGTCATAAACTGTAGGCCCAGTCAACGCCTTGTACTAGAACAACAAAGCAGCCAATGAACAGTTGATATCTGCATGTGCTTATGGAAGACTGTGAAGTCTAGGCTACAAGTCATTGAACTCACGAATTTTCCAGGTCTCTAAACATAGTTCGTTTGGCGCCAACTAATTAGTTGTTTATATTGGGACAAATAAATATTTTGTTGCTGAAACCAAATAATGCAGCGAATGCGTTGTCCTATAGGTGTAATTTTCTAGACTTAGCCAAGCTTTGTTTGCATGAGGCGGATGAATATCTTGGCGGTAGATCTTTAGCAGGGTTTCAGAAAAGTTGTAATTAACATCAATGGACTGTAACTAGAGATGGTGGAAAATCGAGGAAAAATTTTTGATCGAACATATAATCTACAACACACTAACTAGTTTGTTCTTTCATGATTGGGTGAACAGGTTTTGACTCGGCTGAGTTGTTTACTGACTAGTTACGAACGTTCTGCCTTATAGTATCAGAATGCTCATTGGTCCAGTGAAAAAGGGTTAGTAGCTTCATACACGCAAGACAGCCAATAACGAAATAAAAACTGTCGGATATGTGTAGAGTACGTTGAATCCTAGCAAGCAGTCGACTTTCCCCGCGATAAACCACCACCTCTAACTATGAAAACTGTTCACGATAAAGTGAGCACTTTTGAAATCGACCTAAGAAAGAAGTCACTGCTCCTACCTGCATATATTTTAACGGGCGCACTGAGTGGCATGCGCCTAGTAAAGTTGGTAACGATGGAGGGAAAGTAGTTCCATATCTCAACGTCAAATAAAAAGTGTTATATAACAATTTTTTTAACCTAAATTATTTCTTGCGTTTTCTATCTTTTTTAAAGCATCTAAGCGAAAAATGACCAGAATTGTAACATATTTACTTTTCTAATAACTCCACATTTTCACCTGACCGACGCATTAACAAAGTGATGAGGCCCATGGCAATGTTAATTTTACATAAGGCGGAAGAATACACAACGTGCATACCAACAGATATTAAGCAGGGCTTTCGAAAGTGCTCATTTTACCGTGAACCGCCTATATCAGCATTAACCATTCACAGATGTCAAAGCACACAAGCCTTGGTAAATCCGATTGCTAGAGACATGAAGAATTCGCGGATTCACTTCGGGACAAGTAGGAATTCACAAACTGTTCCATGTTACTTTTGCAATTGGTCGACCCGTTGTTTGGCACCTCCTGGAGATGAATGAGCCAATAACAGAAATGCAATAAACTGTAGGCCCATTCACGGCCTTGTACTAGGACAACAAGCAACCAATAAACAGTTGATATCTGCATATGTTTATATAAGACTGCGAAGTCTAGGCTACAAGTCATTGAACTCGCGAATATTTCAGGTCTACTCGTGAGTAGAGACCCGCGAATTTCGCGTTTTCATCTGGAGACATACTAGACTTGAAGCACATATGCAGTTGTATTGCCCTTGTCATTGGACTACAGTTGAATTGATACGCCCTAGACGGCCTTGAATCAATCAAAAACAAGTAACGACGAGATAGCCCAATGACGTACCACCAGATTCAAAAGGGACCATTGTTCCTCACTTTTGCAGAAGCCAATAAACTAATTACACCGACTCTAATGTATATAGGACAGTTAATTCTAGCGACTATGGGTACATTAAACCCGAATTTTGCTCGTCTCTACTCACGAGGAAGACGGTCGACACACCGAGCTCTGATTGCTTAGTGTGTACAGGGGTGGCCATAAATTTCCTTAATTTGCAACACGTCCACGATTGTGGACTCGGGGCTTGAATGGCCGAAGCTGTAGCTATTAAGGCCAGGCTTCAGCATGCATGTGCGTATAGGGAATCAAAGGCTAAAATCCGAAAAAAATCTCTCAATCGTTTTTTGTGGTAGTATTTTCAAATAAAGATTTTTTGTTAGAGTTGAACTTATCTAGATTTGTAAACCTTCCAAATTTGTATTTTTTTAATTTAAAAAGTACGTGTTCATTATTTATAAAACTGTCACATTTGATAAATAATTAAAAAGTGTACTTAAAATTTAAAAAATTAAAATTTGGAAGGTATACAAATGTAGATGCGTTCAATCTTAAACAAAAAAAAAATCCTAGTTGAAAATACTGTCACAAGAAATTACTGAGAGATCTTTTTCGGAATTTAGTCTTTGATCCCCTATACGCCCATGCATGGTGAAGCCTGGCCTTAATAGTAACGCTTCCCGCCTGTGTTGGGCGTGGTTAGTGCTTTACGGGTAGTCCTGTCTCTCCCTTTCACTAGGGTGGGCGGAGTCAGTCCGTTCTTAGGCCGGCGCTACTATAAGGCCGTGTGCACACGTGCGGACATAGACCGCGGCGGCGCCGCAGCTGTGCGCGCTGATACATATAAGCCAAGCCCTCGTGGAGCGCTTTTGCGGCAACTGCGCGCTCGGTGGACGCGCGGTACTGCAGCGGCGCCGCAGCGACGTGTGCACTGATACATATAAGCCAAGCCCTCGTGGAGCGCTTTTGCGGCAACTGCGCGCTCGGTGGACGCGCGGTACTGCAGCGGCGCCGCAGCGACGTGTGCACTGATACATATAAGCCAAGCCCTCGTGGAGCGCTTTTGCGGCAACTGCACGCTCGGTGGACGCGGGGTAGTGCAGCGGCGCCGCAGCGACGTGTGCACTGATACATATAAGTCAAGCCCTCGTGGAACGCTTTTGCGGCGCCGCGCGGACATTGTCCGCACGTGTGCACCCGGCCTAAAAGTTCTCCCAAGTACCTCGACTAAACTCGCCTTTACTCTACATCCCTCCATAACACTTTGAAGACATATCGTGTGTGTTTATTGAGGCAAACTAAAGATCTCTTTCATTAAGAACATATCTCATACGCTTGTTCTTTAAACTGATTTCTTACTGTTTATGGGGCTCTCACAAGATTACTAAAGAAAATTATAAATATCGTTTATAAAAATATTGTACTGTTTCTCAAATTGACGTGATCGGATGCACATGTTGTTGCACATGAATTGACACATCAATTGGAACACAGACAATTCGCCAATCAATTGCTTTAGAGCTAGTCTGTAATTAAAGCTGTCGTTAGAATAACAGTGTCCGGGCAGTCTGTACTGGTGAAGGTAATTTGAAATATAGGCATTACAGAACTGGTATTCTAGCAGTGGCGGATGTGTGTCTCGTTTCTAGCTCTTGTTGAATGCCAGTAAATATGAGTTGACATCAAGATGTTACTTTTGTAAATGTGTGCTGATATCAAGAGGTTAACGTTTATACATAATTATCGGCGTCTAGGTTTCATCAAGGCATTAAGTACTACTGAATATCTATACATTAGGACACCTGTTTTTCGCAAAAATATTTAAGCAAAGGCTAGACTCCAATGTCCTATGGCATATGTGCAGTTTTCCTTTTGTTATTGGTCACGTGTCATTGTCGGGAGACAGTTCCTTACTTGACTGGGCCAATCAGGATTAACTCCAACAATGAGTGTCTGAGATTCACAGGCTGATACCTGCAATGTGTGACTGTTAAAATCATCTATTCGTGAAAGCAGTGGCCCTAAAATCTTTTCGCGAAACACAGATGGCACTACCTATACATAGGGAGTAAACAATTATTTACTTTATTACGACAGACGAGTGAGTGAATGAAGAAATTTGGGCGGCTCTTAACAGCGAAGTCTTGAGAGCCGATGAGGATGATTGGGGAGAGTATGGAGCGGCGCCGGAATGATGGGGCGGGGGAAGCGGGGGGATCCCCCAAGAAGGGCCCGCCGACCAACGGCATCGTCCGGTACGATTCCCACTTGCGAAAATCCGGTGACCCGGCCGGGTATTGAGCCCGGTTCGCCTTGGTGAGAGGCGATCGGGCTAACCGCTGAGCCACCGTGGCCCCAACGGCAGAATACATTAGTGGAAAATTTACTAAGGATATTCCGACAGCGGATTTCTGGGTTCGAACTGCAGTTAATCCACTGATATGTGGCTTTTTAATAGTGAAATTGTATTAATTTTTTTTTTTTCACTATCACTGCCAAACAGATTACACTCCCGGCCTAAAACTGGTAACGGTAGTATGCACACGCTGAGAAAAAAAAGACTGCTGGGGGAAATTAATATAAAAGTCCCATAATCGGTTTTTAGGATAGAAGCAAGCCAACTTCAGCACTAGCAACACAGCGTTCTAACGGAAATAAAGGCTGTTTACGATAAAGTGAGCACTTTAGAAATGAACCTTAGAAAAAAGTCACTGCCCCTACACGCATATATTTTAATGGGCTCACTGAGTGACACTCACCCAGTAAACTTGGTAACGATGAATCGAAAAGTGTTATATAACCATTTGTGATAACTTAGAATTAATTCTTTCACTTTTTTTTAATGCATCGAAGTGTAGAAATGAGCAGATTTGTAAAGTATTTACTTTCTTAATAATTACTTTCTCAATAATTTCACATTTGCATTTGACCGATGCTTGAATGAAGTGATGAGGTCCGGAGTAATGATAATTTTACAAAAGGCAGAAGAATACACAAAGTGCATACAAGTAGATCTTAGGCAGGGTTTTCGAAAGGGATAATTTTGTCGTGAACAGCCTGTAGTCTAATACTATTTTAGGTAGTTATTCTACTGAAGTAACTATTTTATCTGTAGTAAAAACAGTGATCTTCTGTATTAATAATATTTTTGCAGCAGATATACTCTCAGATAGCACTAAAGCTTACACTTTCATTGGTATAATATTTAAAATATGATATTAAAAATCTCTCTATTTTCTTTTTCCAATAAAAAATTGTAAAATGGTATCGAGTATAGTGATATGGGTCTTTTGCACATAACTGTTTGTCAGTGTAATAAAATAACAAGTTTGAATCCAATAACGACTAAAGCTGCAAAAAATTGGCTTCCTTGTAGTTTCATGCTCTAACTAAAGTTGCCTTTTTTTTTTTAAATTAACATAAACCAACACATATTTTGGGCATTAATCAGTTCAAATTTGTGCTGATCAACACACTTTCTCGTCTTTGAATGATGCTTCTGTTTCAGGCATTGTACACGTCAAATGCGTTTAGACATTTAATCGGGAACCATTCGGCAAGAGCGTAGCTTCGTTATGCAAAATCGTGGGCTTCTTTGGACATCAGAGATCCGCTAACGACGATCTTCATTTCATTAGAATACTTAACATACAATTACAAGAGGTAAATGCGCAAATCCTCGTAAGCAGCGTTAGAGAGGTGTTAAAGTCAACGGTTAGCATTTTCAACACGATGTCCGTATGCCTTACGAGGCATTCATTAATATTTTCGGGTTGAAAATAATTGGACAATTCACCTCGCGGTTTCTTCACACTTTCTGAAACAAACATTTAAAAAATCACCCCATATATGGCGTGCTTATTTGTTTACTGAATGGCATGTGTCACAAGCATTTTATATTCTGTTAACATAAAATTTACTTATTTTTTATTAGATTGGTATTTTTACTTGTATTTTATCAATAAATTATATTATTTCGTTTACAATTAACATTAATAAAAAAACAGGGATAAAACACGTGTATTGGTAATGCCTAGCACGAAATAGTTCTTATGCAAAATATTGTTATACCGACTGACTGTCCTTTTGGTGTACCGGTTAAGCTTTTTTTTTTTTTGCACGGGGCGGAGGAATATCCTGGGGAAGTAGGACTTTATTAGGGCTTCAGAAATGTTAGGAGTAAATGATAATGTACTATACCTATTAAATCTTAACTTTTAGCCTGGCATGCTGAGAACAAGTCTTTCATAATTTACGAGGTTGAAATAACAGCTCGATCATAATTATGTGACTTAGCATGATTAACCAATAATTACTCTCTCCTAGGATTGTTAGTTTTACAGGTGGACGTGAGTATGACCACATTTAATGCCTTGAAATCAGCTATGTATATGACTGTAGAGATTTTACGGCACGACTAGTGGGTTCTGTGTCGATAAGTTAATTAAGGCGTGTTTAGTTATTCACAGGCACTTCGAGAAGTTTCTTATCTAGTCTGCTGGAAACGATGATTTCGTTCCATAATTTTGTCGACTTTCGAAAGCGTTAAACAAGTGCAAAACTTAACTTAGTGAAAGCTATTTAATTAAGTCTGTGCGCTCTCCATTTGATACCTCTTACGTGGAAGTCCCCAGTTACATTAAGATTACTGTTTGCTTTAATGTATTAATGTATTTTCATCGCTTTTATTCGATGTTATTAGCCCTTAGAGGCACTCTTAAATGTCGAAATGGTAGTAACAGAAACTGAAAAACTATTACTTATAATTTGTTGATTTTTCACCTACTCGTGGTGATTCTCTGTGCAAATACAACATCAATTTTATCATCTACACTGCGATGATACTTGGGCAGACTGCATTTAAGTGCATCTGGATTACTTACTCATGCCAATAAAATTAAGTACGTTGATTCTTTCGTACTAAAATGATGGTCTTTGAAGTGAGAATCATGTAGAGAAGTTTGTTAAAAAAAACATCAAAGAAGAACATAAGGTTTTTTAGATACAGCTATCCACATGAAGGTGACCCAAAAGAATGCTTGTCTTGACGTTAAAAAGTCACACCAATAAATTTTAATTTCAAGGGAGTCATTTAATCGTCTCATCGGCTCTTTTCCTCCTCGAAAGGCCATAATTTTGAAACAAATTAGACCAATAACATTTTACATAAAAATGTTGCTCTGCTTTTATATCCTGGGTTTCGCACGGATAGCAGAGATAATTCAATCCTAACTGGAGGGCAGCAACAAATTAATCTTAAATGAAGCAATGCCACTTTCAGAGAGGTTGTTGAGCAAATTATTCCCCCTTTCAAGCCCGTTTTACTGGTAAATATGACTGGACCCGGCTAAGCCCTTAGCGCAATTTGCAACGTAAGTTAACCCTAATATACTGCAAGTACTAGAGTGACCGTTCCAGATCCCTGTTGATAAGGCGCTTGATGGATGAGTACTCTGGCCAATTTTAACTTTAATGCTGGTCTGTCAATAATGCAGTGGATTTCCTACGCAGATCTTATCACAACGAGTACTTTCGTTTAGACGGCTCCATCGTACTGAAATAAAGTCTGCTTGTCATCTAATAATAACCATTAATGCGCGGGTTTGCCGTAAGTTATTTCATCCTTATAGGTCAGTAATCAGGGTAATAACACGTGATTTCCTGCACAGGAGGAAAAAAAAGTAACATCACATTTCGTACCACGTTAACTTTAACGTGAAATATAATATCCAGTAGTTGAACGCATGCTCATTTCTGTAACACTTCCTGCTCTTATATTGGTTAAGATCAGAAGCAAACACTTTAAACGGCTCGATATAGGCCTAAGTTCGGCATCTCTATGAACGCGTAACGCGTAACTCAGATCTTCAACTGAAATGTGGGCCACGTACATCTGTTTTTTTTTTTCTTTTTTTTTTCTAACTGTGAAGAGGAAACTACTTGTAAAACTTCAGCGAACGTTTATTGTTTATTTCATTCTTTCATACTCAGCCTCCCAAGAGGTTTCCAGGTATTGATGCTTTTTATTTTCTTCTGTTATACTCACGCCACCCAGCGGATTTTAGGACCTGGAGGCAACCTACAGTGTCTGGGTTCTTTGTTTGAATATTCACGACCTTTCAGCGATTTCGTTAGAACAATTTAAAAACCACTTTAATTCTTGTTTTAAAATAACTAAATTATATTATGTGCCCTGGCAAAGAAGATAAAATAAATTACGATCACTTGTAAATACTTGAGGCCATGATCGAATGTTACAATATTTTTATACTATGTTAACGGGGCTTCATTTTAATGGGGACTGGGAAGGAATGCATCCACTTTCTAGCTCCTACGAGAGCCTTACAGAGTAAATACGTTTATAATTCGGTACATAAAAAATGGAATTCTCATTCATAACACTAGCAACGTCGGCTACAGCAGCCACTTAAAATAACACAAAAAAAAGGTTTATTTACGGTGTGGTTTTCTAAAGATAGTCTCAATGAAAAGTAAAAAGTTATGATCTCATGACTTATCGTATAAGGCACCTGCCTTATATGCTCGTCAAACGGTATACATACAACTTTTACGGGTAAAAAATCTAAATAGTAAATATTGAATTAATATTTATAATTGAGCTATGTTTACGATCACTTGTGGAAGCTTGTTCAATGACAAGGGAAATGATATTTGCTATTGGTAGAGACCTGAAAAATTCGCAGTGGATTGTAGCATAGACTTCACGGTCGTATATAAACACATGCAGTTATCAACTGTTCCTTAGTTGCTTGCAGTCCTAGTACAAGGCGTTGACTGGGGCTACAGTTTATTGCATCTTTATTATTGGCTCATTCATCTCCAGCAGGTGCCAAACAATGCGTCGACCAATTGCAAAAGTAGCATGGTCATACAAGTTTGTGAATTCCAACTTGTCCCTAAATAAATCCGCGAATTTTTCAGGTCTCTAGCCATTGGTTTTTATGTATAAAATCATCGCCTGTTAGAAAACATTTTGATGGAAAATAATGACAAACCAGACTTGAAACACGCCCACGTGCATGATGCAATAAATATTAATGGTACGAGGGTCATAGCTATAATAAATATGACGGAGTGCAAAATGTATTCCTAATGTGACGGGGGTTTTAAAGTATGGTCCAGCTATCAACTAATTGCGTTATTTGAAGGTTCGTCAAAATGTCTATTAGTTAGGTTCGGCCACGGCCAAGTATAATGTTTTTATTTTCATTCACGGCTAACAAAAACAGTAATTGATTCTCTCTGGCAGTAGGGCAGTAGGGCGGAGAACTGTATATTAATGGCACAGTTTTCCGTTATAAGAACGTCTAAAACTGGAAAACGTAGGTGTGACGGGCTATATTCAGTAACGCAAACTAGGAATAAGACTAGGATCCGAAAATAATAATATTTATTTACGTGCATATAATTATTTTATTCCATATCTATTAAATTTAAAAAACGAATAATTTTAATGGCGGTATTGGGGAGGGGGGAGTTACAGCATGGCAGTTTCCTATAAAGATGTAAATAATAAACTGATATGTGTATTCGTACTAGTCTTATTAATAGTCAATAATGCAATATAATAAATGTGCACTGTTCGTACTAGTCTTATTAATAGTCAATAATGCAATATAATAAATGTGCACTGTTCGTACTAGTCTTATTAATAGTCAATAATGCAATATAATAAATGTGCACTGTTCGTACTAGTTTTGTTAATAGTCAATAATGCAATATAATAAATGTGCACTGTTCGTACTAGTCTTATTAATAGTCAATAATGCAATATAATAAATTTGCACTGTTCGTACTAGTCTTATTAATAGTCAATAATGCAACATAATAAATGTGCACTGTTCGTACTAGTCTTATTAATAGTGAATAATGTAATATAATAAATGTGCACTGTTCGTACTGGTTGGAAATATATTAAAACTTTTTGTATAATTTTTTTTACGAATTTTGAAGGACAAAAAAAGGTTAGTTTGTGGTTTGGAGCACAGCTACAGCCACGAGAATTACGTACATCGCTATGATTTTAGAAATGCGTATATTTTTTCTATTAGTTTAAATTGAAGGTTCAGGAGCAGGTTGTTCACGTCTTAATGAATATCTTTCGTCGTTTGAGTTTGAGTTTCACATGACATCTGTTGAGTACCTCTAATGCTTGTTCCCCGTATAGGCTGTTCACTATAAAGTGAGCACTTTTTACGGCCCTTCCAAAAGGAATTAATCACTAATAAATATATCTTATTGCAGCCTCGGGCATTACGTTTTGAGGATGGTGAAATGTAGATACTGTGTTAATTGGTCCCGTTACAAATTTTATATTAAAAAGCAGCAGGGAGATGGACATTGGATGAAAGGAAAAATTGAGGAGGGCCTTAAAAAGCGCTCACTTTACCGTGAACGGCATATATGAATGAATGCACGTAAAAAAACTCACTAGATTTTACAGCAAATTATTAGCATTCAAGGCATTGTAGTACTTGTAGGGCAACTGGAGGGTGCGAAATACGTCAAGAAAAAGTGGTGAAACTTTACTAGTTCTCAGCAAACGGCATCTATTTTTAACATCCGTGAACTACTTCGTAGGTGTCCGGCGAAGAAATGACGAGTGCTTTATTGCCACGGGCGAGAGGGGACTACGTATCTTTACTGCTGATCTACCTGTACGCCGACGTCATAACCCAACCACCGGACGAGGGAAGAGAACATCTTGACAATTAATCTCTCTGCGCGCGACCGTTCTGCGCATCGATTCAGCGCGGAGAAAGACCAGTGTTTGCACACGTGAACGCTCTCCAAACAACAAACACAGCGCACTGGAACGAACACATGTGGTTTTACGACTAGCAAACAGGCGGGTTGGCCGTGCGTCTAAAATATTGTCTGCTGTCGATTGCAATCAGAACAGAACTTAGACTTATAGTTCTGTTGGTGATCATTGCAGCGAATATAAGAGTGCACTTCGTTTACCCTAAGAGCGAATCGCCTACACCGTTTGTCGTGCTGCGTTTATCTAAATTGCGTTTAGCCTAACTTTAGGGCAAACGAAAATAGGGTAAATGCAACGCCGCCGAATATAAAAATGCAATACAGTTCATAGTGGACCTAACATTTTAAAATGTGTATCTTTCGAGCTCTTTTTATACGGAGGTTTAATTTGGAACTGTCTAGTTAGTTTTACATTATTAAACAACATATTGACTGCTGTGCAGTTCCGTCTGTTCCATTGCTCAGCTCTATATTACATCAAGTTAGTTTTACATTATTAAACAACATATTGGCTGCTGTGCAGTTCCGTCTGTTCCATTGCTCAGCTCTATATTGCGTCAAGTTAGTTTTATATTATTAAACAACATATTGACTGCTGTGCAGTTCCGTCTGTTCCATTGCTCAGCTCTATATTGCGTCAAGTTAGTTTTATATTATTAAACAACATATTGACTGCTGTGCAGTTCCGTCTGTTCCATTGCTCAGCTCTATATTGCGTCAAGTTAGTTTTATATTATTAAATAACATATTGACTGCTGTGCAGTTCCGTCTGTTCCATTGCTCAGCTCTATATTGCGTCATCGCCTCTCCGTTTCCGCAGGATATCGGTCCACGTCAAAACTGTAATGTAAGGTGGCCTCTTCAATCGTGTGTATGTATGCCGGACGTTGTGGTTAATTCAAACAATCGCTCAGGGCTTACGTTATTTATTCCTGTAGATACCTTCACCACGAATATGGCTGATATGTATTTACTTGTCACAGTTGGTAAATTAACGTCGTTTAATAAATTGTCGACACGGTGCCTCTAAAAATACCGCTTCAAATCTAACTCTCATACAAAACTGGCCAAATTATACACATGTAAATTTAGTTAAAGCTGTTCATGATAGGGTGAGCACTTTTAAAATCAACTTTATAAAGATGTTACTGCCTCTGCTGGCATAAATTTTAACGGGCGTAATGAGTGGCATTTGTCCAGTAAAGTTGGTAACGATGGAGGGGAAAGTAGCTCCATATATTCAATTCGAACAAAAAGTGTTAGGTAACCATTTGTGATAATTCACATTATTTCTCTCCCTTTCTGTAATTTTGAATGCATCGAAGTGTAAAAATGAGCAGACGTGTACAATATTTAAATTTCTAATCATTTTACAGTTTCACTTGACCGACGAATGAATTAAGTAATGATGCCTATCGCGATCTTAATTTTACGTAAGGTGGTATAACACTCGATGTGTATACAAGTATATCCTACGGAGGGCTTTCAAAAGTGCTCATTTTACCGTGAACAGCCCATAGTCTACTGTACCGCAGCATGCAGTTCCTGCGAAAATGTTCGCCACTGCCACAGAAACAACAGCATCTTAAAAATAATAATTATATATATATATATATTGGTATTGTAATGTTTTCTGTATAAACCAGTACTGTAAACAATTTTCAGAATTTTATAACACAAATGTCATAGTATGGTTTATACTGCTGCCATCAAAACAGATTTAAGAAAGTTACTGCTATCGGTTCTCCGTTGATATTTCTCAAAGCAGAAGAAGACAAACGTACATGCTGCCATTCTTCATACGCGGTAAGGAATGGGCTACAGGTATAGCCACGAGTATTTCACGAATTCATTTGGAGGCTAGATAGACGCCAAACGCACATTTTTTTTTTTTAGCTTACTGTTGTGATTGGACAACAGTTGTTTAGACACGCCCCGTTAAACTGTGAGCCAGTAATACGCAGGAAGCAGTACTGCGAGCGAGTGTCCAACAGTCCTGTACATAGGCCTCTCTTGATCACAGCAACCAGTAAGCAAAGGTAATGTCTCGAGTGTATAGAGGGTTATCCAACCTAGCTTGATGCCAACTCAATCCGCGGAATACTTGGGGCTCTAGCTATAGGACGTGACTAAACACGTTTGCTGGCGGTTTATTATGTGAGACTACGTTAGTAAATAATTACCAACCGCTTTCAAACTTTATTTTTTTATTAAAAAAATGTTGACCGAATATTCTGGAATATGTTTTAAAATTCGTCACTGTTAGGTCAGAGTGCCTGGGTTTACGAATTTTGACCCCTTATTTAAACTTGCTTTTCAAAGCTGGACCACAGAGCGAATTGATTCAAACTGACGAACTGGCATGGCGGTTAATTTGGTGTGGGCATACTCATTTTCTGATTGGTTGCACGAGGTTCTGGGAACGGGCTTTGTATCTGATTGGCTATCGCGTGCCGCGAAATGTGCCCTATTGGCGAAGAGCGTTCCAACATTTTTCTGGGTAGAGAGGCCATTCTGATGTATTGTACGGATGGAGTTTTCGGTATAGGCCCTAAGTGGCTATCTCACGTATTTATTCTTATCCACTCTATGATTGGTTAATGCTACTATATAAAAATAAGGAATATAATTTTTTTAATGCTTTGTTTCATTTCCGATTCTAAACGAATCTTAATATATTTCACTCTACATTTTTGTTACATGTTTAAAGTTAATGCATTTAATTTTGAAAAATAACGTGCCCAAAGCCGTCCCAGAGGCATATATGTCTGGACAGCTTTTACACAATATAATTTATTTTCACAATTTTATTGCGCTTTAAAGTGTTACAATTAAAAAAAGTTATGTGGCTGAAAATTACAGTCCTTTGATCAGCACATCTTCGAACGACTGAACCCGTCAAAAATTAAAATAAATCTTAGCTGATCATGTGCGAACAATGTTTGATGAAATCTGAAGACATTTAAAGTTTTTTTCAGATACACGGATACGCTAGTGAAACATACCGTCCAACTTTCTTTGGGGAACCTTGTTTGAAGCAGTTGGTCGGGAATACTGGACAGTGTAGCATAATAATGAAGGAAATCTGAAAATTTCATTGTTGTTCAGAACAAATCTGGCATGGATGTACAGTCATTGTTCGGATAGTGTTTAACATGACCTCACAAGAACACCACAGCGCAGTAACAATGATAATGCTATTGACAGAATTTCTTTCTTTTATAGCCACTCAAAGGGACATGACTGATTGTAAATCCTTTTCTACGATAAAGGACATTTGATTGGGTCAATATCGGCTCGGGTCCCCATTGGCTGATGACCGGCCAATAATGAACGCTGTAAAGTACAAGGTAGTGTCCGGTGTTCTATGGACCAATAGGACGATGGAGAGTCTTAACACAGACACCAATAGAACCTGTGTTCTTGTAGTAGTGGATTTAGATGACTCACTTCTAATTAGTCTTAAGTGCCAGTAAATATGTGCAGACCTCAATGTGTTAAGCCCCACCTGGGCGTTTTATGAGAGTATGCCACTGCTGTAAACAGTTTACAGAAGGTATTTCACTCGCAGTCGGACAGTGATTTTCGTTTATGGAAATTCGAACTGATGTACGCAATGCAACATTCAACGCAGACAAACCTTGGTGCATGCGCATCATCGTAAAGGCCGTTCACGGTAAAGTGAGCACTTTCAAAAGTGCTGCTTAAGATCTACTTGCATGCACATTGTATATTCTTGCAACATATACAGAATGCTCGAAATCCCCCTTACACACTTCTAGGACTTGTAGAGGGGACTGAGTAGACGATCTTCTGAATAGGGACCCATGTCCGGAAACATACTGTTACCGTGTTACAGTCATTTCAAATAAAGTGTTTCACGCGCCCACTTCTGCATGAGTAATTTAATTAGCAATCAAATTCATTAAGTAACAATGTCAAGGGAACAATAAAGAAACGTATTAATTTACCACAATAACATTTTTGTCTACAGTTAAACGCAGCAATCAGTTTCTGTCTTCTGCAAAGGATGTGTAGCATACGGTACTGATCCACTACAACAGCGGCTCTATGTGGCGACCACCAACGTCGTTGCACACATTGTCCCTACAGATCGTGTTCTTGTACACTCGCTCCATCACACCTGGAGTCCCGTCAATATGTTGTACAGCGACCATAACTCGTGCCAGCAGATCTTCCTCTGTCTCTATAGGAGTCTCGTACACCAGACTCTTCATATGACCCCACAGGAAGTAGTCCAGTGGAGTTAAATCCGACCTTTCCCTCAGTGGAAGTGGACGAGTGATACACCTGATTTGAAATGGTTGTAGCACAGTAATGGTACGTTTCCGGACATAGGTTCCTATTCAAAAGATCGTCTACTCAGTTTCCTCTACAAGTCCTAGAAGTTAGTAAGGGGAATTTCCGAGCAGCCTGTATACAATTAACGTTGCTATGGGCCTGAACACTTTATTCATGTGCGAGAAAAGAGAAACTGTTAAATTATCTACAAGTAGATATTTTTACTAATTTGCTTATTGTTACACTTACATGCATTGAAATATCAGAAAGCAGATTGAATTATTTCAGTATTCACAAATTTAATTCGGCGCTAAGACGTGGAACTACTTTGCCTCAGTTGTTGCCAACTTTAATGGTTGCACGACAGTGAGCCTGCACGTTGAAATTCACGCAGGTAAGGACAGTGATATTTCTCAAAGGTTGTTTTCAAAACTGCTCACTTTACGATGGACTGACTTCAAGGAAATAAAGAGCGGCAGCTATACTCCCTGTAGACAGTGTGTCGAGCCTACACGACGTATAGTCCATTCACGGTTACTTCAGCCTTTTATGAAGCCGTGCTAGTGTTCTACTTCTAGGATATTCCTCCACCTCCGTGCAAGTTAAGCTTAACAAGTCTGGAGAATTACACCAGAGGGACAACGCACCACATTCGTGCGCAATCAGTTGTAATGATATTTTGTATAAGAACTGTTTCTCACTAGACGTTACCAACATACCTATTTTCTCCCTGTTTTTTAATTATAATTATTTATCAATGAAGCATTATAATTTATAGATAAGGTGTTAATAACATCTCAATTGAACAGGAAAAAGAGTAACTTTTATGAACACAAGTATAAAACACTTGTGATACAGGGCGAATTTAGGAAATAACTAAACACGTCGTACATGGGGAGATTTTTCAAAGGTTTGATTCAAAAATGCCGAAGGAACCGTGAATGGACTATAGCATAATGGTAAGTACGCAGTGGCGAAATTGCGCGGCGATAGTTTTGATGCAGGCGTACTCATTCTGTGATTGGCTGCAGCATGCTGCGAAAGGTTGCCTATTGGCTGGGCTGCCGGCTGGCGAGAAGGATTCCAGTCGCCTCTGTAGTGTCAAGCACCCTGCGGCCAAGTGAAGGTCGCCTGCATGTTCGCTGACCTCGCGCAGTTCGCGGGACTTGCATGGCTGTATTTGTGTTACGGTAACTTCGACAGTCATCGTGCAATCTAAAAAAAAGTTTATATTTTTACAAGAAAAATCCTTGGAAACCTTTAAAACTACAAAGAGTTTTCTTGTAAAATCTGCGAAACATTTATTTTTAATATTACAAATGATAACCTTGTATTACAATTGACAGTATTGATAAAAGTAAAAATTGATTTTCTAGAAATTAAACGAGGTAAATTGACAACAGAGAATAACTAACAAATATTTATTTCGGAACGTAATTTACGGGGTGGGGGGGGGGGAGAAAGGAATTTTGCAATCATGGGAACTAGAAACCACACTCTTTGTATTATTAGCCGGCACCTTTAACCACAAGTCCAACTTGACTTACGAACATGAAGCAGGCCTATATTTTTACAGTAAATATAACTGCAAGTTCCCACAACATATTCATGAATTTATTTGGTTAAGAAAAATAGGTAGTATATTTATATTAATTGTAAGGGTTCTATTGTATAGTTAAGAAATTTGGGTGACTCGTAAAAACGAGGTATTGAGAGCCGTTTTAAGAACTCTGTGTAGATAATAAACATTTACTGTTAACGAATAATCACGATTCATTATGATTATTTGAGTTTTGTTAAGTGTTTTTTACGTTATTAAAACTTGCAATAAGTTTCTTTTTGCACGCAGCTACGTTTTACATAACCCGTAATTTTTGCATAAACAGCTATATACAGTTTTACGTTGCTGAGTGTCCGCCATCTTGCTGAAGTTCGTGGAAATGGGTCAGTACAGTACAAACATTTCTTGAGGTATATTACAATCACAGCCTTTGTAGTTTTACAAGAGAAATATTTGTACTGTTACAAACATTTGTAAAATTACAAATAATTTCTCAGATAAAATACACATTTTCTGCAGCGTGTCTTTGTGTTAAGAAGAATACAGTACGTGTAATTCTGTACGAACTGGTGGAGTGGTCTGGAGGGTTTTGGGCGGCTCTTGACATCGTGGTCTTGACAGGCGAAAAGGGTGGGACGAGGTGATTATGGAGAAGCGCCGGAATGTAAGGGCTGAGGAAACGGAAGTTCTCCGAGAAAACCCGCCGACAAGCGGCATCGTCCAGCACGTTTCCTGCGTGCGAAAATCCGGGAGTGAGCCCGCTGGTAATCGAACCCGGTTCTTAGAGCTAGTGAGTTTTCGCGAAAGAAATTTGATTAGTACACGGTAAACTTCAATACTATAAGCACCCGCCAGCAGTTTGTCCACTGCTTATTGGCTGCTGTCTGCTCGAGAAGGTGTTTTCATATTTGACTCAGAATTCGGTAACATCGGCACGGCTCCTACGTGATTCGTGTGCAGACAGTTAACACGTGTCATAAAGTAATTCAGTGAATCAAGATACTCAAACGACCCTACAGTGTTTTTAAATATAACTTGTCTTGAAATCTTTTTGCGAAATTTCACTGCCCATACCGGTTCTCTTTGAGGAAGGCGAGTAGTCTAAACACTAAACTACCGCGGCCTCCTGTACCAACAGGTACATAGTGGGACATTATGTCCGCAGACTCTGAAAAACTACACCGTTAAAGGACTGTCAAAGATACTGCATTGTTAGGGACCTGCATAATCTGCGTTATTTTTTTGCCATCAAGTTACAATTCACAGTACTATGTATACTCAAACCGGCATCGTTTCTCCATTGGCTGCTACCCAGATGCGAAGTCGCCTCCTTTCTGACTGAACCGCACATGATTGGAGCACACGATTGTGAAGTGTTCGTTTACTGGTGCAGATTTACCGGGGTGTGTCAAATAAAGCTTGGTCAAATGACAAAAGTATTGTAGGGGTGAAAGTTTTTTAAGTTTAAACTGTCCTCAAATAATGATGCGAATTTTTAATGTCTCTATGAATTATGCACTTTTGAGTTCAGAATACACCAGTCAAATCTATGGGGAAAGTAAAGCTGCGTTTCTCCGTGCGTTGGTGAATACGTAACTTCTGCAACATGGAGAGGAGTTTACTGTCATATTTTGTAACTAATAGCGACCACTTTCAACACGTGTGTTGCGTCAAATAGGGATCTTCAGCGTTACACGTAAACAGAATTCCAAACACTCCTTTCAACTGACAATAGTCTACACTAAAAATCTCAATGTTGAAGCAGTCTCATTTATTCAGACACTATGTGAATGAATGCAGTTAAAAAAAAAATGCAATTTAATTTGCTGTGTGAAATTTTCAGGCTGTAATTTAAAATTTAAGTCTAACATTTACCATTAATCAAAGTAAGAGAAAAAGTTACAATTTCAGGTTTTAACATATTTTATGTAAGGGTCGCGTGTAATGAAACACACACCGAGAACTGTGATTTACATTTTATTTTACGAACAAAAATTTTCGCCAACTTGTGTGATAGGTCCCCAGACCTGTTTTAGGCTATGTATCAGGGAATATTTATTTTCTTTGTAGTATCCGTCTGCCTGCGATAGAAAAAGAACGCACGTAAGTTAATTTTCTTCTTCCCGAATAGAATTTTTTCCGCTCCACCTATTCCGCTGTTTCATTTTTTTTTTTTTTTTTTTACGAGGTTTGTAAAATTACTTGTTTCCTGTGGTCTGTTGCTTCGCTCCAACCGCTGGAATTCTTGATCAAACCATTTTCTAACACGACTCGACACATCCACGGACAATTCAATCGGCTTTGAAAAAGTGGCGGTAGGTTTTCTGGCAGGATTTTCCACGCAGCATTATTGTTTCCCAGTTTCATTATCTTCTTCTGTGGATGTAGCTACCTTTATTCTCTTCACCGGCCACTGCCTTTTCTTTACAACGAAGTTTTACTACAATGTTCTGGGGGGAAAAACAACTGCAGCTGCTACAATGTTATAAGCTCCATGGTCGGCGATAAAAGCAATTTAAAACCATCAATTATTAATGGCCTCAGAATGAGGTTTAGCAGATCTCAAAGCTTGAGTTAGTATTTGCATATTTGTGCATGTTAATATGCACGATAATGTTCAAATAATACAAAATAATATTACTAAATATGTTGCTGGAATTTCTTATGAAGGCATCTGAATTTTAGTGTAATTTCAAAGTTGTAAATTTTATTTGCTGGGAGAGTTAGCAATTTTAATATCATATGTCCTATTGTAGAATTTTTGATTAAAACTTCTGTATACAGGCATTTCTAAGTGAGAGAATAAAACTACTCGAAAACTAAGCATTTCTTTTGCCTTTTAACGGCTTAATCGATTAAAAAGGCATATACTATAGCTCAAATACGATTAAACCGGTATCTAAACTATTCGGTGCTCAAATAGTTCGTCGTAGTGAGTGAAATACCAACTCACGTCAATTTTGGTACATTATACGATTTTTTTTTTAAGCAGCCCCTTGTATGCTGTACGACTGGTGTACCATACATGAAGAAAGGAACCAAATACATGAAGTAGCAAATGGAAATATTCCAGGAGCTAATATTGTCCAATAACACGGCTTATATTACGAATTGTACAAACTAAACTCTCCCAAGTTTTGTATAGAAACGTTACTACGAATTATGAACAAGGTCACACTGTAAGTAAACATTTTAATATGAGTTATAAATATTCTATTATTAGAGATGATGGTTTTTCGCGGAAAAAGTTGACTGTTTGCTAGGATTTAATCTACCATGCATATGCCCGACAATCTTCTTTCTTTATTGGCTATCATGCATGTATGAAGCTACTACCCCATTTCACTGGGCCAATAAGGATTCCGATATATATTATAAGGCTATATGTTGGCTAAAATAATTTTCTCGATTTTCCATCATCTCTAACTATGATATATCACATTATCTTATTGAGATAACAGCAGTAGTAACAGTAACAGTGGTATTGCTAACGATAGGATTTATTTTTATATAGCCACTCAAAGGGACGTGATTGATTGTAAATCCTTTTATACGATGAAGGACATTTGATTGGTTCAATATCAGCTCGGCTCTCCACTGGCTGATGACCAGCCAATAACGAACGCTGTAAATACAGGGTGTATTCGGTGCGACACCAACAGAACCGCTGTTCTTGCAGTAGTGGATACAGGTGAGTCACTTCTAATTTGTCTTAGGTGCCAGGTAATTGCGTGCAGACCTCAATGTGTTAACTAGCATAAACTTAGATCTAGAAAAAAAGACAAGGCAACCATGTCTCACATGGAATACAAATACAGAACATCGAAGCGTAAAAACGCCTTAATGACCTCGACTATGAAGGTCACCGTGGTTTTCCTTTAGGTTTCGTGCGGTGACGGACTCTGCATTCAAGCTTGAATGCTCACGTCAGTTCGTTCTGTAGGCGAGGATGAAACAAACAGCGCAAACAACTGCTGTTTGTGACGACAGGGTGCCAACTAGAGTCCAAGGTCTCGCCAGCATGCTAACTATTGCTCTGAAGAATACCGTATGCAGATTCCATGGTGCAACTGCTTCACAAAGAGCGTTGGGTGAAAGGTGCGCCACATATGGTACAATTAAAGAGTGTAAAACACGAAACAGTTCAAACTTGCCCAAAGGTGTAGTCATGCAAAGCTGCATTGGATTAAGTGACAAGTTGCGTGATAAATCCATTGAAGTAACTTAAAAACATTGTGTTCCAACTCCCGCAATCGAATTGGCTTCGTAGCAGGCAAAAAAGCCCAACAGTAATTTTAGAGAACGTTGTGTGATACTGAGTACAATTGAGTCGTGCTCAAATTGCACCGAGTAACATTTAAACACCTGTAAATATCACTGATAATTTTTTTAATTTAAAATTTTAATTTAATTTGAATAATGTTACTTCCACAGAGGAAACCTTGTACTCACATAAATTGTGATGCGGGTTATGGTAAAAGACAAAGAAAAATATATTTAAAAAAAAAATTCTGCCTAACTATTTTGTCTAAACACTTTATTTAACTGCTACATTTAGGATTTAATTAATTTATTTATACACGGCTTAACTGACGAGATGAGTGAATGCAATGGTGCAGTGGTAAGAAGAGGCAGCCACGATGTATTATTTATCTGTAAATTATAATAGTCCAATATAACTGATATGAATAAAAACAGAGAGCTGTGTGTGTTGGTAATGACTTTAATAAATAGTTCTCATGCTAAATATTATTAAACTGAGTGCCCACGAATTCGGTGCATTGTCTTCTTGGGGCAGTTTTCTAAACTTTGTTAAGCTTTGTTTGCACGAGGCATAGGAAAAGCCTGAATGTAAAACTTCAGCAGGACTTCAGGATATATGTAAGTAACCATGAACGGACAATAACAGCGAATCAACTTATGATTATACGGCGCAGGCACTCAATAGGTAACAAAATAGAAGTGGAATGGCGTAGCTCCTTCTTTGATTTTTGTGTAGCCATTTACTGATTTTCTACGCGAGGCTCTAGGAAAGGGCCTTGTTTCTGGCTGGACTGCATGATGCGAAATATTCTCCGTTGGCTGGTCTGCCTGCTTGCAGGTAGGTAGACAGGTAGGGCTTAGTGCCTCGTTGACAGCGAGTTAATTAGAGGGGAAGCAAGTTTCTCGGAGAATCCGGTTTATGGGGAAATAGTAATCCTTAGTCCTTAGAAAGGAACCATCCCAGCATTCGTCTGGAGTGATTTTGGGAAAACACGGTAAAGGAGAATCAGGATGACCGGACCAGGAGTTGAACCTGCGTCCTTCCAAAAACGAATAGTGGTTTACCACTGCACTCTAAAATCTGAATCGGTGATTTCACTCAGCAGTAATTCTTCAGGCACTGAGCTTCTACTTACTGACGAATCAGTGGAATGCACTGAGGTTTTACTGCCAGGCAAGTGTATTTCATTAGAAATCACTAGAAATCACGTTCTGATAACCGAATACCGACAACATAATTAATCAGTAGAATTTCACTGATGAAAGTGGAGTAGCTTGAACAGAGAACTGCAGACAAATTCCCTATTTGGATCTATTTTAACTGTGCACGACATCGATCGGTGGCTGTAAGTAAGTTAACAGTCTTTGATTGGCGAATGGTATTATCGCATGGTGCTAGTCAGTGAAGCCATATTGCTACCATGTGCGGATGTAATTTGTGTTATAAGCCGCTGTTCAACTACTGTACTCTTAAATATTCTGTGGAGCAGGTCTGGCCATCTAAGATGAATAAATAAAATAGCTTCTCTTCTTCTCCACGCCCCTCCCCCAATAACCCTATCATCGCGGATGTTGTTTAAACTCTCGCGAGGCGTAGAAGAACAAGTCGGAGAGGAGACGATGGCTCGACAGTGTACGGGGTCAAAGGGCAGATGGTGTATTCTGATCACGGCATCTGCCTCGCGGAGGAAGCAGGCACCACAGCACGGAGTCTCGACATGCTGGCTGCTGGAGAGAAGTGGAGAAGGGGTGAGAGGGATCACGGTGGAGATGAGGCCAAAGACGATCGGGGTGTCGGTTCTCTGTCATCTCCCCCCCCCCCACACACACACACACGCACAGCCTCCGTGATGATGATTACAAGTCGCGCAGCATCTCGCCCGCGGGACGCGGCCTTCGTGGTGGGCGAGCAAAATTGTTCCAGAATCTTCTTGCTCCCTCTACTAACACTCTCAAGCCTCCTGGCACTTCCTCGCGACATGTTGCGAACATATATTTGCAGGCGGTCGTGCGGATGCGCTGTACCTTGCCTCCTGCGACACTTGTGTTCTTGGGGCGTGCTTCCCGACACGTTACGTACAACGCTGCGATCGGCCTCTGGTTTACATTCGTGCACTAAGGATCGACTTAGCTAGTCTGCAGAAAGCATGCGTCTTCAGGTTATAATTTTGCATTCATAATAATTACTGACAATGTACGATTAAATTTTACGAGATGTTCAATATTTTTGTGACGTGTAATTGTGTATTATCTACTTGTTGTAAAATATCGAGAGAACATATTTAAAATTTTATCAATAAGTTTCTGCTTTTTTGCAAGCAGGAAATAACTAACAGTGAAAATTGAATACAAAATAATTAAACATTTAGTTAATTTTAAATGTTCTATAGTCAAACATTTCCAATAATAACTCTGAGACTGAAATTACGACACGAGAACGACGAATTTAATGCAAAATAAATTAAGCATAGCCTTACAAATACAGATGTGTGTAGGCTTTTCATGGTAAAGTGAGCTCTTTTCAGGCAGTACATACATTTTCCTTACTGCCATTATTTATCCTTTAAGCACCTTTCTAAATAAATATTACCATGTAAGTAATAAACACAGTGGTTATGTAACCGCGCTCAGAGGATAACGTGTAAGGCTAAAATAACATATATTTATTGACTATTGTTCCAAATGAGCGGACTTTCAAAAGTGCTCACTTTACAGTGAATAGCCTATAACAACCGGTTATACAGCGAACTCGAACCACACACGCCAGCAAAATGGTGTTACTGGCCGGGAGAATTTTTGGAACGCTGCCAACCAGCGCCTGTAGACCTACCCGCTATCCGGTAGCCCAGAACAGGGAAACTCAGTTTACAAGCAGGCCGCGGAGTCAATCAATGAATGGTTACGAACTCATCAAAGCTATACGCTTTTCGCGTTTTTTTTTTTTTTCAGTTAAACGTTTGAATAATCGCCTCATATACAACGCGTTTGTTTGTTTTTTAAATGTGGTAATAATCAAAAGCGTACTGGACGTCTGTTAACATAAACTTATCTTTACTTTTTGTTAAACCAAATACTTACTTATATTTTACCTTTATTCATTATAATTCATTTATAATTAATATGAGTAAACACAGGAAGAAAATTGATGTGTTGGTAGTGCCTATAGGTTGTTCACGGTAAAATGAGCACTTTTGAAAGCCCTGCTTAAGATCTACTTGTATGCACGTTGTGTATTATACCGCCTTATGCAAAGTTAACATTGCCACGGGCTTCATCACCTTATTCATGCGTCGGTCACGCGAAACTGTGAAATTATTAGAAAAGTAAATATTCTACAAATCAACTCATTTCTACACTATGCTGTATTTAAAAAGCAGAAAACGAAAGAAATAGTTTATCAGAAATGGTAGCCTATCGCTTGTTATTCGACGTTAAGATATGGCACTACTTTCCGTCCATCGTTACCAACTTTACTGGGCGCATGTCAGTCAGTGTGCCCGTTAAAATATATGCAGGCAGGGGAAATGTTTTTTATAAGGTTGACTTCGAAGATGCTCACTTTAACGTGAACAGCCTTCAGAGAGAAATAATTTTTATGTAAAATGTTATTAAAGTGAGGGAGCGTGAATGCGGTGTGTTGTCCCTTTGGTAAAATTTCCCACACTTAGTAAAGCTACTTGTTTATATGAGGCGGAGGAATATCCTAAAAGTAGAACTTTACCAGGGGCTTCAGGAAAGTTCGAAGTAACTGTGAATGAACTGTAACTGCTGCGCCATTTATGCTCTGTGTACTTATCTTTTCTGTGGATGGATGCACTTGGTTGGTACGTGGCCGTCGCGGACAAAGAATTATGAAATGAAAATCATCGTTTGGAACCGTTCACATGCAAAAAAAAAAAAAAAAAAAAAACCTGCGCATGGCGGCGGAAAGCTGGCTACTGCAACTTCATCTTCGTCTTATCTGCTGCTCACTTGTCCACGCAGAAGTTATCAGGTAAGCCGAAACATGTCAGTGGTGCTCTGAGTTTGAGGGTTGAATATTTAGCATTTGTAATGATTGGTTGGATGGGCATTTTGTCTCCTACCGAAATATAATTAGTCTTCGGATTATATAGCCTACATATATACGCATACATATAGTATGCATTAATATACATATATATATGCATACATATAAATATACGTCTTTGTAATTATGTATAAGAAGAAGTTTCCAATAAAACTAATAAGGCTGCTTTACTCTCTCTACATATGTATACGAGTAACTTTGATGAAGTAGGCCCTACTCTAATATTTAGGTAATATAAAAATGTGAATCAGAATGAAATATTTATTATTCCACTAGCTGATCCCGGTGAAATACATTCTTCAGCCTCTTTCTTATATATAATGAATATTTAAATTTTATATTTGGGATCCCCTTCCAATTATAAACCTAACCTACCAAATTCAAAGCTCAAAGAAACAATTTATTTTAGATCAACAAACATTTCCTGCAAGTATGAGCAAAATCGGCCCATAAATATAGAAGTTAGATTCCAGCTCCACCTATCGGAATGAAACATAACTAAGACCCTTACTCACCCCTCAATAACATATGGCGTGAATATGGTTTCAATTGGTTGAGTGGTTTGTCAGTTATGATGCGGTTTAGTCACGCACAATGGATTTTATATATAAAGATTAGTTTGAAAGTAAGTGTCTGGCTGAATTTAACAAAAAAGTTTGCATTTCCTACGTTTGTAATACTTGTTTCCCAAATTTGTGGTGGGCATCAATTGGTAGTTTCCCGGGATATGACATGAAAGTGGCACTAGATTACAAAATGACGGGCAAAATAGGCTCAGTGTAAACACAATTGATGTTTGTTATATAAGCTACAACCAGCATACCAAGTTTGGTTGAAACTGATTACATAATTTCATAACAGTATTACAGTAATAAAACGTATATTTGACTGCCATTTCGAAAATAAGTACCTGACCCACATAAAACATATCAGTTTACACGTCATACTATGGTGTTTCTTGTTTGGAAAATTTGGGAAGAACCGGCTGGATTTTTTTCCCGAGAAAAGACACAAACATTTATTATTAATATGACGCTATCTTAAAAAATTATGGACAGAACTTGGCATGTTTTAGCATATTTGATACTCGTAGTTGATACTTTCAGCGTACCATGTTTAGTCTAAATTAGTGAAACTGTATGGTATATATACCAAAGTAACCTAAAATATTTATATCGCCGCCATTTTAAAAGCATGTACGTTACCCATTTGATTTACATATGCTCACATGAGCTGCCATAGTGTTACGTGCATACCAAATTTTTGCAGGAAACGGTTGAGTAGATTCCGAGTTATAACATAAAAGTTTTATTTTTTCTAGTAGTGCAATATTCCAAAGGTTGTGCCAATATTATCTTCTACTAAATTCAGTGTTTATAGGGATGCACTGTAGACATTGAAAATTTGGTTTAAATAGGTTATATGATGCCCTAGGCAGCGCCTTAAAATTTAAGCGTCAATTAAAAAATAAGTACTTAGCATAGTCGAAAACCATGAAAGTCTGATGTCCTTATGTATATTGAGTTGGTGAACTCCGTTTTACAGGTTCAAAAGTTTCTAGGAGGACAAGCACAGACACACGCGTAACATACATACACACACACACAGGAAAGTGATATCACAAGCCGATATTTACTTCCGAAAGTAGACTAGAAATATATAGCATTACTTACAATCCACTTGTAGCACTGTAAATGCGATTTTGACCGACTCACCTGAAACAAAAAGAAAAAAAAAAGATTAGCCAATGTTTACATCCCAAAAAGTTTTAAGTGTGACGTAATCTTAAAATATAAATCAATTAAAATACATACACAGAAATTGATGCAAACAACTAAACAACATAGCAAGTAGATGAAAATACATGTGAAATTGCACGAACACGGGTTTAACGGAGATTGAGGCTAAGTAACTAATTAATACTATTAATAAAATGTTGGTTGCATAATCCCTAAGTTAGTAAAGCAATAAGTTACCTACATAGCTAATGAGCCTACTTTCTTCTACATGGATGGAAATAATTTTTAAGAAGTTTTTAAGTTTTCTGCCTTATCAAGCGTGGGGCCACGGAGTGTAATGCTGGGCTCACAACCATCTGTCACACCCATCAGTCGCCCGTCCGTCCGTCAGTCAGTCATCCGTCTGTTTTTTGTCCGTCCGTTGAAAGCGACTCACGACAATCCGTCGTCCGTCAATCCTTCTGTCCGGCAAAATTTCAGAGTGACATTTTAACATCGCGATCTTTCTTTCGCAGAAGGAAAATTTCAGTTGAAATACATTTTCAAGCGAGAAAAATTTTTTGCGAAATAGTTTTGTTACGTGATAACAGTTATTACTAAATTATTTTTTAAGTTTTAACTTCCCGAATTTACCACCAAGGAAAATAAACACACATCCACCGCCTGGCATTTTATTTCTAAGTGCGTATTCGCGTCTACAGAATGTCGTCAGTCGGTCCGTCGAAACTTAAAGGTCGAAATATATTTGACGGAAAGAAAAAAAGTTGCCTTGCGATTGGTCGAAGATCACGTGACCGCCTGGCGGAAGGGCGGCTGGCGGATGGTTGTCGCGAGTCCACCTTAAGGCGATCTGGCACTTGAAATCCGTTACAGCGTGTCTGAAAAAAAGAGTTTTTTTGCCGAAACTATTAAGCGTGTGTCCCATGTGTCTATCTTATAAAAGAAAACACATTCCGGACGATGGCTGAATGGTACTTCCAAGACCTTACGCTCATTGGAAACGTGCATACCTCTCAACACACTTCAGGCACTTCAGATTGCCATATCTCGAGATACACGAACCGGATGCACGCGAAGCTACGATAGGGATATGCATACCTCTCAACACACTTCAGGCACTTCAGAGTGCCATATCTCGAGATACACGAACCGGTTGCACGCGAAGCTACGATAGGGATATGCACTGGACTTTGTGCTACAGTCGCGTCCAATAAAATTACAGCATCGCCATTTAAACTCACGTTCAGACGAGTCGCCGATGGAAAGAGACTGCACGGGAGTTGAGCGTATTGAGCGTAGAGACGATATAGCTCTACACGCGCAGGCCGGCGTCGCCCGTATCGCTTCATCGATTTTTGCCTCACCCACACAAACACACCTTTTTTTTTTTTTTTTTTTTTTTTTTTTTTTTTTTTTTTTTTTTTTTTTTTGAAACAGTCACCTTTAAAACTGATGTATTGAGGGGGTAGTATCCACTCCATTTTCGATTTTTCTTACAAATCTTCGAAATGAAAATTTATGACCAGACATAAAAAAAATCGAAGCTAGACATGACATAGAGGACTACGGCGAATTTTGTGAGATCTGTGTTTTCAATTATACGTTTTGTCACTTACGAAAACGAAAGTATTATTGTTACGTGTCGCTGGTCTGACAGGCGCGCGATAATCAGACAAGGAGTTTAACTTACAAAGGCTAGCAACAGCGCATTCGTTCGCATATCGTCGTGATAAACCTCTCCCGACTTGCACGCTCCTGACCTTCAACAGACTGAACTTCTGCGTTTATTTGAAGGAATGTTCTAGTTGAATGCCCTAGTTTTCTTAAGTTTAACTCGGGGTGCGGAGAAACTTCGAGATCTGGCGCCTGATACTATATAAGCGCAACAAGCCTCCGAACCGATAGTTTTTATGAGAGCTGGGTTTTTGGGCAATTGTGCGACCGTAAGCGATAAACGACGTGCCAGAAGAGCAAAGAGTGGGGACGGAAGCGACCAGCGGGAGTAGAATCTGCGACTGCGAGCATCAGTGCAGTGAAGGGTGCGACTGTCAGGCGGAACTATTGAACTGAATGCGCGAGTTTGAGACATTTCAAATAATTGCAACAGGCAGACTGAACATGTGTTAATGACGCGTGTGACTTAATTGACTATAACCGAACGGAGACATTGAGAAGGACTGTAATAAGAGTTGAGATAGGCATTAAATATTAGGCTCATTGTGAAATGATGTAGATAATAGTTGTATGAATAAATTTAATGTAGTTCTTTTGTTTTTATAAAGACCTCCATCCATCACGAACTCGAATACGGCCCTCTGGCGTCATATAACATGATTATTTTTTTTATATATATTTCCCTTTGCGCAGCAGCATCTCGGATTATCTCGAGACACAGCTCCGAGATGAGGAAAAGAAACGAAGGGCCAATTTCCCGGTCGTCTTGGCGACGTCTTCGCTCCGTCACAGCCCCTCGGAGAGAGTTAAGGGGGAGGGAATGGGTAGGTTTGAGTCCGCCAGCCGCTGGGCGTCGGCACCGCCGCCTGGATGGCTTTAGGGCGGAGTTCAGCGGAGAGCCAATTAGCGGAATTGCCCCCGTTCCGGGGTGAAGTTTCACATTCCGCTGTAATTATGCCCTGGGACTTCGTCACTTCCTGGGCTCTCGCCTGCTTCCTGCAGCCCCCCAAAATCAACAAACCATCGGGCCACACGAGTAATGTCACGTTAATAAACTATCATTCATATTATTTTTTTAAAACAAATCAATAACACATTTCAATACTACCATGTAACTACAGTCCATTCGTTACTTCCAACTTTTCTGAAGTCTTGCTACAATTCCAGGATGTTCCTCCGCCTCCTGCATTCAGAAACTAACCGAGTCTAGGGGCCACGGTGGCTGAGCGTTTAGCCTGCTCACCTCCCACCAAGGCGAACCGGGTTTAATCCCCGGCCGAGTCTCCTGATTTTCGCAAGTGGGAATCATGCCGGACGATGCCGTTGGTAGGCGGGTTTTCTCGGGATCTCCCGTTTCCCCCGCCCCTTCATTCCGGCGCCGCTCCATATTCACTTCAATCACCCTCACCGGCTCTCAAGACCTCGCTGTTAAGAGAGGCCCAAATCTCTTCACTTACTAACCGAGTCTAGAAAAATGCAACATAGAGAGAACACACCACATTCGTGCACACTTAGTGTCATAATAGCATTCATAAGAACTATTTCTTACTAGGTATTACCAAACCATATATTTTTACTCTGTGTCTGAATTCATATGAATTATAAATGAAATATGATTTATATACAACGGACATAAGTTCACGTGACGTTTATATTAATTTAGTTATGGATTCCAAAGAAGAAACTAACAAGCAAAAGCTACATGCTCACGTGACACATTACATTCAAGAAAAAATAAGATTTTGTGCGACTCTACAAAAGTGTCTAGTACTGTTGAAAACGAGCGAGCTGTTTTTGGACAAATGAGCTTAATACTTGGCGTAGACTTACGTTGTATTCTGAATTCACATTGATAGAGACTTGCTCAATTATGCGCTGATGTACGAAATCCGTTTGCGTGAAGGGAAAGCATAGACTTAACGTCTCGTCTACAGACGGAGCTGATAATGAACATCAGGAGTGGAGAAGGATCGGCCAAGGCCCTCGGCATTCAATCAGAATGACATCAGAAAACCATGGGGAAAAGTAAATCAGAAGGGTCGGGCCGGAAATCGATCCCGGGTGAGCCAAGTGTGATACCAGCACCATATGACTTAGCACAAAAGGACAGAAAAATGGAATATGGCTGTGTTGGGGACACGGCCGTTTGTTTTGCGTGAATACGTCTACGGATGCCCGGCACCGCTTCACTCGATCATATGGGGTTTTATGGGTATCACTGGATGGTTTTTGAGATGCTCTTTCCAACCGTATACGATTTCCGTATATCGACTTGGCTTTTTGACGAGTATAGTCCGACATTGTGTTGAGTTTTCTTAATTTTTTACATTAAACTCATACAATTTTACCATAATAATGACACACAAATGGTTTTATACACACAATCGATTGATCTTGACGAGAGCTGTCGATCGAAACTTAAACGAGCTTCGTAGCTTCTCCTAGTTAAAAGTTATACTACGCGGATGTTATGAGACGCTGCGAAACGAACTCAAAATTGTTGCCCCCCCCCCCCCCCCCCTTACTCCCTCACACTCTGCGGCCGTGCCATGCCCACGCGCGATGCTTCGCAGTCCTCACTCAACGTAACATATTCTTTGATCCTTTGGCAATCTAGTGGTGTAATTGCATTTTGAATTTGAATTTAGACGATAGATTTGGAGCTGCAATGTCCCGATTTTGTTATCATCGGATTTTCTGATTTGCCTCCCACTAAAGTTGCAAATTTAAAGACGTATTCGCGTCAAAACTACAGTAGCTACTGGTTTCTCTTTTCCCCACTGATCACACAGCTTTTGTAGTTTGTACACCTTTATTTATCCCCTATTTAAGGTGTGCCATGCCTTAACAAAATTAGCTACATCTGCGGGGAATAAAGCGAGAAAGAATTTTTCGTTGTGAGTGTAGCGATACGCTTTATAAATAAAATAAAATAAATATATACCGGAAATTTGTAGAAAACATTGCTAATGATGCCCGGAAAAGAAGTTAATTCGATCACAAATGAAAAGAAGTCAGACATACATATTAAGGCTCTTCTATTTGTAATCGTTAATTGAAACATTTTGTATTGATTGGCAATTAGGTAAATTTCCTGTGTGAAGTATCATTCTCGCAATCGCGGCAACTGCAAAAGTCAGCAGTGTACAATTTTGGCTGCTGTGATTAGTACTCTCAAATTTAATAATGGCACTATACACGACACAACCAAATTCGTTTTACGTTGATTTTATTCAAACCAATTCAATATCAGTGAGGCAAGTTCCACTGGAAACATCAAATGATAAAAGTTTGCAAGCTGGTGGTTGCTCTCGGGATGGGCAAATACTCTACAGTCAAACAAACCTTTGAAAGGGAAACATTTTAAAGTGGTATAGGTTATTCATGGTATAGTGGGCAATTTTTGAAGCCCTCTCATTTAGAATAACAGTCAATAAACATGTTTTACAGTATCCTTAGATGTTAACTTTCGAGTCCGGTGAAATATATACGCTGTGTTTATTTCACACGTGGTAGTATTTCTTTTAAAAATTCGTGGAAGGATAGAAAATGAATAATTGGGAAAACGTAACTCGGGCATCAAAAGTGCTCACTTTACTCTGAACAGCCTACAGCTATGTTACGGTGTTTGCACTGGGAAGATTTATCTCCGGTGTTCCAACGTTCCGAGCTTCCATTCGGCAAATAACTATTGTATTTATTTAGCGCGAGGAAAATCAGCGTAATATAAAACACCAAGCAGTTACGTTAATCAGACTTAAACAAATATATATATATATATGTATATATATATATAATATCAACTACGTTATTAGAATTTCAAAGTTAAATTGTTCATCACATACCCAGTGCATACAAGAGTTGGTTTCCGAGTGTTTGTAGAATTTGGCTAATATGGACTCAAAGGGAACTGTTTGCTGAAGAACCACGCAGGTCTTACCGGAAGTCGAGATTATACTACATGGTTTGTTGGCTAAGAGTAAACGTTTTGGCACACTGACAGAGCGTTAGAAAACCGCATTTCATCCCAAGTCTCTAGCATTATAACCTCTTAATGTGAACACTAATTTTTTTTTCAAGTGTTGCAAAAGGGGAAATGTTTGGTGAGGGATGTACTTACAAATATCTTATATAGGCTGTTCACGGGAAAAAAGTGAGCACTTTTGAAGCCCCGAGTTACTTTTTACTTTAAGCCATTTATTTTATCCTTTAACCACCTTTTAAAATAAATATTGCCATGTAAGTAATAAACACCGTGTATATATTCCACCGCACTCGAAAGTTAATGCCCAAGGCTAAAATTTAATATATTTACAGACTTTTATTCCAAATGAGAGGGCTTTCAAAAGTGCTCACTTTACCGTGAACAGCCTATAACAACTGGCACTCTGGAATGTATGGGAAGTGTATCAAAAGCTCCACGACACAAGCCGCAACCAATCATAAAGTAGTTGATGAGTTAGCCGAAACCAATAGCATTAGCCAGGATAAGACGCTGTCCGATTGGAGTTAGCTTCTGGACTTTTAAAAGCACCGACCAAGATTTTAACTACTATGCAAAATGAGGCGTGAACAAGTATACTCGGGATAATATTTTAAGGTGCGAAATTTCTTGTCTTTACTTCCCGTCTCAGCACGTGGATATCTTGAGCGCAGCACATTGCTTATAGCGTCGATAATAACTGCACGGATCTACAGTTGATCATTTCCAATTATTTTATTTAAAATTAGCTCTTCGCAAATGCGGTAGTGGAATATTTCTTAAAACTGGTAACCATTATGTGCTGGTTGATGTAATTTGTATGGTTGTGATACGCGTAGAGCAATCCAGATTCTGATCAGGCTGTCATGTTTAAATACTGAAAACAGAGAGAGATATTCAATTGACAGCCGGAATTGTCATCCGTAGAACTCAGTTTTCAAATAACTATTCAGCTGTAACGAAATATGTCTATCTAAAAATGTCTTCGGGCTGAATTGAACTTCATCGAGATTGTAAAATGATACTGTATAGATCAGCAAAAGATATGCATTATTAATCGAAACGAATGACTTTTAATGCTGTGAAACACCGCTATGGCAGTTGTCTAGTCGAATTTTAAGGTTGTATATTAAGGTTTCCACCTGCCAGACCATTTTTGGGACGTGTACAAGTCCTAGAAACGCATCATCTGCCTCATTATCGCAACTGTGGAGAGAACACTGGCTTGTAGCTTGCACCTACAAGAGATTCAGCCATGATACTAACATCTTATAGCAATATTGTAAAGATCAACATGCATCGCAATTATTTCTATTGCTTAACATAATCCGTAGCATGATTAAATGTCCAACAAAAATGTTTTCAAATGATGTAAAGACTGTTGTCCTCATTAACATGTGTAAGTATGTTCTTTTTTAATTATTCTCACAAACAATGTACGGGGGTATATAATTAAATGGAAATTATTATTATGAACGTAAACCTTTCCAGAGCTACGTTATTGTGAGAAAAAAAAAACAAATCATGTCATTAAAAAAAATTAAACCAAGGTTAGATGTTGACAGTAACGTCGCTGTTAAGTTGCAAAAACGCTGCACCTACATAATATATAGGCTATTCACGGAAAAATGAGCACATTTGAAAGCCCTGCTTAAGATCTACTTGTAGACACGTGGTGTATTCTTCCACCTTATGTAAAATTAACTTTGACATTGGCCTCTTCCCTTTATTCATGCGTCGGTCAAATGAAACTGTGAAATTATTAAGAAAGTGAATACTTTACAAATCTGCTCATTTTTACACCTCGATGCATTAAAATATTAAGAAAGCGAAAGGAATAATTCTAAGTTATCACAAATGGTTACCTAACACATTTTATTCAACGTTAAGATATGGAACTACTTCCCATCCATCGTTACGAACTTTAATCGGCGAATGTCACTCAGTGCGCCAATTAAAATATATTCATGCAGGGGCAGTGCCTTTTTTCTAAGGTTCATTTCTAAAGTGCTCACTTTAACGTGAACAGCCTTTAGATAAGTATGCCTACACAAGAGACAACATGGCGCTGTGGCGCCTTTGATGTAGGTGTAGCCATTTACTGATTGGATGGGAGAGGCCGTGGGGGGAGGCCGTTTATCCGACTGGTTACAGCGTGCTGTGAAATATTCCCTATTGGCTTCGATGCCGGATGGCAAGAAAGTTACCAGGTGCTGATTGGCGAATGTCATTCCGAAACATTGCTGGTCGGTGTCGTCTTTCTGGTGGCGTGTGCTGCTAGAGTTCGTGGTACAAGCAGCTGTTTATCTTTCGTTCTCACAAGTATTCTGTGCCGCAATGACAGTCGTTCATGCCTATAGACTGTTCACGATAAAGTGAGCACTTTTTAAGGTCCTCCCAACGGGCATTAACCGGTAATAAATATATCTTATTGCAGCCTTATACGTTAAATTTTGATGGTGGTGGAATGTATACACTGTCGTTATTGGTCACATTGCAATTGTTTATATTGAAGAACAGCAGGAAGGTGGAAATTCGATGAAAGGAAAATTTATAAGGGCCTTAAAACGTGCTCAATTTACCGTGAACAGTCTATAACCATCTGAATGACTCGGTAGTTTAGAAATGAGTGAGTGGGCACGTGGTAAGGAGCCCACTAAAATATTGAACTTCACATTGTATAGTCCATTCACGCTTTCTTCGGCCTTCTGGAATCAAACCTTTGAGAAATCACCCTAGGCGTAACGTGTCAACCTGTTGTGTTCAATCACTTGTATTCCAAAATTATAAAACCCCGTGATTAACGTTAAAGTACTGTGTTCTTGAATAGATTAATTATCTACTTAGTATCTTCTATAACTTGTAATATTAATTTCGTATTAAATACGAATTAACAACAGCGAGAGCATCGATGTTTTGGCAATGGCCGATAAGAAATAGTTCACAGTTTACAATTTTTTTAAACTCGTTTTTATGTAAACTATTTGTAAATTAAAACGCTGCCAAATTATATATTTGTATTGTTAGGTAGCACTGACGGAAACACATCTTACCGTGCGTAGGCTGGCTCTACTGACATGTGTTTTTTTTTCTATCCGGAAGAAAATTTTAAGCGAAACGGATCGTGTCGCACTTTCTCTCTCTCTCTCTCTCTTGTTCTCTCTCGTTTCTCTATCTCGGGAAGTTCGTACCACCTGTGTGGCAGGAAAAGTATAAATCTTGTTATTTATAATTTCAGCACATTTTATACTGATTACAGCAACAATAATGATGTTTGAAATTGTAATTTATAACTGAAACGAGATTTTATTGTTTAAATACTGTTATTTAGATGAGATGCGATGGCGCGACGCTTACAAATCCAGCAGGTTGGCAGACGTGGTGTGGAAAGGAGAATCTAGAATCACGCGCTTGTCCCAACCCAACCCAATATGGCGGACACTTATATACATTACCTTAAGACTGGCAGTGATGTGGCGACGTGTCCATGACACGGCGTGTTTCTGAACGAAGCGTCAAGTTCGTACTCGTGTTTTTTAAACATCCTAGCAAGTTACAATGTTGTGATAAAAATGTGTTTCCACGGCAGGGTTAAAAGTGTTGTGTTGTGATCGCTGTGTTTGAAAGGGCGTGGTGGCTGCGTTGTAATCGTTACGCAGGCCAGGTGTATGTGTGTGTGTTTGCGTGTGTGTGTGTGGATTTCAAATATGTACAAAATGTATACTTTTAACCATAAATTCATATTATGACGAATTTACTGATTGAAATTCACTTCTGTTTATCACAACGTTGTACCTTTGCGCTAGGTGTTTGAAACATAGTTGTGTAACGAGCTTACGTTTCTGTGATTTGAATGTCTGCCACGATCCCCTCAAAATACGAAGCCCAACAAGATAAATTTAAATATAAAATACAATAAACCTACGAACCAGTAAGTACCAATACATATAAACATTAGCGGAATAAACGTTACGGCAGTCCCACGTGTTTGCATGTTCACCACTATATTTTACGTTTGTCGATGCTACAAACAATAAATACGCGACACGAGTTGCGTGCTTGAATTTACTGTGTCCCTTCGTTTTAATTTTTATTCTAAATAAGGCCGTTCTTTAACGAAATAACCCAACACATATTAATAACAACAGGTTAAATACTACTGTTGTTTCCGCCACAGTTGTAACAAACACTGACGTGGGAAAATATTAATGTGTATTACGTGTAACGTGCTCTAGCGTGAGTAAAAAATTGTTATAAAGCCGACCTAAATATTGTTATAGGCCTAAATTGTGAACGTTCGTAGGAAATATGACAGTATCTTTGAACAGCAACCAACGCATTTGACAGTTATAAAAGTAGACGTCACATGGCAGTGTTTATGTTTACGTGTAGCGGAAGGATACGTAATCAGTAACCAATTGTAGATATTTAGCAGGGCTTCATAAAACGCCGAAGTTATCGAGAATCGTTCCCGTGCGTGACCTTGACACGTAAAGCTCACAGAACTGAAGGTCGCCGCGAGCCCGAGGTGGTGTAGCAGTTAGACTAGGTAGATGTAGTCTATTCGCGGTAAAGTGAGCTCTTTTTAAGGCCGTCACAACAGGCATTACCCTCTAATATATATTTTTTATTGCAGCCTCTGGCGTTAACTTTTGAGAAGGGTGAAATTTATACTCTGGGTTTACCGGTCACATTGCAATGTTAATATTTAAAAAAAAAACAGCAGAAAGATAGAAATTGTATGAAAGAAAACACTTTGAAGGGCCTTACAAAGTGCTCACTTTACCGTGAACAGCCTATAGGTAAACGATTAAGTGAGCACTTTTGTAAGTAACCTTAGAAAAAAGTCACTACCCCTGAACGCATATACATTTTTATGGGCGCACTGAGTGATATTTTTGCAGTAAAATTGGTAACGATTAATGGAAAATAGTTCCATAACTTAACGTCAAATAAAAAGTGTTAGGTAACCATTTGTGATCATTTAAATTATTTCTTTCGTTTCCTATTTTTTATTTTAATGAATTGAAGTGTGAAAATGATAAAATTTGTATCATATTTTTTAATAAAAATTTCACAGTTTTACTTGACCAACACATGACTAGAGTGATGAGGCCCATGGCAATGTTAATTTTACATAAGGCGGAAGAATACACAACGTGTATACAAGTAGATCTTTAGCAGGACTTTCAAAAATGCTCGTTTTACCATGAACAAGCTATAGTTGGGCTTAACGTCTCGTCGACAGCGAGTTCATTAGAGACGGTGCAAGTTGCACAGGGAAGAGGGACTGTGGAAGGAATGGGAAGGAATCGTCCATGGCCTTTGTTAAGGAACCATCCCAGCATTCGCCTGGAGTGATTCCGGGAAACCATGGAAAAACGGAAATCAGGATGGCTGGAGCTGTAATCGAACCCGGATCTTCCCGAATGCTGGTTACATCACTCGCCTTCCGCGTAGGGACCCGGGTTTGATTCCCTGCGGGGGCTGCTCCCTGGTATATTCGCGTGTGGGAATCGTGCCGAGCGGTGCCGCTGGTCTTCGAATTTTTACGGGGATCTCCCGTTTCCCCCCACTTTTGCATTCCGGCACTGCTCTTTGCTCACCTCGCTCCACCCTCATCGGCTCTCAAGAGCTCGTGTGTTAAGAGCCGACCAAAATATATCACTTTCTCCACTTCAAGGCCGCCGTCTGCCTGGAGCAGTTTTGCTTTCTCGAGGCGCAGAAGCAAGAGAGCGAGCGATAAGCGCGATTTTTACACGCGCGCCCAGTGCGCCATCGCTCGTATCCGTAAGCATCTCAACTGGCATTCAGAACTCTTGTCGTACTGCGTGTACCTACGAGTAGGGCTGTTCGAAATATCTATATATCGATAATTATCAATATGAAAAATAATTAATTGAACGATATGCAACTTTGACAAATATCGATATATCAATGTTTCGATATGATCGAAGTTTTTGGTATTATCGAAATTATAGGTACTACCAAATGTTCGGTAGGCCTACTATCGAAACGTTCGGTACTATCGAAATGTTAGATATTATCTATAATTTCGGTATATAGATCATTTCGGTATTACGATAATTTCGGTATCATCGAGAATTTCGGTATTACAAAGAATTTCGGTATTATCTATATATCGAAAATACCGAGTTATATGCAACGCTGGAGGCCTCCGAAATAGCATTTCTGGCGTGCCTGATGTCTTCATATTGTTTGTTACTCATCTCTCGTATGAAGTGTTTTTTTTTTTTTTTTTTTTTCGTATATCGGGAAAAGGAGGAGGGGGGCACGTTAAGGATATTGGCTACGAAAAATGTGTAGTTTTATATTTGTACCTCATAGTGTGCGAAAAAAATTGAGCGCATAGTTCTCACATAAACTAATGTCAAAATCACAATATTTGTTTCAGAAATGTACAATCGATGAAAATTAACTTACGTCCAGAAATGAAGGTGACTCATGCTGAATAAATACGCCAGGAGATACCTCAGGACGTCTATAAAATCGTGCAGGGAAATGTATTTGCAATTTCAAAAAATTGCTGAAAATAGGGAAATTTTTACAAATTTTTCATTTGGGTCCCCACATGTTTTTTTTTGTAGGATAACGTATTGTAATAATGCCTTTAAAATAATTAAGACAAGGCCATTCAGCTGACTTTGTTAAATTTTTACAAATAGTTAGTTTTGCTTTAATTGTACATTACAAAAACATAAAATTTTGACTTCAATGTGTCATTTTGCAAAAACCATTATATCTAAAAGCATTATCTCAGGAAAATGTTCATAAGTTGAACCGTAGGTATGTAGTACGAATATAAAACAATTTTTTTTCCGTGCATGGCCAACACCCTTAAAAAAGCGGTTTTCAAGGACACTGCAACGGATTTCAAATGTTAGCAGCACGGACTTACTTTCTGTACATTATGTACGCGTATCTCAGCAAGTAAATGTCATGGGAATAAAATATCTTTTCCAGAAAAGATTTTAAAAAACTTAATCTAAGCCCGTACACTTTTTTAAATATATAAAGTGTATCCTTACAAAGCGAAACCGTGAAAATGTTCCACAATCGCATTTTTATAGCTGTCCTGCTCAGTTTAAAAGCTACGGAAAAAATATAACGGTATTATCGTACTTTAATATATGGGCTTTCATCGAGTGTAATAAAATCCCACTGTTACATATATCATTTACGCAGGAAAACGTAACAGCATAAGCTCTACATGCAGGGTCAGCTTCTTGCGTGTAGGAGCGACGGGGCGATGGTCGCGCGTGTTATTTTCGCCCGTATTGCTGTTCCTAGAAAACGAAAAAACAAAAAAAAAAAAAAAAATCTTGGGCCTGTGTGCTCTTAAGAGCCGATGAGGGTGAAATGAGGTGAGTATGGAGCAACGCCGGAACGCTAGAGCGGGGGTAACGGGAGATCCTCGAGGAAACCCGCCGAACATCGGCATCGTCCTGCACAACTCCCACATGAGAACCCGGTTCGCCTGTGTGCGAGGCGAGTAGTCTGACCATTACACCACCGCGGCCCCCACCTCTGCGCGCTCTTCTACTCTGTGCCACTTCGGCAGCTCCTCGGCAATATCATGTCGACCTCGACAGCGTGTCTCCTGTGTGCCGGAGGGAGAGCTGTGCTACGTGACACAGACATAGTCATCTGGCCGGCGAGGGGCGAGGAATTGTCCCTGAGGAGTATATCGACCGGACCTCGACCTCTTCGTGGCTGTTGAGTTAGGGCTGGGGTCGCCCAACACAGCTGAGAACCTGGGATAAAGTGCGTCCGCGGTAAAGTGAGCACTTTTGAAAGCCCTCTCATTACGCTTAATAGTCAATAAATATATTTTATTTTAGCCTTAGACGTAAACTTACGCGTCCCGTGCAATAAACACAATGTGTTTATTACTTCGATGGCAATATTTATTTCATAGGGTGATTAAAGAAAAAAGTAACTAGAACCTCAAAAGTGCTCACTTTACCGTGAACAGCTTATACCACACAGTTGCAGTCTGTCCACGGGAAAGTGCGCTGGCAGAAAGGTTTGTTCTTCCAGACAACAAATTACTTGTTTGTATAGGGCAAAATATATATATTTAATAGTCCCAAGCAAAATATTATGTTGAGTAAACTAAACTAGAAAAGCAACAAATGTTGAATACGAACTCTAATGTTACTCCCCTGGGTCCAACCTGTGTATAGATTCACGATAACTTCGGCCTTTTCTGAAGCCCTGCTAAATTTATACTTTTGGTTACTGATTACGTATCCTTCCGCTACACGTAAACATAAACACTGCCATGTGACTGCTACTTTTATAACTGTCAAATGTGTTGATTGCTGTTTTCAGCTGTTCAAATAATTGTGCCATATTTCAGAAACCATTTCCTGCGAATGTTCGCAATTTAGGCCTATAACAATATTTAGGTTAGTTTTATAACAATTTGTTACACACGATATAGCACGTTACACATAATACACATTAATATTTTTCCACGACGGTGTTTGTTACAACTGTGGTGTAAACAACAGTAGTATTTAACCTGTTGTTATTAATATGTGTTTCGAATAGAAATTAAAACGATGGGACAATCAATTGAACGAAACGACGCAGTAAATTCAAGTACGCAACTCGTGTCGCTTATTTATTGTACATCGACAAACGTAAAAGAAGGTGGTGAACATGCAAACACATAGGCCTACCGTAACATTTATTCCGCTAGTATTTACATGCATTGTACTTACTGCTTTGTAGGTTTATTTTATTATTTATTTAATTTTATCTGGGTGGGCTTAATATTTCGTTGGGATTGTTGCAGACATTCAAATCACAGAAACGTAAGCTCGTTACACAACTGTTTTCCAAACGCCTAGCGCAAAGGTACAACGTTGTGATAAACACACGTGAAGGTAAATAATTAATATCGTCATAACATCAGTTCATGATTGAAACACTATAAATTTTTTCACATTTTTGAAATCAACACACACACACCTGGCCTGCGTAACGATTACAACGCAGCCACCACGCCCTTTCATACGCAACGATCACAACACATTTCACCCTGCCGTGGAAACACATATTTATCACAACATTGTTACTTCCGTAGGATGTTTCAAAACACGAGTAGGAACTTGACGCTTCATTGAGAAACACGCCGTTTAATTGTATGTCACCCGCTGCCGCCATATTGGGAACGCTTTCCACACCACGTCTGCTAATCTGCTGGATTTGTAAGTGTCACGCGACGAGCTGTGTCGCGCCATCGCATCTAAAATATGACCTTGCATCTAAATAACATATAATAGGTATTTAAACAATAAAATCTCGTTTCAATTGTAAATAACAATCTCAGACATCATTACTGTTACTGTAATTAGTATGAGATGTGCTGAAACTGGAAAAAACAAAATGTATACTTTTCCTACACAGGTGGTACGATCTTCCCGAGAGAGAGAGAGAGAGAGAAGAGAGAGAAGAGAGAGAAGAGAGAGAACGAGAGAGACGCGCTCTGCTTCGCTTATTGAACCTTCATTCCGGACGGGAAAAAAACACCAGCCTACACACGGGAATTTGCGCGGATATTTTTAACTGCAGCAATGAAATGTGTTTCCGTCAGTGCTACATAACAACACAAATATATCAAAAGGCGACGTTTAACTTACAAATAGTATATATAAAACGAGGTTAAAAAATATTGTAACTGTGAACTATTTCTTACCGGCCATTGCCAACACGTCGCTGCTCTCGCTGTTGTTAATTAGTATTTAATACGAAATAAATATTACAAGTTATATACGATACTAAGGTAAAGTTTCATTTATTGAATAAATGTACTCTGAAGTTAATCACAGTGTTAAATATTTGTGGAATACAAGTTACTGGAAAAACAGGTTGACATAATACGCCTAGGGTGATTTTTCAAAGGTTCGATTCCAAAAGGCCGAAGAAGCGCGAATGGACTATACTCGACCATCATCTTTTGCTGAATTTTCTGCAGCCCAACTGAGTAAACAGTTTCACCCCAAACCAGACAGTTTGATGTTCACTTCTTTTTACCTTGCTTGTTATTTTTAATTTCCCACTCAATCCGTCAAAGGGTACACAACGAGTCGTGGTACACTTGCAGAAGAAGCTCAACAAATACGCGTGTCTCAAGTCGAACTTGCCTTGGAATTTTCCCGCGTGCTGCGTGGAGTGTCGGCTGGCAAATTGTTACAAGGTAAGCTGGTATTTTTCTGGCGACTGTACGCACTAAGGTGCACGCAGCACGAAGGTGTATCCACGGTAGACCCGACGTATGCAGAACCTAATACTATAGGCTGTTTAAGGTAAAGGCCCTGCTTCAGATCTACCTGCATGCACGTTGTGTGTTCTTCCGCCTTACGTAAAATTAACACTGCCACGGGCCTCATCCCTCCATTCGTGCGTCGGTCAAGTGAAACTTAGAATTTGTTAAAAAAGTAAATATTTCACAAATCTGCCCTCTTTTTATTTCGATACATTAAAAAAAAAATACAACGTGAAAGAAATAATTTAGGTTGTTAAAAATGGTTACCTAACACTTTTTATTTGACGTTAAGGTATGGAACTATGTTGCATCCATCGTCACCATCTTTACTGCGTGTATGTCACCAAGTGTGCCCGAGGGAGAGGAAGTGACTTTTTTCTAATGTTGATTTCAAAAGGGCTCACTTTATCGTGAACAGCATTTAATCATAAGCAAACTACGATGCATCATTTACACACGTGATTCGAGGTCAGTTTTCAAATCTACGTTTTAAGGCTTTTCAGTAGCAAATGTTTTCCCTTATATTTTAAGCATATTTAATTGTTTCGTGACATAACTTGAAGAAATTTAAAATTACTATGACTCGCGCTTAGTTAAGCACTTACCAGAAGAAACTTTTGAAATACAAAATCTCTGCCCCGTAGCTGCATATACTTAGTAGAGACGCTGACCAGCATGCTCACTTTTAAGTTGGTAGCGATGAAGGAAACATAGTTCCACATTCTAGAAGTGTAATGTTAAAATTCTAGGTACTGGATTTATGGCGTTTAGTTTCCTTTAGCCTTATGCTCATAAAGGCAATAATTGACATACACTAGTGGAAATACATTGACGAACACCTAGTAAACATCTTTCAATCCGAACGGGTTTTATAACACAAACTATTCGTGTTTAGGGCACTCCGATTGTAAGTGGAGGAGCATCACTGGCCTGCAGCTACTAGACCAAGTGTCTTATCGCAGGCCGTCAGAGCACACGACGAGCGCAGTTGGCTGTGCGATCCCATTGCGCGTGTATCACAGTGCGTGTCTGGAAAGCTTGGAAGACGATGGTGAGCACCAGCTGAAAAGTTAAAATACTCTGGGCGTGGCCGTATATTGGGACTCCGAGAGGGTATATATAGGCTGTGCGCGGTAAAATAAGCACTTTCGAAAGCCCTGCTTAAGATCTACTTGTATGCACGTTGTGAATTATTTCGCCTCATGGAAAATTTAAATGGCATGGGCCTCATCACTATGTTCATGCGGCGGTCAAATTAAAGTGTGAAATTATTAAGAAAGTAAATACTTTACGAATCTGCTCATTTTTTCACTTCGATGAATTAAAAAAACAGAAAGCGAAAGAAATACGTTCAAGTTATCATAAATGGTTGCCTTACACTTTTAAGTCAACATTAAGCTATGGAACTACTTCCCATCCATCGTTACCAACTTTACTGGGCGAAAGTCACTCAGTGCACCCATTAAAATATATGCAGCCAGCGGCAATGACTTTTTTCTACGGTTCATTTATTAAGTGCTCATTTTATCGTGCATAGTCTTTATCTGGACGTTTCACAGTATTGCCTTCCATTTGAGGTGTGACGTGTCGGTGGGGTAGAAGATGGATGACAGCGGGATTCCACAGCCGTCTAGCCCCACCAGAACCACCTCTCCGTGCTGATGAGCGCCTGGACAAAGGAATGGTTAGATCCGCCCTGACTGAGAGAACAGCAACCACGTGTGCAATAAGAACCACTGTGGAAACGCATGTGTCTACACGAACAAAGAACAATAAATTGTTGGAAGTAGGTTTACGTTCCCATGTTCATCTGGCATGTGTGATGCTGACTTCTCGCCACCACAACTTCCCTCCCAGCCCACCGCCTAATCCTACCACTAAGAGGAAGAGGAATGATAGGAATTACATTACCTCAAATTACCCCTAAACCACAACATCGCCAATAAGCAGAGTAGTTATTGTAAATGTTCACACTATATTGTCCAGAGTGTATGGGTGTCAAATTATACACAACTCATTTGACTGATATGGGCTTTAATTTTGACAAAAAAATTCTTTACGTTATACAGTTCTTTCTCTGATCATTTTGATCAAGACAAAATTTCGTATAAATCCATACAGCCGTACTTCTTAAAACACCTACGGTTAGGTAAAAGCACCATAAAACATGACTCTTAGAGAAAATAAACCCCTACAAACGTCTCCCTTTATATTAAATAAAACCCAATAAAATTTGGAATTATAATTTCTTCAACATCTTCCACAAGGTTTTTTACAGAAATAAATGTTTGTAATTACCATGTGTCCTACATTTGACAACACACATTATAAAGTGTTCGCCGAATCCAAATGGTATCAGGAGAGAAAGTCCCAAAAATCTCACCTGTTGTTTTCATCAAATTCATCACCAACCAACACACACTCTGCACAAAACCATATCACCAAATAACTACATATACAAGTTTGAGACTGAGGATATTGCCTCCACCAGTACACCAGATAGTGTAGGTATTGCTCAAACTGCACCGCACCACTCTCACCTTCACATGCAAAGAGCCCGAGGTTATGGCCTCTCGCATGACATGCACCACACAAGCCAAACCACGCAATCGCATAGGCTAAAACCTGATAATATTGCCCCCATCAGTACACCGGTGTATATACCCGACACGATCCCCCCGCACATGTCCCCACTACAGAGACATCATCTGCACTACACACATCATCAGCACCAGCGCACTCGTTTCCAAACAGAATTCAATATTATTCATTAAAACCACCCATCAACCCAAGTCAAAAAACGTGAGTCCCTTTGAACTCAGTGATGCAGCCCGCCGCGCATCCAAGTACAGCGGTACAGGCGTGACGCAAGGGATCGAGCGCATACACCAACAATACCTGTGTAAAAACACAAATATCCCTTTAATATATATATATATATAATTTTAATTTACGATTTTCACTATAGTATCGGACCATACTCCGTCACACATGTTTACTAGTAACACTTGCTCATCGCCATGAATGTCCTCGGCGGTGTCGGGGGGAGAGTGTGTCGGAGAGGCGAATGGAGAGCAGTTGCGTGATTGGTGATGACCATTTCTGCTTTGGACAAAGTGATGGCCATGTTCGCGCTCATAGACGTGCGGTTGAACGGTATTATCCAGCGTGTGTTCGCATTCGCCATATCAGACCCACGCCTGAGATTATGGTGCGTCGCACACCCGCGACGTTGTCAATCCGGCGATCCTGCCATCCGACCATATCTCGGCACACTGCAGGAACCCATCTTCCATCATGATAACATGATTTTCCATGTCACTAAGGCAACACGATCCACGCGCATTCTACCCCGGCCCGCAAGAGCTCCAGACCTGAGCTCAATCGAGCACGTGTGGGGCATAACGGGGTGGCGCATTACATCAACCCCAGCTCCGGCAACAACCATCTCCCAGCTAAGCTAACAAGCGCAGCGAGCGTGGGACACCATAGCCCACAATGACGCTCAGATTTTTCACAACAGAATTGCTGCACGTGTGGCCGTTCGGGGTGGTTACACCCCTAATGGACGTGTCAACTGCATGTGTTGCATTTGATGTTCTGGGTGTCCCACGGACTTGATGTTTTGATCAGTGCCACATACCACCTCCTTCTTCGTGTGTACCAACCTTGGGGCAGATACGTGTATTCCTATGGCGTCTTCTTAAAAGAATCTCCACTACTGTAGTTATAAGTTGATATGCAGGAATTCTAAAAATTTCAAAACTGCACTGAATGGGCTCATGGATTATGTGATCAGGAACATGCAATGTTAGTTTCTCATACTACGAATTTATTCAAAATTGACAGTAAAGTAGATACTTATAAGGTTTTCAAAATTACTTATCTTCAAATAGCCTGTAGCATCCGGGGAGCACGAAGATTTTGGATTTACGTTAGTTCTTGCTTCTGTATTCACAAAATAATTACCGGTCACAAATATAACTACTTGAACATGACTACGTTTATTATTATGCTGCCAATATTACTCAACTGCATTCAATACCTGTTAGTGTTTCCATTTATCTATTTGGCTTTTACAAGCAGGGATTTTTTTTTTCGAAGGTTGATTTTAAACGCGGACCAGTCTATGCTAGTGTCAATATTTGCTCAAGGCGAAAGAAAAAATACCCAACGTGATGAAAGAATAACTTGAGCAGCGCTTTTAAAAAATGTTCAGCGAACTGCGAAACCGACTATAATGAATGTTTCCAGTCGGGTTGTTCTGCACGGACGCCGTAGAACCCGCATACTTCAGAAATTTTCCCTCCCCCATTCCCCACCCACAAACTTGGGGGCTCCGTTAACGATCCGTGACTAAACGAGCTTTCTCCTCTGTGATAAATCTCGAGCAAAAAGACAGAAATTTTTTCCTCCCCTTTTAGAGGAAGGCGTGGATTTCGGGAGCCACAGTTTTATGGGCGAGTAGTTACCGCGATGGAGCAGAGATAGCAAACTGTCCCAAGCAGTAACGCACAGACGATTGTTTTTATGGGGGGGGGGCTCCAATGTGGTGCGGATAAACACTATGGTATATGTAACATCAAAACACCTGCTGGTTATTTCTATCTAAGTATACTTCGCTGGCTCTTTGAGACTCCATTGTTGCAAAATGATAAAGCCACCAACTTTTGACACGGTTATTAATATACAAACTATCGTTAAAATGAATTTTGCTTCCTCCGATTCCATAATGGTATATCACAAATCTCAATGGGAAGGGGGTACAGGACCCACTAGGATCTCCACTTGTGTACGGTCCTGGATTTAAAGTTGCCCCAAAATATAAGGATCAAATCCCCCTGACTTTACCGCGTTTTCCAGCTAACAATAAAGATATTTCTAGTATTTCCGGCAACTAATTAAAAATATATATCGAAAACAGCACTATTTTATGAAGTTAGATTGAAATGAAATTCACGAAATATCTTTTACAATAAAAAAGAGAGGAATTGTTTACTTGCGATTTCCAGCATAACGCAAATTATTTTTCAATCCCCATCAATTTTAAGGCAAATTTCCTACGCTACTGCTGAGAATCTTTTGCCAAGCAGAAAAATATTACATGACATTGCATTACAGTCTTGAATTTCCAGGATCTGTCAACGGTGTCCTTGGATTTTTCAGATTTTCCCTGGCCATTTCATATTCCATGACTTTTCCAGGTTTGATAGTCTTGTATCCGCCCTCTGTTTTCCTTTTGAAAATACTGATAATGCAAGCCACGTCAACTTCGAACACTCACTACGTGTGTGTACAAATATTTCTATTAATATATGTGTATTTCAATGTATGTTTCAACTCCTCACATCACATATTATAATAACTACACTAAGGCTAATGATGGGGAGACCACATATTACATACATACACTGGCAAATACATCTATATTCATGTGTATGAAAAGCTTTAATTTTGAATCGCAATTATAGGCCTATATTTGTTAGAAATACGAGTGGTGACAGAAAGCAAAAATATATATATATATATAATGCATCAGTTACCTAAATCAGAATTGCTAAGAAGTTTTGTGTATTTATAATAAGAAGTGTCTCTACATATTTATTAAGTACTGTGAATAAACTATAGGGTTTATACTGTGGAGAAACTGTCACACCAAATTTACAAGCATTTCGATGATACATAGGAATTGGCATTATCTTAACAATGTGCTGAAAACCAACTTGTTTCTCAGTCAAAAATCACGGCATGAATGCGTTTTAATTACATACATGTATGTTTCAAACTTCGTGCGCATATGAAATTATAGGCTAGCGCACTCTGTAAATCTATGTGTGTGTTGTGTGTGCATTTGTGAAGGTAACTCGCTAGCCGATGTTTCATTATTAATGGGCGCTTGTTGTAAATATTGCTATATAAATTTCAATTGGGAACATTCGCTTTTATTATTCAGAAGGATTCTAAAGGTTAAGAATACATTTCATTTCCAAGAATAATATATAACGAAATCCGAATAACATACGAATGGTTGTTACGTTTCAAACCAACGCACACTTAACAAATATGGTCATTACACGAGTGGGGCTGCAGTAAATATTTTGCGCAGAGCAAATATACACGAACAAATTGCAAAAAATAAAAGGGAGGGAGGGAGGGAAGATTCTTGCAATGGCCTTTAAATTAATAAAAAGAACTGGCAATACAAAGTGTTTCAAAAGGTTACCGACAAACACAAGCAGCATAAAGAGGGGACAGAATAGAGCAACTTGGTAATAGGAGCCCACGGTCTCCAAAGTAATCCGGTGTCAGTACACGATGGGCCTATGCTCTCGTAACTACCAAGGTCACCTACACAAATACAGTGACCAATTGCCGGTGAACTACGAGAAAACGTCACAACGAACTCGACTACGTAGGCAAACCAATGCCTCTGTATAAAACATTCGACATCGTTACAGTGTGCAGACGGTCCTTCCAATCAACTAAAGATCATTTTGGTGACCATAGGTTCCTAGTCGAAAATATCTCTATTCTGAGTGAAGAGATTTGGGCAGCTCTTAAGATCGAGGTTGAATTGAGGAGAGTATGAAGCAGCGCCGGAATGAGAAGGCGGGGGAAACGGGAGATCCCCGAAAAAAAACCCACCGACCAGCGGCGGCGTCCGACACGATTCCCACTGGTGCGTTGTCACAGCCAATGATCTGTAGGCTATATGTTTGGGTACAGTTATATGAAACAATTACGACGTAGATCGGTAAGACAGTTTGCGAATCATTTACCCAAGATCATTGGTCATTGAGCTATGCAGTGTGCAGAGCAGACCAAAAATTACGTAGAAGCTGTTCACGATAAAGTGAGCACTTTTAAAATGAACCGTAGGAAAAAGTCACTGTCCCTGCCTGCATATTTTTTAACGGGCACACTGAGGAGCATGCGTAGAGCAAAGTTGGTAACACGGGCTGGAAAATAGTTCCATATATTAGCGTCGAATAAAAGTGATAGGTATCCATTTGTGACAACTTAATTTTTTTTTTTTTTTTTTTTAATTTTTTTTTATGAATTGACGAGTAAAAATGAGCAGATTTGTAAAATATATATTTTTTCTAATAATATCACAGTTTCACTTGAGCAACACCTGGGCGAGGTAACACCCTCCGAGTGACGGGCTTTCCAGCTGGGACCCGTAGGTACCCGTCGTCCCTGAACATGACATGATGTGAGACCCTAGGATGGAGCGGCGCTGGAGCGCGAGGGCGGGGAAACGGGAGTACCCCGAAAAAACTCGCCGGCAATTGGCATCGCCCAGCACGATTCCCACATTCGAGGATCCGGGAGTGAACCCGCCGGGAATCGAACCCGGATCGCCTAGATGGGAGGCCTGTGCGCTTGCCACCGCGCCACCGCTGTGCCTACCGAAGACATGAATAAAGTGATGAGGCCCAAGGCTATGTTAAGTTTACATGAGGCGGATGAATACACAACGTGCATACAAGCAGATCTTGAGCAGGGATTACAAAAGTGCTCACTTCACCGTGAATAGCCTATACACACGCGTAATGTACACAGTCGCGTACACCGGGTCTGAAGGGATTAACATGCGAAAGCATTTAGCTTCCGTTACGTACCAAAGAAATTTCTCCTGGAAATTTTTTGTTATAAACCGTTCACGGTTACTTCAGCCTTTTCTGAAGCCCTGCGAAAGTTCTACTTCCAGGATATTCCTCCGCCTCGAAACTAAGCTTAACTAAGCCTGGAGAATTGCACCAGAGGGACAGCGCACCACATTCGTGCGCACTAAATGCAACAGTATGTTGTATAAGGACTATTTCTCACTAGGCGCTACCAACATACCGATTTTCTCCCTGTTTTTTTTATTAAAATTATTTATAAATGAAGTATTATAATTTGTAGAAAAATATGAACAGCGTATCAATTTAACATAAAATAATAACCAATGATAGAAAAAATTCGCGAGTTCAATGACCTGCAGACTAGACTCCTCAGTCATCTGCATACTGGAGCCTCAGCTGTGTGTTCATTGGCTGTGACTCCACACCTGGCAGTTATGGGAATCTCGAGGTGTCTCCTTGCAAGTCTGCTATTGGTTCTGAGGAGTGCAGGGCGGGTCTAATAAACTGTGATCCAACTGCGAAGGTGACTTCACTATATATATATATATATATATATATATATATATATATATATATATATATATATATATATGTGTGTGTGTGTGTGTGTGTGTGTGTGTGTGTGTGTGTGTGTGTGTTTGACGTCTATCTTGTCCGGAAATGAATTCGCGAAATTTTCCTATCCTTAATAATAACTGTTATGAACACAAGCATAAAACGCCAGTGCTATATGGCACATTCTGTAAATAACTCAACAGGTCATAGAAGGGGAGATATTTTTCCAAAGGTTTGATTCAAAAATGGCGAAGGAACCGTGGATGGACTATACAGTTGCAGCATGTAACCGCAGCGGCCCCGGTTGCCTGTTCTCCGTGTCCGGGGCCATCAAGGATACGGCGCCGTCACGAGAAGAATTCGTGAGAGCGCAGCTCCAGACCTCCGGGCCTCGCCAGTAAACACCCACGACGGCGAGGCGTGCCTGCCAAACTCGCCCCGGACGAGAATTCCAGGGCGAGGATGGGTCGTTAGCGTCCCGGCCGACGCCCCTCGAAGAGCTGGCCTGGTTAGCGTCACGTTGTTATGGGTCGTTCTCGTAACCAAACAAGCAGTCCACGTGAAATACGGCGCGCAATCGTCATGGAAATATTCGCATGCCTTCTAACAAGTTAACCTGGCTACGTTATCACTGCGAAGACTATTCCCGCGTGTAGCTCGTGCAAAACTCGTATAAGAATATTTGTTTCCACATAAAACACTAAACTGACCTGGATGTAGTCACTTGATTCCCTTATTTTTATCACCATTTAAATACGATAAAACTTAGCAGTAAAGACTATTTTATCAAACGGAAAGAAAAACTTATCGTGCAGTTTCTAAAATGAACACGATGAACTGTAAATACTGCTCATTACAAAAGACCGCTTGGTTGGTAGACTGCCAACTCCGCACTTGTTGGCTGACATACGACCAATAACGAACGTCTGATGCAGTATGGCTTCCTTACAGTGGTGTAAATAAGCGATTCACTTCTAGCTTGTCTTTAACGCTGGTAAAAGTTTGCCGACTTCAAAGAGTAAAAGTTGAATTAAAGCAACTTCCTATGGAGCACTGCACCCGACTATACAACGTGAATAACTCATAAAAGAAAGTAGTACAGGCTCTATACAAATTGTCATGAAAGTGCGATTACTGCTGTATATGAAAGAAGAATGTATATACTTTGTAACATTATAAAATATTTTACTAAAATATACTTGTTGGATGAAAAAAAATCCATTATAGGAGTGTATTTGTAAACAAATTTAAGCATATTTTCATTCTGGGTTCTTTAGAAAGCAGAATCTGAAAGAAAATCTTCGACGTGGAATATAGTCATAATGTTTACTACGATTGAGTGTAAGAATGTTGTAATAATAATGTAGGGAATAATTTGTATAATTGAATTTATGTGCGTCCATTTGTAACAAACATTTTTGTCTGAAAATGACGTAAATAAAGTTAATTATAAAACAGACATGATACATTATTACTATGATTTTGTTACACATGATCACAGTAAATATTATGACAATCCTTCTTGAAGAGGATTTTCATGTAAATTCTGTTCTCCGAAGCATCCAAAACGGAATTTTTTTTTTCCCCTCCAAAAATACCGGCTATATCGATCGACCAATTTTTTACATTTGAAAAGTATATTTTAGTAAAATATTTTATGATGTTGCAAAATATATACAGTCATCTTTCATATACAGCATAAATCCCTCTTTCTTAACAATTTTTATTATGTGTGTACTCATTTTTTATGAGTTCTTCACATTGCACGACAGTCGGGTGCAGTGCTCCATAGGCAGTTGCTTTACTTCAACCTTGAGTGGCGCGCTTGCCTAGAGCTTTTGTCCGCGTTTTAGGCCGAGAAGTGAGGCAGCGATTAGGGCGACATTGCCACGCGGTACAAGTGCGCCATCGCCGCTACGCGCAGGGCTGTGAATTGGCGTGCAGTGTTCTCGTAGTATAGTCCACTCCCGTTTTCTTCGCCCTTTTTGAATCAAACCTTTGACAAATCTCTCCATGTATGTCGTGTTTAGTTATTTCCTAAATGCACACACAATACACACAAGTGTATCACACGCGTTTTACACTTGTGTTCAAAAAAGTTACTTTTTTTTTGTTAAATTGAAATGTTATTCATATTTTATCTATAAATTATAATGCTTCATTTATAAATAATCTGAATGATAAACAGGGAGAAAATAGGTATGTTGGTAGCGCCTAGTGAGAAATAGTCCTTATACAAAATACTGTTACACGTAGTGCGCACGAATGTTGTGCGTTGTCCCTCTGGTGTAATTCTCCAGGATTAGTTAAACTTAGTTTGCACGAGGCGGAGGAATATCCTGCAAGTAGAACTTTAGCAGGGCTTCAGAAAAAGGCTGGAGTAACCGTGAATGGATTATACTTAGGGGCCTGCAAAATTCGCGTTATTATTTGGCATCAGGCTAAACTTCGCAGCACTATTTAAACTGGAGTTAGCGGCATTTCTCCATTGGTTGCTTCATAGATATTAAGTCACTCCCTTTCTGGCTGAACTGCACGTGATTGGGGCACACGATTGTGAAGTGTTCATTTATTTGCGCGGAGTTACCAAGGGCGTGTCAAATTAATTCTTGTCCAATGATAAACGTATTGCGAACCTACGTGTGATTTAAGTTAAACGCGTCCCCAATTAATAACGCGAATTTTGCAGGTCCCTAATTATACTTGAAGTACCAATGGGACTTTCAACGGTGACCCTACATCTTTATTGTTGGAGAGTATGTAGCAAGTTTCAACGCATGCCCCTCGATTACTTCTGTGTGTATATAAGGCGTATATTTTGAGATACGGCGCTATTTCGGAGTGCTACGAAATGGCGTTTCTAACGTGCGTGATTCACATCTTGGAAGTAATCGACAAGCGTAGTTTTAAGTGTGCGTTCATTTCGTACACAATATCACATTGGATGCGCGTTTAATCGTTTCGTAAAAAAAAAACTTGATTTCGAACACACTGCAGCGCAGTTCGACCGCCAGGCAGGCAAGCCCCTTAAGAGGACTTCCTTGCAAAAAAAATTGAAACGCTTCAAGGTCACTTACGATGGCGATGGAAAATAGCATAAACTTACTTCCCGTGTGTTCTGCTTCCTCAGAATTTTAAGCGGTGCCTGTCGGGTATTAATACAGCAATCGGTTCGGAAAAGGTACAATATTGTCGCTATAGTTTAAAACACTGTTCTACATAACAATAAATAATGTAAACAGATGGTTGCCCACAGTGATTTTTTTCTGATCTTGACACGTTTCAATAACCACATTTATGTTTCAATAAACACATCTATAAACTGTCAGCAAAATGTCAACTTTAATGTCTGTACTGAATAAAAAAATACATAAAAATATTTTATGTTATTTTTTTTTTTTTTTTTTTAATTAAAATAGACACGATTACTTACAAGGAGACCAACACGAGACGACTATAACTTATTTCAGACGTTACGTTTTCACCCGAACAGGGAATAATAACTCGAAAAAAAAACTTTAATTACTCCGGTTTACACCGATTGCAGCCGGACGGGTGAACATCAGCATAGTTGGGCGAGTACAACTATATACAATGGAGTGTAATTTGATAATGATATCAGGTGTAATAGATACTTACCTAAAGTATTCTTCTGGAAACAGCCTAATTTATCAGAGTCACCTTTCAGCACTTCAAACACTTAGCTTCGAGTACTTTTTGTTTCCTTCCTGTCTTTATCCTACGTACATGTATCCAAGGTTTTGTCCCAAAATACAGGCCATGTATAAACTAGCGAAGTAACAAATTTGGCAACTATCTCAAAATGACTCATCTTATAATCGTGCCCAAATCCCTTTCAGCAATCAGACACATGCGGCAAAGTAACTGCGAATATCTATACCAGACGCGCCACAACCTACGAGAGCGAATGGTCACTTTTGCAAAAAAATGTAACGAAGAATGGATACGTAGTTCACTCGGAAGGCAGTTTCAGCACTTTGTGTTGACATGCCAAACGTCGAAGGGTCAGGGAAAAAAAAACACGTAAGTCAGGTTTTATAAAACCGGAGAACAGGCAACTTTAATGCTTGACTTCTCTGGTTATTTCCCCTTACAGCAAAACTTTGAATGCCAATGTATCTTGACTCGCCTAGTTTTTTTCCAAGTATGGTCACTCGATTTCGAAAGAAAAAAAAGTGACTTGTCTAGTTTTTTACCCCTGGCCCTTCTAGTGATAATCGGTGGTGCCACCGTACCATTACGTCTAGGAACTGCTCAGACTTGTACCAGTTATGTTCTCGCATCACATGTGTGTTGGTGTGTGCGTGTGTGTGTGCTGGTCATGGCAATGCATTGGACTTCACGTATCCCCACAATAATGGGGATATTCCAGCAGGATATTGCACAGTGTAATTGGCCCAACTTGTCCAGAAGTAGTCCGAGGAACATTCTGGAGAGTTTCGAAGACTGTTGTGGCGCCTCGCTCGCCCGATATCAACACCATCGAAGATTTCTGGGACGTGGTGAGGAGGTCCATTCGCACTCCAGATGCTGCGTCTACAAATGACAGGAATCTGTGGGTAGCTCTCCAGGCGGCTTGGGCCATATCTCTCGACAAGTGTTTCGTCCACCTGTGGAATCGATGACACGACGAGTTGATGCACTTCGTCGGGCTGGAGGAGAGAGCCTACAGGATACTCGGCCAGTGTCCCATGCCGTTTGGCATGACAGTGTATCTTTGCTATGCGAGAAACCTTGTGACCCCGCCTAGCTGCGCATACCAGGCGAAGACCACATATCAGAAAATCCAAACTCCCAAAAACCCCCGCGAAAGAAAATCACACCGGCAGAGCCCACAAAAAGATATCATAAGACAGAGTTTAAACGCACCTTACACCTAGATATCAAATCAAAGACATGCATGGCTTGGCAGAACTAGAATACAATTTATACTTTTTTCAAAATATAAATGTTCCTTGAGAAATACATTTGAATCAATAGTTTTTTTTCTCTCGACTTCCTTAACCTCTTCATTAAGGCGAGGAAAAGAAACGCGTTATTTCCACTGTAGTATTATTTTTGGCGAGAGTTTTTAATCGTGTCTTCACACGATGGCGGTGATTTTGCGTACGTGCCAGAAACACGTCAGGCACAGATGACAAATCGGTCCGTTCGCTAGGCCGCCGGGCAGTTAAAGTTACGTAGTTTCAGAAAGTTGTGAGACTCCCTGTCTCAACCTTATTTTGTTTTAAGGAAACTTCGTTAAATCGAACGGAAGTTTTAAACGCTTTGAGCACTACGTTCGAGCAACGCGGTTTTGAAATTTTCTTGGTTCATGAAAAGAAAATTTGAACGTCTATAGATTCATCGTTGCGCTTGTATTTAAAAGCAACTTGCAAGAACACTAAAACCCATTAATAATATTATTCGCAAATAAATAAATTTTTTATGTAATGACCAACGAAAATTACACGATGAACTGTAAACATTTTACTTTATAAGTGACATTTTATTGCGGGCAAAAGACATATCTGCACTCTAAATGGCTGGTGAACCACCCAATAACGAATGTTTCCCATTACAGTCAGTGAGGTGTGGCCCAATAGGACAGTCGTAATTTGACATACACGCACCAACATTTCCTTTGTTCCTGCTGTGGTGTCTTGGATGTCACCGTGTGTGCATACCTCGAAATGTTAACCTGTACATCATATGGAAAATGTACAACATGTCAGTACGAAAACATAAAAACGTTAAACGTCGCTACCATACAAAGTTGGGGAGACAACACTGCGCATTTGACCAGCTCGTGAATAAATCCAAGGAAGCTGCAATGGAACAGATACTTTACCAATCGCGTTTTCTTATTACGCGCTTACACCGATGCGGCAAATTTGCAAATAATTACTAAGAATGTCTTTGTAGTGCGTCTTCACGCTAAAATAAATGACACTTCAGATTAGGACGTTATATATCTTTCGACATACCCAGGAACTCTTCAAGATGGCGAAAAACGACATTTTACAATTATTATAGCTTAGAATATTCTGGGCGGGCCCCTGCAAAACTAGCACGCGGTCCTGCATTGAATTTTGCTACAAACTTTCTACCCATACGATCAAGGGATCAACCTCTGAAGTCCCACGGTAAATTTTCGTTACGCGTAGGGGTGACGGAGCACTTGATGCGCGTGCCAGAGTCGCCCTTATCGCTCCCTAGCTGCCGCGTCAAAAAAACGGAGAATATAGTATCTACTGCCTGAAGCGCTAAGGGCGACCTAGGAATGTGCACCGAGTATCTGGTAGCCTTTACGCGCTAGGCATTGAACTCTCGTCAGCTCGCCTCTACAATACTTCCGATGTTGAATGGTGTAATACTATAGAAAAAAAACTGTAACGCCTGTTCCTGTACTATGTAACAGTAGCCTGTGCCGTAAGTTTTCACACATACACTCTGAATTCTCATAACTAGAAAACCGTTAACACGTAGTCAAATGAAACGACTCGTATTAGTGAAATTGGCTCCAGTAAAACTGGGCTCACAACCATCCGTCGCACCCGTTAATCGTCCGTCAGTCAGTCATCCGTCTATTTTTCCATCCGTCAATTGAAAGCGACTCACAACAATCCGTCATCCGTCAGTCATTTTGTACAGCAAATTTCAGTGTGCCAACATCACATCGTCATCTTTCTTTAGTTGGAGGTATATTTTGGTTGGAAATACAATTTTAAAAGAGAGAGAAACTCTGGGAAAGTAATTTTTTTATGTGATAAGAATTTATAATGAATCACTGTTTACATTTTAAATTCCTGAATTTAACACCAAAGATAATATACACAAATCCACCGCCTTGTATTTTATTTCAAAGTGCGTATTCGCATCTACGGAATGTCGTCAGAAGGCGGTGGCCCATCCGTCAATCCGTCGAAAGTTAAAGTTTGAGAAATATTTGACGGATTGACGAATTGGGGGGGGGGGGGGGGGGAAAAAAGCTGTCTTGCGATTGGTTGAAAATCACTTGACCACCTGGCAGACGGACGACTGACGGATGCGACGGATGATTTTGAGTTCAGCTTAAGGTTGAAGTAAAGCAACTACCTATGGAGTACTGCACCCGACTGTACAATGTGTAGAACTCATAACAAGAGTGGTACAGACACCATAACAATTATCATAAAATGTGCCATTTATTCTCTATATGAAAGAATAATGTATATATTTTGTAACATTATAAAATATTTTACTAAAACATACTTTTTAAATTAAAAAAATAATTGATCAATGGAGTCCGCATTTTTAACTAAATTTAAGCACTTTTCCATTTTGAATGCTTCGGAAAACAGAATTTACAAGCAAATATTCTTCAGGAGAGATCGTTATAATATTTACTGTGATAACGTGTAGTAAAATCATAGTAATAATTTATCACATCAATTTTATAATTAAATTTATTTACGTCAGTTTCAGTCATAAATATTAGTGGAAAATGGACGCGCATAAAAATAATTATAACAATTATTTCTTACACTGTTCTTAAAATTTTCTTACACAAAATCATTGTAAAAATTATGACGATATTCCATGAAGATTTTCTCGGAATGCGCTTGAATTTTGTTAAAAATATATACATTCTTCTTTCATATGCAGCATTGATCGCACTTTTCTTGACATTTGTTATGGTGTCTGTACTACCTTTTTATGAGTTCTTCACGGTGTATAGTAGGGTGCAGTGCTCCAGTGCTTAATAATTTGTAGAAAACCGCTGGTTGTTTTAGTGAAACTATTTCACTCATTAAATAAGTGTTACTGCGTGGGACTAGTTGGAATATAGTTTTATTGAATTAAGGCACATAATTACGAGAAATAAACCTATTTCCGATAATAACTGTTGATGATGTATCCAGGTGAAAGCCACAGTTTCCAACTTCTAGCCCGTCACGTTACCAACTGAGCTACTAAGCAAACATTTTACTACCTATATAAACAAATATGCAACTTTAAATGTTGTGCAATTTCTTAATTAGTTCAAATTAGGATAGTTAATACAAATATTAAGTATGAACGCAATCATTTCACCATGTCTCATGCCCTTTTAAACCTCCAAACCGAGCGCTGTGATAATTACGTGATAATGGCATGAAAGAAGTGAAAACGAAATACAAATTAAATTCTAATGTTCAGGTTACCTGGTGTAATTATATTTTTAAATACGAAACCGAAATTTTAGGAAGTATATTTTTTGGGTTTTATTAATTTATGTACTGTATTTCATTTGATATGCAACGATTAACTGATGCCTATATCAGTCAAACAGCAAAGGTAGAAAATCAATAAAAAGAGGAAAACTGGCTTTTTTTTTTTTTTTTCACTAATTTGTCAGGTAATTTGAGTGAAGTGGCTGTTGAATAAGTCAGGCGCTTTAAACTGATATAAAAAGTGAAATTCTCACTTATTCTGATTTCGAGTTGAAAAATGTCGGTTAAACACTCTTATCAGCGTTTTTCTTTATTAAAAAAACTCGCATTTGAGATGGTGTGAAACTAGTATTCAGGCGTGGGAAATTTCTTAAGTGCTGTTCATGTGCAGACGTGGCTAAAAAAAAAAACATCGAGCAGTTTTTTTTTAAACTACACCTACGCAAATACGAATATCTGTCTAGCGTGTTAGACAGACAGCCATCTGCGGCCCTAGACACGCTGCTCGATGCCGAACGACTCATTGTCAAGGTCAACCCCATCTGACGTCGCACAGACGTTCAACTACACCTCGCACTGGGTGTCCGTCATAGTCACATGTGGAAAGTACGCTAGCGTTTGTTTATCTTGACAAATATCGCAAGCGGTTTGTTGCCAGCGAAACCCGCCCGGGAGCAGCTACCGCGTTGTGACGAGCGCGTTCGCGCGTTTGTCGTTGCGCGGTGACGTAATGCGCCAGTCGGGCCAGACTTAACGCCTGCCACAGCCGGAGAGTCGACGCGCGCGCGCGCTCGGAATAATTTGTCTTGGTCTCGGGCAGCTGCCGCCTCTCCGTTGGAGGTCGCGGATTTTGGATAACGGCAACCTGGAACAATCTGCCCGGTAGTCATTGGCGAAAGATTATTGGAGAATCGCTGTGAATGTAACAATTGGTGCTCTCCCCCCCCCCCCTCTCTCTCACTCTCTCTCTTTCTTTCTCTAACAATCGCCATTTACGGGCGCGCGCATTGCACCCGGCTGTATTTACCGTACGCTTGCCGTGTACTATATTGCGTGAATTATACTCCATCACTGTAACGTTTTATTTGGATGTTATCTCATATTTTTTTACGAAAAATCACTAGCTCTATAGATGAGTTCATGGTAGTCTTCAATACTATGGACCATTCACGGTAAAGTGAGCACCTTTCGAAACCCTTCTCATTTGGAATAATAGTCAAAAAAAATATTTTTTATTTTAGACTTCGACGTTACCTTCAGAGTGCTGTGGAATCTACACGCTCTGTTTATTGCTTACATGGCTATATTTATTTTAAAAGTTGGCTAAAGGATAAGAAATGGCTGAAATAAAAAAGTAACTAGGGTTTCAAAAGCGCTCACTTTATCGTGGACGACATATATAAGCAACAATAGTTTGTCTATTGCCATTGGTTGCTGTCTGCTTGAGAAGGCGTTTTCATATTTGACCGGGCCACTCAGAATTTGGCAACATCGGCACGGCTCCTACGTGATTCGTTTGCAGAGAGTAAACACGTGTCACAAAGTAAATCAGCCAATCAAGATACGTAAACGTCCCCACAGTGTTTTTAAATATAACTTGTCTTGAATATTTCCGCGAAATTGCACTATTCCTAGTTATCAAGTTTTCTCTAAACTCATCTTCGCGTGATTTTTCTACAGATAGAATCAACTAGTTATATTATTTTTTTGTTTATATTATGGCCTGAATGTTTTTCAAAAGATCACAACAAATGAAAATAACATTTTTAATATCTTCGCTAGAATTATTACTGCTCGTCCACGGCTAACTTTTGGCCTAAATCTGTGGCACTTTTGATGAATTTCGTATGTGAAATAGCGTTCTCTGAAGCACCCTGTTGTGGCTGATATAATATACAGATTGTTCACAGTAAAGTGAGCACTTTTGAAAGCCCTGAAAATTCTATTTTCTGTCCGTTGGTTGCGTATCTTTCCGCGACTTAAAGTGAATTTCAGCTGGTGTCTACGTTAGCAGATCAGATGACTGCACATATTCACGAAACGAAATATAAACGTAACAAATATTGAAATAAAAAGTTTAATTACGTAGGCCTACACGTTTTAAATAAATACTGAACGGTGTTCATGATATTTTTCCTCTTAAATATAAATTGAACCAGGGTCAACTCTTTCAAGGCCATAGGAATTATTATTTTTTGTTCAAGCTGCCAACAGAAACACATAAGAGTTGAACACATTTCTTTCTCTCTTTAAAAAAAACGACAACCCGTTTGAATCTTTCCTCTTTAAAAGTGTGAATTACTCGAATGTTTGACCTTTACACGCGTTATAAGAAAGAGATGCTATTAGAGAATAATGCAAATTTATTCCTTCATGCAAAAGACATGTCTTAGACCATCGTTAAATGATCTAATAATTATGTTTGATAATATTTACGATTAGGCCTATAATCAAGAAACGTGGTTCGGTTGGTTGTATACTTTGAAGTGAAGTTATTCGTATATTATTTCTTTTCAGTAGGATATTACAAAATCTTATTTTCACTCCGCATCTATTGAGATTGTCAACATATTTGCAGACATATCATAATTTCTACTGAAAGACCTACGACGTATGCCTATTGCACAAACACCTCAGAATACAATGTTCTAATTCACATCGATGCGCAAGCAAATGGTAGGCGCTGCTATTAGATTACGAGTTAAGAAATTATGTAGGCTAATATATATTTATCATGAAACTCAGTGACAGAACCGAATTTATCCAAATTTTTGCAGCATACTTCCACGGTAATATTTATCATTCGATGTAAGTTTCATGAAAATTCATCCAGCCACGCAATTTTTGAAACACATAACACTACACCCTTTGCTTAAGCCTGGTGCTTTTCTTAAGAAAATGATCACTTTTCGCTTGTGAAATTTTAATACGTGCACTGATATTGGCATAATTTCACCGGAACAAAACAATATCTAACAAATGGCAATCTATTACGCGAGCGCCTTATACTACGGAAAATAGCTCAAATTTACTAAGTTAGGAATTTTAATTTATGCAACTCAAGAATTCTCACAAATGACTAACATTTTCCGTGGGTGTCAGAATTAATCGTTAAAAACGTTTCATGCAGACGCATGCACATGTGTAAAAATTACGAAACCCCTTTGTCACTAAAAACGTGGTGAAATGGCTGGAACGTCTCCAATTGTCACCATGATTAAAAGCCTTGTGAGCAAAAGATAAGCTATCCCAGGCCAAAAGGAAAATTTCGGGCTTTACTTTGCTCGACCGTGTACAGAAAGACCAACAGGCGAGGTAATTTAGGTACTTCATTAAAGTTTGTTCCAGACAAATAGAATTGTTGTCAGGCTACACGAGCTCAATTACTAATCGGCGAAAAAAATGTTTTTTTTTTTTTTTTTTTTTTTTTATATTTCTTGTCTAAAAGCTGCTACGATTATTTTTGTAACACTAAAAATAAATTAGAGTGAAGTTCAGTCGAAACCATACATTCTTTGATTGCTGGTAGATCGCCATGCATTTGTTGTTACATAGCAATTTCCTGTATTCAAAATTTGATTTAAGAAACAACTACCGGCCACAATTATGTCCGTGCAGTCGCTTATCACGGTGATGACGTGTTGTGAAGGATGTTGATGGGGGGGGGGGGGGGGAGAGGAGGAGAAGTCACGTGTTTGACCTTCGATTTGTTGGTAGTCCACGTCCTGTGGTTAAGGCTCGTTTTCGCCCCTTTTGCACAAATTCATCGTTTTCGTGTCACAATTTCAGTTTCAGGTGTATTATTGGAAATTATTGATCATAGAACATTTACAGTTTACTAGTTTTTTAGTACTTTTTTAAAGGCTGTTCTCGATGGTGAGCACTTTTGAAACGAACCTTAGAAAAAAGTCACTGCTCCTGAAAGTATATATTTTAATGAGCGCAATGAGTGGCATTTGCCCATTAAAGTTGGCAACGACGGATGGAATATAGTTCCATTTCTTAACGTCGAATAAAAAGTGTTAGGCAACCATTTCTGATAACTTAAATTATTTCTTTCTCTTTCTGTTTTTTTTTAATGTATCAAAGTGTGAAAATTAGCAGATTTGTGTAGACTAATATTTACTTTCCTAAAAATTGTGCAGTTTTACTTGACCAAAGCACGAAGAAAGCGATGAGGCTCATTTGCAATGTTAATTTTACATAAGGCGGAAGAATACATAACATGCATACAAGCAGATCTTAGGCAGGGCTTTCAAAAGTGCTCATTTTACCGTGAACAGCCTATATCTAATTTTCATTGCGTGCTATTTCCTGCCTCCAAAAAGACAGCAACTTATTGATCAAATGTAAATATGTTCTCAACATTTTAAAACAAGCAGGTTAAAATTACGCACGAAAATATGAAACAACTCGTATAATGTAAATGTTCTATAATCGTACATTGTCGGTAATTACTTTGATTCCGAAATTATGACGCGGAAACGAAGAATTCCTGTACAAGGGTTGAAATCGAGCCTTAACCAACACCTTCCTGGAGGTCAGAGATTATCTCCCCGGTTAAGAAACGTCTCGATGTGAGATAAAGTTATATCCGGACAAGCGGAAATGCAGACTAATATAAAAAGTAAAATCCCAGGAGTAAATGGTGGCCCTTTACCCCACTGAGGGGGAGTTCTTGAGAATGAGTGGACGGCGGTGAGTGGCGAAGGTTCCTATTGTTTCAGCGAGTTTTACGTCGGTTATTAAGGGTCCTGTGTACTGAAACGTTTTATTTGAAATCGTTGTTTGCGCCTAAACGCGTATCACGGTAAGTAAATGTTCTGGAAATACGAAGATGTACCAGAAAGGATAAAAAAAAAAAAAAAACTATTACCTATGACGCTATATTTCAACTTTTATCATATTAAGTGTATTAATGGATGAGAGAATTCCTGAAAGTGGTCAAATATCGCATTTTTAAAGCTTGCCTGTGCAGTTTCCTTAAGCGGTAAGAGAAGATTACGAATATACGCAGGTAGTTTGATCTGTGTACTTTCATCGTGTCTAATAAAATTACACTGTTACACGTCTAATTTGCACAGTAAAGCTTTACGACGGAAACACTGCTTGCCTTGTACGTAGGAGCGACGAGGCGCTAGGCGTGCGAGTTAGTGTCGCCCGTATAGCTCCCTAGCTTCTTGACCTTGGACGCGCATCTACAAAGTCCCCTTAACAGCCCGGATAAAACGAGCTGTGTGCCAGCTGAGGCTACAGGGAGTCGTGTTTCCAAACGAGTGCTGCAGTCGGAGATACAGATATATAAAATAAACTTCGTTTAATCTATAAAGTATTTCCGTTAGTGGGCCTAATTTTCTGCGTAACTTATCACTGTAATGAAATGCTATTTATTATTTGCTCCGAGTACGATACTGTAGTGGTTGATATCACATACTTTCTAGTGTTGTAAATTTAATACGGAAATTAAATTTTCCCCCTCTTTAACACTTTGTAGACTATGCTCGAGTGTAGCTCGAGCAAAGATAATTTGAAAATTTCTTTGTTGTTCAGAACAAAACTCGCATGGATGTGCAGTCTTTGTTCGGCTAATGTCTAACATGACCTCACAAGAACACGACAGCGCAGTAACAATGATATTGCTAACGACACAATTTCTTTTTTTATAGCCACTCAAAGGGACAAGATTGATTGTAAATTCTTTTATACGATAAAGGGCATTTGATTGGGTCAATATCAGCTTGGCTACCCATTGGTTGATGACCGGCCAATAATGAACGCTGTAAAGTACAAGGTTGTGTCCGGGGTTGTATGGACCAATAGGACGACGGTGAGTTCTTAACACGGACACCAATAGAACCTGTGTTCTTGTAGTAGTGGATACAGGTGACTCACTTCTAATTTATCTTAAGTGCCAGTAAATATGTGCAGACCTCAATATGTTAATTTTATTATGACCTTCAGCCTCCACAAACTCGACCATGTCCAGGTACATGTGACAATAAATTTCTGCCACGCCATGGCGTGTGTTATAGAAAAGTAAGCCAGCTGTATTGACCATTAACGTTAAACAAAACATTTTTAAGTATTTTAAGGTAGGGATAATAATTTTCCCACTTCACTTACATTACCGTAGAGCCGCTCAAAGTCTGCGTTTTGTATTGGCATACGCTGAGAAAAAGGTTTTGTTGAATCAAACAAGATTTGTTTGGTGCAAGCAAACTATTCGTTTGTATAGGGACACTGATATTTTGTTGCCGAAACCAACTTATTTTGTTGCCCAAAACTGTAAGATTTGGTTGGTGAAACTAAAGATTTGTTCGGTTACACGCACACTAAACAGTTTGGGCAGATATATAAAAATTGTACAAGTTCGACCGGGTTTCGTACCTAGATCACCTGCGTCCAAGCGCTACGCATTTGTAATTTTTTTTTTTTTTTACCTTCATTTGACGTTGTTGTGACATTTCAGACGTTGACGAAGCTCTAGCGAGACCGACTTGTTGACGAGGCACGTCGCAGGCACCGGGGCGCGAGCCCGCGACCATCCAACTACAGGTCGGCCACCCTACCCCTGAGCTATGAGGGCAGGGCGTAATCACAGCTAATGAGTCAGTAAAGCTTTTAAATGTATATACTGGAAATATTGGGTAACGTGTGCAAACAAATATTTCAAGTTTTACAGCTTAAAATGTCAGTTTCTTGTTGCATTGTTTTATTAATGCGTTTACAGGATTGTTAAGCATCAATAGCTACACTAACAAACACTGTCAATGTCCTAATTTTCACAAACAATATAAACAAGCTCTCGAGATGTATTTTCTAACGAAAGCAGTCAAATGAGTGGCCAAACAAATATGTACAGTTGATTCAACAAAATATTTATTTAACAGTCTAATGTTTTTTTGCTCAACAAAGAGATCTTGTTTATTAAAACATATATTTTGTTAGATGTACAAAATTAATCTTGATGCATTTCAAATTTTGTTTGCTCAACAATATATATATATATATATATTTTTTAGGGCAACTTAATATATATTTGGCCCTATACAAACAAATATCTAGTTCGATTTTCTCTCAGTGTACATTAAGGACAAGTTTCACCTTGTATGGGCGTATAGGGAATTAAATACTAAATTCGGACAAAGAATTTTCACAGTCGTTTGATGTGGTAGTATTTTCAACTAAAGGTTTTTCGTTTGAAACTGAACACATGTAGATTTGTAAACCACTTTAATTTTTATTTTTAAATTTTAAATTTACTTATCTATTATTTATAAAATGTAACAATTTTAGAAAAATAAATAAAAAGTGCATTTAAAATTGAAAAATTAGAATTTGGAAGGTTTACAAATCTAGATGAGTTCATTCCCTAAAAAAAAAAAAAATTAGTTGAAAATACAACCACAAAAAACGACTGCGAGATCCGTGTCCGAATTTAGCATATAATTCCCTATACGCCGATGCATGGTGAAGCCTGGCCATAATTTATGGACAGAGCTCGGTAGTTTCTTCTTCCTCGTAGCTCGTGTTCGACGGCAGGTCTCTTGTCTTGGCGAGCGAGTCGCGTTCACAGAAGACATGTCACGGAGACTATCTGGCAGGGCGGCAGCATTCACACGCACACAATAGATTTCTGGGAGCCCCAGATACATCTACAAGTAATGCTGCGCGCGCTACATTAACAGATGATTAATCTCTCGAACACAGGCAGCCCCGACATCCCCCCAACATTAAAAACCTTTCTATTATCATTTATAAACCGACTGCCTAGTTCAGATCAGATACGTCTCTATACAAGCGTGCCGTTATTTATCTGCGCGAGCTATCTGCTTGTGTGTTTATTTACTTTTTTTTTTTTTCTGACGTGCGCTATTTGGATAAACGCGCTCGCGTTTTGAATAACAAAGTATCGGTCTTTTGTTTGGAGCCCTTCGCGGGAAATCGGTTTATCCCCGGCATGAATACCTGTCCTGCGATGACTTCACAGTTTCGCGCAATTGTCTGAAGCTGCAACGTGGGCTTACATTTCGACGAAGCTCTTAGCGTCAAACAAAAGTCAAATAAAGCTTTGGCTTAAGTGCACATGAAGCGAAATCGCATTATCATATCTGTGGATATTTTTCTGTATCCGAGTGTGTGAATAATGACTAGTAACACAGTGCACGGTATAATATCGGATTACACGAAATTTTAATGCTAACTATATATGTAAGAATATTTGCAGTAATAAGCTACGTAGGTAGAATGTTTATTCACCTAACACAGATCCCCTTTAATCCTAGTATTTTATAAACGCAAATACACGCATAATTTATACCGTGATTCATGGCATATGCTGTTCACGGTAAAGTGAGCCCTTTTGAAAGCCTTCACAATTAGAATAATAGTCAAAAAATATGTTTTATTTTAGCTTTTAGCACTGTGCTTATTACTCACAGCGCAATATTTATTTGAAAAAGGTAGTTAAAGTATAAAAATGGCTGAAAGGAAAAAGTAACTAGGGCTTCAAAAGTGCTTACTTTACTGTGAACAGCGTATATTTGATCATTATTACCGCAACTGCAAATGCACTTTCTCGACAAGCCTTAGGAAATCTTTCACCGAAACTGCCACTTTTTTGTTAGTTATCACCAAAAGATTTTCAAATGTACGATATAATATTTAAATATTATTATATATTCATTATTATATTTGCAGTTTTTCCGTATACACTTCGAAATAACTGTAAATTTCACATAAACCATTTAAGGTTAATTTATGTTCTACACGTTCTGAAAACTGGTGGTGTATAGTTCTCGCCTCCCACCTAGGGGAACCGGGTTCTACTCCCCGTAGGGTCGCCCCGGGATATTCGCATGTGGGAATCGTGCCAGACGATCCCGCTGATCGGCGGGTTTTCCCCAAAAAGGATCTCCCATTTCCCCCGACCATGCATTCCGGCGCTGCTCCATACTCACATCGCTTCACCTTCATCGGCTCTTAAGACCTCGATTTGAAGAGCCGCCCAAATTTCTTCACCCACTCACTTACGGAGCGTTGGTAAACCGGTTCAGCTCTGTGCAAAATATAATAATCGTGAGCTCGCCGGTGAACCGCCACTCTTCTCTCCCTACGTTTAGATTTTTTGAAGTCCACACTACGCGATGGTTTTTTTTTTTTTTTTTTCTCCTCTGTTGTAGAATCTGTTAGTTTCGAGTCTGCAGTTATTTTCGTACCTCGCTAATCTGAGTTACGCATCTGCGAGTCTTTAATTCCAGGGTTTTCCAACAAACTTTACCAAAGGGAACTTCGCATGTGGATGTTGAGATAGAAAACCTCTCTGTTGATTGAAGGTAGTCGTCAAAGGGACCGCGGTGCTCACACTAACGTACCGCCCTTCAAACAGACTAACACAAACAGCCCTGCGGCTCAAACGAAATAATTCCAATCGCAATCTATATAGATCTACTTGAATACGGAAGAAATTGTATACGGAAACAAGATAAAAATTAAAATCAAAGTGAAAGTTTTACGTTGCGGATTGTAATACAAAAAAATTCCAGTTTTATCGTAATTCAGATGAACATTACGAAAGTTGTGCGAATTTATTTCTCAAACTCCATGTTCCGGCCAACCGGTTTGTAATCGCGCGTGAGATGGAAGTTTCAGCGTTCTGACTGAAGATTTATGTATTTTAGCAGTTAAGGGCAAAATTGACACTTATAAAACTATTTAATTGGTGATCGGGTTGTGGTGCGAAATGTAAGAATTTTTTTGCTCTTATATTTCCTATGAACATGGCTGCATTAATCTTTTCCTTTTCGCCGCCTTTTATATACATTTTGTGCTGACGTTAAGGGTGTTCTTCGCCAAAAAAAAAAAAAACATTATTTTATACTTGTACGAAGCACTAAGTACCCTTTCCACGCATAAAAAAAAACTAGATATAGTTTTTCCATTATGGTATGTCAAAATCACAATTCTGTTGTTTTGGGGATATACAAGTAAAATAAACGAAATAATTTACAGAACATTTAAAAATGGTAATTAAAGGTGGGGCCTTAATTAGTATTAAGGTATAATTAGCAAATACTTGTTTTATAGAAAATCACAGACTGCTACAGATAAAAAAAATACGAAATAATTTCCTTACATTGAGCAATTTTTAAAAATTCCATAGCGTGGTTTTGAATATTCCTCGAAGTAACTCGTATCTCATTTCAATGTGAATTAACTCGTTTTCGTAGGCGAATTAGATTTTATTGTTTTTACGACCGCAACACACTACGATTGCGATTTTGACATGCCATTGCATTAAAAACATAAATGTATAAGTTGGTGAATGGAGACCCGGAAATTTCGCGGGTTCATCTGAGGACAAGTTAAAAGTGCACATGTTTGCTTGTGCTTCTATTGGACCGTAGTTTGTAAGACACGCCCCGAAAGGCTTTCAACCAATAACGAACTAACTTATGCTCGTATGCAAAAATGATTCTGGAGTCTAGCTTGTTGCCGGATGAATCCGCGAAATTTCCGGGTCTCTAAAGATGAATTTTTGGTGACTGATAATTATAGGCTGTTCACGGTAAACTGAGCACATTTGAAAGGGCCTGATCAAGATCTACTTTTATGCACGTTGTGTCTTCTTCCGCCATAGGTAAATATTAACATTTACATTCTCCTTATCGCTTTATTCACACGTCGGTCAGGTAAAACTATGAAATTGTCAGAAAAATGAATATTTTACAAAGTTGCTAATTCTTACGTTTGAATGCATAAAACAACGGAAAGCAAAATAATTAATTTCAGTTTTTAACAAATGTGTACCTGACACGTTTAATTCAACGTTAAGATGTGGAACTACTTTCTTTCCATCTTTACCAACTTTGCTGGGCTCATGTCACTTGGTGCGCCCGTAGAAATATGTGCAGGTAGTAGCGGTGATATTTTTCAAATGTTGACTACAAAAGTGCTCACTTTACCGTGAACGGCCTTTACACAGATTTCTGTTGCTATTGGGCAGGCGCCTAAGAGTCCGCGCAGCTCGACTCGATCTCTGCAGTTAAATATGTGTTGGTTGTTTGTCCCACTGGAAACTTGTGAGCGTGTGAACTGGTTAGATGACAGCTATAACTCTGTGATTCAAGCGCAGCCAGCAAGGTTCCCTCACTACATTGGCCAGCAGTAAGGAGGTACCGACAGAACCCTTGCGATTTAGCACGCAGTTAACTTAGTCATCAGTTTCAAGTCATTACTGAACTGTTATTCTTATACGAACATGAGAAAAGTCTCGCGAGTGAGTGAGTGTAGAGATTTGGACGGCTCTTAACATCGAGGTCTTGAGAGTCGATGAAGATCATTGAGGTGTATGGAGCTGCGCCGGAATGAAAGGGCGGGGGAAACGGGAGATCCCCGACAAAACCCGCCGACCAACGGCATTGTCCGGCACGAGTCCCACGTGCGAAAATCTGGAGTGAGCCGGCCGGGGATATAAAAATCTCGTGTGTGGAAAGGTCAGCTATATGGAATTTTACCACGAAATATTTTAGTTAAAGTTTTCTTTAGTCTCGTGAGTGCTGTTAATTTAAGAGAAAGAAAAGTTTGGAATTGCTACTAGCTCTTTCCTGTCGTGTTACCCAAACTCTTTCAACCACAGAAATATGCTACTTTTTTTAAACCCATGTCAATGCCAGTTTTATTGGGATGTAACTGATTCTTCACATTACCAGTTTACAGATCAGTTCAGAAGTAACTGTAGTCGTGGAATAATTTTCTCAACCCTTTGAGGAAGTAAAAACTTAAATTGCACTGAAGACAAGGTTGAAGTTAGCTGCCTGTATCCTCCACTACAGCAGTATCTGTCGTGTTGGCTTCTGCATTTCCACTTACCATCGTACTATTGGTCCTGGCTACACCGCACACGTTTAGTGTACTCTGCAACGTTTTCCATTGGCTGGTCGCCGGCCAATGAAGTCGCGTGTTGACTGTGAACCAATTAATTTGTCGCGACAGAAGTAACATGTTTTACAGTATATCGTGTTCATCTCAGAAATGATTTAAAAAAAAAAAAAACTATTTTATTCTTATGAACTGAAATGTTGACTAGTTATAATTTTTTACTTAGATTCCGATAAAATCCAGCGATACAGTGAAACTATAAAAGTGCAAGTTTTGTCTTCAAGAGGAAATAAATGTTCATATAGACGTGGGCCCGTGTATATACGTGCATACTCCTCAAAGAGTTAACAAATAACTTTTTTGAAGAGGCACTGTAAACAGAAAACGAATGCCAAATTGTGTTCAAGCAAATATATCTTCAAATCTAGCGGTTTCTCTTCTTTGCAATCATTCACGAATATGTACTTTATGTGCAAATCGGCGAATAAGGATTCAGTTATGGAAAGGAAATTTTTCATTTCACAATTTGAAAAAAAAAAAAAAAAAAAAAAAAACACTGAGTAAGAATTCCATATCTCGTGGATATATCATCATTAAAAAAACACACATAGTACATAGGGGCTACGTTTCAACAGTGAAATCTGTTTTGTATGACAGTTGCAGAATGGCAAAGCAGGATCGTTTTAATCTTTATTTTCGAAATGAGATCGTAAATAATCAGTAACAAAATTTTTAACTATAGAAACTTTCTGTATAAAAGCTTTAAAACAGCGAGCAAAAAGTTCGCGGGAGAGAATTCTCTTTGAACACTGAAATTCACGCGTTCCTTATTCGAAGAGAGACGCCAAATTGAGGCGACGCAAGGACTGTTTTATGTAATTTCTAAAAGAGATGGTTTCTCTCAGTTGCGAGTGATATTTCTGCAAAGGGATCTCAGCCATTGACGCCATATTTTGTACCTTTGATGTAAGCGACGCGCACCGAGAAACGCATGTCCAGCAAAGAGACTCCTGAGAGAGGGCGTTACGTAAGAGGACTTAACGGTGCGATGGCACAGCGCCAAAGTTGGCAGCCGCGTTTGTCCGTGTTCTCCGGACATGTTCGTTTGGCGGATGGAGGCGAAAACCCTGGCGAGCGGTCCCGACCTACCCCCCAACTTCCCGCTCTCCGCGGTTTTCATTTGACGACTAGCAACTAGCGAGATGGTCGTTGCAATTCTGATTTCGCGAAAGCTCCGCGCTAACGTAGAAATCCCCTTTGCGGGTCTGCAACAAGTATGCCGTGGTTACAAGTGCTAAGGGGGGGGGGGGGTGCACGTTTTCGTAATTTTGCCTTGATTGGATCAGCGCCCCAGCCTCCCAACAACGCCGTCGAATTCGAAATCTCGCTCGGCCAATCATAATCAGCAGCTGCGGGAAACGTGACTGATGGCGTACCAATCATAGGGAGATGAAGTGACCCGGGCTAACGTTATTACCCCCACCCCCTCCCCCAAATCACCGACCTGCCACGTTGTATATTCCATTCGCATGAAGAAACTGCTGCCCCTATTCCAGATATTCGCTAGCTCGAATGTAGACCTAATTCTCATATGACGATTAAAACAATTATTTTATTTATTTTTTGTGATTTTACGTGCAGGCCAAAAGCATGGGCCTAAGGCCAATTGCATTCCAGTAAATTACCTTGTTGGCTAAGTATTGGATAGGAACGTGCTAATGGACAACACGTTAGTATACTCGAGGAAAACTAACTCAAGCTCATTCGGTGAGAATCGAACCTGCCACCTCACGAGTTCGATTCAGAGATGTTTCCTCATGAACAAATCCGCCCAATGCTAGTAAGTAAGAATGTATTACATTACTATAGCATCAACTAAATTATTCATTCTTAATTTTATTCTTAGGGAACCTTTTGCCCGTATACTACTTTTCTACGGTAAAAGTAAACTTTACGAAATCTTAGTATTATTTGTGGGGATGGACTATGATACAGTCACCTTGTAAAAAAAATAAAAGTCGTGGTTATTGTTCATAGTGCTGAGTGGATCTGGAAGGAAAAAATTGAGTGAATTGTCTAGTTCACTCCCTCTTTCATTCCACTTAGATGGAAATAGAAATAATTTTTCTCAAGTCCGACCCACTTCTTAACCAATTACCCTTATCCCTTATCCGTCTATCATCATTATATCACAGCCTCCTTTCAAGTAGGAAAAAACACCCATCAATATACATAATAAATTGTTAATAGTTATGGGAAATCATTAGTAACCCTAAACTAAACCCTGTAACTCGGAGGACAGTATCCAAATATTAATGTGTCTTAATAAAAATAACATTATTATGTAATGAACGGAACACGGGATTGTATGTTTTCGGAAACTAGAATAGAACTGAACCCTAATTTCTCCTTTCATAGATAGGGACCTGATAAATTCGCGAGTTCAATGACCCGCAGGCTCGACTCCACGTTTTTACGTACAATCATACAGATATCAATTGCTAATTGGTTGCTTGTTGCCTCAGTGGAGGACGGTGATTGGGCGAGCATTTTGTTATACGATTCTCATTGGCCTATGGTTCTCCAGGAGGTGTCAAATAACTAGAGACCTGAAAAATTTGCGAGTTCAATGACTTGTAGTCTAGACTTCACAGTCTTATATAAACACATGTAGACATCAACTGTTCATTGGTTCTAGTACAAAGCGTTGACTGGGCCTAAAGTTTATTGCATTTTCGTTATTGGCTCATCCATCTCCAGGGGGTGTCGACCAATTGCAAAAGTAACATGGACGTACAAGTTTGTGAATTCCAACCTGTCCCGAAATGAATCCGCGAATTCTTTTAGGTCTCTACACATAACACGTGGACCTATAGCAAAGGTGACAGAAACTAAATAGTTTACGAATTCTAGCTTGTCCCGAAATGAAACCCTGAATTTTTCAGGTCTCTAAGTAAATATAGCCTATGTACGTGTATCATCACTGACGACTCACTTTTCTATTTCCACTTCAGTAAACTGTAACACTAGAACTTCCCCTCTCCACACTCCTAATCGGCTCCCCAACCCCTTGTATTTCACAAGCTGATTTGTCGCAAGTGACCTTGCATGTGATTGGCCATCACCCCCGCCCTACATCATTCCTTACTCCACTTGTACGTCTACATAATCTCTAAAGTAAGGGAAAGACTTATTATTCCCACTATTCCTTGCTTGCTTTAACCCATCCAACCACAATTCTTGAAGATAATAGGTTACTGCCTGTTTTCTTTGCCCGTGCCATAATCTGCTCATTTTAACTATCCTTTCGTCTGTATTTCTGGCAACCCTGCACAAAATGTTCACGAATCACGTTCAATCCTAATGTTTCACAGAGCTTCTTTATTTCCCCTGCAATCCAACAGCTGAGTATTCGCAACAAACATGCTACGTATCATTACATTAACTTTCACTGCGTGCAGAAATGTATGATTAGTATTTCATCAAACACACATTACAGCAACTATTATTTATCTTGTGATGCTGATGGTATCATATTAATGTCAATGCAATTTGTTATTTAAGAGAAACTGCTGTGAGAATCTCTAATGAGAATCTTCTCTTAAAACTCGAAAACACACGTTGCACCTTCATAAACGGATCAGTGATTTGATGCTTTGATTATTACTGTAGTCTGCTTGAAAATTATAAACCATAAGCTATAAATGTAATAATACCTCTATTTGTAATATGTTTATTTATCTTTGTAATACTTTAATGTTTTATTGCATCCTCCACAGTAACTATCAATGTGATAAAAGATAAATATTAATCATGTTGTTAAAATAACTCAACAATGTCCGTACATTCTTACTCATGGAGTCTCTTCTGATGAGCTAACTCATTAAGTTAATTTTGTTTCCTTTGATGCAGTAATCATAACAGTGAAGTAAGCAGGTCAGTTAATGACCAATGTAGCAAACCACATACGGCCCATTGATGGGTTACAGTCGGCTCTGAAGTGGCACCACTAACTAGCCATACCCTGCCTATATCTGGCCCAGGTGTGGCGAAAACAAATTGCCCAAGCATGGAGCGTATGCTTACAACATCAATGGCTCATCGATATACCATCTCACGCCATCAGATGGCCTTAAAATTTACCATGTCAATAAATCAGTTTTTTAAAAGATGCAGATAAACAAAAAATATACACTGTCCTTGAGTGAAATCTTCTTACATGAATCGCGACATTAACACAGAAACTTGCCTTTAATATAACCTTTCGCAGTATGTATGTCACCTAGATGATATGTATCTGTTTTGAAATGCAATTGCCAGTTATGGATATTTTGTGAGGCGAAACAACAAAAGCTCTTCAATGTTTTTTTTTTCTCCAAAAGGTGGTTATATATTGTTTTCTTTAACTTCTCATTTTCAATTATTTGCAGTCATACATGTAAAACATTACATATGTCTAGGGGTAGTGAGATTTCGTGAAAATATTTCAAGACAAGTTAAATTTCAACACAATGTAGGGTCGTTTACCTATCCTGATTGACTGAATTACTTTTTGACACGTGTTAACTGTCTGCAAACGAATCAAGTAGGAGCTGTGCCGATGTTGCCGAATTCTGAGTAGCCCGGTCAAATATGAGAACACCTTCTCAAGCAGACAGCAACTAATGGCAGTAGAAAAACTACTGTTGTGTGCTTATAGCATTGAAATCTACCGTGTACTCATATTTTTTTTCTCGAAAAATCACTAGCTCTACATATGTCAAATTATTCAATATCAATCACGAAGTCACACCTAATATTGTATTTACAGCATTTTGCCATAGATATTTCCATCACTATATATAAAATAATCTATTCATTGTATCATATGATCTATAATTAGGTATATAAGAAACAAACATATATACATATACGTGTGTGTATAGTATGAAGAAGCTATCTGCGAAGAGAGGGAGCGATAAAAATTCCCATTAGTAAGCCAAATGGTCCATCGATATACCATTTCACAGACATCAACTGGCTTCTAGATGGTTAACCATACTTTTACCAGCAATAAGTATAGGTTATGTGTGGCCATTGCTGGAATACAGTTTCTAAGCCATGTAGGGGCCATTAATAGGTCACCTACTCTCAACCATCAGTTTCATTTCCATCAACACGCCAAGTGTCTTGGTGCCAGAAGTTATCCTCAGCAGGGCCAGTTGTGTAGACCCATACGTTTTCTGGGCCAGCAGTATTCCAGTCATGCCATCAGTAAAACAACAGTCGGCCGACTGTATATTAAGTGCGCAAAACACAATAGTGAAGTGCTATCAATGGCCCAAAATGGATAAGTTAAGTGGTGCCAGTGCTGGAATGCAGTCGGCAAGCCATTTGTGGATCATTAGCAGCATCCCATTAAAGTGCCACTGATGGCAGGCCAAGTGCCCTATCGCCAGCAGTCAGCCATGACAGTGCCATTTGTGTTTACCCATTAAGTATTTAGTGCCGGCAGTCACCCAGCAGTGCCAGCAGTAAAACCACATTCGGCCGACTGTGGCTTGCTACATAGGCATGCACTGAAGAAATAATTTTGCTCTACGTTGCGTTTTACAAGTTTTCTTCTGTATTTCTGACATCGTGAGTAATGTAATTTTAAATTGTCAGACGAGCAAACTATTAAAACATTAATTAATGCAGCGAAAAAATTGAAGCATTTATATTTTTTATACTGAATTTCGAAAACTTCGAGGCCACCCGCAGGTTTTCTGTACCACCGCCTGGGCTGATGTACCAACTCTTTTAAGTGCTGCATTTAGATAACTAATTATAACGCGATCCAACTTTTCCCTCACTCATTGTCTCATCTAAACTTCTGGATGATATTTTGTATGGTAATTGATTTCTGCAAGGTATAGCAATTTCGGGGATCTCACTGCAAACGGAACAGGCTTGCGTATTTTTCAGGGTGGTGCGATAATCGCACCTTCATTTTTCTTTGGCACTTCTCCTTTTGAATGCCTTTTTTCCCAAAGTTTGTTTAGGCAAGTATATAAATATTTTGTGTATAACTACAGCAATGTAGTTCAGTTAACTTATGAAGAGGCGCGAACTTTCGAACATAATTCAACAATTCAGTAAGTCTTTAGAAACCGAATCAACACGTGCGGATTAATTCATTGTCGACTTCCATTGGAAACGGCATCTTTTGCTCTTGGAAAGTTTGGTTTAGGTATAAAGTGTGATATAATATTCGGGAACACAAAAACATATTCATTTCAGATTCTGTATTAAATTGCGTATAAGAAAACACATATTTTCAAAAAATATTTCTAGCGAATTGAAAACATTAACACTTTGTAGACTATGCTCGAGTGTAGCTCGAGCAAAGATAATTTGAAAATTTCTTTGTTGTTCAGAACAAAACTCGCTTTTATGTGCAGTCTTTGTTCATTGAGTGTCTAACATGACGTAACAAAAACACTACAGCGCAGTAACCATGATATTGCTAACGATAGAATATATTTTCTTATATAGCCACTCAAATGTACATAATCGACTGTTAATCCTTTTATACAATAAAGTACATTTGATTGGGTCAATATCAGCTCGGCTCCCCATTGGTTGATGACCAGCCAATAATGAACGCTGTAAAGTACAGGGAAGTGTCCGGTGTGGAACGGACCTATAGGACGACGGTGAGTTCTAACACAGACATCAACAGAATCGGTGTTCTTGCAGTAGTGTGTAAAGATGACTCACTTCTACTTTATCATAAGTAGATACCTGCAAAATCCGCGTTATTATTTTGGGACTCATTTAACATAAAACACATGTAGGTTTGCAATACGTTTGTCATTGGACAGTAATTAATTTAACACGCTCTTGGTAATTCTGCGCAATTAAATGAACACTTCACAATTGTGTGTCCCAATCACGTGCAGTTCACTCAGAAAGAGCGTGACTTCATATATATATATATATATATATATATATATATATATATATATAGTGGCACAATCACACATTGAGATTGTGCCACGGAAACTTGCTGAATCCCGATATTCCATAGGACAGAGCGTTTCGTGATCAGTTAACTCACGGAACAATTCAGATGCATTAGGTACAGTCATTTTGGGCACGTTTGCATCATCAGGGCAACTTTGTACCACCTGCCTAATTTAATTTTAATATGCGGCAGTCAATGGAGAAACGCCGTCGACTCTAGTATATATATTGCTGTGAGGTTTTTCCTGATGCCAAATAATAGCGCGGATTTTGCAGGTACCTAGTCGTAAGTGCCAGTAAATGTGTGCAGACCTCAATGTGTTAATTATTTTATAATTTCGGCGTGCTACAGAGAAGACGTTTGGTGAGCTTGCAGCACTTAAATCGCCCAAAGGGTGGTCCCTGATTACACGAACTTGAACAAAAATTCTTCCACAATGCAAGAACTTTTTTTTTTTTCGTCGGAAACAAAGTTGAAAGATAGCCCGCATCTCTCTTATCCCGCCGTTTTCGAGGAAATCTGGAAAATATTTGTCGCCTTTAAGATTCCGCAACCAAGAATACTAGTTCCCTGAGTTTTTCTCACGCAGAAGCTATTTCTGCTTTATTTATATAAGTTTTACTAAGCAGTTGAACGGAGAACGTGATGATGTGGAATATCCCGTCTTGTTTTTACCCACTCAGTTATAAGAAAGTATTCAAGTCTGAGTCTGCCTTCTTAAATTCGATCCCTTTTAAAAAATATATCCTCGTTTGAATAAAGTTGAAATATAATTCAGTGAGATGTCCATGCAATGTGAGATCTTACGAAGTCTCGAGAATTGCCTATGAAAGCCACGCTTGTGTAGGGGTGGTCATACTTCGTCATTCGATAGTTCAGTTATCCACAGGGTGTAGTTTTCAATTATTACACTTAGTTATAAATTGTAAAATTATTTGGCAGGGTTACTGCAAGAATGAGATTATACATATATACCAATAATATATTTTTTTTGTTTTCAAATTTAAAGAAAGCAACAAAGTCTCCATGCTTAATCTCACGTGTTAATAGCAAAGACGTAAAAAATTTGCGTCATTAGTTTAAGATAGATAGACTTCATACACTTATTTTTTATTGCCTTCGTCATTGGACTACAGTTTTTTTCGGACACGCCCATGACGGCTTTGGACCAATAGGAAACCACTAACTAGAGGCTGGCCCAATCATGTATAACCAAGTCGAAAGTAAAAGCGTGTCTTCATTGAATGCAGAAGCCAATAAACAAGTGGCGTCGACTCGAGTATGTATCGGACGGTGAATTTCTTTCGTGCGGCCAGAAAATAACACGAATTTTGCAAGTCCCTACTTAGCAAATGTTTGCCCACGGTCCTGTTTAAACATAACTAGGATTTATCACGTCGAATTTCTAACAACTGTATCAATTCTGCTTCAAAAATGTTGGACCCAAGCATTTTTCTTCAACGTGTTATGTGCTACGTGTTCGTAGTGACCTGTTGTCATTTCACAAAAAAAAAAAAAAAAAAGTATGTAATTTCGTTGCACTTTAAGTAAGCGATGCTTGAACTTTTGTGGTGATATAAATGCTGTCCATTAACGGTTAACCTTTCCGTGTACAATTTATCTTGCGGATTACGCAACAAATGGTCACACATTGAGATTGTGCCACGGAAACTTGCTGAATCCCGATATTCCATAGGACAGAGCGTTTCGTGATCAGCTAACTCACGGAACAATTCAGATGCATTAGGTACAGTCATTTTGGGCACGTTTGCATCATCAGGGCAACTTTGTACCACCTGCCTAATTTAATTTTAAATGTTGACTCGAGGAATCCCGTCGCATCGCTATGCACCTTGCAGATAAAATAGCAGCGAAGTTCACATAATGGCCGGGGCTGTGAATCCTTCTTTCTAAACAAAAAGTTGTGGAACAATGTTGCCATTAATTGGTACAAAGTCACCCCAAACGACTGTATTTAAGATCCCCCGTTTCAAAACTATCAATATTTAAAACTGATTTTCCGAAAAATATGTTTATCGCCAAAAAATGTAAGGAATCGCACAAGTCAATTTACAAAACTAATCATAGTAAGACAAGGCCTGAAATAAATTAACTTATTTTTAACTTCTGCTTTTTTTAATTTCTTAGTTTTGGGCTTGTAACCGCTTAAAAAGACTTGTGTGTTCATTGCTTCATTAAAATGATTTTATATTCTGCTCGAATGACATAGAATTGCACTTATTGCCACCAAAAATAATTTGCTATAGAGCATGTTAAAATATTATATTTTGCAATTGAATTCGCATTAAATAACATTTATGCACTAATTAATTTGAGCAAGACAATACAATATTTACCAGTCCAATAATGTTTTCGCTTGGTTAAACAAACAGACAAATTAGGATCTTATAGACTGTTCACGGTTAAATAAGCATATTCTTAATCATGATATGATAAAAAGGTATTTCAGTTGGCAAAGACAAGGCCCCATTATCTGTGTAATTGTTTTAATCCCTGGACGCCTAATTTGTTTTATGCACTCTCTGTTTGTTTCATACCTGAAAAATTATAAGCATATGTATGACGTTATTACTGTCATAACAATCTCACAGTTATTCTTCATGAACGCAGGAATGAGGGGATAGAACCCTACCTATACAATATAAATTTTCCACTTCGATAATATATCAAGGTATAGGTGTTGCATTCCTTGCTGTGGAACACATAAGAATGATGGGTCAAGAAAGCGCACATTTTATGACTATTATTAACTTGTATGGGAAATATTAAAGTTAGAACTACTTTCATAGGGTCCTTAAAACGCTGCTGAAATATATTATGTACTGTGTAAGAAGTTTTCATTTGCTTGTTTTCTGGTATTCCACCAAAACGAGTTAACCATTTAATGTCCACATTATTTTCCGTTTCAGGTGCTGCAAAAGAAGAAATTTTTGGTGCGAGACGTACTAAGGAATTTCTTATAAGCAGGGATAGGAACATTTCGCGAGTTCATTTCAGGACAAGATAGACGTCAAACACATGTACATTGAAGTTTACAATGCCATTGGATCTCAGTTTATTAGGCACGCCCTAGACGACTCTGAGCCAATAGCATAGTTGCAAGGAAACAAGTAGCGAGTGCCATACTGCCAAGTGAGAAGTAACACTGGCTACTCTATGGGCCAGCAGCCAATGCACGAACATTTGAGGCTCGAGTATACACATGACTGTGGATTCTAGCCTACAGGTCATTGAATTTGCGATTTTTTCCCATCTCTACTTATAAGAACTGAGACGCTGGAACCTATGGAACGGGTTTCATTCGGACAATGGCACAAGAAGAAACCAAATATAAATTGTTGTTTTGTCAGCAGCAACAAATAGCATTTCCCAGGGACAGGTGTTTCCACTTACTGGGGTTAGCTTCTCAACTTGTACAGCACGGGCCATGATTTCCCTTATTCTGTAACGTCTGACTTGAACGAGTATACTCAGGTGAGTGAGTGGGGAGATTTGAGCGGCTCTTAACATCGTGGTCTTGAGAGGTGATGTGGGTGATTGAAGTGAGTATGGAGCGGCGCTGAATTGAAGGGGCGGGGGAAACGGGAAATCCCCGAGAAAACCCGTCGACCAACGGCATCGTCCGGCACAATTCCCACTTCCGAAAAACCGGTGACCCGGCCGGGGATTGAACCCGAGTATACTCGGAATAAAATGTTAAGGGGATAGAAATTATGCGAAAATGACGAAGTGAACAGTCGAATGTTAGCAAACTTGCTCTAGACACTAGAAAGAACGAGAACCGCCACGGAACGCAGCGATGTTGTAATTTCAAACTGCTATTATCATGCAGTGGGTCACGATTTCGTTAGAAACCATTTCGTGCCACAGAGTAGGCAAGTTTACGGAGGCGAAATGGCGCGCCGGTTCCTTTGATGTGCAGCACGTGTCAGTTCTCTGATTGGCCGCGAGAGGACCTGGGAACGCGCCTCGTCTTTGATAAGATGCTGTGCTCTGCGAGATATTCGCTATTGGCTGAGCTCCCGGCTAGACAGTAAGTTGCAAGGCGCTGATTGGTGAATGGCGTCCCGCCGTGCTGCTGGCTAGTGGAGCTGTTTCTGGCGACGTGAGCGGCTGGAACTAGGCGGCATAAGCGGCTGTTTCGCCCCTGTATTCTTTAATACTCTATGTTTATACATGACTACATTGCACCAGAATGGGAAAACTCCGACGATCTGCCCCCACATCGACTGATCAAGATCCTTGCCTCATAACGCATCTCAATTAGCAATAGCTAGAGACCTGCAAAATTCGCGTTATTATTTGGGGAAACGTTAAACATTAGACACGTGTACCTTTGCAATACGTTTGTCATTGAATTACACGCGCTGGGTAAGTCTGCGACAATAAATGAACACTTCACAATTGTGTGCCCCAATCAAGTGCAATTCAGTCAGAGAGGGCGTGGCTTTACGTCTATGCAGAAGCCAATGGATAAATGATGCCGACTCCAGTACAGACAATACTGTAAAGTTTAGCCTGATGCCGAATAGCAATGCGAATTTTGCATATCTCTAGCAAATAGCCAAATACCACTATGGTCATACATGTTCAAAAATTCTACATGTGGTGAAACAACAGAAAATGGGAAAAAGTTAGATCCTAAGCAGTTATTTTTTTATATTCTTCAATTAACCGCAAACGAAGGACGAGACTGAAGAGATTTTGGCGGCTCTTAACATCGGGGTCTTGAGAGCTGATGGGGGTGAAGTGAGTAACGCCGGAACGCAACGGCGGGGGAAGCGGAACATCCCCGAGAAAAACCCACCGACCAGCTCCATCGTCCGACACGATTCCCAATGCGAGAATCCGGGAGCGACCCCGCCGAGAATCGAACACGGTTCGCAATGGTGGGAGGCGAGCAGTCTGATCACTACGCCACCGCGGCCCCATAACGAAGGATAAGGAAGGTCCACATGAGAGGACTACAGCAATCATTGCATGTAGTATGTAACGGAGACGGAAAACCTCTCGTGAACGTGGGTATAGACTGTTCACGGTAAAGTGAGCACTTTTGAATACAACCCTTGAAAAATGTCACCGTTACTATTGCACATATTTTAACGGGTGCGTTTACTTTCACGCACCCGTTAAAGTTTGCAACGATGGAGAGAAGTAGTCCATGCGCTAACATTGAATTTCAAGTTCTAAGTAAACATTTGTGAATGTTAAGATACTTTAATTTATAGACTATTCACGGTAAAGTGGGCATTTTTTTTTTTTAAATCCTCTCATTTGGAATAATAGCCAATAAATATATTTTATTTTGGCCTTAGATATCAACTTCCGGGTGCGGGGGAATATACATACTGTGCTTATTTCTTACATAACAATACTTATTTTACAAAATGGTTAAAGAATTTGAAAAAAGGAACTAGGGCCTCAAAAGTGCTGACTTTAACGTGAACATACTATACTCCATTTTAATGCATATAAGTGTAAGAATGAAAACATTTGCAAAATGTTTACTTATCTAAAAAAAAAAAATTTGCAGTTGTCCTTGACCGACGCACGAATAAAGTTATAAGTGCCCATGGTAACGTTATTTGTACATACATAGGGTGGAAAAATATGCAATATGCATACAAGTATATCTTAAGCGCGGCTTTCATAAGTGCTCATTCCACCGTTAACCGCCTATAGAAATGTAACAAGTTGCTCTCCGAGACGGTGGAACGAGGAAGAAACCGACAATGTCCCGTAGTAAGGAGCCGCCTCATCATTCTCCTGGAGTGATATCGGGTAGCAACGGAGAACCGATATCCGGTCGGCCTGGCCGGGATTCGAACTCGGCTGCTCCCGCCCGAACGCGAGCTTGGAAGTTCTCCCGCTGAGCCACATCGCGCGGTGCGGACAGAATACGCGGCCTCCCGAGTGTCACGTGACAAGGGGGGGGGGGGTCCGCCCAATCTCATTCCTCGCTTTTTGAGCTGGTTCGCCCGGCGCCCTCGCTCTAACAGTTGGTTCCTTGGCGCATTAACGCCGTCCAGGAAAACCTCAGTTCGCACGTAGTCGACATAGATGAATGTACGACCTAAGTCGGCGCTAACCACCCTTTCTCGCGAGTTTCGTTGGCGAAGGCCGTTCACGATAAAGCGAGCACTTTTGAAATCGACCTCGGAAAAACGTCACTGCCCCCTGCCTGTGTGTATTTTAACGGGCGTGCTGAGTGACATGCGCCCAGTAAAGTTGCTAACAATAGATGGGAAGTAGTTCCGTGCCTCAACGTCGAATAAAAAGTGTTAGGTAAACATTTCTGATAGCTTAAATTATTTATTTCGCTTTATGCTTATCTTGTAATGCATAGAAGTGTAAAAACGAGCAGATTTGTTAGATATTTTCTTCTCATATAATTTCACAGTTTCACTTGACCGACACATGAATAAAGTGATGAGGCCCACAACAATGTTAAACTTACATAAGGCGGAAGAATACATAACGTGCATACAAGTACATTATTAGGCGTTCATTTTACCGTGAATAGCCTATAGGTAAATACACGTAAATTGTACAGTGGTATAGACTGTTCACGGTAAAATGAGCACTTTTGAAAGCCCTGCTTAAGGCCACGATCCTTCATTACTACAGCTTTTGCGAGAATTAATTTTTTGTCCCCAAACGGGAGCCGATATGGTAATATCCCCTTACAATTTCGATACAAATTTTTTTATTATGTAGTCTAATTTTTTCAACACAGAACCTGTATAATTTGAACTAATATTTAACTAACAAAATTTCCGTTTATTAATTAATTGGATAAAAGTATACCCTTTTCGTGTTGGAGAAATTTAACTACATAGTAGACACAATTGGTAACAAAATTGTTAGATTATTTTACAATATCGGCTCCCGTTTGCATACAAAAATTAATTCTAGCAAAATCTGTAGAAATGAAGGATCGGGCCTTCAGGTCTAATTGCATGCACGTTGCGTAGTCCTCCGCCTTGTGTATAATTTACATCGTCATGGACCTCTTCACCCTATTCGTGAATCGGTCAAGTGAAAATGTGTGAAATTATCAGAAAAGGAAATATTTTACAAATTTGCTCATTCTTACACTTCGGTGCATTAAAAAACCAGACAGCGAAATAAATAATAAAAGTTATCACAAATGGTTACCTAACACTTTCTATTCTACGTTAATATATGGAACTACTTTTTCTCCATCGTTGCCAACTTTACTGGGCGCATGTCACTCAGGGCACCCGTTAAAATATACACAGGTAGGAGTAGTGACTTTGTTTTTAGGTTGATTTCAAAAGTGCTCAATTAATCGTGGACAGCTTTATCGCACACAGCGTGTCCTCGCGACAAGATTCATACTGCCAGTAAATTAATATATATATATATATATATTTGGATAAAGCAGACTGATAAAGGCTGGGAAAGCTGATCGCAAACACTCGCGACTAGTTGATATTCTGCTATAGGTAGGGATAGGTGTTTTTTCGCGGAAATATTTAAAGACCAGTCAAACTCCAAAACACTTTAGTTCACATGTGCATGTTGGTTGTTGGATGATTTGAAATTTCCCGTGCCTCAAGTGCGTGTCCGCAAGACATGGACGTTCAGTTCCGGAGTGGGCTTCATTATTACGTCTGGCCCCGTCTAATAAGAACGTGTCTCCTCACGTAGACACGCGGCCAACGACCACAGGAAGTTGTGGTTGTGGAGGTAGGATATTGAAACCTAGCACGGCCGTACATATTTGTCGCGGAATACACCTGTCTCTAGCTACAGGCCGTTTACGTTAATTGAGCACTTTCGTATGCCCTGCTGAGGATCTACTTCTGTTCTCGTTTCGTATCCATCCAATACATGCGAGGTTGTCATTGCCAGGCAGAGCCTCACTTTATTCATGCCTCGTCCAACTGAATGCAAATTTGTTAATGGTTCTCGCAAATTTGTGCTAGCATATGCACACAGCAAGAAACGTTGGACCTCAGTGGCCATGAGTTTACATATTAAACTGCCAAAACAGGGTGAAATATCAAAACTATTTTCATTGAATTATTTCCAACTTCTGGGAGCTTGCATACAGGCCCACCAAGAGAAATTCCGGGCCCCTGACCAATGCGTGCTGTGGGCCCTCCTACCCCTTCCCCTCCAAAAGTCCGACCATTAACAACAACATAAAATGTTATCCATGTACAAAAAGTTAATAAGTTTTGAGTGCCAAAATTAGATTTTTACGTAACACTTCGTTTTATAAATAAACATTGACGAGTCGGGTCCGACCACCCCCCCCCCCCCCCCGAGTTTCGGGTCCCTGAGCATTGCACCCCCCCCCCCCCCAACATTATTGACGGGCCTGCCAACATATAAACGATTCACGGTAAAGTGAGCACGTTTGAAAGCCCTCTTATTTAGAATATTAATCAATAAATATATATTATTTTATCCTTAGACGTTAACTTCCGAGAGCGGTAGAATAAACATCCTGTGTTTATTACTTACATGTCAATATTTATTTTAAAAAGGTGGTTAAGGGATAAACAAAATGGCTGAAATGAAAAAGTAACTATTGCCTCAAAAATGCTCACTTTACCGTGAACATCCTATACCAGTGTGTAATGTAGCGTGCATGTAGTCACGATCATAGAGTTTTATTCAAAGTTTAATTTCAAAGGTATTTAGTTTATCGTGAACAGCCTCTAAGAATCTGTGAGGTACGAAACTAACTGGGAAATTGTAAGGCACATATTTAGTAAAATCTTGCGACTTGGATTAAGAAAAAGATTACTAGTTTGAAATTTTCGTGCACTGGCTAGATACTGTATACGCGCAAAATTGATTTAAAATTACGAAATGATTTTATAGGTATGGACAATTTTCTTAAAAAATTTTAAAACGCGGTAGTTTTATAAAATAATATTTAATGATTAAAAACACTATAACCTGTTAATTATGCTCTACAGCAGTATTTATGTATAGGTTGTTCTTCACGGTAAAATGGGCACTTTTGGAAGCCCAGCTTATGATGTACCCGTATGCGCATTGTGTATTCTTTCGCGTTATCTAAAATTAACATTGCCATGGGCCAAATCACTTTAATCATGCGTCTGTCAAGTGAAATTGTGAAATAATCACGACATAATATTTTTAAAAAATCTGCTCATTTTTAAACTTCGATACATAAAAAAACAGAAAGTGAAATAAATAATTTATGTTGTCACAAGTGGTTCCGTATCACATTTTATTCGATGTTGAGATATGGAACTACTTTCCCTTCATCGTTACCAACCTTACTGGGCGTATGTCTCTCAGTGCGTCCGTTAAAACATATGCAGGTAGGAGAAGTGACTATTTTCGAAGGTTGATTTCAACAGCGCTCACTTTATTGTGAACAGCCTGTACCAAATTTGGTGATAATATGTCCATCACTTCCTTAGATATAGCGCACAGACCTTAATATTTCTTTTATAACTATATCTGAGTAAATATTTTAATTTAAATCTGCACACTTGGATTTGCTTTAGGCCTATACATTTCTTTAGAATACAGGGGAAAGGTTTGGAAAGCTCTTGACAATGAGGTCTTCAGAGCCAATGAAGGTGAAACGAGGTGATAATAGAACGGCACTGAAATGCAAAGACGGAAGGGATCGGGAGATCCCCGAGAAAACCTGCCGACCAGAGGCATCGTCCAGCACTATACCACAAGCAAAAATCCGGGATTGGCCCCACCGGGACACGAGCCCGGCTTGATAAAGGCGACGCATAAGCGTTCACCTGAGATAGATCTGTAAGATTGCTGCAAATTAACACCTGGTATAGTGCGAAAAGTGTTTTTTTTTATGTTAACAAATTGCTTGAAAAGGAAGTGATTGCTCAAAATATATCGCAGTATTCAGCATTTTTTAAAAAACATATTGTTCGTAGCTAATTATAACTTTTGAAACAACCTTTGAAAAGTTTTCCTCCACAAAATTGCTAATATTTTAATGCGAACAGGGATTGATTGTAATGTTCTCCCAGCACTATCTGTAGCGGCTTATGCATAATTCACCCCCAGCGTCCAAGGTGAAGAAGCGAGGCAGCGATACGGGCGACACTAACACGCACGCCTAGTGCCTCATCGCTCCTACGCGCAAGGCGTGCAGTGTTGCCGTCATAACGCTATACTTTGCAAATTAGATCTGTAACAGTGAGTTGTATTACACGCGACGAAAGATAACATATTAAACCACTCCCCTATCTTCGCACTTTTCTCTCGCCTCTTAAGGAAACTGCGTAGACAAGCTTTGAAAATGCGGTATTTGACCATTTTCACGAATTATCTCCAATAATACACTTCTTATGACAAAAGGGAAAAAATTAGGGGCATAGATAATTTTTTTTTTTTTTTTAATCTTTTCTGAAGAATATTTATTTGCCAAGATACGTGTATTCGCCCAAACAGCAACAACAAATTCACACAAAAAAACGCGGGGAAACATCCCACTCTTGATATTTATCCTACTGAGGTCGGGAATCCACCAGGAAAACCTAGTACAAGTGTTGCATGTGTACAGGAATTTTTCAATTTTGTATGTACACAAATGCGTAAGTTGAAACTTGAATAAACATAACTAAGCATACTATTCCTATTTGTACTGTGTTACAGCCTACGCGGGGAATAAACTTTGTTCTTAGAAATATAGCGAGCGTTTACGAAATATCTTATGTATTATAAAATTGTAAAATTGGATTTTGCGAAACGGTGGATCACACTCTTGCCATTTTTAAATTGTGAAAACTGAATCGAAACATTCCTTTTGAAGACAGCTCTCTTCAGTTCGCCGTTAAAATAGTAATTTATTTCTACCTATATATATACACTATTCACTGACGCTCAGTGTCAAAAACAATTGAATTATTACTGTTTACTCTTGTAAACACCAATAGAGGCAGTGCATGAGAATTACTAAATAAAGTAATATCTAATAATTCGGCAGGGGCATTTACATATATAAGAATTCGGACCAAACACAAACTTTTACACGCAAAAATAAACATGATCTAATTTCTCAATTTTCTGTCGGATTAAAAAACGATCGCTATAGAAAACCAGCGCCCCTTTCGGAAGATATTTCCCCTTTGCAAAACTTGCACGTAAGGAATCTCGTTTTCTTCCCAATCTGTGTAGAATAAACCTTAGCCTAGCGATGTTGACATGTCTTGCCAACATCTTTACTTAAATGCATTAAGTAGCAATGAAAGTTACGATGCCAACATAATAGACCACGTGACTCAACGTCGTTCATTCGCTAATATTATTATGCTTTCTGAACGATTGCCACACTCGACATTGTTCATCGTTGAGTAAAATATAATTTTTTACGCAATCTGCACTATTCGCTTATTTATTATTCAATTTCTATCCTACATTTCGAACGAACCGAAAATTTCTAGATCTAAACACGAACCTGATCACACATATGATCGCCGCGGTAATCCTCAGTTTATTATCACTACTCTTAATATCGGTCAGCATCCAGTAAAATACGATTGTTGGCTGATCAGTGATGACTTGATTCCTTATGCCATTTTTACTCTAATGTATGAAATTACTCTCCTGTATTTGAGTGTTATGTGTGTCTGTTTGCGAGTGTGTATGTATCCTTGGAAACATGAAACCACGCTGATTTTCACCAACCTCGGTACACATACTTTAATTAATGAGAATACCCGTATTATACACTAATGATTCACGTCTGATGCTTATTTTAAAAATGAAGACCTGTTAAACGTTGGAGTATTAAGTATATGTTGTGTTCAAATAAGTGACACATGGAATCAATTCATTTTTTTTTATTATTTGCAGTAGAGTAATAATTTTTGAGTTAGTGGTATACAGTATTCATATGTCCGACAATTCCACATCGTTATTTGATTGACATATGAACACTATTCACTAGCTTTCTGGAAAAATATTTTTTTTTTGCATATTGCGGCGAGTTAAATAGTTGGAATAAAGCATAAATTAAAACAGAAATTATAAATGCTCAATTACCGAACAACCATCTGGAGCTACTTTTTTTTTTTTTCTTACAGCAAGTTCTTCATTCTTCTTACGGCGCCTCGAGCAGTTCCAATTTGTCTAGATATAATCCGGCTTCCCTCTTGGCCGGATCGTATATCTCAGTACCAACGAGCATTATCCTCCCCGGAAAGAGAGAACACTCAATTTTATAAATTGGGCCCTGAAAGGATCTCATTTGTCTCTGCCCAGTGGCGCTCCATTTTAACTACAGCGGACAGTGGAAACACAGTCAAGCACTGTGCGCATGCGCAGTTTTTTTACTCTTCCGCCGTTTTGTTTTGTTTATTTGAATGGAAAATAATATTACGGGCACGGCAACTTTGGGAAGTTAAGAATACTTTTAAAAAGTAGACAAACTCAACTATGCTGTAGTATATCACTTCTTTACTCCAGTTGTTCTCTGGATGTTCCTTTTTTGCGATCTGCGAGGTAAAACATTTAACCTACAAAGACGATGCTAAACGTGAAAGCTCTTATGAAGAATTTCTAGACATTCGAAATTGAATCCCGCAGAAATTTTTTTACAACTAAGCTATGGCTATCAATCAAAATTATAAGACGTAACAATACAAATCAACATCTCTTGCTGCAATTTTAAATAATTTAATATACACAAGGAGAGGAGGATGTCGGGTACATACGACAGTGCTGCTGCCGTTTAGCTACGGACATTGAACGAAACAGAAAAGAAGGACCACCCAAGTCCTATTAGAGTGTCTCCCGCCCGGCTCCTCAGTACTTACAAGATATGTAATAATATAAAAAAAAAACACTGACAAATTACAGTATGTAATACAGGACGACAAATGGAACATTTTACGAAAGGGAACACGTGTCTCTAAATGCGAGGTTTGGCCATTGCGAGGCGTCAGAGTGTTACAGCGAGTTCTACATAGAACGTGCGGTTAAAGGCTGTTCACGATAAAGTGAGTGCTTTTGAAACTAACCTTAGAAAAAAAAAACACTTTCCCTGCCTGCACATATTTCGATAGGAGCAACGAGTGACTTTTCCCAGCATAGTTGGTAACGATGGATGGGAAGTCGTTCCAAACTTGATGTCGAATAAAATGTGTTAGGTAACCATTTGTGATTACTTAAATTATTTACTTCGCTTTCTGTTTTTTTTTTTTTAATACAATGAAACGAAGAAATTGACCAGATTCGTAAAATATTTACTTTCCTAATAATTTCACAATTTCACTTGACCGACGGATGGATAAAGTGATGAGGCCCATGGCAATGTTATTTTTACATATGGCGGAAGAATAAACAAAGTGCATTCAAGTAGATCTTTAGCAGGGCTTTCAAAAGTACTTATTTTACCGTGAACAGCCTGTTACAAATGGGATTCGAACCGTCGATCTCCAACTTTTTTACAAAACGTACATCGGTTGTGCCAGAGGTCAAAGGTACCTGGTCGTGTGCTTAGCCGCCGCGTGGATTCAAGCGATAAGATCTTCCTCGGATGTTACTTGGGACTTGTACACCATGTTCTTCACAGAACGCCAAACCAAATAGTGGAGATCTGGTGATCGTGGTGGCCCACTTCTGCCTAGCCTTCGATTTGGGTATGTATAGGCTGTTCACAGTAAAGTGAGCACTTTTTAAGGCCCTTCCAAAATGTATTAACCCCTTATAAACATATCTTATTGCAATCTCAGACGTTAATATTTCAGAGTGAAGAAATGCACACACTATGTTTATTAGTTATATTACACTGTTTACATTGAAAAGTGGCAGAAAGATAAAAACTAATTGAATTGAAAAATTTATCAGGGCCTTAAAAAGTGCTCACTTTACCGTGAACAGCCTATAGCATCCACTGGGACCCACAAATACAGAGTGCTCGGAAATTCCCCTTACAAACTTCTGGGACTTGTAGAGGGGATTGAGTAGACGATATATTGAATAGGAACCCATGTCCGGAAACGTACCATTACCGTGCTACAACCATTTCAAATCAGGTGTATCACTCGTCCACTTACACTGAGGGAAAGGCCGGATTTAACTCCACTGGACTATTTCCTGTGGGGTCATATGAAGAGTCTGCTGTACGAGACTCCTGTAGAGACAGAGGAAGATCTGCTGGCACGAGTTATGGTCGCTGTACAACATATTGACGGGACACCAGGTGTGATGGAGCGAGTGTATAAGAACACGATCTGTAGGTACAATGTGTGCAACGACGTTGGTTGTCGCCACATAGAGCCGCTGTTGTAGTGGATCAGTACCGTATGCTACACATCCTTTGCAGAAGACAGAAACTGATTGCTGCGTTTAACTGTAGACAAAAATGTTATTGTGGTAAATTAATACGTTTCTTTATTGTTCCCTTGACATTGTTACTTAATTAATTTTATTGCTAATTAAATTACGCATGCAGAAGTGGGCGCGTGAAACACCTGATTTGGAATGGCTGTAGCACGGTAACTGTACATTTCCGGACATGGGTTCCTATTCAGAAGATCGTCTACTCAGTCCCCTCTACAAGTCCTAGAAGTTTTTAAGGGGAATTTCCGAGCAGCCTGTATATTTTATAGTGTATAGTTAACCGCATGTTCGAAGCGACGTAATGTATTGACGCCGCATAGCGGCCAAACACGGCATTCTGGACCTGGGTTCCTTCCCGTTCAAATTTCAATTCGTTGTCCTGTATCACACACTTCACGCCGTAGATGTTTGTTAACATTCTTTGTACATCACCATTCTCGACGCATGTTGCACGGAACGACAAAAGCCGTTCACGATAAAGTGAGCCCTTTTGAAATCAACCGCAGAAATAAGTCACCGCCCCATGTCCTAATGTAATCTAACGAGCGCGCAGAGTGAAATGCGCCCACTAAAGTTGGTAACAATGGATGGGAAATAGTTCCGTAACTTAACATCCAACAAAAAGTGTTAGTGTACCATTTCTGATCATTTTAATTATTTATTTCGTTTTCCGGTCGAAGAGCAAAAATGAGCAGATTTCTAAAAATATTTACTTTTCTAATAATTGCACATTTTCACTTGACAAATGCATGAATAAAGTGATGAGGCCCATGCCAATGCTAATTTTACGTAAGGCGGAAGAACATACAACGTGTATACAAGTAGATCTTAAGCAGGGCTTTCAAGTGATCATTTTATCGTGAACAGCCTATACAAGAGAGAAAGGATTATACTGGTTTGTGAATTTCAGAATACGTCATCATAAGTCAAGTCATGCTAGGGACGGCGAACAGAACGTTAACGACAAGTCGGCAGGAATTTATAATGTTAAAATAATCGTGAATGTTTCGAATGTTGAACTCGCCAGAATTTATCAGCTTGGTGCTACCTATGTGACAAGACGTCCATTTGTCAGTATACCGAACTTTTAAACAATAATATTCAATAACAAAAATTAGAAACATTAAAATTGACAGAGAATTATTCCTTCAATAGTATATTAATACATAATATGCGTAGAAAAAAAATATCGTTAGAAACCATGACAGGCTGTGGAGACACAAATTAAATAAATACCACACATATTATACTTAATATAATATGCCACGTGTATTTATTATATTATATGTATCACGTTCACTGCTACATATTATATCAGAAAGTGCCTACTAATTTTTTTACTAAATATTAACTTCGCAATGTACTGTCCACACGTCGTGATCAACCAATTTTGTCCGTATAGAGAAAGCATGAGCGAAGTACATTTATTTTCTATCCCATTGAGACCCAGTGTACACAATTGTGTACATTACGTACGCGCAGTTAACTTTTCGGCTGCACTGCACTCTTGCGAAGCTCAATGACCAATAATCTTACCTGTGGATAAATTACTAGCAAGCCGTCTTACTGGTCTAGATCATAATTGGTTCATATAATTGTAGCTGAACATGTATCCTACAGCTCATTTGCTGTGACAACGAAACAAGTGTCGTGTTGACCTAAGTACAGTGCGCATCATAAAATATTACGTTTGCAACATCGTAAGTAGTAAATTAATGTAGGTCTGAAAGCGTTAAGTTATCGCGATAAAAGTTGCCGTGTCTCAGTATTAAAAAAAAAAAAACTGTTTAGATCTTGCAGCGTGAGAGAGCTCCACATGAGCCATCAAGAACACGTACAGAAGAGAGTTAATTATAATGAGTGCTGCGAGCAGTGTAAAAGTTGAAACCCGCGAATGCATTCTTCGCTACAACTTATCACAAAGAGATTCAATGCAGCAGGACCTCGTACAGCAGAACATACACTTGCCATTATAGGCGCGAGCCTCTTAACAACATGCAGAGGGTTAAAAAAAAAAAAATAAACTGGTCTTCGGCTGTCCTAATTTGTAACATGGCCACTGTGGATACTGGACGGTTTATTGTCGGTGGATATGACTCAAATATTTTAAAAGGTCTCCCTTTAAAGCTGAACAGTCCGTTTTTCAAGCCGACTGTGAAACTCTGTTCCTAAACATTCAAACAGTAACCGTTTGGAATTTTTTTTTTTTATCCGTCATTTTTTTATTCCGAGTTCTTTTGTTGCGCAGATACATGCAAATGAATAATCGTGTAGGCTGTTCACGGTAGAATGAGCACTTCTGAAAGCCCTGATTAAGATCTACTTGTATGCATGTTGTGTATTCTTCCGCACTATGTAAAAATTAACGTTGTCGTGGGCCTCGCCACTTCATTCGTGCGTCGGTCAAGTTAAACTGTGAAATTATTAGAAAAATAAATATTTTACACATCTGCTCATTTTTCCACTTTGATGCATTAAAAAAAAAAGCAAGGTAAATAAATAATTTAAGTTGTCCCAAATGGTTACCTAACACTTTTCATTCGACGTTAAACTATGGAACTACTTTCTCTCTATCGTTACCAAATTTACTGGACGCATGTCACTCAATGAGCTCGTTAAAATATATGCAGGTAGGAGCAGTTATTTTTTCCTTATGTTGATTTCTAAAGTGCTCACTTTACCGTGAACAGCCTTTAATTGTATTTTGGATTTCAGTAGCTACTCGATATAAGTCGCTACGCTTGTCCAATCAAAAAATTTTGGTTATGAAACTGCACGCAACTAAATTCTTCCTTATAATTTAAGATAAGTTATGAGTTATGGGGATATTGCAAGGAAACTCGATCAAGTAGTTCATAAACGCAGTAAGAATTACGTTTAGTGAACTCGGAGGTTGGAAATCGTCATTATTCTTACCACAACTTAGATAACAATGTTATTGAATTGGCATGTTATCTACAATATTTCCAACACCTAATCAATACTTGAAAATATACGTGCCGAGAACAACAGAATATGAGTTATTACTTCTGTTCAGAAGTTTCTGACTAGCAAAACAATACATTTTACAGTGATGATTGCTCACTAGTTAAATTGATACTTAGTTTTCTTGGACATTTTAAAGCGATTTATGTTGTATTCGATTTCATGGTGACATTGTCCATGCTTAATAACATAATGTAGCATAACCTTGCCGGCGAAAAACATAATCAGAGTCACTGTTTATAAATTAAGTAATCCATATTAAATTTCAAATGACGAGAGAAAAAGAAATTCGATTCGTGAGATTGCTAAATTTGTTTGCAGTAATGTTCACAAAAATTGCATCAAAACATTTAAAATTTTGGGTTTTCAACTGGCAGCTTTATGCCGATTGCTTATCCAATCAGTGAAAATCACATAACATAGAAGGATCATTAATGATTTTGGTCTGCATATGCTCAATTTAAGTATCAAACTCCTTTGCATCAAAAACTCTTATCATATATGGAGCATGAATACTTAATCAGTTAAATCACTTGTAAATGTGACAGCTCAGTATGTTTTTTTCCGTGTATTACTGACTAGCGAAAATAAGAACTGTTCGTCAGTAATGAAGTTTAAATGTTCTCTCCATTAAAATTGTGATCGACGATGGAACGAACCTATTTCGGTGTGATTCAATTGCAACGTGGCTGACATTTCGACTGCTGGTCATTACACCCTGAGTTCCTTAACTTGGAGACTCATGAATATTTATAAGAACATTACCATTTTATTTGCTTCCTTCAAAACAGCGGCAGGAATATCTTCCAATGCCAATTTTGTGTTTTCTCTTAGTGGCGCGGCTTATTAAAAGCCACCTTAAGAGCGTGGTTTCAAATCTCTTTTGAATAATTTCTTTTACTGTGGCGTGAAGCTCCGTTCTTTGTGCATGCGATTCTCTTAACAGATCGTCGAGCAGGATACATTAACAAATATCGTTTTTCTCCCTTCGAATTACGAGTGAATTCAGACTGATCAGCATTGTCATGATGTTTCTTCCCTTATGCAGATTCTTGACAAAATATTTGAAATTATTGCTCAACAGCGAAAACATGTATAATATAACATATATATATATATATATATATAATGAAATGTATGCACTCCAAAATACATATTAAAAATATTTACCAGAAAATTATGACAGCAAATACCCTACAGGCTTTTTAATTTTGCTATTTCGGTTTCTGAGTAATGCAGGGATGTAAAAATTTTCCATTAATCTCCCTGTTAATTTCCCTAATGTTTTTTTTTTTTTATTTTGGTTGTTGGCTTGTTATTGGGACCACGCAGTTTTTCCATCGCTTTGATTTTATTCTAGTACATCGATACCCACGTAGTCTAGAGTAGCGGTGTGTCGCAGTTAACCTGCCATCCAGTCATTCCCCCACACTTCCTGGAATCTATTCTTCATTGTATGTATGCCAATCTATAGCGTCACCAACTACTTTGCTAATTGACTGATATTGTACTTTCAATTCAATCTCTGTGTAGCGACATCCAGCGTTGAAGGGGAAGGAGGTAGGCCAGCGGACAAATTCCACCTCACATTGTAGTCAGCCCTTTAGACGCGAATCTTGCCTAAATCGTATTCCGTTCCCATTGATATTGTCTGCATGATACCTTGTTCGTTTCCCCGTTATCTCCCTTTGGTCTTTGTTACTCCATTACATCATGTCATTGTTCATTTCCTGGTCGTAATATATATATATATATGAACTGGAAAATTTCACGAATTAATTATAGAACAAGCTAGATTTAAAACACATGTACATTTATTTTGTGTTTGCAATTAGACCACAGTTTATTAGACAAGCCCCGGTTAACCGTGCGCCAATAACACACCTGCAAGGCATCAAGCACCGAATCCTCGTGCGACATATCTGGGGTAAAACTGGCTACACACTGGGGCAGCACCCAATGGACAGATAGTTGAGGCTCGGAAATTCATAGGACCATGGAGCTCAACATTTATGTCTTTCAAAACGCAAAATTGTCCTGTCGCTACATGTCTGCTATCTTTAGTTATTCAGAGATCGAGGCAAGGACACCCCCCCTCTCCCCACAACTAATCAGTTGCCTACTGATAACACCTTTAAAAGGATCCTATGACTTTCCTCGGGGTTTCCGCCCAGTCTGTGTGCAGTGCGTCCTCGCCCACTACTGTATATACAGGATTTTCGGATACTCGTGCCCAGAATACAGATATAGTTTCTTTGGGCTAACAGTAACACGAAAGCCCTATACATTTATATCCGGAAAACTTATTTTAATATAATATAGTTGTGTTCTAAGTTGAAGCGTGCAATGACTGGAGAACAAGGCTGTAATATTATACGTGTAGGATAAGTTGCATAGGAACTAGGCGCACAACGCTGCGTATGTAATAATTTAGTGCCGCGTGCCTACGACCCATGCAACTTGTCCTACATGCATATATATATATATATATATATATATATATATATATATATATATATATATATATGCATGTAGTGTCCTACATGCATATATATATATATATATATATATATGCATGTAGGATATATATATATTCTGGTCGTAATATATATATATATATATATATATATATATATATATATATATATATATAATATATATATATATATATATTCGAATTCAGCCCCAGCCTATATATATATATATATATATATATATATATATATAGGCTGGGGCTGAATTCGACCAACGAACTTCGTGAGGTGATTCCTTATGCTAAATCAAGTGTTAAATATATAGGACACTTTGTGCCTAAACTAAATATTAAGGGCGAAATAAGTCACCGAAAATGGAGATTTCGGAATGAATTTTTGCGAAATATCGGAAACCAGGTGTGATAAATGTACAATTGGTGGAAAATTGTTTTATGTTATCGGGATCATCAACCTAAGAGCAAATTCACGATAATAACACTCCCCGTTGTGGAAATAATAGGGGTGGCCACCCTCTTATTGCCGTCAGGAATTATGAACGTTTGATGATGTTTTATTGAGCAGTATGACCCACCAAACAAAAATGGTCCCCTTGTTGCAACTGCTTAGGACCCACCGTTTTCGTTTAAAACTCACACAAAGATTCAGCTAGGTTCCGCTGCAGCGATACAGCGCCTAGGATGAAGGCAGTACTACATGCGCGAATGGCCACTGCACAGCCGATGGTGGCGGACAAGGTCAACACCTACTGTAAACAATGCGTACCATACACGCATGTACGGCTTAAGGAATGGTGTGGTGGGTCAATTGATGTGGACGTACCGTTCCGCTGTTTGGCTGCGTGAAACCCTGGGAACAGGCCTTGTACCTGATTGGCTGCTACGTGCCGCGATGGTTCCCAATTGGCTTGGCCGCCCGCTGACGGGTAGGTTACCAGTCGTTGAATGCCGAACTGCATTCCAGCATGTTGCTGGGCAGTGACGCCTTTTTTTTTTCTGGCGTGGGGCGGTGGAGTTCTCGCTATGAGCTGTCGTTTCGCCTCTGTATTGTCCAGTACTCTGTAGCGTGATTCAATCAGCTGGAGCGTCCCACAGTGGAAATGGCGCGCACCGTTGCCAGTTTACTTCAGCTTTGCGGCGTGACTGGCAGGTCGAGTAACAAATGGTTGGCAAAGGGAGTGACCTGATTAAGAGAATGTGATCTGTTTACCTCCCTGACAACTTCCAAGAGAATCCAATCCTGCTACGCAATCCTAAGCGGCTCCTTTGAAACAGAAACAGTCTAATGTGTTTGCATGACGCGCACTGAATGAACATGGTTTTTTTTTTTTCGAGGCTGCAAAAAGATAACTTATCAGTAGGGACCCGGCAATTTCGCGGATTCATCTGAGGACAAGTTAAACTGCATTCGCGTATACATATGTGCTAGTGCTGCCATTGTATCATAGTAGTTATACACGCTCCGAGCGACTTTCAACCAACAGCGAACCTGCAAGGAAAATAAGAACTTAATGCTGTGTAACCTGGCCTGGGGTTAAAGTAGAGCACATCCAATGAACTACTAAGTGATGCTCGAATGCATAAAGTATTGTGGAGTCTAGCTTGTTGCTGAATGAATCCACGAAATTCCCGGTTCTCTACGTGTCAGTAGAGACACGAGTATTTCGCGAATTCATTCGGAGGCGAGATAGACTCTAAACACTTGTTCTTTTCTCCCATTGTTGTGATTGGACGGCAATTCTTTAGACACGCCCCTTTTAACTGTGAGCCAAAAATGAGCAGGGAGCAGTAGTGTGAGCTAGTGATTAACATTCTTGTACAGAGGCCTCACTTAATCCCAGCAACCAATAAGCAATCGATAATGTCTCGAGTGTATATAAGGATACCCAGCCTAGCTTGATGCCAATTCAATCCGCGAAACACTCGTGGCTCTACTTATCAGTACAGACAGGTATTTTTCGCGAAAATATTTCAAGACCAGATGTACTCCAAAACACTTTAGTTCATATAGACTTTCGTGGTTAGATGATTCAAAATGTCACGTGCCTCAAGTGTCTTATCCGCGAATCATGGACGTTCAGTATCGGAGTACTTTATTACGATTGGTCCCGTCAAATAAGAACATGTCTTCTCACGTAGACACACAGCCAATAACCTAAGGAAGTTGTGGTTGTGGACGTAGAATATTAAAGTCTAGCATGCCATAGACATATTTTCGCGAAAAACACCTGTCTCTACATATCAGTAGGGACACACTAATTTCGCGAAGAGATTTCCGCAAGCGTTAGATTTCAATACGCTACGGTCCTACCAGTAATTTTGCTTATTGATGGCGTTTCTTTGTAAGAAGACATTTTCTTAATTGACTGGCCAATAATAGTTGAATAACTGCGATAGTGTAGATCTGTGATTCGCTGGCAGACACCTAAGATGCGTTGTACGGGAACCGCCAATCACGAAAGTAGATCTGAGCTAAAGTGTTATGAAATATAGCTGGTCTTGAAACCTTTTCGCGAAATTCGGGTGTCCCTATTTATCAATAGCGATAGGAAAAATTCGCCAGTTCAATGACCTGTAGGCTGGACTCCACAGACATGTGTATACTCGAGCCTCAGATCTTCGTTCATTGGCTGCTGGCCCAGAGAGTAGCCAGTGTTACTTCACACCTGGCAGTATGGCACTCGCTAATTGTTTCCTTGCAAGTCTGGTATTGGCTGCTCACAGAGTTGTCCAGGGCGTGTCTAATAAACTGAGATCCAATGGCAATGGCAACTTCAATGTACATATGTTTGACGTTTATCTCGTACTGAAATGAACTCGCGAAATGTTCATATCCCTACCCTACTTATCAGTAATCAGTGCACACAGGAACAAGGACAGTGTTAACGACAGGAAGAATGTATTGGAAAGAGAGAGTGACACCGAACACTGCCCTCTAAGAGAGTGACACTCTGTAGGTAACGGAGCGCAGCGAGCGGTGTGATGGAGGCGAATGCTTCAGCAGCTCCATCAAACGCGGGCCACGGTACAGGAGCCAGGCACAAGATTGGCCTTACGAAGAATGGTTGTCGAGGGGCGAAGAGGAGCCTAAATTGCGCCGGCGGCGATGCGATCCTATAGTCAGGGGTAGTGAAATTTTCAAGACAAGTTATATTTCAAAACACTGTAGGATATTTTACAGAACTTGATTGGCTGAATTACTTTATGACACGTGATAACTGTCTGCACACGAATCACGTAGGAGCCGTGCCGATGTTGCCGAATTCTGTGTGGTCCGGTCAAATATGAAAAAGCCTTGTCAAGCAGACAGCAGCTAATAGCAATAGACAAACTGCTGTTGGGTACTTATAATGTTGAAGTCAACCATGTACTTGTATTTTTTCGCGAAAAATCACTGGCTCTACCTATATTCTATCTTCGGTTTCTTCACACTTTTTTAATCAGAGCTTTGAAAAATAAGCTAGTATTTGACCTTTTTTTAAAAAATATGTTACGTTTCACATGCGTTATATACTTGTGTTAAAGTAAAAAGTACTTTATTTTTTGTTAAATTTAACTTTAAATTATATTTTCGCTATAAATTATAATATTTTATTTAAAACTAATATTAATAAAGACAAATAGAAAATAGGTTATATTGGTATTGCTTGGTATAGGCTATCCACGGTAAATTGAGCAATGTTTGAAGACCTCTCATTTCAAATAATACCCAATAAATATATTTGATTGTAGCCTTGGACCTTAATTGTCGAGTCCGGTAAAATATATACAATATGTAGACACCTGGAAATTTCGCGGATTAATTTGAGGAAAAGTTAAACTTCAACCGCATATACATGGAAGTGTCTGCTTCTATTGGACCACAGTTTGTTAGACACACTACGGACCACGTTCAACCAATAACGAACCTGCTAATAAAACAAGGACTGAATCACGTGCTACCTGATTTCGAGTTAAGCTGGAGCAAAATCCAATGAACAACATAAAGAAGCTCGAATACACAAGGAATTGTGGAGTCTAGCTTGTTGCGGAATGAATTAGTAAAATTTCCGGGTCTCTAACAATATGTTTATTACTTGTGTGGCAATATTTATTTTAAGAAGTTGTGGAATAATAACCAATGGCTAGAGACCTGAAGAATTCGCGGGTTCATTTTGGGACAGGCTAGAATGCAAAACATGCGTGTTTACATAACTTTAGCAATTGGTCCACTCGGTGTTAGACTCCGCCTGCAGAAGGCTGGCCCAATTAGAGCCTTCCAATGTGACACAGACTACCAATGTGCAGTTGATATCGTCATATTTGTAGGCCTACGTACGACGGTAGAGTCTAACCTGCAGGTAATTGAAATCGCGAATTTTTCAGGTCCTATCTATGGCTAGGGATAGGAAAAATTCGCAATTTCAATGGCCTGTAGGCTAGACTCCATAGTCATGTGTATACTCGAGCCTCAGATGTTTGTTCATTGGCTGCTGCCCCATAGAGTAGCCAGTGTTACTTCTCGCCTGACAGTATGGCACTCGCTGCTTGTTTCCTTGCAAGTCTCCTATTGGCTCAGAGTCGTCCAGGACGTGTCTAATAAACTGAGATCCAATAGCAATGTCAACTTCAGTGAATATGTGTTTGGCATCTATCTTGTCCTGAAATGAAGTCGTGAAATGTTCCTATCTCTACCTATGACTGATAGGTAGGGACCTGCAAAATTCGCGTTATTATCTGGGGACACATTTAACTTTAAACACATGTAGGTTTGCAATACGTTTGTCATTGGACAGTAATTAATTTAACACGCCCTTGGTACCTCTGCGCAATTAAATGAACACTCCACAATCGTGTGCCCCAATCACATGCAGTTCAGTCAAAAAGAGCGTGTCTTCATATCTATGCAGCAGCCAATGGAGAAACGCCGCCAACTCTAGTATATATAGTGCTGTGAAGTTTAGCCTGATGCCAAATAATAAGGCGAGTTTAGCAGGTCCCTACTGATAGGATAAAAGTAACTAGGGCCTCAAAAGTGCTCACTTACCATGAAAAGCCCATACAAATAGTTCCCATGCAAAAATATTATCACACTGATTGCGCACGAATGCGGGTGCGTGGTTCCTCTGGTGTAATTTTCCAAGTTTTTCTTATGAGGTTGATGAATTGGCTGAGAGCAGAACTTTAGAAGGGCTCCAGAAAACTTGGAGGTAACTGAGAATGGAGTGCTAAAAGCTGTCACCGAGAAAAGCGACTCACACACACACGCGCGCGCGCGGTTCCCAACTCACCCCTTTGTGTCCCGGACACGTAAACACCGGCATGTACGTGAGCGGGAATTAAAACCACGCCCGTGTGGACAAACCGCCCCCAAGGCAGGTCTCCTGTTCTCACAACGAGCGCGCCGCCACATCAAAGACTCAGTTAATTCAAGCAACTACGAAGAACTTAACCAATTTTGCTATGAAGCACGCTGCAATATTTACCTTAGCACACAGAAGCGACCGCATAAAGTCAAGCAATCTAATTCAGTCGGTTCAAACAAATGTTTTGTTTTCGGGTAATTTTTGTTAACGCAAGGAGATTCCGTCAACTCTTGTGTGTGTTATCTTCTTTATATATAGAATCCTTTTAAACCGCATCATCACTGACGAACTACTGGATCAATTGAGACTATATTCACATCATATCTTATTGAGGTGGCGAGTAAAGTTTTTAGTTACATTTCATTCCTATAGGTGGCGCTGGAGTCTAACTTCTATATTTATGGGCCGATTTTGCTCATACTTGCAGGAAATGTTTGTTGATCTAAAAGAGAAAAATGCCAGCGATACCACGGTCAAATATCGGTCGACGTACCAGACGTAATAGAGAGGGCGCATTGAGAAGTCAAAATAGAACTTGAAAGAGGCGGAACAACGCTCGCCGGGATCAGCTAGTCTTATATAAAAACACAGTTTTGTTGTACGTATTTAGAATTTTGCTCAGTCAACAAGACAGATTGTATGAGCAGCTACATAAAAGTTCTTGGAGCATAATGCCGACTACTTAATTTTTATACCATGAATATTGCGATCTAATCGTATCGAAATGCTTGTTAGCTGGAAATGAATAACCCCTTGATTTCAAATGAAAAAAAAAAAGTTTATGATTATGAGATGATATGAAAGAACTATGAAGGTGTCTGAGTTAGTGTTGTAAATTCGGAAACATACTTAATTCATTTATGGTTGGTTCAACACCATCGTAAGCCCTGAATATTTATTTTTCTTACAACCAAGCGAACAGTACCCACGAGGTACCATTATATTTCCATTTATGTATGTATAAAGGAGTAAGTATTCTATAACATACCGCAGGAAATAAAATTTTATCCCGTAAAGTAAAAATAAAACATTTCGTACAATACTCTATACAATAGTTGGCTAAGGTGATTAACTTTGGCTTTACAAACTTTGATATGAAAACTTCTGAACTATCTCGAATCAATTTTACACGGGGTTTGTCAGCTAGCCACACTAATTTGAGGATAGGGTGCTAAGCATTTGAAATAAACTTGGAAAACTACTAGACGAATGAAAGAAGTGAGTGAATGGTAATACAATGCAAGCATTGTAACATTTAAGCCATGTTAATTTTGAACGTGTTCATCGATGAATATGCTACACAATTTTCCAACTAATCTGCGCTAGCCACGTTCATTTTCCTTCGAGCCATTAACGCTACGGCATCCTACAAAGATCCATCTACCTCCTCTCCTAATTTCCCAGGACTTGCGGAGAGATGGCGGCTAATCTTTCACGGGATTAAGAAAAGCTTTACGGCATCTTCCATCTCACAAAGCTTAGTCCAGAAATTGCCTGCAACTCGGGGAGGGCAAACACTCGATCGAAAAAATACTTTATTTCTTTCTCCAAAACCTACAAAAACAATGCGCTGTTATTAACTAGAAAAAAATTGCAGGTATAGTTAAACTTTGCTATAGGCTATTCACAGAAAATAAGCGTTTTTGAAAGCCCTGCTTAAGATCCATTTGTATGCGCGTTGAGTATTCCTCCGTATTATGTAAAATTAACATTGTCATGGGCCTCATCACTTTAATCACGCGTCCTAAAGTGAAACTGTGAAACTATTAGAAAAGAAAAAAAAAAGTTTTAATTTGCTCAGTTTTACACTTTGATGAATTTAAAAAGTTTAAAACGAAATAAACAATAAAAATTATAACAAATAGTTAACTAACACATTTCATTCGGCGTTAAGATATGGAATTACTTTCCTTCCATCGTTACCAACTTTATTGGGCGCATATCACTCAGTGCGCCCGTTAAACTACATGCAGGTAAAAGCAGTGACTTTTTTCTACGGTGGATTTCAAAAATGCTTACTTTATAGTGAACAGTCTTTATGCAAAATGTGACAATTAAGTTACAGGTGGCGCGCGATAAATATGATTTTTAATCAGGTTTTCAAAACTTTATTTGCGTTACTTGCAACGTTTCCGAAATTTGATTGTATCTGCAATTTAATTTTATCATGTATAATAAAAATTGTACGTTTTATATTTTATTAATTGTGTTTAAGGTAGTCAACTGAGCGTGAGACCACTACGCTTTGCGTGATAAATATTTAGTAAATTACAAACTTGCACACAATAGTTCATTCTCTGCAGTGTAACCCGTAATGTCATGAAGAAATTTACAGCGCAATTACCGAAGAACCTACATGACAGATTGGGGCCACAGATGCTGAGCGGTTAGCCTGAGCGCCTCCAACCAAGGGGATCCGGGTTCAATCCCCGGCCGTGTCACCGGTTTTTCGCAAGTGGGAATCGTGCCGGATGAGACCGTTAAGAGTGGGATGGAGCCCCTCGTTTGTTTGTGAAATAGTTGTTTGCGCGAATACGCGGATCTCGGTAAATAAATGTTTGGCAAATACGACTTTTTTTTCTTCAGAAAAGATAAAAACCAATTATCTGTTTTCCTTTCCTTTTTTAACTTTTGTCATATTAAGTGTATTCTTGGGAGGAAAAAATCGTGAAAATGGTCAAATATCGCATTTTTAAAGCTTGTGTATGCAATTCCCTTAAGCGGGAAAAGAAAAGTACAAAGACACAGGCGTAGCTTAATCTGTTCTTTCATCGCGTGCAATAAAACTCCACTGTTACAGGTCTAATTTACGAAGTACAGTGTCACGACGGAAACACTGCACGCCTAGCCCTTAAGAGCGATGATACAGTAGATATGAGTGTTAGTGTCGCCCATATCACTCTGTCGTTCCTTGACCTTGGACGCGGAGTTCCCACGGGGGGCTATCCCACTCTTAACCGGCGGGTTTTCTCGGGGGTCTCTCGTTTCCCCCGCCCTTTCTTTCGGTGCCGCTCCATACTCACCTCAATCTCCCTCAACGGCTATCAAAATCTCGCTATTAAAATCCACACAAATCTCTTCCCTTCCCTAACAATTTTCAAGGGTTGTGCAGATTTTTGCCACCGTACTTACGTGAATATTAATAAACTTTCAGTAACAGGTGGTTGTGTTTTCGCAGTTCCGGTTTATTTTAAACGTGGTTAACTTTCGAAGGAACTGCTGTATCGGGAAACGGAAGAACGTATTGTTACGTCCTGCAGCTGGCGCCGGTTCAACTGCCCCGCGCCGTAATCGGAGACCCACCTCGCCCTCCCCTCTACCTGGAACGATCCGCTCGCTGCCTCCTGATCATCCTTCTGGGAATCCCCCAATGCCGACAGCGGCGAGACTTGCTGGCGTCACAGACCTCTCGCCTCCTGGAGTTACCGATACGTTTAGCGACGACACACGAATGTTCTGGCGAGACTGGCTGGCGCCTCAGCCCTCCGCGACGCATTACGCCAGTTGGGGAAGATTCTAGGTGGCGGCCTAAGACACTATATATACTGCCGCAACCCAGCGGCCGGCAGTCTTTGTCGGAGGCTGTCTGGCGAGTGTGCGCGAGCGAAGCGAAGTGTGAACGACGACAGGAGATTGCAGGACGACGGTGAATGAGGTGTTCGTGGTTTGAATGGACGAGAGGGTGTGAAACTGACGAGTGAAGCCTACTGTGCGTGAGGGAGCTTGCAGGACTCTAGAACAGTGCGACTGGCGTACATGGACTGAACTGAGGTGGGACTGAATGGAAGTGTAATACTGATTTTATTGAAAATATTGAACGGTCCGATATGGACGCATAAATTTTAAAATAATTGAATCGGTTGATACACTGTCTATTGGGATTGATCTTTAGGTATTTAATCTCATTGATATCTTTGTCGTAATTATAAATTTTATTAATTGGTGTCAGTTGTGAACAGTAAGTGATTTAAATTTATTGTGAGAATTTGAGTTCAGAGAATTTTGCTGTAGTTATTGTAAACAATATAATGAAATTACAATTAATTCTTTTATTTTATTAAGACCTCCGTCCCTTAACGAACTTTGTATATTTCACTTAATTTCTAGAGAGAAAAATTGTAACAGTATCATTCGAAAATAATTGTTAACGTAGTGCTCGTCGTTTGTGTTAACCATAACTAACACCGTTACGTGGTATATATATATATATATATATATATATATATATATATATATATATATATATATGTTACGAGCCTAGCAAGAATTGTATAGAATTTCCGCACATGAAAAGAAAAACGTGTTCGTAGATTCAATTTCTGTATACAGCAACCCTAGCTATAACTTTATTTTCAAACTGTCTCCTGAAGTTAGCCATTTTTGTTAGTCACGTACATTTTCATGGTTATTTGTGAACGCAAATATTCTTAGCAAACGTTTGGGACCATTGCCAGCCGTTTCAACTGCGAAAATATGTAAATTGTTATTTTTAATTGCTGCCAGCTAGAAGAGATTTATGGAATTACAGCAACTGAAGTTTCATACTTTTATGGAGGACTTTTTTTTTTTTTTTTCAGACGCAAGGATTTAAAATATTTCTAACGTTTTTTTTTTTGCACGTGTCAGGAAATGTATATAAAAACTCATTACGTTATTGCTTTCGATGTTACCGACAGTCACTGTTAAAATTACGTCCATCGCAGTAAGGTATCACTAGGAATTCTTAACCTTTTAACCGAGTGGCATCGTATTTAACATGAACCGTGACAGCGAGCGCCCGCAAACGAGCCAGCCTAAGCCTCTGTGGCTCCTCCCCGTTTTCATCTTCGAGCGCGTGTGTGTGGTGGTAATGAGGATTGGCTGTACTTTTAACCTGACGTTTATTATGCACGTTCATCTCTGTGGTTACCACCGGTAGACTTTACACGGCAACGCCACGGTTTTTATGGCCAAATGAAAATAAAAGCGTATGGCGTACAAATCTTTGTGCTGGCTTGGGTGCAACCCCCCAGCGCGACTGCGGGGATTTATTTTTGATTCATTGTCCGTACCTTGTGGAAACCGCATTCAGTACATAGTCTATTCGCGGTTTCTTCGCATTTTTTAAAAATCAAACCTTTGAAAAATCACCCCATGCATGACGTGTTTAGTAATTTCCTAAATGCGCCATGAATCACAAGCGTTTTATACCTCTATTAACACGAACGTAGCTTATATTTCGTTAAACTGAAGTTTTACCTTTATTTTATTTATGAATTATAATATTGAATTTATAATAAACATGAATGAAAACAGTGAGAAAACACGTGTGTTGGTAATGCCTAGTAAGAAATAGTTCTTATTCAAAATATTATTTCAACTGAGAACATGATTTCGGTGCTTTGTCCTCTGGTTTAATTTTTCTAGACTTAGTTTGTATAAGGCGGAGGAATATCCTGGAATTATAACTTCAGCAGGGTTTAAGAAAAATGCGAAGTAACTGTGAATTAATTATAAATTCAAATCCGTTCAACAAGTGAAACAATAACAGTTGCTGCAAAACAACTAAATACTTATAAAACACATCTAATGGTTGAAAAAATAAAATAGGATACGATGTGGTGAAGTGTTTAAAAACCGATGTGTATAAAAGAAAAATAAACCGCGGACTCTCCTAAGAAAAAATAGCAGGTTAGTTCCTTTTGACTCAACGACAGAGTTTAATACACGTTTATACCATGTACACAAAACAATGAAAACGTTTGATAATGTTCAGGTGTAAGTTATCTCAAAAAAAAAAATTCACTGCCTATCTATATTGAAAATATACGTTTGTAGGGATCTTTTCCTAAAATAAAAAATAAATAAAAATCATTAATACCACTTTTCGTTTGAACAGCATATCATTAAAATTAACACACTGAGACGAAACTTCCATAACATAGGATTTCCTATTTAAATTTCACAGCTGCCAGTGACCTTAAGAGAGGCGAAAAAGTTTTGTTCTTCCATTTCCGGTTTAAACTAACGTAAAGACGCCAGGCCTTTTTTATCTAGGTTACTTTCATTTACTGTGGTGGACAAAATTATTATTATAATAAATATTCTTTTCAGTTAGTTAATAAAATTTCTCAATATAGGATTGTTAAATTCAAGATTTATTCAATCCCAGGACCAAGGAATTTGAGGATGTGAATATTCCAAAATGTGCAGGGGCAGCGGTGGCTGAGCGGTTAGCACGCTCGCCTCCCACCAAGGCGAACCGGGCTCAATTCCGGTCCGGGTCACCGGATCTTCGCAAGTGGGAATCGTGCCGAACGATGCCGTTGGTGGGTGAGTTTTCTCGGGGATCTCCCGTTTCCCCCGCCCCTTCATTCTGACGCCGCTCTCCGTTAAGAGCCGCCCAAACCACTTAAATGTTCATTTTACAAATGCAAACAAAAATTATGTTTATCAGTAAAATCATCTTAATTTTAATTTAAGCAAGTCAGCAATTTACGACATGTGTAAAAGCTCTTTTCAGATATGAGTATGAGTAGGCTGTTCGCGGTAAAATGAGCACTTTTGAAAGCCTTGCTGAAGATCTACTTGTATGCACCTTGTGTATTCTTCCGTCTTATGTAAAATAAACTTTGATATGGGGTTCATTATTTTTTTCATGCGTCGTTCAAGAAAAACTGTGGCATTATTAGGAAAATAAATATATTATTCAACTCTGCTCATTTTTGCACTTCGAAACAATAAATAAAAAAAAAGTGAAAGAAATATTTTAAGTTGTCACAAATGGTTACCTAACACATTTTATTCAACGTCAAGATATGGAACTATTTTCCATCCTTAGTTACCAACTTTGCTGGGGAAATGTCACTCATTGAGCCCATGAAAATACATACATTCAGTACCAGTGACAGTTTTGTAGGGTTCATTTCAAAAGTGCTCACTCTATCGTGTACAGCCTTTAGTAAATGCTGATCCTAGACCACGGGATCGGGCGCGCTAACTGAATACCCTGGCGGCCTGCAGTCGTTCGGAGCAGTCCATTATTCACCGCCGCCGTCCCGGAGGATGTATGTGCGAGGCAGCGTTTAAACCGCAATTGTGAGTAACGTCACGACACTCGTAATGAATTTGTCCGACGCCTCGGAATGTGACGGAGGAGAGAATACGTGCCTCGCATTTTAGCGGCCGCCTTCCTCGACGCAACAACTCCGCGGCGGCGTGTTTGGAAAATTCGCGGTTTGTGTGCGAAACTGCTGCTCGTGTTGCCATTGCACGTGTGTTTATAGTCTACTCGCAGGTTTTTTTTCTCGCGTTTTTCGAATCGAACCTTTGGAAAAATCACCCGATATATGGCGTGTTTGGTCGTCTCCCAAATCAGACATATCCCAAGCATTTTACACTTGTGTTAACATAAAAGTATCATATTTTTGGTTAAATTAAACTTTTAGTTATATTTTTTACCTATTTGTTATAATATTTAATTTGTAGCTAACATGAACAAAGACAGGGTGAACATAGACCTGTTGATATTGTCTGGCAAGAAATGGTTCTTATGCTAAACATTATTACGCTGAGTGCGTGCGAATATGGCGAACAGTACACCTGGAGCGATTTTTTCAAGCTTTGTTTGCACGAAGCAGAGGAATATCCGGGACGTAGAACTTTAACAGGGCCTCAGAGAAGTAGGAAGTGACAGTGAATGGAGTATACTGATGAGGATTGTGCTGTTCACGCGCGTGTCCGGATCCCGATTATAGCAACCGCACTTATAGTACTTGTGCGCGGGGAAATACCTCCAGCCAATCGGGAGGAAGGAAGGAAAATTTAAATTGGCGATTATAAGTTAGGGCCAAATTTCTTTCTACTTGATGCGGAGAGACTTGATGATTGCTCGTCGCCAATAACTTAATGTGAATTTAAGTTATCTGACATTAATTTTATAAATTGCGAAATTGAAAGAACTTTAATTAATTTTTTATCAGTTATTATTTGTGTGATGAATTCGCGTATCTATTAAAAGATTAAGTTATCTGCATATAAGAATATTTTCTATTGAATTCAGTAAGAATCGCTAGCATTATTAGACCGTAACACTCTCAGCTTTAATGTAAATATATTTCCTTACATTTATCCACAAATAAATAGTGCATTGAAGATACGTATCCGTTGTTTCTGAGAACGTTTTGCTAAATATTAATAGTAATTTTTAATATTTTTTAAAAAGCTAAAGACTTGCAAATTTAAAGTTATAAATAAACTATTGTAAAATAAACTAGTATTATTCATAATCCGAAAATGATGACGGAATTCATGATGCTCTAGGATCGGTCATCGTAATGCTCTGAGTGATAGCGTACATGGTTATGTATCTGAGCACGAGATTTTTGATTCCGGAAAGCTTGCGACGCCATGTTGTCTATCACTCCTCCGCTTCATGGACCAAAGATGAGGTAGACCGATCTCGCTGGCTGCGCACAACCAATCTCCGTGTCCCAACATTGAACTGCTTTTCTGCCTACACGTCTAGCAAAAATGGCGGGGATCGGGTTTGAGGTTAGAAAACTGGTAAACAAGTGCTTTTGAGATGTTTTTATACTTCCTCTAACTAATTTATAATGCATTTTGATTGAATTAAAACTGGTAAAATTATTTTGTTAGTAAAATAGAAATTGTAATTTAAAAATTAAGATATAAACAAACACGTTCATCACTGTTGACCATGTGACGTTGACAGTTGTGTTCCTTTGGAGTAGGTTAATGTTGGCTACATGCGCAGAAGACGAATAAGCGGTCTACCTCACCTTTAGTCTATGCTCTGCTATCTCTCTCTCTCATTAGACTAACGATCAGATCGCTCTCGCGACTGTCTCGCCAGCCGGCGCCCGGCGCAAGTAGCGAGCAGTGCTGCCACTCATGGGATTTCCCCCCCAGATCTGGGGTTTTTAATAGTCCCCTGGGTTTCTGCATATTTAAAATCAAAATCTGAACAAATCTCGGTTTTTTACAATAAATCCTTTAACAATTTGTAGACTTTGCCCGAGTGTAGCTCGAGCAAAGATAATTTGAGAATTTCTTTGTTGTTCAGAACAAAACTATCATGGACGTGCAGTCTTTGTTATGCTAGTGTTTAACACGACGATATTGCTAATGATAGAAATTCTTTTTTGTATAGCCTCACAAAGGGACCTGATTAACTGTAAATCCTTTTATACGATAAAGGACATTTGATTGGGTCAATATCAGCTGGGCTCTCCTTTGGTTGATGACCGGCCAATAATGAACGCTGTAAAGTAAAGGTAATTTTCTGATGTGGTACGGACCAATAGGACGATGATGAGTTCTATAACAGAGACACAAACAGAACCGGTGTTCTTGCATTAGTGGACGTAGGTGACTCACTTCTAATCTGTCTTATGTGCCAGTAAATGTGTGCACACCTCAATGTGTTAATTTTGAACTGCTGTTCTCATAAACCATGAAAATTTATTTTAGCAACTTTACGTACAGTAATAATCGATAGCACATAATAAATAAAAATACAGACTATTGTATTGTGGTTTGAGTTTGGTGTTTCGATTAGTTCGTTGCAACGTTTACAATATTAGCACATTGGCAACATCAGTACCTGTAAGTTTTGATTGCAAAATAATTCCGTTTATTTACCGTCTTCGCGAAGTGTTATGTAGCCTTTGGTACAATTTTTTTTTTTTCATTCGTGGATTTTATTTTCGCTTATTTTGTGTTTGTGCACGTTGCTGGCAAGTTGTAAATTTTTGTGGCAGAAGTTGTTATGAAGTTGGTGTTAATGATTTTGGGATATTAATTATGAGCGAATTAAGTTCACCGCCAGCTGAAAATAAATGGTATCACGAAAAATTGATACTATGATTATATGATTTCTGTTCACGTCTATACTAGCAATAACTTTTTTTTGAAGTCAAGCTAGTCATGGAAAATTGAAACATGTTTCCGAAATTTGAATTTTTTAATGTAATTTGTATTGTGGGTTATTACTTTTAAGACATGGGGTTTTTTACCGGTAGGCAATCTGGGGTTTTCATAAAACTGTGAGTGGCAGCACTGGACTAACGAGAACTCCTGTTTCTTCCCACACAGGGTGTAGCCAACCCAGGGCTCCCTCCCCCTAGCCCCTGTAATCATCTACCCTGCCTGCGCAGTATTATCTTATCAGCTTCTCCTTGCGTAATCTCCCCTCGCCTTTTATGAAGCGTCATGTAACGCGCGTGGATAACAAATTACTGCCGTAATCCTCGCTGACTGATGGAATCGCGGGACGTGAAGGGAGGGAGGGGAGGGGGCTTTACGAGCTCTTGCATGAGTGGTGTTATTCGGAAATTAGAGCCGTGGTTTACCACGCGCCCTCAATCTGCTACATTAATATGAAAACTAATTTTATGAATTATCATTTCATTCAATGTGTAATATCAGACCTAGCAAACTAGTAAACATCTAATGAGAAAATAATCTTCGCGAGACTGGAGGGAGGAAGGGTAGGAGAGGCGGTGGAGGGGAGAGCTCTCCTGCATGCTCGCCGCTGGAGGGAGGGAAGGTAAGGTAGGCGGTGGAGGGGAGAGCTCTCCCGCATGCTCGCTTGCTGGGAGAAAGGGAAGGTAGGGGAGATGGTGGAGGGGAGAGCTCTACCGCATGCTCGCCGCTGGAGGGAGGGAAGGTAGGGTAGGCGGTGGAGGGGAGAGCTCTCCCGCATGCTTGCTGCTGGAGGGAGGGAAGGATGGGGAGGCGGTGGAGGGGAGAGCTCTCCCACATGCTCGCCGCTGGAGGGAGGGAAGGTATGGAAAGCGGCGGAGGGGGAGAGTTCTTCCGCATGCTCGCCGCTGAAGGAAAATTTTTTTAACAGTGCACACGACATTGCCGGCGTTGCTAAATACCACGTTGTGCGACTTACGCTTCTTCGACAGGTAATATGCACTTGCGGAGAAACTATCGCCCAACCGCACTCGGTCGCTGTCACTACTGAACTGAGCAATCCTACCCTTTCATGTGGCGGCAATAGACGCGTTTTAGACTTCTGCGTACCATTTGCTCATTTGGATTGCGCTATAAATCCTCTGAAATTATGGTTCTGAGTCTAAGCAGGTTGTAAAGGAAACACCATAGTACAAAAAATTCCAGAAAATATACAGCATGGTCACTGTACTTTAAAACACTGTTTTATAAATGAATAAATATTGTAAACAGAGAACAACTTACAACGATTTTTCCTGACTTGATTTATTAAACGACCACATTTATGTTGTTTCAATAACCAATAGGCAGAGGTATGTAAATTTCGCGTTATTATTTGAAACCACGCTATATTCCACCGTCTTATATGCATTAGCGTATGCGCCGTTTGTTTATTGGCTTCTGCAAAAGTGTGGAGCCGCAATCCGTTTTGACTAGGCGGGACGTGATTGGGCTATTTTGTCTTTACTTGCTTCCTATTGTTTCAAGGCAGCCTAGGGCGTGTCAAACCAGCCGTATTCGAATGACAAGAACAATACAAACGGATTCGTGTTTGAAGTCTATTCTGTCTTCAAATGATAAGGCGAAATCTGCAGGTCTCTACCAATAGGCAGCAAATTATCGCTGTTCATGTCTGTCCTGAAAAAAAATATTCTATAGTTTTTTAAAAATTAGAATAGACAATGCATATTACAGCAAGTCTCATATGACAACTAAGGGCGCCATTTAACCTTTTCAGTTCTCGTGTCCCTGATCGAGAGTATGATTCACATTAAGGGTATTTATGGTTGTTACTCTACCCATCACGGAATCAGAGTGAGTGAAGAGATTAGGGCGGCTCTTAACATCGAAGTCTTGTGAGCCGACGAGGGTGAAGCAAGGCGAGTATGGAGCGGCGCCAGAATGAAAGGACGGTGGGAAACGGGAGATCCCCGAGAAAACCCGCTGACCAGCGGCATCGTCTGGAACGATCCCCACGTGCGAAAATCAGGGAGCGATCCCGCCGGGAATCGAGTCCGGTCCGCCTTGGCGGGTGGCGATTAGTCTAACCACTAAACCACCGCGGCCCCCTACGGGATCAGGGGCTCGTGTTTCGTTGGTCCCACTTGCGAGAAACCTGATCTGTTCGCGTTTTTGCGGCTCTCATTTCTGAATGGTTAATGCTGTCGTGAACGAACACGCTGTATGTCTTTCATTGATTACGAGTATTACGCCCGGCATAAGTACAGCACTTATCAAAATACTGAATGGATGCAATACTTGAGCTCGTAAAGTAATACGGGACTGCATGGGTTGAAGCATAAAGCGCACAGCGTAAAAATTTATAAATAGGGATAGGAAAATTTCGCGAGTGAATGACCTACTGGCTGGACTCCGCAGTCTTGTGTACACTCGAGACTCGCATGTTTGTTCATTGGCTGCTGACCCACACAGTAGCCAGTGTTACTACAGTTATAGTTATGCCTTACAGCTATATTCATAAATTAATGAGTTTAGGGGTCGTAGTTGTAGATTTATGATAAATAGTAAAGCTTGCTTTAAATGAGGGGTTTTAATCTTGTTATGTGACACAGAGAGTAAAATATTGTATTATTAACTGTGACGGGGAGCTAATAGAACTGATGTATTATGCTAAACTGCATTAGTAATATGGATAATTTAGGCATTTTTACTTATTATCTGGCTATTTACTGTCCCCACCTTAATCTTGATGCCGGAGGCTGTGTCATCTCGCAGGTCGGTTAGCGACGACCGGACACACCCTTCCTTGAAGCTGGCCGGAGTCGGAAAAGGCGTTGGGCCCTGCCTTACAGTGGCCTATATCGGGGCGTCGTTTAGGCATCCATGTCCCCAATCGCTGGCTTGTGGAGGGAGTTTTTGCAAGCGGCAATAAGTTATCGCAATTCCTGGAGTCCTGATTTACTACAAGTTGTGCTGGCGGGTTTATGTGTGGATGCCCAGTTAGGGCTCTTCTGTACATTCATAACACTACACACCTGGCAACGTAATATGACACCACGTAGGTTATCAGTTAGTCACTTGAATAGAAATAATTGCAGTTTCTTAGTTTGCGTTCTGGAATCTTGTGTTTGCGAAGAAGGTTTCGAATCATTTGCTCAAGATATATTATTATTTAAAAACCTCAACTGCGCCTATTCCATGTCTGGCGTATTAGAAGAAGAGTTTGGTGACTCGGAATAGAAAACGAACTTCAGAAATAATATGTGTGATAACTACAGGATAAGAAAGATTAACAGAACGTGAAAGGTTTCAGGACGACAATGAAGGTAAGAATGATTCGGACTGAGCGGAGATATATTTGCCAAATTTTCAACGAATCACGAAAAGTCAAAAAGGAGTAAAATTAATTAATAGTTTTGAAGTCTGGTTATCGATAAGAATGATTAATCTAAAATTGACTACCAAAGTGAACAGTAAAAAATGTATTGACGAAAACAGGTAGAGCAAAAATAACTGATGAGCTGTATTAGTGGAAAACCACTCGGTCGGGGAATGTATTACGCAAAATATTCGAACACAACATTGCATAAACTGAACAAACCAGAGTTTTTTTTTTATTTTACTTTCCAGCACCTACGTGCAAGCACATTCGAATAAACTGTTTGGGAGTAGACTCAGTGTTATTTAGCGAAGTAATTGTGTCTGTCTGCCAGAGTGTTTCCAATTAGCGTCTCCTGGTTAATTAAGGCTGCCGCTCCCTCTGGAACGGCGAAATACGACTGCAAAACAGAGCCCAGAATTAGACTGGACCGTGACATTCGCCTGAAAAAGACAACAAACTCCTAAGGCCCTTATATTTAAGTCCATCACACACGGACGTCTTTCTTTAGCAAGAAGCGGTATAGTCGGATTTGCAGCAAACGTGTGCCTACTAAATGGCCTCAGACTAAACTTGCGATTAATATATAATTACTTACACACACACACACACTTTTAAGCACTGCGAAAACAAGCGGTGAATCTTTCACATCAACATTAAAATGAAACTTTTGGTTTCGTATTTCTATTTACAGAAGTTTAAATTATAAACTTGTTTTTTTATATATTTTTTTATAATGCATTTGTATGCATTATAATGCAACTGCTTGAAGTATGTTCGATGTAAGTTATTGAGTTGATAAAATTCCATTTTTTTAATTTTATCGCATTTTTTTTTTAAATTGAATGTTTCCAAAAAAGAAACAGAAACATTTATTTCCTATATGGTTCACACAATTTTTGCCACAAATACTTGTATGGATGTTGGTGCTGACATTCTGGTTAACTTTTCGTGTTCACCACTGTGATCAAGAAAGTTGTTCTGTGTATTAACATTAATAATGTCATTTGTGCACATGCATGCGTTCACAGTGAAATGAGCACTTTTGAAATCAACATGCGGAACAAATCAATGCCCCTAACATCGTATATTTTAAACGGATACATACACTGCCAATTCCCCAACTAAGTTGTCAGCGAAGTACGAAAAGTAGTCCCAATTATTAATTTCGTATTCAAAGCGTAAATCTTTCACGTTGTTGCCACAGAATTTATTTTTAATGTTTTTTTTTTTGTTGTTGGTTTTACGCTGAACGGAGTAAGAACTGGCTTATTATTAACATATTTACAATCTTATTCATCACGGATTTCAGAGTTACGCTTGGTCGGAGGGCATGAACAAAGTGAGAGGATCAGTGGCAATGCTCATTTGACATACGCATGATGGAGGGATACAAAATGGGCAGGGGAGTAGATCTTGAAGGGTAGGGATTTCAAAAGCGCTCAGTTGACCGTGAACAGTGTTTGATCAGAATTGAGGAATTTCGCTATTTCCGAATGTTCGATACCTAGGTGTATGACATCCCTTTGCTGTTATTACAGCGTTGACTTTTCAAAGTAGGCCTTCAGTACGTTGTGAGTCACGTCTGTTTACATCCTTCTGTAGCATGGTGGGAAATTGACGCTGTGTTGATATAACCTATTCGCAGTTTCTTCGCGCTTTTTCAATCAAACCTTTAAAGAGTCACCTTATGTATGACGTGTTTGGTTATTTCGTAGATATTCCATGTATCACAAGCGTTTCATACCTCTGTCGACATGAAAGTATCTTATTTTTCGTAAAATTGACGTTTTACTGGTATTTAATTTGTAAATTATAATATTTCATTTATAATAAGTATTAATAAAAACAGTGCGAAAACGTGATTGTTGGTAGCGCCTAGTAAGAAATAGATCTCATGCAAAATATCATTACAACTGAGTTCGCACGGATTCTGTGCGTTGCCCTTTGGTGTAGCGTAATTTTCTCAACATAGCTAAGCTTAGTTTGCACGAGGCGGAGGAATATCCTGGATGTAGAACTTTAGCAGGGCTTCAAGAAATTGTGAAGTAGCTTATAATGGATTATAGAGTGGGTTTGGCACGCTAAAGACGCTCCAAATTGTACCAAACATATCTGACGGGTTTAATTCGGAGCTCTGAAGAGGCCAGTTAAGGCGACTGCCTAAAAAAATGTGTGTCAAATCAGTATTTGCTCGTATGCGCACATCTGAGTAAATAAATGTTTTGGGAATACAACTATTTTTTTTTTTTTTCAGAATCAGAAATAACAACTCTCTCCAGCTGCCGCAGTTTACTTATAATTTATTAAATATATTCTAAGAGAAAAAATATATTGTGAAGACGTCTAAAATTATAATTTTTAGGGCTACCCTATACACGTTCCTTAAGGGGAAGTACACAGTGGCGTTTGTCGTTTAATCCACTGGCTTTCATCGTGTGCAATAACATCATACTGTCACAGATATACTCAGCTGTACATTCAGCTTCTCGCGAATGTACATCGCAGCCTTGCGAGATCTCGTTGCAATGCTTCCAGTCCCACCTGGCTGTTTTCAAATTAGGGGCGAATGGAGGAATAAGAAGGAGGGGATAAAAAGGTAATTTTTTTTAAATTTCATTGCTTATAATTATAAGAAAAAGTAAAATTTTGCCTACACCAGTCACTCAAAAGTTGTAAAAATATCATCTTCAATATTGACGTATATGAGAATTTTAACTTGTCTGACAAAATGCGTGTGTAAAAAACTTTACCATCCCAAAGTTACGTCTTTGCAGAGTGAAGTTTCCTCTAAATATCATTAAGGTTTTCTTAGGCACAGATATATTTTAACAAGTTTCAGGCAAACTATTTAATATTTTGTTTCGCTAATGTCGCTATGTTGTGTAACCTCATGATGTTATCCGCTTTGGTGTAAAAATGTTATATTGTATGTATTGTCTCCAACTTTAATACCAACTGTTGTTAACTACTATTTTTATTGCTCTCTATTACGTGAATTAGCTAACCACAAAATCTCAAACCTTTTCGGGTAATAATATATACCTCACTGATGTATATTATTGTCCAAAATGAGTTGCAAGCATTTATTGTAAAGGGAAGAATAGGGAATGCTTCCCATTGCACCCTCAGGGGTTATAAATAGAGACCTACAAAAATCGCGTTATTTTTTCTCAACAAGTTATATATTAAGCACGTGTAAGTTTTTACTGCCGACGACATTGGACCACACATCACTTAACATGCCTTGAAAAACTGCGCCAATTAATATAAACGTCGGTATAGCCTGCTCGAATCATGCGCAATCTTGTCGAAAGGAGACTGGCTTCACATCTGCATAGCAGCCAATAAATAACATCATCAGATCCAGTATTTATACGCATGTAAATTTTAGAGTGGCCAAATAATAACGCGAACTTTACATGTTTCTAGTTATAAGATACAAATTACAGATTAAACGATAAATGTTTTACTAAAACGAAATTTGATAACAAATGAGATGGCGGTTTATTTCCAATAAGGCCCTCAGATAAAATGTTTACTATAGGCCTAACCAAAGATAAAGGCTTCAGTCTCAAAACCGTCGAGTGTCTAAATTCTACACGTTTCTTACAACCCAATGTGTGTCTTATTCCCACATTCTCCCCTTCGGAAAAATTACCTTGCTTCATGGACAGTAGAATCAGCGTGCCGATGCAGGGATGTATGGGCCTGTTCCAGAATGTTTCCAAAGTGTGGGAAAGAACTTATTGTCCAAAATGTCTTTTTACACGGCGGTGTTTACCGCTTCGCCTTTGAACACTTATGACGTAATCTCAAACAAAGAGGAGCAGCGCCAAACGTTGACATTATCGCTACAAAATTGGCCTGTCGACAGAATACCCTCACGTAAATATTATTCACCTTGCAGCCATTCAGGTTCACGTGAGTTCATCAGTGTGCCAGACCTTTTATTGTGACTTTTCACCTTACAAGACCTTTATCCGCTGCTCCACAGGCATGTGATTGGCAATAGCTTCACTTACAGTCGTTATCTGGTGCTGTAAAAGTATTGTTTAAGTCGCATATTTAATTACGTAACTGCAAGTTAATATTTCATAACATATTTTAATCTGAGACACCTTCTCCTTCATGCGTTTAGCCTTTATGGCTTGTTGCGATCCCAAGTATTAGTCTTGATCCAACCGCTTTTTCTTTGGTCGTCCTTTTTCTTGTTGGTTTATAATATATTATTTTACAGACTTTCCTTTATTGTTTTCTCTGCCCATTTTAATCATTAATGTTTAACCGTTTTCCTATATCTTCATTTTTGAGTCTTTCTCTTTTTGTTACTCCTACATAGGCTCATGGAAATCTCATTTTCACTGCCTGTGACCTACTTTTGTCTTTATTTGTCATTGTCCAAGTTTCGCTACCATAAAGTGTTCCTGGAGCTGCCATAGTCTTATATAGTTATACCATTGTGACCTTCCTTGCTTTGTTTTTTAACGTTCTCCTAATTGTCCCGCATATTCTCGACAGATTTACAATGCTATTTGTTATATTTACTTCTATTTTTAATTCATGATATGCATCCTAATAATGTAAACTTATATACTCTTTCAATTATCTTACTAGCTATAACGATTTTAGGGGCTGGATTCCTTGAAATGACATGTATTTAGTTTTATTTATAGAGAGTTTTTGTTACAACCATCTATGATTTGGCGCTAATCTATTTTAGAGTACACGTAATTTTGTTTTAAAACTGCGCATTAATATCATTTGTCTTATACGTTGAACAGGCTGACTAGTTACAGCAATACGCAATGGATAATATCAGAAAAATTACTTAATATTTCAAGTACACACGTGTGATAACTACGGCTCAATAGATATTTTACAAGCTAACATCACTACACGCTACATCGAAAGAAACTTAGACATTAAGACTTTTTTGTTGTTGAAAGTTTCGAAAACGTATAATTACTGTTTAATAGCAACTGAGATTTAAACATCAACATCATTTCTATTTTATCATCTGATGTGTGTGTGTGTGTGTGTGTATATATATATATATATATATATATATATATATATATATATATATATATATACACACACACACACGAAAAATTTCTGCAATGATAAAAAATGTTTGGAATTTGAGTGATACATTAAGCTGCTTTCATAGCACACAATTACGTTGCGCGGATTCCGGTTTTCGGAACCTGCAAAGGGCATGGAAGGGTGCACAGTTTTGAAATTAATTTACGGTTATCTTGTTACACAGTTCATACCCCCGTGTCACTTGAATGCTTTAGAACCACAAAAAAATCTACTTACTTTAATTAAAAGTTGAAATATACTGAAATTGACACATTCAAAAGGCACAGAACTAGTAGTATAAATTGAAATCTTACAAATTAATGTTAAAAATTTTGGTCCATAAATTGTAAGCGTCATATAAATACAACTTCCAACATTTCTTGCAAAATTCTTTAAAAAAATTCCGGACAACAGATTTTAAATTTTATATAATATGTAAAATGTTTAGCTCACTTTTAAGCCTTTTGTATATCCTAAAATTTGTTAAATTAATTTCAAAAGTGTGGGTATCTTTAGCATAACAAATATATTTTGTTGGTATAGACTGTTCACGATAAATTGAGTACCTTTGAAATAAAACTTTGAATAATGTCACTGCTCCTACCTGCATATATTTTACCGGGCGCTCTGAGTGACATGCGCCCAGTAAAGTTGGAAACGATGAATGGGAAGCAGTCACGTGTCTTACCGTCGTATAAAAGTGTTAGGTAACCATTTCTGAAAACTTAAATTATCTCTTTTGCTTTCCGTTTTTTTTTATACATCGAAATTTAAAAATGAGCAGATTTGATAAATATTTACTATTTTAATAATTTCACAGTTTCATTTGACCGACGCATGAGTAAATTGATGAGGCCAATGTCAATGTTAATCTTACATTAAGCGGAAGAATACACAACGTGCATACAAGTAGATCTTAAGCAGGGTTATTAAAAGTGCTCATTTTACCGTGAATAATCTATATGTACTGTACCTTGCATTAAGAATCAGTGAAGATATCTTTTACTTCCGTTCCGTGGAAAGACACGACCAGCTGGGTACAAAAGGCGCGAATTCACTCACTCGGGAAAAGAGACCGAAGGAATAACCCAAATTCGTTTTGAAAGATCGCCTCTGCACTGTAAAAAAAAATCCTTCATTTTACGGGAAAAGTGCTAGTAAAAATTTATTCAGAAGTGTCCGTAAACTCTCCGTAAAATTACGGACACATTAATTTTCAGAAACGGACTTTCCGTAAATTTCACTGAACCTCTCCGTTAATTTCCAAGTTAGGTTTCTGTACTTTCCGTTTAAAATGAAGAAGATAGCAAAAATGTCTTTAATTTTCGTTATGTGGGTTATCTACCGTGTATAAAAAATGATATTAAAAAAGTTAAATATTTTGTACTTAGGCGAGGTTTTAACCCGAGTCAAAATATTGCCATTCCACGACTAGAAAACCATTCACCTACAACTCTCTCATAAAAGTTGTGTTATGACTTTTATATTTATATTCAAAAGACAAAAGCAAAAATTCAGTTTCTATTAAATTTACTGTATTTTTAGTGTTGCCAAATGTTACAGACGCTTGATGCTATTTTGTAATGTTTGAAAAAATAGGTCGCAGTAGCGTGGACAACCTAACTGCTGCAGAAACGATAATTTTCTTGTTACAGTGGCGAAGAAAGCTTCGTGCAGAATCGGCATTGTTCGTAACTCGAAGCCAAAGGGAACACGGAGACTTTCCGTATTTTGTATTTACGGACTTAACTCCGTTTTCCGTCATTACGGATGGCTTTCCCGCGTGTGCACTGCACATTCCCGTAAAACATTTCGTAAATATGCGGATATTTTTAACAGTGTGGAGCAGCACTCCGGGGCCTTTGGACCGCCGCCGCCATAATTTCCGGCTGGGAAGCTGCCCCCTCTTGGCCTGCTTTTGTCGTTCGCTTTGAAGTCGACGCAGGGGGGTTTGAGAGTCGTGGAGTGCATCGGCGACAAACACAGGTTGCCTCAGAACCACCGAGCCGCTACGAGAGCTTTGTTGAACACGGCCATCGATACAACAACACAGAGTCCTTGGGTCTGTTGCATGGTTCGAAAACCGTTAGAACTTGGCCCAGGAAAACACATGTACATTAAATTCGGTTTTTTGAAGTCTCAACCGAAGTGTGAGAAACGATAACTGCCAATCTCTGTATCGACGCTAGCGTGACAATTTGTTTTCCTGTCGTTTTTAATTTTATTATTCAGGTTTGTGATACTTCAAGGAAGCATGCTGTAGGTTTCGTCCATTTCATATGAGTGGGGTAAAATCTGACAGACAATGTGAACAACCTACACTCTATGTAAACAGTAAATGCTCTCGTTCGTACAGTGTTGTATCAGCTGATGAACTGCTGCGCGATCCGTGTTTTTAGGTTGGTTATTTTGAATATGTATTTGGAAGAAAATAGTATTCGGAACTAAAAGTTATAATTTAAAATCTTAGTTATACTTGCAACATTTATGGTTTAAATTATTTTTTTAAAGCAATGCTAAATTTTATTAGCTATTAGTAACTGGACTTTAAAAAACATGTTTAGCATTTAAGACAGAGCATGTCGACACATACGAACAGTAAACGTTTCCAGCCAAAGGCTAGCAATGTTTATGTTTCCAGATTCCAGCCCGGTGAAGGCCGTTGTGCGTGTTTTTTTTTTCTTTCTCATTTTGTTTATTATACGAATATCTTATTGGTGTTGTCGGAGTATTTAATCGGTAGTTAATTATTTTTTATTTGCTTTTCTCGAACATAGTTGGTTGTAGGTACCGTTGTAGTGCGTTTTGTTGAGTGAAATGTAATATTAATCGGCACGTCGTTAAAAACTGATCTTTCCGCCATTTTCCTGACCGCCTTCCTCAATGAAGTGACACGAATAGAATTTACGTATATAAGTTTAAGTTTGTTTGTATCAGGAGACGTGCGCAGTGTTGATTTTACTGAATGGTTTTGCAAATCAATTATTTAATGCTAGTGGCGAACAAACGTGATTCTAGTAAAGTAAACTCTCAAGGATTGCCATAGAAAAACACGTGTTCAAGAGGTTGCAAATATTACAAACAGTACGCTTGCGTGTTTTGTAAATGTATTAGTAAACCGTTAAAATAATTATTGAAATGGACGTGGCCTGTTAAAAGCCGCACTTTCCACACTTTTGTACTGAGTGCATAATATTTGTTTGTCTACATCGTAAATTCGAGTGTAAGGTTAACTGAGGTCAAAGTGCACGTGTGTATATTGCTGCATCTGTACGAATATGAACAGCGACGTATGTATCGCGTTTTGTGTTTTCAGTAAAGTTATAATTTTCGAAGTTAAACAATTTAAATGTTATTTCCATACGAGCAAAATTTTCCACAGCTCCATCAAAACAATATTCAACTCAAAATGCCACATACTCCTAAGAACATCAAAATAATCCCGTCTCACGAAAGATGTTAATAATCTAAAGGCCCCCCCTTTTTTTTCTTTCTTCCCTTTAAATAAAATAAACAGAACCCCAACAAATTTAGCTCTGTGATTAAAAAATAAAACAGGTTGGAATGCCAAACTAGCTATAATATCCTACATTAATTACTGGACGGAAGTTAGTTAACGTCAGACTTTCAGTGCCTGCCATGACAGGAAACACGAGGAAGGAGGAAAATGCAAGTGTGCATTGGACTCAAAACATTTGTTTACAAACGTATTTTTCTTCATTGACAAAACAGCTGCGGTGGAAGGATACACTGTTGCCATGCGACTTTTCTAGAACTGTTCAAATTTACTCCACTTACATGAAATGGACAATACAATAATGTTACAAAAGGCTTCGATAGTAAATAAACACGTATTTTTCTGCTCACGAACGTACCTGGAAGTTCTATATTAACAGGAACGCCAAAAAATCGAAATGCGTTATTGTGTATTTCGTTAGGCCAAATTCTCACTGCGTTCAAACCAAGCAACAGCCTTAAGGGCTCCGCCTGACTGGTGAATGAACTGCGAAAATTCTGTTTTTTTTTTTACGGAAACTATTAAACGTGCCGCCAGTATGTTTACTTACGAAACGACACCATAGCACTTAGGAGGAAGGAAGAGTACTTAGAAGTTGCCTCAATATAGTCGAAAATGGATATTTGGACCACCGTATGTTAAAACATACCAGCCTGACTAAAGCAAAAACTACTACAACGGCTGTTCACGGTAAACTGAGCGATTTTGAAAGGTCTGCTTAAGATCTACTTGTATGCACGTTGAGTATTCTTCCGCATTCATGTAAAATTAACATTGCCGTGAGCCTCGCCACCTTATGCGTGCGCCAATCAAGTGAAATTGTGAAATTATTGCACAAAAGTAAATATTTGACAAATCTGCGAATTTTTACACTTCGATGCATTAAAAAAAAAAACGGAAAGCGGAAGAAATAATTCAAGTTATCACAAACGGTTACCAAACACTTTTTATCCGACATTAAGATATGGAACTACTTTCCCTCCATCGTTACCAACCTTACTAAACCCATGTCCCTCAGTGCGGCCGTTAAAATATGTGCAGATAGGAGCAGTAGCATTTTTTCTAAAGTTGATTTTTAAAAATGCCTACTTTTTCGTGAGCAACCATCAATAAAATGATAGGATCACCGCTAAAAGTGCCGTAGGTGCACGCAGCACTACGAGAACACTGTTCGCCATTTCAGGACGCTGCGCGTAGAGGCGATGGCGTTCTTGTAGCGCTTGCTAGTGTAACCCTTACTGCTCCATCGCTTCTCGGCTAAAAATGGGGAGAAATGATGTGGGCAGGCGGGCCCCTTAAGCATACAAGTGTGAAACAGCCGCTTATACCGGGAACTCCAGTCGCTTGGCTACGTCACCAACATGACGTCACAGGCTAGGAGACTGCTGGGGCGCCGTTTGCCAATCAGTGCGTGATAACCTACTCGCCAGCCGGCAGCACAACCAATAAGGAACGTTTCGCAGCGTGAAATAGCCAATCAAATGAGAAACCCGTTCCCAGATACTCGCGCAGCCGATGTGTGAATGGCTACGCCCAGATCAAAGCAACCGCCTTGTCGCTTCGTCTCTGTGTACGTATCTACTCTGCGATAATATCAACCTTCATCTTACTCAAGGGGGCCGCGGTGGCTGAGCGGTTAGACCACGCGCCTCCCACCAGGGCGAAGCGAGTTCAATCCCCGGCGGGGTCACTCCCGGATTTTCGCACGTGGGATTCGTGCCGTTGTTCGGCGGGTTTTCTCGGGGATATCCACATTCCCCCACCCCTTACATTCCGGCGTTGCTCCATTCTCACATCATTTCACCCTCATCGGCTCTCAATACATCCACTCCACTCTCCAATTCACTTCATGTTGCCCAATATCGGAGTACAATATTCGAGAACGTGACACAAAAATAAAACACCGATACAAATATTTGTGTTTCACAGTATTTCTTGACTTACCTTAGGTGAGTAGGACGAAGAGCCTACTTTGTTTCTGGTTTTCAACATCGGGCAAAAAAAAAACCTGACGAATAGCTCTAAATTATCATTCGCTCAGAGCCCATTCATTCCAATTACAGTTGATTGGTTTCTCTAACTTGTGTTCTTTTTGTCGCCAAGGCTAGAATGTTGTTTGTGTCGCTGTCGGAATACAAATAAGGCACAGAAAAAAAAATACACCCCCACGTCTTCGTTTCCCTGCTTCCGTGTTCTTCATTCATCTTTCAGGGTCGAAATTTCTTTCTCTTCAGTTGTAAAACGCAAAGGTACAAAAAAAAAACATTTTTCTACATTATGAATTTTTTTTGGAATAAACATAACGCATGAATTTTCAATATTATTTCTGGGTAGCGATACTAGTGCTTAACAAAGATGGTATATTGCGTATTTACAGCACAGGATTGCTGACAATTCACCCACTAAATTAAAGTTCGAATATTTATTATTGTTGTAATAATAAAGGGACTTTACGACACATCTATGAATTTTTATTACAGCATAAAAAGTTCTGTTTGCTTCAATTTATTTTGTCATTTTATGCTTCATTCGTTAAATTGGAAGACGAGCTGCTTTTTTTAGCAGCAAATTAAGCAAAAATAAAATACAGAAAATGCGCAGACATAACCCAGTACGAAGCGTCGTTTGAATTTTAACTGAAATGTAAAAACTTATAGCTCCTTCTCACACAAAAAAAAAAAATCCGTGCCTTGCAAAATAGTCTCTACAGCATTGAAAGTGGATCGCACGGAGTTTTTTGAAGTGTTTTAGTCCCCATTGGCCCACAGGTTCGAATCCTGACTTGTGGTTGGCTGGCGTGGTAAGCCCCCTTAAGCTGGCGTCAGCCGATCGAGCTAAGCGTTATCTCGATCATCAGCCTCCGTCAAGAACGGACGTAGGTTGGGGCCCTCGTCCAGGAGTGGTTAGAGTGTAGGGTTAATTTTTTGCTTATTATGGTGTTCGATATTTCCCCCGACGACATCAAAGATTGTTTCTGTTGCCAGCGATTAAGAGTGTGCTGAGATTCGCACCTTTCGCTCGGTTTTAGTTGGTCAGGAGGTAGTAAGTATCGTAACATCTACGTGTCAGAATACTATAACTTCACGTATTAAGCACCCCGCCCTACCCTACAACCTACCAGAGCAGCTTACTACAAGTCCCGTGAGCAAAACAAAGCTGATTCCTACTGCACATGAGCTGCCTGTATCACTTCAGATAGGATGTTTAAATATGGTCTGCATATGGTTAGGGCCAGGTGATTTTCGCAGGAATATTTATGGCCATGCTAGACTTCAATATCTTGCGTCTACACCACAACTTCCTTTGGTTATTGGCCGCGTGTCTATGACAGAATAATTCTTCTTATTTGATGGGGTCAATCGTTATAAAGTCCTCGGATACTCACGTCCATGATTCGCGAAAGTGCATATGAACAAAAGTGTTTTGGAATACAGCTGGTCTTGAAATCTTTTCGCGAAAAACACCTGTTCCTACATATGGCACATTCGAGCGTCGGCCATTAGTTCTAGAAGGTTTTACCCAACGTCATTTTTTTTTTCAGTACATGCATACCAGCTTACGTTTTCTACTGTAAACCAAGAGAATATTGAATGTTTCCCTGAGCTAGACAACATAACTTAATACTTTGAAGTTTACAATGTAGTTTAATATTTGTAGAACAGTCACGCTTTTATCTCCTGGTAGTTATAAGATTGAGACACTGGCAAGCTTACATTTACAGTATTATAGGAATCAGGCAGGCTAGGCACGATCATTTTCAACGATATTAGGATCGTGGTTGATGTCTTCTAGCTCTTGCCGATTGCCAACAGGAATTTTAATGTACTTTATTCATTAAATATGACCGAAATGAAAACTGAGAACTTTGAAATAAAGTACCATTCTCGAACCATAATAATGGCCAGGGTCGTCTACCTCAGTATAGTGTGGCATTACCTTGTCTCCTACTCCTTATTGAATCGATGAAATTTCTTAATAATTTTGGTATCTGTGTTGTGTTGGTATGTACACAAAATTGGTGTCTCTACCAACTAATTTGCTGAACGAAGGTGTGGAGTGCGCTGAGTGTGTCTTCAACTCAGCCTAAGTGTGGACCGGACAATCATCAGCTGCTACCTAGGTAATATTCACATTGTCATGTATTTGCTACAAGAAGTTTTATTTTCAGTTGCTACATGTCATACCGCATGTGTTTGTTTGTTGTGGTTAACAACAGTAGTGTGTCACATGAGTAAAGAACACCGTAAAGATCAACACTGCCTCACACACACACTAGCATCCGTGTTCGTGAGTGCCATAGGCAGTCTAATCCGGGCTGGAGTTATTGAAGCTGACCAGCATTATTGAATGTTTAACCTACAGAGCCAACTATCCTATGCTACTGAGAGTGAAAGTTGGCAACTAGTTGTTTTAGCAAGTACTCCAGCCAATTAACCTGCTTATGGTAACCGTCACGCACAAGAGAGATAAATTGCAGAGTTCAATCTTTCAATATTTAAAAACATTCCTTTCATTTCTAGGAAGCGATATTGTAAATTGATTCAGCAACACGGAAAATTAACTTTGTAAGTCGTCAGTTTAAAGCTCCGATCTTTATATTTCTCAGCAGGAGAAGAAGATTAATATTTTTTATTTGCATCTGCTTCATAATGTGTGAATGTGATTGGGTATTCGCAGCTAACGTGACATATCATATATTTTTTATTTACATCACGAATGTTTGTTTGTTCCTTGTTGTTCAAATCAGACATTTTTCTGTCGTAGTCAATGGTAGTAGATGCATAATGTGGGTGCCAACGCAGCGCCCCTTTTCATAGAAAATTAAGCAATTTTAAGCCAAATTTCATCATTTTCAAGCAACTTTTTCAAGTTTTTAGAAACCTCATTTGACATCAATTTTCAATTCTCAAAAACAAGCAAAATTAAGCCAAAATTAAGCAAAATGTCCAATATTTCACAAAATGGCGAGCAAGATTTGTGCTGATTAAAAATCAAGCAATTTTACCCCAAAAACCAGCAAATTTTCACATTTTCTAGAAATGTCAATCAAGAAAATTTTAGCTCAAAACAAGTAAATTAAGCTCAAATCAAATGAAATACCATGTTATTATTCTTTACAGTTTATATTCGAAGCTCTACTAATTTTTTAAAAACTTCTTCTATTTGATCTAGATTTTCACCAATATCTCGTAGTTCATATTTATCGTCAATGTTATCTAAGATTGATAATTGCAACCTTTGTAAATTTGAATGAAATTTGCGAACCATATTTTTAAGATCTTCGGATGCATTATCTAATCCATAGGAAGGCGGTCTTGAACCACTACCACCTTTTGAAATGCTAGTCAAGCTTCATGTAAACATAACCACTTCCTTCTTCCTTTTAAAGAAAGAAATTTATTAAAAAGAAAAGTAGATTGTGCAAATAAGAATGGCACACAAATCCTGCACAAATAAAATTGGCTCACAAATACAGCAAAATCCTACACAAATAAAATGACAAACAAATTCACCACAAATAAAAAGCTGCACAAATGTGACACACAGATCCTGCACAAAAAATGTCTTACAAATCCCGCAAAAAAAAGACACACAAATCCAGCACAAATAAAAAGACACATACCCAGCCCAAATCGTGCACAAATAAAATGATACAAATCCAGCACAAATCATGCACAAATCAAAATGCCATGCAAATCCTGCACAAATAAAAATGATACAGAAATCGTGCACAAACAAAAATGATGCACAAATGCTACACAAATAAAAAGGTGCACAAATCCTGCACAAATAAAAATGACACACAAGTCCTGTACAAATAAAAATGGCACACAGTTGGTTTATATGGCGTTAATTATTTCTACATATAGTATGTAGTTTGTTTTTTAATTTCTAAAATCACTCTTAATCTTGTATATCAAAGTTGAAAAGTTGTCCCAACAGGGAGTTCTTTTTATAAAGATTGATAATAATCAAAACTAATAGGCATTTTAGGATGTGGAAGATAAAGTTAAATTAGAAGAAATTAGTAGGGGAGGCAAAACGCCACCCCAAACATATAATATTTTTACGAAGATATGAAGTCAATGTTAGATATATTTGACACAAGTGATTATCCAAATGACATTATCTATAACATGCATCAAATAAATAAAAAAGATCCAAGCAAAATGAGAGATGAATGGAATGGCAAAATAATATAAAAAAAATGGTTGATTTACGAGCAAAAATGTACGCATACACGGTTGGGGATAAAGAAAACAACAAATCTAAAGGTGTAAAGAATTGTGTTTTTAGCTAGAGACTTTCATTAGATGACTATAAGAAATGTTTGTTTACTGGCAAGATAGACTATAGAACAATGAATTTAATAAGGAGTGAAAAGCATGAAATATATACAGTAGAAGTTAATAAAATTGCTTTAAGTCCTTGTGACAACAAAAGAATTGTACTAGAAAATAAAATCGATACTGTGCCATATGGATATCAAAATTTATAATTTTACTTAAAAACATATAAAGATCTGGATAACACCAAAATGGTGCTATCTAAGGATACACAAAATATTACTAAATTTGTTAAGTTATATCCAGTAACTTTGTGTGTAATCGACTTCTTAAATTCTTTTGCTTCTTTTTTAGAAGACAAAATTAATGAATAAAGACCAGGTTCATTAATGTAGACTGTTGATTTCTCGTTGTCAACCAACCTGTCCATTTTGGCCAGATTTAGAGTTTAGTATGTTTATAAGCTTTATGTCGTGCCGGGAAATGCCGCCTGTCGGCGGGTTTTCTCGGGTATCTCCTGATTCCCTAGCTGTTGCATTCCGGCGCTGCTTCATACTCACCTCGCTTCCCCCTCGTCGGTTCTCAAGACCGCGTTGTCAAGACCCACCCAAATCTCTCAAATCGACCCTCTGAATTTGTCCCCAAGTGCATTTGTCATGTGCCATCGAAAGTGGTGGAGTGGGATGAGTCTGGAGTCACCACATGATCCTGACATCCATTGTTCTGTCCTCTGCCATCATTTCAAGACGCTTTTTGTCTTCACCTCCTCTCTCACCCTCTTTGTCACACACTCTCTCTCTCTCTCTTCCTCTCCCTTTCCACACCCTTCCGCAATGCTTTAAATTCCCACTCCTACCTTTCCCCTCTGCGACAAAGTCTGGACCACATCTGTGTAGCCGCCATGCCATCTGGCGGAGTTGTGGTATGTGTTTCGTCTTCTAATTCTTCACACACGTACAGAAACACCACAGAGTGCTTAAGGCGACGTCAAATCCACCATGTTAAATTTTCCAACTGGGGCTATGAATAGAGATAGGAATATTTCGCGAGTTCATTTCAGGACAAAATAGACGACAAACACATGTACACTGAAGTTGACATTGCTATTGGATCTCAGTTTATTAGACACGCCCTGGACGACCTGAGACAATAGCAGACGTGCAAGGAAACAAGTAGCAAGTGCCATACTGCCAGGTGTGAAGTAACACTGGCTACTCTCTGGGTCAGCAGCCAATGAACAAACATCTGAGACTCGAGTATACACATGACTGTGGAGTCTAGGCTACAGGTCATTGAACTCGCGAATTTTTCCTATCACTTCCTATGAACCAACACTTTCTTTTCAATTGACTAACTAAATATTTGTTATTATGAAACTTATAGATTTAAAAATACATTTAAAACTAGTCGTCAAAATGTATCTACACACATAATCTCGTAATTGTGAAAACCCAAGAAATATATTTATAGTCTGAAAACTGTGCCGCACTAATTAATTCGCAAATACCGTACAATAGTTTAGATTTTACTTTAGTTGTACAGCTAATATCTACATACTCCTAGGGAGGTATAGTTGTAATTTCAAAATAAGTGTACATAATAAACTGAAATAAGCTATAATCTAGCACTGCAACATCGCATCCGACCAGAGCAAGGCGAATTCAATCCCCGGCCGGTTCACTCCCGGATTTTCGCGAGTGGGAATCGTGCCGGACGATGCCGCTGGTCGGCGGGTTTTCTCGGGGGTCTCACGTCTCCCCTTGCGCTTGCATTCAAGTGCTTTTCATCACTCTCGCCTCGTTTCGCCCTCATCGGCTCTCAAGACCTCGTTGCTAAAAACAGCCCAGAGCTCTCAACTCAACTCAGTACTGCAACGTAGCGTGTAAGGCCGAGGATTATGGATACAAAAGTGAAACAGCCACTTCTACCAGAAAAATGGCGTCACTGGCCAACAAAATGTCGGGAAGCTCTTTGCAAGTCGGCGCCTCGTTAACCTACTCGCCAGCCCGCAGCCCGTGGCAATAGAGAACCCTTCGCAACATGCAGTAGCCGTTCACGCGCAAAACCCGTCCCCAGGAGCTCGCGTCGCCGGAGTACGGATACGCCTTGTTACGAGTTGTGATCAGGCCTTAGCTGAGCGGCCTGCCTGGTCACACCTTCGCATACTTATCCAGGACACGGGCCGTGATTGCTGAAATTAGTTATGAATTCGCAAACCACAGAGACCTCCTCCACCGGCCAGTAAACTGGGACAACGCAGCTGATATAGGGCAGTGTAGCCCGTGGTGGTGCCTTTTGTCGTCGGGACATTGGAACGAGAAGAACACTGAAGATGGGTATGTACGGCCGTCGACTTCCGCCATCGTAATCAGCCTCCGGAATCAGGAACAAGGTAGAGACTCTCCAATTATACTTTACTCAGAATATGGCTGGTCAAATATTTATAATTTAATATAAATTAACACTTCAGTATATTTGTATAGCTCCTTCCGATCATACTTCGTAATGTTTATATTGAAATAGTATTGCATAACCTTAATGTTAAATAAACACATTTTACACAGGGTTCATTAAATAACTCATATTAATAACTTGCACTGCCCACACAGTCCGGTTTAGGTATGATAATAAACCATAAAATAATATAACAGCCCACAACAAAGGAATCGCAGATCCATTTCACTTATGTGCTATTACGCACGAGGGATTCAGAAGTCATGACAACTATAGTTTATCTCCCGAAAATGACCAAACACAGGAAATGTACTATGTACAGTTGAAAGTGTACATGTGAGTTTTAAAGGCGGAACCACATGGGGTATGGATGCAGGAATGTCCGGCAAGGAGGAGAGACAATCACGGCTTCTTGAAATAACCGTTTGATTGATACATTCTCGTACAAACTGTATACACTCATGTGAACGAGCACGTGTCGCAGGCGTACGAGCTGGTTAACATCCTTCAAAGCGGTCTCCGAGGTTTGTCAACGGTTCGTTGCCAGCGATGAGGCAGACGGGAAATACCACCGGCTGCACGAGATCCGTCAAATTTGCGCCGCCCCTCGTCGATACGCTGCCACGAAGTCTGCCTCATCGCTGGCAACGAACCACGGGCAACCTCGGAGACTGTTTGAAAGATTGGAAAACAGCTCGTGCACGTACGATGCGTACCCGTTCACGTGAGTGTATACCATTTGTACGAGCACATATCGACTAAATTTGCGGTGATTTCAAGCAGCCATGTGTGTCTATGTTCCTTGCCGGACATTCCTACGTCAATTTCACATTTAAAACGTGCACGCCGTACACTTTCAACTGTACATAGTACATTTACTGTGTTGGCTCATTTTCGGGATATAAATAATAGTTGCCATGACTTTTGAATCAGCCCTCTTATTGGTATTAGAATCAACTGTTTTTTGCGCAAAAATTCCACGACTATTTGTACACCAAAACACGTTAGTTCAGAATCAATATCGCCGTTGGATGATTTTTAACTCTCGCACAAGTATTAAGGCGCCCGTCTACCTGCCGCTTGAAGTGCATTGCAGAGTGTTCGAAATGCACGTTTTTCTACGAAACTATTAAACGTGCGTCCAGTGTACTGACCTACGAAAAGAACACACATTTCAGACGGGGACTGTTGAGAGTTTACAAGACCTCACGTTAATTAGAAACACCATTTCAGAGCACATCAAAATGGCTAAGAACGGCTTTTTCAAAGCGCTGTATCTCAAAATGTACGTCTCAGATCCACACAAAACTAGTTAAGGGTCCTGCATTGAACCTTTCTACACACTTTCCACCAACAAAATAATAGTGTCGCCGCTGAAAGTCCCATAGGTACACGCAGCACGACGAGAACACTGCACGCCAGTTCAGAGCCTTGCGCTTAGTGGCGATGGGGGACTTGATGCGCGTGGCAGTATCGCCTTTAACGCTCCCTCGCCTCTCGGCTTCAAACGCGGAAAAAAAAAAGTTCTAGGTAGACGGGTGTTTTAAGGCTCGGCTTCACACCTTTTGCAGAAATTCTTCGCTTTCATGTCATAAATTTTGGATTCAGGATAATTGCTGACATCGCGCTAGTATAGGAGACTTACATTTTACTAGTTGTTAAATATGTTTGTTCTTGATTTTCATAGTGTGTTATCTGCTGGTTGTAAAATGTCAGTAACGTAATTAAATTTTTATCAATAAGTTAATGCCTTTTTGGAAGCAGGAAAAAACACGCAGTGAAAATTAGACCTACCTTGCGCTCGAACTGCGTTGCTATTGAACGTTCATCCAATTTGCTGAACTTGGAAAGGAACACGCACTTCAGACTATGCCTGTCGATTACTTCGAAGATTATTAAAAACACAATTTCAGAGCACTTCAGTGTGGTTAAGAATGGCTCTTTCAAAGTGCTGCATCTTAACGCGTTATATACCGCACAAAAGTACTAGAGGGATATGCACTGAATATTACTAAATGCTGTTCACGGTAAAGTGAGCACATTTGAAATCAACCTTAGAAAAAAAGTCACTGCTCTTACCTTCCTATATTTCAACGGGCGCACTGAGTGACATGCGCCCAGGAAAGTTGGTAACGATGGATGGGAAAATAGTTTCATATCTTAACGCCGAATAAAAAGTGTTGGGTAACTATTTGTAATAACTTTAATTATTTATTTTGCTTTCCATTTTTTTTATGCATGGAGGTGTAAAAATGACCAGATTTGTAAAATGTTTACTTTTATAATAATTTCACATTTTGACTTAGCCGAAGCATGAATAAAGTGCTGAGGCCCGTGGCAATAATAATCTAAATAAGGCGCAAGAACACACAACGTGCATACAAGTAGATATTAAGCAGGACTTTCAAATGAGCTCAGTTTACCGTGAACAGCCTGTACAGGCTATCCATCAATAAAGTTACAAGGTCGCCGCTCAATGTCTCACATGTACACGCGGCACGACGAGAACACTGTACGCCAGTTCAGAGCCCTGCGAGTAGAGGCGATGGCGCACTTGTAGCCCGTACCATTGTGGCCCTTATCGTACTTGCTCTCCTCGGCCTCAAGCGCGAAATAAAATCCTCAAGCAGGCGGGCCCCTTAAGTGTCTGCCAGCCAATCATGGACGCCCAATTTCCGGGTAACTTTATACTGATTGGCCGAGTCGAGTACAAACTATCTTCTCACTTACTCACGCCGCCGGTTACGAAGGAAATTCCCAAGCTTGATGTACGCGAGAAGATGAAGAATAGCCTCCACGTAATTCTTTTCGCGGAACTTAGGTGATCCTATCTATAGTTTGTTTATGTATTGATTCTTGGAGCGTATAACGAATTTCGTGACTAAGTACTTAGAAAGTTTTTTTTACACTGACTCTTGCGAGGGTTACCAGGCTCTCGGAATAAAGACATTCTTCCTGGAAAATAGGACGTTTCATTATCACATTGAGGTCTGTACACATATACTGGTACTTAAGACGAATTAGAAGTGAGTCATCTGTATACACTACTGCAAGATCACCGGCTCCGTTGGTGTCTGTGTTGGAACTCACCATCGTCCTACTGGTCCATACCACACCGGACACAACCCTGTCACTTTACAGCGTCCATTATTTTCCGGTCATCAACCAATGGAGATCCGAGCTGATACTGCCCCAAGAAAATGTCCCTTATCGTATAAAAGGATTTACAATCAATCACGTCCCTTTGAGTGGCTATATAAAATAAATTCTATCGTTAGCAATATAACTGTTACTGCGCTGTCGTGTTCCTGTGATGTCATAATATCACATTACTAACACCCTTAACTTGAAACAGTGAGAATTGGGCAACTGATAATCAGTGCCACATAACTAATTAAAACAGTGGCTGAATTTCACAGATTCCCCCCCCCCCCCCCCTGAATGTCGAGAATTCCACTGGTATAAATCACTTGTTCCCAGTTAATTTGCTTGATTCACCATTCGGCAGTAGCTTATAAACAGATTTTCACTGAATGTTATTTAATTGATTTATATCACTGATTCGGATTTAAAGTGTAGTAGACAAATACTATCATCATGACTAAAAAAGCCGGACATATTTGATGACCACGAAAAATCCTGCCGAGCGCAAAAAATTACTTTAAAAAGGAGGCTTGTCCGCCTTTTGCCAGACGACTGCTTACCCTAGCCGGCAGTATGTGTAAGAGACATTTGAGTGACCCTTCCCAACGGAGATCATCAACCCCGGTGCGAGTGAAGTGAGGTACACTGTAAAAAAAATTTCTGGCAAACTTCCTAAACTGTAATGGAAGCTTATAACCTATAAGCTGTGTGCAAATTATACCACATATCAAGCTGCAGATATAGGAATGTTCAGCGTCGGTACTATACAAAGCTGGGAACTTCACTACGCATTTGACTGTTTCCGGAGCAAATGTAGGAACGCTATAATGCATGTATTGTAGTAAATTCCTGAATAATTTCTTAGAGTGTAGATATGTAGTATCAAAATAATGAAACGGTGGCGTAAACGGGAATACTTCGAGAAAACCTACCTGTCAACAGCAATTTCGGTTACGTTTCCCATCTTACGATGGACTCGAATACTTAGAGTGATCTGACTACTATAAACCCGCTGCCTCTGGTTGCGATTTGAACAAAGGAAGACAAAATCTATGCATATTACCTACTCCTTCCATATAACAGCGATATTTTGTTGGGAAATGTTTTTTTTAAGGCCCTTTTAAATTTTTCTTTTCGTCCCATTTCCATCTTCTTGCTGTTTTTTTTTTAAATATAAACATTGCAATGTGACGAATAAACACTGTATAGATTTCACCGCCCTCAGAATTTAATGCCTGAGGCTGCAATAAGATATATTTATTAGTGGTTAAAACCTGTTGGGTAGGGCCTTAAAAAGTGATCAGTTTACCGTGAACAGCCTATAAACGAGTTTTGTTTCTAAGAAGATACTGAACTCATTTTTAATTGAAAAACTTTTCATCGAGCTCTGCGCGCTGTTTATCTGCCCAGGCAGACGGCAACAGTACTCTAGTTAGTTTCTGTTTCAAGGACTCCGACGGTGAGGTGGGGTGTGGGGGGGGGGGGGAGTGAGTTACCCATCGCCTTGACTTGTTATCGATCTAAAGTGTCTGCGAAGAGAGACCCCGAGATTTGATATGCTGTCAAAATGCTACTTCGCACAAAAGACTATTTCCTCCCGGGCCTCCTCTGTCTTGACAGGCCATCTGTGGCAGTCAGGGCGCAAGTTAACCGCTGTCTTGTCACCGGGACTGAGCTGCGAGGTCTGTCAGAACCACTTCTTTAAAAAGCAGTTTTATTTTTCTCTTCAATATATTATTTTTATTTCTTTTTTTTTGCTACCGCGGTTGCGATCTTGTTCCTCCCCGAGCGTGCATATGTTGCCTGTCTGAATTATTTATCACGACTGCTGCAAATCACACTTTTTTTTTTCAAACTCGGGCGTAGAGCAGTTCCCTATGTGCCTGATGTCACCAGAAGCCCTCCAAGTCCAGATCAAACGACCGGTAGTTGCCACCAACAGCGCTGACTTGATCGCGCGACACGGGCTTGAACAAGCCTGGCGAGTTAAGTTTTTTCAAACTCGGGCGTAGAGCAGTTCGCTATGTGCCTGGTGTCACCAGAAGCCCTCCAAGTCCAGATCAAACGACCGGTAGTTGCCACCAACAGCGCTGACTTGATCGCGCGACACGGCTTGAACAAGCCTGGCGAGTTAAGTTTTTTCCTACATCTGCCAGGGGAACGAATGGCTGGGCGTGTTACGAAACTTGTACGCACTATAAATTGAGGTCATGTGCGGAACGCGAGATGACAAGGGTGTTTAAACCAGCTCCTCTCGCAGTCAACTACAACGGCCTAAGCTGTAGTTTTTTTATATCAGCGACGAACACTGTACGCTTTTGTGATGTCGCACCGCGAGAATAAAACAATCTTAAGAGCCCGCAGTTTTTGCTCAGTTGCATGTAAAATTTCAGTTTTGCTGTTTCTCAGCCACATAAACATTGGGTGTTAACTCGCTTCCAAAAATGAGACCTTTCTACTGAATTAAAAAATGTCGTGGCAGACTCGAGACATCTATGTATAACGTTAGTTAGAATTTTATAAAATGTCAATGTTATATTTATGTCTGCAGATATTTCGATCTAATGTTCTTCTCGTATTTTCGTAGAAATGTTTTTGTTATATTGTGCGTGACACAAAGGCAGTAAGATTATGACTTCAAAGAATAATTTCGTAAAAACGATCGAACATACTTTAAAAAAAAAATCCGCTAGTGAAATTTTATCTAACGTTCACATGATGCACAGAAGTTGAATTTCTTTCGTTCCGGTACGTTAGAGGCATGCATCTTTTTCAGGAACAGTGTGAGTAAATACTAAAAATTTCGAAGGCCATATTTATTATGTTCCCAAGCATTACTGCTTGAAGGATGGCGAAAACCCAATCCCTATCCACGATAAACTCTTATTACTGTAACATTTCCAGGAACAAGTTAAGAACCAAAAAAAATATGCCTTGGATTGAATTTAAAAAACGTGCGCATTACACTCTAAATAAGAAATTGTGGAAAACCACTGATTTATGAGGAAATTGGAAAACTCGAGTCAGCGAATATGGCTCGATTTAGTTAGGTGCACTGAAAAAAATATTTTGTGGCGGCCACAAAAATATTTTGTTGGTATTCACTTTGCCAAATATGTTGTGGTGTACAATTTCACTGATTGGATAAGTGAGGTGAAACCATTTCATTGATTAAATAAGAGATGGCAAACTGCATGCGGCGAATTAAATATTGTTTTTATTGAATTTAGAAAAATGATTACGAGAAATTAACTTATTTCCGATAGTCACTGTATATAATGCGCAATTTAACGTGGCCTAATTTTAAAACGTAAAAAAAAAAAAAAAAATTGCTATTAGTTAATATTGAACCCAAAACCTTCTAAGCTGAGATACCAAGCCAACGTTGACTAAGAAGGAGAAAATATGTATATTACATTTCTTTATCGAAAGTATATAGTTTTAAATTGTATGCTCTTTATTTTCGATTTTAGTTTATTTGGTAAGGTTAGAATTGTTACAACGACCGGTATTCCAGAAAGTTTTTAAAAGGATTTTTGTACAGCTTAAGCCATGCCCAGGCCTTATCAGTATCCCAGAACGTTATAAAGACGGACAAGGCCTTTGTTAAGCCACGGCCGAAGCCTTAATCTTAATTCTCCGATTTGCGAGATTTATCCTCCTTGACGCAAACGAAACGTACGCATGCGCAGAACGCATATCATCTAGCAGGAGCCGGTAGCGTGACGTACATCCACAAACAATGTGACGCGTCCAGACCGTCGTACGTCGCGAAAGTAATCATTTATCAAACAATTAGGAAATCAGCACAATATATTGTATTGCAAACTAAAGTTGAAGTTGGTAAGAATACTGTGTAATATGTACGACATGTTTTCAAGGTTTTCATCATTAGCAACAACGAAAAACACGTAATAACTAAATGTGTATATATGTATATATATATATATATATATATATATATATATATATATATATATATATATATATATATATATACACACATTTAGTTATTACGTGTTTATATATATATATATTTTATATATTATATATATTATATATATATTTATATATTGTGTTTATATATATTATATATATAATAAATAAATTTATTCAGGTTCGCTTATGAGTAGAGCATCCGCCCACGACTTATGCGTTTCGTGTTGAAGTCCTGGGCGATTCAAATTTTTTTAAGGTTTTAAAATCAACTACAACTTTTATGTATTAAGACTTATTATGTCGAATAAAGTTTACGTATTTTAATAACTGCACTAAGAATTTAAATACTTGCCGAATTATTTTTGACAGTACGGCATAATGGCAATTATTTAACAAAAGGATTTTTTTAATTGGTAATAATTACATATGTCAGAATTTATTCAACTTAACCCATTATTCGCGTTCGAAAGGTATTTTGCGTTTCTCCCTACTCCCCCCCCCCTTTTTAAGACATTACTTTTCAAAATATTATAATATATCGAGTGTGTACTTTTTATTTGTGAGCCCGCCTACTACAACGGTAAAACCACATCCTCGACTTTGGTTTAAATGTGTAGTTTAAGGAATATTTGTAACTGCATATACACATATCAGTAGATAAATTTTATTGAAACACAGGGGTGAGTAACAAATTTTTACTACCTAAGGTTAGGTATTTAATCAATTCCCATGCTTCATACTGTGCAAATAAAACACTGCATTCTTGTTTAGTGTTTTCGCATTGGGGTTATGAACTTTATCGACGTGCCATTTTATTCCTCAACACTGCCTGACTGCTGCTTAAAAAATAGGCCCCTACAATACACCTGAGATTTGCAGGATCTTTAAATGCCGTACATTTATTTAATAGTATGAACACAATAACCAGAAAGTTACAAATATGCCATTAAAATGCATTTGCAGCATTTAAAATTTACGTCTGTATGTTTCCACATTACAAACACTGTACATATCATACATGTTCTATAAGTTGTCATGTAACAGAGAACGAAATAAACATTTCACGTCTAACAATAATATAAATTATTGTTTTTATTGTTCTGTGCACAGTAATTTCAAGTATGTAATAACTGCCAGCGCTACAGATATCGTAACAAATAAACCTTGCATGTACATATTTATTTGTGCAAAAACTATTTGTAAATAAACGCTTTATATGTCTCTTACATTTGTTTATAGCCTCGCACAGGGCGGCGAATAACAAACCGCGACACATCCAACATCATCTCGGGACAAAGACAAAAAACGTCCAGTAATACGTTACGCAAGTTAAGGGTCAGACATGGCTTTCAATCACCCGAGATGGTAGCACATATGTAATGCTAAAGTTATACCAGTTCCAGACTGGAGGATGGCTGAGCAGTTCCAAACCGAAGGACAGTGACCGGCACAATAAAAATTAATGTGTTTAATGAAAATTATTACATGTAAATAAAAACTGAATAAAAATGAATTAAATTATTATATTTTATTTTTGGGGTATACCTTTTCATAATATTTTTAAAGAAAAAACACTTAAAAAAAAGAAATAAATTACTTAAGAAGCAATACTTAAAAAGAAAAGAAATACTTAAAAAAAATACTTTAAAAAATATTACCTATGGCTATAACAAAAAATATCTTAAAAAATACTTAAAAAAGAATTATGAGTATATGAAAAAATCCTTACTGCATGTCTATGACTATATGAAAAAATCTTATTGCGGGTCTATAATGTCTTGGATAGTCAAAAAATTTATATAAAAATAATTATTGCATGTTTACGACTATATGAAAATAAAGTCATGTTGATGGTCTCGGATAGTAAAAAAACTTATATAAAGCAATTATTACTATGCATTGGGATAATCACGACAAAATATTTATTCTTCCCCCGCACACACACGCTACTACCTCTTTTAAACCACTTGCTCCAGTACATGCTCTCATAGCTCAGTTGGCTAGGGCATCAACCATGCTGACGACCTCAAGGTCTGTCGGTTCTATCCCACACCCCTCCATCACCCCTCCATGGGGTTTTCTCAGATCTGCGAAAAAATAAAGAATAGCACTCCCGGGTTTTGCTCGGCGACTTAAACTACTGTAAACAGGATGTCGGATAAACAGCAGCGCCTCTCCGCAGGCGATAAAGGAACCACTGCAAACAAGATGGACACCCACCAGCACCCCTATCGGGTGATGAAGAAACCACTGCAAACAAGATGGACACCCACCAGCACCCCTATCGGGTGATGAAGAAACCACTGCAAACAAGATGGCGGTCACACCAGGCGGTGAGGGAAGTACGTAGATGGCCGGCGAAGAAAGCGACAAGAGAGAAAGGAAAGTGACAAGATGTAAGGGGAGAGAGAGAGAGAGAGATGGACTGACAGAGCATGAAAACACAAGATAACCGAGACGAAATTGGAGAGCATGAAAAACCAAGAAGATGAAATGACAGAGCTTGAAGTGGAACAACAAAATGGCTGACAAAAACAATATGCCAGCCGAAAACAAGATAACGGACGGAAGCAACATGGTGATGGATCCTCAGATCGTCAGCCCCCCCATGCCTTTTCTATCTACAGTACTGTCATTAAAGTCCAAATATTTTAGTTAATTACTACGACTATTTTATATTAATTTTTATAACTATTTCCTCAAAACTTATCTATTAGGTTATAATCGAAATTTTAGAATTATACACTCGTATTGAAAAATTGTGGTGCCTCAAACATTTTTAAATAATTCAGTTAGTGGCGTATGTACGTGTTGTTACACGCGTGGAACAAATGAAATGAGAAGAAATTTTAATTGAAGTCGACCAAATAGAAAACTACAAAATAATTAATTCTTTAACTGGAAGACAGGTTTTTCTGATCTGTAAACGTGCATTCAGTGTTGAAAAAAACAGTCAAAACGAGATGTGAAATTGAATTTATTATATTTACAAGCCAAAATTATCCAACATTTATAATTACTCTATTCTTATCGTTTGCTAAGTACAAGAAAACTGCTGTGAAATTTTCTGATGTCTGCAATGCAACCCTGCGTTTGTTTGGTAAAATAAATGCAAAGAAGACACTTTTAAATGAAGAAATGGCGGGAAGTAATAAACTGCCGTAAAAAGAAGGAACTTATCCCAAAAGCAAATACAAAATTTTCGTAGCTTTCTTTTAGGTCAAAGTTACATGTCACACACAAGCGAGGCACCGTGGAGAGAAATTCTGGTTGGAAGGGAAAGGAAGAAGGAGAGAGGTAGAGGAATATCAGTAAATGTAAGTTAGTATAGGTCTGAGCAAAGCTGTACTCCCGAAACTCCCTTAAGTCTATAGTTTGCGAGAAGGTTTTTTCCGTCCATGCGCAAGGCTAGAGTAATGTACGAGGGTATTTTCTGCGACCTCTGGCTCCCAGTTAGTCAAGAAGCTAGCTCCAATGGGAGGCAGAAATATGCGTCCTTTTAAAATTCGAAGTGAGATCACTCTCATAAATGAAACGACTTACGCACAAACATATGTCCAAACATTTGATCCAGTGGCTTTGACGTCTGTACGGTAGCCTGTCCTTTATTCTATAGGCTATTCACGGTAAAATGAGCACTTTTGAAAGCCCTGCCTGATCTACTTATATACAAGCTGCGTAGTCGTCTGTCTTATGTAAAATTATCATTGCCATGGGCCTCATCACTTTATTCATGCGTCGATCAAGTGATACTGTAATTTTATTATAAAAGTAAATATTTCACAAATATGCAAATTCCGTGCATTAAAAAAACAGAAGGAGAATAAAATAATTTAAGTCGTCACAAATGGTTACCTAACAGTTTTAATTCGACGCTAAGAAATGGAACTATTTTCCCTCCGCCGTTAGCAACTTTACTGGGCGCATGTCACTCAGTACCCCAGTTAAAATATCTCCAGGTCCTTTTTCTGAGGTTGATTTAAAAAGTGCTCATTTTATCGTGAACAGTCTTTACCTACAGTGACAAAAAAAATTATGTTTTGAAGAAATTTACACTGCCAATTTTATCTGTTGTGACCACTAAACTTTATTATAGCGATCACTAAACTGCTTGTTAATGACTTTACATAGAAATGCTTATCGCAAAATGGTTACTTTACATCTGCAAGGGCAACTTTACACCACTTAAAATGATAGTTTTAATGAAATCTGTGGCAGGATATTGTATACCACGAATATGATCTCCAACTACTGAAGTTTGCTATTATTACTGTACTTCACGAAATGACACCAAAACACACATTTTTGAGAGGTGCGAATTTATCCCTGAAGGTGCAAAGTAACCCCAGATTACAGTAACCTGCAGGCATTTATAGATTTCTGGTTGCTAAAAAAAATATGTGTTTACAGCAGAACAGTGTGTCACAATGATTTTAGACGCGACATACACATTTAATACAATGTACACGTGTGCCTCCCATCGTGGGGTTACGCGATTCAATCTCAGATACAGACTTATTGTCTACACATAGTTATTATTAACTTAATGTCGAAACGTTGTACGATATTTCTTTACGTGAAATAAGGTGACATCTTATACTGCTCATGACCTACTGTAATAATGAACAGATGCAAGCGTTCTTAAAAATTCAAAATGGTCTTAAAAATTAATTTATTAAGAAAAATAGCAAATATTTGCGATGTATCGGAAATTTCTTGACTATAAACGTGATTTCTTAAGTTGGAACCTAGTATTTGTGACGATTTGTTGGGCAATATCATCCCATTTCAATTATAATTTAAAACATTATTAGATAGGTTACATAGGCCGGAAAATATCGCACCATTTCAAAATTTACGACTTTTTTTTTTTGCTAGAAGCGCTTACCTGAAAGTATATAAACAAAATAAATTTATTTCCTTAATTTAAACGCGTTGGTTCGTTTCCATCAGAATATTTTTGATTTCAGTCCACAGTGCAATGTGCAATATTAACATGGCAACCCCAATTTTCATAATGACAACTTCAACCTTTCATACTTTCACAGATCTCCATTTAAGAAACAGTACTCAGGAATTCGATTTTTCAGTTCAAATAGTTTCAACTTTTTAAATAATATAATTTGGAAAGTTTGCCAGGCTTTGTAATAATTGTAAGTTACATCACGTGTAGTATCGCGTTTGTCTCACACTGTGCATACGGAATTATCTCACAGCGTTTCAACACAGAGGTGTTCAGAATAATTTTGTCTACGGTACATAACATATCTTAATTAGTCCGAGCAAAAATAAATATAATCTTCTTCAATTGCGAACCCAAGCAGGACACGGGATATTAATACTGCTGCCAGTACAAACGTAAGATGATGCGAAAAGGAATCGCCTAAGCAGGCTGAAGAAAATTTTGTGGTTTTCTCATTCAAACTGACACCCAGCATATCTAGGAGAACATTCTCCATACTGTTTCTCTCCAAGGTGTAAAAGGAAGGTGGCCGTTCAGTAGCGCTGAGAGGTGCCATGTCGCATTACGCTAATCCTCATCAAATTTACCTATAGGTCTCGAATAAACTGTCGTGCCCAGAATCGCTGCATTGGTAGGTATCTGCGAATAGTGTCAATGTCATTTAATGCATTCTGGTGACTGTTTCGGGAACTGAACATTTAATTACAAGTAATACTAGTAGACCTATAGGTTGCTCACGATAAAGTGATCACTTTTGAAACCAACCTTAGAAAAAATTCACTGCTCATACCGGCATATATTTTAACGAGCGCACTGAGCGACATGCGCCCAGTAAAGTTGGTAACGATGGAGGGAAAGCAGTTCCACATCTTAACGTCGAATAAAAGATGATAGGAAACCATTTGTGTCAATTTAAAATATTTATTTCGCTTTCTGTTTTATTTTTAATGCATCGGAGTGTAATAATGAGCAGATTTGTAATATATTTACTTTGATAGTAATATCACAGCTTCGCTTAACCGACGCATGAATAAAGCGATCAGGCCTATGGCAAAGTTAATTTGATATTAGGCGGGATACTTCACAACATGCTTATAAGTAGAGCTTAAGCAGGGCTTTCAAAAGTGCTCATTTTACCGTGAACTGCCTATATAGTTAATTTAATGTAATTGGGAATCACGAAGACAGATGTCAAGGTACAAACGTGAAGTACGGAGAGAAAACCTGCATCTTTGAGTGCTGACGCCATTTTCTGATGTATCATAGGTTAGTTAGTACATCCCAGCCGCTTGATAACCTGTTATCTAGTACCTATATAAAAGTGCAATAACCTTCCGGATTATTATTACCACACAGTTTAATAAATTATCTTCCTTGAAGTTTTCGCACTTACCCTGGCCTAGTTTCAACGCAGATAAATTACACGAATTCCGACTGTCTATTTAATACAAAACCTAAAATGAGTCTAGGTCACCGTATGAGCACATGATTTCGACAGTTCTGCTAGCAATTAGTAAAGCAAATGTTAGCGGCATACGCAGTAGACGACAACTAGACACCCTAATCTTAAATACAGGTTCCCAACGGGTCAAGCTTTGGCGGCCGGATCGTTTTCAGTTCTTCTCAACGTGGGTCGTCGAAAATCATGATCGACGACCCGTATCTAAAGGAATATTTTGTGTTGAAGAGCTGGATACATCATAACAGCTCCCGTTTGAATTCTCGCCTAAAATAAAACATTTTGGTACAGGCGTCGATCGATGGTCACAAACGTGTGCCGTGAGGTAACTTCCGGAAATGGTGTGTAGGAACGATAGGATTTTTTCTAACTACCCTATATAGGCTATTCACGATAAAGTGAACACTTTTGAAAGCCCTCTCATTCGGAATAATAGTCAATAAATGTATTTTGTCGTAGCCTTATATGTTAACTCCTGAGTTCGGTGGAATATACACACTGTGTTTATTACTTACATGGCAATATTTATTTTAAAAAGGTCGTTAAAGGATAAAAATTGGCTGAAAGGAAAAAGTAACTAGGAGTTCAAAAGTGCTCACTTTACCGTGAACAGCGTATAACTAAGTGTTAAATGAAAGCCGGGTGGGTAAGGCGGGAATTTATTGCAGCCAGGGCTAGACCCCTTACGCCCACAATGATAGGAAATCATGCAAGGAGGCATGCATCACGGCAGAGAGGGATTGGGCAGCCATGACCTGCGATTGGGGCCATGAATACCTCCCTAAGTGTACTTATAGCTAAGCTAATACTAGGAGAGACTGGGGAAAGCCGGCATGGGCATCGTAAAAACCCCGTCGACAGGACAGAACTCAAAACATTCATGCATTAATCAAAAATGCTACGAGAGACTCTGTGTGTGTGTGTGTGTGTGTGTGTGTGTGTGTGTGTGTGTGTGTGTGTGTGTGTAACATGCTCGTGTTAGTAGAGATGAAGAAGCTAGTAGAGATGGATGGGAACTATATTTCATTTCACCTTGGCAATTGGAGGGAGACACTGGCTTGTAACCAGAGAGGTGCTCGCACACCTATCTGGTGGGGAAAGTGGTGCTATTGGACGGCTCCCCCCCCCCCCCCCCCCGCAACGATAGGTTCAGGGGTGTATTGTACCGCACCAAGTTTTGTGGGTTGCGTTCAACGTAACATTTGTAACTCCTCAAAGTTTTATTATTAGCATGACTTGCAGTACCTAAATAAATAGTGAAACAAGAGTAATGTAAACGTGGGCAGAATTGCTGTTGCTTAGCACTGTTTGCATCTGTTTAATCAATTAATAGGTTAAGCTTAAATGAATATCATTATTATTATTAATATTACCTTCCCTTGGTATCTGAAGCCTAAATAACTAGTGTTTTCAACATGAGAATAAGTAAAAATGGTTTCTCAAAAAGTTAAATGAAATTTACAGGAAAAAATAATATTGTTCTCGATAACTTCAGAATATTAATAAATGAATTTTCTGTTTTAATTATGTCAGTAAAAAATTAAAAATTCACATTCTGACTGGTGATACCATGTGATAACACGCAAAACCAGAAGAAGATACATGTTTATGTAAAGTATTAAATATTTCATAACAGAGATATTAGATATCTATATCATAGTGTCTCATAAGAGTTTTTCATATTAATGTGCTTGGTTGCAACTACTTTATATTATTGTAATTACATTGCGCGTGCATGTCTTATTTTATTTTCTTCTGAACTGAAACTAAACTGTCAATTTTCTTAAATTCTTATTTCGGACATGTTAGCTATATTTCAAATTTAGTAAAGCAGTTTTAATTCACAGTACACGTTTATTACAGAGGGATGAAAACTTTTACGTGGCGAAACGATTGCGGTTTGTTTTCTACTGTGTGTGTGTGTGTGTGTGTGTGTGTGTGTGTGTGTGTGTGTGTGTGTGTGTGTGTGTGTATGTTTTGCCCAAAAGCGCATTTATTTCAGAAGCAGTTGATGCGGCGTCGCCCATCAATGGTCACGTCCAACTTTCCAGAAGCAGTTGATGCGGCGTCGCCCATCAATGGTCACGTCCAACTTTTCAGAAGCCTTGCCCAGGTTCAACTTTCAGAGTATTTATCCGCCTCATGCAAGCGAAGCTTAACTAAGTCTAGGAAATTACACCACTTTTACAAATTTTAAATGGAGCCAGGCTCATATTAAATGTAATTTCTTTGACCCGGGATTGAGGATTGTGACCTCCCCAAATGCCCCCTTTTTATAACGAGTTCGAGCGACACTGGTCGTACAGGACACTCGGCAGCTCTGGAAGTTGCGTTACTCGCGCCTTTTTCTAAATGCAAGTTTGACCGTTCCGTCCGAGTTAGGCACTCCACTAGAACGGGGCACCGATTCGCATCCAGCTACTCCAGCTCGCACGTCTGCAGTCTCCTAGCTGTTGGCGTTGCAACCCGTTTCCGACGCTGCCTCGCCACGGAACGTGGCACACACTCACGGACGTACCGCAGTGCACTTGAGAATGCAGAAGTGAACAAGTCGGTTATTCCAAGAACTCAGCCGTCTCACATGTTGTCATTTAATCTGGGTTCACAACCATCAGTCGCCCGCCCTTCAGTCAGCCATAGGTCTGTTTGAAATGAACACAATTGTTTTTTTTTTTTTTTTATCAAGCTATCACATTACCCAAACCACACTTTTAACGGGAGTCTTGCAGACATACCTTCACATAGTCGTTTAATAGAGCTATCACAGTGAAATGCGTGCGCATATTCTTCAAAAACTACAACGTCATACTTCAATCATTGTCGTACCAGAAAGAGTGGTCTTTTGTGTAAGACCAAAACTGAATTCATCTACGTCATGCACTTTTGTTGCATATTATTCATATTTGTTCGTAACCAATTGAGGAAACTGTATTTTCTGGAAATATGGTTTTCTATTTCTCCTGGTTATTCTATTACTCCTTTTTTTTCCACTTGAACGCCATCTTTCCACTATCTGAAACAATATTAAGAAGGTTACATTCTGGTTCATAATTGCAACCAGTTTAATTCATGCAACAAACTTCCGTCAGTTGAAAGTGTGACAACTTAAATATCGCGATCTTTCTTTCGTAGAAGGTAAATTTCGGTTGTAAATACATTTTTTTGGGGAAATAATTTTTTTACGTGATATAAATTTATACTGAATTATTGTTTACATTTTAAATTCCCGAATTTACCACCAAGGTAAATAAACACACATCCACCGCCTTGCATTTTATTTCAAAGTGCGTATTCGCGTCCACGGAATGTCGTCAGAAGGCTGTGGCCCATCCGTCGGTCCGTCGAAAGTTAAAAGTTTGAGATATATTTAACGGATTGGTGGATAGAAAAAAAAAATTATCTGCGATTGGTCGAAGATCACGTGACCGCCTGACGGACGGGCGACTGACAGATGCGACGGATGGTTGTGAGTCCGCATTGACTCGCCAGCGAGCATCCCAGCTAACAGGTAACCTTTCGTAACAAGCAGTAGCCAATCAGACGCAAGGTCTGTTTCCAGAGTCGCGCGCAGCCAATCAGGGGGGCCCCGGTGGTGTAGTGGTTAGACCGCTCATCTCCCACCAAGCTGATGAGGGTTCGATTCCCGGCGGGGCCGACCCAGGACCCTCGCACGTGGGAATCGTGACGGACGATGCCTATGGTCGACGGGTCCTCTCGGCGATCTCCCCCCCCCCCCCGCCCTTGCAACCCTGCACCGCTTCATTCTTACCTCGCTTCACCCACGTCGGCTCTCAAGACCTGGATGTTAAAAGCTGCCTCAATTTCTTCACTCACTCATTCACACGTCTTGAATGAATCAAATTTTTAAAAAATCACACCATGTATGACGTGAGCGGTTGTTTCCTAAATATGTAATGTATTTTATCTATAAATTATACTATTTAATTTATAATCAATATGATTAAAAACAGGGAGACAATTGATGTGTTGGTAACGCCTAATAAGAAAGAGCTCTTATGCAAAATATGTTTTACACTAAGTGCGCGCGAAATCTGATATGTTTCAAATAGATCAGACACTTCTCAAACGGCGGTAATATAACATTTTAACTTTCTACGCAATATTTACAAAACCATGAAAACATTTTCTACTTACCTTTATATGTTGGCAGTATCAATCACAACCAAACAAAGTTATCTGCACAGTGCCTTTTTTCTCCGCCATTTTGAAAGATAGTGCCAAATTTAAAAAAAAGACCTATTTATGTCATATCTTTCGAAACTGTCAACCTTCGAAATATGGCAAACAAATAGTAATACGGCAGGCCATATTTTGTCCTCCATTTTGCAAGATAGTGCCACATTGAAAAATTACGTTTTGCTCATACCTGAGGACACAATCAATGGATTGCTACAGAATAGACCATGTAAACGGATACATTTTAAGTTGGCCAAACACTTATTTTCAAAATTGTGGCCAAGTAAACATTTTAGCTTAGTGCACTATATATACAAAAAGATGAAAAATATTTCAACTTATTTTGTATGCTGACATTATTTATTCATAAAACGTGACTCCACGTAGATTCTTTTGTGCGTCATTTTGTAAGATAGCGCGCCGCCGCAGGAAGAGGTAAATTCTTATATCACGTTTCAGGCAACAATCCACCAATTCCTCTCAAAACTTGGCAAACAGGAAGTACTAATGTAGGCCATATGAAATGGTATGTTTTAATTGGCTCAGTCTTTTATTTTATAAATGACGGCCATATAAATATTTTAGCTTAGTATGCAATATCTACGAAACCATTAACTAATTTCATCTCAACTTAGTATGTTGGCAGCATATATTACAAATACCATGTTTTTAATATTGCACCATATGACAATATGAATAAATAAAGTTTTTGTGTCATATATCTGGAAACAAGTCAGCTGATTATCTCAGTAATCACCTCACGTCATAAGTAGAGATAATGGAAAATCGCGAAAAATATTTGAAGTAACGTATCTTCGATAACACTCTAGCTAGTTTATTCTTTTATGATCGGCTGGACAAGATTTTGACTCAGTTGAGTTGCCTTATAGTATCAGAATCATAGTTTGCCCAGTGACGTATAGTAGTAGCTGCATACATGCGTGTCAGCTAATAAGAAAATAAAACGGTCGGACAAGTGCCGAGTAGGTTGAATCCTAGCAAACAGTCGACTTTTCCCGCGACAAACCATCATCTCTAGCCATAAGGTGTAGCCTATACGTTTTACGTCTCATTTTGCTTGAGGAATGACCCAAAGTTCGTAACATTGGTCGGAAACAACCTGCAGACGGTGGGATGATAACGGTAAATATAGACAAGCGAAATGATTGCTTAGGGGAGAAATTTCCAACGTAACTCGGAGAGCGAAATCCTTTTCAATTTTTTCCCGACGCGTCACCGGGACTTCCATTTCACAGATCAAGGATGCTGCTGGCGCAGAAAGGACTCCCATGCCTTCCTCATCCTCCTGCCCCTACATTGATACGTGACGTCACGCAACTCGATGCGGAGTGTGGGGCGTGATTTGATGAGATTGCTGCCGCCAGCTTCCCCCCCCCCCCCATTTTTTTTTTCCCTCTCCCAGTGATTGTTGCGTGACCTCGCACAGGAAGACCGTCGTACGACTCTCTGCTTCCACGGGGCCGCTGTGGCTGAGCGGTTAGACCGCTCTCCTCGCACCAAGGCGAACCTGGTTCAATCCCACGCCGGGTCACTCCCGGATTTTCGCAAGTGCCAAATCGATGCCGCTGGTAGGCGGGTTTTCTCGGGGATCTCCCGTTTCCCCCGGCCTTGCATTCCGCGCAGCTCCATTCTCAAGCTCATGTCACCCTCATCGGCTCTCGAGACCTCGCTGTTAAGAGTCGCCCAAACATCTCAGCTCAACTCAACAACTCTACCTCCCGCTGCTGGCGCAAGCACACAGAAGGTCAGCATACAGAAGTGGAAAGACGTAGCAACTCCTTTCATCTGCACGTGCCCATTCGCGATTTTTGTAAAGATACACTATTTGGTTTTAACAGAGAAGCCGGCACTTTCACCAATACTCATTACCGTAGTTATATGGATGAGTTGATGAAGAGGGTAGCAGGAAAAATTTGCGAAGAAAAAATCAGTGTTATGGCATATGCAGACGACTTTATTCTACGGGGAAATGGAGAACGGGAAGTAAAAGAGCAAATAGATGCTAGTTTCTATTATACGAATAAAATCGTCATGGCAAAAACATCAATACGCATTTAAAAATAGATTCAGGATACCAGTACCCGAGTACCCATTATCCTTGACATACGCTGTTCACGGTAAAATGAGCCCTTTTGAACGCCCTGATTAAGATCTACTTGTACGCACGCTGTGTATTCTTCCGTATTATGTAAAATTAACATTGTCATGGACCGCCTCACTTTATTCGTGCGTCGGTCAGGTAAAACTGTGAAATTATTAGAAAAGTAATTTTTTAACAAATCTGTAAATTTTTACACTTCGATGCTTTAAAAAACACAGGAAGCAAAAGAAATAATTTAACTGTTCACAAATGTTTACCTAACATTTTAAATTCGACTTTAATATATATAAACTACTTTCCTTCGATCGTTACCAACTCTACTGGGATGGCACACCCACAGCAACTGAGAAAATTAATAACGCATATTTTAAAAAGCTTCTATTTTCTGTAATTTTTTTTTTTTTTTTACTTCGACCGAATGTACTCCATATGAAGGTCGACTGTTGCCTAAGAACCAGAATATAAATACGGATTTACAACGTACGTATTTACCGGGTGTATAAACGTACGCTTCACGCTTCAATATCCATTAATATATATCATAGGCTTAATTAGTTCCATCACGGTTCTGATTTGGTTAATTTGATTCGGTCGTTACTGCACGAGCGCGGTAATTCAAGCAACCTGGGAATCACACAGCGTTTTTTTTTTTTTTTTTTTTTCAATAACGTTACCGGCAGAAAATAACACTAATCTTAAATTACTATTCAAGTATTCTTATGTGTTCGCGTCGAAACATAAGCGCGTCAGGGTTACATCCCGTGTCGCCTCGCGTGGTTTCTGTCGCGTGGGCGAAGTAGCAATTTGGAAAGGAACGCGGCAAAGTGGAATTTCATGTCCATCCGGAATAAAAGTATCGAACGAGAACTGGAAGAACGGAACGGGCGCGAGCGTAAATAAGCTGCAGCGTTCTTGAACTTCGGGTTGGACTGCCCGAGAACTACCGCTTTAATTACCGCCGACGCGAGCTTTCGCACAGGAACGTTTGTGAGTTCTGATACTCGAGGTAATGGGGCGACCGCTAAGTGTGTCTACCGATCTCACACGTCGCACGTGACGTAGCAGGGTCTCGTCTTATTAACTGCTTTTAGACAACCTTTGAAAAAAAAAAAAAAAAAAAAAATTGTGGCAATGTGTGAAAACCAAATCTTAGCCTCGTGTGTAGAGATAGGAACACTTCGCGAGTTCGTTTCAGGACAGGATAGACGTCAAACACGTGTGCACTGAAGTTGACATTGCTATTGGATCTCAGTTTATTAGACACGCCCTGGACGGCTCTGAGCCAATAGCAGACTTGCAAAGAAACAAGCAACGAGGTGTGAAGTAACACTGGCTACTCTCTGGGCCAGCAGCCAATGAACAAACATCCGAGGCTCGAGTATACACACGACTGTGGAGTCTAGGCTACAGGTCATTGAACTCGCGAATTTTCCCTATCCCTACTTATGGGCATATACATATAACATAAGCTGTAAACACTGAAAGTAATATTTGCAGCGAATCAGCGAAATCAGAGCCGCATTTTAATATATCATTAAAATTTAAACGCTCAAATTACTGGTAAATGAAATCAGTTACAGGCTGCCTTCGGTTAAATTAACACTTTTGGAAACCTGGCTTAGGATCTGCTTGCATGCCCATTTTGTATCCTTCCGTCACATACAGATTTAACGTTGTCATTGAGGTGGTGATAGTATTCATGCGCGGATCAAGTGAAATTGGGAAATTTTCAAGAGTAATAAATTGTTATTTATTGATGTGCAAACCCTTAAATTTATACGCACAAATAGAACAAATACCCGAATAAAAATGTTTATGTTCGCAAATTTTAAAATAACTTCTAGTAAAATTTTAAAACATCAAATTACGTTTCTTCGTGCTGTCAAATTGTAGTGTAAATATTCTGGCATAGTCAGGGTTTCCTGTTACAGACAGCTTAATTTTTTGTGTGTAAATATAACTTGCAATTATTTCTGAGTTTGAAGCCAAGAAATATGGGAGATTTTAGGGCTTCACTACGACGTACATTAGTGCGTCATCGCCGTTACACGCAAAGTTCTGGACTGGCATGCAGTGTTCTCGTAGTTCAATACAGGCTCTTAGCGTGGTTTTGTTCCTATCCTGGTAGTGTGTTCTACGCTACCGCAATAAAAAAAAAACCATTTATAACAATGTCGGAAGGTCCCAAAACAATATTAATATAGTCTGTTCACGGTTACTTCCTACTTTTCTGAAGCCCTGCTAAAGTTCTACTTCCAGGATATTCCTCCGCCTCATGCAAACGTACTCAGCGTAATAGTATTTTACATAAGAACTATTTATTAGTAGGCATTAACAACACATCTATTTTCTCACTATTTTTATTTATATTAATTACAAATTAAATGTTATAATTCACATATAATATATTAGCAAAGGTCCAATTTAATTTAAAAAAAAAAACACTTTTATGTTATACGTGTATAAAATGCTTGTAATAAGTGACATATTTATGAAACAACTAAATACGTCATACATGGGGCGACTTTTCAAAGTTTTAATTCAAAAAGTGTGAAGAAACCGCGAATAGAGTATAGTACGCACGATATTTTGAAAGTAACCATTCTGTCCTCGTTTTGGGTATATTTTCTTTTTGCAGATAAACATAATGAGGACCCGTTCAGTAGTGTTGTCAATGCTTGGTAATAACTAGTTCAAAAATAACTAGTTACACTGAGTGCGTACGAACGTGGTGTGTTGTCACTTTGGTGTAATTCTCTAGAGTCGGTTAAGATTTATTTGCATGAAGTGGAGAAATATCCTGGAAGTAGAACTTTAGCAGGGCTTTAGAAAAGTTTAAAGTAACTGTGGATGGACTATAGATGAATTATCGGTTAATGTTAATTTTGTAAACAAATAAATGCGGGGATCGCAATTATATTTCATTCATTTTCGGGAAAACCCTTAAGGTATATTATAAAATACGTCAAAATATCTTAGAATTACGCCACGTTTCATAACACAGTTTCGGTTAACATGACCAAGTGTTTTCTGTAATGGGATGCTTAGTTTCACATGTGGCGGCTTGTGGCGTGGCGGTCGACACGTCCATTATCTACCCCACTTCTGGAGCAACTTCTCAGACTAACGTCATGACGAGAATATGCCCCGCTCTAGGTGTTACGGAGACCTATATCGTCGGGAAATTGCGCAATCGTGAACTGGTTATCGGTCTGGCGGGCGGGGATTCTTGCTGTTTCCAATAACAGAGGTTTGGTAAGTAGCGTACCGATTGTTCAAACCTGCTTCCCGCTGGCACGTTTGCAGTCTCAAGCCTGTATGGCACGATGGAGAATTCTTGGGACGACTCCGTAAAGTGAGCACTTTTGAAATCAACCTCAGAAAAATGTCATTGCCCCTGCCTGCGTATATTTTAACGGGTTCACTGAGTGACATGCGCCCAGTAATGTTGGTAACGGTGGATAGAAAGTAGTTCCATATCATAAAGGCAAATAAAAAGTGTTGGGTAACCATTTATGGAAACTGATTTTTTTTTTTTTTTTTTTTTTTTTTTTTAATCGAAGTGAAAACCGAGAATATTTGTAAAACATTTACTTTTCTAATAATTTCACAGTGTCACTTGACTGACGCATGCATATAAGAGGCCCACAGCAATGTTAATTTCACGCAAGACGGGAGATTACACAATGTACATTCTACTAGATCTCAAGCAGGGCTTTCAAAAGTGATAATTTTATCGTGAACAGCCTATACATGCCTGTATGGCTGGTTCTATGGAAGATTTGGCAATCTGCTGGACGTTTTCGTAATTGATAATGTGCAATTTTCGATGGAAGGTCTCCTGCAAGTTTGAAATTTTAGCCAATCAGAGAGAAGGTGGTAATCATTAATTTTATTTTGTTTAGAAAATAGCGCAAGACTATTGAACGTGAACATGAAAAAAAACACGAAGATGTTTATTGATTCTAAAACAGCATCGTGTTAAAAATGAGGGTAAAAATTCGTGTTTACGTCACACATAAGTGAAACTTATAACAATATAACAATTATAGGCTTTGTGGATAAACTCAAAATGCTGTATTCGTGATTGAAGATTGTTCAAGAACCACAGTTGGAGAAGAAAAATCATAAACAAAATGGGTTTGGCTGTGTTGGGGACACGGCCGTTTCTTTAGCGTGAATACGTCTACGTTGACGCGCTCGGATGCCCGGCACCGCTTCACTCGATCATATGGGGTTTTATGGGTATCACTATTGCTATTGAGATGCTCTTTCCAAGCGTATGCCGTATACGATTCCCGTATTTCGACTTGGCTTTTTGACGAGTATAGGCCGACACTGTGTTAAAGCGTTCTTGATTTTTTACATCAAACACCTACAGTTTCACGATAACCTCACCACAGAAATGTTTTTATACTCGCAATCGAAGGATCCTCATGAGAGCTGTCGATTGAAACTTAAAACAAGTGTCATGGCTTCTCCTAGTCAACAGTTAAACTACGCGGAAGTTTTACGGCATAAAATAATTGACACATGAATAGGACTATCGATATGTTAATTTTCATCTACCTTCTGAAAGGGCATATTTTTGAGAAAGAATGAAATATTTTGGGCTTTCCAATACCTATAAATAAACTGGTCATCAGACAGATTTTTCGTAACTAGTTTTCATACGCGTATGAAGCTACTTTTCCATTACTTTCGGGAAGTGAGGACTCGGATTGTCTGAAGCAGAATATTTTTATTGACATGCAAATAACTTAACCCAATCAAAAATTTGATCACCCTATTACGAAAGGATTAACTTTATTAGAACATGCTCGAAGATATTTTGGCTAAAAAAAATTCGCGAGTTTCCAGTTTCTCTATATACGGCCTGCGGAATTAGAGCAGCGCAAATGTTGATTGCAAAAAAATGCATCTCTGTGCCCAGAAGAGCTGTGATGGGAGAAATGGCAAATGAAAATTTTCGTTCTTGGCATGATGTTCCAAACCTGCACTGCAAAAAATAATGGGAGAATTACCTGACAAGTGCAAGGTAATATTCGCAAACTTGTGGGGAAACAGAGTTTTTCTTACAGGTAAAGTGAAATTACGGCACTCTGGAGTAAAATTCACGTACACGGTAGTGAAAAATCCCATACATGGATGGGAAAATTACCTTACAACGAGTGCATCTCTTCAGTATTGTCTCAACAGCTCAGTGGAGGGACGGGCGCATGAAACAATCTCCTAACACGCTTATATTCACTGGTTATGTCTGCTGTCGTCATGGTGTAGTGGATAGCGCATCGGCCTAAAGAGATAGAAGGCCATGGTTTGCGCCCACACACCAGCACGTGCCGAGGATTTTAGTGTTGAGGTTTCGGTTACTGTTCGTTAGATCACATAGATAATAAAATAATTTATAGTACTAATACTCCGGGATAATATTAAATATATTTTTATTATACATTATAGTTAATTTTCCCTTAACACATTCTGGACTACGCTCGAGCTAAGATCGAGCAACGCCAATTAAAAATTTCTTCGTCCTAGAAAATAAAAATCTCCTGTGGTTATATAGTCATTGATCTGGTAGTATTTAAAAGAATCTCACAAGAACAATACAACCCAGTAGCCATAGATTTCCTCCCAAAACATGTATCTTTTGTTATACCCTTATAAAATAACACGATTGACTGTAAAACGTTTTCACAGTAAGATATATCTGATTGGAGCATAATCAGCTGTGCGACCCCAGTGGCTGATGGTCAGCCAATGATGTACGTTGTAGAGCACAGTAAGCACGCCCGGTGTGGTGTGGACCAATAGAAGAGTGGTAAGTGGGAATACAGACACCAACAGAATAGACGTTCCTGCGGTGATATATACAGGTGATACGCTTCTAACTTGTCTTCAATTATAGTAAATATATGCAGACCTGAATGTGTTAATTGTATGGGATCCCCCCCCCCCCCAAAACTTTTGACAGGTATTTTTCCGATAAATTAGAGAATAGTACTTTACTTGTAATATAAATTTACTCCACATTTAAGAGGTAATTTTACCTTACATGTAGAGGTAACTAGGTGCCCTTACATGCAAGGGAATTTTACCTCAATTTTTTTTCGACAGTGTGGCGGCAGCAGCGGAGCGTTGTGTTGCCGAATGACGAATGTGAGTCGGCCCGTCCTTGGGACAAGAAAGTGGCCTGGAGGAGGTTTCTACATTCTTTCCGACGGCACACAGTTGCGAAACAGCCTCGCGGCCCGAAGCGGATGCTGGACCAACTGGAACGAAACGTAAATCTTTTTTTTTTTGCCGTGTTCTGGTGAGTGAAGAGATTTGGGCGGCTCGTAACATCGAGGTCTTGAGAGCCGATGAGGGTGGAAGCAAGGTGAGTATGGAGCAGCTTCGGAATGCAAGGGCGGGGGGAAACGGGAGATCTCCGAGAAAATCAGCTGATCAGCGGCATCGTCCCACAATATTTCCACATGCGAAAATGCGGGGGGCGACACCTCAGGGAATCTAACACTATTCGCCTTTGCTGGGAGGTAAGTGTTCTAACCACTACAGCATCCACCCCCCCTCCCCCCACCGAAATCGATCGTCAACAAACATTTACGGTCAGCGTCCTAATCTCTTCTACATACATTCTCAGTCTGAATCAGTAAGAATTTCACTGTTCCAATCACTAGAGACAGGGGTTTTTTGCGAAAAGATTTGAAGACCAATTGTTCTCCAAAACACTTTAGTTCATATGCACTTTTGTGGTTGGATGATTTTTAATGTCACGTGCCTCAAGTGTCTGTACGCAAATCGTGGACGTTCAGTATCGCAGTACTTTATTATGATTGGCCCCGTCAAATAAGAACATGTCTTCCCACGTAGACACTCGGCCAATAACCAAAGGAAGTTGTGGTTGTGGACTAAGATATTCAAGTCTAGCATGACCATAAATATTTGCCCGAAAAAGACCTCTCTCTGCCAATCAGTCTAAAGTATCTGACTTATTAAACAGTCAGTCCAGTGAATTTAACAGATGAATCTGTGAAATAAAAAAAAAAGCCATATTTCCTTCATTTATTGATTCAGTGACATTTTCCACTGATTAGTAAGTCATATTTTTAACTGTTTACTCAGTGGTTTATTTTTGACTGATGGATCAGTTAAACAGCGTGTAAAAATGGCCGCTAAACAAATTCCATCAAGCGAAATAACAACGAATAAACTAATAAAACCTATGCAAAATACTTTCTAAAATGTGTTTCGTCTTTCTAAACGCCATTTAATGAGGTACTAAAGACACACAAACTTTAATTCCGTTTTTAACGTCTTTCATTTCGTTTTCATGTAATTGCCACAGCGCTCTGTTTGAAGGTTTAAACTGTACATCATTTTACGAAGAGAGTGCGCTCATGTATATTATTCGTTTTAACAATCCTGACGGTAGCAATTAAACCAAAAAACGCAAAGTAAGAGCGACACTTTAAATATTCACGATTTCGCGGCGAAACTATGTCATATATTGTCCTCTCATTACTCCAAATTGGCATGGCAGCGTAGGTGGTGAGGTAATAGCCTGAAATCGAAGTGGAAAAGGTGTGCAAGTTCAATCCCGTTCACCTTCGAAAGCTTATTTTGCTACATTCAATAAAAAAACCATATTTAATTCGCCACTGCAGTCGGCCGTCACATATTCGATCAGTGCAATAAACTTCACATCGCTAATTCAATCAGTGGAAATTTTTCACTGAAATAATCAGTGGATACTAGCTGATTCTAAGTGGAGCCATTTTCATTGATTCGAGTAGTCGAATTTCACTGCGAATCAGTGGTTGCCCACTGATTAGAATTTAGAGTGTATGCGGCCTATGGGACTTTGCCCAGCCGCTCGTCTGCAAGAACGACAAAGGTTGCAGACGGACTTGTGAAATAATGACCTGCTCTTGTAGGCCCGTGGAGAGATACGAGGCCTTGGCTAATGCCGCCAGTTCTAGTTGTCCAACAACAGCTGGGAGATTACAATCTCGCCGCATACACAGCACGACAGCGCCCAGGAAAACGAGCATTTTATTGCTGCTTATTTAAATGTCCCGGCTGGAATATGCTGTGTCCCGGGCGTGGGAAAAGATAAACTTAGTACTATAGGCTGTTCGTGGTTGCTTCCAACTTTCCTGAAGCCCTGCTTATGTCCTACTTCTAGTATGTTACTCCAGTTGATGCATACCAACCTTAACACATTGAGGTCTGCACACATTTACCGGCACCTAAGACGAATTAGAAGTGAGTCGCCTATATCCACTACTGCAAGAACATCGGCTCTGTTGCTGTCTGTGTTAGAACTCACCGTCGTCCTATAGGTCCATACCACACCGGACACTACCTTGTACTTTACAGCGTTCTTTATTGGCCGGTCATCAACCAATGGACAGCCGAGCTGATATTGACCCAATCAAATGTAAATTTTCGTAGAAAAGGATTTACAATCAATCATGTCCCTTTGAGTGGCTACATAAAATTTTTTTATCATTAGCAATACCATTGTTACTGCACTGTCGTGTCCTTGTGAAGTCGTGTTAGACACTAGCAGAACAAAGACTGCACATCCATGCGAGTTTTGTTCTGAACAACAAAGAAATTTTCAAATTAGCTTTGCTCGAGCTACACTCGAGCATCGTGTACAAAGTGTTAACCAAGCATAGAAAATCACACCAACGAGACAACTCACCAGATTCGTGTGCACTGACTGTAACATTATTTTGTATAGAACTATTTCTTACAAAAGGCTGTTCACGATAAAGTGAGCACTTTTGAAACCAACCTTAGAAGAAATCACTGCTCCTGCCTGTATATATTTTAACTGGCGCACTGAGTAACATTCGCCCAATAAAGTTGGTAACAAAGGATGGAAAGTAGTTCCACATCTTAACGTTGAATAAAAGGTGTCAGGTAACCATTTGTGATAACTTAAATTATTTCTTTCACTTTCTGTTTGTTTAATGCATCGAAGTGTAAAAATGAGCAGATTTCTAAAATATTTACTTTTCTAATGATTTCACCGTTTCACTTGACCGACGTATGAATAAAGTGATGAGGTTAATAGCAATGTTAATTTTACATAGGGCGGAAGAAGATACGTGCATACAAATAGATCTTAAGCAAGGCTTTCAAAACTGCTCATTTTACTGTGAACAGCCTATAGCAGTTGCTAAGACATTTTTTTCTGCCTGTTTTCTAAAAATTATTTGAAACAAAATATCATTATTTATTATTTATTAAAATATAGTCATGTATAGCTAGAAAACTAGTAAAATTCCTAATTTATTTTAAAAAAAGTACTTTTATATTAACACATGTATAAAACGCTTGTAATACGTGATATATTTAGGAAACAACCAAACACATCATACGTGGATTGATTTTTCAAATGTTTGATTTAGAATGTGGGAAGGGACCCCGAATATACTAGCAATATTTTGAATTGCAGCAACCAAACATACACACAGACAATCATGCGAATGAGGTTTAGAGAGGAAAAAAAGTATAATTTCTACAGCAATAGCTTGTTCCTTCAGAGAGTTGGGACAGTTAATAGTCTGCTGGAACACATGTTATCCGATGAAAACCAGTTTTCAGGGATCCGCCACGAAATGAGTTCCAGCGTACCTGAACGTAATTGCCCACCCACCATGTGAACTGCATTGTGGCATGTTTGAAATACGCGGTTTTTGACGAGATTGTTGAACGTCTCCCCGGTACACCCGGACGTGAGGAAGCATTGCCACGACGGTGGAAAATAGAATACACAAACTTCGCAGGTCTCGTGTGTACGGTAGTTCAGAGCCCTGCGCGTAGAGGCGATACCACTCTTCTAGCCCGTCGCAGCGTGACCCTTATAGTTCCGCGCTTCTCGGCCAAAAAGAAAAGGAGAGAGACGGTCAGGCAGGCGGGACCCTTAAGGTGTACTCTTTGGATGACTCTCGTAATTGGGGTTGAGTGATCGAATGAACTATTATTTTCGACACACGCCACTACAGAATCTGTTGCATTTAGCAGAAAAAGCAGATTAAACTATCTTTATTTTCTTGTTTTGTCATATATTGCGTTTTCTGAAGCATACGACCAAGTTCTGCGCAGGCTTGTGCCAAGAATAACGTTCAATTTAATAGCAAAGGTTTCTGCAGTATTAAAATCGACATGCCCTCGTGCCAATCACCACACTGGCTATGTAAGCTTTCAACGTTGAACTGAGTCGAAGTGTTACGATTCACCATTCTATAGAACGTTCTCTGTTTAGTGGGAACTTTTGAAATCAATCTATAATATTACTAGCAATAACTGCATGCATTTTAATGTAGGCGCATTGGCAAACGCCCAAAGTTAAGTAGTAGTTCCACATATGAACGTGGTTTTAAAAGTGTAATGTTTATACTTATGGACGCTGAATTTATTATTTCATTTAGTTACCGTTTTTTTTTTCAACTGCATCTAAGAGTACGAATCAGAGGATTACTGTCACCTTCATTTTTTTAACCATTTCACAGGCTTACTTAATGGACGGATGAATAAAGTGAACTGGCCATCAGTTGCAACTTCAATTTTTCCACACTGCGGAAGTATACAATAATTGGCAGATAGGTACATCCCAAGCAGAGCTTCGATAAGTTCTCTCACAACAGCGAACAGCCTTATATCATTTGGACGCTACTGATTTTCGAAAACCAAGATATGTGTCTGCAAAACAGAGTATAATCCATTCACGGTTACTTCAAACTTTTCTGAAGCACTGCTGAAGTTCTACTTTCAGGACATCCCTCCGCCTCATGTAAACTAAGCTTAACTAAGTCTAGGAAATTACACCAAAGGACAACGCACTGAGTTCGTGCGCACTCAATTGTAATATTATTTTGGATGAGAACTATTTCTTACTAGGCGCTACCAACACGGATTGGTTCAAACTGTTTTTATTCGTGTTTATTACAAATTAAATATTATAATTTATAAATAAGATATAGGTAAGAAGTCAACTTAACGACAAATAAGATACTTCTATGTTAACAGAGGTATTAAATGCTTGTGATACATGGAGTATTTAGTAAATAACTAAACACGTCATACATAGAGTGATTTTTCAAATGTTTGATTGAAAAAGAGCGAAGAAACCGCGAATAGACTATAGTGGATAGTAACAAGGCGAAACAGCTGCTTATACCGCAAACTCCAGCTGCGCACGCCACCAAAATGGCGTCTTAGGCCCAGCAGAACGTTGGGACAACGTTCGCTCGTTGGCAGCTTCTAACCTACTGTCCAACCGAACAAGCCCATCGACGAGCGGCATCGCCCGGCACGATCTGCTTGTACGGTTAACAGGCGTAACCCCACCGGGGATTGAGCCCCGTTCGCTCTGATGGGAGACGATCATTCTAGCCGCCACGCCACCGCGGCCCCTTTCGAGGGTGCGTCTCTTCCTTGGCAAACACGTTAGGTCATCAGTTGGTATGTATTTTTTTCTTTCCCCCCCCCCCCTCTTTGTTTATGTTAATTTTCTTCTTTTTTCTCCCTTGGCACACACGTTAGGTCATAAGTCGTGTTGTGTTTCTACCTAATTTGCCATCACGTATATTCTCGTAAATTTTTACTTGTAGTTCGACATAGCTTTGTAAAATCTTCAAACTTTCGTACTTAGTTTCAGTTAACTTATTTTCAGTTATTCCACTCTCATTACTTTCGGTATTTGCGATAAGTAGCAAAATACTAAAACACTCGCATTTCGCCAGCTCTCTCTCTCTAAATGTGTTCTGCGAATTGTTAAGCTTTTTGGTGAAATTATTCACTGGCTTGCGTAATGCAGCGAGGCGAGTTTGTAAACGGAGCAGCGAGATCGCCGAGTGGTAAAGACTGAAGCCACAGATTGATCAATGTGAATCGCTATCGTTACTATCAGCAGTGACTTGAAACGCTGTTATCACACGGAGTATTGACCCCCACTGCTACCAAAGTATTGTGAAAACCGAACGAACTGACGTCGTGTCACTTATTGTTTAGCGACCGCGACTTCCAATAACTGCCCAAAATAATTTTGGCCAACGTCGCCACGTTTCTGTCTCTAAGCACGGACCATGAACTCTTCAATTTTAGAGTCTATTTAACCTTATTGGTTCACAGTCCGTTTAAATGCAGATCCAAAAGTTATTTTCACCAGTAATTAGTCTGTATCGATTATATTTTCTATTGCTCTATGTGTTTTCCAGAAATTCGAAATAGACAAGTAAACATTGTAATAGTTCTCTATGTTGCACTCTACACGTAGATTTCTATGAATGATTCTAATACCTACCATCATTCGTCACTCACTGGCAAGAGAGAAATTATCTTGCAGTAAAAATTAATGACAAGCTACAAGTTGTTTAACATCAGCTGTCGATAAGGGTTTTCGTGATTGGTGCATATCTCATTCATTTCGCGAAAGTGGTCATTCCAGACCAGAGAGATCATTACTCCTCCTCAATCTGGATCCGAACAGCGAGAAATCGTTGTGACATTATTTTCGATGAACTCATGAAGGTGTTGAGTGTTAGAGCTCGCGTGCTAAGTGGAAATGGTTAGTATAACCAGCGGCCTATACAAACTACGTCACGCTGACCTACTTGTCAGGCGAGACTCCTGTCAGGATATTCTAATCGTCAATATCCGGTCTACTGCGCCCAGTACTCAAGAACCCGGACGACTTAATAGCGTTCAGAAATTACGATGGTAGTTGTTTATTAATTTCCTTCTGTCTACAATTTCAAATTTGATAACAAATGTGTCCGTCTATTACGGTGAACGCTTTGTAAGCGTTGCCGAAGGGGACCATTTAATTCCTAATACGCCTTTGTTATGTTATCAAAAGCAATTATGATTTTATATTTTGTATATGCTAGGCGGATTCTACAGTATACTGCATTACTAATCGATATTATAAATTATGTTATCAGTTACACGTGCTTGAACGTTCATAGTTTTGCATGATTGCATGTAATGTTTTTCTCGTCGATGACAACATAAATGGCCAGCCAGGAAGTTTCTAAATGTTTTAGTTGTTTATATATTGCCACCTGCTGTCGATCACGCAACTGAGTGTAGTAACTGAGTGATTTGAACTTTCGAAGTCGATATGGAGGACTAAAGACGTCATAATCGCCCTTCCTGTAGTGTAATATGAGTTGTGTAAGTGTTTGTAGCCTGAGGAAAAAAAATTGTTGAAGAGACTATGTAGGCTGTTAAATAGGGACAGCCCCCTGATGGGTTGCCCACTGTAAAAATATTCTACTTCCCAAATCGTAATGGAAGTTTTCCACCTATACATTGTGTGGAAATATTACCAAGCGTCAGGCTGCAAATATAGGAATATTTAGTGTCACTACTATACAAAATTGGGAACTTCTCTATGCGTTTGACTGTTTTCTGAACAAATATAGGAACATTGCCACGGATGTATGTGAAAAAAACTTTACCAGTCTCACCATCCCAATATACGTTTACAGCAGTGCGGTGAATTTGAGAATAAATTCTTGGATTGCAGGTTCCATCAAAGTATTGTTAGCACAGATGCTAATACCAACATAACGGTTTATTGTATTTCTGTCTGTTATTGTGTTTGCTACAGCACTTTATAGTTGCTACAGTAGAGTACTGCGTTCCTACCACAAAAGATATAGTACCTCCAAAAGAACAACTTAAGGGTATTAAGTAGCTGCGCGTCCAAGGCCAAGAAGCGAGGGAGCGATACGGGCGACACTAACACGCATGCCTAGTGCTTCATCGCTCCTACGCGCAAAGGCGTGCAGTGTTTCCGTCGTAACGCTGTACTGTGCAGATTAGGCCTGTGACAGTGGGGTTGCATTACACGCGATGAAAGATCACAGATTAAACTACGCCCGTATATTTGTACTTTTCTCTTGCCACTTACGGAAACTGCATTGGCAAGCTTTAAAAATGCGATATTTGACCACTTTCACGATTTTTTATTACGGAGAGTACACTAAATATGACAAGAGTTAAAATATAGAGTCATAGACAATAGTTTTTTTAATCCTTTCTGGCAAAAGTTGTATATCCATGACTTTTATTTACCGAGATATGCGTTAGAGCGCAAACGACGATTTCACAGAAAATGTTTCCGTACATAGTCTACTCTTAAACGATAGCCACCTATTTCGATTGTTCCGACAAAAATCAGAATTGTGATAACGTAACAGAATGTTTCGTTGCTGCTACCCTTAAACTCTATTACGTAACTGTCCAGTACTAACAACAGAACATTCTGTTAGGTTATTACAATTCTGAGTGCTGTGGGGACAATCCAAATATTTTCGAAGTTGTGGTTGGAGATACAATCTGTTTTAAGTAGGAACGCAGTGTTCTGCATACTGTAACAATCATTGTGTTGAATAGCAAATACAATCACAGACAGTTTAACAATAAACAGTTCTGTTGGTATTACTGTATAAGATAACGATATTTAGACGGTACCTACAAGCCATCAGATGGCGGTCCCTGTTTTAAAAATCTAGATATGTTCTATAATTTTTTTCTCTGTATGTATAAAAGTATTGTAATAATTAAATATACCAATACCCATCAGATAAAAAAATTTTCAGATGTAGTTAATTTCATCGCATTACATTCCAGCTAGATAGATGTGCACAAATTCATATACGTGTTGATATAAATATGTGGTGAAACATATGGTGCATTATTGGGTTTAAATACCTAGGAAAACATATGGTGCATTATTGGGTTTAAATACCTAGGAAGGTTGTTATTTCCTATGCAACGTGTAATGTTAAAATGTTTTCTTATATTTTCGGAAATTTTTACAAAAATGTACAGCAAATATACAGAAACGGAGTTCGTAACTACGGAGATCCGCAAATACAAAATACTGAGAGACTCCGTAATTTTCTACAGATTCAGGTTTCGTAAACGAACAATGTCGAGTCTACTAGAATATTTCTTTCAATTGTAACCAGAACATTGCTATTTTTGTGGCAGGTACCACTGTTTAAAAATATGCCTTCAAACATATACAATTCACATCCGGTAACTGCAACAGTTAAAGTGACACTTAAAACACACAAATGTGACTGGAAGATCAAAAAGTTGCATGCGTGACAGTACTAGAAATACCACAGTTATACGTCAAAGAGTTAAGGATCGCCCATCCTCCGATTCGGGTTCAAATATGGTTACAATGCAAAAATGTTTACTTTTTTTTAAATTGTTTTTAATACACCATAGAAAACCTCATGACGTAAATTAAAGGTTTTTTCGTTGTCCCTTTTTAAGATTGGAAGTACACAAAAACCAAGTAGGAAATTTGCGGAAAAAGGAAGGTGTCCGTAATTTTATGAATAGTTATGGAAAGTTTTACCAGCATTTCCACAAAATGACATGAGTCCAAGTTCTATAGGTTACACGCCTCAATACAGAACCGGACACTGGATAGACTTGCCGAAAAATGAGCATTTTAGAATGATTCGTTTCACTTGATACTTATCCAGTCATCAGAGGCTCTTCGGCGCCCTTAACTGTGTGAGAGAAGAGATTTGGGCGGCTCTTAACGTCGAGGTCTCTGAGAGCCGACAAATGTGAAGCGAGGGGAGTATGGAGTAACACAGGAAATCAATGGTGGGGGGAAATTGGATATCCCAGAGAAAACCCGCTAACCAGCGCCATCATCCGGAACGATCCCACATGCGAAATACGGGACCGACCCCGTCGGAAATTGAACCGCCTAGGTGGGAGGTGCGTGGTCGAACCACTAAATCACCGCGGTTCCCCGGCCCCTTAAAAGATCTCCCCAGTTGTCATATTGATACCGTTGTAACCATTTGTTTAAACCTACGCAGCAAGTGATTCCTCAAAAAACTTTAGACCTAGGCGAAATGTAGGTGGGTATATAGCCCACGCAACAAGAAAGTGACAAGTAAAGCTGTCAAACTTGAAATAATTGTTTGCACACGTTGTTCAATATTTGTAGTATATCTATTTAAAAGCTTTCCATTGTCCTCAGTTGTCACATTAGATGAGATCACCAAGGAGTAGTGCCGGACGCAGGTGATATAGCATATAGGTTTCAAGCTCGGTCGAACTTGTAAGTTTTTTTATATCGGCCTAAACAGTTTAATGTAGGTGTAGCCAAACAAATCTTTAGTTGCGCCAAACAAAACTTACAGTTTGGGGCAACTAAATGAGAAGAACGAAATATTTCATTGTTTGTATACAAGAAAAAAATTATTTGGTTGCACCAAAAAAAAAAAAAATATTTTTTTTTTAATTCAACGAAATCTTTTTCTCAGTGTGAGATTTCCCGTGCACCGCGGATCTGTCGAATCAAGCCGTTCTGCCACGTGAATCAACCAGTTGTCTTCGCTATCTCTACACGGTGTTAACAAGTTACGGGCGATACCACGCGTCGTGCAGGTAAACTTACTACGCTCGCTGAACGATCGTAAGTTTCACCCAGCACCGCTTCGTGCGACGATCAGAGACCCGGCCACTGTAACTTAACCCCATTATCTCGTAGTTAAAGGTGACTAGCGGGCATTGTCGCAGGTGACTTCACGAGGGAATTACAAATTCTAATCAGGCACGCGAGTCGGGTGTCATCCCACGCGTGTCCCTGAGACCCCGCTGTCTATCCACTGCTGCTTAAGGCCGAAGTCAAACAACTGCCTGTGGAGCACTGCACCCGACTGTACAGAGTGAATAACTGATGAAAAAAAATATATATAGTGCAGACACTACACAGATTGTCAAAAAAGTGCGATTTAATGCTGTAAATGTAGGGATAGGAAAATTTCGCTAGTTCAATGACCTGCTGGCTAGACTCAACAATCCTGTGTACACTCGAGACTCACATGTTTGTTCATTGGCTGCTGACCCACACAGTAGCCAGTGTTACTACACACCTGGCAGTATGGCACTCGTAAGTTGTTTTCCTCTCTAGTCTGCTATTGGCTTAGAGTCGTTCAGGGCGTGTCTAATGAACAGTGGACCAATTGAAAAGGTGAATTCAGTGTACACGTGTTTGCCGTCTATCTTGTCCTGAAATGAATTCGCGAAATTATATATCTATTTTGGAACATATTGCATTGAAAACACTTCACAAAGATTCTGTTGCTGCTTTGTTTACTCTCATCCCGCTTGTGGGGCAGCAGTGGTGTAGCGGCTAGGGATCTCTCCTCCCACCAGGGACGACCGGGCTCAATTCCCGGCGGGGCCACTCCCGGATTTACGCACGTGGGAACCGTGGCGGACGATTCTCGGGGATCTTACGTTTTTCCCAGCCTTGCATTCCGGCGTCGATCCGCATTCACCTCGTTTCGCCACCACATACCCGCCTACTCTCTAAACTGAAATCAGTGAGAGTTCAGCCACATAAGTGGAAACAGTAGTTGAATTTCACTGATTTATTTGTGATTCCCCACTGAATGTTGAGAATGTCACCGCTATAAATAAATTGTTCCCAGTTAATTTACTTGATTCGTTGGTCAGCAGATCTATTCTATTTTGACGTGAATACGTCTTTAAATTCGCAACAATGGTGGGAGTCGATCCAGAAAATCCTATGATTACAAAATCGGGATATACAGTTTGGCATTGCAGCTCCGAGTATATCGTCTACATTCAAAATTCAATTACACCACTCGATTGCCAAAGGATAAAAGAATACGTTTAGTGAAGACTGCGAAGCATTGCACGTGTGTGTGTGTGGTGGGGGGGGGGGGGGGGAAGATGCGAAGGCACAATTTTTAGTTCATTTACCGCATCTCATAAGTTCCGGGTAGTATAACTTTTGACTAGGAGATGCTATGACCCTAGTTTAGGTTTCAATCGACAGTTCTCGTCAAGATCAATCGATTGCGTGTATATAGTTGATTCACGGTATCTTCGGCCTTTTATGAAGTCCTGCTAAAGTTCTACTTTCAGGATACTCCTCCGCCTCGTGTAAACTAAGCTTAACTAAGTCTGGAAGATTATACCAGTGGGACAACGCACCGGATTCGTGCGCGCTCTGTTGTAACAGGTTTTTGTATAAGAACTATTTCTTACTAGGCGTTAACAACAAACATGTTTTCTCACTGTTTTTAATCATATTATTTGTAAATGAAGCATTGTAATTTATAGATAAAATATTAACAACATTTCAATTTAACAGGAAAAAGTAACTTTAATGAAGACAAGTATAAAACGCTTGTGATATATGGTATATGTTGGAAATATCCAATGACGTCATACAGGAGGAGATTTTTCAAAGATTTGAATCAAAAAGCCCGAAGAATCCGTGAATAGGCTATAAAAACATTTGTGTGGCGTGATTTGTTATGAAATTGTATGTGTTTAATGTAAAAAATTAAGAAACCTGAACACAATTTCAGTCTATACTCGTCAAAAAGCCAAATCGAAATACATAAATCGTGTACGGTTGGAAAGAGCATCTCAAAAGCAATCCAGTGATACCCATAAAACCCCATATGATCGAGTGAAGCGGTGCCGGGAACATATAATAAACATCAAGACGTCCGAACGCGTCAACGTAGACGTATTCATGCAAAAAAAAAACGGCCGTGTCGCCAACACAGCAACATCCCATTTCTATGAACCTCTCCTGCGTCCATCTGTGATCTGAGAATCCTCAGTAAGTAGTAAAAGGGAGAGTTCCGGGCGGCTCCTAACACCAATGTCTTGAGAGCCGACGGGGGTGGTGCAAAGTGAATTTGGAGCAGCGCCACAAGGCAACAGCGGGGGAAAGCGGGGAAGCCCCCGAGGAAACTCCGCCGACCAGCGGCATTGTCCAACACGATTCCCATGTGAGAAATCGTGGCTTTTCTTTATCCGATGAGGGTGTTCAAAATTTCCATCGATAATTCTGGCAGGCTGTTACAATGTCGCGTTTGTAATAACGGGTTATTGCATTAAAGGCTGTTCACGATAAAGTGAGCACTTTCGAAATCAACCTTCGAAAAAAGTCACTGCTTCTACCTGCATATATTTTAACGGGCGCGCAGAGTGACATGCGCCCAGTAAAGTTGGTAACGATGGAGGGAAAGTAGTTCCATACCTCAACGTCGAATAAAAAGTGATAGGTAACAACTTGTAATAACAAATATGATTTCTTTCACGTTCTATTTTTTTATCCGTCGGTGTGTAAAAATTAGCAGATTTGAAAAATATTTTCTTTCGTGATTACTTCACAATTTCACTTGACAGACGTACGAGTAAAGTGACGAGGACCGTGGCAACGTTAATTTTACATAAGGCGGGGGAATACGCAACGTGCATAAAAGTAGATCTTAAGCAGGGTTTTTTAAGGTTTTAATTTTACCGTTAACAGCCTATAGGAATACTATTGGTTCTAATACCGTTACACATATCTAAGATTTGAATGAATATATTAAATTCATAAATCTGCTAGTAAAAAAACTTAAAGAGAGGGCTGGACCGCCACGTTTTTTGTGAAATAGTTGTTTACGCGAATTTCGGTAAGTAAATGTTCTGCAAATACAACTATTGTCAGAAAAGATAAAAAAAATTACTATAATTTATGTTCCTATTCATTTTTTCTTTTGTCAAATGAAGAGTAATCTTGGAGACAAAAATCTGTGAAAATGGTAAAATATCGCATTTTCAAAGGCAGCCTATGCAGTTTCCTTAAACGGCAAGAGAAAAGTACAAAGATACGGGCGTAGTTTAATCTGTGGTCTTTCATCGCGTGTAATAAAACCCCTATGTTACACATCTAAATTGCACAGTACAGCGTTACGACGGAAACACGGCACGCCTTGCGCGTAGGAGCGATGAGGCACTAGGCGTGCGTGTTAGTGTCGCCCGTATCGCTCCCTCGCTTCTTGGCCTCGGACGCGGAGATCCATCCCACTCTTAATGCACTGCGTGCATAGAGTGCATACGAATACAGAGGTGAAATAGCTGCTTATTCCACGACCTCCAGCCTCACGCCTGCAATATGAATGCCGTTCGCCTATCTGCATCTGGTAAGGCACTTGCCAACCGGCAGCTCAGCCAATAGCTGCAACGCGCGGTAGCCAGTCAGGCACAACGCCCGTTCTCAGAGCTTCGCGCAGCCAATCAGAGAACGGGTATATCCACCTCAAAGGAAGCCGCCACGCTATTTCGTCTCCGTGTGCATATTTAATTCGTGTTGAAGGAGCGAACTCTTACTTGGCCGTCGGCTGCTTCAAATGGCGCCGCTTCGAGTTTATTTCGGCGTTATGTGTACCAATGGCGCAGGAAGCGGATAAATATTCAGCACATAGCAAGTAGACCGTGGTTTTAATTATGGCCATATAGGCTGTTCACGGTAAGATGAACACTTTTGAAAGCCCTGCTTAAGATCTACTTGTATGCACCTTGTGTACACATTCGCCGTTTGTAAAATTATCATTGCCATGGGACCGCTTTCATCATGCGTCGGTCAAGTGAAATTAAAATTATTAGAAAAGCAAGTATTGAAAATTTTTTGCTAATTTTTACACTACGACGCATAAAAAAAAAAAGGAAAAAAAAAAAAACACAGAAATCTATAGAAATAATTTGTTATCACAAGTTGTTTCCCCAAAACTTTTTATTTGGCGTTAAGATATGGATTTACTTTCCCCTCCATCGTTACCAACTTAACTCGGCACATGTCACTCAGTGCACCCGATAACATACATGCAGGTAAGTGAAGTTACTTTTTCCTAATGTTGATTTAAAAAGTTCTCACTTTATCGTGAACAGCCTTAAACATGCATTTAATTGCCCGCGAACACGTAGACCTACAAGGGATTGTCGGTTGTTTACAGCACCCTTAAGCGCTATAAATTTTGCCCTGTTCGATTCCTTATCTGATTTATACGAGCGTTACTGCAGCAATGTGAACAGCGAATGTCGCGATAACAAATGTCATTCCGTACTTTAATTGACGTATATAACATAACCTGTTTTTCAGCGCAGTTTGTATAGGTACACATTCACAGTACGCTGGGAGATATGTAAACAAAGCGATACCTGGCGCATATCGTGAACTCCAGCAGCCTCCTCTACACACACATCACTGGCTCGCAATATGGCCGAACGTCGTTGGGCTGTGAGCGCCTGAAGACTGACTTGCCAGATGGCAGCTCGACCGACAGACACACGACACTATATCCCGACCGAATAGCGGAAAACAGCTGTTCCGTTTACACTGGGGCCACGGTCTGACCACTCGCATCCCACCGTGGAGAAACCGGGTTCGATTCTCGGCGGGGTCGCTCCCGGGATGTTTGCATGTGGTAATCGTGCCGGACGATGCCGCTGGTCGACGGGGTTTTCATTACGGCGCTGCTCCATGCTCACCGCACTCCACCCTCATCGGCTTTCAAGACGCCGATGTTATGAGCTGCCCAAATCTCTGCACTCGTCGACCGCCGCGGTGTTGAGGCCGATATACATCGAAGATAACATATTACCTTTGCGTTAACTCTATGTCAATTTTTTTTTCTACACTGAGATAAAATATTTGTCCCATCCTATAAAACATTTGTTGGGATGGGGGCAAAAATATATATAGTTGTTCCAACAAAATATTTTGTAGTGTAAACAAAAGTTTAAAAGCAACAAAATTAATTTTGTTCACCTAACAGAATAAACGTTCGAATAAACAAAACCTCTCTGTTAGGCCAAAAGAAATTAGACTGTCAACGAAATACTTGGTTGAATCAACTTTTTATATTTGTTTGGCCACTAATTGCAATGCATTCGTTCGAAAATACCACTAAAGAGATTTTTTAGTGACAGCAGAGTAACAGTGTTTGTTAGTGCATTTATTGATGTTTAATAATGCTATAAACATCCTAAGAAAACAATTTCAACCAGAATCTAAAACGTAATGCTGTGAAACATAAAATAATTTTTGCGCGCGTTGTCCGGTATTCACAATGTATGCAATTATAAACATTCCTGTTGATCAGTAATAAACGAGGTTAATGGACGTTTGCTAGGATCTCAACGCTCGTAACTTAAATAACAAGTGAACTGAGTTCAAATCCTATTTTGACAGTGCTGTTGGTACGAAAGTAGTCCAATGTTCGAACACAGTAGAAGTGAGAATGAAAACATAAAGGTGTAATGAAATACAAGAACTAAGGTATATGATGTATAAATTCTGACGTAAGTGAAGTGAAGTGAAGAGGTTTGTGCGGCTGTTAACATCGAGTTCTTGAGAGCCGTAGAAGGTGAAGCAAGGTGAGTATGGAGCAGCGCCGGGATGCAATGGTAGGGTAAACGGGAGAACCCCGAGAAAACCCGCCGACCAGCGGCATCGTCCGGCATGAATCCTACATGTGAAAATCCGAATGTGACCCCACCGGGAATCGAAAAATGCTGAAGTAAATTGTGTTTCAGAGAAAATTATATAATTTCCGTTAGGCTCCGTTGGATCCAGGGCAAGCCTATAACAGGAAGGAAAAGGGAAAAATAAATGTCTACACACTGAAAAAAAAAAAAAAAATTGTGGCAGCTACAACATTTTTTGTGTACATCACAAAAAATTTCGTAGCTGCCACAAAATAAGTTTTTAGTGGCCATAAAAGTTTAGTGTCCAATAAAAACTTATTTTTTTCAGTGCAGAAAGAACCACGGGCATGCCGGATTTTAGCAGGTAGGAAACGTGGCGGACGATGCCATTGGCCAGTGGGTTTTCTCAGGGTCACGAAACAAAGCCTTTTTATTTTGCCCCGCCGTTCGGCAATTGCGCTACACCCTACCCACTACCACCTCCGGACTGCGCAGCTTGTAGGGGAACCCTTCCTTGGGTTGCCTCTAGGGTCAGGCGTAGCAGGCCCCGTTCGCAAAATAAAAATTGCAAATTGAAATCTCGCCTACGCGATACGCCGCGACGCGGTTGTGTTATGATCAGAACGGCTAGGGACAGCGGGACCACTCGATTCCACGCTCCAGAGCTCGTAAATTATGAGTCATACGGGGGCTGGGCTCGTAACACAGCAACCGGTTCACTCTAATCCTCCCCACGCGAGCTTCAAGTCCGGTTCGCACTGCTCCCTGCTCGATTCCGCATTTCAAACTTTCGCTGTCGATATCTAATTTGAACTACAGATCAAGTCCCATTCGCATAGCATTTTCTCTATACGCTCACGCCACAGTACTGTTTGACTGCGTTCATAAATGCTGCGAACGGAAATAATAAAATGTATAGGCTGCTCACGGTAAAGTGAGTTTTTTTTTTAAAGCCCAGTCAAATGCGTAGGGAAGTTCCGAACCTTGTATAGTAACGAATCTCAACATGCCTGTATATACAGTCTGACAGGTAATACCACTTCCATACAATGTATAGGTTGAAACTTCCATTACTGTTTGGGACGATTACCTAATGCTTCAAGTCTAACATTAAAGATGCGAACGCCCTTAGGATTCAGTTTAGACCACAGGTCGTATAAGTAATTTCGCATTCTTTTTTCGTGATTAACTCGCTGCCGAAGTTTGTCGTTCGAATTCAGATGCATCCCGCAAGTGATGCAGTGATCTTGTAAAAGCCTGATAAACACTCATGAAATTTTTTTTTTCTTGTAAACTCCTAAACTTTAACGGAAGTTTTTATCCTATACGATGTATGTAAATGACGCCACGCGTCAGCCTGCAGATGCAGGAACGTTTAGCGTTGCTACTATGCAAAAGTTGGGAACTTTCCTACGCATGAAAATTTAGCAACGCTACAGTGAATGTGCAAGGGAAAATATTACCACTCCCGCAATATTACACTACCGTAGCGTAACAAAATATAACCGTACGAAATTTGTTTTCGAGGCCAGAGTAATTTTGCGTATCAGCTGGGCGCAAGGCACGCGGCATCACACAATCCTCAAATTGCTTTTCTCGGCAGTTGTGCCCGTTTCCGCGCAGAATTTCATTATAAGTTTCCCGCGCTCTTCTCCGGCGCGAATTAAAAAAAAAAAAAATCGCTCATATCCCGCGCTGAGATTCGCGTTTTTTTCCACGACGTCTGCAGAAAGAAGTCCACACTTCTATAGGCTGTTCACGGTAAAGCGAGCACTTTTGAAGCGCCAGTTACTTTTTACTTTCAGCAATTTTTTAAATAAATATAGTTATATAAGTAATAAACACAGTGCGTACATTCCACCGCACTCGGTAATTAGTTTTTAAGGCTACAATGAAATATATTTATCGACTTGTTATTTCAAATGAGAAGGATTTAAAAAGTGCTCACTTAACGCGAATAGCCTATAGCGAGCAGCGGTTCAGCGGGAGAATATAAAATTAGCGAAACGAGCGCTCGTGCATCAAAGCCTCGTGTAAAGGCTGTTCACGATAAATTGGGCACTTTTGAAATCAAGCTCAGAAAAATGACACTACCCTTGTCTTGTCTGCGTATATTTTAACGGGTGCACTGAGTGACAGATTATAATTGAAATTATAATCGAATCGAAAGTATTAGGCAACTATTTGTGATAACTAAAATTATTTCTATTGTTTTCTGTTTTTTTTTTTAATACAGCAAAGCGTAAAAATTATCAGATTCGTAACATATTTACTTTTCTAATAATTTTACAGTGCCACTTGATTGACGCATGCATAAAGCGAAGAGGCCCACGGGAATGTTAATTTAACGCAAGACGTAAGAACACACAATATACTGTACATTCAAGTAGATCTCAAGCAGGGCTTTCAAAAGTGCTCACTTTACCGTGAACAGCCTATACCAACACTAATTCCACACCGCGCACAGCGCTGTGGTAATTCTCAACTCTCTGTCCCCCCTCCCCACCCCCTCAAACCCCCCCCCCCCCCCATGCTAGTTCCCTTCGCAAACTCTGTTAGCAGGCGTCGCTGTGTTATCGAGTTTACGAACAAGAGTTCTCAACTCAACCCCCCCCCCCCCCCCATGAGTGCAGTTCGATTTGTTGTCATGCTCAAGTAGCAATTTTGGGCGATTGCTATGAAAATGTGCATTCAATTTGCTTGCTTATAAGAGGTTTTGAATAGAAAATTACGTTATTTTATACTCGTGCCAACCACAGTGCTAATGTGTGTGTGTGTGTATATATATATATATATATATATATATATATATATACACACACAGTACATGTTTAAAGCTAAATAATATGATCAAATTACAAATTTACTGTTTATAAAAATACGAAACAGAGCAAACCATTTGCAAGGAAATCAAACAAGAAATTCTGAAGGGTATCGATTTTACTCAATTAAAATAATTACGAACAAAACTAAATTAAAAGAAATTAATGGAAAATTATAAATAAAAATCATACAAACAAGTTCTTACATTCTTCAACGTTAAAAAAAATTGCAGAAGTATTTACATCTGATTTCCAACGCACACCTAACTTACTAAAATTCATGTAGTTTAAATGATTTAATTTCTGAAATAGAATTGGTTTTGTTACTCGAATATTCCATTAAGTGCAATATTGCTAATCTAATACGTTATTATACAAAACTTTTTAAAACTTATTTTCAGGAAATGACTCACGCGTACAAGTTGAGTTAAGTCTGAAATAAAATTTAAAATATTTGCTTGTTTGCTATTTATTACTTGCGATTAATTATTTACTTATGATAGGGTAGATTTTCCGTAAACAATTACGACTGAAAACACTTGTATTACGTTCAAAATCAAGAATCGTTTCCTTTCGCACAATCGATGTTTAGGAATGATTTTGAATCGTATAAAAATAAAAATTAATGATGGAAATCAACTGCAGTTATGTGTTTATCTTACGGTTTTAGTGAGTTTAAGAAGTTAAATTCGTAGCAAAAAATTGGAAACATGATAACACCGATGTCTAGAAATGATGGTTTATCGCGGGAAAAGTTCGCTGTTTGCTACAGGATTCAATGTACTGTACACATGTCCGGCAGTTTTTTTACCTTATTGGCTGCCATGCACGCATGAATATTTCATCCCAATTCACTGGCCCAACGAGGAGTCTGAAACTATAAGGCAGTACGTTCGTAGATTGGTATGGAGATAACTTAGCCGAGTCAAGACCTTGTTTATCCAATCATGAAAGAATAAACTAGTCGAAGTGTTATAGAACGTATAGTGGCTTAAAAAATTTCCCCGTTTTTCCGTCATCTCTACTGATGCCCACTCGTACGTATGAAGCATTACCACAGAATAGCCAGAAATACATAAATGAAATAAAACGGCCATTTGTCTGGTCGGCAACTGAGTGATGTGGGGAAGGCTCCCTCCTGGCTGCTATTTCAGCTGGCAAGTAAGTTTCCAGGCGCTGATTGGCGAACGGTATCCTGTCATGTTCCTGGCCAGTGAAGCCATTTTACTGGCTTATTGAGCTGGAGTTTGCGGTATGATAGGCTGTTCACGGTAAACTGAGCACTTTTGAAAGCCCTGCTAAAGTTCTACTTGTGCACACGTTGTATATTCTTACAACTCGTGTAAAATTAACATTGCCATAAGCCTAATCACTTTATTCGTGCGTCGGTCAAGTGAAACTGTGAAATGATTAGAAAATTAAATATTTCAGAAATATGCTAATTTTTACACTTACATGCATTAAAAAACAGTGAACGAAAAAAAAAAACATTAAGTTATCACAGATGGTCACCTAACACTTTTGATTCGACGTTAAGACGCGGAACTACTTTCACTTCACACACGGATGCAGGGTCAGTGGCTTTTTTCTAAGGTCCATTTCTAAAGTGATCACGTTATCGTGAACAGCCTTGAGTAGCTGGTTCATTATTGTATTTTTGAGTAGACTGTGGATATAACGGCGTACTAATCCCGGACTGAAGGAGAAGTCAACATTAACTCGATAAGAGCAAAGAAATACAATAAAAGAAAAAGCTACTCTCTACCCGACGTATGGGACTTTTACGATGGCATATGAATGCCTGAAGATCAAACCAGTCTCTGCAGCATCTGCAAGGGAAATCGCCATAATTAACTGGGGCTGTGTTCGAATTCCCTGCCAAATATCTTCGTTTACTCGCTCTTGATCCCTTCGTTAAATAAAATACCCCACATCGTTTTGAAATCTTTCTTGATTAAGTGTGTATGAAGTGTGAAGTCTTTAATTTCAGCACCTAGTTCGTTTTACACTTGTTGTAATATTTGTTAAACGCTGTTTACGATAAACTGAGCACTTTTGAAATCAACCACAGGAAAAAGTCACTGCTCCTACCTGCATGTTGTATTTTAATGGGCGCACCGAGTGACATTCGCCCAGAAAAGTTGGTAACAAAGAAAGGAAATTAGTTCCATATTTTAAAGTCGAATAAATAGTATTAGGTAACAATTTGTGATAACTTAAATTATTTCTTCCGCTTTCTGGTTTTTTTTAAATCGTAAAAATGAGCAAATTTGTACAATATTTACTTTCCCAATAATTTTACAGTTTCACTTAAACGACGCATGAATAAAGTTACGAGGCCAAGGGCAATATTAATTTTACACAAGGCGGAAGAATACACAACGTGCATACAAGTAGATCCTAAGCAGCGCTATCGAACATGCTCAGTTTACCGTGAACGGTCTATACACGCGAAAAATAACTACCTGACGTGCCTTGCAAAGAAGAGACGAAATAATAAAAATCTTCTTGAATACCGCCCTGTAGGGGTTACTCTAAAAAAATAATTGTAATTTTGGCAGCCTATCGGTCTGATGGGTATATCAGGAAGTTTGGTATATGAAATTTCCCCTGTGACAGCTTTATAATTGCGTTTGGTGCTCTCCAAAGTAGCGAGCAGGCAGTCGATAACGAATTCAGCTACACGAGGTGATTTTACGGCTGCTTATTAAGCGACGTGAACTGACTGAAAATAGATGTCAATTAAAGTCGCCATACACAGGTATATAATGGACATTGGAGGTGAAACGAATTAAAATGTATCTGACGTAGAATTATGTATCCGGAAAGCCGTTACGGTAACGGCACGAAAAAAAAAAAAACAATTAAAAATTGGATGACCCGTATTTACACCGTCGTTTAAAAAAAATCTAAGTTTGGTTTCGGGTGAAATAATTATAGAACAATATTTTTGATTATTTAAGGGATTAGTAAAACGATTTCAATCGATTTTTCGTTGTAGAATGTATAACACACACACACACACACACACACACACACACACACACATACATATATATATATATATATATATATATAGGGATAGGAACATTTCGCGAGTTCATTTCAGGACAAGGTAGATGTCAAACACGTGTACACTGAAGTTGACTTTGCAATTGGATCGCAGTTTATTAGACACGCCCTGGACGACACTGAGCCAATAGCATAGTTGCAAGGAAACAAGTAGCAAGTGCCATACTGCCATGTGTGAAGTAACACTGGCTATTCTCTGGGCCAGCAGCCAATGAACAAACATCCGAGACTCGAGTATACACTTGACTGTGGAGTCTAGGCTACAGGTCATTGAACTTGCGAATTTTTCCTAACCCTAGATATATAGAACTTAATTTGCTACTTCCTAAATCAAAAAATCAATATCCCACCTGCCGCTCTTAACTTTCTGACCTTGCTGCTTCCTGAACCAAGGGCGTGGCAAGGCAGGATTTGCTTAAGAAATAGCAAAACCAATCATAGCACTAATGATGGCAAAAGCCATGCAAAAAACCATTTTTCTGTACAGTGTAAGGGTAAGGTGAATGTTTGAAACGATTTGTAATAAAAACAAAGAAGTGTGGTCATTTTATTTATTTCAAGTATGTTCTTCCAATTTTTCTTTCACGTTTCACAAGTGTTACAAATGGAAAACTTTCTTTCATTATCATTCTCACATTTCATATTGGAGGTTAACATTATTTTTTCCTTTATATATATATAACAACTTTATATTTAAAAACATTTACATAAAACCCAGGTTGCCAAAAATTATAAAATAAAATGTAACCAGATTCAGGTACCAATACTTTCGTTGGTTTTCATTTAATAATACTTATACATTTTCCATACAGGTTATATTTATGCTCCTTATCGGCCATGTTGATAAGTAAACACAAACTACAAAAGGCTATCACAAAATATATTGAGCAGGTGACCCCAAATTACCACGATTACAAAATGTGTCGCACCTACATTTACCATTGACATTATTACATCATTTTCTTTGTTCCTACCCCAGGAAAGACTCCTTTTGGTAACACATTACTGGCCATCAAACAAACTCGCAATTCGTAATCCCAAGTGGATGAGAGCAACTGCTAAGCAATGACAGCCTTAACTCCAACGAATAAATATGATTTTTGCGCAAGTCCTAAACTTCGTAAAGTTTCTCTTAAAAATGCCATAAAAACAAGGAGTTTCGCATAGCTCCTACTTGATACCAAAGGCCAAGACCATAATCAACGATTATTGGTAAATGTTTACAAAAGTTTACCAAGATTTGGAATAGTTTACAAGTGTTTGAAAATGTTTACAAATGGTTACAAAAGTTTACCCACTATTTCTAGTGGTTACCACCACTTTACGTCTTGGTGACGACATAGCCACTAAACTCTGGTTACAAAAGGTAACAGTATTGAATTTTTGGCAAAAAAGCCAACATTTCGCAAAATTTAAAAAAACCTTAAATTATTTACCGGCAATCGTGGCCGCTGCCTAATGTCAAAGTGACGCCAGTGACCTGTTCGCTTTATGAGCCATTAATGATTCAATAAGAGTGCTACTTATCTCATGGTAGAAGCTTGCCCCCTCGAGGTCGCTCAACTTACCCAGATAGCAGCGCGTACCGGCATTAAATACACCGCTCCACCCTCTTGCGTTACCAATCAAATTTATTTCCCCTCAAAAAACCGGATTTCTAAGAAATCGTTGGGGCTTTCAATTACTCCTGGGAGGGTTCAAGCAAATCACAGCCAATGGCAGAAGACATTACCATCTATGACACAATGAAATTTAAAACACCCAATAAGATTACAATATTCCCTCAACTTCCGTCCTTTTGACAAAGAAGCTGGAAATGACGTAACGAAACGTCACGTTTTCGACGGCGCACGCGCCATCTCAAGTTGGTCACCAAGCTTGCCGTCGCTTGTGCTGCGCTCCTACGACGAATCACTGAAACATCAGTCCGCTGCACACTTCTTTGCCAGGCCTTGTTGCTGCACGTGAAATATAGGCACGGATATTAACAGTTATTTTCCGGGTACCTCAGATGTTTGTAAAGTCTTTCTGTAGTGACGTTACACTGGCAAGAACATCACAGTTTTATTTTAATAGTTTTTCAAGCCACATCGGAGAGTTACAAACCTCGAAACCACGTTCGAGAGAAGTTCATGCGGAACGGGCCGTACGCTGCACAATTCAACAGGTTACCAGGCAGTAAGTACTTTTCGAGGGCGTGTGCTGCGTGGCCACAACCCACTAGTTTTAAGAGTATTTTTACTTTGTTTTGCAAGTTTAGCTCAAAATTCAGGTTCTGTGTTGCTAACATTGTTGATATACACTATTCGCAACTTCTTCACACTTTTTGAATTAAATCTTTCAAAAAACTTGTTTCTTTTCTAAACATGCAATGTATCGAATGCGTTTTATACTCGTGTTAATATAAAAAATAAAGTAATTTTTGTTCACTTGAAATTTTACTGTACTTATATTTATTATGAACTGTAATATTTCATTTACATTTAATATGAATAAAACTAGGGAGAAATTAAGTGTGTTGGTAATGTTTAGTAAGAAATAGTTCTTATGCGTAGTATTATTACACTGAGTGCGCACGAATGCCGTGCGCTGTCCCTTTGGCGTAATTTTCTAAACTTGGTTAAACTTAGTTTGCACGAGGCGGAGGAATATCCTGGAAAATAACTTTAACAGTGCTTCAGAAAAGTTGGAAGCAACTGTGAATGGACTGTATAAGTGTGATTTCGTTAATTTCCCTTAGTTTCCACAGTCTGGGCTCACTTATGAAAACCCACACACACAAAATGGCGTGACCGTTCCTTTAGTGTGGGCGTACTCATTAGCTGATTGGTAGAGACCTGCAAAACTCGCGTTATCATTTGGAGACATAATAGACTTGAAACACATATGCATTTGTAGTGCCCTTGTCATTGGACTACAGTTGGTTTGACACGTCCTGGGCGGCCTTCAACCAATCAGAAACAACTAAAGACACGATAGCTAGGAACACCTGTTTTTCGCGAAAAGATTCACGCGAAGACTAGACTCCAACGTCCTATGGCATACGTGCAGTTTTCATTTTGTTATTGGCCACGTGTCTTTGTCAGGAGACAGTGCCTTACCTGACTGGACCAATCAGAATTAGGTAACTCCAACACTGAGTGTCCGTGATTCGCTGGCAGGCACGTACAACGCCAGACAGTTAAATTCAACCAATTACAAAAGTGGATCTGAGCTCTAGTGTTTTGGAGTACATGGTGCCCTGAAATATTTTCGTTAAAAACAGGTGGCCCCAACGATAGCCCAATCACGTACTACATAGTCAAAAGGGAACATTGTTCCTCACTTTTGCAGAAGCCAATAAACAAATTACACCGACTCTAATGTATATAGGATGGTGAATTCTAGCGATTATCGATATAATAACGCGAAATTTGCAGGTCTCTACTGATTGGCTATGCGAGGCTCTGGGAATGAGTCTTGCGTCTGATTGGTACAGACCCGGAAATTTCGCGTATTCATTTGGCAACAAGCTAGAATCCGCAGTCCTTTGCGCATTCGATCATCAGGTGGTAGTTCATTGGCTGTTGCTCCAGTTTAAACGCAGACCAGGTAGAACAGGATTAGGTTCTTATTTTCTTTGCACGTTCATTATTGAGTCAAAATCGTTCGGGGCGTGTCTAACAAACTATGGTCCAACGGAAGCACAAACGCGTATGCACGCGTGGATGCAGTTTAATTTGTGCTCAGATGAATCTGCGAAATTTTCCGGGTCTCTACTGATTGGTTACTGAGTGCTACGACAGTTGCATTTTAGGCTGCGCTGCCGCCGACGAGCAATTTACCAGAGAGCTAATTGGTGAGTAGCGTTCAGTCGCCATTCTGCTCGCATGTGCGCTGCTGGAATTCGTGGAATAAGCAGCTGTTTCAGCTCTGCATACTTCAGTTTCCATATTTTCACATGTCAGTTGTGATATAACACAGTATTTTTGTTTAACATATAAAGTACTACACTGTAAAAAAAAAGTGCAAAAATACACGTACAATCTTTTGGTGATTTTACATTTTCTGTGTGTAATTTGTAAAAACAAGTACAGTACGTGTAAATTTCCAGCAATGTACAACTTTATTCAAAACATAGTGCAATGATATTACAAAAAATACAAATGTGTTGGTATATTAACAATAAGAGGGGAGTAAATTTACAAATTTGAAAGCACGTGTAAAAATCCAGGAACATGAAGTGTTAAAACCCAAATCTGTGTACTTTTGCAACTACGCCAATGTTGTATTAAAACACGTACATCAGTGTAAAAGTACATATTTTTCTATTTCGCTCATTAGGTAGTGCAATCTTACTGCAAAAAACACCAATGTACTGGTATATTGACATTAACAAGGGTGTAAAATTACAAATTCGAAAGTATATGAGCGTATATTTACACATACAAATTTACCGTAACTTTACATTTTTATGGGTAATTTCATAAAACGAGTACAGTATTGGTAATTTTACACGAATGTTCCTGTGGATTTAAATATAACTACAAGAATTTGCTTGAAACATGCGATCTAGCGGTAGGGAGTAGAACTAATTCGAACTCTTTTGGTGTGTTCAAAAGGAAATCTTAACTCCCACTTATGGAATATTCTGGCTTTTGTATATAACTACAAAATACACTCCTTGACAAAATAACTATCACAGAATTAGCGAAGCACTATGTGATCACAGAACAAGGCGAAGCAGGCTCTGTACAGCCTCTGACTCAGAGGTGGCCCTGTGATTCGCATTGCAACCACACTGCACCACACACCCACATGTGCTACAAAGCTTCTCTCATCCGACAGCTGTTTGTATGTATGGTCCGTCGCCACTGCCGATCCCAAGGCTGTCTCTGGGCGGTTCAAGCGACAACTCGAGGACTCTGGCGTAGTGTGCTCTCTGCAGCAGCTGGTGGGGGTTGTGGATTGGCACACCTACACTAGCATTCACTCACGCCTACATTCACACTCACTAACATATACTACACTACACTCAACTGCACGAGAGGTCACAGACAAGGTGATCAAAATATTGCCTCTAGTTTTAAGCTCCGTTTAATTGTCTGTGACACACAAGATCTCTTTCCTGTGTTACAGAGAGATGACTGGCATCTGTCGGGTGGGTGGCTCAGTTCTGTACCCACCACCAGCGCCGCATAGAGCGACCCTGGTTATCAAACAGCTCCGACCTCATTTCATTTCACCCTACATCAATTCACAAAGTCTATCTTCGCGAACTAGCGTTACCATACGTTCTCCAGCCCTAATCCAATAAAGGAATTACATTTATCCTCCGCGACTGTCGCATAGTTTTCTCCAGGCCCTCTCCGCTTTGCCTGGTTTTATATGCCCCTTACTAGACCCTTCTTCTTTCGGGGTGTGTCCATGGCTACAATCGCGGCCATGGCACCAGACAACCCTGCTATAGCCGCGATGCATGCGCCCATTTGATAATTAAACCCGACCTAAGGCGTAAAGGGCTTGCCCTGAGATGCATCCCATTCTCCATCCGTCATAGCTACTAGCATGCATGCCAGAGGGCACACAGAACTGTGAAGGTGTTCACGTTGGGGTAGCGGGATTTGGGGGCTAGCCATAAAAAAAAATTAAGTTAATTGTGATACACATTTTGAAAATAACTTTTTATAACTCTGTTAAACCACCAAGCTACAAAACAGAGTAAAATTACATTGAAATTATAAAAATACAAATACAAAATATTATTTAACATCATAATAAGCGACAATTACAAACTGGTATGGTAACATTACACCTACAGTGTACCTAAATGTAATTGGGTATGATGAACATTAAACAGTAACATACGGGTGTAGTAAAATTACCATAACAATGACTGTGTTAATTTACAATGTGTGGTAAAAAAACTAGTAGTAAGTAAGTAAAATAACATGTACGGAGTACATGTGATTTTATGTCACGATCAGTAAAAGAAACTGACAGGTATGATAAAATTACACTAACAAAGTTTGTGTAAATTGACACTATGTGGCTTGACAATGGTAACAAAAAATGTAAAATGACACATACAGAGTACGTGCGATTTAACATAATGATTAGTAAAAAGAATAACAAGTATAATTACACTGGCATTGTATTTTAAATATACATGGGAGACACAGTAAAAGTTCACGTACACATGTAAGTACATGCAAAAATACACGAACATGTGTGGATATTGTGCTGCAACTTACATTCGTGTAAAGTTACACAAATTTTTTTACAGTGTACAGCCCATCATTGTGGATACGTAGAGCCACGAGTATTTCGCGAATTCATTCGGAAGCAAGGTAGGCATCAAAAACTTGTTCTTTTCTCCTACTGTTGTGATTGGAAGACAGTTGTTAGCTACGCCCCGTTTAACTGCGAGCCGGTAATAAGCAGGAATCAGTAGTGTAAGTGAGTGTTAACAGTCCTGTACAGAGGCCTCACTTGATCACAGCAACCAACAAGTAGAGGTAGTGAAACTTCGCGAAAAGATTTCAAGACAAGTTATAATTAAAAACACTGTAGGGTCGTTTACCTATGTAGATTGGCTGAATTACTTTTTGAACGTGTTTACTGCCTGCACACGAATCACGTAGAAGACGTGCCGATGTTGCCGAATTCTGAGTGGTCCAGTCAAATATGAAAACACCTTCTCAAGCAGACAGCAACCAATGACCATAGACTAACCGTTGTTGGGTGCCTACAGTGTTGAAGTCTACCGTGTAATCATATTTTTATTTTACAAAAAATTCGCTAGCTCTACCAATAAGCAAACGATAATGTCTGGGGTGTATAGAGGGCTGTCCAGCCTAGCTTGTTGACAACTCAATCCACGAAATACTCGGAGTTCTATAGGGTACGGTTTGATTTAAAATATACTGAAAATGCCCAAATCTTACTTATAATTAGGGGCACCTGGAGTTCGCAAAAAGATTTCATGACCAGTTGTATTTCATAACACTTTAGCTAAGGTCCACTTTCTTCATTGGATGATTTACGTGTTACTCGTTTTAGGTGTCTCCTCTTGAATGAAATGGGAAGATACAGTTGAAACTGAAAACCGTTTTTGTTCAAAATAACGGTACTTGGCTCCCTTCGGAGACATTGCATTCACACTGAGGCTCTTTGAGAAATGAGTAGCGAAACTTTTTTTTAGTTGAGCGCCACGTTTGTGACTTGATAAAAGCAATTCCGTAAGCTGCGGGTATATGAACACTTCTGAAGTAAATCAAATCAAATTTTCTGGGCAGCATTCACGAAGTTAGCCTTTTACTACGAAAGATTTATTGTTGGTGACATGCCTGGCATTATCCGTCCGATATTATCATTTATATGATCTATTGTTTGCGATAAAACATGGCTTGTTATGTTTACGAGCCAGAGGTACTTGCAATTACGAAGTTTTTTCTTTCTTTATTTTTTTTTTTATCGGAAGGCGCGTCATGCGAGAGGAGTTATTGTAATGGGTGTACCGGTGGGAGTAGACTTCGCGGGATTATTTCCGACTACGCCTTGGAGAAGCAGCCATTTACTCCTCTTACGAACGATCACGACGAGACGGTGTCACGAAGACCAATAATACTCGTACGTAGGGCCTCCTGCTCCGCGTCCGGCGGCACTCTGAAACACGTCAGTTCAGAACCAATATCGTAGTTGGATGATTTTTAACTCGGGTGCGTCTTAAGGTTGAAGTAAAGCAACTGCCTATATGGAGCAGTGCACCCGATTATACAACGTGAAGTACTCTTGTAGAACAGACACCATAAGAATTGTCAGAAAAGTGCGATTTGTGCTGTATATGAAACGAAAATGTATATATTTTCCAACGTTATAAAATATTTTACTAAAATATACTTCCTAAACGTAAAAAAAAAACCTAATAAAAATAGTTTGTATTTTTTTAACAAAATTTAAGCATATTTCCATTCTGGATGCTTCAGAAAGCAGAATTTGCAAGAAAATCTTCGTCGTGGAATATAGTCATAATGTTTACTATGGTTGCATGTAGTAAAATATAAATAATAACGTAGGAAATAATTTTCATAATTGATTTTACGTGCGCCCATTTGTCACAAACGTTTACGGCTGAATCCAACGTAAATAATGTTAATTAGAAAATATATATGATACATTATTACTATAATTTTATTACACATGATCACAGTAAATATTATGACGATCTTTCTTGAAGAAGATTTTCTTGTGAATTCTGCTGTCCGAAGCATCCAAAACGGAAATGCGCTTAAATTTGGTTAAAAATTAAGACTACATTGATCGATTAATTTTTTACATTCAAAAAGCATATTTTAATAAATAAGTTATTTAATAACTTTGCAAAATATATACATTCTTCTTTTTTGTACAGCATTGCATAAATAACACATTTCTGAAAATTTTTGTGCTGTCTGTACTCATTTTTTATGCGTTCTTCACATTGTACAGTCAGATGCAGTGCTCCATACGCAGTTGCTTTACTTCCACTTTAAGTGTCTACTAGCCAATCACGGACTTCCAGATTCGGGATTACTTTGTTCTGATTGTCCCCAGTCGCCTAGAAAATGTCTTCTCACCCAGACACGCGGCCAATAGTTGAAGGAAATGTGCAAGTTTGCACTTAGAAGTTGAAGTCTAGTCTGGGCATAGGTCTATATCTTTTCCCGAAAAATAGGTGGCGCTACTCATATACTCTCCGTACGGTGTTTAGTTTAAGAGTGGGATGGACCTCCGTGGGAACCTCGCGTTCAAGGTCATCAAGCTAGAGAGCGATACGGGCGACATTAACAAGCACGCCTAGTGCCTCATCGCTCCTACGCGCAAGGGGTGCAGTATTTCCGTCGTAAAGCTGTGCTGTGCAAATTAGATCTATAATATAGAGGTTTTATTACACGTGATGAAAAACACAGATTATCTTTGTACTCTTCACTGCATATGCGAGCTTTAAAATTGCGATATTTGACCATTTTCACGTTTTTTTTCTCCAAGAATACACTTAATACACCGCCGGACACCTGACGAAGGCCAAGGCCAAGGCTGACTTAGCGCTGCCCCCATCACCCCCGTCACTTTCTTCGCCCCACTTGACGTCCCATCACCTTTTCTCCCCCAATTAACTGACATACATTTCCGCCCCGAATTCAAAATGAAATAATCTCCCCTTCATGCGTGCCCAGTCTCCAAGGTAAGCACGCTCCATAATAACTTGGTAAGATTTTTCCTCCCCAGCAGCCCCGCCCTTACACTTTTCGCCCCCTCATCCCATTCAAGCCCATATGTGCCTCCCGGTCGGAGGGGCTTTTCCCACACGAACACTCCAGGGCTCACAACAACACATTAAAAAAAAAAAAAAAAAAAAAAAAAAAAAAAAAAAAAAAAAAAAAAATAAAAAAAATAAAAAAAAAATTCTGGCAGAACATTAATTTCCCGAGTTACGCGTATTCACGCAAACAAATATTTCACAAAAATTGCGGGGGTCCATTCCACTCCTTACACAAGTGTTATATACAGAGTGTTCGGAAATTAAGCCCCAAAACTGCGGAAGGTGATTCCTTATGAAAAATAAAGTCTAAAGTATATAGGACGCCATATACCTAAACGGAATATTAAAGGAGATATGCGCCTGTAAATATTGGGGTTTGAAAATTGTTTTCGCCAAATGCATTGTACAAACGCCAACAAAGTCCGCAGCAGAAACGTGACTTAATGCTTTCCATGTTGCAGACACACGTGCGTAATGCTGGCCGTCCTCGGTCTGTGCGCACTGTTCGGCTTGAGGAAGTGCTACGTCAGCACATCTACGACGTGTGCCCTCCACTAGTACACGCTCCATACCACGTCAAATGGGCTTGTCCCATTCGACCGTGTGGGACGTACTGTGTACCACCATTCCTACCGCTGGAAGAAAGTACAAGGAAACCGGCGGAAATACGTTTTCAAAATACAATTTTTTTCAGGCTCATATCTCCTTTGCTATTCCGTTTAGGTATACGGTGTCTTGCATATTTGTCCACTTAATTTCTCCACTTCGAATAGTTTGGGCGTTTAATTTCCGAACATTCTGTATGGTCCATTCGCGGTGTCTACGCACTTTCATGATCAAACCTTTGAAAAATCACCCCAAGTACGTGTTTGGTTACCTCCTAATTACGTCACATATCAAAAGCGTTTTATAGTTGCGTTAACATAAAAGCATTTTTTTTTTTAATAAAAATATTCAATTTACAATGCTTAATATTATCTATAGCAGAGGGGAAATGGATGTGTCAGTAATGCCTAGTAATAATTAGTTATCATTCTCAATATTATCAAATTGAGTGCGTAGGAATGCGGTGCGTTGTTTCTACTTTGTAATTTTCTAAACTTGGTTATGCTTTGTTTGCATGAGGCGGAGGAATATCCTGAAAGTAGAGCCTAGGCAGTGCTTCCGAAAATGTTGAAATAACCGTGAATAGTTTATATCTAAGAGATAGAATGGTGGAGTATTGTGCTACCAGGTGAACTTCTTCAGAACTTCTTCAATAGTTCAACAGTACATTTCTGAATAAATTCTCTCCCCAATTTTTTCATGGTTTCGAAACAAATGCTAATTTTACTAGCAGTTTCTAGGAGAGACACTTTTATTATGAAACAGTCATGTACAAACGACGTGCAAAGGCCATATTAAATTCATCCGAAGTTGCGTTTTGTGTCGTGGGTTTTTCTGTCTTGAAAGCAGTCTGCAAGGTGTAGCTGTGGCTGGTCAGTTCTCTGACTGAAGTAGTTGAAGCGAGATTAGCCCTCGCGTCTTGCTGTTGAAGCTGGACCTACGTTTATGCTACACAAGCGTGTTTCATCCCACATCACAGATTAGTTCTGGTTTCGTTATGTCGGTTCGCCATACTGAACGCTAAACTACGGCTGTTTGTTTGCAGCACCAGTACATTCGCTGTGACCCGAGTTACAGCATTCTTCGGACGTAATGGTAAATCGCAGCATCCCTTTTCGTAAATGTACTGCCGACTGGACCACGACAATCTCTAGATACTTCTCTGGAGGTTGATATGTAGCGCATGACTATCATTAGGCATTATTTATTGCCTGCTTTTACTGCAATTTACTTGAATCATTTCGATATTTAATAACCAGCTAATTGTGACATGGCTAGCCTACTTACTGATTTATGATAAACAGTTCTTGCCACCACATCTGGACACGCTAATGATATGAAGTATCTGCCGACATATAGCGAAATTCATGTACGGCAAAAAAAAAAAAATTGATTCTCAGTAAAAGTAGAACATGCTTTATTCCAAATAATAGCTTCCGAAAATGAAATCATTTATCATTGTCGATGAAGGCACTTTATTTTCCATTATGATGCATATTATCTATACGGTAATACCTAGGTTACATACTGAAGTGGTTCTCGATATTCTTGACATACATTCTCCGCCAATATTTACAAAAATAATAATTTGAAATCTGAATTTGCCATTATTAATTATTAATAACTAACAGCTAGTAAAGAGTCCAGCTGTCGTTAATGATGAAGTAAAGCAACTTCTTATGGAGCACTGCACCTGAGTACAATGTGAAGAACTCATATAAAAATTAGCACAGACACCATAAAAATTGCCAGAAAAGTGTGATTTGTGCTGCATATGAAAGAAGAATGTATATTTATTTTGCAACGTTATAAAATGTTTCACTTAAGTACAATTTTTAAATGTAAAAAATTAATCGATGTATTCAGTCCTCATTTTTAACCAAATTTAAGTGCATTTCCGTTTTGGATGCTTCGGAAAGCACAATTTACAAGAAAATATTCTTCAAGAAAGATCTTCATAATATTTACTGTGATCATGTGTAATAAAATCGCACGTAATAGCGTATCATATCGGTTTTACAATTAACTTTATTTACGTCAGTTTCAGCCATAAATGTTTGTGACAAATGGACGCACATTAAACCAATTATAAAAATTATTACCTACATTATTATTACAATTTTCCTACACACAATCATAGTAAACATTATGAAAATATTCCATGACGAATATTTTCTTGCAAATTCTGCTTTCTGAAGCATCCAGAATGGAAATATACTGAAATTTTGTTAAAAATACAGACTATTTTAATCGATTTTTTAACACTTAAATAGTATATTTTAGGAAAATATGTTATAATGATGCAAAATATATATCATTCATCTTTCGTATACAGCATAAACCGCACTTTTCTGACCACTTCTATGGTGTCTGTACTACTTTTCTTATGAGTTAGTCACGTTGTATAGCCGGGTGCAGTGCTCCATAGGCAGTTGCTTTACTTCAACCATAATAGTGTAAAAAAGTTTTAATACTGCGACACGAACATTAGATGGACACTTTCTCAGTTATAAATACGCACGAAGTGGAGACATGAACCAAAGCACTAACCACGCATGATATCTATCTCAGAGCTGGAAGAAAATTTTGAAAAACTGCTATGCTCCATTTTTTTTTTTTGTTGGAAGTATTGTAATTCCCCCTTTTTTTTACGGCGTTCCTATGTTGTATTACAAGTTTTACATTATATATCTACGTCTTTATTCGATGTTACTTATCTTGTCATCTCGAGTGTCACTATAATTTAAGATTATAAATAAAGTACTTTTAAGCCACATGTTTGATATAAAAGCAACATCTCACTTAACTAAAACATTTAATACGAGGTAATAATATAAGCACCGGGGATGTATAATTTTTAATTTTTGTGCGGACAATTTTCGACATGTGATTTATATTTACTCAAACGCATTGATTACGGCAATTACAGTTGTTAAGAATGCCTGGCGTAAGTAAATTCCGAAATCACGAACAGCTGAACCCGTTTCACGACCGCAAATCTAAGCAAGCCGTAGGCTCACTGCTCCTACCTCGAAATGAAACACGCCAGAACTTTAAACATCGAGGACTGTATTATATACTCAGCACACGCATACTATCAACGCTTGACTTGAACGTCGCTAAGAGAAAACGGACCACGAGAAATATCTACCACACTTCAAACCGATTACACGTGAACAGTTATAGAATTACGGTGAAACTTAATATAGGTGACCGGTGTGGGTTGAGTATACCCGACCAACCACTAGGTGTTGAATAAGCCATCACCGCCTCGAAGTTGTAAAGTAGCAGCTATAAGTCAGCGTCTTTTTTGTAACCGTATTAGGCCGGAAGTTATAAGGTAGTGAAGCAATAAATAAGCATAACCGGTCTGGGCAGAGAATCGGTTAAACGGCTTTCGGTGTAATCTTCGCAAGCAAATTACTCCGTAGGACGACCATCTCCTAAGTGTCACCTTCGCTTCTCGATGCGATGAAGTATGTCCTCTGTTCGCGCTTGTTCTAATCGTCGTATTTATAATCAAGTTCGTAGCGTAAACGATCAAATTAACTCAATATCAGATGAGAGTGGCTCTAACGTGGACACATTTTATTCAGAGCGTATTACAATCTCTACTGCAGCGTGGGTAAAAAGTCACACAAAAATGTACTGCCGAAACTAAAACCCTACATCAATTAATCAACAATAACCCACACACACATAAAAAGTCACACAGAAATGTACTGCCAAAACTAAAACCCTACATCAATTAATCAACAATAACTCACACACACATATAAAGGTTTCACATTTTAACTGTTTAAGTTAAATGGAATCCAGCATCAAGCAATCAAGGTTTAAATTGTACTTGAGGTGTAAATGTAGTTGACATCATTTACATAATATAAAAACTAAAAGCTGTTCAAGATACAGTGAGCACTTTTGAAATCAGCCTTATAAGAACAGTCACTGCTCCAACCTGCGTATATTTTAACGGGCGCACTGATTGACATGCGCCCAGTAAAGTTGGTAGCGATGGAGGGAAAGTAGTTCCATATCTATACGTCGAATAAAAAGTGTTAGGTAATCATTTGTGTTAACTGAAATTATTTCTATCGCCTTCTGTTTTTTGAATTCCTCGAAGTGTAAAAATTTGCAGATTTTTAAAATATTAATTTTTCTAATAATTTTACAGTTTCACTTAACCGCCGCAAGAAAAAAGCTATGTGGCCCATGGTTATGACAGTTCTACATAAGGCGGAAGAACACACAACGTGCATACAAGTAGATCTTAAGCAGGGCTTTCAAAAGTGCTCATTTTACCGTGGGCAGCCTTTAGCAAATGAAGGAAACACATGCAGAAGATTAACACTCTTGACTTTATAACTAATACATATGTTGGAGTGAATGCAGCATTAGGCAACAAAAAATTAAATTATTCTTTGTGTATAAGCCCAGTTCACGTGATTAATACGGCATAGAGGCTGACGCAAATAAAAACAAATAATTAATAGTAAACCACTTTGCTGTTCTTACTGGTCCTTCATTGCTGTCGTATGGCTCTCATTGTAAGAAATCGTGTCTGTTCTAATTTTTGAAAATAAATAAATTGGAATATTTTAAAACAAATTATTTTTCAGGGCAGAAAGGAAAGTAGTTATTTTGTTACCAATTTATAGATTTGATCATTGAAACATGAATGTGATCGTTGGAAAGTCACAAAGTCAGCAAAAATTGCTGCAAGAAACTTTCGGTTTGCGATGTTTATTCTCCTGTAAAAAAGTGTTTTAAAAGTTATTTTCGAAAATAGTCACCGCTTGGAATTGCGAGGAAACACAATACACTCGACGATTATTTATGCTATTTTCCATCGCCATCTCAATGCTTCCTTACGGCCAGACGTGACATTGAGGCTTTCACATTTTTTTACTAGGCACACCGCTTAATTTAAAACTTTTGAATGTCCCGATAAGGGCTGTTCAAGAAACAAGTGTTTCTTGCAATCCCAGTAGTGGACTCTTGCCCTTTATTTGAAATCTTACACATGGTTTTTTTGAAGATATATTTAACTTTCAGTTTTTTTTTGTTTTAACTTTTTTCCAAAAAGTTTAAATTTCAAACAAGCGAAGCAAGTAAAAATTGTTCAAGAAACCATTTCTCGTGACATTCTCATCATACCGACAGTTAGTTTAAGCCGCAGTGCAACGTATTAACTTCGCACAATTTTAAGATTTTAATACTAAAACATAACTTTCCCAATAAAATATACGCAATATTCTATAAATAGCCTCTTGTACGTCCATAAGATCAAATTCTCTCCACATTTGTATCCTTTCTCTATATAAGAAATATACCTTGCCATGGGCCTAAAAGTTTTATCCATGCGTCAGTCAAATGAAAAAGTTAAATTGCTAAAAACCTAAATGTATTACTAAGTTTCAATTTCGTATTCTTTAGGACAATGTGTATAATGCAAAAACATAAATAAAAAAGAAACCAACTTGATATATTATAAATTAGAACATTATGCTCGTAATACACCATCGAATCTAAAATTGTTGTCCCATATTCACTGCCACCTTAACTGGAAATCCACATGCAAGCGTTTACAGTAGCATGGATACAGTAAAAGGGCAGTGATTTTTTCTTCGTTGGTTTATTTCGAAAGTGCTTGCTTTGCCGTTAATTATAATAATATAATTATATATTATATTATAATTATATATAAATATAATTATTTTTACACAGCAAGTAAGGGCGATGTAGTTCCACATCACGTTGTAGTAAAACTGTAATTTTTATAATGGTTGCCTGTAATTGGGCTTTGATTCGGTTTTATGCACATAAAAAGTTCGATATTTAGGTTCATTTAAAATTCTCAACTTCTCAGCTATGTCCAATTCAGTGTTAGATATTGTAAGTGGGCGAAGTTTGCACAGGTGGCCTGCATTTTCTGTGTTCTGTGAGGCTGGACCTTATGGAACAAATTGCCCTTTGGCATCCCCATGCGCTGCTGACAGACCAGATGATATCGAAATCGATAGCGATTATTCGGATTTCGAAGAGTGGCCATCAGATATGTTGCCTGGATTCAGTAGCCGTGCCAAAAGTTATCAATTAAAGACAATCCAAACATAGACTAACTCAAAATTTTCTCTTCCATGTTACTGAAAAGCAAATGGTTATCTAAAAGCAGGGTCAAAAAAGGTACATTACTTACATCGTAGTGCTTTGCCACGATTGGACCGAGCGAGGTGGCGCAGTGGTAAGTGAATGGACTCGCAGTCATTCGGTAGGACACGGGTTCGATTCCGGTCCAGCTATCCTGATTTAGATTTATCATGGTTTCCCGAAATCACTCCAGGCGAATGCTGAGATGGGTCCTCAACGCAGGCCATGAGCGATTCCATCCCATTCCTTTCACAATCCCTTTTCCTTGAGCAACTTGCCCCGTATCTAATGACATCGCTGTCGACGAGACGTTAAGCCCAACTATAGGCTATTCACGATAAAATGAGAACTTTTGAAAGACCTCTCGTTTGAAATAATAGTCAATAAATATATTTCATTTTAGCTTTGGACGTTAACTTCTGAGTACTGCGGAATATATACACGGTGTGTATTACTTACATGGCAGTATTCATTTAAAAAGGTGGTTAAAGGAATAAATATGGCTGAAAGAAAAAAATAAGTAGGTCCTCAAAAGTGCTCACTTTACCGTGAACAGCCTATACCTACCTACCTACCTGCCTGCCTGCCTGTCACAATTGGCTGGGCGAGGTTCAGGGAGTCAGTCGTGTGCCTGATTGGCTACTGCGTGCTGCGAAAGGTTCCCCATTGGTTGGGATGCCGACTGACAAGTAGGCCTACCAGGATCTGATTGGCGAATGGCGTTTTAGCATTCTCCTTGCTTGCCAGTGACGCCATATCGGTGGCGTATAAGCCTGAAGTTTTAGGTATGAGCGGCTGTTTCACGCCTGTATTCTTAAGGGTACCGCATGACCGCATCCTCTGTCTCATTTTATAGCCGAGAAGAGGGGGAGCCATAAGGGTTACACCGGCAAGCGCTGCAAGAGAGCCATCGCCGCTATGCGCAGAGCCCTGAACTGGCATGCAGTGTTCTCATAATACTGCGTGTACCTATGGGCAGGGACCTGCAAAATTTGCGTTATTTTCTGGTCTCACGCAAAAATTCGCCGTCCTATACACACTCGAGTCAGTGACACTTGTTTATTGGCTTCTGCAGCAATGAAGACACATTTCCATAACATCTCTTTTTAATACTTTTATCACGAATATGGCGACATGTTTGTTGCAACTGCATCCAGTTAGCAGATATAAGAATTAAAAGTCATGAGGTGAAGCAAACATAACCTGTTACGTGGCGACTTATGAAATCCTCGAGCCCAGCCCCCTAAAACCACCCCTACCATTATTGTAATCGCATAACATCTCTTTATGACATTTAAAACATATAAATTAATATATGATAATTTTTTATACAGTAAAAATTGATGAATTTATATATTTTGACAATATACGTGACTGATAACAGAGCTTAGAATTTAAAGCATAATTTTTTTTCGAAATGTTAAAGGGTTGATTTGGGAGGATGGCAGTACTTTTCTGTGTGTGCCATGTCTGCTGAATGCGTTTATGCATTTTTTTTCTTGTAACTGCATTTGTTTAAAAGTTATTAATGTGTGAAGTCATGAGATGCAGCAAACATAACCTCAAAACAATTAAGTTGGTAACACTGTCCATTGTTAAAATGCTGACTACATTTGGCGGTCCTGTTCTTTTTTCGCGCAAGAAGATCAAATTTTGAAGTAAGAGAAAATATTTGGATGTCTTGGTTGGACGTATTTGGGACAGCCTCTTGTTAGTGGTTTCCTATTGGTCTAAAGCCGTCCTGGGCGTGTCCGAAAGAACTGTAGTCCAATGAAAAAAGGCAATACAAAATCACAAGGGTTTGAAGTCTAGTGTCTTTTTAAATAATAACGCTAATTCTGCATGTCTTTACCTATAGGACTTTCAGCAGTGATCCTATTATTTTATTGATGAAAAGTCTATATCAAAGTTCAATACAGGCTCTCAATGTACTTTGACTCGTGTCAGAAAAAAAGCAGTTTTTAACTGCACTGGAGGACTCGAAAATAATATTCACGGCATGCGTGATAACTAGAGACCTGCACTTCACCACTCTCTTTTATCCCGTACAGGCAGGGAAAAAGAGAGTAAAAATCAGTTATGGAAACAGCTTCCAGGCGCTACCCTGGGAATCCTGTACAAGAGTGTTGCCTTGCAGCTTAAAATATGTTTGAGAGGGGGGAGGGGGTTAGCTTCTCCTCGCCTCCGCAATCTAATTGAGAACCAACTGGGTGGCCAAGGTTCCTCACAAGGGACCGATATATCCCCGCGCTGAGGGATTAGCGTCCCAGTGATGTAAAATGGCGGACTAGAGACCTGCAAAATTCTCGTTATCATTTGGAAAATTAATAGACTTGAAACACATTTGCATTTGTATTGCGTTTGTCATTGGACTACAGTTTATTTGACACCCGCTGGGCGGCCTTGAACCAATCAGAAACAAGTAATAAGAAGATAGCCCAATCACGTACCACCTAGTCGAAAGGGACCATGGTTCCTCACTTTTGCAGAAGCCAATAAACAAAATACACTGAATCTAATGTACACTATCTACCAAAAAGCAATTGGGCACCTGCCCACAATGTTTGCTCGGCGGTTGTCACCCCGTTAGAATCTCGTAGGGCCACCTCTTGCAGCTATAACAACAGCCACCCTGTCTGGCATGCTCTCTACGGGTGTTTGAAGGATATCCATGGGGATTCGTCGCCATTCCCCTTGCAACCATTCCATGAGTTGAGCAATGGATTTAGGCCACTCCTGAAGAGCCATCACCCGGCGTTCCAATTCGTCCCAAATATGTTCTTTAGGGGCTCTGGGCGGGCCAGTCCACTCGGCGAACATTGTTGACGGCGTGCCACTGCATAGTAGCCCTTGAACCATGGCCTCTGGCATTGTTATCCTGGAAGTAACGCGGGACCATTCCTTAGAAACGCCACAATGTTGAGAGCATTTCATTATCCAGAATGTTACTATAGGCATCTGTGTCCATGCTACCGTGGACAAACACCAGCGGTCCTACGCCGAAGGCCGTGAAACACAAGTCAGTCAATTTACGTACTGAATTACCTATCTTCACGGGTGCCCATTTACTTTTAGGTAGATAGTGTATATAGGATGGTGAATTATACAGAATATCGATATAATAACGCGAATTTTGTAGGTCTCTAGTAATAACTTTAAAGTACCATTTATTCCTCGTCTGGGGCATGGTGTATTTTGTACGTAAACATACTGGGAACACGTGTAATTGTTTCGCCAAAAAAAAATTGGTTTTTGGCTGTGTTGGGGACACGACCGTTTGTTTTGTGTGAATACGTCTGCGTTGACGACGCGCTCGGACGCCTTGATGTTTTTTTTTTTTACGTTCCCGGCACAGCTTCACTCGATCATATGGGGTTTGATGGGTATCACTGGATTTCTTTTGAGATGCTCTTTCCAACCGTATACGACTTCTGAATTTCGACTTGACTTTTTAACGAGTATAGGTCGACACTGTGTCAAGTTTTCTTAGTTTTTTACATTAAACTCATAAAATTACACCATAACCAAGCAACACAAATGTTTTATACACCCAGTCGATTGATCTTGACGATAGCTGACGACTGAAACCTAAACGAGCATCGTAGCTTCTCCTAGTCAAAAGTTATACTTCGCGGAATGAGACGGGGCGAAACGCACTAAATATTGTGCCCCCCCCCCTTTTTTTTTTTTTTTTTCACCACCGCCGGGCGCAATGCTTCGCAGTCCTCACTCAACGTAACATATTCTTTGATCCTTTTGCAAACCAGTATGGTGTAATTGAATTTTGAATGTACACGATAGATTCGGAGCTGCAATGCCAAAACTGTATCCCCCGATTTTGTTATCATCGGATTTTCTGGATTGCCTCTCACTATGGTTGCAAATTTAAAGACGTATTCACGTCAAAACAAGATTTCCAACATTACATCTTAGTTCAAACGCCAGGCAGGCGGAGCCCTTAAGTACTACTTTGTGGCTTTGCTACAAACTGGTGGCAGGACAAAATCACGCTGTAAATATAATTCCTACTTTTTCGAACCCACGACATAGGGATGCTGGTTTTGAAATATAATCGCAGGTCACACCACTAAAACGTTTTAGCATATATTTGGAGCGAATTTCCTGTTAAACTTGTGGCCGCGGGCTTGCAGCCAACGCAGTTGCTGTATCCGGCCGGGTGGCAGGCAACCTGTATGCTTATCCCGTGAGCCTGCGCGTCACGGGTATTCAAATCCACATCCAACAGCTGCGATAGGCTTGGTTTATAAAGCTACGCGGGACAACATGGACACGCCACGTAACTTACGCGATAAAAGTCACGGCCCTTCGTAAATACGGCAAGCGATTAGACGTTTCCAGCATATCAAATGCAAAATTTTAAAAATACGATTTTTTCCAGGGTTTTTTTTTTTTTTAAATAGCGTAATGGGTACACGTATAGAAGTGAAATAGGGTGGCGGAATATTTTATATGGGCGCACCTCTTCGCTGATTGGCTGCACGAATCGCTGGAAAATGGCCTTCCATCTGATTGGGTACTCCGTGCTATAGTCTATTCAAGGTTTCTTCGCACTTTTTGAATCAAACATTTGAAAAATCACACTATATATGACGTGTTTTGTTTCTTTTATATGTCATGTATAGAGATCTGAGAAATTCGCGAGTAAATTGACCTGTAGGCTAGACTTTACAGTCTCATACAGATATTAACTGTTTATTGGTCGCTTGTTGTGGTAGTAAAAGACGGTGGTTGGGCGCACAATTTACTGCATGTTTATTATTGGTAGGGACAGGAAAAATTCGTGACTTCAATGACCTGTAGCCTAAACTCCACAGACATGTATATACTCGAGCCTCAGATGTTTGTTCATTGGCTGCTGGCCCAGAGAGTAGCCAGTGTTACTTCTCACTTGGCAGTATGGCACTCGCTACTTGTTTCCTTGCAACTATGCTATTGGCTCAGAGTCGTCTAGGGTGTGTCTAATAAACTGAGATCCAATGGCAATGTAAACTTCAATGTATATGTGTTTCACGTTTATCTTGCCTGAAATTAACTCGCGAAATGTTCATATCCCTAGTTATTGGTTCATTTATCCCCAGGAGTTGTCAAACAACACGTCGACCAATTACAAAAGCAACATGGAGGTACATGTGTGTGAGTTCCACCTTGTCTAGAAACGAACCCGCGAAATTCTCGGGTCTCTAGTCATGTATAGAGCTGGTGATTTTTCGCGAAAAAATATGAGTACACGGTAGACTTCAATACTATAAGCACCCAACAGCAGTTTGTATATTGCCTTTAGTTGCTGTCTGCTTGAGGAGACGTTTTCATATTTGACCGGGCCGCTCAGAATTCAGCAACATCAGCACGACTCGTACGTGATTCGTGTACTGACAGTTAACACGTGTCAAAAGCTAACTAAGCCAATCAAGATACGTAAACTAACCTACAATGTTTTGAAAACTAACTTGCCTTGAAATCTTTTCGCGAAATTTCGCTATCCTTAGTCAAATATTACCAGAGTCTTGTAATTATATAAACATAAAAATACCACTATTTCAATTTAATTGAGCTTCTACTTATAGTTATCATATAAATTATAATGCTTCATTTCAAATTAATATCTAAAAACAGGGGGAAAAGAGGTGTGTTGGTAATATCAAACAATAATAGTTCTTATGCGAAATATTATTAAAGTGATTGCGCACGATTGTCCCTCTGGTGTACTTTCCTAGACTTGGTTAAGCTTTGTATATCCTGGAAGTAGGACTTTAGCAGGGTTTCAGAAAAGTGGAAAGTAATCGTGCATTGACTATACGAAAGAGTCTCTAATAGGCCGGGTATTACGATGACTCGTACGTTCTCATGATGGGAAAGCTTGCCAATGTCAAGATTTTGCGTGATACGTGAGACGTAAATCTGCACCATGTGGTTTCGCTGGCCAATTATGGTAGACACGATGCTGACTTATCTCTGGTTTTCACGGGTTTGTTTTTATTTTCGCGATGTTTTTTGCTTACGTTTTTAATTAATCTACCACATTTGTAGTAACATTTTCCCCGCGGATATGAGAACGAAAGTGTAATATAAGTTGTGTTAGGAATTTTTTTTTTCTGTAATTCATAAATATATTGGGAGATTAATCAATTATATTTCTCGGATGTATAAAAATGAAAAAAAACAATGTTTACCATTGTGACGTGTCGTCACATTTGTGTGGTGACGAGTGGTATTTCCTTGTTTTTTACTTACTTAACTGCATATTCGTCTGCTGCGCACTAGTGAGTAGAATAACCAGTTGAAGCTCTTTGGAATCGTAAATACCAAATTTACAATATTATTTCTGGTTTTGGAATAAATTTGCCAAATTATATTTAATAATATTTATGTAATTATATATATATATATATACAATAATATAAATATTTTATATAAGTACTATTTACATGTTAGGATAGACATTTTGTATTAAGTTGGTTTGGGTTCGCGGCCGCTTGGAGCGCTGTACTGATTTGTAAGTTGTGTGCCTTTGTGACTGTTCGTGGACTTGGCTACGAGCTAGCGAGTTGCGCAGCGTGCAGGGAACAACCTTGGCGAGTTGTTACCGCTCGGTTAGACTACGACACAGGGCGCTTCGATCACATCAAATTCACTTCGAATCGATAGTGCGTATCGTACGCGACGGAGTAAACGTGTGGGCTATGTCGCGAAACTGACGAGCCAAGCGACGAGGAAATATAAATGCGATCGCGAGACAATTTAAAAAGTCGCGGGCTGTTTTGTGCCTCGTTCTGGTAGAAGCGAACTGTCCTGCATTGCTGTTTGGGACCTTTGTGATCGAGGACAAGATTTCGCCGTACCCCGGCCTACGACATTTTTTTTTTTTTTTTTTTCTCTTCCGAGGTTACGCGAGTTCACAAAGCTTACGCTCTGGTTGCCTCGTTGCCGAACATCGCCTCGCCCCATTTGTCGACGAATTCTTGCCAGTTGCCGGAGAGTTCTGCTGCCCATAAAGCAGAGCACTCGCCGTTGTTGTATGACGACGGGCGTCTGCATTTAAGGGTCAAAACTGTCTTTTGCCGTATGCACCGAAAGAAACCAGGTACTGTACTGCAATTTGAACTTACGGTGTGCTGTGTTGAAGCCGTCGCCTTTCCTGTGATCAACCAGTTACTGCTGTTAACTTAAAAACAATTTATTCTTAACCTTTCTTGGCTTGCGGGAAGTTGGGACGGCGTCAAGTGTGATCACTCCATGACGTTATCAGAGAGAAAATGAGGATTAGAAGACATTATTACAGAAGAAAGGTATCCAAACATTCTACAGACAGCTACCAGCCATTTTTACCATTTTTTATGAAGCTACTTGTGAATAGTTTTTTTATATGATTGTGTAATTGTATGCACTAGATGTAATAAATAAGTATATTAACCTGCAAAAAAGTAGAAGTAAGCTTTCGGCTGACAAAATCTGTTATATAATTTTTTGTGCTATTTTGCATACTGTACTGTTGTATTGGTATAGCACATTTAAATAAAATAAATATAAATACTTTATTCAATAAATTCCTTGTTGATAATGAGTAGAAACTAGCCAACAATAATATGCTTGTATTGGCGCACGTCTCAAGAAAGAAAGTTCCCGATACCGAGTCACGAAAAAAATTGCCGGGTCGCAAGAAACAGCTTCAAACTTCTCATTAATCATTTTATCTCGTTTTAATTTCATTTTTGCAATTATTTTGTAATCATTTCATATAAGACTTAAACTATAAGTAATTATTAAAGTACTACGGAACTCAGCCCGTGACCTTTTTTTTGTACCGTCACAGGGCTAGAACTGCTACCATGTTAAAAAATTTGGTTATCATACAAAGACTGAAAAAAATATTGCATAGATATATGTAGTTAACAATGAAATGATGTGAAATTAACTCAACATTGAAGCGACTGCGGTTCAATTTAATATTTCTCTATCCACTTCGACACCGCGGCCCCACTTAACATATTTATATCCACTGAGCCACTAAGGACCCACATGTAATCGCTCTATCCACTGAGCCACTAAGGCCCCATTTGGAATCTCTCTATTCACTGAGCCACTAAGGCCCCACTTGGAATCTCTCTATCCAATGAGCTACAATGAGCCCAATTTTATATATATATATCCACTTGGCCACTGCGGCCCCACTTGATATAGTTCTATCCACTGAGCCACTGCGGCCTCACTAGGAATCTCTCTATCCACTGAGCTACTAAGACCCCATTTGATATATATATCTATCCACTTAGCCACTACGGCCCCACTTGATATAGTTCTAACCACTAAGCCACTGTTGAATTTCAAGGGACTTAGAGGTATAAAAGACGGACAGACAGGCAGAGATCGTCTACTTATATAGGATATGAAAATTGTATTGACATACAAATAATATTCTATTTGTCTACACGTCTCAAAATAGGCAGTAAGTTTTTAGTGAATCACAATAGGGGCGACAGGAAAAAAAGTTTGGGAATCTCTGCCCTAGAGAACTGCACTAGTCTGGCAGTTAAACCTCAGTGCCTACTCCACTGATTCGCTAGTATAGTCCATTCACGGTTTCTTCGGCATTTTTGTATCAAACCTTTGAAAAATCTCCCCCAGTATGGCGTGTTTAGTTATTTCCTAAATACGCCCTGTATCACAAGTGTTTTATACTTGTGTTCATAAAAGTTACTTTTTTTTTCATGTTAAAATTGAAATGTTACTAATATCCTATTTATAAATTATAATGCTTCATTGATAAATGATTTGAATAAAAAACAGGGAGAAAATATGTACATTGGTAACGCCTAGTCACAAACAGTTCTTATACAAAATATCATTACAATTGAGTGCGCACGAATGCGGTGCGTTGTCCCTCTGGTGCAATTCTCCAGGATTAGTTAAGCTTAGTTTGCACGAGGCGGAGCAATATCCTGGAAGTAGAATATTAGCAGGGCTTCATAAAAGGCTGAAGTAACAGCGAATGTATTATAGATAAAAAGCTCGCTCATTAAATGAAGATTGAAAAAAATAATTATACTGTTTAAAATAACTTTTTTCAGGTTTAGAGTGTAGAATGAAACGAAATTGCTAACTTCTCGTAGATTACAAACGGACAACGAGCGAGGTGTTACAGTGGCAAACACTGGACTCGCCTCAGCGAGTATCCGAGGTTCGACTCCCGATCCGGACATCCTGTATTATGTTTGACATTTTTCCCCAGTGGTTTCCGAAATAACTCCCGGCGAACGCAGGGAGGGGTCCGTGGAATACATACTCGCCTTCCACATATGTGAACCGGGTTCTATTCCCTTCGGGGTCACTCCCGGATTTTCGCACGTGGGAATCGTGCCGGACGATGCCGTTGGTTGGCGGGTTTTCTCGGGGATTTCCCGTTTCCCCCCACTTGCATTCCTGCGCTTCTTCATACTCATCTCACTTCACCCTCATCGGCTCTCAAGACTTCGATGTTAAGAGACGCCCAAATCTCTTAACTACACTTCTGTATACTAAGCCCTACCAACTTTAAATCGTGCACGTTAAGGTGGCCACCATGTCGATGGAATTTTGCACGTCTGTAGCCTAAAAGCGAGGAGCGTTAGAGGCGACCAAGCCATGCCCATCAAATCTCCCATCACCTCTACGCTCAAAGCACTGAACTGGCGTGCAGTCTTGCCGTCGATAACGAGTCTCTATGAGACTACTACCATTTTATGACGTAATAATAAAAATAAAGGTTTGATGCACGTTGTTATTCCTTTTTTTAATGTTTTGTACCCGAATTATCATACCTAAAAACGAACGCGCAAACACCCGTTTGAGTCATTTTCACTATCACAAAAACATACTTTAGAAAGAAATGGAGGAACTGAAAAAACGTGTACAGACACATAACGTATCTTAAATGCTATTCCTTGGGACCTGCAAAATTCGCCTTATTTTCTGGCCGCGCGCTAAAAATTCACCTTCCTATATATACTTGAAACGCTGCCATTTGTATATGGGCTCCTGCAACAACTAAGACACATTTTAATTTTCGACTTGGTTGGACGTGATTGGGCCAGCCTCTCGTTAGTGGTTTCCTATTGGTCCAAAGCCGTCCTGGGCGTTTCCGAAAAAACTGCAGTCCAATGACAAAGGGAATACAAAAAAAACCACAAGTATTTTAAGTCTAGTCTCTCTTTAAATGATAAAGCGAATTTTGCACGTCTCTAGCTATTCCTAAGCAGACCTCACTCAGACACGTTTGGTGGTTTTTTAATAAAACGTTTTCTGCTGGAGCTCTGCACAACGTTAGGCGGCCTACCCAGGCGGCCTGCCACCTTAATTTTTTTTGTGTGCTACTTTCATACTTCCCTGGCGCAGTTTATAAATCCTGCCTTGCTGGCTACGCATGGTTGCGCCGACGGCTACGAGCAAACAGTCTCCTCCCCCCGTCCAACCCCTTCCCCCCAACCTCCTTCTTGCAAGCCACGATGGCAGGCGAGATGATAGATGCCATGGAAGTCGAAGACGAACGCGCAGCTCACTTCATCTAGCGCGGGGAGCCCGTGTTCGACAAATCTGATACATCGTACGAGGCTGCGGGTTCTTCGTGCACACACACACACACACACACACACACACACACACACAAACAGAAACTTACACACACACACGATAGAGCAAACAGGAAGAAAGCTTGTCCGAAAGATTAAACCTCCGCAACCGAGCCGTGTCTACAAGCCTTCCTAAGAGTTCGCTTCCTTAATCATTATAATAAATATGTTCCCCCGCTGGTCAACTATCCTTTCTGTAACAGTTCAATTAGGAAACCATTGTTAAAGGCTGTTCACGATAAAAAGAACACTTTAAAAATGAACCTTGGAAAAAAAAAAGTCGCTGCCCCTGCATGCATATATTTTAATGGGCGCACTGAGTGACATTCGCCCAGTAAAGTTGGTAACGATTGAAGTCGAATAAAAAGTGTTAGGTAACCATTTGTGATAACTTAAAATTATTTCTTTCACTTTCTGTTCTTTAGTTGTAAAGTACTTACTTTCTTAGTAATTTTAAACTTTCTTTTGACCGACACATGAATAAAGTGATGAGGCCTACGGCAATGTTAATTCTACATAAGGCGGAAGAATACACAACGCGCATACAAGTAGATCTTAAGCAGGGCTTTCAAAAGTGCTAATATTACCGTGAACAGCGCATAGTTCACCGTAAAGCCTGGGCTTCGACCCTTTTGCAGAAATGCTTTGATTTCGTGTCGTAATTTCAGTTTCAGGGTATTATTGGAAATGTTTTATACAGAAAAATTTCTATTTACTAGTTGTTTAACACTTTTATAACTGATTTGCACTCTGCGCCATTTCCTGTGCTTGCAAAAAAGCTGTAACGTATACATAAAATGTAAATATATTCTCGACATTTACAACAATTGAAACTCAGCACAAAAATACTAAACAAATCGTTAAATGATAATTTTATATACCCTACATTGCCAGTAATTACTATGATTTAGAAATTATGATGCGAAACTGAAGGATTTCTGCAAAAGGTGAGAGGCTGGGCCTTAAACTGACACTTTTGAGAGCCCTTAATCCAGAATGGGAAACAAATAGGACGCAAACTAAGTCGATAGGTAACGAATGCGACTAGAAAATGTTATTCTCGAGTGTTATGTCATGAATACTTTCCTCTTCATACTTCGTTATTGGCGGTAGTAAGTGTTTCAGCAGGTTATTACCGGATTTCAGTTGTTTAATACCATTCAATTTACTTTCGAAACAACAGTCCAGTATTTTGTCGGCTTTACCTAATTATTTCAGTTGTTCTCTTAGAGCAGTTGCACATAACTCACTCAGGATAACTTGAAGCTCATCACGAAGTGTCTCAAACAATCTAATAAGAAATATAAACATATATACTTTAAATAAAATTATTTATATTTACCTAGTAAGTTAAATGATATGTAAAGCTATTTTGTGTTATGTCTTGGGATTGTGATTAGACAGTGAGAAGACGTAAGGGGAACACTCGCACAGATTCTGTATGTTTTAATACGGTCATATTGAAGTTGCTTAGGATTCCTTTGTTAATACGGTCATATTGAAGTTGCTTAGGATTCCTTTGTTAATTGAATAAGCTGGTAATTATCAGTGGGTGAGTAAATAGTAGCAAACATTTTACTGTACACATTGCGACTCCTTGATTACGTTCCACTGTTGACAGTTGGGAGATCGCAGTTTCGAATCCCACCCCGGGTATGTATACTTAATTATCAAATATGATGTGTTACAGAAACGGCCATCCAATGTGTGGCAAATCAAGTCTTGATAACGGAAAGTATGAATTTGAAACGCTGTCACGTATTTTCGGCTTGTTAATGTTTACTATTCACAAATCGTAAACGAGTCAATATTATGGGTTTATCAGCTTTATGTGTACAGTAGGTTCTGAATAAACGAAAAAATCATTATAAGAGCCGTTTTACCGTCATTTTATGGAAGGGATAAGTTTCTGTCAGGTATTTGCAGTTCTTACAATCAGAGTGACTTTATTTGTTCAGAGAAATTTAAAAAAAAAAAAAAAAGGACGGAAATGTTTATCAGCTAAGTAATAACAAATATTATTTTAATAATATGCCTTTAAAAGGGGATATTTTTGATAGTATTTCGAAAATGATCTATTGTTGTAATATCTATAAATATTGATTATTTAATTTTATTGAGATATTCATTGAAAATAAAATGTCTGTTTTATTTATAAAACATTTTCTTGGAATTCACCTTGCCAAATCTTCTTGTCAACGCAGATTTATTTATTTGTCAACAACAATCTTTTGTGGGCAATAAAAATGAACATTTTCGTGACCACTAAATTATCATCACTGCTTCAAAAATGTCGAAAGTAACATGAATAGACTATAACACGAATTTACTTTACTCATCTGCCTTTTATACTGTGCAAAGTTCTAACCTGCAAACCCCTTACCCCTTCAAGACGGAATCCAAAACAGTTTCACTAACTTGGCAGGTGGAAAGAATGAAATTAAGAATGCAAAGTACTTAATAACTCTAGCTGGAAAATAATATTTTACGTGTAGATACATCTACCGCGTAAACAGATTAGATTCAATAAACTTAAAGAGAACCCATGAATCTGAGTACAGAAAAATTAACCAACCGTTCCTCTCAAAAATACTTGGATTATAGTAAAAACACACTTTAGTTAGTGCATTTCACTAGACGAAACGACGATATGAAAATATAAAAATTAACCTTTGAATTATTAAAATAATGTTTTTTATAATCTAATTACCAATGAGACCTAAACGGAGAATGTAAAAATATTCGCGCTTGACATTACACGCATAGTAACAATACAAACGAAAAGACAAGTCAGTCCTGATTTAGTTCGCTTAGAACCACTTGGTATAGTCTTTTCAAAGCTGCTTCACACTTTCTGTATCAAACCTTTGAAAAATACACCCCATGTATGACGTGTTTGTTTGTTTCCTAAGGATGCCATGTACCAAAACCGTTTTACACTTGTGTTGGCACAAAACTACTATATTTTCAGTTCAATTTAAATTTTATTTACATTTTACATGTAAATTATAACATATTTCACTTACAATTAATACGAAGGAAAAAATTGTTCTTTTGCAAAATATTACTACACTGATTGCGTACGAATGAGATGCACTTTCCCTTTGGCGTGATTTTCTATAATTGATTAAGTTGTTGGTGTGAGGCGAAGGAATATCCTGGAAGTAGAACTTCAGCAGGGGCTTCAGGTAATTTATAAGGAAATTTATAAGTAACCGTGAGTGGACAATAACTAGGGATATGAACATTTCGCGAGTTCATTTCAGGACCAGATAGACGTCAAACACATGTACACTGGAGTTGACATTGCTATTGGATCTCAGTTTATTACACATGCCCTGGACGACTCTGAGCCAATAGCAGACTTGCAAGGAAACAAGTAGCGAGTGCCATACTGCCAGGTGTGAAGTAACACTGGCTACTCTCTGGGGGCCACCAGAAAAATGAACAAACATCTGAGGCTCGAGTGTGTGTGTGTGTGTATATATATATATGTGTGTATATATATATATATATATATATATATATATATATATATATATATATATATATATATATATATATATATATATATATATCTGTGTGTGTGTGTGTGTGTGTGTGTGTGTGTGTGGAGTCTAGGCTACAGGTCATTGAACACGCGAATTTTTTTCCTATCCCTAACAATAACAAAGCGCAGTCAGGTCGATGTCTGGACGACAGAGAATTTAAGCTTGTAGTTAAAATAAACTATCACGATAAGAGATGTTGAATTTCCGCCAGTGATTTGGTTTACAGTTTAATCAGCTGAGGAAGAGAGAGTGAGAGAGAGCGAGTGTGTCGTTCAAAAAGGATGGAAGAAACCTGCGCCTGCCAGACAGCGTCCCATTACAATTTTCAATCAAATATTGGCCAAACTTCAATTGAACGAAAATAAGATAGTTTTATGTTAACGAAGGTATAAAACGCTTGTGATACACGACATATTTAGAAAATAATTAAACACAGCATACACGGAATGATTTTTCAAAGGTTTTATTCAAAAAGTGTGAGGAAACCACGAATAGACTATAACTGGGCCAATGAGGATTCTGTTACCCTAAAGTAGAACGTTTGTGATTGGTCTGCACAGAACTTAGCCGAGTCGAAACCTTGGTGATCCATTCATAAAAGGATAAACCAGATATATTGCTGTCGAAGATAATGTTGGGTAAAAAAATTTCGCCATTTTCATCATCCCTAAGTATGTGTAAATAATGAGTTTGTATTAACCAATATATATATATATAATATATATATATATATATATATATATATATATATACACCGATAACGACTTAAATTATAATTGAGATAGATATTAAATATTGCGCTCACTGAGTGTAACAAGAGTATAGCCTATTCACGGTAAAGCGAGCACTTTTTAAGGCTCACCCAACAGCCATTAACGACTAATAAACATATTTTAGTGCAGCCTCACACGTTAACTTTCGAGAGTGATGAAATGTTTATACTCTGTTTATTATGCACATAGTAATGTTTATATTAAAAAGTGGCAGAAAGATAGAATTTGGCTGAAAGGAAAAATTCAGCAGGGCCTTAAATAGTGCTCACTTTACCGTGAATAGCCTATAATTGTGGATATGGATAGTTATGTTGTAAATAATGGCTGTGTGAATAAGTTAAAATTCCAATTTAGTTCTCATATTTTTATCAATACATCCATGCTTCACGAACTCGGGTACGTCACTCTATAGTATTGTAAGAATACTGTGTATATAGCTCATTTCAGTTGTTATAAGGTAATATATTTATTTTTTAAAATCATTATTACTGTTGATGTCCGGCAACGTTGTTTCAAGAGCCTGGCAAATATTTACACAGGAATGAAACTACATTCATGAGAATTTAGTTTTCAGTGGCAGAGAAATTTGACTTCTTAGCGTAGGCCAAGTTACGCTCGGGCATGGTGTATTATTAGTGTACGACAGGCAGCTGTGAATTCTAGTGTACACTTTCAACTCGCGAATTTTCTAGGCACTACTCATATGTCCACCTAAATAGTTTTAATAGAATAATAATCGCATAGGTTTTATTAAAATTTTATTAAACTATACGCGATAAAACTGTTTTTGGGTAAAGTATTTCGTTTACAATATAATTTAATTCTCTTTTTTGTTCCAGGTGGGACGTGAAGTTGAAAAGTCATGGATTGTAAATGGTTTTCCGATGATGAAGTATATTAGCATTTCATTTTCACTAAGGCATTCTGAAAGACGGGGTTAGTGGCACCATATTGTAAGTATACTGGATTACAATCCAGTACACTTACAATATGGTGCCACTAACACCGCCTTTCAGAATGCCGTCTCAGTGAAAACGAAATAATATTATACTGTATAATATATAATATCACAACAGTATATATATAGTATATATTATAGTATATGTAATAGTATATTAATAGTATATATAATATTATATATAACAGTATAATATACATACTATATAATTGTATACTGGATTGTAATCCAGTATACATACAATGTGATGTCACTTAACCACGGCTTTCAGAATGCCCCAGTGAAAAGTAAATAATATACTCTTTTTTTTTTCTCGATAAACCATTTACACAATCCATGACTTTTCTACGTGACATCATACCTGGAACAAAAAAAAAAAAATTAAAATAAATTGTATACGAAATACATTACTCAAAACAGTACACAAGGGTTTGGTTGGAAATATTTCCATTGGCGGCCGCGATATTACTTTCTACAGCGCACCGAATCCCCAGCGCGTTCGTTCTGTACGTAGCTACAACGCAGATTTCTTTTTTTTAATTCAGCGCGACGCCTCACAGAAAAAGACGAGACAGAAAGGGCGGGGAAAAAGCACCGACGCTCGATAAAAGCGGTCATGTAGTGCCCCTACGGCAAGTCGTCCCGCGGTTTCTGCGGCAAACAGGAAGCCTGTGTTCCCGCCTAATGATGTGGAGTTTCCGGCCAGAGAACAGAGTTCACCAGGAGACACAGTAGCAAAAAAAAAAAAAAAAAAAAATTAGCTCACTTCGTGTGACAAGGGACCCACTGTGGCTGAGCGGTTAGGCTGCTCGCGTCCCACCAAGGCGAACAGGGTCCGATCCCCTGTCGGTTCACTATCGTGCCTGACGATGCGGCTGGTCGGAGGGTTTTCTCGGGGATCTCCCGTTTCCCTCGCCTCTTCATTCCGGCTGTTCTCCATACCTCACTTCACCCACATCGGCTCTCCAATTTACTGCGCAAATAAAAGGGTTAAATACCAGTGGTCCTAGTGAAATGATGTACTGAAAATATTCATAAAAAATGGAAATAACTGACATTGCTGTAAAATACTTACATGAAAAATACAGAAAATTTTTGGTGTAAAGTTTGTTGGTTCCATCTAACTTGTGCCTGTTTTATGTTATTCTGAATTGTTGAAATATAGTACATCCAAGACTTTTACAAAATGTATTATTAAAAAAGTACCGAAATATATTTACTAGAGTGAATTCGATGCTCTCTGTTGTCCATATTGCACATCGTTTTGAACGATCCGAGGAGTTGTTTTGATGAAAGTGATGGAACCGAAATAGATAGAAAAGGAGTTTGACGAAACGAGCCAGGATTATGACTGTAAAAGAGAAGGAATATTAGAGCACGGCAAGAAAGATTGACAAAAAAAAAAGTGACGGGTGACATTATGCTCAGCCAGCTGAATAAAGAACTTGATGATAAAGAAAACATTAAAACTAGTCAGCGTGACTAGAATTATTGTACTTAGCTCTGAAATGGAAAGAATATTCAAAATGAGTATATCTGCATTGGTTTTAGCAATTTAGTGCATTTATTAATTTGTATACGTGCATAGGCAAAAGGCACCCTAAAGTAATTCTAATAATTTTATTTTACTCATAATAACTAGGTCTAGTGATTTTTCGCGAAAAAAAAATATGAGTACACGGTAGATTTCAATAGTATAAGCACCTAACAGCAGTTTGTCTGTTGCCATTGGTTGCTGTCTGCTTGAGAAGGCGTTTTCATATTTGACCGGGCCACTCAGAATTCGGCAACATCGGCAAGGCGCCGGCATGATTCGTATGCAGAAAATTAACATGTGTCATAAAGTAATTCAGTCAATTAAGATACGTAAACGACCTTGCAGTGTTTTTAAATATAACTTGCCTTGAAATATTTTCGCTAAATTTCACTACCCCTACCAATCAATATACGTGACCTATCCTACAGTCTTTCGAAATATAACGTGTGTTTAAATCTTTTTGCGCAATTTCACTACCCCTAATAATAACCCACATGCGGGAGGAAATGAGTCTTGGAGCAAACCAAAAGAGCGTTTACTATTGAACATAAACAAATAACTGAAATAACGAGGACTTTTTCTCTCTCCTTATTTTCTGTCTTTCTCTGGAAAATGATAATCGAATCTATCCAACTGCAATTTACTTCGGTCATGCTAATATTTCTGTAGCCCTGCGATCGTAACAGAGCCGTGTGAAACCAATTGAAAAACTGATATTTGTTGGGTGAGTGCTTTAACAAAACCGAATACGATCTTATTTCCCATTATAAGTAATATATAATCATAATAATATTAGTCTGTATTATAATAGTATAATAGTACATAATACATCTAGACAGTTTGTTAGAAAACATTAAAACACATCCTGGCTGCTTACTCTATAGATAATTGCATACGGTGCGAAAATAATATATCTTACTCGGCTGTCAAAAAAAAAAACAATAAAACCTATGCAAACGCCACGTTGAAGAAACTAACAAACATGAAAATAATAAGAAGTAATGATTTTAAAATAAATACTCCGATGACTCTGTCATTTATAATTATGGGTGGGACCGGACTCACAGGCTTTTCACGACAAAATAAACCACTTTTGCAAGCCATGCACCATGCTTAAGATCTACTTGAACGTACAAAGTGCATCTTCCCCTTATGTAAAATCAACACTGCAATGGGCACGTCATCCGTTCGTCGATCAAGTAACACTGTGAAATTATTACAACAATAACATATATTACAAATTCGCTCATTTATTCATCTTGTGTGCAGCAAGACGCACGCTAGCCTGATTGCGAGAGCACAAACATACTACGAAGAAGTCGAACGAAACCTTGAGACCTTAAAAACACACCCCTCCAGGCGGGCCGATTGTTACTAAACAGAGGCCAATATTACGGCTGAAAACACGACGAACGAGGTTTTTTGTCGTGGAGACACTGTACCAGGAAGACGTCTAGGGACGGCGGCGTGCTGTCCGCCGACATACGTCTAGTCATCAGCCTACGGCATCATGGACAAGGTTAAGTCAGCCCTTAGATGCTATTCAGAGTGGTTTTAATGTAAATAAATAATTAAATAATAAATAATAATAATCAGTAACCCGATGTAACCAAGTAAACATAATAAATGCTCCTCCGAGTTAAACACTGACTAAAGGTTTGTAAACGATATGTAATTTATATTGAATTCAATACAGGGACGTTAAGGAGATAATTAGTGTTCACCTTTGAGTTACGCATAACCCCAAACTTGTACGTTTAATATAAAACTATAGAATTCTACGCCCATTCTTAACGAACGTAACAATTTGTATGCATGAAAATAAAACAGAAAGCAAAATAAAGCATTCCAGTTTTCACAAATATTTGTGTAACACTTTAAATGCATTGTTAAGACATGGAACTGTTTTATTCTCATCGTTACTAACTTACTGGATGCATACCACTCAGTGTGCACGTTAGAATATATCAATAACATATAGCAGAAGCTTATTCAAAAGTATTACAGTTCGATAGTGTGCATTAATTGTGACAAATGCAGTGAGATTCTTTTGTACGGAGAAAATAAGTAAACTGTCTTCAAAAGAAAGCCCTTTAGTCGCAAACAAATACATCGTTTGAGGTGATGCAACTAGCAAAACTTGTTTCGTTTGAGGTGATGCAACTAGCAAAACTTGTTTCGTTTGAGGTGATGCGACTAGCAAAACTTGTTTCGTTTGAGGTGATGCAACTAGCAAAAACTTGTTTCGTTTGAGGTGATGCAACTAGCAAAACTTGTTTCGTTTGAGGTGATGCAACTAGCAAAACTTGTTTCGTTTGAGGTGATGCAACTAGCAAAACTTGTTTCGTTTGAGGTGATGCGACTAGCAACACTTGTTTCGTTTGAGGTGATGCAACTAGCAAAACTTGTTTCGTTTGAGGTGATGCAACTAGCAAAACTTGTTTCGTTTGAGGTGATGCAACTAGCAAAACTTGTTTCGTTTGAGGTGATGCAACTAGCAAAACTTGTTTCGTTTGAGGTGATGCAACTAGCAAAACTTGTTTCGTTTGAGGTGATGCAACTAGCAAAACTTGTTTCGTTTGAGGTGATGCAACTAGCAAAACTTGTTTCGTTTGAGGTGATGCAACTAGCAAAACTTGTTTCGTTTGAGGTGATGCAACTAGCAAAACTTGTTTCGTTTGAGGTGATGCAACTAGCAAAACTTGTTTCGTTTGAGGTGATGCGACTAGCAAAACTTGTTTCGTTTGAGGTGATGCAACTAGCAAAACTTCTTTCGTTTGAGGTGATGCAACTAGCAAAACTTGTTTCGTTTGTAGAGACCTGCAAAATTCGCGTTATTTTTTTTTGTGAGAAGTTATACTTTAAGCACGTGTAAGTTTTCGCTAACGATGCCATTGGACCATACTTCACTTGACACGCCCCGAAAAACTCTGCGCCAATTAACAGACACCTGAAAAATTCTCGAGTTCGATAACCTGCAGACTATACTCTACAGTATTATGTACAGTACAAATATGCCGCTATCAACTTCACATTGGTTGTCTGCTGTCACAGTGGAAGGCGACAATTGGCCCAGCGTTCTCCAGGAGGCGTCAAACACCACGTGGACCAATGGGAAAAGTTATATAAACGCACGTGTTTTGAATTCTACCTTGTCCCAAAATGAATCCGCGAATTCTTCAGGTCCATACCAATCAATATAAACGTCGTAACAGCGTGCTCGAATCATGTACAGTCTTGTCAAAAGGAGACTGACTTCACATCTACACCAGCAGCCAATGAACTAACGACACCAGCTCCAGTATTTATAGGGCATGTGAATTTTAGCGTGATGCCAAATAATAGCTAATTTTGCATGTCTCTACGAATAAGATATATTTTTTTTAGGTGTCTACGTATGTTGTATACCTTTACATGTTATAAAGATGGCAAGCCTTTCACAAATACATCGTTGGTCCTAATCGTAATCAAAACATTTTTATTGCTGTTATCGTCCCTCACATCTAAACGTCCGTTCGTCTGGTAAAACTTGTTCGTGAATTATTCGCAATGGCATCCTTGGTACCATTCATTTTCTGAGAAGGCCAGCTGTACGATGAACTAGGCTCTCCATTTACGAAACCAGCTTGGCAGCCATAAATATAATTCAATAACGGATCAAACTGGGGAAAAAAATATGGGTTTATCGAAGAACATACAAACACCGTTGTTTGGTTTTTACAGTGCGTGGGCTTTTTACTCATGCGAGTGACAGTTCCGGGAATATATTCCTATACGCTCCGAGAATTGCGTTGCGTGAATAACGCAGTTAACTATTACAAAAAAAAAAAAATTACTGTCAAGTTGAAATTTATGAAGTGCGTACATTAACTCCCAGGTCTCCGAAGCTAAAAAAAAAAATTTATACGCTAAGGTTTTATAAACTTTCTCCTTAATGTATCTAGTTGCCATGAGACAAAAAAAAAGGAAAGCAACTTATCATTACGTATAAATATGGACACATGATTTTAGCGAAAAAAAATTTCACGACCAGTTATATTTCATAACACTTTATATCAGATCCGCTTTAGTGATTAGATGATCTAGGTGATACGTGTCACACATAGGTGTATGCCCGCGAGCCACAGACGGCGTAACCTATTTCTGATTGGCCAGTCAAGTAAGAAAATGTTTTCTCACAGAGACACGCCGCCAATAAGCATAAAAAAAAACTGCTGGCACTCCCGTAGGGTATTGAAATCAAGCATGTGAGGAGATCTTTTCGCGAAATTCGGGTGTCCCTACCTATAAACCAGGCTGTATTCAATAGAAATCTAGCCCGTTTTGAAGTTCTACAACACAAACGCTAACTACACTCTAAATTCGAACCAGTGGGAAAACATTGATTCGTAGTGGAATTCATCTTCTCGAATCAGTGAAAATGGCTCCACTTAGAATAAGTGGAAAAACCACTTATTGTTTCAGTGAAAAAATTTCACTGATTGAATTAGTGACGCGAAACAATTTCACTGATAGAATAAGTGACCGCTAACTGCAGCAGCGAATACAATATTGTTTTTATTTATTTTAGCCAAATATTTACGAGAAATAAACATATTTATGAAAGTTTACTATTTATATTGCTCAACTTATCGTAACTTTAAAAAAGTATAAGATTTTCCATAGATGGACGGGATTGAACTTATACATCCTCTCCAAGTAATTTGAGCTACCAAGTCAAGCTGATAACGAAGAGGAAAATACATGTATTATCTTTCATCATTCGCTAACCTTATTGCCAACCTAAACGTACTAGTATTAAAAACTCCCGTGACGATCCCATCGTCACATTGTCCTGAAATGAACTCGCGAAATTTTCACATCCTTTATTATAAGGTATTTTCCAAGAGTCACCCGCAGCAGCCAATAAGCGAATGAATACGCCCACATTAAAGGGGTCGTTACCCGACCTTATATCCTTGTATATTACCTGTTACGTGGTATTATTAATGGCAGATTGTTGGAAATTAATTCTTAGACTTGTTTCAGGCATTAAAGTGCGAAGGTACAAGAAACCAATTTCAGCGATTGCCATTTTAAACCACGCGGTTTTAATTAAACGCCAGGACACAGAATAGATAAGGACACAGACACGAAATGACGTGGCAGTTTCTTTAATGAGGGAGAAGCCATATTTTCTGTTTGGCTGATCAAGGCTCCGGGAACAGTCCTTGTGTCTGATTGACTGTAACTACACTTACACTATAAGACACCTACAAAAACGTTTCACTGGCACCAACACAACACCGACACAGACATCAAACACGAGGCGGACACCTCACAAAACGATGAAACAACCCACGGCCCCTCTGTCTCCGGAGAGGATGGCGGGGAGAGGGTTCAAGGGTGGAGGCAGAGAAATTTATACTTTTAAAATTTATAAATCATAACGAAACATTTTCTTTTAATATTTAACAGAATAATTTTAAAGCCTCTGTTTTAAATTTTAACTTCTTTTTAAATGTTATAACGCTACAAATGTTATGTTTTAACTATTTTCTAAATTAATTTTAAATTCAAGTAACAGAGACCAGTTATGGTCTTCGGCTGGGTACTGGTCTCGTTTTAATATGTTCTGTAACTACGTACTGCGAAGTACTTCCTGTCGACTTGACTGCCGGCTTGCAAATGGGTTACCAAAAGCTTATCGGCGAAGGGCGTTCCGCAATTTCGCTGTGGTGTGGAACCATTTCCCTGGCTTGTGCGGCAGGAGCTCGCGGAATTAGCTTTCGTTTCACCTCTGTCTGCGGTCGGGACACGAACACGCTTCCCACGGCACGCCGCCAGCAGTAGAGACAGGTGGTTTTCGCGAAAATATTTCCAGACCAGTTCTACCCCCAAAAACCATTCAGTTCATATGCACTTTCGTGGTTGGATGATTTTAAATGTCACGTGCCTCGAGTGTCTGTCCACGAATCATGGCCGTTCAGTATCCGAGTACTTTATTACGATTGCCCCCGTCGAATAAGAACATGTCTTCCCACGTAGACACGCGGCCAATAACCTAAGGAAGTTGTGGTTGTGGACGTAAAATATTTAAGTCTAGCATGACCATAAATGTTTTTGTGAAAAAACACCTGTCTCTAATTGTAAATTCTTCGTTCACTGGTTGTGTTGAAGTACGCAATGTTCCACGTGATAATAGTCTGGCTCCAAACGTATGCGAATAAAGGGAACATTGAAATTCTCTAAATTTGGGATACACCCGTAATAATTGTCTGGGTTTTTCAGGTCAGTTTTACCCACTCAAATACACATACTTGTATACTCGTTGTATATTCCTCCGCCTTATGTGCAATCAGCATTGCGATGGGCCTCATCACTTTATTCATGCGCCGGTAAAAATTAAAGTAAGTAAATACTTTACAAATGTGCTCATTATTTACACTTCGATACACATTAAAATTACAAAAAAAAAGTGAAAGAATTAATTTTTAGTTATCACAAATGCATTCTAAGAAATTATTCCGAAATTTACCATATCAGTGTATACACTTAGTGTGAAAGAGGAAATTGTAATTTTTCCGCTATACTTTCATTGCAGCGTTCCTACATTTGCCGTACTTGGTACAGTAGAGACGCTTAATATGCCTGCATATGCATCTTGATGTGTGTTATAATGTCCATAAGGTGTATAGGTAGGGATGGGAAAAAATCGCAAGTTCAACGATCTGTAGGCTAGACTCCTCAGCCATGTGTATACTCGAGCCTCAGATGTTTGTTCATTGGCTGCTGCCCCATAAAGTAGCCAGTGTTACTTCTCACCTGGCAGTATGGCACTCGCTACTTGTTTCCTTGCAAGTCTGCTATTGGCTCAGAGTCGTCCAGGACGTGTCTAACAAACTGAGATCCAATAGCAATGTCAACGTAAGTGTACATGTGTTTGACGTCTATCTTGTCCTGAAATGAACTCGCGAAATGTTCCTATCCCTATGTATAGGTTAAAAACTTCCTTTACTGTTTAGGAAGTTTACCAGAAAAATTTTTACAGAGTAGTTAGATAACACTTTTTATTCGATGTTAAGGTATGGAACTACTTTCCAACCTTCGTTTCCAACATTACTGGGCGAATGCCAGTCAGTGCGCCCATTAAAATACTTGCATGCAGCGGCAGTGACTTTTTTCTAAGGTTCATTTCTAAAGCGCTCACTTGATCGTGAACAGCCTTTTACAGACGTGATCATTTTCACCTTCTTCGATAGCCCATATTTGTGCATGCTCCGTTCAGGTTTCTATAGTGCATGACTACAAAATACTTTCAAGCGAGACTGCTTAAATGCCAGATTACCGCGAGCAAAATCTTAAAACGCTGTCTTTAAATCGTTAAATGAGGCGTGAACTAGCTACGTGCGAATTAAACCTAAGGTATCTTCCTTTATACGTGACTCGAGTCTCCAACGGAGGTAGGCGCGAAAATCTGCCAACTATCGTAAGCTAACTGTTGCGCCGATGTTCGCTGGGGCAGAACGAAACACCGGACCGTTTAATGGCTCGTAACGTTTAAGAGCAACTGACGCTAGTCACTCTGTGCTTTAAGTTGAATTACCTTTCACGATGTTCCTGTCTCGTGTTCAAGAGCTCAAATTCCCTATACAAAGTACGTCTCGTTACGTATTTTCACCTGCCCGTTATTAAATTCATCTGTGGACCTTTTTTCCTTCCTTTGGCGAACAGTTTGGAACAGCTCTGTAGTGAAGCGTGAGGGAACCGCTCTTAACATCGAGGCGTTGAGAGCCGACGAGGGTGATTGATGTGAGTGTGGAGCAGCGCCGGAATGCAAGGGCGGTGGAAACTGGAGATTCCCGAGAAAACTCGCCCGACCAACGACATCGTCAGGCACGATTCCCACATGCGAAAATCCGGAGTGACCCGGCCGGGGATTGAATCCGGATCGCCTCGGTGGGAGGCGTGCAGGCTAACCGCTCTGCCACCGTGGACCCCACGGCTCTGGAAGAACACGATGCATGTTGCCTCGTCTAGGACGAAAAATGCGCAGCAGTTTCGGCTCCCGAGGTCAAGTGAGCCTTCGAAGCCAGCAGCGAGTCGACCAGTATGGTGGCCGCCTCGGCTTCGACAATCCGACTACCTAAAGCGCCCGTGTTTCCAGCCCAGTCAGACGAAAGACTGACGTGCCTCACTACTATTGGTTACGCCTTGGTGACGTCAGCGGTGCTGCCAAGAGTTGCAGGTTGAAGAGAGAAAATGCTCACGACAGAAAATAAAAGACTGTCACCGTGTAGTTCTGAGAGCTCTATATTTCAAAATACATATTTCTTATTGGTTAATGTAATTTAAATGTACCGAATTAAGTGCTGAATACCCATTGCCAAATCAATTAATTGTGAAGTAGAGGCGAGGCATGAGGAAAGGTTTTTAAAATAAATAGGCATGCATTCTTGGAGATGTTGTGCTTGGTTCTCAGACTGTGGAGGTGTTTATCATTGAGATAGGTATTTTAATATTTAGGGTCTTTTAAATATAGTTATTAATGTAGAAGAAAGGTAGGCTTTCGCCAAAATGTTTTTAAATTGAAGTTTTGTAAAAAGGAAAGATAACATACGGCATGTAAATTTAGAAGATGATACTTAGAAAATATGCCAAATTAATATAATGCTGTGAGAATGTACAGACCATTATGAATATTTTTGTATAATTTCTGATAGCTTTTTAGCTAAATACTTTATCCATATGTCGTTTTCTTCGTAAAAGATTATGACATATTGTATTAAGCATTTGGTACAAAAGTAGTTGTATACAAAGATTCAAGAAAGTGATTTCAAGTATTATAATTATGAATTTTTTAATTTTACATAAAATGATTCCGACCAAGAATCTAAACCGTGTCACCTCGAATATATAGTCCGCGGTGGTTTAGTGGTTAGACTATTCGCCCCCCACCTAGGCGAATCGAGTTCGATTCCCAGCGGGGTCGCTCCCGGATTTTCGCAAGTGGGAATCGTACCGTTCGATGACGCTGGTTGGCGGGTTTTCTCGGAGATCTCCGGTTTCCCCCACCTTGCCATTCCGGCACTGCTCCATACTCACCTCTCTACATCCACATCGGCTCTCAAGACCTCGACGTTAAGAGCCGCCCAAGTCTCTTCACTCACTCACTCAACGGCATCGAAACTTCGCCTTTAGAAAGCATCAACGAAATGGTTTTTCTAATTACTAACAAATTTTTTCTTTATGTGTGTATGATTCGCGTTATTAGTTGGCGTCAAGCTAAATTTCACAGTACTATATATACTGAAGCCGGCGTCGTTTCTCCAGTGGCTACTGTATAACTGTGAAGACACTCCCTTTCTGACTGGCCTGCACGAGTTTGGACTAGACACCTGTGAAGAGATTATTTATTGGGGCAGAGTTACCCAGGGCGTGACAAATAAGGTATGTCTAGGGACACCCGAATTTCGCGAAAAGATTTCACGACCCTACTTCACAACACTTTAGCTTAGATCCCCTTTCTTGATTGAATGAGTGAGGTGTTGAGCGTCTTAGGCGAATGCTCGCGAATCACAGCCGTACAGTATCGGAGTAGCTTAGTTCTCGTTGGCTCGCCAAGTAAGAGAATGTCTTCTGACGAAGACTCGCGGCCGATAAGAAAAGGAAAACCGCTGGCACGCGCGTAGGTGATTGAAATATAGCATGTGCGGAAATATTTTTGCGAAATTCAGGTGTCCTTACGTATGGCCCAACGACAAATTTATGGCAAAGGTATACGAGTTTGAAGTTTAACGCGTCCCCGAATAATAACGCGAATTTTGCAGGTCTCTAGGTGTGCAAAGTCGGTAAGGGGTAAGGCGTAGTCCGGACGAACCTGATAACCTACTTCACTTCTTGCCCCAGTGCGCTGAGATACGTAGCGCGCAGCAAGATCTGTGTCCGCTTCAGATGGACGTAGCTAATATTCACATCCAGGACGTAGGATCACACGGCCAGATACACGACGGGGCAAGCCGACGAGCTAGAACCTCACGTCCATTAGGGCAAAGTAACAACGCAAAGAGGTTGGGAGTACGAAAAAAAAAAAAAGGGGGGGGGGGGGAGTTCTCCCAACGTGAAGTACGGTGGCGTGCTTGCCACACTCTCGTAACGACAATCCCTCCCCCCTCCCCCCCCCCGGTTACTGGAGCGTGTAATTTCCTCCGGCGAGCTTTCTCGTTCACGGCCAGCCTTAAATCACCGCGCCGGTTTTATCCCTCCCCCCTCCCTCCTCCAGACTTCTACCAACAATCCTTCCACAGGCTCCACGCATACGCGCCAGGCTCCGAACACGAGCTGCGGACCGCGGTGGCCGCGTGGGTAGAGCACGGGCGTGCCCACAACGGCGGAGCGGGGGACGATCCTCGGCGAGGACCACGCAAGGAGAATTTTGCTTTTGGAAAAAAGGTGCGAACGTGGCCGCTGGCCAGTCGGGTTTTGTCCGAGTGCTCCAGTTTTTTCCCCCTCTTCTTAAGTTCCGTCGCCACTCCAGACAAGGGTCTAACCCGACGTCACCCTTCCGGAACTCGAAGGGGGTAAAAAAACCGTTAAGTTCATTAATTGGGTGATAGTGTGGTTATAATTAGAGACAGGTGTATTTCGCGAAAATATTGATGGCAATGATAGACTTGCAATATCATGCGTCCACAACCACAATTTCCTTTGGTTATTGGCCACGTTTCTTGCCCGACTGGACTAATCAGAATAAAGTACTCCGACACTGAACGTCCATGATTCGCGGACACACTTGAAGCACGTGACATTAAAAATAATTCGACCGCGTGTTTTGGAGTACAGCTGTTCTTGAAATATTTCCGCGAAAATCGCCTGTCTCTAGTTATAATCCATTCACAGTTAGTTCGCACTTTTCTCAAGCCCTGCTGAAGTAATACTTTCAGGATATTTCTCCGCCTCGTGCCAATGAAGCTTAACTAAGACTAGAAAATAAAACCAAAGGGCAACGCACCGAATTAGTGCGCACTCAATTATAGTAATATTTTGCGTGAGAACTATTTCTTACTAGGCGCTACCAACGCACATATTTTCTCACTATTTTTATTCACATTTATTATAAATGAAATATTACGATTTATAAATAAACTGTAGATAAAACTTCCAGTTAACGAAAAATAAGATACTTATATGTTAACAGACGCATTCAACGCTTGTGATATATATATATGATATTTATGAAATAACTAAACACGTTATACACGGGGTGATTTTTTCAAAGGTTTGATTCAAAATTCGTGAAGAAACCGCAAATATATTATAGAAGCGTTTTCTTTCTCTCGGTTGCTTGTAATAGGGTCATATAAAGCGTGTCAGAGAAACTGCAATTCAATCAAAAAAGGAACTCCAGATTATACTTGCTTGAAATATAAAGGCCTACTCAATTCACTGTTACTTCCAACTTTTCTGAAGCCTGCTAAAGTTTTACTTCCAGGACATTCATCAACCTCGTACAAAAAAAAAAAATAATCTTAGAAAATTTCATATTTTGCATAGCAACTTTTTCGTACTACGCATTACCAGAATACATATTTTCTCTCTGTATTTATTAAAATTAGTTATAAATGAAATATAATTTATAGGTAAAATTGTAAGTAATAGTTTCGATTAACGAAAAGTAAGGTAGGCCCATACTTTTATGGCAACACAAGTATAAAACGCTTGTAATATGTGGCATATTTAGAAAAACCATCAAACGCAACTCACACGAGGCATATTTTAAAGGTTTGATTAAAAAAGTGTAGAGAAGCAGTGAATAGACAATAAATAGGGCCACGTGTTTTTCGCGAGAAGATTCCGGGACAAGTTGTACTTCAAAACACGGTATTTCAGAACCTACGTTGCGGTTGGATGATTTCAACTCGCACGAGTTTTTAAGTGTCTGCCAGCCAATCATGGACGTTCTGTATTGGGGTAACTTTATCCTGATTGGTCCAGAAGAATATAAAATGTCTTCTCACACAGGTACGTGGCCAATAGCCAAAGGAAAATTGCAAGTTTACACGTAAGAAGTTGAAGTATAGCGTGTGCAGAATTTTTTTTTCCCGAGAAAGGGGTGACCCCTAACTAGTCACCACATTATTTGCGACATTCACAGACCTCTATCGTGCCACAGAGTAGATACGAACACAGAGGCGAAATGCTGAAGCGGTTCCTTTGGCGAGAGCGTGATCATTTCCTGATTGGCTGCGCCAGGAAGTGGGAACGAGCCTTGTGTCTGATTGGCTACTGCTTGCTGCGCATGTATCCGAATTCGCTATGCTATCGAGCGGCGAGCAAGCTAGTGGGCGCTGGTTGATGAACGACTCAGAGATGTCTTGCTGGTTTATCGCGGGGAAAGTTGACTGCTTGTTAGTACACCACATACTGTACACATGCCCGACAGTTCTATGCCGTTATTGACGGTCTTGCATGCATGAATCTACTAACCTTTTCTCACTGGACCAATGAGAATTCTGATACTTATTAAGGCAGAACGTTCCTGTTTGGTCTGCAAACAACTTAGCCGAGTCGAAACCTATTCATCCAATCATGAAAGAATAAACCATAGTCCATTCCCCATTGGAAGCAACTTTCTCGGAGCCCTGCTAAATATCTGCTTGCAGGCCCGTTTCGTATCCTTCCGCCAAATGTAAACAAACATTGCCATGTAACTGCTATGTAGCATCTTCAAAATAAATGTTTGCTTGCCATTGTGTGTGTTCATGTGTCCGTATACTTTCGCTACACCTAAAAATAAACATTGAAATATGACTTATACTTTTATACCTGTCAAATGCGTTGTTTAATGTTTACAACTTTCCAAAGAATTCGGTCTTAAGTCTATTTCAAAAACAATTTCGTACGAATATTCACAGTTTAGGGCTATAAAATTATTTACGTCAGCATTATAACGTTTTAAAAATGCCTGAATTAACAATAGTTCTTACGATTACGTTACGTTAACGTATTTGTTTTCCACGACATAGCACATTACACGTAATGCACGTTAATGTTTTGACGCGACTGTGTTAAACACTGTTACAACTGCGGGGCAATGAACTGTAGTATTTAACTTTTTGTTATTGATATGTGTTGGGTTATTTAATTAAAAGGACGGCCCCAGTTCGAATAACGGAGGAACAACCAGTCCAACGAAAAAGCGACATTCAAATCTAGCACGCAACACTTGTTGCTCATTTCTTGTTAGAGAAACTTAAAATATACGGGGGAACATGCACTAAAATAAGCCTACCGTAACTTTTATTCCACTCATATTTATATGTATTGCTACTTACTGTGTATTAGGTTTATTGAAATTTATTGGGGCTGGGCTTGGTTATTTTGTTGGGATTGGTGGTAAATCATGGTACACGACTGTGTTTCAAACACCCAGGGCAAAGGTACAACGTTGTGATAAATAAACATGCGTGGAAGTAAATAAATAACTTCGTCATAAAAACAGTTTGCATTTACAACGTATAAAGAGTTCACATTAAATATTTGAAATCACGCACACGTACAAATCCAGCGTAACGATCACCATGCAGCCACGCCACGCTATTTCACACGAAGCGATTAACGAAACACACCGTAATAGTATATTTATTACTGCCGCAGAAACACAGATTTATCACAACATCGTAACTTGCTTAGGTAGGTTTAGAAAACACAACCTCTACAAACGTGATGTGGTAATTTGAAGAATTTTTCGGAGTATGTACAATTTACGCTTCGTTTGGTAAAACAGCAACACGCCATGTCATGGCTCGCCAGGTCTGCCAACTTCACTTTATTTCTGCCTCGCCATCATATCTAAATATATTAAAATAAGTATTCAAACATCAAACATCAAACATCAAACAACAATTCCTCTTTTCAGTTGTAAACTACAAATACAAAAATCATTAGTTTGCTGTAATAAGTATGAAAAGTGTGAAAGAGACAAAGACAGACAGAGAGAGAGAGAGAGAGAGAGAGAGAGAGAGAGAGAGAGAGAGAGAGAGAGAGAGAGCGACAAGCCTCGCTCAGCAGACAGTTGCTTCAAAGTTGCTCTCGCTCGATAAAACAACAACGTACCATTACGGCCTACTCACGATATTTTCCGCTGTTATTTTAAACTGTAAAAATTAGATATGTCGCCATCGGGGCTACCTGAATATTTCAATAGACACCGTTTAATTTACAAATAGTATACTAAAAAACTAGGTTAAATAATATTTCAACTGTGAACTATTTCTTACCGGCCGTTGCCAACACGTCATTGCTATCGCTGTTGTTAATCCACGTTTAAAAAGAAATAAATATTACAAGTTATAGAAGATATAAAGGTAAAGTTTCATTTATTCAATAATACAGTACTCTAAAGTTAACCAAAGTGTTACATATTTGTGGAATACAGATTATTGAAAAAAACAAGTTGACGTTATGCTTAGAGTGTTTTATCAAAGGTTGATTTTCATAAGTCGCTTCCAATCGGGAATGGACTATAGTTAGAGTTTTGCAGATTATACGTCGGCTTAAAAAAAGTTCGCTATTTTTCACCGTCTCTAAATATTTTACATGTAGTTTAAATACTCGCAAGTTAAATTTCCAACTAAATTGTTATATTAATAAATATAAAAACTGATTTAAAAATTAAAATTTAAAAACAATTTGGAGTAAATAAAAATAATTTACAGCGAAAATTAGAAAAAAGAAATTATATTTATAACTAGGGATAACAACATTTCGCGAGTTAATTTCAGGACAAGATAGATGTCAAACACATGTACACTGAAGTTGACTTTGCAATTGGATCTCAGTTTATTAGACATGCTCTGGACGATTCTGAGCCAATAGCAGACTTGCAAGGAAACAAGTAGCGAGTGCCACACTGCCAGGTGAGAAGTATCACTGGCTACTCTATGGGACAGCAGCCAATGAACAAACATCTGAGGCTCAAGTATACACATGACTTTGGAGTCTAGCCTACAGGTCATTGAACAGCGAATTTTTCATATCCCTATTAATAACTCAAATTTAAAATGTTAGTTCTACATTAGGAATGAAAGGATTAAACCACCAGCCACGCAGGATGTGCATATCGTCTCGACGGACGCGTTGTATAGACTGTTCACGGTAAAGTGAGAACTTTTGAAAGCCCTCTCATTTGTAATAATAGCCAATAAATACATTTTATTTCAGCCCTAGACGATAACTTCCAAGGGCGGTGGAATCTACACACTGTGTTATTACTAAAATTGCAATATTTATTTAAGGTGGTTGTTAAAAGGATAAAAAATGGCTGAAATAAAAAGTAACTACGGCTTCAAAAGTGTTCACTTTACCGTGAACAGCCTATAACTATGGATAGGAGAATTTCGCGAGTTCAATGACCTGCTGGCTAGACTCCACAGTCATGTGTATACTCACGCCTCAGATGTTTGTTCATTGGCTGCTGGCCCAGAGAGTAGCCAGTGTTACTTCACACCTGGCAGTATGGCACTCGCTACTTGTTTCCTTCCAAGTCTGCTATTGGCTCAGAGTCATCTAGGGTGTGTACCTAATAAACTGAGATCCAATAGCAACGTCAACTTCAGTGTACGTCTGTTTGAGGCCTATCTTGTCCTGAAATGAACTCGCGAAGTGTTCCTATCCCTACCTATAACACTTGTCACGACGCTATCAGCGCGAGCCGACGCGACAGAAGGGGCGTGGAGGTTTATGCGACTGCGGACAGTCCCCCTCCCCACCCTTCCCATTTTACAGGTACACGCGTCTTTATCTAGGGCGGTGTCTCCACCTGTCTCCTTGGCGGGCGGGTCTCTCCAAGCAGCTCGCCATGAGAGTTACGGTCGTGTTAGCCGCGCGGGGAGGACTATGCCCTCCTTCCACCCACCTGCGTGCCTCCGTCGAGGAATTATCATTTCTAGCGCGGCGCGTCTCGCCGGGTCGTGCATCACGACGGCCGGGTGGACAAGACCTCCGCTGTACGACACGACCCGATATTAATCCGACACTATTGCCGACCGACCGTTCTTGCAAGCCTGCCTAGCCCGTCCACTCGCTCCGTTCTTCGTGCAGCGCGTTGACGGCCGTGACCAACAAGAAAAATTACACAGTTGAGGTTGTTTAACCCTTTGAGGAGTATGCATGTATATGCACGGGCCCACGTCTATATAAATGTTTCTTTGCTCCTAAAGACAAAACTTGCACGTTTATAGTTTTACTGTATAACTTTCAGTTCATAACAATGAAATTGTTATTTTCAAAACTTTAAAGTCGGCAAACTTTTACCAGCGTCAAAGACAAGCTAGAAGTGAATAGTTTATTAACACCACTGTAAGGGCGCCATACTCTGTTGGTCTCTTTTCTCTCTTACCGTGGTCCTATTTGTAAAAACTGCCTCAGACGTTCGTTACTGGTCGTATGTCAGCCAACAAAGTGCGGAGTTGGCAGTCTACCAACCAAGCGGTCTTTTGTAATGGGCAGAAGTTACAGTCCATGGTGTTCATTTAAGAAACTGTACGAAAAATATTCTTTCCGTCCGAGAAAATAGTCTTTACTGCTAAGTTTTATCGTATTTAAATAGTGGTAAGAATAAGGGAATGGAGTGACTACATCCAAGTCAGTTTTGTGTTTTATGGGCAAACAACTATTCTTATACTAGTTTTGCACGAGCTACACGTAGACATATTCTTCAAAGTGTTAACATTTTGCAGAGTATGCTCGAGTGTAGCTCGAGAAAAGTTAATTTGAAAATTTCTTTGTTGTTCAGAACAAAACTCGCATGGATGTGCAGTCTTTGTCTAACATGACATCACAGGAACACGACAGCGCAGTAACAGTTATATTGCTAATGATAGAATTAATTTTTATATAGCCACTCAAAGGGACGTGATTGATTGTAAATACTTTTATACGATAAGGGACATTTGATTTGGCCAATATCAGCTCGGCTCTCCATTAGTTGATGACCGGAAAATAATGAACGCTGTAAAGTGTCAGGGAAGTGCCTGGTGTGGTATGGACCAGTAGGACGATGGTGAGTTCCAACACAGACACCAACGGAGCCGGTGATCTTGCAGTAGTGTATAAAGGTGACTCGCTTCTAATTCGTCTTAAGTACCGGTATATGTGCACAGACCTCAATGTGATAATCATTTCTGAGATGAACACGATATGATGTAAAAAATATTAATTCTGTCGCGACAAGTTAATAGGCTCACAGTCAACGCGCGACTTCATTGGCTGATGACCAGCCAATTATAAACGTTGCAGAGTAGCGTAAGCGTGCGCGGTGTAGCCAGGACCAATAGTACGATGGTAAGTGGAAATGCAAAAACCAACACGACAGAAACTGCTGTAGTGGAGGATATAGGCAGCTAACTTCAACCTCGTCTCCAGTGCCATTTAAGTTTTGCAGTCCTCAAAGGGATAATGTGGGCGTACCCCACTCTCTGATTGGCTTCGCGAGGCTGTGGAAACAGGTCATGTGCCTGATTGGTAGAGCCACTAGTATTTCGCGAATTCATTCAAAGGCGGGGTAGACTCATAACACTTCTTATTTTCTCCCAGTGTTGTGATTGGACGACAGTTGTTCATACACGCCCCGTTTAACTGTGAACCAGTTATGAGCAGGAAGCAGTAGTGTGAGTGTTTAACAGTGCTGTACAGAAGCTTCACTTGATCACAGCAACCAGTTGTCTCGAATGTATAGAGGAGTGTCCAGTGTAGCTTGCTGCCAACTCAATCCGCAAAATACTCGGGGCTTTACTGATTGGTAGGAACCTGCCAAATTCGCTTTACTTTCTGGCCGCACGCAAAAATTCTCCGTCCTATACATACTCGAGTCGCTGTCACTTGTTTATTGGCCTCTGCAGCAATGAACACACATTTTCATTTTCGACTTGGTTGGACGTGATTGGGCCAGCCTATAGTTAGTGGTTTCCTATTGGTCTAAAGCCGTCCTAGGCGGGTGCGGAAAAACAGTAGTCCACTGTTAAAGGCAATACAAAATCACAAGTGTTTGAAGTCTTATCTGTCTTGAAATAATAACTACAGACCCCGAGAAATTCGCGAGTTCAACGACCTGTAGGCTAGACTTCACAGTCTTATATACTCTCATACAGATATCAACTGTTTATTGGTTGATTGTTGTTGCAGTAAAAGGCGGTGGTTGGGCGCACAATTTATTGCAAGTTTGTTATTCGCTCATTTATCTCCAGGAGGTGTCAAAAAACACATCGACTAATTACAAATGTAACATGAACGTACACGTGTGCGAATTCCAACTTGTCTAGAAATTAACCCGCGAAATTCTCGGGTCTCTAACAATAACGCAAATTGTGCACGTGTCTACTAATTGGCTACTGCGGTCTGCCAGATCTTCCCTAGGCTCGACCCGCCATAGTCTGTCAGTCGTCCGGCCGTCTGCCAGTCACGTGATCGTCAACCAATCGCTAGGCAACTTTTTTTTCTGTCCGTCCATCCACCAAATGTTTATCAAACTGAAACTTTCGACGACGGACGGATGAGCCACCGCCATTCTGGCCACATTTCTTAGACTTGAGTACGCACTTTGAAATAAGTTGCAAGGCGGTGGATCTGTGTATATTCTTCCTTGGTGGTAAATTCAGGAATTTAAAATCATTTTAAAAAATCACCGTATATTCTTCCCACGTAAAATAAATATTTTCTTAAATGCTTTTCCCTTGAAAATACAACCTATCTCCAACTAAAGAAAGATTGCGTTGTTAAGGCCATTGACGCATAAAAGCAGAATATTTATATAATTTGTGCCATAACTTATTTCACCGCGGATTTTTCAAAATTGTTGGCTCGTCAAGACGTAAATAACAACTTCTGGCACCGTCTGACATTGTTAGATATTCACTGCCGTTATTATTCTCGGATCACTGATGGAAGAAAAGAAAGAATTTTTGTTTTCTTATCTGAAATCAGTGCTCCCAGAATAATGACGGCAGTGAATATCTAACAACGTAAGAAGGTGCTAAAAGATGTTATTTACGTCTTGACGAGCCAATAAATTTAAAAAATACGCTGTGAAACAGTAATGACACAAATTATATAAATATACTGCTTTCATGTACCAATGGCCTTAAGTGTCACACTGAAATTTTGCCGTACAAAAGCAATAACAGATAACGGACTGTGGTGAATCGCTTTCAACTGACGGAAGGAAACGACAGGCGGATAACAGCCGGACGGACGGACGACAGACGGATGCAACGGACTGTTCTGAGCCCAGCCCTACTGTCTGTAATGCCGGTCCAGCCGGCAGTTGTTACCAGGAGCTGATTGGCGAACGGCGTTTCCGGACATGTTCCCGGTCTGTGACGCCGTTTTGGTGACGTGTTCAGCTGGAGTGAGTGGTATAAGAAGCTGTTTCACCTCTGTATTCTTGCATCAAGTATCTACTCTGGGGCTCTATCTTGTGTCGAGACCGATAAAAATGTAAACCTGATTCATGTGATTGGCAGCCGCTGATTATGAGACTAGGGGGTTTACTACAGGGTCAACAACAAAAATTGATCAATCCATATACGGGATTCAATCCCTTTTAATCTAACGGCAATGAAGTGGTAAAGGTGATTGCCCTGAAAACCTCATTCAGGGAAATTGTGATATTCAAGGTGCAGATTATCGGATCTCGAACAGACAACCTCCCTGATGTAAGTCAGCCACGTTACAAAGAGGCCAAACAAACTTGATCTCAAGATTGCAGTGGGCTCAAACCCACAATTTTATAAACAGAGATGTAGAAACAAACATTATTTTTCCAGCAGTTGTGTTTCGCATGGGCACAAATGCCATTTAGAACATTTCGACTATACGGAATCGAATGATTTATTCTTTCCGGATTAAGCTAAGCAAGTCTTCCAATTGGAAGTTTTAAATACTAAATGGACACATGACCCAATTTACTATATTAAAATGGTGACGTATTTGGTGGTTAAGTATTAATTTTTTACTCTCTAATGCTAATTACTAAATACTTGCTATCAATATTTTACATATCCACTATATTTATTTTTAAGCTGATGCGCAAAGAAAACGGCGCACATGCTTCATACCTTACATATATGTATATTTGTTATGAAGTTGTATAACTGAATAAATATTAATTTACTTGAGAAAATAACCGTATGCATAAATTTATTTCGAATAACGGGTTATGGAATGTGGTACTTTTGCGAAGTATCGGAAAAACTCAGCGCACGCGCGCAGGGCCGGATTTCCCATTAGGCCGACAAGGCCCGGGCCTGGAGCGGCACTTTTCCAAGGGGCGGCATGGAGAAAGACACGTCTGCCTTAAAATGTCATCATTGATGCTGAAGACAGCTGCTTTACTTCGCTATCACCGTGAAATGCGACACACAGGCGCGAACGCGCTGTGTTGATAATCTTCGCTTACACAATACTCTCAATGATAATAAGCTGCACACAGCGCATATTTTATACACATTGTTTCCCTTTTCAACCTTTATGTTCACACGGGGATTCACTTGATTTATTATCCTTTGTATTTAATTTCACAAAACTCCAGTCCCGACCGTTTCTGCCGCAGTTTTATCACGTTGATTGTTCCTGTCGAGTGCGGGGAGGGGGGGGGGCAGGATATTTGAACCTTCACCGCCCTCGCGGTAAGAGGATTGACCACGGCGATAAGGGCAGTATGATCAAATAACCATTGTTCTCTGTTTTTGAAATGGTATAGTTGCCAGTTGGCACTAGTTGTCGGGCTGATGTGAAGCGGGCGGCGCGGCGCGGCGCGGGCCACGCCATACTCGCGTTTCGTACCAATGTTGTTTATTTATGTTCGGTCAAACTATGAACATGTCCGAGCTTATAATTGTAAAATAGGTACGTGTGCATCCGCGTGCTTAAGTGTTGCGAATTTACCTGCCTGTGAATCGTGAACAAAATGAATAATCAGTGGTGCTCAGTACAAAAAATTAAAAAAAGTTAAAGAAGAAAGGATTGGTGATCTTTTAAAGCAGATCCCCAAAGATTTCTTACTTTTTTTGTATGTAACCGTGATAACCGACAGGACGATGATGACGCTGACGTCATGGCGGTAAGTGATAATGCTACCAACAGCGGCAGTGCTTCTATAAATCGTCCTTCCTTTGATAGTGATGACTTAGAGGCTACAGATGCATGTGTTTCGTCATTCCCAGAAAAATTATGTTCTGCTCAAGAACAACGAATCCCATCATCAAATCATCAAGTACCAATAATTCACTGAACAGTGGCAGTATCCATTTACATGTCCATGCTGAAGCGACCTGTACGAATTTGATGGAACCATATGAAAATAGCAATCCTAAAAAGCTTGTTTTTGAACCCAGTACAGATCCAGCCCAGTGGGAAATTAATGAGGAGCTACGAGACTATGTAGCTGTTCATGGAATCGAACAAAACTTAGATGCAGACTTCAGCGCTTCAAAACGTAAGTATCTTGATAAAGAGAGGCGTGTTTCAAGGCATATTTTTTTCTCGGAAACTGTATAATGGGGAGACACAAGTTAGCCATTGGCTAGTATACTCACCATCAAAGGGATGTGTTTTTTGTGTGACTTGCTTGCTATTTGGTGGGGGAAATTGTATGATTACTTCAGAGTCTAATGACTGGAAAAATGCTTCTAAAAGGGTACAAGACCATAAGAATTCACCTAAGCATAAAAATAGTATTGCAGCACTTAAACTGAGAGGAAATACTAAAGCACGAATTGATAACAGGCTCGTTGCACAATTTTATAGGGTCGCTAGAGTTTCTTGCAGAGTTTGATCCATTAATGGCAGAACATCTAAGAAAACATAGCGACTGAGGTTCGGGACCATTTTTGATTAAGTGATTATTTTGGTGGCTGAAAAGAAAGGGATGAAATGGTGAAGGAAGTGAAAGAAGTTAAATATTTTGGTATAAGTGTCGATTCCACTCCAGATGTTTCACAAACTGATCAACTAACATTTATTATACGCTATGTTAAGAAGGATGGAGTTGGAGAGCCAGTTGAACGGTTCATTTGTTTTTGTTATCAAATGAAGGACATAAATCAGAAGAAATAGCCAATGCTGTTTTTACTGTTTTGCGAAAATATGAGTTGGACATCAAAAACTGCAGGGGCCAGTCATATGACAATGCCTCGAATTTGTCTGGAGCATATACAGGCGTACAAGCAATGGACAAGGAACTTTGTCCCTTTGATGATTATGTGCCATGTGCAGCACACTCTCTTAATCTTGTGTGTTCATGTGCTGCGGAATCTTGCACTGAAGCAGTATCGTTTTTTGGACTGCTACAAGAACTGTACACTTTTTCCTCAGCTTCCACATACCGCTGGGCTCTCCTAGCTCGAAACTGCAAAGGAGAAGGAGGACGGACACTACAAAGTCTGTCGAAGACTCGTTGGTCTACTCGAAATAATGCATGCTATGCACTAGAGAGCAATTGGTGTGGACTATTTGAGACTTTGAAGGCCTTAGAAAATTATATTAAAGAAAAAACCCCAAACAAGGAATGAGGCATCTTCATTGAGACAAAAATTAAATATACTACAAACTGCATTTATGGTTGTCTTCTGGACTGCAATCCTTCGTAGGTTTAATGCTGTTAGTGCCAAGCTGCAATCAGTAAACATAGATTTGGGGCAAGTTGTGAAAATGTACAATTCGCTGTCTGGCTTCGAAACAAATTTAAGAGAAACAGAAATCTTCGACAACTATGAATGCCTTGCGGAGTCGTTGAGCAGAATAGAAATTTACAAATTTGACGAGGGAAGGAAAAGGAAGCGTACTCTGAGGCCTGATGAGACTAGGGCTGGAGAATAACTCTTAAGACTGGGTCAGAACATTTTCGTGTTGGTACATATAATGTAATTCTGAATACACTAAGATCAGAACTGCAAATGCGAAGTGCACGTTACAATAAGCTTCGAGAGAGGTTTAGCTTTTTAGGACATCTCAACACGTATGAACCAGCACAGATTTCTTCAGCTGCACGTAAATTGGCCTCTTATTAAAATAGTGATCTTGAAGCATCCATTGTAGAAGAATCATTGCACCTTAGAGTGCATGTGAAGCCACAAACACCTGACGACGAGGGAAATGTCAACCTAACAAAATTAAGTAAATTTTTAAACCAAGAAGGGTTTGTTGAAGTCTATCGCAATGTAAACATAGCACTCAGAATGATTCTCAGTGCTCCAGTAACAAACTGTTCGGGCGAATGCTCTTTCTCTACTCTACGGCGTGTGAAAAACTACCTGAGGTCGACCATGGGAGAAGACAGGTTATCGGTCACGGCATTGCTGAATATCGAGGGACAGATGCTGCGGGATCTGGACTTCAAGGATATTATTAATTGCTTTGCCCAAAGGAAGGCTAGAGAGAAGAGCTTCGGATAAGACATGAGTTATCTTACTAGGCTTAAGTTAAAGTTTTTTTCTTTCACGGAAAGCAAATTTAAATTTCTAAATGTTGTCCTTAATATTGAATGATACAATGCCAGTGTTTCATTGCAATCATTTTCATAATATTTGCAGTTTTGGTTGTCATTATTTTTTTTAATGTTGTGATTTATTAACAATACATTTACACGTTGATTCAAATTGAAATGTCGCATCTCGTATGGTCTCCGTGGATCTTAAAATAACAAATAAATATGAGGTAGGAAAAGTAAAACAGTTTTACTGGACGGGCGGCACATTTTTATGGGCCTACAGGCGGCTACAAAGGAAATCCGGCCCTGCACGCACGGTTGTTTGCTAATATTTACAGATTTAATTTATTTATTTATTTACGTTATTTGTTGCGCAGAAGTGCGATACCATTAAGTGGCACGCTATGCAGACAACTTTTGTCAACAAAGAGCAGCGTTTCTTTAAGCAAGTGGCCTTCAAAAGAGTTACAATCGAACCATTCTAAATTACTGACTACTAAGTTACTAGTAAATTGGAACATGGCCTAAACTTGTTACCACATAAGCATGACTGATTTTTCCCAAAGCAATAGAATATCTGTATTACCTGTGCCCGTGCAGAGTAGGGCGTCACTCTCATATGGCACGGAGGTGTGGCCGATATTGTTTCACGTCCAACCTCCACAGTAACTCGATTTATGAGCTCCGTGACGGGATGCAAATGTTACGGGAAGTTTTTCATGTTAACTCAGTTGACGACATTTTTACTTTTCTGTGCGTCATCGTGTGACGTAACACCGAACGTTTTCATTCGCTCTTTTCAAAACTTTTCCGAAAACCATAAAAATTAACGAGAAGTTTTCACGGAAATTCGCAACCAGTAGACACAAGATGACTGGTAATGAAAAATAATGAATCGTATCCACAGAAACTCTCCGGTATGCGTGTTGATTCGGCACAGACTAGGTAAGTACACAGAGAAGGAACTAGGTGGTGGTTATTTTAATGCGGGACCAGTCATTCTCTGAATGGCTGCATGAAGCTCTGGGAATGGGCCGTGTGTCTGATTGGCTATTACAGGCTGCCAGAGGTTCGCTATTGGCTGGACTGCAGGCTGGCGAGTAGGTTAACAGGCGCTGATTGGCCAACGGCGATCCAATATTTTGCTAGCCAGTGACGCCATTTTGCTGGCACTGAGACGGTTACACCATCTCGTTTAAATTTTGTCGGCTCTTTTATGATTGGCAACGCATAGGTATTTTTATAGGCTGGCCAGCCATACTTCAATATTCTTTCGTGTATTCCAGCCATACTATTTATATTATATATTTTATTAGTATGTTACGTCTTGCGTAGTCCTAATCTTGTTAAAAGCCAGCTGAGTGTGCACGACGCCAGCGCTGGCAGCTTGGTGTGGTGGCGGCGCGAGTCAGGTAGTAGAGTCGCCCAGCTGTCTTCGGCGGAGAAACATGTGTGTGGCGGCGGGCGAGTGCCGGCGAGGAAATGACTTAGCGGAATGGGCCACAGTTCAAGCTCAAGCTGTGGTGAGATCGATGCATATGCAATATTAACTAGGAGCGGAAAAGTTGCAAAATTAGTTGGTTGCTAAAAATGTCGCCGCCTGATGAAAGTTAATTTTGGCACCTGTGGTTTGTTCGGCGTGCCTGAAATCTTCTTTGGTGAAGAGCGCTGTCGGACATCGGCGAGGCACTTATGGTTGCCGTGGACCGTCACGTTGGAACCACCGAAGAGCTGTTCATTTCAGATATCCAGGCAGCTGGTCTCCGTCAGCTGACGTCTACCAGCTGAGCTCGAACGGGGAGGAGCTGCGAACTTTCGACGATCAGCTAAAGTGCAGGTATTGAGTTGGCAACGTATTTGGGGGGGGGGGGGCATCTAGAATTGAGGCCCGTCACGACTCAAGTTTTTAATAATTTTGTGAATCTTGTTAACATTCAAGTTTACCCTGCCGTTCAGCTGGCCTGAAGGAAATAATATATGTTTTGGAACTGGGAAAGTAAAGCTGAATAAAACTACACGTAAAAACGAACGTGAATTATCTTTTAATTGAAATTCCTGGCCGGAGTGTACAGGGGGTGGGGAAGGTTTTGTATAAATGTTTGGCAAACTGAGTGAGGTCGATTGGACCCTCCCCAGTCGCTTCACGCTGGGGTTTCAGCACGCGCAGCTCGATTCCGTTCTATAAGCGGCTCTGTATTATTAATTAATATAACGTGTCTTCAAGTCAGCAAGTATAATAGTTTTCTCATAAACATTCTCTTAGAGTTGGGTGGAGAGATTTGGGTGACTCGTTACATCGAGATCTTGAGAGCCAATTAAGGTGAAGTGAGATGAGTATGGAGCAGCGCTGGAATGCAAGGGCGGGGGGGGGGGGGGGTAAATCCCGAGAGTGGCATCGCCCGACACGAAAATCCGGGAATGACCCCGCCGGGAATCTAACCCGGTTCGCATAGATTGGAGGCGAGCAGTATGACGATTACACCACCGCGGTCTGCAAGATCTTCAGTACTCTACGAAACTTAACATATTTGCTCTTAATGTCACTTAAATTATAAGTTGTGTTTTTCTCCAAACCACTTACACCAGTTGCTAAAATTGTGTTCGTTTTTAAATCCCCCCCTTAACATACAAAAAAGAAACTACTTTCTTCTCTGTACACACTGAAACATTTACCTAACGATAATAAAACTATATTTGGAAAGACGCGTCAAAATCATTCCAAAAATAAATAATTTACTTTTCTACTCAACACTCATGTAAATTCTCAGAAAGCTCAAACGAAATTCACTGAAATTGCATTGCTTATATAACGTAGTTTAAACATCTCAGTAGTATGTTTTTGAGACTTGGAAATATTTTTTATCAGTGAATATGTTCTATTCCTTGCCCATGGGGAAGTAAAAAAAATTCAATTATTTACGTTTCTTGTTTTACACGTGTGCGCGTCGATGTCTTCTTCTCTCTTATTTACAACGTTCGAGTTCTTGGATCGTTTAAGTCGAAGCACGCCAAACAGGTTGTTCGGGAAATGCCTGGATGGTAATGCCTCATAACTGTTTCCGTTGGCTCGCTCCATATTTCAAAACTGCGAACACTAAACTTCACTGAATCCCACTTTCGCAGCGGTGGTCAGTACCTCGTCTGCTGTGGTCTGAGAGGTTCTAGCTTCGAGTTCCGTCTATCTCAATGTCTATACCCCACCATGAATGAGTTACGGTTAGCTAAGTACATTTAAGACAACGCTCTGCACAAGAACCAGCTAACATACACCAACATCCACGGGGTACATTTTATCGCAGGTATCAGTTTTTAATGACTTCTGCCATCATAAATAATTGTAGGATGTTTTAACAACCGTCCTGAAAATTACTATCAAGCATACGTTTGTCAGAATAGGTATTCTCTCGCATATATCCCTATAGAAAAATACCTTACACCGTTACAAAATTGGCATATTTACAGCGTTAGATAAACACAACAAAAACGCGCCACCCTAGAAAAAATACTTGCTTTCAAAGTTGACAAGAACAGTTATGTTACATTGCCCTCATTACTTTTTTCAGTATCCACTTACAAAAACCTGATTTTTTCATCTATTATGTTCAACACTTTAAAAGTGAGCCTGTATAATAGGTAGAGATAGGAACATTCATTTTAGGACAAGATAGACGTCAAACACATGCACTCTGAAGTTGCAATTGCTATTGGATCTCAGTTTATTAGACACGTCCTGGACAACTCTGAGCAAATTGCAGACTTGCAAGGAAACAAGTAGCGAGTGCCATACTGCCAGGTGTGAAGTAACACTGGTTACGCTATGGGCCAGTAGCCAATGAATAACCACCTGAGGCTCGAGTATACACATGCCTGTGGAGTCTAGGATACAGGTCATTGAACTCGCGAATTTTTCCTATCCCTAAAAACAGGCAAAAGAGAGGACTGGGGAGTATCGCAGGGTGTAACAGTAGTTTCTGTTAACCCATGAATAGAGTCCTGAAAAATTCTCGAGTTCAATGACCTACAGGCTACAGTCTACAATATTATGCACGAATATACCGATGTCAACTGTGCATTGGTTGTTTGCTGCCACGGTGGAAGGCAACTATTAGGCCATTGTTCTCCAGAAGGTGTCAAACACCGCATGAACCAATGGCTAAAGTTATATATACACACGTGTATTCGATTCTAGTTTGTCCCAAAATTAATCCTCGAATTCTTCATTTCGCTACCCACGAAAGTTCCTGAAATAATTTTGCCTAAATATTCACTGTAAGACGAGTGTTAACACTCATACAGTTATGTATAATTATTAAATTTGCCACACTTATGGGGAGAAAAATTTTAATACTTGAACACTATTGATATGAGTTACAATAGTACAGCGATAAAATAATACTTCTGTGATGCATAATATAAGTGAATGTGTAATGTAATGATAAAATATCGTATATGTGAGTGAGTCTGATAGGTTAAATTAATGATACTTATGTCTCGACTTAAATACATGCTGCTACTCAAAAATCAGTATATTCATCCAGATTTGATCTATCTGTGCTTTTTAAAACAATTGTACATTAATTGTAGTAATCAACTAGAGAAGTTTTAATTCAAGTAAATCAATAGAAAAGAAAAAAATAATTAAATTACTATTAATACTGTTATAGACTGTTCGCTGTAAAGTGAGCACTTTTGAGGCCCTTGTTACTTTTTCCTTTCAGCCAATTTTTATCAATTAACGACGTTTTTTAAATAAATATTGCCATGCATGTAATAAATACAGTGTGTATATTCAACCGCACTCGGAAATTAACACCTAAAGCTAAAATAAAATATATTTACTGATTATCATTCCAAACGAGAGAGCTTTCAAAAGTGCTCACTTTACCGTGGATAGCCTATAAGTGAATTCAACACGAAACAAGCGAAATTAAATCAATTTAAATTTATATATTACTTTTGCATATCTTTAGTTAAAAATTATTGTGCTATCCTAATTTTTCAAAATTTTATTACAGACAACACCAGCCTGCACATTGTACATCGAGAGATTTACCAATATTAAAATTTACTGGTGCTAGTGTCATAAATAGGTTTACATTTGCCTGGGGGAAAACACGACTTAGCTGTGTCGATAGCGGGAAATAACCGCAACTCTGCAGATGTCTAGAAGTCATCCTTCACTGGAGCAGAACCCAAGAACAGCTCTCCCGCTCACCACGGACTGCACATCTCCGGGCGGTGCTCAGCGAACTCGTCCTCTGCGGGCCGGAACAACGGAGGTGGGTGCATAATCGGACCCTCGCCAACATTTGCAGCCAATAGTACTCCTCTCGCAGAATTGGCTCTCCGAACATCAGGCACCGCGTCGTTCTTGGTGCGAAGTCGAAAGCCCCAAAGTCCTCCTTTACTGGGCCGTCCTTCCTTCCGGGCTCATCGTACAGCTTATAGCGAATTACTTCTTCAAAACATATATAGGCTCAGCATTTCAATAGTGCATGAATAACTCGGGATCGTCGTCGTAAATATCAATTGTTGCCAATCAAATATTATAAATATTTCATACTGAGGACTGACTTCTTTTCTCAGCTGACCTTTCACTAATTCCTAATTAGAATGAATATGTATTTTGTCCTATCACACTATTATTCGAAAAATCAATAAAATGTGATAGGCCGGCTGGTGTTGCCTGATTTTTTTTAGAAAACAAAATGTAGTGCTTGTTACAAAGATAAATATTCATGCAAAGAAACCATAGATAATCATTAAACTTACATAGCCTACCTACACAACACAACTGTTAAAATAAATAAATTTACATATATCACATTGAACATACGTTAAACATCTTATACATTTAAATAAATTTAAATAGATAGAATAATCATAATAAAGTCATAAATAATGAAGTGTTACATTACACACTTACATACAAATGTACATCAGGCCAAATGATGTATTGAATTTCACATTGAAGAAGAAATGTTTTATTTCTATTAGTTATGTTATATTAAATACAGGTCGTGCTATCACAAGGCTAATTGATAAAGGCCTGCAAAATTCGCGTTGATATTTTAGGGCACGTTAAACTTGAAAAGCGTGTACCTTTGCTATACGTTTGTTATTGGACCATGCTATATGTGACATGCCTTGGGTAACTCTCCACCAATAAATGAACACTTCAAAATTGTGTGCCGCAATGACTAGAGGTAGTGAAATTTCGCGAAAAGATTACAAGACAAGTTATATTTCAAAACACTTTAGGGTTGTTTATCTATCTTGAAGGGCTGAATTACTTTATGACACGTGTTAACTGTCTGCACACGAATCACTTAGGAGTCGTGCCGATGCAGGCGAATTCTGAGTGGCGTGGTAAAATATTAAAACGCCTTCTCAAGCAGACAGCAACCAATGGCAATAGACAAACTGCTGTTGGGTGCTTATAGCATTGAAGTCTACCGTGTACGAAAATTCACTAGCTCTACCAATGACGTGCAGTTCAGTCAAAAACGGAGTGACTGCACATCTATGCAGCAGCCAATGGAGAAACTACGACGTATTATTTACATACAGCACTTTGAACCTTAGCCTTACATAAAATAATAACGTGAATTTTGCATGTCCACTACTAATTACTACAACAGATTTTGTTTGTTTCAGTGAAGATATATAAAAAGTTGTCAGAACCCCGTTATTTTGTAAGTTATATTATATATTAGAGAAAAAGTACAAAAAGTATTTCTCCCCTCGTCTGGGATATAACTAGAGACAGGTGTTTTCGCGAAAACATGTATGGCCATGCTAGACTTCAATATCCTACGACCACAATCACAACTTCCTTAGGTTATTGGCCGCGTGTATACGTGAGGAGACACGTTCTTATTTGACAGGCCAATCGTAATAAAGTACTCCGATACTGAACGTCCATGATTCGTGGACAAGACACTTGAGGCACGTGACATTATGAATCATCCAACCACGAAAGTACATGTGAACTAAAGTGTTTTGGTGTACAACTGGTCTTGAAATACTTTCGCGAAAAAACACCTGTCTCTAGATATAACACGCTGTGATAAATTGCAATACGTCGTGTGTATTGATTATTAAAGTAAGAAATGCTATTTTATTAGATTTAGATGTTATAGTTTCAATAGCAAAGATGAATAAGTTTTTATATCAATTGTTAAAATATTTCGAAGGTGATTAAAGGGATTCATAGAGGAGTGACTTGTGAAAGATTTTACGTGTAAATACATTAGAAATTTACAATCAGTGTGACAAGAGATAGTAATAGCAATAAAAACAAATGCAACTAATGAATCTAACAGCATGTATTTACTGATACTTTTGAGTCTTTTCTGTCTCGCATATTTTTTTTGCATCGCTGTTAATCAGGTTGCAGTCCGAAGTGTGGAAGGGGCCGCCAGTGTTTAACTGCACATTTTTAGTCTAGTCTCAATAACTGTTATTAATATTATTATTATATAGATAGACTATTTATACATTCACAGACTCGTCCGTCATCGGGGTCGCAAGCAAGTCTGTGAATGTATAAATAGTTTACCAATATAATAATATAAAAATTGGTGAGACTAAAATGTGAAAAATAAATTAAGTGTAAAAAAAAGATTTAAAACCAAGCTTTTATTTATGAATGCATTAAAAAGAGAAGATAATTATAGTAGTAGTTACAGAATTTGTAGTACTTGTAAGACGTGGTCGAACAGCCGCAATAAACTTTACTACAAATTAATATATATATATATATATATATATATATATATATATATATATATATAAATGTATATTTAGTATATAAAAGCTCGGCGTGAATAGTTACGATCCTTATACAAGATATGTGCTTACTATACTTGCACAAATGAGGAATACGTTCTATATTGCGAATAGTTAGGAGACTTATACAAGATATGTGCTCACTACGCTTACGTATAATGAGGTGTACGTCCCATATTGCGCCGAGCTTTTATATATTAAATATAATTAGATACAAATATATTAATTTGTAGTAAGATTTAATACGGCTGTTCGACCGCGTCTTACAAGTTCTACAAATTCTGTAACTACTACTATAATTATTCTTTTCTTTTTTGCGTATTTATAAATAAAAGCTTGGTTTTAAAATGTATTTTACAGCTAATTTATTAAGTAGGGAATAGAGAAAATCTTATACATTACCGAGACTAGCACTTACCTAAAGGCGAAATTTTTGGTTGCCATACTTTTAATACAGAACTTCCCAACCTGTAGCAGAAATAGCCTTACCGTAACTATATTTAAAATTCCGCATACAGTAGCGTTTTCTTATAGGTAGAAAGCTGAAAAATTCGACAGTTCAGTGACCTGCAGGCTAAACTCTACAATCTTATGTGCGCATATGCCGATGTCAACTGTGTATTAATATTGGTCGTCTGGTCACATTTTGTCGATGCGGCACTGTGCTTGCTCGCTCCTGCGCGACCACACTATGCCGAGCAGCAACACACTGTAGGTTTTGAACGAACTTATTCACTTCCACTACTGTTTACTACGGGATCATACTTTTTACTGGTTGGATTTCGTTAAGTTACAGTGGAAGGCGACGATCGGGCCAGTGTTCTCCAGGAGGTGTCACACACTCTGTAGACCAGTGGCTAGAGTTATATGAACACACGTGTTTTAAATTCTAACTAGTCCCAGAAGGAACCCGCGAATTCTTCACGTCTCTACTTATCGGTGCACCACAGTGGGTGTGTTCGCAGTTCACATCGTAGCTACCGACTAGGGCTGTTCGAAATATCGATATATCGATAACTATCGATGTGAAAAATAATTTATCGAACTATATGTAACTTTGAAAAATATCGGTATATCGATGTTTCGATATCATCGAAGGTTTAGGTATTATCGAAATTATCGCTATTATCGAAATGTTCGGTACTATCGATATATCGATAATACTGAGTAACTGTTCAGAAAAATATCGATATTAAATTTTTATGATATCGAACAGCTCTAGCTACCGACCGACCAGCGCGGTGCAACCAAGCGGGGTCGAGAGACCGCACCTCCGAGAGCACGTGGGAGAAGGTTAACTTACGACATGGCCAGGTTATTAGAGTCGTGCGGTGGGCGTCGGCAAGGTTGGGACGACTCCGTCGGCGAGCAGCAAAGGAAGACGTCTTCCTCCCCCCCCCCCCCCCCAACTCACGACGACCTCATGACTCGCTCAGGACGCGGTCTGCTGCCTCGTCTCTCTCGCATCGCTCGTTACCCTGCGCCACAGCATCATCACTAGGGACACCCGAATTTCGCGAAAAGATTTTACGACCAGTTGTCTTTCATAACACTTTAGCTCAGATCCACTTTCGTGATTGGGCAGTTCCCGTACAACGCGTCTTTAGGTGTCTACCCGCGAATCTAAAACGCACAGTCTTGAAGTTACCTAATCCTGATTGGCCAGTTAAGTAGGAGAAGATCTTCTCGCAAGGACATGCCACCAATAAGCAAAAGAAAACAGTTGGTATGCCTGTGGAATATTGCAAGCTAGCACGTGCGAATATCTTTTCGCGAAATTCGGGTGTCCCTAATCATAACGACACAAAGTAGCAGTGCATCAATATGATGCTCATCCGACAACACATCTACAGAAACTATAGGCTGTTCTCGGTAAAGTGAACACATTTTGTAGCTGTCTCATTCGGAATAACAGTCAATGGATATATTTTATTGTAGCCTGAGACGTTAAATATCGAGTCCGGTGAAATACATAAACTGCGTTTGTTACTCAGGTGGGAATATTTATTTTAACAAGTGGTAAAAGGATAAGAAATGGAATTTATAAAAAAAAGTAACTATGTCCTCAAAAGTGTTCACTTTACCGTGAACCGACTTTATTTTACTTACAACGCCACCGAGCGAGGTGGCGCAGTGGTGACTCACTGGACTCGCATTCGGGAGGACCCGGGATCGATTCCCGGCCCCGCCATTCTGATTTTGGTTTTCCACGGTTTTCCGAAATCACTCCAGGCGAATGCCGATTCCTTCCACTGTGCAACCTGTCGACCTCGCTCTCGACTAGACGTTAAGCCCAATCACCTACCTACTTACAACACCGAATAAAACTTTCAGCCGGTGCCCGTAGGCCATAAGAGTAAGCATTTACTTATATCAACTCCTTTCTAAAATCTCATACGTCCATATGACCGGGGCCGCGGTGGCCTAGGTTGATTCCCGGCGCGGTTGCCCCGGGGATTTTCGTAAGAGAGAATCGTAGCGGAAGATTCCGCTGGTCGGCGGGTTTTCTCGGGGATCTCCCGTTTCCTCCGCCCTTGCTCAATCTTCACCTTGCTTCACCACTTCGCCTCTCAGACATTGATTTTAAGGGTCGCCCAAGTCTCTTCTCTCGCTCTGTAGCCTGGACACCTCATTCAGTCAGACAAAATACCTATAAAAAGTTGTCACAATGCGTTATTGACCGCCACCGACTCCTTTATATTTCGCTAAATTCCGAAGATCGCTTAGCTGGGGCGTTGCCTGTGTCCTGTGTTAGAAAGTAGCACAAGGCATCGACGTGCTCGCTGTTCGTCGTGGAGTACATTCAGGTTCAGAGTAACTGGATCGCCGGTTAGTCCAGCGATGTAAAGCACGTCAGTTAATTATAGGCCGTTTAAGGTAAAGTGAGCACTTTTGAGGCCCTGGTTATTTTTTTTCCTTTCGGTTATTTTTATCCTTTAACGACCTTATTAAGTACATATATCTATATAAGTAGAGCTAATGATTTTTCGCGAAAAAAAATATGAGTGCGCGGGAAGACTTCAATATCGTTAACACCCCAACATCAGTTTGTCTATTGCCATTGGTTGCTGTCTGCTTGAGGAGAAGTCTTCATATTTGACCGGGCCACTCAGAATTAGGCAACATCGGCACGGCTCCTACGCGATTCGTACGCAGCAGTTAACACGCGTCAAAATGTAATTCAGTCAATCAAGATACGTGAACTATCCTACGGTGTTTTGAAATATAACTTGCCTTGAAATCTTTCGTGAAATCTACATACCCCTCTGATAAACACAGCGTATATATTCCACCGCACTCGGTAGTTAACGACTAGAGCTAAAATAAAATATAGTTATTGAATATCATTCCAAATGACAGGTCTTTCAAAAGTGCTCACTTAACCGCGAATAGCCTATAGTGTCATTTAAGATGGCTTATGGATTTAGTGTCTAATACAAGCATTTAAAACCAATTTTACTTGTGTAACGGTGACATGATTAGGTGACGCTTAACCCGTTAGTAAATGCCCATTGTAGACAGTTGTCTGCATGTTGCACAAGAATGTTATATTTGACCAGGCCTGTACATAGCGAGGCTCAGTACCCAGTTACTTTTTCTGGGGATAACTGATTCTTAAACCATGCTGTTACGCTCCGTTAGGGCAACAGGGCTAAAGGAAGGAAGGAGAAGTACGCACACCATTAAATAAAATAAAGAATGCATGGACACAAAATATATTGAAGTCCATCTATACATTTCACCAAGAACAACAACTTTGCAACTTTATTTGAAAAATATAAATTGCATCTGAAAAATTAATTTTGTTGTTTGCTACCAATCGGTGAACTGGGGGAGGAGGGAACACACATGCACTAGAAAAAAACAGAAAAACAACAATATTAATATATCCTGAGAAATCACCCAACTTGAATAAACACTTGTTAAATCCCATTATAAAAGGAAAAGGACACCCTGAGTGAAGCAAGCACCATTACAACTTTAAAAGTAAAGTACGCCTGATGATTCACTAAAAAGTACAACATGGAATACTAATTTCAAGAATACCATTGGGAAGGAGCAAAAACCCTCATTACACTTAACCATGAGCATAAAGGAATGCTATAAAATATTCACTCTGCTTCTTAACATTAAAATTCGTTTGGCAAATCGTAGTCTAGGACACCATTCCTACAGCACGCCAAAAAAAGGAAGCATCCACCTCTTACAAACATTCCCATAAAATACCATATTGAAAAATCACACAGTCAAAACAGTGAAGAAAAACTTCCCTACAAAGATCCATATACACAAAAAACGCTATTAAAAAAACACTATTAAAAAGGAAACTCAACCCCCAGCATAACAACAACTACGTTCATTGCAATACTTAACTTGAGTAGTACTCATATTACACGAAAACGCGTCTAGCATGGCTGAAGGCCCGAAGTACGATGTGGTGTAGACATGAGCTATCGTCGGCCAACCCGGGCAAATCGAAGAGGGACACTGCACACTTGCTCGGGCTGGGGACGAACATTTATACGCGAAAAGGTGGCTCGGGAAGGTTAACGAGGCGGCGGGAATACAGGAGAGGAGTATGGAAGGTGCCAGAGTGTACGAGGCTGAACTCGTTGCCAGTAGTAGCCACCAGACAGCGCTCGGCCGCAACAGGAGCGGCGCGCGCCTCTCTTCAGTATAGCTCAGCGCTTGGAAACGTTCAGACGTGCGCCACCCCGAGGGGGAAACAAAAGGGGGGGGGGGGGGCAAGGAAAACAAAGTACCTTTTTCTGGCGCAAAATCATTATCAATGGCATTTACCTGCTTACAACGCTACCGCTCTGTGCTGTGACTGGTTTATACCACTGATCACCAATCACAAAACATACAGCTTATTGAGTGTAGCAACGGAACTATTTCTTTGCCAGATGAAAGACAGCACGCATCAAAAATTTTATTTGTCACAAAAACCAAACTGTACATCATCCTGGAATGAAAGGGTGTCTGCAATGCTGATAGAGTGAAGTGAGGTGCACAGTATGTGCTTTAGGGGAACTGGAGCACCTCGAGAAAACCTACCGGCCAACAGGGAAAGTCCCGCCCCGTTTTGCACAGACGAAACCCCGGAATTTTCCCCGCCGGAATCGATCTGTGTTCGCCCGCGTGGGAACGAGTGAAGATCATAATAAGGGCTGTTCACGGTAAAATGAGCATTTTTGGAAGCTCTGCTCAAGAGTTACTTACATGCCCGTAGTGTATTCTTCCACCTTATGTAAAGTTATCATTGCCATGGGCCTCATCACTTTATTCATGCGTCGGTTATGTGGCACTGTCATAATATTAGAAAAACGAACATTTAAAAAATCTGCAAATTTTTACACACAGAGATTAAAAAAATAGAAAAAAGAAGAGAAAACGTAAGAAACAATTTAAATTATCACAGATGGTTACCTAACACTTTTTTATTCGACGTTAACATATGTAACTACTTTCCTTTCATCGTTGCCAACTTTACTCAGTGCGCCCGTTAAAATACATGCAGGCAGGGGCAGTGTAATTTTTCTAATATTGATTTTAAAAGTGCTCATTTTACCGTGAACAGCATATACCATTGTGGTTCTCTTCTTGACGGCAACTCGACTGGAAATGTAGTTGCACAGATTCCAGCTCAACGCTTAAGTTATGCTGTTTTATTTTACACGCCTGTTAATGGAAACGATATGAAAACGTGCTCCTAGAAAACAAACTCAGAAATCGCCCAATAACCCCCGCCATATTCGAATAGCATTGAAAATAACACACGCACACAAAAAAGGGTATCAGATGTAATTACATGTTTCATATCCGCGTTTCTGTAAACAGTAGCTAGTAATTAGACGGGATTTCAATATTCTACCCCTCCTATGTGCTCATAAATTGTTCACTAGCTCATAAATCCAATTCACATTTCTGCACAGAACTGCTTTTAAAGCTGATCTCACGAGCCAGAATTTAACTTTCAAAACGAAATTGTATTGCAAAGATACGATCGCACGTTTACACTCTCGCTACATTTGTCTACAAAATCGACTTCCTTAACAAAAGAAAATGTCTCTATAGTTCTAGCTGCCATAATGCAGCGGAAAGCAGTGAATGACCCCAAACTTTTGAAAATGAAGTGTTAATATTTATTTTGTGTACAATGATTCTCAGAGACGTTTACAATTTGTCGAAACAATATGGCAACCAAGAATTCCCTTCGAACAATAGTTGCAGTCATCCTGGTTTATGACGTGAAATTTTTTTTTTTAGATCTAAGAGTACTGTTAAGTTAACAAGTGTTTTGGGATGTTTGTATACATCATGTTACTAAGTTGTAATGAAATCTGATTGGATCCAAAATGGTAAATGTATTAAGTGCTTGTTATGTAAAAATTAAGATACAAACATACACGTACATCACAGCTGACCACGTGACTTAAGGTAGTTGTATGAGGTGGGGTAGGTCAATGTTTGGTACACGCGCAGAAGACTAAAAATCGGCCTACTCAAATCAAGTCTATGTTATTTACTGTACACAGTAAATATTACGTTAACAGTAACCGACCCATATTTATAGACTCACAGATAAAGCCTACGTTAACTCACAAAATTACCTTTCGTAATTCTACACAGTATACGATGGAAATTTTGGGGGACAGCAGAAATGCCAAGTAGGATCTACCTTTTACAATAGGAATTTCACGCACGTGGAACATTGAAGATTTAGTTTGTGCACTGTTCAGATGTATAAATATTTGAAAACTGTTCGCTGGCACAGACACACAGAATAATTTTTTATTTCGTGGTACGCTTGCCAGATTTAAATAACTGTTTAGTAGAATATTAAAACATTGAAATATTATTATATTCATTTGGTCGCAGGATACATAATAACAAACAGTTAAAGAGCAGCTGGCAGCTGAGCCAATAGGGAAAATTTTGCAGCATACAAGCTATAAAAAAGCGCCCGTATATACATAAAGGATACTTTGGAAAATATTTGGCAAGAATATTGTTTATAACACTACAAGTAAAATACAGCAAATTTTACGATACGATAACATGGAAAATTGTAATTTAATACTGAATTGAAACAAGCAGCTGTTTTAAATTTCAAGTTTATTAGTTTATTATAAACAAGGCACTACATCAACTATTTTGTATGTTACATAAAACAACGTATCTTAAAGATGAAAAATTCTGTTGAAGGGTTATAAGGAGAGAAAATCTCTGGCAACTATTCCCCCATGAATTGTTTGTTAAACGTACAGACAGATTTTACTGTTCAGTAGCCAACCACACTCAAGGCCCATTTTCAGAGGTCCGCTAAGCGAATAAGCGAGTAGCTTTAGTCAACACATGTCTACTTCCAGCTTTTCTGAAGTCCTGCTGAAGTTCTACTTCCAAGATATTCCTCCTCCTCGTGGAAAAACAGCTTAACCAAGTTTAGAAAACTACACCACAGGGACAACGCAGCGTATTTGTGAGAAATCACTTCTTTAATAATTTCAACGAGGACTATTTCTTACTAGACATTGCCAACACATAGGATTTCTATGTTTTATACATATTATTTAAAATTAAATATAAAATAAATTATATACAAAATATAATTAAAAGTCCAATTTAACGAGAAGAAAGATATTTTTATGTTAACAGAAGTATAAAACGATTATTATACGTGGCATATTTAGGACACAGCCAGAAAAGTCATACATGGGGTGATTTTTCAAATGTTTTATTTTCAAAAAGGGTGAAGAAACCACGAATAGACTATACGCCAACATCAAAGAAACCGCCACGACATTTCATTTCTGTATACTTATCTACTCTGCAGTGTTTTGTTTGACGATATATGTATAGTCATCTACTCTATAGTGTTGGTCCTACTATCTACTGACAGCTGTGTAGCGTCATCGCTAGACAGACGCAATATTAGTGTTATTATTTAAGGACAAGTAGAAACTCAAACACGCGTACCTTTGCTATACGTTTGTGATTGGACAGCTTGTTATTTGACACGCCCCGGGGAACTGTCCACAAAGGAATGGAGACGTCACAATTGTGTGTTAGAATCACGTGCAGTGCAGTCATGAAGGGAACAACTTAACGCAACAGCCAATGGAGAAACGACCTCCGGCTCTGGTATATACAGTAAGTTGAAGTTTAGCGCGATGCCAAATAATAACGCGAATGTTGGTGCTTCAAATCTTGTCGATCTCGGAGGAGAAGTGCTGTTAACACTTTGAAGACTATGCCCGCGTGTAACTTGTGCAAAACGATAAAACTTACCACTAAAGATTATTTTCTCAAACGGCAAGAATATTTTTCGTACAGTTTCTAAACTGAACATGATGGACTGTAACGACTGCTCATTACGAAAGACCGTTCGGTCGGTAGACTGCCAACTCCGCACTTTGTTGGCTGACATACGACCAATAACGAACGTCTGATGCAGTTTTGACCAATAGGACGACGGTAAGAGAGAAAAGAGACCAACAGAGTATGGCGTCCTCACAGTGGTGTAAATAAACGATTCACTTCTAGCTTGTCGATGACGCTGGTAAAAGTTTGCTGAGGCGTAACGTCGCTGTCGTGTCGTGTCCGCAGAAGGGCGTGTGTGTCTCTCTCTCTCTCTCTCTCTCTCTCTCTCTCTCTCTGAACTCCTCCCGAGGCTGCAGGCGATCACTCTTACAACACGGACAGTAACACGCTCGCTAACGAGCCGCCTTAACAACACTGCGCGGACAGCCGCAACCGAAAAAAAAAAAAAAAAAAAAAATTCACGTCTGCCACGTCCGCCAGAGTGGCGCATTCTTCGTTATTAGAGACCTCAAAAATTCACGAGTTCATTGACCTGCAGGCTATACTCTACACTCTTATGTATACGCTGTTCACGATAAACTGAGCACTTTTGAAAGCCTTGCTTAAGATCTACTTGTGTGCGCGTTGTGTATTATTTCGCTTTGTATGAAAATTAACATTGCCATGGGCCTCATAACTTTATTCATGTGTCGGTCAAGCGAAACTGTGAAATTATTATCAAAGTAAATATTTTACAAATATGTTAATTTGTATAAATTAAAAAAAAAAACGAAATACGAAAGAAATATTTTAACTTAACACAAATTATTACCTAACACTTTTTATTCGACGTTAATATATGGAACTATTTTCCACCCATCGTTATCAACTTTACTAGGCATATGTCACTCAGTGTGCCCGTTTAAATACATACAAACAGGGGCAGTGATTTTTTTCTAAGGTTGATTTCAAAAATGTTTCATTTATCACGGAACAGCCTTTACAAATATGCCGATATCAACTGTGCATTGGTGGTCAGCTTTCACAGTGGAAGACAACAATTAGACACAGTTCTCCGGGAGGTTTCAAACATCGTGTGGACCAAAGGCTAAAAATATATAAACATACGGGTTTTGGATTCTACCTTGTCCGAAAATGAATCCGCAAATTCTTCAGGTCTCTATTCAGTATATATCTCTTCCTGTATTGGATTAAGAGACAGAATAATTAAGCATACAGAAGAGCAAAAGAACCTCCTGCAGCCCCACGTTCCAGAAAAATGTCGTCACTGTCCAGCGACGTGGCACTACGCCGGACGGAAGCATAACCAACTGTAAATATTTCGCAGCACGTAATAGTCAATTGGATGGAAGACGTATTTCCAGAGCTTCGTACAGCCAATAGAAAAATGGGTATGCCTATTTAACAAGTCAGACCCTGTGTACACTACTGCATGTACACATTGCGTACGGGTAAGAAATGTTTAGTCTGTACTTCACACTGCGAAGATCTACGACTAGAGCTAGAGATTTTTGTGAAAAATATGAGTACCCGGTAGACATCAATACTATAAACACCCAACAGCAGTTTGTCTATTGCCATTGGTTGCTGTCTGCTTGAGAAGGCGTTTTCATATTTGACCGGGCCACTCAGAATCCGGCAACATCGGCACGGCTCCTACCTGATTCGTATGCAGACAATTAACACGTGCTACAAAGTAATTCAGCCAATCAAGATACGTAAACGACCCTACAGTGTTTTGAAGTGTAACTTGTATTGAAATCTTTTCGCGAAATTTCACTACCCCTATCTAAGACCTATGATCTTATCTGTGGGAAAGTGATTCGCAAACCGTCTTACTTGTCTAGGGCATAATTTATCCATGCAACTGTAGCCGAACATATATCCCAGAGCTCATTGGCTGTGACAGCGAATCAAAAGTGTCGACTTAAGTACAGCGCACATCATAATAGGTTTTTGTTTGCTTGCAACATCTGAAACTCTAAATTAGAGGGGATATGAAAGGGTTAAAATTAACCATCACGTCATTTAATTTCTATGTAGTTATCTGCTCATTAACCACAGCATGATCGGGAACTGCTAAGACAGTAGGAAATACCCAATAATTAACTTTGAAAATCACACATTCAAGGAAGAGGCCGTGATGGCTCAGCGGTTTACCCGCTCGCCTCCCAACTAGGCGAACCAGGTTCTATCCCCGGCTGGGTCATCGGAGTTTCGTAAGTGGTAATCGTGCTGGACGATGCCGTTGGTCGACGGGTTATCTCGGGGGTCTCCCGTTTCCTCCGCTCTTTCACACCGGAGCCGCTCCTTACTCACCTGTGTGAAGCTCTGGGAACGAGTCTTGTGTCTGACTGGCTACCGCTTGTTACCGAATGTTCCCTACTGGCTGAGCTGCTGGAGCAGTCGCCGATTGGTGAAAGGGCTTTCCTTCGCGCAATAAGCGGATGTCTGAACTCTGTATTCGTATGTACTCGGTGGCCAGGACTTTTGTATTCTTAACACTTGGAGTGCGTCCGACGTAATATTACGTCAACTGAGTCAGTGAGTGAAGAGATTTGGACGGCGGCTCTTAACAGCGAGGTCTTGATATCCGATGAGGGTGAAGTGAAGTGAGTATGGAGCAGCGCCGGAATGAAAGGGCGGGGGAAAAGGGAGGAAACCCGCCGACCAGCGGCATCGTCCGGCACGATTCCCACATGTGAACGTCTGGGAGTTACCCGACAGGACATATTGAACCCGGTTCGTCCTAATGGGAGACAAGAAGAATATACCAAGATTATGAGAATAATTTGGTCTAGCTGACATGGTACATAGCGCCGACAACTACCAATATCTCGCGGCCTTAGCCCTGCCCAGGACCCCAATGGAAACTACTAATCAATTAGGGTAACATTTCTAGGGGACGTATACGAGAAGTGTAGTCAGGATCCAGGACAAGGCAACAGGTAGCAGTCGAAGACGGAACACAAGTTGTTGCCACCTGACCAGGCGAATTGCAGGTTGCCTACCCGCTACGGGGTGAGAAAGCGAGCCCGCCTTTCTCCTAATCATCCTACGAGCCCTTCCTTACGGATGTGTTGGATATCTAGCAGAATTATTGTAGAATCTCTTTAATAACAACTTAAATACTTTTTGATGAGTTGGGTTGAGAGATTTGGGCGGCTCTTAACAACGAGATCTTCAGAGCCGATGAGGGTGACAAGTGAAAATGGAGCAGCGCTGGAATGAAGGGCAGGGGGAAACGTGATATCCCCGAAAAAAAAACCCGCCGAGCAGCGGCATTGTCCTCAAGATTCCCATATGCGAACATTCCGGATGTGACCCGGCCGGGATCGAACCCGGTTCGCCTTGGTGGGAGGCGTACAGGCTAACCACTCAGCCACCGCGGCCCCATCAGTTGTAGAATACAAGAGCACGCGGGATTTTGATGTCTTACCTGCGTGGAAATCTTTTTACGAAAATCAGGTGTCAGTGTACATTACAGTACTTAGCAGTTCTACAAACTGGTTTGAGGACATCAGAATATTCAGTTATGTCATTACAATTCTAGTTTCAGTGGGAACAATTTAAAATATCGTTGAGGTTTTTCTTGTTAGAGGTACTATCTGTTTTGCACTAGGAACTCAGTGCTCTACTGTATAGGCTATTCAGGATAAAGTGAGCACTTTTGAAAGCCCTGCTTAAGATCTACTTGTATGCACATTGTGTATTCTTCCGCCTTATGTAACATTAAAATTGTCATAGGCCTCATTACTTTATTCATGTGTCTGTCAAGTGAAACTGTAAAGTCATTTTAAAAATAAATATTTAACGAATCTGCTCATTTTTACACTTCAATGCATAAAAAAAAAAGAACCCGAAAGAAATAATTTAAGTTATCACAAATGGTTATCTAACTCTTTTCAATTGACGTTAGGATACAGAACTACTTTCCCATCCATCGTTACCAACTTTACTGGGCGCATGTCACTCAGGGCGCCCGTTGAAATATATGAGGTAGGGGCAGTGACTTTTCGCTACGGTTGATTTCAAAAGTGCTCACTTCGCCGCGAACAGCCTTCAGCAACCATACGTACAGTAGCAAATGCATTCACAGGCAGAAATACAACAAACAGATCTGCTGGTATTACTGTCTATGTTAATACTATTTCGATAGTGCCTACAACTAATCATAAGGCTGTCCCTGTTTTAACAGTCTAGATGGCTCCTACGATAATATTTTTTTCTCGGTATACTTTCATGACACTTCACAAAGTTTGATGTAGTCTTTGAAAGAATAGTGCAATTGGGGTAAATGACAAGATGGAGATTTTTGGACATTCGCCATTCTTTTTATTCTTTTCCCTCTTGGAATTTTCCAGTGTTGTATACATTTATTAATTTTTTTCGTTCATAGGTAGAGATAGGAAAAATTCACGAGTTCAGTGACCTGTAGCCTAGACTCCACAGACATGTGTATACTCGAGCCTCATGTTTGTTCATTGGCTGCTGGCCCAGAGAGTAGCCAGTATTACTTCACACCTGGCAGTATGGCATTCGCTACTTGTTTCCTTGTAAGTCTGCTATTGGCTCAGAGTCGTCCAGGGCATGTCTAATAAACTGAGATCCAATAGCAATGTCAACTTCAGTGTACATGTGTCTGACATGTATCTTGTCCTGAAATGAACTCGTGAAATGTTCCTATTCCTATCCATAGGTTGCATGTCTTTTTTAAGTATTTTTTCGTGCTCAGTCCTGTTTTTTTTTCCCACGCAGACAATCTCCATCTTGTTAACAAAGTTTGCTGAGAATTTTTCCACAGAAAAGATTTCTACTTAACGGCGATTATTAGCGAACGGGAATCGCATAGAGAACTAACTGTGGACGGGGTGTACCGGTCCTGAGATACGGTCGTCGATAATTCATCTACCAACGAAGGGAAAGATTACGCTCGCGGCGGGGTGGAAAGCAAAAGGAGAAGAAAAAACGCCCGACGGAAAATAAGGCTCGCCTTGAAGGGGGGAGGGGGGAGCGCCGGAGGGGGCATCGCGTGGGCGTCGAACCCAGGCCGCTGCGCCTACGACGGCTGGCCACGCCCCAGTCATTAACGAGGGCACCTGGTGGGAGAGCGCGGGTGCCCCCCCCCCCCCCTCGCCCGTCGAGCAACTACAGCACACGCCATTCCCCGTCGGCAAGAACCTGTCTGTCTCCGGCGGATATAGTCTGTTAGTGGCATGCAAGGGCTTATCAAAAAATATTTTCCGTCCGGGAGGGGGGGGGGGTGATGAGTATTAGTATTGTTACTAGTAGTACACACGAAGTTTTGATATTAAAGATGTATAGGCTATTTACGATAAAATGAGCACTTTTGGAAGCCCTGGGTAAGATCTACTTCTATACACGTTGTGTATTCCTCCGCCTTATGTAAAATTAACATTGCCGTGAGCCTCATCCCTTTGTTCGTGCGTCGGTCAAGTGAAACTGTGAAATTATTAAGAAAGTAAATACTTTACAAATCTGCTCATTTTTACACTTAGTTGCATTATAAAAACAAAAGGCGAAAGAATTAATTTTAAGTTATCACAAATGGTTACCTAACACTTTTTATTCAAAGTTAAGATATGGAAATACTTTCCATCCATCGTTACCAACTTTACTGGGCGAATGTCACTCAGTGCGTCCATTAAAATATATGCATGCAGGGGCAGTGACTTTTTTTATATGTTAATTTCTAAATTGCGTACTTTATCGCGAACCGATTTTTATCATATGTGTGGTTAGTAAAAAATAAATTAATATAATGATTGCCATTTTAATATAGGGTGTAAAAAATATGTCTCATGTGGGTAAAAACAAATATATAGATATAATGATTAACATTTTGATGATAGGGTTTTTAAAAAAATGTGTTTCATTTCGGGGGGAGGAGACTGAAGCCCTCTCAGCACCCTCCCCCTGGATACGCCTCTGTGGCATCGTCACACTTTCTGAATCAAACCTTTGAAAAATAACCCCATGCATGACGTGTTCGCCTGTTTACCAAATATGTCATGTAACCACAAGCGTTTTATAATTACCTTATCATAAAAGTACCTTATTTGTGTTGGTTAAAATTGAAAATGTACTTATATTTTAATTATTAATTATAATATTTAATTTATAACTAATATGAATGAAATAGAGAAAAAATTCATGTGTTGTCAATATCTAGAGACTCGAAAAATTCGCGAATTCAATTACCTGCGGGCTAGACTTTACACTCTTATGTACACATGTGCCGATGTCAACTGTGCATTGGTTGTCTGCTGTCACAGTGGAAGGCGACGATTGGGCCAGAGTTCTCCTGGAGGTGTCAAACACTGTGTGGACCAATGGCTAAATTTATATGAACACTAGTGCTCTGAATTCTTACCTACCCCAAAAGGAACCCGCGGATTCTTCATGTCTCTAGTAATATCTAGAGAGAGGTGTTTTTCACGAAAATATGTATGGCCATGCTAGACTTCAATATTCTACTTCCATAACCACATCTTCCTTTGGTTAGTGACCCCGTGTCTACGTGAGGCTACGTGTTCATATTTGACTGGGGCTATCGTAATAAAGTACTCCGATACTGAACGTTCTTGATTAGCGGACAGACACTTGAGGCACGGAACATTAAAATCACCCAAACACGAACATGCATATGAACTAAAGTGTTTTAGAGTACACCAGGTGTTGAAAACTTTTCGCGAAAAATACCTCTACCTACTAATAAGAAATAATTATGATTGAGAGCAGTAATAATTCGTGAAAAGATTCCGAGGAAAGATACAGTTCAAATCACTGGAAAGCCCAGCATTTTTTGATTCGCTGAAACATGATCTGGTTCGTGTCAAATGTTCGCGCACGAGTAAGGGATGTTCAGTGTCGGAGTCAAGGAATCTCGAGTGGTTCAGTCAATCCAGGAAACAACACGAGCAGCCGATGGAGGTATGACAACAGCTGAGGTGTATATACGGTATTGAAGTCTACTGTACGCTCCAATTATTTTCGTCAAATATCGATGGTAGAGACCTGCAGAATTCGCTTTATCATTTTGAGACATAATAGACTTGAAACACATATGCATTTGTATTGCCCTTGTCATTGGACTACAGTTGATTTGACACGCCCAGGGTGGCCTTCAACCAACCAGAAACGAGTAACGACCACCTAGTCAAAAAGGGACCATGGTTATTCACTTTTGCAAAAGCCAATAAACAAATTACACCGACTCTAAGTTATATAGGATGGCGAATTCTAGCGAGTGTCGATATAACATCGCGAATTTTGCAGGTCTCTAATCATTGGCTTTGGTTATGATGCAAAATGTTATTCAACTGAGTGCGCAGGAATGCGGTGTGTTGTCCCTTCGGTGTAATTTCCTAGTCTTGGTAAAACGTTGTTTGGATGAGGCTGAGGAATATAAGGAAAGGAGAAGTGCACAATAAATAGGGGTAGTGAAATATCGCGAAAAGATTTCAAGACAAGTCATAATTCAAAACACTGTAGGGTCACTTACCTATCTTGAGTGGCTGAATTACTTTTTGACACGTGTTAACTGTCTGCACACGAATCACGTAGGAGCCGTGCCGATGTTGCCTAATTCTGAGTGGCCCGGTCAAATATGAAAACGCCTTCTCAAGCAGACAGCAACCAATGGCAATAGACAAACTGTTGTTCGGTGCTTATAGTAGTGAAGTTTACTATGTATTCATTTTTTTTTCCGAAAGATCACTAGCTCTATCAATGAACCGTGAACAATCTATATTTCGTAATCTCGCGTGCACGGGCTTCTTCGACATGCTTCGAGCTGTTAATATTAGAGGGGTTGATGACAGCAGAAGGCGGCACAGCAAATGTTGTACATTTCATTCTTGCGCTTTTTATATTGAAAAACTGACATCTTCCAATAACCTTATTCCTTGGCTCTCGTGCCTCTTGTAATAACAAGAGACATGCAAAATTAGCATTGTTATTTGGCATCACACTAAAATTCACACGCCTATAAATACTGGAGCTGGTGTAGTTAGTACATTGGCTGCTGTGTAGATGTGAAGCCTGTCTACTTTTGACAAGAGTGCGCATGATTCGAGCACTGCTATTACGACGTTTATATTAATTGGCGCAGAGTTTTTCAAGGCGCGTTAAGTGACGTATGGTCCAATGGCATTGGCAGAGAAAACGTACACGTGCTTAAAATATAACTTGTCGCCAAAAATAACGCGAATTTTGCAGGTCTTTACTAATAACTAAGGATAGGAAAAATTCGCGAGTTCGATGACCTGTAGCTTAGACTCCACAGGCATGTGTATACTCGAGCCGCATATGTTTGTTCATTGGCTGCTGGCCCAGAGAGTAGCCAGTGTTACTTCTCACCTGGCAGTGTGGCACTCGCTACTTGTTTCCTTGCAAGTCTGCTATTGGCTCAGAGTCGTCCAGGGCGTGTATAATAAATTGAGATCGAACAGCAATGGCAACTCCAGTGTACATGTGTTTGACGTCTATCTTGTCCTGAAATGAACTCGCGAAATGTTCCTATCTCTACTAATAACTGTCCCATGGGTAACAACGCGTTGTAGACAATTGCGGCCTAATTCTCTGAGCTGGAAATTTTTGTGTTGGAGTTGGATTAAGGACGCAACAACAATACAATTTACTACAGTATGCAAATTTTTTTTTTCCAGTCTTACTCAAAACAGTCAACAATGACAGAATACCCCTCCGGGGGAAAATAAACAAAATTAATGGAAATATCTGACTTACTATTCTTTCAAATCCAGTCTCTTTTGCTGTTCTTTCTGGGTCAGAGAAAACTGCCTTACTTTTTACGCATCAGTACTTGAGCCGAAATTTTCCTTCAGACTAAGAGCGTATGCCCAATATTTAATCCTTAGCATAGCGATTTCTCGCTGGTGTGACGCATTATGATTCTTCTCGTTCTTTCGTGACCTCGTTTTCTTTCCTAAGATAAGAATAATAAAATATCAAAATAAACACATAGATGTATAATTTTCAGACGCGTCCCTACCTTTATATTGGAAGGCTAATGAGTGACGGACAACGCAGTGAAATTAAATCTAAGCCGTGCACCCGTGCCCGAGGCGATACTCGAGTAGGGCCTATGTGATCGTTGGGTCGGCAGGCAGGAACACTAACTCCTACATAGCAAGGACAAGGAATGAAAATTCAGTTATCATAGATATTATGAAAAAGAATAATAATAAAGTTTAATGCATACCTAGTATGTAGTAAATAGCCAGAACGAATTACAACAACCTGTGCGTGTAGAGAAAAGGCCTAGATTCACAAAATAAGTACGAGTTGGGTTTTGCGTTGTTGAGGCTAATGGATATCTTGCTATCGTGGCACTGGAGAGTGCTGGTCTCTGTCAGCGTTCTTGGTACTTCTATTCCCCATCGGTCATTGTTAACTGTAGAGAGTATTTTATTTTCATTCTCTCTGTCCTGAAGTGCCTTTGCGGCCTTCCGCAGCCAGGCCCGCTTTCATATCCGACCCGAGGAATTACATGTAGGTGTTACAAACCTTTGATACTTGTGTTAACATGGAAGTACCTTATTTATGATTAAATTGTAAATTTATTCATATTTTGTCTATAAATTTTCATATTTCATTAATTATTTATATAAATTTAAACAGTGAGAAAATGGTTGTGTTAGTAAAACCTAGTAAGAAATAGTTCTTATGTAAAATATTATTTGCACTGAGCCCGCACGAATGCAGGGTGCTGTATCATTGGTGTAATTTTCAAGACTCGAAAAAGCTTGCACGAGGCGGGCGGATATCCTGGAAGTATAATTTTAGCAGGGCTTCAGAAAAGTTGGAACTAACCGTGTATAGACTTTAAATGTGTGCTGTTTTTCTCTAATCAACTTACAAAACACATTTCAATGCACATTTGAATTCTTGTTGTATGGCTTTGTATTATAATTTCGGTTTTGAAATCATACAAAACGGCACACAATTTTTTTTTTTTTTTTTTTTTTTTTTCCCCCATTTGTTCAGAGCAAATTTATTATTTTCGACACATGCCAATTAATTATATAGATAAAATATAAAATAGTTAAAGTATTGCTATATGATAAAATTTAAAATAAACTTACAAAACTATTTTTACAGCCTATTTCATTATCTAAATTTACAGTTCTACTAAATCTCGTACTCGTATCTGTTTGAACAAACGAACAGCGTATTTAGTTATTTCGTTTCGCAATTCTGCAAGGCTCGTACTCATAACACACCGATGTTAATCATCCCCAAAGCCAAGTGTGTAAACTATTTACATAGCTGCAGTGAAACACGGTCAATCTCATACAGAGCTGCAATTTTCGATACGGTCTGACGAGAGACAATAATGCGTGCCAGCTAATTAGTTCGCTGCAGCGGCGATGAAGGCCCGTGCCTGCAGGAGACGTGCGAACAGCGTACGTATAATTAATTTATGATCAGCAGCGCGCAGTCGTAACAGTATGTGCGCCCTCTTTCACCGGCAGGTGCTGCAGAACAAGCTCATATAAAATGGGAATGGCAGGTACAAATTATCACCGTTTGTTCCGGACAATACGCGCGCGGTAGACCCAGGTATCACCGCGCGCCATGGCTAAATATTATTCCACGGCTGCAAACGGGAGCGTTACATTTTCATTCGCAGTCGTTAATTATCTCAGCTCCATTGCCCGAAACGAAAGCCCGCTGAATTGCTAAGCAGCATCTGCGGCACGCTGGCGAACTGCGGATGGGATTGTGATATCGGAGTACATTACGCAGTTCTCTTCGGGCGGAAAAGCTCATAGACTAAAGATAATGTAGACCGATCTCGCTGGCTGCGCGCAACCAATCTCCGTGTCCCAACATTGAACTGCTTCTCTGCCTCCCAAAAGGCATTAACCCCTAATAAATATGTTTTATTGCAGTCTCAGGTGTTAACTTTTGAGAATGATGGTAAGTATATGTTATGCTTATTAGTTATGTTGCAATGTTTACAATAAAAAGTGGTGGAAAAGTAGAAATTACCTGAAAGGAAAATTTTTGCAGGCCCTTAAAAAGTGCTCGCTTTACCGCGAATAGCCTATATCTTTATTCTGCGTCAGTCAAACAAAAATATAAAATCATTAGAAAAAGAGTTATTTTGAAAATGTGCTAATTCTTACACTTATATGCATTAAAAATATAGGGGAAAAATGAGTAATTTAAGTTTTAACAAATGGTTACCTTAAATTTTTAATTAGCGTTAAAATGTGGTATTGCTTTCTCTCCATCGTTGCCAACTGTACTGGACACATGCGAGTCAGTTCAGTAGAGTCAGCGACATTTTTTAAATGTTGATTTCAAAAGTGCTAAGATGATAGTGAACGGCCTGTAGTTGAGGGCACCTGAATTTCGGGAAACGATTTCCGCTCATGCTAGATTTCAACACCCTCCTACGAGCATACCAACAGTTTTATATTGCTTATTGGCAGTGTGTCACTGTAAGAAGACATTTTCTTACGTGACTGGCCAATCAGAATTATATTACTCCGATACTGTACGTCTGTGATTCGCGGGCAGACCATATAAGACGAGCAAAACCTTGGTCATCCAATGATGAAAGTGGATCTGAGATTAAGTGCTATGAATAGAGACAGGTGTTTTCTGCGAAAATATTTCAAGACCAGTTGTACTCCAAAACAGTTTAGTTCATATGCACTTTCGTGCAATGTCTGTCCGCGGATCATGGACGTTCAGTATCGGAGTACTTTATTCTGATTGGCCCAGTAAAATAAGAGCCTATCTTGTCACGTAGACACGCGACTAATAACCAAAGGAATTTGTGGTCGTGGACGTAAGATATTGAAGTCTAGCATGGCCATGCATATTTTCGCGAAAAACACCTGTCCCTAGTTATGAAATATAACTAGTGGTGAAATATTTTCGCGAAATTTGGGTGTCCCTACCTTTATAGTCTACTCGCCGTTTCTGCACACTTTTGAACCAAACCTTTGAAAAATTACGTGTTTAGTTATTTCCTAAATCACGAGCATTTTATACAATCGTTAATATACAAGTATCTTATCTTTTGTTAAATTAAATTTTTATCTATATTTTATTTTAAAAGAATAATACTTCATGTATAATAAATATGAATATTGTGAGAAAACATATGTGTTGCTAGCACTTCGTAAAAAATAGTTCTCAAGCCAAGTATTATTACAATTGAGTGCCTCAAGAATTTGGTGCGTTGTCCTTTGGTATAATTTTGAAGACTTAGTTAAGCCTAGTTTGCATAGGGCGGAGGAATATCTTTAAAGTAGGACTCCAGCAGGGCATCAGAAAAGTGTGGAGTAACTGGGAATTAATTATAGTAAAGGCTGTTCACGATAAAGTGAGCACTTTCAAAATAAACCCTAGGAATGAGTCACTGCTCCTACCTGCACATATTTTAACGGGCGCACTGAATGGCATTCGCCCAGTTATGTTGGTAACGATGGAGGGGAAAGTAGTTCCATATGTTAACGTCGAATAAAAAGTGTTAGGTTACCATTTGTTATAACTTTAATTATTTCTATTGCTTTCGGTTTTCTTTTTTAATGCGTCGAGGTGTAAAAATTATCAGAGTTTTAAAATATTGACCTTTCTAATAATTTCGCAGTTTCACTTGACCGAAGCATGAAGGAAACGATGAGGCCCATGGCAATGATAATTTTACATAAGGCGGAAGAACACACAACTTGCATACAAGTAGATCTTAAGCTGGGCTTTCAATAGTGATATTTTTACCGTGAACAGCCTATAATTGGTGTAACTATAGATAGGGACACCCGAATTTCACGAAAAGATTTCACGGCGAGCTGTATTTCATAACACATTTGCTCAGACACACTTTCGTGATTGGACGGTATAGGTGTTACGCGTCTTAGGTGTCTGCCCGCGAATCACAGACGTACAGTATCGGGGTTACCTAATTATGATTGGCCCGTCAAGTTAGAAAATGTCTTATCGCAAATGTAAGCCGCCAATAAGCAAAAGAATACTTCTTGTTTACCCATAGGGTGCTGAAATCTAGAATGTGCGGAAATCTTTTCGCGAAATTCGGCCTCTCTAACCATAGAGTAATGAATAAATTCTAATGACGGGCTTTCTAGCCAGGACCCGTAGGTACTCGTCATCCCTGAACATGACATGAAACGAAACGGGGGAAACGGGAGTACACGGAGAAAACCCACCGGCAAGCGGCATCGTCCAGCACAATTCCCACATGCGAAAATCCGGGAGCGAACCCGCTGGGGATCGAACCCGGATCTCCTTGGTGGGAGGCGAGCGCGCTAGCCTCTACGCCCCCGCTGGCCCTACCGCAGAGGAAACAAGGCGAAATGGCGCTGCGGTTCCTTTCAGGTAAGCTTACCCAATTCGCTTATTGGCTGTACAAGGTTTTGTAACGAGCCCTGTGTCTGACTGGCTTCTGTCTACTGCGAAAGATTCCTTATTGGCTGGGCTGCCATGGGGCAAGTAGCCTATGTTACCTACCAGGCGGGCGCTGAATGGCGAACGGTTAACGACGCCAATTTTCTGGCGTGTACGGCTGGAATTCAAGGGAATAACCGGCTGTTTCGACTACACGTTGACTCGCTCGGTACCCATTTAATTTACAAGCTCAAGTGTCGCAATATAGAAGTATTTTGGTGCGCATTGTACACGCGTAGAAAGTACTACTCGCAGCCAATGAACAACATGCTGGATCCTCGAAGTCTTCAGTACTAACCATTCACAGACGTGAGGTGCAGAAACTTTGACATATCAGATCACTAACTAGGAAAGGCGCTCACAACACAGAGTACTGATTACTCGCTGTGTAAAACGTGGCCATAAATATCCTTAATTTGCAACATTTCCACGATCGTGTACACGGTAAAGCCATCGCTTTTGAAAGCCCTCTCATTTGGAATAGTAATTAATAAATCCACTCTAAGAAATTATTTGTAAATTCACCATACCAGTTGTAATGTAATGGACAACTGTGGCAAGCCATATATATAGTGCTTACATGAACGCGCCATTCTAAAGTATGCGATATTGCCAAATCATGGACGGGCGAATAATGAGGCCTCGGCGGCATGATATAGGCGAGCCAGACGACGGGAAGGAGGTCTGTTCTCGCCTCGACGCCAACCAGGGAAGACGTTCCAGAGAGCCAGAAGGATGACGACGTGCTGACCGCCGTATACTGCCTACAAACCAGCCTTCGGCATCATGCAAGGTGGGAAAGATCGGTCCAGTAAATAACCGCAATGGTGGCTTCATATTAGGCTTTATTAGAATAACTGGAATGCATAAACTGCTAGCTCCTACTATATGTTTCCAGTTAATGTGATATGTATGGGTTAGAGATAGGAATACCTCGCGAGTTCATTTCAGGACAAAATAGACGTCAAACACATGTACACTGAAGTTGACATTCCTATTGTATCTCAGTTTATTAGACACACCCTGGACGACTAAGAGCCAATAGCAGACTTGCAAGGAAACAAGTAGCGAGTGCCATACTGCCAGGCGTGAAGTAACACTGCCTACTCTTTGGGCCAGCAGCTAATTAACAAACATCTGAGGCTCAAGTATACACATGACTGTGGAGTCTAGGCTACAGGTCATTGAAATCGCGAATTTTTCCTATCCATAGCATGAGTAAAATCCAAGAGGTAACTAATAATGTGTCAAACCATGGGAGGGGTGAGCTTTGAGTCAATTATAGAGTAGCTCTAACCCATTGTAGGGATAGGAAAATTTCGCGAATTCATTTCAGGACAATATAGACGGCAAACACGTGTACAATGAAGTCGCCTTTTCAATTGGATCACAGTTCATTAGACACGCCCTGAACGATTCTAAGCCAATAGCTGACTAGCAAGGAAAATAACTAACGAGTAACACTGGCTACTGTGTGGGTCAGCAGCCAATGGACAAACACGTGAGTCTCGAGTGTACACAGGATTGTGGAGTCTAGCAAGCAGGTCTTTGAACTAGCGAAATTTTCCTATCACGACTCACACAAACGTATATTTGAAGTTAAATAGTAATTGAATTTATGAACTAAAAAGCTTAAAATATAACACGGTGTATACGCACAGTGACAAAACGCGAATAGTAAATTATTTTCTCATACATGCATTGTAAAGTTCCTACAGTTGCTCAGGAAAGAGTCAAATGCATAGAGAAGTTCCCAAATGTCGAAGCTAAATATTCCCGTATTTTCTGCTTAACATGTGCGTCGAATTTTTTCCCATGCACAATATAGGTTAAAAACGTCCATTACATCTTAGGAAGTTTACCAGAATGGTTTTTACAGTGCATAATTTATTTTAGTTTTAGCTGTTAACTTCCATGTACCGTGGAACGGTGGAATAAACACACTGTGTTTATTACTTACATGTCAATATTTATTTTAAATGGTGGTTACAAGATTAAAAAATTGCTGAAAAGAAAAAGTAACTATGACCTCAAAAGTGTTTACTTTACAGTGAACAGCCTGTAATAACAAAAACTGTCCGGTGGACGAGGCTTGTCGCTCTCTCTCTCTCTCTCTCTCTCTCTCTCTCTTTCTTCGTCTGTTTCACGCTCGGGAAATTTCACTTCGCAAGTATATTGAAATTATACATGTTGTTAATTGTAGCATATTTCATAATTATTACAGCAAAGTAATGATTTTTGAATTTGTAATTTACAACTGAAAAGAGATATTAATCTTTGAATACTTATGTTAATATATTTAGATATGATTCCGGGGCAGTTACCAAGTGAAGTTGGCAGACGTGGCCAGCCATGACATGGCGTGTTACGTTTTGCCAAACGAAACGTAAATTATTCTTACTCCGAAAAATACTTCAAATTACCACATCATGTTTGTAGACGTTAAGTTTTTTTAACCGACCTAGGCAAGTTACGGTGTTGTGATAAATCTGTGTTTCCATGGCAGTAATAAATATACTGTGATATGTGTTTCGTTAATCATTGCGTCTGTGAAATGGCGTGCCTTTGTGCATCGTGGTCGATACTCTGGCCCTGTGTGTGCGTGATTTCAAATACTTGATTAGCACTATTTATACGTTTTAAATGTGAACTTTTTTATGACGAAGTTATTTATTTACATCCACGTCTGTTTATTTATCACAACGTTGTACCTTTGCCCTAAGGGGTTTAAAACACAGTCGTACAACGTAATTTTCCACGATCCCAGAAGAAAAATAGTAAGCCTAGCCCGATAAATTTCAATAAACTTAATAAACAGTAACTAACAATATATAGAAATATGAGCGGAATAAAAGTTATCGTAGGCTTATTTGTGTGCATGTTCACCGCTATCTTTTAAAGTTTGTATGACAAAAATGAGCAACACGAGTTGCGTGCTTGAATTTAATGTACCTATTTTCGTTTGACTGGTTCCTTCATTTTAATATGTATGCCAACTGAGGCCGTTCTTTTGAAGAAATGACCGAACACATATCAATAACAAAAGGATAATTAATACAGCCCTTTCCCTTGCAGTTGTAACAGTGTTAAACACCGTCGCGACAAAATACTAACTTGCATTACATTTATTGAGCTAAATGTCGTGGAAAACAAATATGTTAATGTAAAATAACCGTAAGAACTGTCGTCAATTCAGGCATTTTTAAAACGCCATAAAGCCGACCCAAATAATGTTAAGAGGCCTAAACTGTGAATATTCATATGGAATGGTTTTTAGAATATGGCAGAATTCTTTAAAACGCTGTAAACAACACATTTGACAGGTATAAAAGTAGAAGTCACATTTCAATGTTTATTTTTAGGTGTAGCGAAAGTATACGAACATATGTACACACACAATGGCATGTAAACATTGATTTTGACAGATTCTGCATGGCAGTCAGATGGCAATGTTTGTTTACATTTGGCGGAAGGATACGAAACGGGCCTGCAAGTATATATTTAGCAGGGCTCCGAAAAAGTTGCTTCCATTGGGGAATGGACTATACATATAGAGTGTAAAATGCGAATAGAGGACGACGTGCGAGTGAGGCCAGAGTCACCACGTGTCGGAGAAGTGCGTCGTTACTCATCTGAGAGCGGTGACGCAAGTGTCTCCGGAGACGTGGTGGTCGGGATGATGGACCCCGGAGAGGCTGCGGGTCCTGACCTCCGGCCTCGACACCTGGCCGACGAAAGCCACGGCATAAACAATGTCGACGCCGCCCTCGGGCGCCGGTACGTGAGTGCGTGTTGTGAAGAGCTCCACCCGCTGACACCATGTCTCTCCTTTCGAGGCGCGAGCATCTTCCATCATCACCCGGTGGGTCATTTGCGTCGGCGCATCACTCCGCCGCGGCGCCACGGGCTACCAGCTCATCTCAAGACTCGCTAGTCGGCTATTTCCCGGGCTGGCATTTCCGACAGCCGCTCCTACATCCCGCGCCTCTCCCCCCCCCCCCCCCCTTCATAGAATTTCTTTCACGTATTAAAATCCTTACAAGTTTTCTGTAAGGCAAAGAAAACCATTTCTTAGAGTGAGTGAGTGTGTGAGTGAAGAGATTTTGGGCGGCTTTGTAATCAGGCCCTTCCTAGAAGATAATCATCAATAGGGACACCCGAATTTCGCGAAAAGATTTCACGACCAGTTGTACTTCATAACACTTTAGCTTAGATGTCCTTTCTTGATTGGATTATTGAGGTGTTAAATGTCTTAGGCGTATGCCCGCGAATCACAGCCGTACAGTATCGGAGTAGCTTAATTCTCATTGACTCGCCAAATAAGAGAATGTCTTCTGACGAAGACTCGCGGGCGATAATAAAATGAAAACCGCTGGCACGCGCGTAGGTAATTGAAATATAGCATGTGCGGAAATATTTTCGCGAAATTCAGGTGTCCCTAGTCATCAACAAGAGTCGCAGAAATCCAAAATGGTCTCAAATATATCGTAATATTTAGGGCCACCTGTTTTTTCGCGAAAAGATTCACGCGAAGGCTGGACTCCAGTGTCCTACGGCATACGTGCAGTTTTCATTTGGTTATTGGCCACTTGTCTTTGTTGGGAGACAATTCCTTACCTGACTGGGCCAATCAGGATTCAGTAACTCAGACGCTGAGAGTCCGTGATTCGCTGGCGGACATCTACAACGCGTGACAATTAAACTCAGCCAATTACAAAAGTGGATCTGAGCTCTAGTGTTTTGGAGTACATGTCCTGAAATTTTTTCGCGAAAAACAGGTGACCCTAGTAATATTACATTAAAAAAAAAGAAGTAATTTCCCGTTTAAACAGTACAAAGTTTCCTCCCGCCATCATCTGCATACACTGCACATAATCCAGTCCACAGATGGAGGTACATTGCTCCCCATCCACCACGGAAATAGGTCACCTTACCAGAGCTTGCGATACGTTTCTTGCCATCTAAAGTCAACTTGCGTTTTCCTCCAGCGCCTTTGGCCTTCAAGTTTACTGACTTTGATGTTTCTGTGTAAACATAACACTTTACAGGAGTAGACACATTCCTAAGACAAGCATCGGAGGAGACGTCAGACTGTATCAAACTCTTTACAGACATTTTCCACGGCCACTTTTAGTAGGCCTAACCGGATCGTTTGCGACTATGGTTTTTCCCAAATTTTTAAATGTGGTGTGAAGTAAAAGTAAGATGTACTTCTGCACTCATTTAATTAGTACTGTCAACAAAAGGAGACGATTGGTCGTCATTATTATTTGGAAGAGACTTGCCAGTAATTTCAGATTGAAGAAAGTCAAATTTAGAAAACATATTGGGATACATTGGCTGAATGCCACATGCCTTAATGTCTTTGGTTGCAATTCCAATCGCAGCTGCCCCTTTTCATAAGCCAGTTGATACATATTAACAATCTGAAATTGCGCTTTGCATCTAAGGATGTTCTGACATCCATTTGCTACATTCATTTGGATAGTACACTTTCAGTTTGGTGTTCTATTTCACTGAAATCTGTTAGTATCATATTACTGATTTATTACTTTTGTCGTAGAAAACGGTTGCCAAGAGATTACTTCTAGGCTAAAAATTTTTATTTAACCAGAATTTTTGTTTTTTTTTTCTGTAAACCACGGTAATTGATTTTATATATATATATATTTTGTGTTTGTCAAACAGCCAAACTGCATGAGTCCTGCGCATATTAAAACAAGGGATAAAATATATTTATAATATTTGGTATTGTGGGACAAGAGCCCGCTTAATCGTTTGTGCGGACTCTTGCCGCAGTGAACTTGCCCCAACAAACCGGAAAAATGTATTTCGCCAATTACATTTCACAGATGCATGATTAAAATCACACCCTCATACGAATACAGGGCCAAAAACATACCTGTTACGCAGATGTACTATATATCATTCGCAACATTAATTCGTTGCAGTTCAGCAGGCACTTCCTTGGCGCAAAATAATTTCACCAAACCTCATCACAAACATGTAGTTGAGACCACACTCGCACCAATTGCGGCAGCGGGCAACCAGCCGTGCCCAGTGCGTGGCAAGCATTTCGTAAATTCCCTATTTGAACAATTATGCTATCTAGTGGCGACTGCAAGAACTATGACGTCGTAGGACTCTAGCCCCATGCGGACTCTTACCCCACATTACCCTTCACGGCTTGACGTGTTGGGTTGTCAGTTTAGAAGATTACTTCATCCCTTTGATTGAACATATTGAGTCTTCGTCCAGTTGCGTAAAGGCAGTTCACGATAAAGCGAGCATTTTGAAATCAACCTTAGAAAAAAGTCACTGCCCCTGCCTGCATTTATTTTAACGCGCGCACTGTGTGGCATGCGCCCAGTAAAGCTGGTAACGAAGGATGGAAAGAGGTTCCATATCTTAACGTCGAATAGAGAGTGTTAGGTAACCATTTGTGATACCTTAAATAATTTCTTTCCTTTTCTGATTTTTAATGCATAGAAGTGTAAAAATGAGTACATTTTTAAAATATTTACTTTCCTAATAATTTTGCAGTTTCACTTGACCGACGCATAAATAAAGTGCTGAAGCCCATGACAAAGTTAATTTTACATAAGGCGAAAGAGTACGCAACGTGCATACAAGAAGACCTTAAGGAGATCTTTTAAAAGTGCTCATTTTACCGTGAACAGCCTATACACATATAGGTGCAAAGGTTGCAACATATAGAATAAAGAACTTTATTATTTCCCAATTTATACTTAATGACGTAAGGGCTTTTTTATAAACGTAAAACCTTCTATGTACGGATTTCGATATTTAATTATTTACTTGAACTTATCGCTAGAGACCTGAGAAATTAGCGAGTTCAATGAACTCCAGGCTAGACTCTACAGTCTCATGTATACATAGACTATGCCTATGTTAACAGTGCATTGGTTGTCTGTTGTCACAGTGTAAGGCGGCGTTTGGGCCAGCGTTCTCCAGGAAGTGTCAAACACCGCGTGGACCAATGGCTAATGGTAGTGAAATTTCGCGAAAATATTTCAAGGCAAGTTAGTTTTCAAAACACTGTAGGTTAGTTCACGTATCTTGAGTGGCTGAATTACATTTTGACACGTGTTAACTGCCTGCACACGGAACACGTAGGAGTCGTGCCAATGCTAGCGAATTCTGAGTGGCCCCGGTCAAATATGAAAACACCTTCTCAAGGAGACAGTAACCAATGGCGATATACAAACTTCTATTAGATGCTTATAGTATTGAAGTCTACCGTGTATTCATTTTTTTTTTTCGCGAAAAATCACTAGCTCTACCAATGGCTAAAGTTATATCAACACACGTGTTTTGAATTCTGCTTCGTTCCAAAAGGATACCACTAGAGATGATGGTTTATCGCGGGAAAAGTTGACTGCTTGCTAGGATTCAACGTACTATACATATTACCGACAGTTTTCTTTTCTTATTGGCCGTCATGCTGCTATCCCATTTAACTGGGCCAATGAGAAGCCCGATACTTTAAAGCAGAACTTTTGTGATTGGCCTGAAAAGAAGTTAGCCGAGTCAAAATCTTGGTCATCCAATCATAATAGGGTAAACCAGTAATAGTGTTATCGAAGATATGTTGTCTCAAAAAACTTTCGCGATTTTCCGTCATCCTTAGATACCGCGAATTCTTCAGGTGTATACTTATCGCAATGGTAGGAAGCTTCACGTATAGAAATATTTCACAGGAGAAATGCAAAGCTAAGATGTTGGCAATTGACACAATACACAGGCGCTGTCTGGCCGGTAGAAACAGCGATGCGCATGCCTCCACGGTACACTCCCGATAATTTAATACCAACAATGCAAGCATACATTAACGTGCGGCTCGTTACAGAATGAAATGACAATAGGTGAATATATCATCACGTAAAATACCGGTCCACGTTGAGGGTCATCCGCGCGCAAGAGTGGCACAAAAGTCTGCGGGGGTAGGACATCAATAGATGGCCGATATTCGTCCTGATTGTTCCTTTGTTTATGTCGACATATCTTGTATTCCACGCTTACGTTCTCTCTTTTATCCCGGCGTCACGAGCGTTGTTTCTGAATGCGATTACAAGCAGAGGGTCGCGGCAGCCTACGGATATCATTGCATGCTTTCTTCGGCAGTTTCGTCACACATTACATGCAGTAATGCTCGTGTAGGGGCTTTGTAATGCATCCCCAGATTCCAAATTAACCTTTTAAGGACTGCAAAACTTAAATGACACTGAAGACAAGGCTGAAGTTAGCTGCCTGTATCCTCCACTGCAGCAGTTTCTGTTGTGTTGGCTTCTACATTTCCACTTACGATCGTACTATTGGTCCTGGCTACACCGCGCACTCTTAATCTACTCTGCAACGTTTATCATTGGCTTGTCGTCGGCCAATGAAGTCGCGCGTTGACTGTGCGCCAATTAATGTGCTGAGACAGAAGTATATCGCGTTAATCTCAGAAATAATTAAAAGAATTTTATTCTTATGAACTGAAATGTTGACTAGTTATAATTTTTTGCTTAGGTACCGATAAAATCTCGCGATACAGTGAAACTATAAAAGTGCAAGTTTCGTCTTCAAGAGCAAAAAAAAAAAAAGTTCATATAGACGTGGGCCCGTGTATATACGTGCGTACTCCTCAAAGGGTTAAACAGGATGCGGCGATCCCAAACTAAATGAACACTTGTTATTTCTAACGTATTCTTAAACTGCATTTCTAAGCGAAGTATACGGGTTTTTTTTTCATGAAACTCATCTTAAATACGTAGTTTTACGAGATCCAGTGGAAAGAGACGTTGCAAAGACTAACACTATGAGAATTAGGAGTGATGTAGCCTCACTTAGCACATCGTTACAACGAAAGGCTGTAGAGAATATGAAATCATTCAAGGGTCTGGAAAGAATTTGTGACTTGTTAGAGACCTGAAGAATTCGCGAGTGATTTGACCTGTAGGCTAGACCCTACAGTATTATGTACAGTACAAATATGCTTATATCAACTGCACATTAGTTGTCTGCTGTTACAGTGGAAAGCAACGACTGGGCTAGCATTCGCCAGGAAGTGACAAACACTGTGTGGTCAAATGGCTAAAGTTATATAAACACACGTGTTTTGAATTCCAGCTTGTCCCAAAATGAATCCTCAAATTCTTCAGGCCTCTACATATAACGGTAGCTGTAGGTAAAAACTTGAGCAGGATATAGCTTATATGTATATAAAAGAGAGCATTTAAAATAAAGGAGAGTTTCTGACAGCATGTGGGGTTATACGTAGCTGAAAAAGGGACAATTTTATTTGCAGCCTGATGTTATACTGCAGCAAATCGTGGACAATCAGAAAAAAATGAAGTATTCGGTTAGTATTGAAATGTTTGATCAAAGAGCATGATGGAAAAAGTATCGACGGAAATAGGAGAAGAAAGGAAATGGACGGAAGTAATAGGAAAGAGAGGAAAAAAATAACGGAAGATGTAATACGTTGGAATTGTTTGCAACAGAGAATCATAGAAAGAATGTTGGACTGAAAAAAAGTAAAAGGAAGATGAAGGTTGGAATGATTGATGACTACGCACAGAGGAAAGAAGATAGATAGGACCGCAAAAAAAAAAAATGGAAACAGTCTGGTTCAAATTTTTCGTAAGATAGTTCTACTCAAGAATATAACTTCATATCAAAGGTATAGACGGCATTTACCAACAACGAATTAATATCGTATAAAGAAATATTACGGGAGCACTACATTGTTATCGATCAATATATCTTGTGTAAGGTTGTTGCCCTTGTATCAAATACGACAGTCATTAATTTTTATTCTTTGCTCTGAACGGTAATGATTTATGCTAAAATTACGTCATCACTCATAAAACAAGCATCAAGTACGTAACAAATAAATAATTTTGAACCCGTTGCAATCATGAATGTCCCACAATAGTTTACCCTATCTACACGTAATCGTGGGAAGTATAATTATTATTTTCTCTCATATTGGCTTATTATAGACATTTTGCGACACGTTAGAATTCAAAACACGTGTGTTCATATAACTTTAGCCATTGATCCACATAGTGTGTGACACCTCCTGGAGAACTCTGGTCCAATCGTAGCCTTTCACTGAGAAAGCAGACAACCAATACACGGTTGACGTCAGCATTTGTGTACCTAATACTGTAGAGTCTAGCCTGCAGGTCATTGAACTCGCAAATTTTTCAGGTCTCTATGGATTATTGTTCCCAACCTGTCACATGTAGACATTTTGTATTAATTCATTCATTTTCTATTATGTTTTGTATGTGAAATTTAAAAGCCGAGATCACTTTGGCCATAATAAAATAAACAACGAAAAATGGTATTTTACAAAATTATCTAAATGCAGCTTCGTAGCGCTATGAACTGACGACAAAAAACTGTTATTTATGTAACTAAGAAAAATAGCAAATTGATCGTGATATTTATTCCTTCTCGGTTACCCGAGCAGTTCTAATAATTACAATTACTTCTTCCCCCTGCCATGTTTATATATTACCACCATATGTATAAAATTAATACTCCCGTAGAATCAATGTCAAGATTTCATTCGAAAATTAAATTACGCCGTTAAAAATAAACAAAAAAAATTTTTTAATACATAATTTTTGTTTGCATAAAACCGAATTCAATTTTTGATAGTTATAACATAGCATTTTTAATGAAATGTTGCAAATTGGAATAAATTTTTTTATTCCGTTGCCATCATTAGTGAAATCAGGCCTGCTCCAGTAAAGGATAAGTTGAAAACATAGAGAAAAACGTCTATTTTTCTAAAGTATGGGTAAAAAAGTGTTAGGTAACCTCTTTTGGTCATAGATAAATTTTTACTGTTTTAGCGATTAAAACGAAAATATTTTTTGGGCACTGCACTGGTATTGGTAAAGGCTGTTCACGATAAAGTGAGCACTTTTCAAATCAACCTTAGAAAAAAGTCACTGCCCTTACCTGCATATATTTTAACGGGCGCACTGGGTGGCACGAGCCCAGTAAAGTTGGTAATGATGGAGGGGAAAGTAGTTCTGTATCTTAACGTCGAATAAAAAGTGTTAGGGAACCAATTCTGATATTTTAAGTTATTTCTTTCGCTTTCTGGGGTTTTTTTTTTTAAATCGAAGTGTAAAAATGAACAGAATGTAAAATATAACTTTTCTGATAATTTCACAGTTTCACTTGACCGACGCATGAATAAAGTGATGAGACCCACGACAATGTTAATATTACATAAGGCGGAAAAATTCCACAACTTGCATACAACTAGATCTTAACCCTGTGAGGAGTACGCACGTATATACGCGGGGTTACGTTTGTATGGGAATTTCTTTGCTCTTGAAGACAAAACTCTTACTTGTATAGGTTTTCTGCTCCACTAAACTTTATCGGATATAAAAGTAGAAAATTACGGCTTGTCATTTCAGTTTGCAAGAGAAAAACGAGTCTTTTCAATATTTTCTCAAATGTTTACGAAGGATAGTGAAACTCGTTACATCTGTTGTGACACGTTGATTGGTACACTGTCAACACACGGCTTCATTGGCCGCCGACCAGCCAATAATAACAGTTGCAGAGTACAGTAAGAATGGGAGATGTATCCAGAGCCAATTGGAGCAAGGCAAGTGAAAATACAAAGACCAACATAAGTGATATTTATGGATAGGAAAAATTCGCGAGTTCAATGACCTGTAGCCTAGACTCCACAGTCATGTGTATACTCGAGCCTCAGATGTTTGTTCATTGGCTGCTGGCCCACACAGTAGCCAGTGTTACTTCACACCTGGCAGTATGGCACTCGCTACTTGTCTCCTTGCAAGTATGCTATTGGCTCAGAGTCGTCCAGGGCTTGTCTAATACACTGAGATCCAATAGCAATGTCAAATTCAGTGTACACGTGTTTGACATCTATCTTGTCCTGACATGAACTCGCGAAATGTTCCTATCTCTAGTGATGGTGTTATAGTAAAGAATATAGGCACCTAACTTCAACCTTGCCTTCAGTTCTAGAATATTTATGCCATCCTCGGAGGGTTAAGCAGGGTTTTCAAAAGTGCTCATTTTACCGTGAATAGCCTCTATAACGGCAGAATATAAGAGCGAGAACAGCCGGTTATTCCGCGAACTCCAACTGCACACGCCAACTAGATGTCGTTACTAGCCAACAACATGTCGCAACGCCGTTCGCCAATCCGCGCTTGCCAGCCAGTAGCCCTGCCAATAGGGTGCGTTTCGCAGTACGAGGTAGCCAATCAGGCGCAGGGCCCCGTTCCCAGCCTCTCGCGCGACCAATCACAGAATGAGAACGCGAACATCACGGAAACCACCACGCAATTTCGTCGTCTCTGTGTGTATAAGTGGTTCACGGTAAAATGAACACTTTCGAAAGCCCTGCTCGAGATCTACTTGTATACACGTTGTGTATTCCTCCGCCTCATGTAAAATTAAAATTGACATAGGCCTCATCACTTTAATCATGCTTCCATCAAATGAAACTGTGAAATTATTAACAAAGTAAAACCTTTACAAATCTGCAAATTTTTACACTTATGCATTAAAAAAATAGAAAGCGATAAAAATTATTTTAAGATATGACAAATGGTTACCTAACACTTTTCATTCGACATTAAGATATGGAACTGCTTTCCATCCATCGTTACCAACAATACTGGGCGAATATCACTCAGTGCGCTCATTAAAATATCTTCCCGCCAAGGCGAATCGGGTTCAATCCCCGGCCGGGTCACAGGATTTTCGCAAGGGGGAATCGTGCCGGACGATGCCATTGGTCGGCGGGTTTTCTCGACTATCTCCCGTTTCCCTCTCCCCTTCATTCCGGCGCGGTTCCATATTCACTTCAATCACCCTCATCGGCTCTCAAGACCTCGCTTTTAAGAGCCACCCAAATCTCCTCACTCGCTCTCTTCAGCTTGACAGCGTTACAGGGACTTTAGGGGCGAAACATTTGAACTCCTTGGCGGCAGCGGCCAGCCGAATGTGACTCAATCCTAAGACGTCGTGAAGCCGACGTGACGTAATCTCACGACCTAAGGCAACCAACTGAAACGAGCTGACCGGTATTTATTCCCCCCCCCCTTTTTTTTTCCAACAACACTCCTCTCCGATACCAGCCCCACTCCACCCAAAGAACTGAATTCGCCGTTACCAGTGACGCACGAAAATTACTTCCGCGACTGGATCAGCGAGGCATGAAGCACGCCAACACAAAAAAATAATAATATTCCCATCCGCACGCTCCAGGGCCGTTCACACCTGCTAAACGTTTGGCGAGAGATGAGATCGTGAACCGAAGCGTAGCACGAGAAAAAAAAATATATATACCAGACGTTGAGAAATTTCCCGCGTCATTGCTGCCTATCAGAACTGCGCCCGTTCGATGATATCGTACTTTTTTATGATGCACGCCGCACTAAGCCTGAGCAGAAGTGAAGCAAATGGGAATCGGCTGCGGCTAACCGATCAGTCTGGCACTCTAAGGTGGATCGCCAGTAAACAATATTAATTGCCTCGACGTCACATCTGACGGCAAGAAAGTATTGCGACGGCAATGGATAGAGACCTGCAAAATTCGCGTTATTATCCGGGGACACGTTAAACTTCAAACTCGCGTACCTTTGCAGTACGTTTGTCATTGGGCCATACCTTATTTGTCACGCCCTGGGTAACTCCGAGCCAATAAATAATCTCTTCACAGGTGTCTAGTCCAAACTCGTGCAGGCCAGTCAGAAAGGGAGTGGCTTCACAGTTATACAGTAGCCACTGGAGAAACGACGCCGGCTTCAGTATATATAGCACTGTAAAATTTAGCTTGACGCCAAATAATAACGCGAATTTTGAAGATCTCTAGAAATGGAGAATAGCATAAGCAAGCTTCTCTTGCGTTCCATATTCTCAGGAGTTTAAGTGGTGATTATAATGTTTTAACACTTCAACCTGTTCAGAAAAATATACGGAAAAATCGCTATGGTTTAAAACACTGTTTTACACTACAAGTAAAATCACAAATAGATGGCTTCTTACAGTGATATTTGTTTATTTTGACACTTTCCAACGACACCATATATGTTTCAATAGCCACGTTTATGAGTGAGTAGCAAAATATCGACTTTTATTTCTGTCCTGAAAAAAAAATTTACGCTGAAATATTTTGCATTTTTATAAAATAATAATAGACACAACTGTTTAGTTACAATGAGAGTCATGTGACAACTAGGCAGGCCCCTCAAGCCATCAAATCAATGTTATAGTCCTTTCGCGGTTTTTTCACATTTTATCAGACATTTTGACGGCTCTTAACAGCGAGGTCTTGAGAGCCGACGTGGGTGATCCGAGGTGAGTATGGAGCGGCACCGGAATGAAAGGGCGGGGTAAACGGGAGATCCCCGAGAAGACCGCCGACCAGCGACATCGTCCAGCGCGATTCCCGCATGCGAAAATCCGGGAGTAACACCGGCCGGGGAATGAACCCGGTTCGGCCTGATGGGAGGCGAGCAGGCTAACCGCTCAGCCACTCGCGGACCCTTTCGTACTCCACGAATCAAACAGTTGAAAAATCACACCAATGCGTGATGTACTTGGCTGTTTCCAAAATATGACATGTGCCACAATCGTTTTACACAGTAAAAATATTATTTTAAGGGTAACCTTCCTCTCTCAAAAGTATCCTTGGTTTTCTAGCTTGTTTATATTTTTAAAAAAGATTTTGACATTTATCTGTTATAAAAATTATTGAACATATTTAAATGGGGTTTGCCAACTACGACTTTCAGATCCTAATATCTAGAAACAGGAACATTACGTAAGTTCATTTCAGAACAAGATAAACATAAAACATATACACTGAAGTTGACATTGCTATTGGATCTCAGTTTATTACACACGCCCTGAACGACTCTGAACCAATAGAAGACTTGCAAGGAAACAAGTAGCAAGTGCCATACTGCCAGGTATGGCACTCGCTAGCAGCCAATGAACAAACATCTGAAGCTCGAGTATACACATGGACAGTGGAGTCTAGGCTACAGGTCACTGAACTCGCGAATTTTTCCTATCCCTACTAAAATCGTATATGTAGAGACCTGATAAATTCGTGACCTGCAGGCGAGGCTACAGTCTCGTGTACACATATGCCTATGTCATCTGTGTATTGACTGTCTGCTGTCACAGTGTATGACGACGATTGGTCCAGCGTTTTCCAGGAAGTGCCAAACACAGTATGGACCAATAGCTTAAGTTATATCAACACACGTGTTTTGAATTCTAACTTGTCCCAAAAGGATAACGCGAATTCTTCATTTCTCTACGTATTGATGACTGCTCTTACTGATAATTTCGAACTTCATTTTCAGAGTGATTTGAACGCTCGAGCAGTTTATGATTTCACCTTTTATTCTTCGTATTAAAATAATATACAGTAATATAATGGATTCATTAGACGCTCACTTTTATAAATTTTGGCCAGACGAGGAGCGGTTTATATGTTCTACTTAAAAATGAACACTTATTGTATCAATCCATTAGTCTGGATTCCGTGCCAGTAAGAACTGCAACTATCAACACACTACGTGTAACTGTCTACAGGCAAAACTATTTTCTGTAAGCACGAGGAGATGCATTAATCCTTTGAGGATGGCATAAATTTTCTATAACTGAGTACAAAGTTGAAGTTAGGTGCCTATATTCACTACTATAACAATATCAGTTATGTTGGTCTTTGTATTTTCACTTACCATGATGCTCCTATTGGCTCTGGATACATATCACACGCTTACTATACTCGTGCAACTGTTATTACTGGCTGGTCGTCGGCCAATGAAGTCGTGCGTCGACAGTGTGCCAATTACGACATATGTACCAACACGACAGATGTAAGAAATTTTACAATCCTTCGTATGAATTTGAGAAAGTATTAAAATGGCTCGTTTTGTTCTTCCGGACTGAAGTGTTGACAAGTCGTATTTTTTTACTTGTATCCAACAACGTTTAGTGAAGGACAAAACCTACAAAGTGTGAGTTTTGTCCCCAACAACAAAGCAATTCCCATGCAAACGTAACCCCGCGTATATACGTGCATACTCCTCAAAGGGTTAAAAAAAAAAAAATGATGCTTGGTTCAAGGAAGGTAAATCTCACCACAGTACTCACGGACGAACTGAATGTATATTTTTCAATCTCAAATGATATTTATAACCAACGCGAGGAGATACATGTGAAATCCCGAAGTGTGTATATATATATATATATATATATATATATATATATATATATATATATATATATATATATATATATATATATATATATATATATATATATATATTCCCACGAAGCGTGTTTTCCCAAGAATCCACTCTCTGATACAGAGCATATCCTTTTCCCCTCCGTGTTTGCGAAGACGCAAGTTGCGGTGGCGGAGATGCTCGCTCCCTCAATTCCGGATCCGCAACCCAAACAACTACTGTACAAATATCGCGGCGCTTCCCGTGCCGCACACAATTCCCCGACAACACACACACACACAACCTAGTACTTCTGCCCTCTCGGCCGTCGGCGAGAAAATGCTGCATCTCCGGGGCGGATACGGTGAGCTCGTTCCTCGGCGAATCGTGGGCGTATCTCCCAGCAGGCCATTTTTTTCGCTGCTCCTATTTTATTTTAACCCTTTGAGGACGGCAAAAACTTAAACACCACTGAAGACTAGGTTGACGATAGCTGCCCATATCCTCCACTACAGCAGTTTCTGTTTTGTTGGTATCTGCATCTCCGCTTACCATCGTACTATTGGTAGCGATAGGAAAAGTTCTCAAGTTCAATGACCTGTAGCCTAGACTCCACAGTCATGTGTATACTCGAGCCTCAAATGTTTGTTCATTGGCTGCTGGCCCAGAGAGTAGCCAGTGTTACTTCAAGCCTGACAGTATGGCACTCGCTACTTGTTTCCTTGCAAGTCCGCTATTGGCTCAGAATCGTCCAGGGCGTGTGTAATAAACTGAGATCCAATAGCAATGGCAACTTCAATACACATGTGTTTGACGTCTATCTTGTCCTGAAATGAACTCGCGAAATGTTCCTATCTCTAAGTATTGGTAGAGCCACGAGTATTTCGCGAATTCATTCGGAGGCGAGGTAGAATCCAAACACTTGTTCTTTCCTCCTACTGTTGTTATTGGACGATAGTTCATTAGACACGCCCCGTTTAACTGCAAGCCAGTAATAAGCAGGAAGCAGTAGTGTGAGTGAGTTTTTAACAGTCCTGTACAGAGGCTTTACTTGTTCGCAGCAACCAATAAGCAAACGATAATGTCTCGAGTGTATAGAGGGCTGTCCAGCCTAGCTTGTTGACAACTCAATCCGCGAAATACTCGGGGCTCTATCTATTGGTCCTGGCTACACCGCGCACGCTTAATTTACTCTGCAACGTTCATCACTGGCTGGTCGTGGGCCAATGAAGTCGCGCGTTGACTGTGCGCAAATTAATTCGTCGCGACAGAATTAACATATTTTACAGTATATCGTGTTCATCTCAGAAATGGTTAAAAAAAAAAAGAACGATTTCATTATTACGAACTGAAACGTTGACTGGTTATAATGTTTTACTTAGATTCCGATCAAAAACAGCCATACAGTGAAACTAAACAATGCGAATTTTGTCTTCACGAGCACAGAAATGTTCATATAGAGGTGTGTATGCGCGTATAATACGTGCATACTACTCGAAAGGTTACATTTTACTGACGATTGCATGACCATTGGTTCTTTCGAGTTCCGAATTCCCACTGAGTGCACTTCGTTTACGCTAATAGCGAATCGCCTGGTTCCGTTTCGCCTACCGCGTTTATCCTGAATGCATTTTGCCCAACAGCGTTTAGCCTAACTTCGCACCGCACAACTTCGTTTCGCCTAATTTTGTTTGCCGGACTGCGTTTCGCCTAACGGCGTTTCCCCTAAAATAAAATAATTTCAGAAGATTCTCGTGAGAAACTGCGTTTCGCCTTGCTTCGTTTGACCTAACTGCGTTTTCCCTAAAATCTGAAAATTGCATTTGTCATAACTGTACTCTTCCTAACTTGGTTCATCTAATTGCACTTCGCCTACTTGCATTTCTCCCTAGTTGCGTTTTGCCTAACTGCGTTTCTGCTAACGTTTAGGACAAACGTAATTAGACATAAACGCAACTCCATCTTCCCATTTATAACCGTGACATTGGTTCGCGCAGCAACGAACACGCTTACTGTACCGAACAAGAGCCATTACACGTCAGCGCAAGTACTAAACAAGTATGTTCACCTTCTGTATGGTCACCACATCAATGCTATGCTAAACAGCATTGGTTTATAAATTCTGTTCACGATAAAGTGAGCACTTTTTGAAATTAACCTTAGAAAAAAGTCACTCACCCTTCCTGCATAAATTTTAACGGACGCACCGAGGGACATGCGACCAGTAAAGTCGATAACAGTGGAGGTAAAGTAGTTCCATATCTTTCTTAACGTCGATTTAAAAGTTTCATGTCCCCATTTGTGATAACTTAAATTATTTCTTTCGCTTTCCGTTTTTTTTTAATGCATCCAAGAGTATAAATTATCGATTTGTACCATAGTTACTTTTCTAATAATTCCACATTTTCACGTAACCGACGCATGAACAAAGTGATGAGGCCCGTGGCAATGATAATTTTACGTAAGGCGGAAGAATGCACAACGTGCATACAAGTAGATCTTAAGCAGGGCTTTCAAATGTGCTCACTTTACCGTGGACCGCCTATACCAAAGAATGCCGGAAATAAAACATTAATGATCGTACACCGCCCAGCACTACTGGTAGCTCATACATTGATATCAATAAAACATTGCACTTAAGAAAAACAAAAAAATTAATACTCTTGAAATTTATATCAAGACATATACAATAATACATCAGACACGTTAAACGAATAAGCGTTTGAAATGCGAAGTAATTTTATTTACAAGTTTCTGTTACTAAGGAAAGGCAAATGCTAGTGAAAAATTAGTTAATTTTCGTGTGAGATTTGCAAATGACTATAATTGCCGCCCGAAAACAAGAAAAATTATACATTACGTCGGCGAAGTCATTTCTGTACGTTCTTACAAAAATAAGCGTGACAAGAGAATTTTTGAAAGTTTGCAAAATTTGTGAAGATCGAGCAGCTACAAAAACTGTTTAATTGATTCTTTACCCCATTGTCCAAGACATGATTTTTCCGGGATTCGTCGGAAACCAATTTTTTAAGAGTGATATTTCTCCCTTTTGAAGAATGTAATCAGCTCCAACGTAACAAAGTAGTGTAGGAGATTTGTTGTTTAACACTTTGAAGTCGGCAAACTTTTACCAGCGTTAAAGACAATCTAGAAGTGAGTCGCTTATTTACACCACTGTAAGATGCCATACTCTATTGGTCTCTTTAATCTCTAACCGTCGTCCTATTGGTCAAAACTGCATCAGACGTTCGTTATTGGTCGTATGTCAGCCAACAAAGAGCGGAGTTGGCAGTCTACCAACCAAGCGGTCTTTGGTAATGAGCAATATTTACAGTCCGTCGTGTTCAGTTTAGAAATTGTACGAAAATTATTCTTTCCGTTTGAGAAAATAGTCTTTACTGCTAAGTTTTATCGTATTTAAATGGTGATAAAAATAAGGGAATGAAATGACTATATCCAGGTCAGTTTTGTGTTTTATTGGCAAACAAATATTCTTATATGAGTTTTGCACGAGCTTCACGCGGGGATAGTCTTCAAAGTGTTAAAATCAATATCTTTTATCAAAAATAATTAACATTTGAGTCAAAATCCAATTTATCGTCGATTTAAAAGGTGCTATTTTCTCATTTGTTTAAGGTGTAGAACCCTCCTGATTCTTTTGCGTCTTGATCGTGTTTACACCGTGAGCCTTCTTACTGAGACTATTTTGCATGCGTAGTAAGCTTAGATGCGAAAATGAATGTAACTCTGAAAATCAAAACCAATGAATTTTTTAAAAGGTGTTTCACTGCGAATAACATTTTAAAAATCAAATATTTAAGAACCCGTCAGTGAAGGTTTCCAAAAAATCCCAAAGAAATCACCATAATGAGCGACATTTATAACATTATATTTCCAATTACACATATAAATTAAAGAAAATAAATAAATATTTGATTGCTCTTAATGATTTTAAACGTAGGAGGTCAGAAGTTAAACCAGGAGAACGGACAAAATACTGGCTTTTTCTTTACCTAAGAAAATTGAATCTTGCTGAAAACTTTAAATAATTCTGCAAGAATGTTAAGGAAAGAACTGATTTACGCTACATTTGTTAGCTATTTCACTTTTTTATTGTTTTATTTAGGTTGGAAAGAAACTTTTCTAGAACTTAGAACTTTGTTCCGCTTAGAGACAGAAACTATTTTAGAAGTTGTAATCGTGAAAATTAAATTTAATTCTCGTACTTTGTTTCTTTCCAGATATCTTGAAGTACCATCATAATAAAATTCTTTAATTAAAAAAGTTTTAAGTTATTTATTTGAAAAGTTTTTCTTCTTTCTTATATGAGCTTTTGGTTTTACTAATTCTTTAAGGTTTGTTACTACAATTGCTTTATACACACCAAGCTACTGTAGAATACTTAAATAATTACAACATAAAAGAATAATGAAACAAATTATGGCATAGTTTTAAATACAAAAGAAATAGGGCATCCGGTTTTTTGTAATTTTCGCCCGTTTTGTAAGCGTCCCTTCTATTATTTCGTCTTCGAAAGACTTACGTGCTACTTGCGACACTACACGGCGCTATTTCCCGTACAAGATTGTGCGATATTTCACGTTATTGCTGCTATAGCAGTTAGCATATTAACCAATAAGGCACTTATCAGGTGACATGACGGATTATATAGCAGGCTACAGGGTTAAAACTGTACTATGTTATGTTACAGTTTTCGTAATAGATTTTTGCTTGCGCCAAATAAAATAGCATTTCAAGGACATTATACACTTCTTGTAGCGAAGCGTAAAACTAGTATACTCCATTCACGGTTACTTGCAACATTTCTGAAGCCCTGCTTCAGTTCTACTTCCAGGATATTCCTCCGCCTCGTACAAACCAACTTAGAAAATTACACCAGATGGCCAACACACCGCATTCATGCGTGCTGAGTGTAATCATATTTTACATAAGAAATAATTCTCACTATAGTAGCACCGCACGAGGGAGCTCAGCCAATGACGGGCCACTTCTCCCTGGGTATGGAAACAGTTGGGTGACGAATGGTAGGGCAGGGGGAAGGGAGTGGCCGGAGATTCCTCTGTCAGCTACCTGTTCTTGGTGCTTTGCAAGTCGTTCTGTCTCTCTCTTTCACTTGGGTAGGCGGAGCCAAATCCGTTCTTAGGCATTACGAACGCACGTATTTTTTCTCAGTCCTTATTCATATTAGTTATAATTGAAATATAATTTATAGATAGAATATTAACAAAAGTGAATTTCAACCAAAAACAAGGTTAAGACTGTTCACGATAAAGTCAGCACTTTTGAAATCAACTATAGAAAAAAGTCACTGGCCCTGCCTGCATATATTTTAACGGGTACTTTGAATGACATGCGACCAGTAAAGTTGATAACGATAGATGGGAAGTAGTTCCATATCGTAATGTCGAATAAAAAGTGTTAGGTAACCATTTGTGATAAAATAAATTATTTCTTTCCCTTTCTGCTTTTTTAATGCATAGAAGTTTAAAAACGAGCAGATTTTTAAAAATATTTCCTTTCCTAATATTTTTACAGTTTCACTTGACCGACGCATGACTAAAGTGCTGAGGCCCGTGGTAATGTTAATTTTGCATAAGGCAGAAGACACAACGTGCATACAATTAGATATTAAGCAGGGCTTTCAAAAGTACTCATTTTACTACGAACAGCCTATCAGTTAATGTTAACAGAAGATAGTGAAACATGGTATATTTAGGAAACAACCACAGACCTCATCCATGGAGTGTTTTTTCAAAGGTTTGATTTAAAAAGTGCGAAGAAACCGCTAATGTATTACAACTGCTCCATGGCAACGATTCCATCTTGAATTTGTAGGATTACATTCAAAAGGTTGAAATTTGTTCATGTGGTTTTAATATGCAATTACTTCTGAGATATAGTATTTAAAAGCATGCTAGGTACTTAAAAAAAATTGCCCGCAGAGTAGACGTTTAATGTGATTTTCACATAAATTACGTATGTATCACATACGTTTTTAGCTGCACATGTTACGCTATTTTCAAGGACCAGTGGTAAATGTGCAGCTTCTTGACGTGCGCGCGAATCCGTTAATTTTCATTATTTTTTAAAAATACACTGTGCTCACATTTCTATCCAAAAACTATTTAAATTGTGTGGGGATTAAAAAAAGTACATAAAACGCGATAAACGGAGCATTTGCAGTTCGACACCGAGAGAACAACACAGCACCAGTATGAATAAAACTGCTTGGGTTCTTGTAAGCAATAATAAAAAAACTCACACACAGAAAAACTTTCTTTTGACGATTCAAGCCCTTGCAAATGTCCAACACTGCCAGCAATTTAGGGGAAAAAAAAAAAAAAAAAAAAAAAAGATCTACGTTTGTGTGCAACAAATATACCTTAACGAAACTCGTAATGTCAAAAGAAAAAAAAAAGAACTGATCACTGCTATAATAAAATAAGTAATACCTTCGTTGAGAAAATTATCTTGTGACTCACGTACGTGCATTCAATAAATGAAAGGATGTACGTTAAGGTGGAGTATTCAATGTTTATGTTCAAATACCACTGTATTTTTCCAGTATTTATTATTGTTTGCAACGCAACACTCACACTAAATTAAAGTTCATTTTGTCGAACATAACGAACCACAATAATAAATTAAAATATTAACAACTAACTGAAGTTTCCGTGAATTTGCTGATATAGTCGCGAAATCACTCATAACATTTTATTTTCTCTTACTTCATGTACATTATTAAGGCAATTTGCCTTTAAAAGCCATTTTCATTGTTTTATCAGCAGAAATTTTCAATTCATAAGCGCTATCTTGTGAGGTAACGATTGGTGTCCAGCATAAAACAAAGCTTATATATATATATATAATTATTGCAAACATGAAAACAAATTATTTTCACAGTGTAAACATGACGACGTGTATTTTAAAAAAGTGTTAAGAGGATGGCCAATCGTGTTCATCTGAGAAATTATTAAAATGGACAATTTTATTCTCATGAACTGAAATGTTGACTAGTTATAATTTTTTGCTTAGATTCCGATAAAATCCAGCGATTCAGTGAAACTATAAAAGGGCGAGTTTTGTTTTCAAGAGCATATATATATATATATATATATATATATATATATATATATATATATATATATATATATATGTGTATATATATATGCATACTCCTCAAAGGGAGTGTTAAGGGTGGGTATCATTGTGGACTTCATAAATGCTATGGCTGAACCATATTTTACATTCTCTCTAGAGGCTGCATAGCATACTGAATACTTGTTTGTTAAGTCACCAGCCTAACTTCGTGGTTCTGTCACTTTCATGTGAAAAGAAGTCTTTGAGATAAATATCGGAAGGTGCGTATTATATTTCTCTCGTACTAAAATAAGTCGACTGCACGTCACCTTGTCAACAATTCGGAAAATCTATGATTGAGAGTTAAATTTAACAGCAACATATTAACTAAAAACAATGGAATCGGTTAGCTGACTTTTTTTTACTGTTGTTATAGTATATGACGTAATCCAGTGGTACTGGCATAACTAATGCAGTCCATATTACGGCAAGCTTCGTGTTGTCGAGTTTCCTATAGTAAAGTGTGATTGGGAGAATGTACATGTATTTGAATGTTTCAGACTTCTTTGAACATTTTGTTGCACGAAATGAAATGTAACAAAAGCCATCGTCTGTTTCACTCTAGGATAGTCAGCCAAAAAAGCTAACACTAGGCATAGGTAAGTATACAATCTTGCGACATGTATACAAAAGTGTTCTAAGTACACAATTTCATCACGACAAGCTGTATTTATAACCACAGCAACAACGTTATTTGGTACATAAATATCTACAGTGATCCTATGTGTTTAAATTTTTATAAATAAATATTTACAATAATATCGCACTAGAACAGTTTATATCACTGAAACATTCATAGAGCAAATGAAGCCAGTTGAGTCGAAAATTTCTTAATAGCGAAAATGCATAACGGGGAGAACTTTGTAGAAAGATTTGCAGAACACTGATGATATCGTAAACTAGGATACATGTGCATAGTTATAGGGTGAACTTTTAAGGTTGTTTGTTTAAAAAAAATGGCATGTTTTATATTTATTCCGAACATAATGACCGTGTACACATTACATGACATGCCAATTTTACCTAAAAGAAATTTTTCCGTAGTTTTCTTGGAGTCATGTGAAAAAAAACTGCGTTTCCGCCACTACTGAACATACAAGTAACATAATACAAGAAATTGGCAGAAATAAGGTAAGTTACCAGGAAAGAAATTATGACCTGTTCAAGAGGTCTGCTTAATCTCTTAGAAGAAATATTTATATTCTTTCTTAGCTGACGAATATAAAGACCATATACTTTTTTTAACTAGATACCTTTGGCTGTCCGTGACATTCTATACGATAACTTTTGCCAAGCGCAACTTTACATTGTTTACGACAAATATTTCAACACTTTATTTATTTACTTAATTCTTATTGTAAATGGTTTCATATATTCTACTTGAGAGTAACAAAAACCGCACAACGCCGATTTTAACGTGGTTTCGCAGAAGTACGGATTGTATTCGCAAGAAAAACATAAAGAAGAAATTTTTCTGTTAGAATGTTAAAAATCAACTAATTTAATTTTACGCAATACAGCAGGACTTACCACGTACAGCAATTTATCAAGCGAAGGTGCTGCTCCTTCATTTCGAAACGTTCGGATTTTCGAACTGCCACTTACCTGTAAACAAGAGAAACAGTATCCATTACCACTCGCGTAGTTTTTCCACGAATAAAAGTTATCTTTACTGTAGAATCAAAACGAGTCCAAATACTCATCTAGCTATGAATGCAATTATAGAGTAGCGACTTGAAATAATTACTAGCTTACATACTTTTAAATTAAGAATAAAGTTCAGTTTTGTGGCTTGCAGGAAACCAACATAACAACGCGCTCTGAACTAGCGTAAGAATTTCTGACGTAGATATTTCTTGAAAGTAAAAAAGTTTTTCTTACAACACCCATGTCTACTATATAGCTTGTAGCTAGTGTAGGCCTACTCCGTCTGCTAATTTGAAAGCCAACACTACTTATCGATACTTCAAAACAACAGTGTTCCATCTCAAGAAATCAGACTGTTAACTTAAGTACACTTCAATGTGCAGTATAATCATGTGGTGCAAGTAAATATTTTAAAACCTAAATAATGACGGTTAAACTTTCGCGTGGGATCACTTAGCATGAAAATGTGCCCGGGTAAGGTATTTTGCTAATACGGCACATTTACTCCTCAAACACTTTTATTTTGAGTTGTGCCACTATTGTACTGAGGTACTGATGTGTATCAATTGATGTATTTTTTAACTAATGAATAATTATGACCATTCTTTGTGTTGTTCAAGTTATAACCTTGTTTTGTCAGTTTTCCTGCGGTGAACATAACGTGAATGCCCATGCTACAGCAGTCGTATGTCAGACTCTGCCGGCGGTATATAGCGTTCACTAATTGGCTTATGTAAAATTAATTTAAGCAGTCTCGTAGGGGAACTTAGATCAGTCAGCAGAGCCCGATTTATTCATCGCTTACCACTAAAGCCGCTCAAGATGTTAAGGGAATAGGAGGAGGATAAGCTAAATACTTCGTTTGATGCAGATCTTGCAGAAAACCGCTTGGGCACCGCAAGAAATTTGCCTTTCAAATTAGACACGTCTGCAGAAGAAATAAAACTGGATGACTGAGTCTACAGAAGTTGCGGAGTAAACGAGTTTCTGCCTCTCTTTATTTAATTCTTTTATCCTTTTCTAGCGCCGTTTTCAGGCACGTAAACACAAACCAGTACATTAGCCGAAACATTTTGCTGATAATTTAGAGTAAACTAAGCCATTTGACTATGAAATAAACACACGAAACGTAAAAAAAAAAAACTTTTTAAATCAAATAAAAGTAGTACAAAGATAGCCCCAAATTATATCTTAGATTGCTTGTAAATAACTTAAAGAAACTTCACATAAGTACATACGTGAAGGCAAATCATTAAAACTACATTACAGTTACAATTTTCCCCCTCTCTCAAAAGTCTGTGGGCTAAACCAAGTTCGTTAAGGGATGGAAGTCTTAGTAAAATTTAAAAAATTATTATAATTTCCTAATTTTATTTACAACAACTACAAACAATATTCCCTCTACTCAACATCCCACAACAAATTGATTTAATTTATTGTTTACAATTAATGACATCAATCAATACAATGTATAATTACCTCAAAGAACTGAATGAAATAAAAAATAGTTTATGAGAGTCGGGAGTCTGGGCTATTGTGCCACGAACTAGAAGAGCAATGAGTAGGGCCAGAAGTGAGCAGCTGGAGGAAAATCTGCGACTGCGAGCATCAGAGCAGTGAAGGGTGTGACAGGCAGGCTGGACTATTGGACTGGATGCGTTAGTGAAAGACATTAAAAACGATGGGAACGGACGGACTGAATGTGTGTAAATGATGTGTATGATTTAGTTGACTATATCCAAACAGAGACATCGATAAGGACGTTAATAAAGTTGGATTATAGATTAAATAATCATACTCACTAGAAATAAAAAGATAAAAAGGGAAGATAGATTAATGCTGTAAATAATATCTGGATAATAAATTAGAATCAAACGTAGCTTATTTTATTTTTATTAAGACCTCCATCCCTCACGAACTCGGACACGCTCCTCAGACGTCTTGTAAAAATACATTACATTCGTTATTACGTGCTTAAGTTATGAGAGAATTTCTGTTACGTAACTGTGTCAAAAACAACCCGGCGAACGCAATATCACTGCTTGTGTACAAGTTTCGATATAGAAACAAAATATTTTACATTGATGTGTTAACTGCGACACTTAAGCCATTGTAAAGCGATGAAGATAGTGAAAATAAAAAAAAAAGTAAAGTCAAAATACTGAGATAGGCTATTGACTAAATATGTGGTAGATCGTTTTCGCTGGCTGTGCAAATTGGTTTTTCTGCCAATACGATTTGTATTTGAGGTCAGAACACTGTTTGTTAAACAAGTGGTTTGAGATGATTGTATATTTCCTCTAACGAATTTGAAATGTAGTTAGACCAAATTAAAATTTGCAAGAGTATTATTTACATATAAAAGGTCTTGTCTTTTGAAAATTAGGATATTGTCATGTTTCAAATTTTAGACTTCTAGATTTGTCGCCGTCCTGTGTTGTAGTTTCTTTGCCGCGACTGAAGAAGTGTGGGACACGGGAATTTGTACAGTAGACGCATGGGGAGGGCATTGGCGAGTACGCTGGGCTGACGATTTGCGGAGGGCGTCAGCTGCCCAGGAGTTCTATGTTTGACCTCCGAAAACCATACAGTTCAGCTGGCGTGATGTGGCCCGTCTATTGCGAAAATGCGCGTGGTCGGACAGCTACTGGCCAGGGCCTATCCGGGTTCACAGACCAGGGTCTCTATAGTTGGCAGTTGTGCGTCGCGGGTCGCCGAGACAGGCGTCATTTTGACGTGAATACGTCTTTAAATTTGCGACCATAGTGGGAGGCAGTGCAGAAAATCCGATGATAACAAAATCGGGGGATACAGTTTGGCATTGCAGCTCCGAATCTATCGCCTACATTCAGAATTCAATTACACCCCTAGATTGCCAAAGGATCAAAGAATACGTTACAATATATTACGTTGAATGAGGACTGTGAAGCATTTCGTGCAGCAGTCGGGGAGGGTGGGGGGAGGGGGGAGGGGCACCACAATTTGAGTTCGTTTCGCAACTTCTCATAACTTCCGCGTAGTATAACTTTTGACTAGGAGAAGCTAAGACGCTCGTTTGGATTTCAATCGACAGCTCTCGTCAAGATCAATCGATTGCGTTTATAAAAGCATTTGTGTGGCGTAGTTATGGTGAAATTGTATGCGTTTAATGTAAATAATTAAGAAAACTGAACAAAATTTCGGCCTATACTCGTCAAAAAGCAAAGTCGAAATACAGAACTCGTATACGGTTGGAAAGAGCATCTCAAAAGCAATCCAGTGATACCCATAAAACCCCATATGATCGAGTGAAGCGGTGCCGGGAACGTAAAATAAACATCAAGGCGTCCGGGCGCGTCAACGTAGACGTATTCACACAAAACAAATGGCCGTGTCCCCAACACAGCCACACCCCATTATTATTTTTGAATAGAAACTTATGGACGCTTGGATGCTAATACCGAAATTTTGTGTAAGCGCCCAGCAAGTTTGTTGTTTATCAAGACAATGGAGACAGCGAAAGTATTCTTTCTTTTAGGAGCGGTATATGCCACTCTCCCAACTTACTAGATATTCGTGAGTACAAAAACTGTCCTGGAAAAAATTAACGGTCTCTACAATTCGAATTAAATACAGAATCGCCGCTTATGTAACGGAAGTTGTGGTCCACAAAATCGTAATGCTATCTGTTTACATTTTAAAGCGAAATTGAGTGTAATTAATGACCGTGCTTCACAAAGAAGAACTTTCGTATTGCTGCGAACCAGAGACTTTATCCTTTCTAGCGAAAGTCACCCAAGCAAAATTTTTAATTTACTGCCGCAAGTATTGAAATGAATAAATTTTATAGTGTATTATTCCGAAGGAAAAAAAAACCTTTGAAACCTTATATACTGACGACCGCACCACGACAGGAATATTATCATAGTTTTGGCAAGTGTTTCCATTTGGCAACCAAACGTATAAATATCAGCTGATTTTTTGAATGTCAATTTTCTATCTTTTTTTTTTTTTTTTTAGCTCTAAGAACGTACTCATCAGTGTGAATACGAATATGTTTGTCAAAAGCAATACAAAGCTGTGTGAACGTAAGAGTTTTCTGAAATACCATTCGTAAGTAGAATGCAATACAAATTTTTGGGCAATTTTTAAACAATATATATTTGTTGAAGCTTTGCAAATAATTTTGTATGAGTAATGTAAATAAAAGTTTTCCGATTCAAAAGACTGGGCTGGGATATCTTTGGATTACGAATATTTTCATAAGCACATTGGTAAAATCATTTAAAGATAAATTTACAGAAAAAAAAAATCACGTTAGCAAAACAGAAAATGTGTGACATTATGTATAATTCTGGGGCTGTGTGTTATAATGTGAGTTTGCCCACACAAATTTATTAGCTCATTGTCTCCACTGTAAAAACAAATTTAAAATTTTCTTTACGTAAAAGCATATTGGTTTATAACCTAATCCCTAACCCTTTCAAACCCAAATTAATGTATAGTTTTAGGTGCTGCAATTCATTTTTTTTTATTATGTTTTCTGTACTTAAGTCGACACACGTCAAGTTCAATTAGCTGTACGTTTAGTTTTCCGCTGTCGAAAGTGAACTATTAATAATCTAGGGCAGTCGAACGATTTACGAATCAGAAAAATCTTTGGACATTGTGGATTGCAGTGTACAGCAATCACAAATGTCAGCCTTTCTGTGCTTTATGTACACTACTGTATACAAAGTCTGAAAGAGTTTAAAAAATATTTGTTCTGCTTAGGGCAAAAAGAAGACTGCTGAAGCTACCCGATATTTTCATAGACTAAAAGGCAGTTTTCTTAAATCTATCGTTTAGAGAAAGCTGAGTCTTTCTTAAGGACAGAGCAGTTATATGATAGCGGCAGCGGCAAGTCAGAGGAATGTTTACAAAGCGTGCCTGTTATGCCTATCAGGGCTCGTGCTGCTCCCGACCTTTGGTATTGGGTGTCTTTGAAACATCTGAAGAATGCTCTGTATTACTGTCAGTGTTTCTCTCAGCTAGACTAGGGGTGCGGCGAACCTTCCAGGTCAAGGCCAGTGGATATAAAAAGCTTTTCTGGTCAGCAGTTGTTGAATGGATGAGTTTCAGCGATAGACGACTATAGTCCATTCGCCATTGGAGGCAACTTTCTCGGAGCCCTGCTAAATATCTACTTGCAGGCCCGTTTCGTATCCTTCCGCCAAATGTAAACAAGCATTGCCACGTGACTGCCGTGTAGCATCTGTCAAAATCAATGTTTACGTTCCACTGTGTGTGTACATATGTTTGTATACTTTCGCTACACCTAAAAATAAACATTGAAATGTGACTTCTACTTTTATACTTGTCAAGTGTGTTGTTTACTGTTTACAGCTTTTCAAAGAATTCTGTCATATTCCAAAAACCATCCCATACGAATATTTACAATTTAGGTCTCTAACATTATTTAGGTCAGCTTTATGACGATTTAAAGATGCCTGAATTGACGATAGTTCTTACGGTTATTTTACATTAACATATTTGTTTTCCACGACTAGCACATAACATGTAATGCACGTTAGTATTTTGCCGCGACTGTGTTTAACACTGTTACAACTGCGAGGTAAAGGGCTGTACTAATTATCCTTTTGTTAAAGATATGTGTTGGGTTATTTATTTATAAGGACGGCCTCAGTTGGAATAAATATTTAAACAAAGGAACGACGACTCAAACGAAAAAGGCATATTAAATTCAAGCATGCATCTCGCGTTGCTCATTTCTGTCATACAAACTTAAAAGAAAGCGGTGAACATGCACACAAATAAGCCTACGGTAACTTTTATTCCGCTCATATTTCTATGTATTTATGAGGTTTATTTAAATTTATCAGGCTGGGCTTACTATTTTTCTTCTGGGATTGTGGTAAAGTACGTTACACGACTGTGTTTCAAACCCCTTCGGGCAAAGGTACAACGTTGTGATAAATAAACAGACGTGGATGTAAATAATTAACTTCGTCATAAAAACAGTTCACAGTTAAAACGGATAAAGAGTGATTATCAAATATTTGAAATCGGCCAGCGTATCGACCGCGATGCACAAAGGCACGCCATCTCACAGGCGCAATGATTAACGAAACATACGTCACAGTATATTTATTACCGCCATGGAAACGCAGATTTATCACCTCGTAACTTGCCTAGGTAGGTTTAAAAAACACGTCACGTCTACAAACGTGGTGTGGTAATTTGAAGTATTTTACGGGGTAAGTATAATTTACTCTTCGTTTGGCAAAAAGCAACACGCCATGTCATGGCTCGCCACGTCTGCCAACTTCACTTGGTAACTGCCCCGAAAATATATCTAAATATATTAACATAAGTATTCAAAAATTAAAATCTCTTTTTTACAGTTTTAAATTACAAATTCAATAATCATTATTTTGCTGTAATAAGTATGAAATATGCTACAATTGAAAACATGTATAATGTAGTTGCTTACTAGCGAAGTGAAACTTCCCGAGTGTGAAAGAGATAAAGAAAGAGAGATTGCGATAAACCTCGCCCAGCAGACAGTCGTTTTCAGTTGCTTTCTCGCTCGATAAAACAACACCGTGCTATTACGGCCTACTCACGATATTTTGCGCTATTATTTTAAACTATAAAAATGAGATGTGTTGCCATCGGGGCTACCTAAATTTTTAAATATTTCAATAAGCACCGTTTAATTTACAAATAGTATACTAAAAACTAGGTTAAAATAATATTTTAACTGTGAACTATTTCTCACCGGTCGTTGCCAACACGTCGCTGCTCTCACTGTTGTTAATTCATATTTAAAAAGAAATAAATATTACAAGTAATAGGAGATATTAAGGTAAAGTTTCATTTATTCAATAATACAGTACTCTAAAGTTAATCGCATTGTTATATATTTGTGGAATACAGGTTATTAAAAAAAACAGGTTGACATGTTAGACTTGAGTGTTTTTTCAAAGGTTATTTCCATAAGTCGCTTCCAGTCGGGAGAAGCGCGCGGCGAGAGAAGTGACCAGGGGATGAAAATCAGCGACTGCGAGCATCAGAGTAGTGAAGAGTGCCACTGCAGGCTGGACTGTTGGACTGGACGTGTGAATGAAGCAGGCTTACATTACAAATGATGGCAACAGATAGACTGAACGTGTGTTAATGATAATTATGAGTTAATTGACAATAACCAAACAGAGACATCAATAAGGTCGTTAATTAGATTTGAAATAGACATTAAATATTGAGCTCAATGCGAAATGAAAATAATAATGGTGGGGACAGATAATTCAATGCTGTAAATAATAGCTGTGTGAATATATTAAAAATCATATTTACTACTATTATTTTTATTAAGTCCTCCATCCCTCAGGAACTCAGATACGCCCCTTAGTTGTCCGTGTAGCAATATATTAATTCCATGACAGAACAATTATTTAATGAGGGTTCTGAAAATGAGACTTGTTTGTGCCTCATTTCATAATATTTACTAGGATACACCATAAATTACAAAATTTTCAATTATGAAAATAAGTAGCAGTTTGAGTTCTGAATTTAAAATTCCGCAGACACCTCCTCCTTAGTTTTCCATAAATTACAGAATGTTTAAGTTTGTGTCTTAAATCGGAGCAAGTTTGTTGGCCAGGAGACCCTCATTAGGACAGTGCAAAGTCTATTTTATGGTAGAAGTGGACGTGTCGCAATTATTAATTTATTGTTCATTTAGGCCGTTTGCTGGACATCACTAGGGAACGATACGTATTAAATTGTGACGTAAGCCTATCGCTTCACAGAAAATAATGTTGAACACCTGAGATGCATGAACATTCGCCCACAGATTATAATCTTAAGACGTCAGCGAGCATTTTGCGAGATGTCGACTAGTTACTTTATCGACGACCACGTAATTACACCGTCTTCGGGCGAAAAAAAAATTGGGAAGGTTGTATATAACATTCCCCTGGCATCTCAAGGGTTTGAATTTTCAAGTATAGCAAAATTATAATTTAGCTGTCAAGGGAAAACGGAGAGGTAGCCGCAATCGAAATTGTGGTCTATTCTTATACTGTCGGGGCGAAAAACGTCTTTTGTGGGCCAAATATCATCAAAGCAATGCGAAAACCAGATTGTCGCTGTAAAAAAAATACTGATTAGCAAATGTTTAGGCATGTTCAAGAAAATTCAAGAAGCGGAAAAATAATTTTCTCCGCTAAATAAATTTGCGTTATGTACGCAGCTGTGTACAGTGGATCTGAATGTGCGTATGGTGGCTATGGTGCGTATGGTAGTTTTCCATTCCATAAAGAGAGCGTGGGTATCAGTGGAGTGAACTGAATTACTACACTTATGAGCAAATCAGTTTGGAGACTGCATGCCGTCTTCGTTAACTTCGGCTAGATTCCTTTTTAGGCTAATTTCCGAAGAAAAGAAAACCATATGATATCAATTTCCTGTGTGTGTGCCTTGAGCGTGTGTGTGTGTGTGTCCGCACTTTCAATTTCTTAACTTGTAAAGCGAATTACACAAAATTTGGTAAACCAATCAAAATTTAAAATGGCACCTCACTTTTATAGTTTTCGACCACATCGGGAACTTACTTTTAAAATGGCGGCCATAAAATATTTGGGGAGATATGTCATATCTGGGAAACCATTCAACCAATTTAAACAAAATTTTGTATTATAGCATAGTATCAAGTGTGCATTAAATGTTGAGGCCGACATTGTTGTTGGTCAGCCATTTTGTAAAATAGCATCAAATGAAGAAATAAAAATTTTACATTATACCTCGAAAACTATTAAACCAATTCTCACCCAAGTTGGCAGGTAAGTAACAATGTGATGGGGCGTGTAAACATATGTAATTGAACTTTAATACGTCTTTATTTTCAAAATGGTTGCATACATTTTAAACAATTTTGTATATTGAAAATATCTGTTACAAGCATCATATATACCAACATATAACTATTTTCGTCGGCCATTTTGGAAGGTATCTTAATAAGAATCAATAAAGTTACTATGTCATATCTCAGTAATAAAATTTACAGATTCCTACCCAATTACGCAAACATGAAGTACTGAGGCAGATGATGCGAAGTAAGAATGCGAGAAACTAATTTTGAAAATGACGGCCTTTAGTCATTTAAGCTTGGAATGCTGTATGGTTGAAATTACGTAACCAATTCCAACATAACTTTTTATGCTGGCAGTAGATATTACAATTGCCAACTGTATCTACATGGAAGATATTTTCACCGCCATTTTGTAAAATAGCACTACACAAATAAATAAAATGTTATGTCATCTCGGGAAACCATTACAAATTCCTACCAAATTTGGCAAACAAGTAGTATTGTGGCAGATGATGTTCAGTGGTAGGCTATGTTTTAAGAATGTCAGACAAATATTTTCAAAATGATGGCGATATTACCATTTCTAGCTTAGAATGCTATATCTTCGAAACTATAAAACAAATTGCAACTTAACTTGGTATGCTAGCAGTAGATATTATAAATATCAACTGTATATACACGAAGCATATTTTGTCCATTTTATAATATAGCGACACATGAATAAATAAAGTTTTAATGTCACGCTTCGGAAAACAATTGACAGATTCCTACCAAATTTAGCAAACAAATAGTACTGCAGCAGGTGGTGTAAACTGGTATATTTTAAGTAGGTCAGACACTTATTTTCAAAATGACGGACATTTAGTTAGTATAGCTTCAAATGCTATATCGTCGAAACTAAGTTATCATTTCCAACTTACCATTATATGCTGGCAGTATGTATATTGCAAATACCAACTATCTACTCAGAGCATCATGTTGTCCTTCATTTTGTAAGATAGCGACATGTGTATAAATTAAGTTTTTATGTCATATCTCGGGAAACTATGTACAGATTCCTACATGATTTCGCAAACAAATAGTATTGCAGCAGGTGGTGTAAACTTGTATGTTTTAAGTAGGTAAGGTACTTATTTTAAAAACGGTGACTACATATATATCTTTACTCAGTATATTTTATCAACGAAACAAATTCCAACTTAACTTTGTATGCTGGCTCTGCATATTACAACCATCAAATATGTCTATGCAGACACTCATTTCTCTGACATTTTGTAAGATAGCCTCACCAATAAAAAATGAATTTTTGATCTCATATCTAGGGAAACAATCAACCCATTCTTATAAAAATTTGGTGAAGATGTTGTACTGTGGTAGGCCACATTAATATGTGAATTTTTAAAAGTATAGCAGACTTATTTTCAGAATGGCGGCACAAAGGAGCGCCGGAGCGACTCTGCTCTGTAATTCTGGTCGCCCGTCTACCATACTGGAAGCATTAATAGGCATTTAAAATCCCGAAAGCACAAGGAATCATTTCGGTATGTAAAATTGTCTTCTTTCAACAAATTTTCAATACGTACGTCAATAAATTAAACTACTTTACCTCCGTAGTTACCAACTTTACAGGGTTGAAGCTAGTGAGTGGACACAAGGGTGATTGAGGTGAGTACGGAGCAGTGCCGGAACGAAAGAGCGGGGGGAAACGGGAGATCACAGAGAAAACCCTCCGACCGGCGGCATCGTCCGGCACGACTACTGCATGCCAGCCGGGGATCGAACCCGGTCTGCCTTGGTGGGAGGCGAGCAGGCTAACCGCTCAGCAACCGCGGAAGCTAGCGAGTGTTCCCGTAAAATATGTGCAGGTAGACGCGATGTTATTTTTTAAATACTTGGTTTCGAAAGAGCTCGATCAACGATGAATGGCTTATGTAAAGGGGCACACGTCGGCGCTGACAGCGGGAAAATAAGAATAAAAATAAACGTAGTCTTCATCAACCGAACGGAATTACAATACTGGACCTAGCGGCGACCTCTGACCCCAGCGGTCGTGTGCGATCCCTTTAGATAGGCGCAGCGCACGTCTTGCTCGCCGACGCAAATCGAAATCGTGTCCGAACAATACTGCCAAGAAGATTGTCTAGAAGGTCTGGGTATGTTAAGAGGGGGAAGCGGGCTAGTGTGACGTCATCGGCCGCGCAGTCGGGCGTCACTATTAGCGGGTCCATTGTTGAGCCACTGCAGCAGCAAACGGCTGCCAACGTGAAAGCTATTTTTTCCCCTCTCCTCGGGGGGGTTGCGCTCGCGCTTCGTTTTTTTTTTGTTTTTCTCGCTCGGGTCGTTCTCGCGTAGCGGGAAGGAAGGCGAACGGCCGCCCAATTACAGCGCGTTGTGGACTTCACAAGTCGATGAGGACAGGCCGATAGGCGGAGGACACATGCGAATGGGTTACTGAGGAGCCATTTTAATGGTACAGAGAGAGAGAGAGAGAGAGAGAGAGAGAGAGAGAGAGAGAGAGTGAGAGAGTTTTGCATGTTACGCAGTAATGATTGCCAGATAAGGGGGAGAAAACTATTTTGGTTTGCAAATTATGGAATCTCGTGGCGGAACACAGAAACGTTACATTTTAATTATCAAGAAGAGTTGGTTTTAGAGAGCCTTTTCACGCTTAAAGGAACCATTTCGTTGATACTCCTCACAGTTTCTATATCATTCAGCCACAAGTTAAATTTGACACTCCTAAATGCTTTATGAATGTGTGTCGCTCAAGAAAAAACTTGAAATTTACCTTACTGTGTATTAAAACAACAAATCGATTGCTGATTAATTTAAAACTAATGTTTTGATGAGATGTATAGACACTGAACTGCCAGCATGTGCCTTTGCAGTGTTTCATGTTGAGAGAAGGGAAATTACAGGCAGTGATTTCTCTTTAAGCTCGTTCAATGCACGTCCAGTTAATTATTAAAAACTCCGCGAATCCACATGCTACATCTGTACAGTGTTGCCAAACGTCGCTTTCAAACCGCTTGGCAACTGCGTTTATCGAAGGCCGACGCTCGTGTAATTCCAAAATATCTGCACGAGAACCTTGTGCAGTTTATTCCTGCAGCAGAATGACTCTGACAATAGCGTGGCATGCAGTTATAATTGTTTTTTTTTATTGCATCCTTTAAAATTTTATAACTCTAGAAACTTTCCTCAGTGACGTCGCAAATGCGCAGATTTAAGCACGAATAGCACCAAGTATAAAAAAAAAAAACTGTTTCCGGAAATCGAGAAACATACAGAGCTTTCTTTTATAAAACTGAAGTATAAAAAATTCTGGCAAAGCTAACTTACGTGACAGGCACTTCAATAACTGAGCAATTTCTCCTAATCTGTCAATTTAATCGAATTCAACCACTTGCGCACAAAATCCTTTAGAAATAAGGCTTTAGACAGTTCAAGGTTAATTAAAATGTTTTGTGTTCTACCTTTGTGAAGTGAATCAGTCGGTCAACACTATATGTTGAGTAAAAAAAAATTATTTCTGACGTACATTGTTGCAGAGATCTGTATCAATTTTGGATGCCCGAAATACTTTTTCATTCAATTACAGCTGTTCGCAGCTAACTAACCGCTTTTGAACTTAACCGTTGGGGAAAAAATCCCTGCCTACGGTCTTAAAAACACTATATTTCGTCTCTGCAAAAAAAAAAAATTGTCTTAAATATGAACGACTGCAAAGTAGATTTGGCACAAACAAAATTTTTGTTTCTTCTACATATTAATTGCAATGATAGCCTTGCGTTATGGGTACAGTAGTTCAGCAGTATCCTTTCTGATCAATTCAGTTACTCTACTTTACAGGTTAAACAATTAAGTCGATGATTTAAGTAATCCGTTATTTGGTAACGTAGTATTTAGAAAGTTTTTTTAACTACAAAAAATATATAATGAACGAAAGAAAATTTTAATGTCACTTAACCTTTTCCTTTGATGTACAGCAACATTTATTTATTCACTGTAAACAAAACAAGCTCAAGGAAAATATGCTTTGCTATAAATAAAATTAATGTTGCAATAAGGAAAACAATTTAACGAGACAAAGTTAAAATTCTTTATTTAACGTTCCTTTTGAATTAATGCAAAAAATTGCCACTGTAAACAAAAGAGCCTCAAAGAAATGTTTCCTTTGCTCTATAGAAAGCTTTGAGAGTATTTTTATACAGTATACAAGTACAGACATTTTAACGGATGCTTTGAAAGTCATGTCTCAAGTTCCAGTTAATCTGGCAATATGGTAGCAAAATACGTTCCATGTATTAATTTCGTATTTAAAAAAAAACGACTATTAAATTTGTGGTCACCGAAATGATGTATTTTATGCATTTTATTTTTAGAAATGAACACGTTCTAGTATAAATTGTTATCGTGAACTTCATATACAGACTTCGTGGAATTATTCACTATGGAAAATAGGGCAGAACATTTAATACGACCTTAACCTACATAGGTATATTAAGGGAAATAGATGCCCTAGAATACTGGGAATTAAAAGTAACCCTAGTTATTTGCAAAATGTGAGATACTACGTCAAATGAAACAGTAAATCATAGAATATTTTTAACCTGATTAGTGTTTCTTTAGTTTACACATGATTATTACGTCATAACAATCGTCAAATACCCATTGGTAAAATATTGTTGTTCGTTAACAGCATATCATCTCTATTTTTTTTAATGATAAGCTATTTTGTCACCGGCCAAAAGATCACATATGGCAGATATCACATTAATTCTCGAACTTGTTCTTACATCTTACATAGTTTCGGACATTTTCCTAAAAACTATTTTTAATTCCCAATATTTTTATAAGCCTGTTTCTTACCGTTAATAATGTACGGACATGGGTCGCCGCTAAGTTTCCTACTTCGTTTTTTATAAATAGGGTCAGAATCGGAGTACCTTTGGATAGGGACACTAGATTTTCGCGAAAAGATTACACTAATTAGTTGTATTTCATAACACTTTGGTTCAGATACATTTTCGATATTGGATAACCTACGTGTTACGCATCTTATGTAGGTGTCCACCCTCGAATCACGTATAAGTACACTATCGGAGTAACCTAGTTCTGAATGGCCTGTCGAGTAAAAAAAAAAATGTATTATGGCGTCCACACGCCGCCAATAAGCTAAAGAAACTGCTGGCACACCCGTGGGGAATTGCAATCTAGCATGTGCGGAAATGTTTTCGCGAAATTCGGGTGTCGATGACTGTCGTAACTCCATTGGCTGCTGGTGTCGTTTCCGCATTTGACAAAGCCATTCAGGATTCCGTAACTCCGGCACTGCACCTTCGTGATTCGTGCGCAAACAGTTAACACAAACCAGACCATGTTTCAGCCAATCATACCCCACAGTGCTTTACATTGGAACTGTAACTTTCTCGCGAAATATTACTGCCCCTATTCATTGAGCTAGTGATTTTTCGCGAAAGCCAATGAGTACACGGTTAACTTCAACGCTATAAGCACCCAACAGCAGTTTGTCTATTGCAATTGATCGCTATCTGCTTGAGAAGGCGTAATCATATTTGACCAGGAAACTCAGAATTCGGCAACATCGGCACGGCTCCTACATGATTCGTGTGTAGACAGTTAGCCCGTGTCGAAAAGTAATTCAGCCAATCAAAATACGTAAACGACCATACATATTTTTTAAAATACGACTCGTCTTGAAATTTTCTCGCGAAATTTCACTACCCCTAAGAATGAGTAGAGACTCGAATTTTTACGAAAAACTTTCGACGCAGGCTAGAATTCAGTATCCTACATGTCCCAGCTGCAGTTTGTCTATGGGCAACTCATTTGCCACATGTTCTTTGCGAGAAGACATTTTAGTATGGTCTGGACCAATTAAAAATAGATTACTCTCGACACAGAATATCTGTGATTCGCAATCAGGCGCCTAAAATGCATAGCAATTAAAAACATCCAGTTGCAAAAAGGCCTGAGTTAAAGTGTTTTAAAATACTTTAAGACAGTTCCCGCGAAAGTCCGGTGTCTTTAAGAATGAATATGCGTATATCCCTTTCAGTCACGCAAAAATAGAGACCTTAAGATCTCGCGGATTCATTTTGGGACAAGTTAGAATTCAAAACACGTGCGTTTATATAATTTTAGCCATTGGTCCACACGGTGTTTGAAACGTCCTGGAGAACGGTGTCCAATTGTTGCCTTCCACTGCGACGGCAGACAATCAATGTGCAGTTGATATCGGCACATTTGCACATAAGTCTGTAGAGTCTAGCCTGCAGGTCAATGAACTCGCGAATTTTTCAGGTCCCTACACATAAATAATTCGTTTTAGGCGTTGCAATCGCCAAACTTTTGGTCGGAACTGTACTAATATCAATATGAATTTTGTCACATACCGTGGCCAATGTCAATGTGCTTGTTTTTCGCGTTATTCGCAGCAGCTGTTAGCGGGAATCCGGACCGCCCAGACTTCAAGTGCTTGCCTCATTGCACACTGGTTTACGTTATGTGCAGCGCAGACAAATAAAGCTACTTTCTGTAGAACATCCCTAATACCGAACACCGTGAGTGAAAGATGCATGTTAAGAGTAAGTCATGTGCTGACCCGTTCGGCCATGCTTTAATTCGTGAGCAGAAGTGTTGCATTCGTAAAATATGTTGATATGCACGCTGTACTATTGCCCCCGACCAGCGAGCTACGTGCTGCGTGACGGCCCAAAGACGTTACCAGCAGCCATTCAAAAACGAGAGGCGTGGTAATATTAACAAATCAGATTATCCTTCGGAAGATTCTAGAGACATTGTGTATTATTCCTCGTTGTGTACAATTCTGGCCGTAGATATCCTTTATGATATGTGTCACGTTGACTGGGCGGGTTAAGTGTACGAAAAGGCCTTAACTTCGCCAGTGTAAATAAAGACATTAATAAACATGTGCGTCGAAAGGATGCACACTGAAGAAGAAAAAATAGCTTAAACAGGAATTCCTACAGTGCAAATCGTTAGAGGCTGTTCACACTTTTGAAATCAACCTTAGAATAAAGCCACTGCTCCTTCCTGCATATATTTTAACGGGCGCACCGAGTGACATGCATCCAATAAAGTTGGTAACTATGGATGGAAAGTAGTTCCACATCTTAACGTCGAATAAAAAGTTTTAGTTCCCATTTCTGATAGCTAGAATTATTTCTTTCGCTTTCTGTTTTCCATTTTAATGCATCTAAGTGTAAAAATACCAGATTTGTAAAATATTTACTTTTCTAATAATTCCACATTTTCGCCTGACCGAAGCATGAACAAAGAGATGCCCACGGCAAGGTTAATTTTACACAAGGCGGGAGAACACACAACATACGTACAAGTAGATCTTAAGCAGGGCTTTCCGAAGTGCTCACGTTACCGCGAACCGCCTATATCCAGCTGAACTTGTTAGGTCGTTAGGTACTGCAGGACTCGGTCTGCGGACTGCCCGCCCCAGTCTTCATCAAAGAAGGAAGAAGACACGCGCTATTCTCGCGCCTCGCACTGCGGCATGCTGCGCTGCCGTGCCGGCCACACTGACTGCGGAGGAGAAACGCGACACGCCCCCGCCGAAGTCGTGGCGGCTGGCTTTATACCGCTGCTGCGCCGAGACGGAGATTGGACCGTTGCCCGTGGACACAGTGGCGTATCCGGAAACTTGGCATGGCAGATCTTACACTAACTTCATGGAAGGGAACTTTAAATGGAAGCGGTCGACATCAGCCACTGTGTGGAATATAACGCGAATATTGTATATCAAGTGGTTTTTTTTTTATATCAGGTCGTAATTATTATTTATAATTTTGATTCTTAGTAATTGTTTCATATTGTAAATTCAAATACTTATGTTAAATGGTTTGATTAAAACAAAACATGAGATGATAAATATTAGTGTACAATTAAATTTACTCCTGTTAACTAAAGGAAAAGTTATATTCAATCTGCTTGCAACGGCGTTTGCGTTAGTACAAATACTAGGCGAAATATGTTAACTGACACAATATAATAAAATACCGCAAAATGTATGGCATTAAAAGCTTATTAATAATTTCAGTACTAGTAAATACAAATATTAGTGGCGAAGTGAAGGGAGTTACAAACCGCGATAACGTAGTGGTTGGACTATCCACCTTCCGCCCAGGCGAACCGAATTCGAACTCCGGCGGGGTCGTTCCCCAGATTTTCGCATGTGGGTATCGTGTCCGGATGATGCCGCTGGTAGGCGGGTTTTCTTGGGGATCTCCCGTTTCCCCCGCCCTTACGTTCCGGCGCTGCCGCGTACTCACCTCACTTCATCCTCATCAGCTCTCAAGACCTCGCTGTTAAGAGCCGCCCAAATTTCTCCATTCCACTGTCTCCGAATTCCCCCCCCCCCCCCAACCCCGTGTCGTCATACGGCTTCACCAATCATTGACATGCCTACGCCACTCCACGGGTGACAAAACATTCACGAAAGAACCCGTAAGACAAATTTTCAGCCCTTTGACGCCCATGAGCGAGTGTAGATAGGACTATGCCATAAAAAAAATGCTTTTGAAGAGATAAAGCATACAATCATGTTTTTAGTTTTATTTTCCTACAAAAGAATGGCATTGATAAATGCCAAACAGGCTGCGAAGACCAAATCACAGAGTAGCTAGGTACATAGAGGTGGAACAAGAATGGCAGTTTCTTGAATGTGGGTCGTTACCATTCTCGGACTGGTTTTGCGAGGCTCTTGACACGGGCTTTGTTTCTGATTGGATACTGCATGATGCAAAAGTTTACCAATCGGCAGGGTTGCCAGCTGGCGAGTAGGTCCCAAGGCGCTGATAGGTGAACGACGTTCCTGGAGGGATTACACGTACAAGAATACATTAATTTCGAATTTCCTACATAATAACACGAAAATAATTAATTTTATTTAATTATTTTAGAAATTTCTGTATCAACCAGAGACTACGAAGACGAAACTTAATTGGCAGGGAAAAAGAAAACTTGATAGACGATGTTTAGAAATAATGGAAAATCGCGAAAAATTTTTGAGCCAACATATCTTCGATAACATTCTAGTTAGTTTATGCTTTTATGAATAGATGAACTAAGTTTTAACACGGCTAAGTTGATTGCATGCCAATTACGAACGTTCTGCCTTATAGTATCAGAATCCTTATTGGCCCGGTAAAATGGGGTAGTAGCTTCATATGTCTACATGCATGACAACCAATAAGAAATGAAACATGTCGGGCATGTGTACAGTAGGCATAGTAAAGTTTTCCCGCAATGAACCATCATCTTGAACGAATACATAAATACATGTACTGTCATGAATTTGAAAGAAAATAACAAAAAATGACTACAGTCATAGACTTAAAAAAAAATATACAGTAATACTACAAATAAAATTTTAAAATAATAAAATGCACTTGATAATAAGTACGTACTGTATCTGAATGAAGGGGCTCTATCTGTTTGCCTGCTTTCAATTTCCTGATGTAAACGTATTCTCTTTCATAGTTTTTATTTTTACCGCAGCAAATATTTTATCTTTTGAATTACTAGCATCGAAATATTTTTATGTCCTTTTCCGGTAAATAAAAGATTACGTGTAATTATTTGGTTGCCTATTTTGCACTTACTTTTACCCTGATCATTTTAATAGTCGGCGCAAACAACAGACACGGCGTGAACACACTCTGAACATAATTAATGTCGCCTTCACCTGTTAAATGAGAAGGCAACGCGTCCTTCACGTACAAACATGGATGTTATTTAGCTATCTCTATGCAGATAAATACAGCGCATCCTATACCGTCTATTTCGTTTATTTAGTTCTTTCGTTATGGTATTTTTGCTTGCGCTCTCTAATTGGCGGCGGCGCGTATGTTCAGCGATTGCTTCACGAACGCCAACGTTGGCAGGAAAAAAAAAAATTAATGGTGGACGCAGAAACAGCAAGTGATGAAGCAAGTCTCTCGGGTTCTCCATCAATTTCCAGTTTTTACGTTCCACTCTGCCGCACAGCTTGAATTCGAACAAAAGTCACGCATTCGGAGGACGCTTGGCAGCGAAATAACGACTCGACGATTACTCATTCGATTTTTTGAAAAACAGTATAAAGGCACTATATGAAGATAAAAATTAATAACATATTTCTTGAGGGGCTAATAAACTTGTCAGTTCTCCAGCGATCGTTTCGCTCAGCCAGAAAGATTAATTAGCAGCATTTCGTTTAGTTATATAATTTTAGTGTGTAAAAATAAATCAATCGCAAAATTTAAAGTTAACTAAATTGGTTTTCGTATTTACTGTAACGAACTTATAATTTCTCGCCTTCTATCTCATCTTTACTATTGAGAATTCTCAGTTGGCTTCAGATATAAGAAGTGTTGTCATGTTTTAAATGTTAAATATTTCTCTTATTCAAAAAAACATTTCTTTAACTTTAATGTATTTTTCTGTTTTACTGAAGCATCCCTGCAGCTGCATGTATTTATTGTCTTTTGTTCTGATATTAAATCTGACGCGATACATTGGGTACAGACGGGCTATACCACTCACAACTACACAACATTGGAAATATATTTAATATGTTTAAACACTTGTATGGAAATGCTACATTTAATTAAAGGCAATGAACGTATAACTGTCTCTACAAAGTTATCATTATGTTAATGAAAACCTCTAATTGCACAGCAAGCTACTGTTCAAATGCGAGGCTGTTTAGGTTTTTTTTTTTTTTTTTTTTTTTTTCACTCGTCGCATGATGATTGTTGTTTGTTTTAGCTCTTGCACAAACATCATGAAACCACATGTGAAAATTTTGCCTTAAATTTTAATTTTATCGCTTAGTTTATAAGAACTATATAAGGAAATGTTAACATTTTCATACTCATACATGCAGATGTATTAACGATAATTCATTCTATTGAAAATTGACTCTGTTGGCTTGCTGTGTCTTTTTGCTCTACGGATGTTTTTTCAATTATTTTATACATTAATTTTTGTATCGTAATAAACTTGAGGTAGTGTGAAGCCATGAACTCTTATGCTTATAGATTTTAATCGGTCAGTTTCTTCAGCGTGGTAGAGTTTCATCTAGGTGAAAAGCTTTACAATAACCTACAACTGTTTATTTATTTAAAAGAGTCTGCACTGCCCTTGAATGTGGAATAAATAAATGTTAAAGTAATTCGCTCATCAACCAAAGACTGATTTGTCTGCTTAAAATGACGGAGAACTTTAATGAAATTTTTTCTGCTGACCACTACTTTAGATTTATGCATCTCACACGCTCATTGTCACACATTATTTTGAATTCGTGTCATTAGATATAATTTCACCAGAATAATTGAAACCCATTTGTTCTGAACCAAGCAAGGCCAAATGTGTGCATAAACCAACAAATAAATACTGCGTTAAGTTTTATTGTGAAATAAATAATTTTCACTTTTAAATTATTTAGATGAAGATAATTTAGAACGTATATAACAATCTCATTCTACAATAACTTGAAATCGGTATGCCGCTGCAAGCCTTCCTGCAGAATGCATGTTGTTATATGCACATGGAAGTAGGCTAGTTCAGCATGGGATGACGAGTTGCAGGGAAGGAAAGTAAGGCGGCGTTTTTGGCCCGGGCTTGATTGACAGCTCGCGCCTGGTGGCGGCTGGCACCTTCCAGAAGGTCCGGGGATTGTCTCGCCAATTGAGAAACGCCTCGATGCTGAATCAGGCCATATCTACACTCTAAACTCGAATCAGTGGGAAACCCCTGATTCGCAATGAAATTCAGCTACTCAAATCAGTGAAAAAGGCTCCACTAAGAATCAGTGGAAAACCACTGATTGAATTAGTGACATGAAATTATTTCACTGATTGAATAAGTGACGGCCGACTGAAGTGGAGAATTAAATATTGTTTTTATTGAATGTAGCCAAATAGTTTCGTGAAATAAACATATTTACGATAGTTAACTATTTATATAGCGCAATTTACCGTAATTTAAAAAAGTAAAATATTTTCTGAGGTGGCCAAAATTCAACCATACAATCTCTACACTTCGCTTTTAGACTGTTACCTTACCATCTACGCTACCACGCCAAGTTTAAATAATTAGAGTAAAATATAAGTCTGACAGTTTTACATCGAAATCGTGGAGATTTAAAATGTATGCTCTTATTTTTAGTTTTTTGTTTAATTTGTACCGTTAGGATTGTTAAAACGAATGGTGTATATGAATGGATTCTCTTCACCACTTTACATGCAGTGTAATCTTTCAAACAAAGATCTGTGACGGTTACATAATAGCGAAATGAAAAACGTAAAAACGGAATGAAAGGCTGAATGTTCATATTACCTCATAAAATGGCGTTATGAAAGACTAAACAAATTATATAAAGTTATTTGTATTGGTTTTATTAGTTCATTTGTAGTTATTCCACTTGATACACGTTGCTTAACGGCCATTTTTAAATATTGTTTGACGCCCATTTATACATGCTGTTTAACTGATCCGTCAGTCAAAAATAAACCACTCAGTGGAAAATGTCACGGAATCAATACGTGAAGAAAATCGGACAATTTTTTTCACGATTTTTTCACAATTAGTCAGGCACTTTTGACTGATTGAAACAGTGAAATTCTCCCTGATTCATATTTAGAGTGTAGACTTGCGGAAGCACGTAATCAGCAGAGCGTATTTGCACCATAGACTAAAGGTGAGGTAGACTGCTTATTCGTCTAATCCAAACCACGCCGTTTTCGCTTGACGTGTTGGCAGAAATGCAGTTCAATATCGGGACACGGGGATTGGTAGTGCCCAGCCAGCGAGATCGGTCTACCTCATCTTTAGTCTATGATTTGCACAGGTATAAATATAGCTAGGAAGTTACTACAAGTGTGTGGATGGTAGTGACAGGCGAGTATTCCTGCAGAGCTACGGCAGTTATTGCCAGCGCGGAGAGAGCGACCTGACCTGTGTGTCTGGTGCGACTGCAGGATGTCATAGAGGTGAGACTCCTGCGGTATTTGAAATCCATCAAGGTATGGTTAACTGTACTCGGGTTAGGAAGGAAACGAGCTTTCTTATGGGAGAGTTTGGCAAAGGGGAAATCTACGCCGCTAGGAGCTCAGTGTTCCAACGAGGACACTTTCAATTAATATTTTAAGCTACGTAAATAATAAAAGAGGAAAATTTTACTTGGTTAAGCAGTTATTTTATATTTGAACTTGCTTTCCTATGCTACTTCGTACGCATGACATTAAGGATTTGGAATCACTCTTGGGAAGGATAGGAGGACAGCCCATAGACCAAAAAGAAAGGAGAAATGACGGAACTTTTTTTTAACAACGCTTTTTTTTATGCCGTAATCATAAGAAAACCTTAATCCAGTACCTACGTAAATCGCTGATCATATTTTCGGAACTGTTTGAGATATCTCGATGAAACAAAGACTAAGTTGGTCCTGGGGTTATTATATATATATATATATATATATATATATATATATATATATATATATATATATATATATATACTGTGTAAATTTGATGTTAATACGTTCAGTGGTTTTTGAGTTAAATCCGGTCGGACAGACATGAAAAAATTAACATTAGATAAGGTTTAGTAATCAGTTATAATATATGAAAAAATAATTAAAAGTGGAAAATTCGAAAATCACACAGACACTTGTATTTTACTTAGTTGTATTGATTATGACTACTGCAATTATTTTGCTTTTTATTGTATAAAATATAGAAAATCCGATACACATGCGGCACTAGCGCTTACCTAGTGGCGAAGAATTTTGGTTGCCAAACTAAAAAAATTAGGCAACAAAACGGAAGGGACTGATACAAGTGGTGCCCCCTGATCGATTGATACGGTGATGGTTGAATAACGTTAGGAGTTAAGTGGAGAAATTTTGGCTTCTCTTGACATCGGGGTCTTGAGAGCCGATGAGGGTGAAGCGAAACGAGTATGGGGCAGTACTGGAACGCACGAGCGGGGGGAAACGGGAGATCCCCGAGAAAAGCGATCGACCAGCGGCATCGTCCGGCTCGATTCCCACATGCGAAACTCTGGGGAGGACCCTGCTTGGTATCGAGCCAGGGGTTAGCCAACGTGGGAGGCGAGTAGCATGACCACTGCACCACCGCGGTCCCTTGTTAATAGGGCTAGTGAAAATGTTAACCTTATTTATTTTAAACAATATTTAGTTATTTTCTCAGAACTGTAACATAGCGAGTATACAGTAGACCTGTACAGTGTTGACATGGCTGCATTGATTTTTGTAGCAGTGTAAATAATTGAAGAAACTAAATTTATGCACGTTTATTTAATCACGACAGCCGTCCGCCACGAACGCATCCACATCCAGGCACCTGTAACACTACTCGTATAGGCTGTTCACGGTAAAGTGAGCGCTTTTGAGGCCACTAGATACAGTTCCCATTCAGCGGTTTTATATCCTTTAACCGTAGTTTTAAATAAATCTCACCGATGAAGTAATAAACACAGTGGGCATATTCCACTGCACTCGGAAGTTTACGTCTAAGGCTTAAATAAAATATATTTTTTGACAAGTTTTTCAAATGAGCGTGCTTTCAAAAGGGCTCACTTTACCGTGAATGGCCTATAGTAACAGGTACCCTCTACCTGTCTCAACTTTCCTTCCACTACTCTATGGCTCACACGTGAGAAGGATGCGACTCGTCAGCGGGTTTTCTCGCGGATCTCCCGTTTCCCCCACACCCTGCATTCCACCGCTGCTCGACCTTCGCCTTATTACTCCCGCCCCGGCACTCAAAACTTGGTTGTCAAGGGAACGGTGCACAAAAGTCTTACATTTACCTCTTTTTCCATAAGCTTTTTTTCCATGAGCTGTTTTTTTAGAGGATTCATCGAAATATTTGGCACGACAAGACATAAATAATAATTCCAAACACCTTATTACTAGGGATAGGATAAATTCGCGAAATCATTGCAGGGCAAGATAGACGTCAAACGGAAGTCACCTTTTCAATTGGATCACAGTTCATTAGACACGCCCTTGACGACTCTGTGCCAATAGCAGACTTGCAAGGAAAACACGTAGCTAGTGACATACTGCCAGATGTGTAGTAACATTGGCTACTGTGTGTGTCATCAGTCAATGAACAAACATGTGAGTCTCGAGTGTATACAGACCTGTGGAGTCTAGCCAGCAGATCATTGAACTCGCGAAATTTTCCTATCCCTGATTATTACATCGTGAGGTATTCACTGCTCTATTCTCGAAGCAATGTTGGATGATAAGAAATAATATATTCGTTCTTATCTTCCATCAGCGCCCCGAGAATAATAAAAGCAGTTATATCTAACAGTTTGAGAAGGTGTTCAAAATTATTTATGACTTTTCGTGCCAAAAATTGAGATAAACCCTCTGGAAAACAACATATGATGACAATCGGGTAAATGTATTGTTTTCGTCCACCATTCCACTTGAGGCAGATGTAGTGTGGCTTACAATCTAGTACTTCTACCAAGCGTACTACATGCAGAACTTACAAAGGCGTACTCGTAACACCAAATTTGTTATAAAAATCTATTAATGTTACATACGCATGAAGAATGCCTATATTGTAATACTGTAAAATATTTTTCTAGGAATAAGCTTATTTAAATATTTTGAAAAATCCAATAGTTCAATTTCTATTTTAAATCAAAATTGAGAAATGTTTCCACCCTGCAAGCTTTAAAAACACATTTAGCAAAAAAAAAAAAAAAAAAAAAAAAAAAAAATGCATCAGTACCATTATAGCGATTAAGGTAGTACTATGTAATTTAAAATTAGTAAAAATATTGAGAAATATGATTATTAATTTGTTTTATAGACACCTATTTAAGGCACACAATTTATATTTATTACAATTAAAATGAACATAGTTAAAATAGTTTATTAAAAAATATTTTTTACCAAATTGCCAATAGTTTTTACGTGCTCCTGCTGCAGTAATTACTACAATTACCTTATTTTAAAAATATATACCTATAATACGTGTTTTTTGAAGCATCTAGTAAGGAACAACTCTAAAAATTTGTTTAAAAATAAACACTTCTTAAACGATTTTCAAACAGCGAAAAAAATAAACTCTAGCATATATTTTACAATGTTACAAAATACCCGCAGCCTTCTTCACATACGACATAAATTTTATTTTTCTGACAATTTTGCTGGTAGTGTGCGTACTATGTTTCAAGAGTTCTGCATATTGTACAGTAGAATGTGTAGCGCTCCAAAAGAAGCCAGAGAGGCACCTTAAGGTTCCCGCCTATCTGGAACATTTTTCAGAGTTTGAGGCCGAGAAGCCGGGAGCTATAATGGCGACGGTACTATACAAATCAGATGCGCCATCGCCGCTATGAGGAGGGCTCTGAACTGGTGTGCAGTGATCTCGTTGCACTGCGTTTACCTATGGGACTTTCAGTGGTGGCTCTATCATTTTAGGGAGCCGCGGTGACGTAGCGGTTAGCCTGCTCGCCTCCCTCCAAGGCGAACCAGGTTCAATCCTCGGCCGGTTCACTCCGGATTTTCGTATGTGGGAATCGTGCCGGACGATGCCGCTGGTCGGCGGGTTTTCTCGGGGCTCACATTGCTTCACCATCATCAGCTCCCAAGACCACGGTGTTAAGAGCTGCTCAAATCTTTTCACTCACTCTGTCATTTTAGTAGTAGGTTTTCTCAGGGTATCATCCGGAGTGAGTTGTATTGGAGCAAATACGTCCTGAAAAAACCCACACTGCTACAGTGAGTGGTGTATCCTGAGAGTTAACGTAGTACTCGCTCTCAGGTTTTGTTTTGTGACTCGGAGTGTGCGACACTCTGTGAAGTGGTTTTAAAAACCCGAGGACAAAGGTACCGTGCATTACCCCCCCCCCCCTTTTTTTTTTTTCAACGTGGGCTGTTGGTGACATCGCGCTAAGGCAAACAATTAACCGGTGACTATAGTTCACTGTGTGTTGCTACAAGTCCTATAGCCGGCTAAGAGGGTAACGCAGAACAGGGTAAAGGCGTTACCGAGTGGGGCGGTGCTTTTCGACCACTAGCCCCAGCCAGAGGCCAGGAGCCTCAGAGGTAAGAAACCTCATCAGTAAACGTCAGTTAAAAGAAACTGTGTGATGGCTGCAGAAACACTTGTTGGTGTAATGAAGGACTCCTGGTTCATTGTGTTCGAGGAGACCCCAGTGAAACCCTTTAAGGGCCCAAGTGAAGAGAGAAAAGGTTTTATGCAAGCAATCACGCCTGCAAAGGGTGTAGAACTATATGAGGCGCTATATTATATGCACAGACTGATTGATGTTTCCACAAATTGGACCCAGGCGCTTCCTCCAAATAAGGAGTTTGGATGGACCAGGAAAACCTACCTACTGGTGTGGAACCATAAGGGTAAAGCAATTGAAAAGGAGATCTCTGATTCTTACGAGAAGAGTCAGAAGATGATAGCCAGGCTTCTAGTGGCAGCTGAGGGCGACAGCAGTACGCTGGAGAAAGAGACTGTTTCAGAAAAGGAGAAAGAGAAGGACAGTAGTCCTGAGCAGGAAACTCCTGAAGTGAGAGGGCCCCCTCAGGTGGAGACAGTGGGGCAGACCGTGTCGTTTGAGATATGCAAATCGAGGCATCTACTGCTATGGAGGAGGGCATAGAGTATGCCACTGATGATAAAAGGAAATTTAATAAGGAATGGGCGAATTAATTTTTATCGAGGGTGATGAGTATAAAGACACTGCTCGATCTCCAACTGTTGAAGGATGCAGAGCTGGCATCAGAGATCAAGGTGTTGAAGGTAATTCTCCAACAGCCAAGCCAGGGACCAGGATAGTGGATCCGAAAAGGAGAGGCCCGAAGGTGAGTGTGTTTGGTGTACCACACGAGTACAACAATCCTGAGTTCTTGGACACCTCACGTATCCAGAACTTCAGAGAGTCACAGATCACAGACGAATAGCTAAGGAAGAATGCCACTGTGCGTTTCCGTATGCGACCTCGGGAAAAAGAAAATGTAAACCTCGTTTTGGAGGTTACTTCTCCCTTGCGGAAGATGCTGGTGGATTGTGGCTTGGTCTACATTGGTTTTCAATTATGTAAGATATGATATTACATTGTTGCTGCATGGTGCTTTAAATGCCAAGGGTATGGGCATATTAAATATAAGTACAAGAGTGAGATGGTCTGCTCCTGCTGTGCTAAGAATGGGCACAAGTATCCTGAGTGCAAGGCAAAGAATGCCCCGCCTAAATGTGCAAATTGTGTTAAGGAAAAGCACAAGGAATCTGGTCATAAGGTTGGCTCCCTGGACTGCCCGTTTCATCAGCGTATGGTAGTGCTGGAGCTCGATAGAACCCAATATGATGAGTTGTCTTGCACCACTGTGATTAGGGCAGATAAACCTGCAGAGGGCTTCAGTTCCTACAATAAAGCTGCACAGAGTTGAGAAGGAGCAACACCTGGATCTGATACTCATGCAAGAACCCTACCTGCTCAGAGGGAAAATGCCAAGTCTCCAAGGTCGATGACAGGGATATGGGTATGTAATCCTGAGATTAATTATATCCCGATTGAAGCTTTGTCGATCATGCGCCATGCATGTGTCTAGGTGGGATTGGGAGGAAGGAGTGTGATGATTGTATCGTCATACTTCCAACTTCAAGATCCTCTGGTTAGACACCTGGGCCAGTAGGGGAACATATTTAACAGAGCAAGTGAAAGGTATATCATATTTGGCGTGGACATCAATGCAAAATCCGATATATGAAATTCTCCAAGAATGGAAGATCGAGGGGAGGAGGTCAATAAGTATCTCCTGGAGAGAAATCTGCAGGTTTTGAATACACCGGGACATATGGCGACCTACATGTCGCCTGCCCATTATACTGAAACGTATCTAGATGTTACCATATCAATGGCGCGAGCAGCTGGCTGTGTTGGGGATTCGAGAGTGTCCGACGAGGTCGAGAGTGCCCATCCAATGATACTGTTCACCATCTGGCTGGGTGGTAAGGGTACAACTAAACCAGAGAGGCCTCGATATTTGACAGCGAAGGCTGACTATCCCCTCTTCGATAGAGTATTTCTCCGTGGTCTTAAGGCCTACAAGGACAGTAAACAGAAGATGTCACTGGATGAAAGAGCCCAGAGGATGGGGGAAGTGGTAATGAACGCTTGCGAGGCAGCAATCCCCAAAACCCAGAGAAAGGTTGCTTATCACCCCTGGTGGGATGATGAACTAGAGGCTCACAGGAAAGAGGTGAAATACCTCCAGAAAAGATTTAAACGAATGTATAATCCAGTTAGCAGACAAAGGGCTGTGAAGCGGTACAATGTCGCAAGAGTGGAGTACAGAAGAGTGCTAAGAATGAAAAGACAACAAGCTTGGAGAGAACTTGTAATGACTAGGGGAAGTGACAACCCATGGGGCTTGGTCTATAGGTGGGTGATGGGAAAAGTGAAATGCTCTGAGGAGCTGTCTGCACTTGAGGCCAATGGACGTCTACTGCAGACTTCCAAGGAGATCACGAGGCACATGACGGAAGTCTTGTTGCCAGATAATACTCTGGTAGGGGAAATGGAGTATCACTTCCAGATAAGGGCTGCTCAGCAACTGCCCATGGAAACGGAGGATACAGCACCCCTCTATATGCAAGAGCTGAACAGTATAGTCAGAAAGACTAAGTTTAAACCCTAGGGATGAATGGAATGACTGGGGAAATGCTCCTTCGATCATATCCGAGGATATGTGAGGAGTTATTGTATCTGTTCAATAGCAGCCTACAGGAAGGTATGGAATGATTTGGAGCTTTCTGTCTGACAGATCATGTACTATAGACATGGGGAATGCATAGAGAGGAAAAGGTGCTGATCAAGAGCTGTCCGCAAGGGTCGGTCCCTGGTCTGATACTATGGAATGTGACCTTCGAGGGGTGGCTAGGGCTGGACCTCGCGGATGGGTGTGTGATTTATGGATACGCAGATGATGGGCTTCTCCTTGTCCCGGCCCGGTCTCGGAGCGACTGGAACAGAAAGTGGATGTAGCCCTAAAGAAAATCGAAGGAGATTCAAGATGGATTTCTCAGTCGAGAAAATCAATGGGATCCTTTCGAAGGTTAATCTGAAGCGAAATCCGGTGATCAGGTTTCGGGGCAGAATGATCAAGAGGGTTACGGAAATGAAGTACCTGGGAGTCATCTTGGAGAGCCAACTTGCGTTCCATGCTCACGTATGCTATGCAGTGAACAAGGCCGTGGTGACGTTCCAGAGGCTGAGAGCGGCAGCTCCTGCAAAATGGGGACTTGGCTATCGGACATTGAAGCTTAATGTACAGGTCAGTGTTCTTGCTCATTCTCACGTACTTGTGTGGGGTAAGGTTCCCTGAAGCGGAGAGAATCCATGGAAAGCGCAAGATCATATGTGCTCAGAGATCTGCACTGTTGGGGGTCATGAAGGCCTACAGGACAGCTTCAAACGAGGCTTTGCAGGTGGTGGCTGGAGAAATCCATCTAGATCTATTAGTGGTAGAGAAAGGAGAAATTGCAAGGAGTAAATGGGGAGATCTACGCCCTAAAGAACTCCAGGCAAGAAAGGAATCCCCAATAACCGCATGACAGACTAGATGGGACAACTCCGAGAAAGGGAGAGTAACATACGAGATCTTCCTTAGTATTCTGGGGAGGCTGCGACTGGAGAAGTTGCTCGATGTGGGCCAATATTCAGCGCAGTTTTTGACATGTTATGGAAACTTCCGTGCAAAAACTGTCCTCCCTGAGTCTGATGGACGACCCCAACTGTGTAGTGTATGGGGTGCTTGACACCCCTACCCACGCATTGGAGTGCCCCAAGATAGAGGATCTGAGAATTGAATTCGAGGGGAACATGGACCTCTGCAACTTGGGGACATGCTCAGGGACAGGGACCTGACTAAAGAGACTATAAATAGAATAGGTAAAAGAAGGGAAGGCTTTGATATCTGGTGGGCAGGTCACTAGTTGAGCGACGATTTTTTGGAAAGTCCGAAGGACAATGAGAAAGACAATGACTCCCATTATGGGTGAACACGTTTACCCGAGAGTCATTGTATTGGATGAGTTTGAGAAGGGCCCTCTCGCCTCTCACTCGATGGAGAAACAGGAAGTGGTTCCTGTACATGGATTTGACAAGAAACTGGAAGTCTCCAGCAAGGAAAAGCAGAAGGGGAAGAACATGGTACTTGAGCCCCCTCCGAAAGGCCTAACAAAGTGATGAAGCAACAAGGAAATGGGAAGGGGTTGCCCAAGTCCAGGTGTAAAATGAGAGTTGTAGACCTGTAACAGCAAGATACCCAAGATCAGGGTAGGAATGAAGAAGTTGTCAATGATGGATGGCCATGTGCTTGGAACCCAGTGGTGTTTGCTCTGGAGGGCTTCGCTCGTGTTACTCGTAACATGTGCAGGCTCAAAGGAGATAACAGGTGAAGAACAGTCTGTGCCATGAACCAAGCCAGTAAGGAATGGGAAATGGGAGTGCGCATGGAGGAAGTACGAACTGTACAGCCAACGGAAACCGATGCTTACAGTGAGGTCTTCCTCCATAAATATCTAGTGAGAAGAACTCAGGCAACCCCAGTCACAGAGAGAACAATGGCTATTGACTGGCTGGACGAAAATAACATGGAGGTTGCATCAGTACAGACTTGGCCTGTGGGGACGCACCCGTAGGACCCACTGTGGCTGTATGACGAGGTCATTCATGGAGCGCATTTATCGCGACTGGAAGATCCCAATACCCTTATGGCAGCTCTTGCCCTGAACGTTATTCAAATAGAGGGGGGTGACAGGATAGTATTCCCAAGGATGGATGCATTGGATAGGCACGTCGTCGCCCATGTGGGCCTACCCACCTAGCATGAAGCGCTTCTGAGCTTGCTCAGGGAGTGCTACTGGCACAGAGGAGAAAGATTCGAGGAATCTGAAATTCTCAAGGGCGCCGTCCGCACACATGGTAGGTGTACTTTTGATTACAGCACGCCATTCACGGGGTACACTGTAGTCAGGTACTAGTCTTCCAACTCGGTCGGCGTCCTGTCAAAAATTTCGCACCATTCCACCGAAGTGACAAGTACCTCCCATAAGGGAAGTCAGATTGATTGAGGGTGAACGCAGGGGAGGGGCATCGAAAATAATTCCATAGGTCCCCTTTCGGTTGTGCCGAACTCATGAATGGAAGAAGCTGAAAGGGAAAGAAAATAGCACCATTCATTCCTCTCTCACCCTCGCTGACTGAGACATACACCGGACATGACAATCCTTCCCCGGACAAGTAGTCCTGGGGAAACCAATGATGATGACAGTGCAGGCCCCGGACTGAGACTACGGAATGAATCTCAGAAGAGTCGACAAGGATATTTGTAAGATCATGCGTAGGTATTGAAATGAGTGTGTGTGTGAAGTGTACCGTCCCAGAAAGAAGCAGTGTGGTTTCGACTATGCCTTTGCGACTGGCGGCGAGGTGGCGGGGGATGCTTCTAGTTACCGGGCATCCCCCAAAACTTAGTCCATCCGTACCCGGGTGCACTGGGCCACGAATGCAGTTGATGGGGATACCGTCATGCTTAAACTCAAACGTGAAGGACATATGCGGATCGCAAGTAGTTAGTTATGTGGGAGTAGTTAGTATCGTTTTTATTTTTCTCTTTCGGACAGCATGGCAGTTTCAAAATTGCAAAGTTCCCAGTGGACCCTGAAGATCACAGAGCCAATTTAGCCTTGGTTTTGAGGGGGCTAACTTAACTGGTAGAAAGTAGAGCTCTAGGTATGACCTTTTAATAGTTATCCACCACCTAGAGGGGAGGTTTGGAGAGGCCAACGCTGGTTCCAAAGGGAACTTTGTCATTTTATTGGTGGGAAGACTGTAGGAAGGTTCAATGCAAGGCCCTTGAGTTGTTTTGTATGTATGTCAAGCATATATTTTTAAATACAGTGTTCTGAAAAAAATCGGTTTTAGCCATTCTGGAGTACTCTTAAATGGTGTTTCTAATGTACGATACGTCTTGAACGCATTCAACAGCCCTCGCCTGGTGTGAAGTTCTTTTCGTATATCGTCTATTCCCAGTTTCTTCATACTTTAAGAATCAAACAATTAAAAAATCGCCCCATGCGTCACTTATTTAGTTATTTTCTAAATATCCCATGTATTACAAGCGTTTTACACCTCTATTAACATGAAAATATCATATTTTTCGTTTAAATTGGAGTTTTATCTGTATTTTATTTATAAATAACAATATTTCATTTATAATAAATATGAATAAAATCGGTGAGAAAACACGTGGGTTGGTAGTGCCTAGTAACAAATAGTTCTCATGTAAAATATCATTACAACTGAGTGCGCGCGAATTCGGTGCTTCGTACTTTGGTGTAATTTTCTAGACTTATTGAAGTATAGTTTGCACGAGGCGGAGGAATATCCTGGAAGTATAACTTTAGCAGGGCTTCAGAGAAAAGTGTGGAGTGATCGTGAATGGATTATATCAGCACATTGGACACACGTTTAATAGTTTCGTGGGAAAACATGTATTGCAAATACTCTACAACGCAGTTCAAACGACAGGTAGGTAAAGGCATTAGGGTCCTATGTACTGAAACGTTTTCTGTGAAATCATTGTTTGCACGTATCTCGGTAGATAAAAGTTCTGGAAATACGAAGTTTTGCCACATGGGATAAAAAAGTATTGTCTATGTCCCTATATTTTTACTTTTATCATATTAAGTGTATTAATGAGGGAAAAAACAGTGAAAGTGGTTAAATATAGCATTTTTACAGCCTGCTTATGCAGTTTCTTTAAGAGGTAAGAGATAAGTACGATTATACGCAGGTAGTTTGATCTGTGTACTTTCATCGCGTATAATAAAATTACACTGTTTCAGATCTAGTTTACACAGTAAATCGTTAGGACGGAAACACTGCACGCCTTGCGCGTAGGAGTGATGAGGCGCTAGGAGTGCGTGTTAGTGTCGCCCGTATCGCCCCCTCGCTAGTTGACCTCGGACGCGCAGCTACATAGTCCCCTTAAGTGCCTTTCAAATCTATGAACTCAACTCGGAGCTGCAGGTTGGCATATTGCTGCCCTGTATGAGATTTACGGCGTTATTATTACGTAAGCTGTTACCTTTTACCATCGTCCCACGTCGGGAAGTGTAGGCAGCCGCCACGATTGTGTTTCCGGGGCAATCGACCTGATGGTAAAAGTGCGAGGTTGAAAAACCTACACGAGTAGCGACCGCACTAAATCATGTATTTGTCGAGGTCGACAAGATCTGCAGCGACTTCATAAATCATATAAACGCACTTTCAAACGCCCGAGCAGTTCTCTTCAGTTGTGTTGATGCCTGATACAATCTATAAGTTTGTGAAAGTTGTGATGCGATGCGCCAGTCCGCGGTGGCTGTGTGGTAGTTTATTTATAGAATTTTAAAAAAATTACGAAACGATTCTTGTTTACAATTGAATCGCTATTTAAAAAAAAAAAATTGCAACGTGCTATTCGGCGTAAGTGAAAGAAAAATAACGTTATTAACATGTACCTAAAGAAAATTTATTTAAGCCTATTTTTGCGGAAGTTTTCAATGAGTGCTCTTTGAAAACATATATAAACGTTTTGCACTGAATCAAAAAAACATATTAAAATTACTTGCCGAAGTTTTGGAATTAGACTCCAGAGTGAATAGTGATGAGAACTTTCGCATAGAGAACGAAATAACGCAACGATATTTTATGTGTGTTTCAAGAACGTATGATTCCACTAAGGTTTTTTTTTTTTTTTTAATTTCATTAGTTTCCAGAAAAGCCGATTTTAAAATGTATTCATAAAAATCCTTTCGTGTGTAAGTTCGTTCTCAATATGTACGTGTGCAGATCAAAAATACCTATAATATAAAAAATAAAACACGAGGTGTTTTGGAAATATCGACGACGACAATATTGATGAGAGTATTTCAACGAACTGACGAGTATTTTAGTACACCTCGCGCTTTAACGTGTAATAAAAACACCCAAGCAGATTCTTTGGTACGATTTTAGGCGCGGAGAGCAGTTAAACCAGTCTGAAAAGCGGGAACAATCATGATAGCTACTCGAAAGGGAGCCAAGTAAAGTGCTTGCCTGAAAGCAATATATAAATTCCCAGCACTCAATAAACCACTTCATTTTCCTGGCTCGCTTTGACATATTCGCCGCTTATCTTTCGTATCACAGCCGCCGGCGATTTCGCATTCTTTCGCATCTTCGATAGCTCTCCCAGCATGGAGGCATAGAGTAGTTGAGGATACAGAGGTGAAACAACCTCGTATCTAGTTGCACTGAGAAAACAGCTGACAAAATACTTGTTTGTATTGAGACAAATTTATATTTAGTTGCACCAACAAAATATTTTGTTAACTAAACATAACTTGAAACGCAACAAAATAAATTTTGTTCACCAGACAAAATAAACGCTTGAACTAACAAAACATCTGTGTTGGGCTAAAAAACTATGTTGTCAAAAACATTTTTAGTAGAGTCTAATGCATATATTTGTTTAGCAACTCATTTGATTGTCTTCGATAGAAAATACAACTTGAGTGTTTGTTTGTATTTTTTGTGAGAATTAGGATAGTATAATGTTTTTTACGGCCTTCGTTGATACCTAATAATGTCATAAACGTCCTAATAAAACAAGTTAAAAAGGAAACTAAAGAGTAGAGCTGTAAAACGTGAAATATTTATTTGTGCATGATGTCCCGTATTTGAAATGCATGTATCTGAAAGACGTTCTGATGCCACAGCACTGAAGCCAAATTAGCTGAAGTTGCTAAGGCATTTCAGTCACGTGCAGCTGCGTTGGGTTAGAATCTAGGCCGCGCTTCCAGTTAATTTTTAGATTAACCGAAACTGTTTCGTGTACGTAGGACAAAACAAACCGTTAGTCGTGCCAACCAAATCTTTGTTCACGGCAACTAAATAAGAGCAACGAAACAATTTGGTTTCAACAACCCAATGTACCATTGCTAGGGCCCCGAGTATTTCGCGGATTGATGTGGCAATAGGCTAGGCTTGACGGTTCTCTGTACACGCGAGACTCTATCGTCTGCTTATTGGTTGTTGCGATCAAGCGAAGCCTTCGTACAGGATTGTTCAAAGCTCACTGACACTTCTCCTCCCTGCTTATTACTGGCTCACAGATAAACGGAGCATGTACAAACAACTGCTTTCCAATCACAGCGGCAGGAGAAAATAACACGTGTTTGAAGCCTATCTCGTCACGGAAGGAATTAGCGAATTACTCGGGTCTCTAACCATTGCCCATACATAGGGACAGGTGCATTTCGCGAAAATATTTGTGGCCATGCTAGACTTCAATACCCTGCGTATAAAACCACATGGGAAAACATGATCTTATTTGACTTGGCCAATCATAATAAAGTACTCTGATACTGAATGTTCATGATTCGCTGGCAGACACTCGACGCACGTGACATTAAAAATCATCCAACCACGAAAGTGCATATGAACTAAAGCGTTTTGGAGTTCAACTAGTCTTGAAATATTTTCGCGAAAAACACCCGTCCTTACAAACAATTTATTTGGTTTTGCCAAACGAACTTGGTTGGACTGAAGAAAACCTTTCTCTCAGTGCAACTCCAGCCGCACACGCCACGAAAATGGCGTCACTTTCCAGCAAACTTGCCGGAATGTCGTTCGCCAATCAGCTCCTGGTATCCTACCTCCCAGCCAATAAGGGAAATCTCGCGGTACGCGGTAGCCAGACACCAGGCCCCGTTCTCAGAACCTTGCGCAGCCGATCAGAGAATGGGTACGCCAACATTAACTTATGTGTGTATTTATCTACTCCATGATGGAGGGACAAAGGGACGAACTGCGTATCTTACAAATACAGAAGAAAAACAAATTGATTCATTCCAGGGGCCACGATGGAGTAGTGGTTAGACCACTTGCCTCCCACCAAAACGAACCGGTTCAATTCCCGGTCGGGCAGCCACCTCGGATTTTCGCATGTTGGGGGTCATGCAGGGCGATGCCGCTGATAGGCGAGTTTTCTCGGGGGGCTTCCCGTTTTACCGCCCTTGCATTCCAGCACTGCTCTATCCTCACCTCCCTTCGCCCTCATCGGCTCCCAAGATTTGGATGTTAAGAGCTGCCCAGTCACTCACTCACTCATGATTCACTGTCTTTTGTGCAGTTAAGAAACTACTCTGAGAACGCAACGATTATCAACTGTACTACAATGGTTTGAAGAGACTGTGCAAAAAGTTATTTTAAGTGCTTTAAGTAATGTAATCAGAAACAAACACCGATGTCACTAGAGACCTGCAAAATTCGCGTTATTATTTGGCATCAAGCTAAATTTCACAGTACTGTATGTACTCGAGCCGGAGTCGTTTCTCCATTGGCTGCTGTAGAACTGTGAAGCCACTCCCTCTCTCTGGCTGGACTGCACGAGTTGGGACTAGACACTTGTGAAGTGTTTATTTATTGGCACAGAGCTACCCAGGGCGTGACAAATAAAGTATGGCCCAATGACAAACGTATTGCAAAGGTACGTGAATTTTATGTTTAACGTCTCCCCGAATAACAACGCGAATTTTGCAGATCTCTATGACATAATTCATGTACACATAAAAAAATTAATAACTCTGTATTAGCAGTAATATTTATGAAATTCGTCGGAACACATGAATCATAAGACTGTAGGATCATTAATTATACAAGTAAAATTTTGCTGATTTTTACAAATAAAATATGGTTTTCCAGCATGGATCATTGTACAAAAGAAGAGGCATTCGTCTGCTAATTTTGCACAAGTGTGCTTGCCTCAATTGGTATTTACATCACGCAGACCTCGCTTGTTCAGAGATGAGTGAGTTATTCCCCCTTTTTTAAAATACGAGTTACTAATAAAACGAGAATGCCCTCCCCTAGAAATACAGCAATTTTTCAAGGGTGGGAAATAATTTCAACTGGACTATAGCTCTTTGATGTTACGCGGAGCTGCGTTTGATCTACGAACAGAAATATTTTAGCTAGGTAAATACGGGCGGTGAAAGTTTGTACACAGGAAACCTATGTTTGTATACTTTCCGTGAAATTGGGCACAATATCACAAGCGTCCGTGGATTCTCTCTGTTAAAGAGCGCTAATCAATTAAGCTCAAGGGACCAGATCACATTGGCAACGGCACGAGCTCAGTCTCTGGAATGACTCAATTTACTACCCCTGTTGTGTATTTAGTTATTTGTTTGATATTATCTTGCCACCGCCAGCCAGTGTTCGAGAACATAGTGACTCAGACAGTAATGCCTCCAATAAATTTCATCATGCAAAACATACACAGAAATTAACAAAACAGCCCAAAAAAAATTTAAGAAGAAATTACGTATATAACTAGTGAGTATGGATAGGAAAAATTCGCGAATTCGTTTCAGGCCAAGATAGATTTGAAATGCGTGTACACTGAATTCACCTTTGCAATTGGACCAGAGTTTATTAGACACACCCTGGAGGACTTCGTGCCAATAGCCTACTTGCAAGGGAACAAGAATCGAATCCCGTACTGTCAAATGTGGGGTAACACTGGGGCAACAGGCAATGAATAAACATGTGAGATTCGACTTTACAGAGGATTGTGGAGCCTAGCATACAGGTCATTGAACTCGCGAAATTTTCCTGTCCCTACTTTCCTCTTCAAGGGTGCAAAAATATTTATTGAAGTTCTTAAAAAGGGCTTTGACGACTCGTCGGCAGCGATAACATTTGCGATGAAACCAGAAGCACGTGCAAAAGTAGTGAGACAATCACAAGCGCAGACGTGCCTTACTCGGAGCTCGAACGTAGAAAACCTCGAGCGTGTAATAAACTGAGTTACGTAGGTAGGATTCGGATCATCAGTTTCGATGTGATAATCAGTCTAATGTTATAAATTATAGGTTTTACTAACCTGAAACACAAACAGGGCTATCATTTTGAAAACAACAGTCTGAGACATGCAGAACACGTAAAATTGCATGGCCAACCGTAGTGATACTCGTGTGAAGAATGTGGTGGAAATCGGCGTAAGAACTATATTTTCTAATTTGGTGCAATCTTTTTAAAAAATTGGCCACAAATGTTTTGTATGCGACGCTTCTATTAGATGCCGTCAGCATAAAAAGTTCAGTTGAATTTGATTAAATTGTTTAATAGACATGATAAAATTATCAAAATATTTATATGGCCTCCATTTTGAAAATAAACGTCTTATTCCACTTATATCATGTGAGTTTTCATAGCCCTCTATAGAACAAATGATTTTCAAAATTATTTGAAAATTAGTTGAATTGTTCTGGAAACATGGCAAAATGTTCCATTTTTCACCTAACACTACTTAGCAAAAGGCTAGCAAAATAGATCTAAGTTATGCCTTTTATGCTTCTAATGAGTCCTGTAAGTGTACACAATTTGGTTTAATTTTGTTGAATTGTTTATTAGATATAGTATACTAACCTTGATTATTTATATTAACAGCATTAAAAAAATGTCTTGCCGCACCAAAAACATGTTAATTTAAATGTAGTTGCTGTATAATTTGTTGGGAATAGGTTAAGTGGTCCTTGAAATATGGAAAAAAAAAAAACAAAACAAAAAAAAAACTCAATTTTTTTAAGGTGATGGTCTTCATAAATGGAACACAAAACGGTTATGTATTATCATATTCGAATATTGTCACAGATACTACCAGTATTCAAAGTTAAGTTAAAATCAGTTACACAGTTTCGTAGATATAGTACACTGACCTAAACTGTTTTTATACTATCAATTCTGAAAATAAGTGTCTGGCACGCTTAAAACAAATAAATTGATTTGACCTACCACACTACAACTTATTCCCCAAATTTGGTAGGAATCGGTTGATTTCTTCCCGAGGTATGACATAGAGACTATTATTTCATGGAGGGCTATATTATCAAATGACGGAGAAATGAGATTCCTTTCAGATATATTTGATGGTTGTAATAGGTACTAGCAGCAAAAGAAGTTTAGATTAATCACGTTTCGTAGGTATAACATACTGAGCTAAAAAATTTATATATGCACCGGTTAAAAAAAATTGTACCTGAACAACACCGACAAAGTCCGGCAGGTTATTTCCAAGTAAAATATAAGACGAAAACATATGTATCACCTTTACCTCGCGAGATTTTTAAGGGCGCTGTGCCACCCCAAAAAATTTGAATTAAAATATCCGAAACCACCTGTTATTAAGGAACAAATCGGAGCACTTACACCTCTAAAAACGCGTTTGGTAACATAGAGGGATAGGGTAACATAGGTCAAATATGAAAACGCCTTGTCAAGCAGACAGCAGCCAATAGCAATAGACAAACTGCTGTTGGGGAGTTTAATGTATTGAAGTCTACCGTGTACTCGTATTTTATCGTGAAAAATCACTAGCTCTAGATTATTCCCTTTCATTACGATATGTTGGTTGGCACCCTGTGTTTGCACGGAACTTTGTTTCTTCGGCCACAGGTATCAATCAGGGATGTGATTAACAGATGCCTGATAGCAAATACACACACTAGACACACCACCCCACACAACCCACACACACACACACACACACACACACACACCGACGCAAAACCATACGGGTACACAATGCCAGGTGCCATTTACACTGAGGTAGCTGGTAACCAGCGCCTGATCTGAGTGCTCGAGAGAGCAGACGAGAAACATGCTCGTGTACAGCGAACTCCATCCACGCACGGGGGGCCGTGGTGGGGTAGTGGTTAGACCACTCGCCTCCCACCAAAGCAAACCGTGTTCGATTCCCGGCGGGGTCGCCCCCCGGATTTTTGCACATGGGAATCGTGCCGGACGATGCCGCTGGTTTGCGAGTTTATCGGGGATCTCCCATCCCCCCGCGCTCCGGCGCTCCCCCATACTCACCCAGCCTCACGTGAATTGACTCTCAAGACCTCGATGTTAAGAGCCGTCCAAAATTTCTTCAATCCAGCTGCAAACGACACTAACTAGCACTGACTAGCAACGTGTTAGTAAGTTTTTTGTCAATGAGCAGCTGGTACACAGCCAAAAAGGAACCTTTCGCAGCAAGTAGAGACACAATTCACGTTTCCAAAGCTTCGCGCAGCCTATCACAGAAGGGGTATGCCTATCTAAAAGAACCCGCCACGCCATTTTGTCTACGTTTACTTATCTACTTCATGGTTTAGTTACAAACGAATCACTTGAAGGAGCTTTTTATTTCATAAGTAGAGACCTGCAAAGTTCGCGTTGTTTTTTGGCGTCAAGCTAAAACTCACAGTACTGTATATATACTAGTGCTAACATCACTTCCCCATTGGCTGCTGCCTAGATGTTAAGTCACACCCTTTCTGAGCGAACGGCACGTGATTGGTGCACATGACTGTGAAGTGTACATTTATTGGCGCAGAGTTACCGGTGGTGTGTCAAGTAAAGAATGATCCAGTGACAAACATATTAGAAATAAAATGTGTTTTACGTTTAAAACGTCCTGAAATAATAACGTGAATTTATGCAGATCTCTAGTCATAACGTAAACTTTTTTTTGTATTTATTTATAGAAACTACTACTTTGCAAACCTTTTACAGTTGCTCCAGAACTACACTTAGCAAACATTTACTTCGCTCTTTTTGCCCGTGCATCCATTATAATTTGATAACAAGCCACTCACTTCAAGACGCTTTTCTATCGGTCCAACGTTAAGAAGAAGTTTCCATGCCATCTTGAATTTATGTATTTTCCTACATAATTTAATTTTCGGAGTCAACATTTATAAACCGAGCTTGTCAAGGCATTGGGAACATCTTAACAGCTATTTCGAAATCCATATTATTCTCTCACGTGATTAGTTTCACATATGTATGCACTGTACCTAACCGCAATTTAATAATATCTATTTATTTAATAACGTCAGTCCCACACGGTAAAATACAAGTATAAGTGAAACCGTACAGATTAAAAAAATAATTCGTTAAGTAGTCTTCTATATCATGTCTATCTTTGATTTTCTATGTCTGGTCACAGATTTTTATTACGAAGATTTGTAAGAAAAATCGAATATGTTTGTGTGTCAAAGGGTTTTTTCAAGAACTACTGCTTACAGTTATATCTTTTATGCCACGTAAACCACTTGGGTAGGGACAGGAAAATTTCTCGATTTGAACAACTTGTACGGTGTACTCCACTGTCCTATGCATTTTACGGCGTCAACTTTCTGTTCATTGGCTGCTGCCCCAGTGTGTAGCCAATTTCACCTCAGACCAGGTGGCACGGTAATTGGTGCTTTCTTACTTGCATGTCTATTACTAGCTCAGACTATTACTGGCCGTGTCTAATACATTTCGATTCAATTACAAACGTGGCAGAAATTCTGATGTGTTTGAGGTCTAGTTTGTCCTACAATGAATTCGCGAAATCTTCCAGTTCTTACTTATGGGTGGAGAGCTGAATAATTCGCGGAATCCTTTTGGGACAAGTTGGAATTCCAAACACGCGTGTTGATATAACTTTAGCCATTGGTCCACACGGCGTTTGACACTTCCTGGAGAACGCTGACCCAATCGTCGCCTTACACTGTGACAGGAGACAAGCAATGCACAGTTGACATAGGCATGTGTGTACAATAGACTGTAGTCTAGTCTGCAGGTCATTGAACGCGAGAAAATTTTCAGGTCTCTACGTTATGGGTAGAGATAGAGAAGTTTCGCGAGTTCAATGACCTGCTGGCTAGACTCCACAGTCCTGTGTACACTCGAGACTCACATGTTTGTTCATTGGCTGCTGGCCCACACATAAGCCAGTGCTACCTCACGCCTGGCAGTATGGCACTCGTTATTTTCTTTGCTAGTCTGCTATTGGCTTAGAGTCGTCCAGGGCATATCTAAAGAACTGTGATCCAATTGAAAAGGCCACTTCATTTTACACGTGTTTGCCGTCTATCTTATCCTGAAATGAATTCGCGAAATTTTCCTATCCCTAGTTAGGGCGGATTACACCTGAGGCAAATCTTGTCTAATAGACACTACTACTTCTCGCCACACACTCGGGTGGGGGTTTGGGGAGGGGGGATAAAAAATCAGGGACGTGATTAGTAGACGTCCGCTTGCAAACACACCAACACACACACACACACACACACGGAGCACAGAAGTACCTGACGGTCGGCGCCAGCTACACGGAGGTAGCGCAGTAGCGTGGCGCCTGATGGATGTTGATGGGGGGGGGGGGGTTCAAGCCTGGACCTTAGAGAGGCCCGCCAGGACGGGCGCCGGACACCTAATTAAGCGGTAGGCACCAGGGGGAAAAGAAAAGAAAAGCCAAGCGGGCGCTTGGTTTCCCCATCTCGCCGGCCTGGGCGAGCTGTTTTCGCAACGCTACTCCGCCGCGGGCCTCCGCCTGGGTTATTTACCTCGCGGCTGGGGTCATTACGGCGACAACGCTGCAGCTCCCCTCGCTGGCCAACAACCGCGCCCTACAGTCCCGAGTGCGCACAGTACAGAGAAACTGGACTTATAAAAAAAAAAAATACGCGTTAAAAATTTTCAACTGCTGTGTCAGTAGTCCGTCTAACGAAAGACCTTTGTCAAATATACAGGCTGTAAATGATAAGTGTTTACAACTGTACACAGCAGTATACAGGCTGTAAATGATAAGTGTTTACAACTGTACACAGCAGTATACAGGGCTCCGAGACGAGCAATTTGATGTAGGACACTTGTGGTCCGTAGTGTCAGAATATTACCGTAAAAGCGATTGACAAAATGTGTACTAAGGCACGTACAGCACGCCGCTGTGGGCCCGGCCTTAATCGACCTGCTGGTCGAGGTCAAATCGGGCAGGAAACCTTTAGTAATTGCTTTGTTTGAAACACATGTTGCATTTTCATACATTCTTTCCTGATTTCTGTAACTTGTCTGTAGTATTGTGATAATGGTGAGTACGGAGCAGCGCCGGAACGCAAGATCGGGGGAAAATGGGAGATCCTCGAGGAAACTCGCCGACCAGTGGCATTGTCCGGCACGATTTCCACATACGAAAATCCTGGAGCGACCCCGCCGGGATTCGAACCCAGTTCGCATTGGTGGGAGGCGAGTAGTCTAACCACTACACCACCGTGGCCCCTCCAAATATATAAATATATATTTACTTTCATTTCAGTTAAATTGGACTTATACTTATTATTTTATCTATAAATTTTATTACTTCATTTATAATTTATATAAATAAAAACAGTGAGAAATTAGTTGTTTTGATTATGCCTAGTAACAAATAGTACTTGTGCAAAATATGATTAAACTGAGAGCGTACATGTGGTGCGCTGTCCGTTTGGTGTAATTTTGTAGGCTTGGTTAACACTTTGAGTGCTGCTGACGTCACATCGACTGGACGTAAATGAGTTCGACTGGACGTAAATGAGTTGTATGGAGTTCGCCGTAACGTTACGTCAGGAAGCGCATTCTTTGAAGACATGTACGGAGAAATTTTAATTCTCCAGCAGTTTTGTTATAGTTCTCTGAAACGTCATATTGCGACAGCAGCACTTGACCCTTTGAGAAGTATGCACGTATATAACCGGGACTACTTTTATAAGGATATTTATTTGCTCTTGAAGACAAAACTCAAGCTCTAATAATATTATTGTTTCGCTTTACTATATCAAAATCCAAGTAAAAAATTAAAACTATTCAACATATCAGTTCTTAAAAATAAAACTGCTGCTTTCAATCAATTGTCAAATGTACACGATGGATTGTATAACCGGTCATAACTGTTGCGAGACATTAACTAGCGCATAGTTAACGCGCGGCTTCATTCGCCGACAGCCAGCCAATAGTAAACGTGGCAGAGTACAGTAGGCGTTCCCGGTGTAGCCAGGACCAATAGAACGATGGTAAGTGGATACTGAGATTTCTGTATTGTAGAATATAGGCAGTTCACTTCAACCTTGTCTTCAGTACCAAGAAGTACCGTCGTCCTCAAAGGGTTAAGGTGTAAGTTACTCAAATCAACAGGATTATTCGACGCATTTGATTGGGGCACTTTCAACTCGGCATTATATTGGCATAGAGAGAGAGAGAGAGAGAGAGAGAGAGAGAGAGAGTAATGAAAGTTGTAGCGTACAGTAAGCGTATCCTGTGTTGTGTGAACCAATAGGAACTAACAGTAGGCCCTATATTTTTACAATAAATGTATCTGAAAGTAACTTCAACGTATTAATGATGTTATTTGGTTAGTAAGAAGAGGTACATTTATTTCATGTTAAGAAATATGTTGTTGAGTTAAGAGATTTTAACGGCTCTTAACAATGAGTGGAGACATGAAAAATTCGCGAGTTAAATGACCTGCAGACTAGACTCTGCAGTCATATGTACAATTATTCCGATATCACCTGTGCATTAGTTGTCTGCTGTTACAGTGGAAGGCGACGATTGGGCCAGCGTTCTCCAGAAGGTGTCGCACACCGAGTGTACAAATGGCTGAAGTGTTATTAACACACGTGTTTTGAATTGTAGCTCGACCCGAAATGAATCCGCGAATTTTTCAGGTCTCTAAAAATGAGGTATTGTGGTCCGGTTTGAGAGTTCTGTGTAGTTAGGAAACATTAACCCTTTCGAAAGGCGCATATTTACTGTCACCGAAGACAAGGTTGAAGTGAGCTGTCTATATTCTCCACTACACCAATAAAGACCAATATGAGTTGTGTTGGTCTCTGTATTTATACTTACCCTCTTCCTATTGGTCCTGGCTACGCCGGACACGCTTACAATATTCGGCAACGTTTATTATTATATGTCAATCGGCCAATGGAGTCTCTTTTTGACTATGCACCAATCAATATGTAGGCACATCCGATTTTCGCGAAAATATTTCACGACCAGTTGAATTTCATAACACTTTAGATCAGGTGCACTATCGTGATTGGATGATCTAGGTGTAACGCGTGTTAGGTGGCCTGCCCGCGAATCACAGACGTACAATATCGGAGTGACCTAATTTTGATTGGCCAGTCAAGTAAGAAAATGTCTTCTCCCGTAGACACGCCGCCAGTTAGGAATAGAAAACCACGGTCACACCCGTGGGGTATTGAAATCTAGTAATTACGGAAATCTTTTCACGAAATTCGGGTGTCCCTATCAATGTGCCGTAATAGATGTACCATGTTTCACAATTCATCGTGTTCATTTGACATTTTGTTAAAATTAACAGTTTTATTCATATGACTTTAGATGTTGACTAGTGGTAATTTTTTTGCTTAGTTTCCCACTGAGTCCAGTGAAGCAGCAAAACCATAGAAGTGTGAGATTTGTCTTTAACAGCAAAGATATTTCCACATTAACGTTCCCCGAATATATACGTGCATACTACTCAAAGGGTTAACGGTTAGGTCACGTTTCGTTATTATTGTTACAATTTCTCTCTCTAGAAATTAAGTGGGCTATACCAAGTTCGTTAAGGGATGGAGGTCTTAATCAATTAAGAGAATTGATTATAATTTCCTTATTTTATTTACAATAACTACAGCAAAATTCTCTGAACTCAAATTCTCGCAATGAATTGAAATCATTTACTGTTCACAATTGACACCAATTAATAAAATTTATAATTACGACAGAGAAATCAAGGAAATTACATAATTAAATATCAATCCCAATAGTGTATCAACCTATTAAATCATTTTATAATTTATGCTTCCATATTTGACAGTTCGAATATTTACAATAAAATCAGTATTACACTTCCATTCAGTCCCACCTCAGTTCATTCCATGTCCCGCCAGTCGCAATGTTCTAGAGTCCTCCAAGCGCCTTCACGTACAGTAGGCTTCACTCGTCGGTTTCACACCCTCTCGTCCATTCAAGCCACGAACACATCACTCGCCGTCGTCCCCCAATCTCCTGTCGTCGTTCACACTTCACTTCACTCGCGCACACTCGCCAGACGGCCTCCAACAAAGACTGCCGGCCGCTGGGTTGCGGCAGTAGATATAGGTCTTAGGCCGCCACCTAGAATCTTCCCCAACTGGCGTGATGCGTCGCGGAGGGCTGAGGCGCCAGCCAGTCTCGCCAGAACATTCGTGTGTCGTCGCTAAACGCATCGAAAACTCTAGCAGGCGAGAGGAGGTATGTGACGCCAGCAAGTCTCGCCGCTGTCGGCATTCACGGGATTCCCAGAAGGGAGAATCAGGAGGCCGCGAGCGCATCGTTCCAGGCAGAGGGGAGGGCGAGGTGGATCTCCGATTACGGCGCGGGGCAGCTGAGTCGGCGTCAGCTGCAGCACGTATCATTATTATTTGAGGTGTTTTAAGTTTAACGTTATTGAAAATTGCAATAAATTACTTTTTGCACCTAGCTACACTTTACATATCACCCATAGTTAGAGACGTGCAAAATTCGCGTTATAGTTCGGGAAAAAGTTATATTTTAAGCTCGTGTAAGTTTTCACTACAGATGCCATTGTACCATACTTCACTTACTACGCATTGAAAAACTCTGCGCCAATTATTACAAACGTCGTAATAGCGTGTTCGAATCATGTGCAGTCTTGTCAAAAGGAGACTGCCTTCACATCTACACAGCAGCCAATGAACTAACACCAGCTCCAGTATTTATAGGCATGTGAATCTTATGTGATGACAAAACGCGAATTTTGCTTGTCTCTACCTATAGTTTTTGCACAAACATCTAAACGCGGTTTAAAGTAGAATGTCCACCATTTTGCTGAAGCTCGTGGAAACGGGTCAGTATAGTACAAACATTTATTCACATACATTATAAACATGGCCCTTGTAGCTAGTCTTACAAACGGGCAGTTTTACAAGAGAATAAAGGCGATTTACTTCTAGCCGGTCTTAATTGTCACTAAACCTGTACCGCACTCAAGAGTGTTAGGCCACAGAGTAAGTAACTACACAGAGACGAAATAGCGTGGCAGTTCCTTTGATGTGGCCGTACTAGCTCTCTGATTGGCTGTGTGAGGCTCTGGGAGCGTCCCTTGTGTCTGATTGGCTACTGCGTGCGGCGAAACGCACCCTATTGGCTGGGCTACTGGCTGGCAAGTAGGTTACCAGGTGCTCATTGGGAAACAGCGTTCCAACACGTTGATGGTTAGTGACGCAATTTTGGTGGCGTGTGCGGCTGGAGCTCGCGGGATAATCGACTGTTTCGCCCCTGTATTCTTATTTACTCTGCGAGTATGATGAAATTCGTCAGTTTATTTCTTTCGTGTAAAAGGACGGGTCTGATGGGAATTCAAATGTAAATAAAACTCGTTCATCTCTGTTGACCACGTGACTCTGACACTTGTATTGGCCATCACGTATTCACCGAATGCACAACTGCGAGCCGATGTAAGTGATTGCACCGGCGTCCTCGTAGTCTGTTCTGGAAGATAAACATACATTAATAATTCATATATTTTTCTTCTCCTCTGCACTGAGATGAGAAGATTGTATTAGCTGTTTTAAAGTCCGTCTGACGTCTTTCAAATAAACATGAAGCTCTAGCTATAATTCTAAAACTCCACTTGAGCTGATCAGTCGTGAAAATATCTTCGGTTTAGGGACGTGAATAATACTCTCTCACCAAGGCACGTCAGAAAACGTATACAGGTCACAATTCACATAAGTGGAATTGTGCTACTACGAGATTCGCCTAGAATAATAAAAGAATCCTTCCCTGGACAGTTTGTATATTTCACCACGAATTTCAGTTTCTTTTCTGCTGCGATGTGATTATTCTTGAAAATGAAAATAAGACAGGTTTTATGATTATAAGCTGTTCACGGTAAAATGAGCAATTTTGAAAGCCCTGCTTAAGATCTACTTGTATGCACGTTGTGTATTCCTCTGCCTTATGTAAAATTAACATTTCCACGGGCCTCATCTGTTTATTCATACGTCGGTCGGGCGAAACTGTGAAATGATTAGAAAAGTAAATATTGTACAAATTTGCTCATTCTTACACTTCGATGTATTTAAAAATACAGAAAATGAGATAAATTATTTAAGTTATCACAAATGGTTACCTAACACTTTTCGTTCGACGTTAATATATGGAACTACTTTCCCCTCCATCGTTTCCACCTTTACTGGGCGCATGTCACTCAGTTCGCCCGTTAAAATATATGCAGGCAGGGGAAGTGACTTTTTTCTATGGTTGATGTAAAAAGTACTCTCTTTATCGTGAACAGCCTTTACGAAGATGTATACATATATTACTACAAAGCTTTTAGCTCTCTTCGCAAAAATATTTACTGCGTTGTTATAGTCGCGCTGGCGTAATAACTAGGGATAGGAAAAATTCGCGAATTCATTTCAGGTCAAGATAGATTTCAAATACGTGTACACTGAAGTCACCTTTGCAATTGGATCAGAGTTTATTAGACCCAGCCTGGAGGACTTCGTGCCAATAGCCTACTTGCAAGGGGACAAGAAGCGAATCCCGTACTGTCAAATGTGGGGTGACACTGGGGCAACAGGCAATGAATAAACATGTGAGATTCGACTTTGCGAAGGATTGCGGGGCCCAGCACACAGGTCATTGAACTCGCGAAGTTTTACTACCTGTACTAATAACGGACTTGACCCCGCCTACCCTAGTGAAAGCGAGAGAGAGAGAGAGGGAGAGAGAGCGAGAACGACTCGCAAAGCACCAACCACGCCCAACACAGGAAGCTGGCAGGAGGCAAGTGAATCTACAGGTACAACCCTTCCCCCCGCCGAGCCACCTAACCCGGGGAGAAGTGGCTCGACATTCACAAAGCTCACGAAGCCCTAAATTACAGCGGCGCTACTATTGTTTGTGGTTGAAGAAAAAATTTTGAAATTTTGAGCTCCTTAGATTTTTTTTTTATACTCATTCCTTACATATTATTTTACCAAGTGTGAAAATAACACCGCATTTGTCTTAATCAATAATTTACACTTTAACCCGTTCATACCCGGTGTACACAACTGTGCACACTGCGTACGCATAGGTAATTTTTAGTCTGTACTGTACACTGCGAAGCTCAATGACCAATGTTCTCACCTGTAGGTAAATGATTCGCAAACCATCATACTGTTCTCGGTCGTAATTGGTTCGTATAACTGTAGCCGAACATATAACCTACAGCTCATTGGCTGCGACACTGTAACGAGTGTTGTGCCAACTTAAGTATAACCCGAGTCATTTTTTTTTGTTAGCAACACTTAAAACCGCAAATTAAAGTGGTCTGAAAGGGTTAATATAACTCCTATAAATGTAACTATGTTACAGCTACTGTGCGTTAATTTTAGCACCAATGCGAATACAATGGAAACACATAATTGATGTGTGCTCCAATTTGAAAATAACACTTCCAACGAGATGTTAACCCTTTCAGATCTACGTTAATTTACTATTGAATGTGTTGTAAACATAATATTTTGTGATACGCACTGTACTTAAGTCAACACAACACAGGTCTTGTTGCCACAGCAAATGGAGCTGTAGGCTATATCTTCAGCTACAGTTAGGATATATGAACCAATTATGATCGAGACCAGTAAGACGGCTTGCGAATCATTTAGCCACATGTAAGATCATTTTTCATTGAGCTTCGCTGTGTGCAGTACATCCCAAAAGTTACTTGCACATCCGTAATGTACACAATTGTGTACACTGGTTCTAAATGGATTAAGAGAACAAACACTATTTCGTAATTCACTGCAAGAATATAGTAGAAGTAGCGTTAAGGTAAAAAAATATATTTGCATTTACGATCAGAGAATTTTTTTATCATACGGCTATCTCAAAAATGGTCCATTTATTTGACAGTGAACCAGATACAGACAACTGAATCCGGTTCATCCCTTAGGAAAGGTGGATGGTTTCAACATATATTTTTTTTACCTTTTATCGAATCAACTGGGTCTTTAACTAGTATAACGTTTCACTCGTTCTTTCAGTAAAGCGCATTCTATTTTGATTCGCGTAGCCGGTTGATGGTGATTTGAGCGTCGCCGACAGGTATGTGCAATTTTTAGATTTCGCTGTGTATAACGTCATTATGTAAATAAATAAGAATTTTATTTATTTGTTTACCCACGCATAGTTCAGCCATAGGTCGGTTTGCAACAATACGTGAAATGTATACATCAGCTCACTTAAGACTTCAGCATAGAAAGTAAGAGCATAATTTAAATTTAAATACAAACTAAATTATTCTTATAATACTAACATTTATAACTTAACCGATGTGAACATCCGTCAGTTATAACATCAGAAATAAATAAAGGAATAATCGAATCGGAGAATAATAGATATTCTTGACTGTTAACAATACAAACATTACATCGTTTTGTGGAAAATTTCACATTTAGTATTTCCGTATGATATCATATGCATGTACAATTGCAAACACTATGTACTTACAATGGACTTGTGTTTGTTTGCTTGCGAATTAATTATATCGGCGAATCATTCCACAGTTTGCTTGCAAGATAATAAATTGATTTCCTTAAAATAGCAGTACCATGTCCAGCGACTCTTGGGCTGTTTATTGTGATGCTTGAAGTGTTCGCGGTTGGTTGTAAGCTGTGTTTATGAGTTAAACAAGTATACTTGTTGTTTTTATTTTGCGATTTTTGCAACCTGTCTGGCGAATTGTTGCAGTCGTCAATTTGCATTGCTAATCTCACGGTTATGTGCTCCCTCTTTTCTACATTGTATGCATGCCGAAAAAATGCGTCATTAAGCTTGTGTGTACTATACCTGAGGGATTTATATATTCCTACAAACAAACCTGGGCAATAATTAAACCTTCCAGTCACAGTTTCCTCTATATGGGATGTCGCATATGAAGTGGCTTGAATGGTCTGCACTGTACACAGTAGAACATACCGTCCAATGAGAAAGGCTTTCTACGTGGGATACACCATTCACTGCTGAGACTGTTACGTATCCTCATAAACCACTGCTGCCAGTAACATGAAGCAGAGAGATAGATTACTATTGGTCCCGATGTAAGACAAAGCGTCGTCGAGATGCCGGTACAGTTACGAACAATATATTTGCTTGTTGCGTCACCTAAAATTATATATTTATTTGTGACTGAAAGTGAGTGAGTGAAGAGATTTTTGGTGGGGGAGGGGGGCTCTTAACAGCGAGTCTTGATTGAAGAGAATATGGAAGCTGCACCGGAATGAAGGGGCGGAGGAAACGGGAGATCCCAGAGAAAACCCGCCGACCAACGGCATCGTCCGGTACGATTCCCACTTGCGGAAATCCGGTGAACCGGCCGGGGATTGAGCCCGGTTCGCATTGGCGGGAGGCGAGCGTGCTAATCACTCAACCACCGTAGCCCCGTTAAAAGGGGACAAAACCAAAATGCCAGAGACCTTAATTTTTAAGCTCATCGGAAGAATGTGTTCAAATTTGTGAAGGTACTTTAGACGTAATATCCTGTTTGAAACATCCCTGTTGTTTGTTCGACCCAGTTTAGATTCGTATCTAATTTAATACCTAAGCTTCATTTACGTAAGTAATAATTCTGTTTAAAAAGTATTAGTTTACGACGAGAAGCATCACAGCATTTCGTCAAGACGTGGAAATGAGGACGATAATGTCTTTCTACTTGGGAGAGTCTCAGTTGTGGCCAGATCTACCTCTACTCTCTCTCTCTCTCTCTCTCTCTCTCTTACTGCGGTTGTACCTCTTAATTAGGTTAAGTAGCTGTCGTCCAGTTTAAATCTCCAGTCCAGTCGTCCCTCCACGTTCGTTAGAAAAGAGAGAGAGAGAGAGAGCGAGAGAGAGAGAGAGAGAGAGAGAGAGAGAGAGAGAGAGAGAGAGAACGATGTAACTAGATACAATTTTCAGAGCTATTGCGTATTACAAGTCAGCCTCTACATGCACCAGTTTCCAAACAAAGAATTTTATCCGGAATTAGTGCAAACATGGTTGACTCTGTCCTGACTTCTGCTCTCAAGACGTCGTTGTTAAGGGCGCTGCCTACCGGCTGGCAGCTGCGAAATTTAAATACGCGTTTCATACAAAACGTATCCTTCAAAAATTTTTAGAACACGTATAGCATGTTTGCAAGGAATTTTTTAAATTTATATTTTATATAAACGTACATACTGAATACCTATATTGAATATATACTTTCGTAGAAATCTTCTGCTAAAAAATTCGTGAAGAGTTCATTTTGTTTGAAACGCGTATCTTTAAAATTAACGCACTGAGGCAAAATTTCCATTACATGGGATTTCCCATTTAAATTTCGCAGCTGCCTGCTGGTAGGCAGGGCCCTTAATGTTGAAGTAAAGCAACTGCCTATAGAGCACTGCACCTGACTGTACGATGTGAATAACTCGTGAAAAAAGTATTACAGACACCATAAAAATTGTCAGAAAAGTGTGAATTTATACTGTATATGAAAGAAGAATGTATATATTTTGCAACATTATAAACTATTTTACTATAATACACTTTTTAAATTAAAAAAAAATTAATTCATCGATAGAGTCTACATCTTTAACGAAATTCAAGCGCATTTCCGTTTGGGATGCTTCAGAAAGCAGAATTAACAAGAAAATAGTCTTCAAGAAAGATCGTCATAGTATTTACTGTGATCACGTGTAATCAAATTATAGTAATAATGTATCATATCAATTTTATAATTAACTTTATTTACGTCAGTTTCAGCCATAAATGTTTATGACAAACGGAAACACATAAAATCAATTACAAAAATGATTTACTACATTATTATTACAATTTTCTTACATACAATCATAGTAAATATTATGACGATATTTCGTGACGAAGATTTTATTGAAAATTCTGCTTTCTGAAGCAGCCAGAACAGAAACATGCTTAAATTTTGTTAAAAATACAAACTCTTTTAATACATTATTATGTGCATTTAAAAATTATATTTTAGTAAAATATTTTATAACGTTGTAAAATATATACATTCTTCTTTCATATTCAGCACAAATCACACTTTTATGGCCATTTTGATGGCGTCTGTACTGCTTTTTTATGAGTTCTTCACATTGTACAGTCAAATGCAGTGCTCCATAGGTAGTTGCTTTACTTCAACCTTGAGAGCCGACCAAATATCTCAACTCTGCTCAACTCTGTAACAATTATAACAGTTTCCATTCCGAGAGATGTTACGAAATTGTTACCAGTCGTAGCCGTGTTATCAACTCTCAACACCTCGCTATTAATAGCCGCACAAATATCTTCACTCACTCTCTCGTAGCTGTGTTACCATAGGCCACGGAATAATCAAGAATACAGAAGTGAAACGACAGGACCGTTACTTTGACGTGGGTGTACCCTGCACTCAATTATAACAGTTTCCATTCCGAGAGATGTTACGAAATTGTTACCAGTCGTAGCCGTGTTATCGACTCTCAAGACCTCGCTATTAATAGCCGCACAAATATCTTCACTCACTCTCCCGTAGCTGTGTTACCATAGGCCACGGAATAAACAAGAATACAGAAGTGAAACGACAGGGCCGTTACTTTGACGTGGGTGTGCCCTGCACTCAATTTTTCAAGTCAGCACGAGAAAATTACTATTTTTTCTTTTACGATTTCGGACTTCGAAATCTGGTCCCTTCGTCGCGCCTAACAGTTACAGATTGCTTAAAACTTTGTATCGATTGCGCATGAGTACTATACAGAGAGATTTGGTGTGAGACAATCGCTAAAAGGCTTCCTAAACCCAAGTCATTAATCGAATTGCGAACCTTTTATCACACTCTGATTTCTGTATCCGAGTGTCGTTCCAAAAGGTTACTCTGCGAGTAAACTTTTCAGTCTGGCTGTCCCAAAACGCTTTGAGTAAATGTTTTACTCGCTGTCGGCAATGTCTCAAAACTGCATAGTAATTACTCTGAGCATCTCGTGGCAGTGAAACTTATACAAGCTCTATTCCAACAAGTAACGAGGAGTAAGATGAAAATGGCGGAAAGTTATGTAGAACTAAACAAATTGAAAAGAAATGTGAACATTTCTGTTTACAGACGCACACGGCAAAATTACAAAATACGAGTGATAAAATTTGTATTTTTACTAAAAAATAAAATTTTAAATAGGTTATACTTATAGACGCAGTGTATATGATTAATTTATCGCAAGTAAATCTGTTTACGTATACAACTAATATTTTGAAAATAAATAATTTGGGGAAAGGGATAAATATATTTCGGAATTTCCATTGGTTGCTTAATCAGTTCATGTTTGTAAACACATAATGCAATTTATATCAGGTTCATTCCAAAACCACGTTTACTTTTTTTTTCCTCAGCTATTAATTTTTTCTGCTTTACTGTACTCTGGGAGTAACGTTTTGGAGCGCGCCTCCTCGATACCAAAAACTTACATTTCGCCTTTATTCGTCGTTATCATTACAGTCTCCGAAACTCTAGGAAAATTTGCCAAATTTTTTTGTAAGTCCGAAAGAGAATCAATATTTTTTTACGGTTTTGGGTCTCGAACTCAGATGCCCACGCTATACCTCCAAATGTGAGGATCTGGGAGAGGTATTGGGTTTGATTGGCTCCTGCGTGCTGCGAAAGACCTGCTGTTGGTTGAGCTGCCGGCAGGCAAGGGCGCTGATGGGCGAATACCGTTTGGACAAGTTACTCGCTACTGACGCCATTTTGCAGTCGTATGCGGCTGGATTTCGTGGCATAAGCGGCTGTTTAAATTATCTGTACGTGCGTATTTTATGGCATAAGTGTGAAGTTGCTCTTTTCTGTCGTACTGATGAATATTTTTGATTTACAAGTATTTAATGTGTGCTGATAGAGACCTGGAAATTCGCGAGTTCGGTGACCTGCAGGCTATACTCTATACAGTCTTATGTACAAGTGTGCCTATATCAACTCTACATTGGTTCTTTGCTATCACAGTGGAAGGCGACAATTGGCTACCGTTCTCCAGGAGGTTTGATACACCGTGTGGATCGATGATTAAAGTTATATAAACGCACGTGTTTTGAATTCTAACTTGTCCCAAAATTAATCCGCGAATTCTTCAGGTCTCTATTCATAAGCCACGATGAACAGTTGTATACGTAGAAGGAATAAGATTCAAGAAACAAATTAATGAATTTAGAGTAGTCTGGTGATAAATGCACGTTTATATGTGTTAGATTTTAGCACTATAAATTGGAAGGCATGAAACAAATGTAGGTAAATTAATAGACTACTTCAGTAACAGAAATATCGTTTATTCGTTTCCTACTTGAGTCAAACAAAATCCATAACGTGCAAGATGCTTTATTGTTTCTTTGGTAAAGATTCGTGTATTCTGATATGACGTGCATTTTATGACTCAGCGTTCCCGAAGAGATGCAATAGGCCCAAGTGTTAGTAATCAACTTCATGCGAACTGAAGACGGGTTGGTTTGACGTTCAGGTCCGGCGAACAGCTGTGATACGATGCGCCGAAAGATTAAATAAGCAGAGAAGAACTTCAAGGACTTGGTACTGTAAGCTGGTGTGTATGATACTCGACGCACAAAAAAAAAAAATAGTACTGCGTTCTAGTATGCGCTTTTAAAAGCAAACGTCAAAAGAAATAATAAGAAATGTTAAAGAAAAACATTATGTAAAGAATTGTAGTGAATTAATGAGCGATTTTTCCAACGCCATGGAATTGTGTGTGCTTAGTTTCAAGTGTTAAAAATAATGTTTCGAAAGATACCGAAAAAAATTCTGAAATATTTTTATTCACCATTATTATTTAAACTTATTTCCAAAAAAAAAATATAAAGGAAGAAAGCTATCGCTTAGTGAAAATTAACACTAATTTATCAACTTCGTTAAAGAACGTGCCACAGGATACTGTTATCTGATGATGATTTCTTGAATACTTTCGAATTTCATAGACCATTTCAGTGCCTGGACGGCACAGATTTCATACGATGTGTGCTGATAAAGAGTGAATTAAACAGCTCAAATTCGGCTAATTTCGATTTACTCTTACTCTGGTGTCTCTGCATTCACTAAACGAATGACTACAGTAATACTTCCAGCCAGCAAATTTCCGCACATCGTTTTAAAAGAACAACTGTGCCGAAAACATCCTTAGAACTCTTCAACTAGTCGCAGCGTCTACATTAACCGCAGAAAAATTGCTCAACTATTGTGGAGACAATTCAGGGTCCGATTATCATAGTGTCAAGTTTTAAATGTGGAAAAGTTCCCTCGGTGTTCAATAATACACGAGAACGTACGGCAAGACATCAGGTACCCGAGTTTGCAACAACTCGTGGAACAGGAACATTTCCGTCAGGGGAAATATTACAGAATTTCTCTGTACAAAAAAAAATACACGACAGCGTTAAATTATTCTTTGAGAAATGAGGGGGTACAGGGGATAACGATCTTGTACCTAACTTGCGTTAACGAGGACTTCCAAAACGCTTCAGTTCTGGGACGATTACATCGCGTAACATGTTTATTATGAAAGAAGACAACTCGTGGTTAATTTAGCGCTTGTGGACACCAACCTTCGAAAACTGTAACTGCAGATAACACTTTTTGTTCGACGTTAATATATGTAACTACTTTACCCTTCATCGTTGCCAACTTTACTGGACACATGGCACTCAATACGCCCGTTAAAATGTGTACAGGTAGAGGCAGTGACTTTAAGGTTCATTTGAAAAGTGCTCACAGCCTTTATAAGCTGTTCACGATAAAGTTAGCATTTTTAAAGGCCACTAATAAATGTGTTTTATTGCAGCCTCAACTTTTGAGAGTGGCGAAAGTATACACCGCAATTATTTGTCGCGTGACAATGCTGGTATTAAGATATGGCTTGAATGTTAGAACTGGCTGCTCGAAATGAAAATTTGAAAGGGCCTTAAAAAGTGCTCACTTTACCGCGAACGGGCTATAGTCGACAGGATACGGTAGTTCGACGCACGTCCCTAGGGAGGAATGAATGAAGCGCGCGAGGCAAAGCTCGGGAGTGAGAGGCTTGAAGGAGTAGTGTGGGATGTCCTTTCCAGGGTGACAGCTGATAAGGGGGAGGGGGGCGCTACCCCCACTATTGAAAACTGGTTCGCCGATGACGCCACCTGCGGCAGCCCTTGTCTAGTGGCGCCTTTCATCACCCGGGCTAGACCGCCGTGGGTACCCATCCTTGCGTGGGGGGGATGACGACGACGACGCTCCTGTATATTGTCGGCGAACGCGCGCTTGCATCCCGGTCCCGGACAGCCGACGGCTATACATACACTAGGACGTCGCGGTAGTTCCTATATACGCCTGTCCACCTTCCCTTTCTTACCCCCTCCCCGCCCCCCTCATGATAGTTTGCGTGTCTGTGGCAGAATTATGTGCCCTTCCGACCGGCGAACAAGACTCGCAAATTACGTGCCCGGCCTTGCGCCGCGGCGCCCCCGGGAACAAAAAAAAATAATAATACCGCGTACGACTTATTAAATTCAGAGGTGATGAAGCGGGACGAAGGGTCGTGGGGAGGGAAGTGGAAATGGAAGAACCACGTCGTGCAGATAAGAAGAAGGCGACGGGCAGCTCCTGTTATCACAGACCGTGTTCCGACCAAGAGTAAACAAGTACACAGGCAGTATGTGGGCGTACCCATGCTCCGATTGGCTGCGCGATGCCCTGGGAACGGACCTTGTGGTCTGATTGGCTACTTGCGTGTTGCGGAAGTTTCCCTGTTGGCTGGGCTGCCGGCTCTCGTTGGCCAACGGCGTTGCAACGTATTGATGGCCAGCGACGACATTTTGCTGGCGTGTGTGGCTGAGAATTTCCCGGTGTAAGCGGCTGTTTCGCCTCTGTATATTCAACTAGTCTGTGCTGGAGATTTGGGAGCGAAATTTCGCAAAGTTAAAATCCTCGTCACATAAGTTTGAACAAAGCCTATATTAAAAATGTGATATCCTGGACAGTTTTTAACTGCCTTTACGGGGCTACAGCTGTTTTTAACAGCCTTGAGAGGCAACAGCGGTATTTAATAGCCTCTAAGGGGCTGCAACGTTTTTTAACTGCCTTTAAGGGGCTACAGCGCTATTTAATCGCCTTAAGGGACTATAGCGCTTTTTAAAAGCCTTTAAGGGGGTAGTATCCACTCCATCTTCGAATTTTCTAACAAATCTTCTTAATGAAAATGTATGACCAGAAATAAAAGATCAGAGCTAGACATAACTACTAAACGATTTTTTTTTTTTTTTAATTTGTAGGGTTTCAAATATACCTGTATTTTCCCATGTGAGACTGAAATTATTAAATAATTAGATAATGTTTGATTACGGTTACAGATGTGACACTAATCATGTAAGAAAAATAAGTGAGATTTAGAAATAATTGTTAAAATGTTCCCTACCTCATGGCTAGCTTGGTTTTTAAATGTTGACTCCAAAAATTAAGTTAATGAGGAAAATAAGTAAATCCAATATAGCAAGGAAACTTCCCCCTTAAGGGGCTACAGCGGTTTTTAACTATCTTTAAGGTGCTACAGCGGTTTTTATCAGCTTTAATCGATTACAGCCGTTCTTAACATCCTTATAGAGATTTTTAAAAGCTCTAAGGAGCTACAGCGAACGACGGAGTTTGGTCTTCTCCATGTGAGCGAGGAGCCTTGGGGTGCAAGGCGACGCAAGATCCAAACAAAAACAAAATACGTCCGGTGCAGAGGGATGAGTTTGGATTGCCCTCAAAGGGGTTAAGCAGGCCGCGCCTTCTGACTTTGGGTGGGACGGACTGGCGGCAGTAGCTCGGGAACTCCTGGGCAAATAGCTGAATTCCAGGCACGCACCGTGACGTGGTTAGAGTCCTTGAAAGTTCACACGTCGGCGACGGCGAAAGTTGAAATTGTATCCCGGTGGATTTGTGTTTGTGTACTCACACAAACAGTCCTTGGCCTCGATTCGAAAACCATTACCACTGCTGCGTTTAAGTGCCGTAGCCGTTTCGCGGATAATTGTAAAATTTGTATTCAACTTATAAAAAGATAATTGGATAGAACAATTTGTAATAGACTTAGAAATAATCGCTAGAACGATCAGACTGTAATCGTCTTAAAAAAATTAATCGCTGGCTGCAACATCAGTCGTTTTGCTAACTCACATACATCCTGTAATATATACAGTAAATTATGAATGAGTGAAGAGGTCTCTAGAGCCGATGAAGGCGAAGCGAGGTGAGTATGGAGCAGCGCCGGAATGGAGGGCCGGGGTATACGTGATATCCCCGAGAAAACCCGCCGACCAGCGGCGTCGTCCGGCGATTCCCACGTGCAGAAATCCAGCAGCGACCCCGCCAGGCATCGAACTCGAACGGTTCGCCATGGTGGGAGGCGAGCAGTTCAACCACTACACCACCGAGTGTTTCTGGAACGAGGAGAATCCCACTATATGCGAAAATGGAGCCCACTCAAGGACAGGAAATGCGGCATCGAGAACTATGTTTTCCTGGAAATCGCTCCGCATTATTTCTTTAATCGTCGTTCCAACCGACTAACCTGTTTACAGGCTGTTCACGGAAGACTGAGCACTTTTGCATGTTGTGTATTCTTCCGTCACATGTAAAATTAATATTGTCACGGGCGTGATCTCTTTGTTCATTATTCTGCCTTGTGAAACTCTGAAATTATTATAATGGTTAAAATATATTACATATTTGCTGATTCTTGCACTTGTATGCATTAAAAGCAGAAACCAAAAGAAATCACTTCAGTATTCACAAATGTTTACCTAACACTTTTGAGTCAACTTTTAAGAGCTATACATATTGTATACCGCAGCTGTTCTACAAGACCTTTAAGAAGACCGTATACACCAACAATAATTTTCCTGACTGAAAAAAAAATTGCTTATTGTAGTAACCGCAAAGGACACATTGGCTGTCTTCTAAAACAATACAAGACATCTGATTGGAGAAAATTCAACTCGGCGCCCAGTCATATGTACAGACCCGAGAAATTCGCGAGTTCAATGACAGTCTTATATACTCTCATACAGATATCAACTGTTTATTGGTTGATTGCTGTGGTAGTAAAAGGCCGTGGTTGGACGCACAATTTATTGCTTTTTTTTATTGGCTCTTTTATCTCCAGGAGGTGTCAAAAAACACGTTGACCAATTAAAAGCGTAACATGAAGGTGCATGCGTGTGAATTCCAACTTGTCTAGAAATGAACCCGCGAAATTCTCGGGTCTCTAGCTATCACGTACTCTGTGGCGTGGCGGTTCCCCTTGAATCGGGGGGCACCCAGTCGCAGACTGACTGGACGAGACTCTGAAGCGGACCTCGTGTCTGGTTGGCTACTGCAATCTGCGAAAGGTTCGCTATTGGCCGGGCTTCCACCTGGCGAACAGGTTACCGGGCGCTGATTGGCGAACGTCGTAGACATGCAGCTGGCTAGTGGACGCCATTTTGCTGACGTGCGTGGCTGGAGAAGCGGTGTGAGCTGCTGTGTTCTCGAATAGCCTGTGGCTGGACTTGTAAAGGCTGTTCACGATATAGTGAGCACTTTTGAAATAAACCTTCGGAAAATCTCACTGCCCGTACCTGCATGCATTTGAAAGAGAACGCAGGCAGGAATTCGCCCAGTAATGCTGGTAACGTCGGACGGCAATTAGTTACATGTCTTAACGTTGATCAAAAATTTTGCGTAAAAATTTGGGGACAATGAAATGATTTGTTTTACTTTCTGTTTATATTATATGAATATAAGAGTAAGAATGAGCAAATTTGAAAAAATATTTACTTCTACACCAATATTATAATTTCACTTAACCGACGCATGGATAAAGTGATTAGACCCACAGTAATGTTAATGTCATGTGCAGTGGAAGAATACACAATATGCATATAGGCTATTCACGGTGAAGCGAGCTCTTTTTTAAGCCATATCATTCGGAATAATAATCAATAAATATATTTTATTGTAGCCTTAGACGTTAACTTTCTGGTACGATGAAATATGTACGCTGTTTTTATTACTTACATCACAGTATTAATTTAAAATATTGGTGGAAGGATAAAAATTGGCTGATACGAAAAAAGTAATTAGGGCCTCAAAAGTGCTCACCTTACCGTGAACAGCCTATGCTAATAGATCTTAAGCAGAGCTTTCGGAAGTGCTTGTCTGGGGATCACAGATACGTTAGAAACACGCAGTCTAGAAAGTTTAGATAACAGAATAAACAAACGAGGCCACATAACTTAGAAATTCCACATCTTAGAACAGTCACACAACAGAACCACAGATGTTGGAACGATCGTACAAAATAAACACACATTTTAGAACCACGTACATTAGAAACGTCGTACAACAGAAATTCACAACTTAGAACGATCTTACTGCCGAAACACAGATGTTAGAACGGTCGTACAATAGAAACACACGGTTAAGAGCTATCATACACTGGAAACACACATATTAGAACTGTCGTAAATTAGGATTACATAAAATAGAACTGGTTCTCGTTAGAATTTTCTGTCTTATGTGTAGGGACACCCTAATTTCGCGAAAAGATTTCCGCGCCCGCTAGATTTCAACACGCTCCGGGCGCACCAGTAGTTTTGTTATGCTTATTGGCTGCGTTTCTTTGTGAGAAGGCGTTTTCTTAGTCGACTGGCCAATGATAGTTGAGTAACTCCGATTGTGTATATCTGTGATTCGCCGGCAGACACCTAAGATGCGTTGTACGGGAACCGTCTAATCACGAAAGTGGATCTGAGCTAAAGTGTTATGAAATACAACTGATCTTGAAATCTTTTCGCGAAATTCGGGTGTCCCTACTTATGCGGTTCTAAGGTATGTGGTTCTAAGTTGTGACAGCACACCGCTCGTCTTATCGTGAACAAACTATACAGCTTTATAGCTTATAGAGGAGTGACCGGGTGCCAGTGGGAGGGAGACGGCCACACGGCGAGGAGGATAATGATGTTGGTGGAAGGAGAAAGTGGGTGGAGGAGGAAGAGTGCGGCGTCCATAAATCTCTGTCCGATCTCGGCCGCACGCAGGCGTCTGCGACGGACAGCCGTCGCCGGGACGTCTCAAGTTGTACAAGTGCGCGTGTCTTCCCCCGCGCCGCACGACCAACATGGCCGACTGCACGTGCCCGTTAGCACAAAGCAAGTGAGATAAAGAGACGAAGCTCAATGCCATTTTGGTGGCCCGTTATTTCCCTTTATTAGGTAGGATTTGCTGCCAACCGTACAACTCTTAAACGTAATTATTTCAATAGACAGACTTTCTAGTTACTGCAAATAACAATTTGGTTAAAATGTTATAATTAAATGCTGTATTTACAAACGGTAACATGGAACTAAATGTGTGTCCAACAATTTATGTCAGAGAATGCAAAGGTTGGCTACTCTGCTAACTGCATAATCGTTTATAAAGATGCTAGTTGTACAAATTTATTTCTTTTAAAAAGGAATTGTCGCTCATATCAATAACTCTTGAACAATTTATTCTTAGGCAATCAGTATTTGAAAATTCAATAAAGCTCAATTATTCCAATTCCTGCAATTGGTTGCAAATATCAACTCCACCTTCTCCAGCAACGAACATAACAACAGAAAAAAAAACATGTGAAAACCTCAGCGCTCAGGCGCTGACAGTGCATGCCTACATAAAAATTATATATTTTATTAGTGATGATGAGAATAATTAAACTTAATTTACTTCTGAGTTAAGTATATTTAAAAATAAAATTATATTGTTCACAAAATATACAGCTTTCTTCATTAAAGATCATCCTTTCCTTTTTTTCAACAGTTGGCGAAGTAATTTTACCTAATAATTTAGTGGCCCACGAAATCCCTATAGAGCTTCAACCTCCTGCCCGTTAGGGCCTGTCTACATCTATTGCGCCATCCCAACCTGTGTCTTAGAACAAGTATGCGCTGATTGGTCCACGCGACCCTCTGACGTCATGGCGCTGTCCCAAGCTGCCGTGTCCCAATTCTACCTTTGTCCCAAGTTGAAGCATTCGGTGAACTGAACTTTTGTCCGAACTTGTGTCCAAAGCTCATAGAAAAAGAAGAAAATTAAAATACTTTCGCGCGCATTCGCGAAATGTTTGCATCAGTAACGTAAACAAATGGATGTACGAGGAGGGCTTATTTCAAAACAAATGTGTATTTGAAGTCTAAAACTTTTAAAACGTAAGTTCAAATAATAAAATTTGGATGTCAGTTGGCGAACTTATTTAAAAAAAAACACACACACGATTAAGACGTTTATTATAAATAAATATTCAAATCGCGCATTTCATAAACATTAAATAATTAATAATTCCGCAAATTTAAACATCGCTACATAACAAATAATGTGCCGAATTTACCGCGACCTAGCGTCAGATCCTGGAAGCTCACTTCGGACAACGCATTTGTAAACCACATTCGGACTGCGTCTATGTGACGTCACTCGACGCGATACGACCACGTCCACAGGAACGGCCGAATGTAGACAGGCCTTTAATGACGCGCACGGCTACGATAGTCAAAGGCTGTTCAAGATAATGCGAGCACTTTAGAAATCAACCTTCGAAAAAAGACACTGATCACACTTGCATATATGCGCACTGAGTGACATGCGTCCAGTAAAGTTGGTAACGATGGATGGAAAGTAGTTCCGTATCTTAACGTCGGAGGAAAAGTGTTAGGTAACGATTTGTTGTCAATTTAATTATTTTTACCGCTTTCTGTTTTCTTTTATTCACTGAAGTGTAAAAATGGCTATGTTTGTAAATTTTTTTTTTATTGTAATAATTCCACAGTTTCACCTGACCGACGAATTGATAAAGTGATGAGGATCATGAAAATGTTACTTTTACATAAGGCGGAAGAATATAGAACGCGCATACAAGTAGATCTTAAGCACGGCTTTCAGAAGTGCTCCTTTTACCGTGGACAACCTATAGCCACTCGGACAGCAGCGCCTTCGGGAGAAAAAAAAACATTGGCAACAATCATTACGCTAATGTAGTTTGTTGGCGGTACATTAAGTACGTCTGAAATCAGATACATCAAACTATACGTAATTATAAAGGCGGTTCGCGATAAACTGAGCACGTTTGATAGCCCCCACTTAAGCTCTACTTGCATGCATACTGTAGATTCTTTCACCATGTGTGAGGCAATAGTAATTATGGAATTATTAGGAAAGTAAGTATTTCACAAATTTGTAAGTCTTACACTCATAGGTATGGATACCCAAATTTCGCGAAAAGATTTCCGCACATGCTAGATTTCAATTCTTCACGGGCGTACCAGCAGTTTCCTTATGCTTATTGGCGTAGTGTGTTTGTGAGAAGGCATTTTTTCACTTGACTGGTCGATCAGAATTAGGTTATTCCGATACTGTACGACTGTGATTCGCTTGCATACCTCTAAGACACGTAACACCTAGATCACCCTTCAATCACCTTCATCGGCTTTCAATACCTCGCTGTTAAGAGCCCCCCCCCCCCCCCCAAAATCTCTTCACTCACTCACTTTACCTAGGTCACCCAATGATGAAGGTGGAACTGAGCTAAAGTTTTATGTAATACAATTGGTCGTGAAGTCTACTTATAAGTAGAGACGTGCGAATTTCGCTTTATTATATCGATACTCGCTAGAATTCGCCATCCTATATACATAAGAGCCGGTGTAATTAGTTAGTTGGCTTCTGCAAAAGTACTGAGGAACAATGGTTCCCTTGACTAGGTGGTACGTGATTGGGCTATCTTGCCGTTACTTGTTTCTGATTGGTTCAAGGCCGCCCAGGGCGTGTCAAATCAATTGTACTCCAATGGCAAGGATAATACAATTGCATATGTGTTTCAACTCTACTACTTCTCCGAGTGATGACGCGAATTTTACATGTCTCCACACATTACATGCCTTAATAGTCACAGCATCTACGTGCAAGGCCCTGAACTGATGTGGCGTCGTTTCGCCGGTAACCAGCCTCTAATGCCGGGTTGCACCAACATCCTCCCCGATCGGAGATCGAGTTATCCTAGTTCCGAATTAGTATCGAGTCTGATCTTGGTACCAATGTTAAAGTGTTGCACCAATGAAATGCCATGATTCTGCATCTTCGATCTTAGGTCCAAAGTGAGAGATCGAGATTAACTATGAGACAAATTTTTCTATCGGTTCGTAATATAAGACGTCATGAAAGTAGGCGTATTTTTCACTATAGAACTATATGTGCAATGTTTTATCTGTTTTAAGTGAATTATTGTTGTACGAATTTTACTGAATAATATTCAAGTGCGTATAATGTTGTTTTAATTTCCCAAGAAAATAATCAAACTTAGTTCTATCTGTTGGCGTATTTTCAAACTATATTCGTCGACGATGACTGCTGATTTCGGATCGAGATTTCGAACCGCCAATTTCGGCGGTTCTAAATGAACTTCACCTCGATCTCCAGTCCAGCTCTGAACTCGAATAGTACAACAGTTTCTGTGTCGATCTTTAATGCAATCTTGGATCAAGTTTCGAACCACGATGGTCCAACCGGCCATAAGAGAATTAGAACGGTAACCCTTACATTTGAAATACTACAGTTTACAGTGTAGGTACTGTATTTCCCCGCACCTCTTTTAATACACCGTGCTTCAGTTCACATATAGAATAATTATTTTGAAAATCGCCTATCTTAGCTATGTTCCGCTTCAATCAACACTAACACAATGGACACTAACGTAGTCTTTGGAAGTGAAAAGTTTCTTAAATATTATTAGTAGGGATGGGAAAATATCGCAAAGTTCAATGACCTGTAGGCTAGACTCCACAGTCATGTGCTTACTCGAGCCTCAGATGTTTGTTCATTGGCTGCTGCCCCATAGAGTAGCCAGTGTTACTTCTCACCTGACAGTATGGCACTCGCTACTTGTTTCCTTGCAAGTCTGCAACTGGCTCAGAGTCGTCCAGGGCGTGTCTAATAAACTGAGATCCAATAGCAATGCCAACTTCAGTGTACATGTGTTTGACGTCTATCTTGTGCTGAAATAAACTCGCGAAATGTTCCTATCCCTAGTTATTAGTAACGAGACGTTATAGAAAGTGTTACGCAGTAAATGTTGGAATTTTAGGCGATAGCATTTTGAAATCATTGTTATAATATTTATTTTTATTATTTTTTATTTATTTATTATTTTTTTTTCGATAAAATGAATCAAGTACATGTGTATAATATGTATATTAGGTTTCCTCCATGTGTTTTATTTTGGACTGGCCAAGTGAATTAACGTCTTGCGTCCAGTCGCATAGGTCCACAGAGAGAGAAAAGAGAGAGGGAGAGAGCGGAGAGAAAGGAGAGAGAAGTGAACTATCATCAGTCTCCATTTTTATGAATGCCGTCCAACTGGCGTGCGTGGGTAGGACAGACACTGCAGTCAAATATGAAACAAGACTCGCACGAAATGTTACTGTTGTTTTATAGCTTCCATCGTTTATCAATTTTATTTACACGAAAAAAAAAAAACACTGGACTGTTCACAAAACAAACCCCTGCCGAGTCATATGGACTCAAGAACAGTATTCACGGCTGGATACCCCGCAATTGATGTGTTTGCATGCTGGAAACAGAGCATTTTTATAAAGTGTGGAAACACAACATATGCTACTATCTACTAAAATATATTTAATTAAACTAAAGTAGGACATATTTGCATTTAATCATTAACGAGGAGGTAAAGCGACTTAATACACAATGCCGAGAAACCCATAAATAGGGCAAGTGACTTTTCTCAAAAAATTGGGGCATCCAGTAGACTTCAATACTATGTACACACCTCATCTGTTGTTATACAGCAACTCTATTGGCTGCTTGAGTCGTTTCTGCATTTGACAGCCAGTCAGGATTCCGTAACTCCGGCATTAAACCTTCCTGATTCGTGTGCCAACAGTTCATACCGACCAGAGCATGTTTCAGCCAATCAAAAAAGAGGGACTACTCTGCAGTGCTTTTAACGGTAACTTATCTTATAATTTTTTCGCGAAACATCACTGATCATAACTAGAGACCTGTAAAATTCGCGAGTTCAATGACCTGTAGGCTAGACTTCACAGTCTTATATACTCTCATACAGATATCAACTGTTTATTTGTTGATCCTTGTGGTAGTAAAAGGCGGTGGTTGGGCGCACAATTTCTTGCATGTTTGTTATTGGCTTATTTATCACCAGGAGGTGTCGAACAACTAGTGGACTAATTACAAACGTAAAATGAACCTACATGTGTGTGAATTACAACTAGTCTAGAAATTACCACGCTAAATTCTCGGGTCTCTATAAATGTCATACGCGTAAACTGACTGGTAGGTGTCTTCATCTGTACCAAAAGCTAATTATGAGAACCAGTGAAGAAGTAAATGAGACACCACCGGCTAGATGTGGCCAACTTACTGATAGTTTTGTACAGAGTTACATAAGCGCAATTACAATGGTAATTTGAGACAGATGGTTGCAAGGTAAGCAAGGATGTGGTGCGTTATCTGTGCCCAGGAAACGAGGTTGACCGAAAGGACAGAGAGAAAGTAATGTCTTGACACAAGAAGAAGAGAGGAGGTTTATCAAAAGACGATTGCAGTGAAGGTATACGAATGACAAGACACTAAGCAACTAACAAATAACGTAAAATTAGTCAAATTGAAATAAAAAGACCCTGCTCGAAGTAGACAAAAGATATTCTTTTGGCAACATGCGCGTATACAGGACAAAGTAAAGAAAAAATTGAGCGTGTGAGAGTTTAAGTCGAGGTACTCAGCGCCAATAGGGGCGAAGTGAGATGGAGATGTAGCAGTGGGAAAACGCTATGATGGGGGAAGTGAAAGTACCCCGAGAAAACCCGTCGGTCGACGGCAGCATCCGCCAGTAGCAGTAGGATTTGATGCACTCGGGGACAAGGGAACCGTGGCACGCAGATCTGAACTGGGGGCTCGGAGCGCCGTAGCCGACCACCGCCATGTTGGAAATTCGCTTTCATCCCTAAAAAATTTCCCTTTTTCCCTTGAAATCGACTAAATTTACCCCAGAAATTTCCCTTTTTTTCCCGGAGGAGGTGACCAGTACCAGCGACTCCGAGCCAGGAGAGCGTAAATGATGACTAGGGACATGCAAAATTCGCGTTATTATCTGGCAACAAGCTAGAATTCACCGTCCTATACACGTATTAAAATCGGTGCAGATTGTTTATTGGCTTCTACAGCAGCGATGTCACATTATCCTTTTCTTTTGGTTGGACGTGACTGGATCAGTCCTTCTTTAGTTGCTTGCTATTGGTCAAAATTCGTACAGGGCGTCTCCGAACAAACTGTAGTCCAATGACAAACGCAGTTCAAAACAAAAGTGTTTGAAGTCCAGTCTGTCTTGAAGTAATAACGCGAATTTTGCAAGTCTCTGCTGATAACTCACGACCCTTAACCTTTAAACCACAAAAAATATAAAAAAATAAAAATCCAAAAACTTCCAAAATATTATTATTAAAATATTGTTTTAAAAATTAGTAAAAATATTTTTAAATGATCAAAATATATATTTTAAAAATTTTTATTTTCTGTGATTCCCCCTCACCCACCCAAACAACCAAACAAATTAGTAGGCAGGCCTCCATCCCCTCGCCCATACCCAGTCAACCATATTGGCGCTGTCAGCCATCGTAGCAGCCATATTGGATGCAGATGACCTTAACCATGACCCCATTAACTTGAATAGCTTTGAAAACAAAAACTCCAGAAACAATTCATAAAAGTCAGCAAGCATATTACTTTACTGACTATCCTCGCCATATTGGAAGCCAGATACCTTTACCTTGAATTACCTTGGAACAAAAACATGAGAAGAAATACATAAAAGACAACAAGCATATGATGTTAAAGACTACCGCCACAATATTGGATACAGATAACCTGGACCTTGACCCCATGACCTTGAATGACCTTGGAAAAACTCGAGAAAAAATACATAAAAGATACATTACTAGGGAGACCCAAATTTCGCGAAAAGATTTCCGCACATGCTAGATTTCAACACCCTACGGGCAAACAAGCAGTATTCATTTGCTTATTGGCGGTCTACATTTGCGATAAGACATTTTCTTGCTTGACGGGCCAATCAGAATCAGGTAACTCCGATATTGTACGTCTGTGATTCGCGGTCAGACACCAAAGACGCGTAACACCTATGCCGTCCAATGATGAAAGTGTATCTGAGCAAAAGTGTTATGAAATACAACTGGTCGTGAAATCTTTTCGCGAAATTCGGGTGTCCCTATGCATCACGCTAAAGCGCTGCAAGGTACAAATGTTATTTTCGTGCGTTTAATCCAGTAAGTGGAATATTATTTTTCCTTTGTAAGATGAACGTTTTCCAATGAAGGGGAGGTTAGTAGAAGCATTTCGTATTAAAACACCATACACTATGTTTGAAGCGATACGCGTAACAGAAGTAGTTTCTAATCCAAAAATGCTGGTCGTGCGACAGAGTTTGTTGCGCTGAAGTAAGGAGTTTCCTTGTGTTGGATAGACTGTATGGTTTTGACTGTCATGACGTGGTTGTAAGAGCTATGAGATTCCGACATAAGAGCAACATGTAATTTATTTCAGTTGAGCATGGTCACAACATACCGAAGAACATAGTTCTGCGCATGTGGAATGCCCAGGCAAAACCTAATGACCAGCATAGCTATACATAAAAAGTCGTGGTCTTATTGTTTTAAATATTATTCTTGAATTACAGCATGCCTAAGAGCACGCTGGTGTACATCAAACATTATGATGAATATAAGTCAATATTAATTTGTGATATTGTATTAATTAACTGATTCATTTCAATTTTTTTAATGTATACAAATCAGTCTATCACTATCGAGTTTTCCACAAACATATTTGGAAATAATTTGAAATATGATCTTCCTATAATATCATATTTCGTCACAACTTTCGAGTAGTTATTGTCATTTTAAACCTTTAAATGAAATAAAAATCCCCGGGGTGGGGAAAACCCCTGGATTTCCACTTTTATTCCGGCCGGGTCGCTCCCGGTTTTTTTGCAAGTGGGGATCGTGCTGGACGATGCCGCTGGTCGGCGGGTTTTCTCGGGATCTCCCGTTTCCCCCTCCCTGGCACTCCGGCGCTGCTCCACTCTCACCTCGTTTCACTCTCATCAGCTCTCAAGACCTCGCTGAGCCGTCCAAATCTCTCAACTGAACTCAACGACCACTTTCATGGGAACATTGCAATTCTTTAACTTTGCGCACCTATTAATAACTACAGTCGCGCAATCCTATAGACTGTTCACAGTAAAGCGAGCACTTTTGAGTCTCTATTTAATTTATACTTTCGGCCATATTTTATCCTTTAACCGCATTTCTAAATATGTATGGCCACGTAAGTAAGGAAAAACGTCCAAGACTACGATAAAATATATTTATTGAATAGTTTTCCTTATGAGAGGGATTTCAAAAAGTGCTCACTTTACCGTGAACAGCCTATATGTCTTGAGAATCCAAAACAAAATTTTGGCTCGGGTGGCTCCTGCCCTCCTTTTATGGGCACAGTGGTCGCGGTTAGTGTGAGGGGCAATCGAGAAGTTTGGCGAGGTACTCGCGAGCAGTGTTGCCACTCACCCACCCTCCCCCCCCTTTCCAAAGATCTGGGGTTTTTAATATTCCGCTGGATTTATGGGTTTTTATAATCACAATCTGAACAAATTCGGGTTTTTACAATAAATTATTAAATTTTGAACTGCTGTTCATATACACAAACTAGATTTATTAGAACAACTTTACAAACAGTAATGACCGATAGATGGAGACCTGAAGAACTCGGCATATTTGTGCATACGACTGTGGAGACTAGCCTGCAGATCACTGAACTCGGGAATTTGTCAGGTCTCTGCCGATAGAACATAATAAATAAAATACAGATTATTATATTGTGGTTTGAGTTTGGTGTTTCGATTAGTTATTTGCGACATTTACAATATCAGAACGTTGGCAACACCAGTAGCTGTTTTGAATGCAAATTATTTTCGTTTACGAAGTCTTTGGAACAAGTTTTTAAATTTGTTACGGAATATTTTCCCTCCTTTTGCATTTGCGCATCTTCCTTGCAAGTTGTAAATTTTTGTGGCAGAAGTTGTTATGAAGATGATGTAGAGATATTTCGTGACGTTAATTGAGTAGACATGCAAAATTCGCGTTATTTTTTGGCAGCACGTTAGATTTCGCCTGCCTATATACATAAGGTTCGGTGCCATTTGTTTATTGGCTTATGTAAAGGCGAGGAGCCACAGTTTCATTGTACTAGGCGAGACGTGGTTGGGCTATCTTCTGGTAACTAGTTTCCTATTCGTTCAGGGCCGCCCACAGTGTGTCAAACCTACTGTAGTCCGATGACAAGAGCAATGCAAACGCACAGGTTTTTAAAGTCTACCCTGTCTTCAAATGATAACGCGAATTTTGCAGGTCTCTAATTATGACTGATTTGAATTCACCGCCCGCTGAAAAGAAATGGTTTTGTCAAGATTTTATAGTGTGATTTTATGTATTTCGTTTGCGCCTTTACTGACAATAACAATTTTTTTTTTTTTTAAGATAAGTCAGTCTTGGAAAATCGAAACATGTTTCCGAAATTTGTGTAGGAATTTAAAATTTTTATTGAATTTTTTTCAGGTAATTTGTGATCCTGGTTTTCTTTTTAAGATATGGAAATGGGGGAAAGGGGGCGGGGGTTTCCAGTAAACAATCTAGGGTTTATATAAATCTGTGAGTGGCAGCGCTGCTCGCGAGGCTTAATTAATGTTTCGTGATGTCGGACCGTGAAATAGTCGCGGTTTCGTCAGCCTGCAGCACGGAGACATTGTAATTTGAACACCGCTGATTACACAGCTGGGCGCACGAGTATCAGAAGTACCGGCTTGGATTTCTGTTTGTCTGCAGTGAAAGAAAATGATAACTTACAGACACACACCACCACGACGGAAATGTATACATATACCAAAATACATGTGCATGTTATTAGTAGAGACCTGCAAAATTCGCGTTATTTTCTGGCAGAAGACTATAATTCACCGCCCATTACATATTCGAGTGGGTTCCATTTGATTATTGGCTTCTGCAGTAACGAGGACACATATTTCCTTTTGGCTTCGTTTGGACATGGATGCGCCATCCCATCGTTAGTCGCGAGCTATTGGTTCAAAGGCGTCCAGGGCGTGTCCGAACAAATGACCATACAATGACAACAGAAATACAAAATCACAAGTGTTTGAAATCTAGTCTGTCTTGAAATAATAACGCGAATTTTACAGATCTCTAGTAATTAGTAGAGACCTGCAAAATTCGCGTTATTTCCTGACGTCGAGCTAAAACTCACAGTTCTGTATATGCTAGTGCCAGCATCATTTCCCTATTGGCTGCTGCCTGGATGTTAAGTCACTACCTCTCTGAGTGAACTGCGGGTGACTGGTACACACGATTGTGAAGTGTACATTTATTGGTGCACAGTTACCCGGGATGTGTCAAATAACGAATGATCCAGTGACAAACATATTACGAATAAAATGTGTTATAAGTTTAAAACGTCCTGAAATAATAACGCGAATTTTGCAGGATTCTAGTAGTTAGAAGGAACACCCGAATTTCGCGAAAAGATGTCCGCGCATGTTAGATTTAAATACCTTACTGGCGTACCAGCAGTGATTTTTTTAGAAGACATTTTCTTACACGACTGGCCAATCAGGATTAGGTAACTCCGATACTGTACGTCTGTGATTCGCGGGTATGCGCCTAGGACGCGTAACACCTAGATCATCCAATTAAGGTAGTGGATCTGAGCTCAAGTGTTAGGAAATACAGCTGGTTCTGAAATCTTTTCGCGAAATTTGGGTGTTCTTAGTAATTAGACTTGTAAAATTCCTTAACACTTTGAAGACTATGCCCGCGTATAGCTTGTGCAAAACCAGTATAAGAATATTTGTTTGCCCATAAAACACAAAATTGACCTGGATTTAGTCACTTTATTCCCTTATTTTTATCACGATTTAAATTAGATAAAACTTAGGAATAAAGACTATTTTCTCAAACGTAAAGAATAATTTTCGCACAGTTTCTAAAATGAACACGATGAACTGTAAATACTGTTCATTACGAAAGACCTTTTGGTTGGTAGACTGCCAACTCCGTACTTTGTTGGCTGACATGCGACCAATAACGAGCGTCTGATGAATTTTTGACCAATAGGACGACGGCAAGAGAGAAAAGAGATAAATGGAGTATGGCGTGCTTACAGTGGTGTAAATAAGTGACTCACTTCTAGCTTGTCTTTAACGCTGGTAAAAGATTGCTGACTTCAAAATGTTAACCTGGACACACTGCGTCTAGTGTGAAGTCAACAGCTTTGAGTAGTTCAATAAAAATTTTGACTTCAGGAAGAAAACCTGATGTGGCAACAATCACAGTCTGTGTTGAAGCTTCTGTCTGTCGGCCTTGCGAAAACGCAAAACAGAAATGTTAATGTTAGGCCTATTTTATTTGACGCAGAAAATACAGAAATCTTAGTTTTTAAAATTGCAAAATAAAAAAGAAATCAGAGCTCTACTTGTATAGCTTAACAGCGAAAATGAACATTCGAGGAGGAAATATGTCATTGATAGAAGCCCGGAAATTTCGCGGATTCATTCGGCAGAAAGCTAGACTCCACAATCCCTTGTGTTCTAGAGCCTCAGTTAGTTGTTGACTGGCTGTTGCTCCAGTTTCACCACAGACCAGGTAGCATGGGATTCAGTCCTCTAACTTGCAGGTTTTTTACTGGCTAAAATTTCTCCAGGACTCTCCCATTGGACAGCAAAGCCAAATGTACATGTGTCTGAACTCTAGATTGTCCTGAAATCAATTCGCGAAATTTCCAAATTTCTGGTGATAATTACTTAATTTTTAAAAAAATTAGAAAATAAATACCAAATTCTACTAAAGTATATTAACTACAGTCTTACAAATAAGTTATAACCTCAAGAGTTTCATAGGTCACGCGACGTATTTTTGTGGTCTGTAGTTAGGGACAGGTGTTTTTGTGGTCTGTAGTTAGGGACAGGTGTTTTTCGTGAAAAGATTTCGAGACCACTTGTACACCAAAACTGTTCAATTTATATGCACTTTCTTGGTTGGGTGATTTTTAATGTCACGTGCCTCAAGTGCCTGCCCGCCGCGAATCATGGATGTCCAATATCGGAGTACTTTTATATGATTGGCCCAGTCAAATAAGAACACGTCTTCTCACGTAGACACGAGGCCAATAACCAAAGGAAAACATGGTTGTGGGTGTAGGATATTGAAGTCTAGCATGGCCATAAATATTCTCGCGAAAAACACCCGTCCCTATATATAGTTAAAGAACAATACAAGCTCTTTAATATTATTGAAACTCTTGTAGGGGTGCATGTGGAATTTCGCAAAAGAAAAAGCGACCACCAAAACAGTTTATAAGAAAAATTTTCGGATATCTTTTGAAATTTTCATCTGCAAGTTACAAACGTTTGTACTTCTCCCCCCCCCCCCCCCGGCCTCGGAATTCTTGATCACGCTTCGCCCATATCGTGATAACCATTCAACAAGTCGAGATTACAAAAGGTCTTCTTGTGTTGTGTCAGGTACCACTGAAGATCATCTCTCAAAGTATTCCGTGTTTGCATAATAGTTAGCTTTGCCTATACTTAGTTCGACAGGATTTCTAGGGAGGGGTTGAAATAAATACTGGGCAACTTTGCTAGCTTCGTGGTGTTTCATGCAGTCGTGACATCGCAGCTGATACAACACACACACAATATGCGACAAATTTTACCGATCCAGAAAACGTAGAAGAAAGTGGTTTAAAAGTGACTTTAGCAAGAGAAACAAGCTCACTGCGCTAAGAGAGAATACGTAGAAATCATAAAGAAAAACCATAATCAAAAATCACAAAAGCGAGACGTGAAGCAAGATGTAGTACATTAAAATGTATTTGATTTTTTTTTTTTTTTTATCTATAGGAAGTTTTCAGGTGCTGTCTGTGTTTCGGAACCCTTCAAACTATGTCAATATGAATTAAATTACTCTATTGCGTTATCGGATGTTTTAAAATACGTGCTACAAGCAAAAAGCTAGTATTTGATGACCAATTCTAATTGAAATATATACTCTTTGACGAAGTATAGGAAAACGTTCGGAGCTCGCATTTCATATGAATTGGTTGAGTAAAATTACACAGATATCCATGTTTTCTGAAAACCGCGCAACAGTACACGCGATCTAAAAGAAAATAGAGGTTAATGTAGAAACTCACTGAAATTCAGTACGGTAAATAATTTTTGATACAATGAGTGAAGTGTAGTATACTACGAATAACATAATTCTATCTTCATAATGTCCTGCAAACATTTAATTTTTTTTTTCTTTTTTTTCTTCTTTTTTTCATTTTTTATGAAAAACGAAATGGAAGGAACTTCGTCATGTTTGAGTAAATATTTCTTAGCACTACATAATATTTTCAGAAAATATAGCAGTCAATTTAGTGAAACTTCGACACAGTTATACCCGAGCATTTTCTGACAGTGTGATTTAGAATGTGAAATAAAGAATTTTTTAAATTCAGTTATCTCCAAAATGTTATGGTTAAGTGATATTCATATTTCATAACTACCGAGTTTCCAAAACATCTCTTAAGGAGAGACGGCTAAAATTGCTGCATAAATTAGGAGCTGTAATTGAAACCATCATTTGGGCGCAACGTTTTGTAGCACGAAATATTCAGATCAGCTGCTGTCCCTTTCATATAATCTTTGGTCTAATTAAAGAGCTACTGATCTTTAGCCATTGTTAACGAAAACAATTTTCTACAATGTTTTAAATGAGAAATTTGAAAATTACACTGCAATCGATTAAGCGAGAACCCAGTTTTAGGGGGTTAGTATGTTAAGAAATATGAAAATTATGTAATTCTTTTATTTAAAGAGAATTGCCTCGTCTTCAAATGGCATAAAGATATATATATATATATATATATATATATATATATATATATATATATATATATATATATATATATATATATATATATATATATATATAATAACAGCAGGGAAAAATTACATTTTTCTCGGAAATTAACTTTTTTTTCTCATGGAACATGTTTCTCCTAGCCAACGTATAATAAAACAGCATTGGAAAAGAAAATCACATCATATATTATTTGCGTGCTTCACTACCTTGAGAACGTAGGTAGTAATATTTACAGGAAAAGAATATTTCAGAGAACACGCAACCGTATTCAGTTCTGTGACTACTGCCTGACATTTTGCAACCGAACTTTTAAATGTGCCCATTTCTCCTCTACAACGCTGCAGTGTTCGCTGTCACTAAAATACTTTATGGCGTATGAGGTAACTTTATAAAAATATGAATAAAAAAATTTCTTTCAAGTTTGCGCAACTTTAGATGCAGCAACTTTTTTGGTTCTTACGGGGGGGGGGGGGGGGGGGGAAACACTGGATTTCCATATGTACGTGAATGGTTATTTAAATGTCGTATGATAAGCATTTCTCTCGCTTACAAGTAATCTCAGTTTATGCATCTGCGTTTATTTTTGAATTAAAGTCTTTACGTTTCTTACTTGTTAAGTCAACATTCAGAATCAGCTACAATAAGTGAAACGGCAGAAATATGTTGCAGAACAACAACCATAACAGATATATATATATATATATATATATATATATATATATATATATATATATATATATATATATATATATATATATATATATATATATATATATATATATATATATATCTCTCTCTCTCTCTCTCTCTCTCTCTCTCTAGAACCAGTGGCGACTAGCAAATGTAGGCAGTATTTCGCGACAAAGTTAAGTACAATTACTACTGCGTTAGTGATGAAGATACCCTGCAATTTTTTTCTTTACTTTGTACCTTGTACTCGTGGTCGTAAACAACCTCAGTAAACATTTGTCTGTCCAGTCGTTTATCCTTCAGGCAGGAGTAACCTGATACCACCTACCTTCCCTCCTTCACAGTTACAGGCTCAACTGCGCATGACTACACGAGCCACTTTATTTTATACTCTCACGCCGCCAATAAAGTACGCGTGCGGGCCCTGGGCCATTGGTCACTGCTAACACGACGTGCCTGCGCCCTGTAAGAAGTAAGATCGTATTGAATTGTTAGGCCGCACGGAAGAGTTTGCAAACCGTGCTCCTAACGTAATTGTTCCCTACGTCGTATACATTAAAGCTTTGCTCTGAGTATATACGTATGTGCGTTATAGACAGTCTTCTCGCGATGGCTACGACGTTTCTATATCGCCGTACAATTTATATACATGTAGTAAATTAAACTCACACAGCAGGCTTTCGTACTAAGTTCCAGGATCACTTAACGTGATCATATTTTTTAAATTTCGTACAGCGAAAAGTAGAATTAAAAATATACTACAAGCGTAGTTTAAAATTATATATATATATATATATATGGGCTGTGCATAAGCTGCGCGTCCACGGTCAAGAAGTGAGGGAGCGATACGGGCGACACTTACACGCACGCCTAGTGCCTCATCGCTCCTACGGGCAAGGCGTGCAGTATTACCGTCGTAATGCTTTACTGTGCAAATTATATCTGTAACATTTTGGTTTTATTACACGCCGATGAAAGACCACAGATTAAACTACGCCCGTATCTTTGTACTTTTCTCTTCCCGCTTAAGGAAACTGTATTGGCAAGCTTTAAAAAATGCGATATTTGATCACTTTCACGATTTTTTTTTTCTCTCCGAGAATACACTTAATATGGCGAAAGTAAAATACAGCAGGGACACAGACAACAGTATTTTTTTATCCTTTCTGGCAAAAAGTCATATTTCCATATATTTTATTTACCAAGATGCGTGTTTGAGCGCAAACGAAGATTTCACAGAAAACGTTTCCGTCTACAGCGCCGAAGAAGGTGAGGAGCAAACCATTACCTGCAACGGCAATTCCCGCCACATTTCCCAAACATGACCTCACCAGAAGTCAAACTCAGTTCGTCGTCGCGACCACAGCACCACCGCGCGACCTAGCGCAGATTAAAGAAAAACCCGCAGTTGTGAATACTCAAATTCGTGTACCAACAGCAGACGAGCAACATAAGATGGTAGCGTCACTTATTTCAACAACAGGAAGGCAACACAGTTAATATTGTCTATCTCATATAAGATGGCAAGATTTTGACAGTCAGTGAGTGGCAACATGGCGTATACGAAACAAACAAAGTGCCGTTTACAAAATCGTGTATCAGCTTATGCACGAACGAACAAAAGTTAGTTTTAAGTTGGCTATTCTGAGTGAACTGGCGACGCACATCAGACTAGTGCAAAATACGCGATTGCAAAGAGTTCCTAGATCATTTAATATATTTTATTTTATTTGGTCACAAAACAGCGGTTGTGTGTTACAAACTAATCATCGTGCTAAAGTAGTAATGTATAGGCGTTCAAAATAAAATGCTCAATAAAACTATTCATAGCCGAGTGAAACGCGACTTCAAACCATAGATCTTTTCATGTCATATTCCCACTGTCCATCCATGCTTTCCATATGTGCTTAATATTAATTCTTTTCCCACTGTCCATCCATGCTTTCCACATGTGCTTAATATTAATTCCAAAAGCCTACAGAAATATTGCTTGATAATATTGAATTAATTTTTCAAATAATTTAACGAAATATATTTCAAATTCGTGCCGTTTCGAGACAGTAATGAGAAAAGTCAAGATTTAAATAGTAGGATCTAGAGGCGGCGAACCTGCTGCTATCTGTTGGTACCGTGCCTGGTTCACACGCTTTACTGTGTCGTGCACGCCATCTGTGTTTTCTTTCTCTAACCTAACCAGCTATAACGATCAAATGAATATGTTTCGTATGTAAAATAACAAATGTACGAACAGATACCAATAGTTTTATTTTTCCGCGAGATCTGCATATTTTTTAAAGTGACATATATTTTGAGTACAGCGACTTTAATTACTAGTTATTTATAGTGTGCCAGTAATTGTTCGTCTATATCCTTAACACGCCATTTTTTTTCGGAAACCCATTTCCTTGTTTTCCTGTCGCTTTCAACTGACGCACCAGCTGATGGAGAAACGATACAGAAATTAAAAGTAAACATTCGTTGAACTGTCAAAATCCCGCAATCTTTTATGAGATAAACAGTATAATATTCTGTAATTTTACATAAAATCGTTTGTTTAATAAAATTATGGACACGTTGGTTTTTCAATAACATACAGTACTGTTCCAAGACGCCTGAAAATGTCTGGTCACCCATACAAAAACAGTAAATTAGCAATACAATCTAATACATCATACGTTATTCCAATAATCAGGCGGTTTCGGAGTTTCAAAAACACCTCAAGCAATATTGCGTATGCTGAATGTAATTTGTTCATTTCAGTATCACTTAGCTCATTGACAGTGTTGGCCTAAAGTGTTTCAATCCAAGATTCTTTGTCAAGTGTCTTAACATTGTGGTTTTTTTTTGGGATTGCAAGCTCGGATGCTCGTTTCCGCAGTGATCCGATCACAGATGCTTTAACCGCTTCACGTGTGTCCTGTCGTGAGGTTGGTCGTCCTGTTGGTCTTTAATTGATACCGTTAGAAACAGCTTGTGTTCCCAATGCAGTATTGTCCTTTTAGGAGTGTCTTATATGTGGAATTGCCTTGTGAACTCGTCGTGCACTCCCTATACCCTTTTCCCGTACGTGAACGTTCCTAAGCCCAAACACTACCAACAAGCCACTCTTTAACATTGTAGGAGCTCGTGTCAGCCATCTGACATAGAGAATGAAAGGTCATACAAACCTCAAGGAAAATTAAGAGGGTCACAACACATTTGGATCACACTACTGTACTTTTCGTAAATTTCACAGAACATTCTGCGAATTTACGGAAACTCTTCGTAAATTTGAACTTTTGTCTGTACTTCCAGTCTAAAAAAAAAAAAAAAGGATCTTGCGAAAAAGAAGTCATAAATTTATGTTAGGCAGTTTTTTCTTTCTATTACAAAAAAATTTGAAAAAGTTAAAACTATTTATTTTGGAACTAGGTTTGAACACGAACAGAAAGTTCTTGGAACAAAAATATTGTATCATATTTTCTCTTCTATTTTAAGTAACGAGTCTTCAAACGCAATTTTACCTGGCAATTGATATCACTGTATTTATATTCTGCGGATAGACATCTGAGGAAAAAAAAAATTAATAGGCTTATGAAAATTCTTGTTGAAGTTAGACACGACTTTCTCTAAGACCGTAATATTATAAAGTGATGATAAGGCCTTTGCTGAACGGCCTGCCTGATCACACCTTCAAACTTTGAACCAGGGCACGAGCGTGATTGCAGTAATACCTTGCGAAAGACAGTTGTAGAACACCCCCTCCCCTCTTGGCCAGTAAACGGGGCCGAAAATAGTAAACAACGCCCCCGATCTAGGCCAACGTAACACTGGGAGCGGCGTCTTTCGTCGCCGGGCCATTGGAACGAGAAAACATGGAGATGGGTATGTCCGGCCATCGTTAACCGCCTCCTATAATCAGCCTCCGGCAACATGATCAACGTGACTTATTTCCAGCTAGATTGTAATAGTGGTGGCATTCGGTAATAAAACGTATTATAGTTAATTAGCATCTTGGTATTTTATTTAAGCTCCCCCGATCAATAGTCACGTAAATCGTTGTTTTATAATACTCATGTTCAATAGACCCCATATTAAACTGTTCTGCTCTACCTAATCATGACTAATTATTTAGCTACACCCATAGCCCCTTTCAGGCATGATTTGACTTCGAAGCTAATTCGTAACAGTAAACAACCTCCTAGTAACTAGGAACCTCAAGAGGCGCCTTGTATGATTAACTTACTATCACACTTATGAATGACTTACCTGAGATTTGAACCCGAGACATCGAGGTATAAAAGCAGTCGAAATTGTTTTAGAAATCTGCGTAATATAGGTTTCTGATATTTCTTTAAACACAGTTTAAATGGCGTGGCAGTAATACAAGACAATATTAAATATAAGTCCGAAGAACTATTTCGTGGCTATGCGTTTATTACGACAGTTATCTTTACTGTAAAGAAATTAAAGGCCGAATAATCTGCTTTAGTTCTGGATCTGTCTTCGCATTAGCACAAATCACGTTTTAAAGGAAAGTCCCCCGAAGCGCAACATGTGACTCGCCTGCCCGGCCATTCCACCTTTAAACGTTAGAGGAGGAACATGTTCACACACGCCTGGGCGACTCGAACACCTGTGCTGCCCGCTGCGCATGAACCGAACGCCTGCAATGCAGATTATAGCAGCGCCCCAAAACAGCTGTGGAATGTCTGACGACACAACAGAAAATTCAGGGAAATCACTTCTGAAAACCGTCGCCTAGCAAAACCTCTCAACATGAACATTACATCATAATGTTTATGGCGATAAAACGTGTAATGTTTATTTTGGTGGTCAGTGTAACTGATTAATTTTTTCCCCGCGCATGAGTAACTTGTAGATAGCAGGTTTCATTAGAGAAGGAATATTTTGTTCGGGTAGTTAGGAACTGGGAAAAAGAGGAAGCCATGGAAGTATTCACGGTAAAGTGAGCACTTTTGAAAGCCCTCTCATTTCGAATAATAGTCAATAATCAATTAACACAGTTCATTTTATCCTTAGACGTTAATTTCCGAGTGTGGTTGAATCTACATGCTGTGCTTATTACTTACAAGGTATTATTTATTTTAAAAGTTATGTAAAGTTTAAAAAATTGCTGAAATAAAATAAAAAAGTTACCAGGACCTCAAAAGTGCTCACTTTACCGTGAATAGCCTATATATCAGTATTAAATTTGGAAAGCTTCACAAGTAAAACATGAACTCACTCTTAAATATTTACTTGTGTACAGCAATCTTCCCTTTTCAAACTTTGAACACGACCATTTTTGGTATAATAATGCAATTTCCACATGTTGCGCCACTTAACTTTATAGGTGTATTTTATACAGCAAATGAAACACACATCACACACAACTATCCCGCTAATCGGAAATATTCCACCAACGAATACACTAACCTGTGCCATTTGCTTTGACCATAAAGATACTATCCGGTTTGCCCAGGAATTCCTGGGATTAGCCGGTCGAACCATGACGCCAGAACCTGTTTCAGCACTCGTGGCCTGGCTTTCATCTGACGGTGGCTACCAAGTACTTACAGACGCGCGTCATTTGGCCTAAACAGTTTCACAAACGTCACTTGACCTCAAATGATCTGGCTTAAAATTATTTGGCCTAAAGTCACTTGGCTTAAAATTATATAACCTAGTCACTTGGCCTAAAATTATAAGCCTAAAGGCACCTGGCCTAAAATTATTGGTCTAAAGTCACTTGACCTAAAATTATTTGTCCTAAAGTAATTTGGCCTAAAGTCATTTTGCCTAAAATTATTTGCGTAAAGTCACTTCGCCTAAAATTATTTAGCCTTTAGTCACTTGGTATAAAATTATTAAATATACAGTCACATTGCTTAAAATTATTTAACCTATAAAGTCACCTGGCCTAAAATTATTTGGCCTAATGTCACTTAGCCTAAAATTATTTGGCTTTAAGTCTCATGATCAAAAAATATTTTACCTAATTTTAGCCCAAATATTTGTATACCAAATGGCGTGTATCAGTACTTCGCTGTTGTGTGACAGCAGCATACGTGGTGCAGGTTGGTAAACGGAGTGGAATAGCTGGTGATGACAGAACTCAACTAGTGAAACTAGCGGCACGGTAGCTGAGCCGACGTGACGAGCAGTTTTCGGGACGCTCGTATTTCGCCGCCCTATAAGTCGCACGCGCCCCGAGCTCGAGGCGGGCAATTATGCCCGACCGCAGATACTACACTTTGTCACCTCTGCCGCGAAACTGGGCAGGAGAGCGCGCGCGCACACACACAGGGTGCCGTGGTGGCTGAGAGGTTAGCCTGCTCGCCTCCCACTAGGGCGAACCGAGCTCAATCCCCGGCCGGGTCACACCCGGGTTTTCGCATGTGGGAGTCGTGCCGGACGATGCCGCTGTTAGGCGGGTTTTCTTGGGGATCTCCCGTTTCCCCCTCACTTTCATTCCGGAGCTGCTCCATACTCACCTCAATAACCATCGTCGGCTCTCAAGACCTCGCTGTTAAGAGCCGCCCAAATACCTTCACTCAGTCTTCACTCGCGCGCGCGCACACACACACACACGCACACACAAGCGCGCGAGTGACAGAAACGTAGGGCCAGGGAAATGGAAGGTCCGTCGTTTTGCTTTAATATGTTTAAAAAATTAGAATCTCGTATGTTAACAGAAGTATAAAACGCTTGTGATGCATAAACGCCTATTTCAGGGCCTATATTCCTGCAACAACCAAACACGTCATTTATGGGGTAAATTTTCAAAGGTCTGATTCGAAATGTTTGTAGATATCGCGAATATACTACAGTCTTTGTCAGCAGCACACGGCGCGGAAATCTGCTGCTCAGGTATTCGGCCTACTTTGGAGCTGATTGCGAAGTCATCAAGGTGGAACGCAGGTCGCACTGAGCGATGGGAATGTCAAACGCGCTTCACAGTTGGTCCGAAATATCTTCCGTGGTATTTCTGACAAAGGCGTTCGAGCGAACTGAGTGAGGCGATCAATAGACGAGGGACCTGCTTTAGAGACTCGTCCATGCTGAAGACGTCCAAATGTGCGGGATAGCAAAAATAGTTCATTATTTTTGTGCCAAAAATCATTATAGTTTCAGACGGCTCCGTACCCTCTGGAAAATCACGCAAAACAACTGGAAACAAGCGACTTGTAGCATTGAAATGTTCTATAACTATATGTTCACAGATAAGATTTTTTCTAAATTATTAAAAATAGGACGGGTTTTACTTAAATTTTATTTTTTTCCGTTTCTAAATTTTTTAAGTTTTGAATGAATAAATTTAAGGCTTATCTGATTTTCTGTAATTGGCTTTTTTTGTTTAAAATAAAATAATTTATTTCTGTGATGAGAAAATGCAAAACTGATAAGCATTGATAACTTTTTGTGAAGGAAATACTGTCATATATAGCTAATACCTATACAAGTTGAAAAGTATTTGATATAATATAATAAATATACGGTATTCACCATTTTAAAATATCATGGTACATTTTTTACTGTAGCTAACGTGTCATACCCGTTGTTGCCAAATTAAAAATATAATTTCAATTCGGAATTATATGCCGATGAGAACACTATCAGGCTTTTTTTTTTGTGCAGACACATTATTTCGAATATTTTATTATTTTTAAACCGTTATTTAATATATACTTCAACGACTTATAAATTCATTTTACATTTTTGTAGCATAATTATCATAATTACCAATCATTTAAAATAATTAAAAAATATTACTCTACACAATTTATTTTTAAGTTTTCCAATTTGTTCGTCTTCAATCCTGTAGGATGTAATGAACTTGTTTAGCTTGCATTTTGGTATCGTACACACTTAAGGCTAATTTTGTAATGGCAGATGTAATACATTACGAGGAGGACTCACAGTAAGACTGAATCATTTTAAAAAACCTAATAAATCAAGATTTATTCTACGCTGTTAAAATATTCCATAAATCTATGGAAAATACATATTAGTCCATCACATGGAAAAACTAAACACTGCGATAAGTACGTTTTCAACCGGGGGGGGGGGGGGGAACTAACTATGAATTTTAACTGCTACGGGAAAACCTTGCATTGCGCGAATTCATGAAACATATAAAATCAAGTGTTGAATTTGAACTACATACTCAATATATTTCGATGAGGGTATTTTTATTGTTTATATATTGTCTACAAAACAGTTTTCGAAAACATGTTGACTGTTTTCCGAATAATAACACGAGAGAAGTGTTGAGCACAAGAACTGCGCATGGCGAAAAATTACGCTATTGGAATTGTTTCTTTGTTATTTCAGTTAACAGAGCTTGGACATTAATTTTTCACATTGGCGATACATGTAATTATTCGTGTCATTGTATAACGCGCCGCGCTGTTGTCAGTTAAAGGCTGTTCACGTTAAAGTGAGCACATTTAAAATCAACCTTAGAAAAAGTCATTGCCTCTGCCTGGATATATTATAACGGGCGCACTAAGTGATATGCACCCCGTGAAGTTGGTAACGATGGAGTGAAAGTAGTTACATATCTTAACGGCGAATAAATAGTGTTAGGTTACCATTTGTAGCTACCTAAATTATTTTTCGCTTTCTTTTTATTATAAGCTGATTTGTAAAATATTTACTCTTCTAATAATTTCACACTTTCATTTGACCGACGTATGAATGAAGTGATGAGACCCATGGCAATATTAATTTTGCATAACGCGGGAGAATACAAAACGTGCATGCAAGTATATCTTAAGCAGGGTTTCCAAAATGACTCATTTTACTGCGAACAGCCTATATCTAGAGACCTGAAAAAATCGCGAGTTCAGTGACCTGCAGGTTATACTCTAGAGTCTTATGTACACATGTGCTGATATCAACTGTACATTGGTCGTCTGCTATCACAGTGGAAGGCAGCAATTATACGCCGTTCTCCAGGAGGTTTCAAACACAGTTGTGGACCAATGGCTAAAGTTTTGTAAACGCACGTGTTTTCAATTCTGGATCGTCCCAAAATGAATCCGCAAATTCTTCAGGTCTCTACCTATAACAGTGGCGCCACCTAACAACGTCTGGCGCCACCTTTCAACGTCTGGCGCATGGTGGACGATACACACCCATTGGTTTTGGCTTGCGTAGGCCAAGTGCGTTTTCCTGTCCTGGGCGTTGCACTGTGTGTGTAGTGTGTGAGATGGTTCATCGTTCGGAACACCCGAATTTCGCGCAAATATCCCCCCCCCCCCCACATGCTAGATTTCAATACCTACGGGCGGGTTAGGGGTTTTCTTTTACTTATTGACGGCGTGTCTCTGTGAGAAGACACGTTCTCACTTGACTGGTCAATAACAATTAGGTTACTCCGATACTGTACGTGTGTGATTCGCGCGCAGACTACCTAAAGGCTGTTTACGACAATGTGAGCACTTTAAAAATGAATCTTAGGAAAAAGTCACTGCCCCTGCATGCACGTATTTTAACGGACGCACTGAGTGACATTCACCCAATAAAGTTGGTAACGATGCATGGAAAGTAGTTCCATAGCCCGATGACGAATAAAAGGTGCTAGGTAACCATATGTATTATAACTTAACACATTGAGGTCTGCACACATTTACTGACACTTAAGACGAATTAGAAGTGAGTCACCTATATCCACTACTACAAGAACACCGGTTCTGTTGGTGGCTGTGTTAAGAACTCACCATCGTCTTATTGGCCCATAGCACACCGGACACAACACTGTACTTTACAGCGTTCATTATTGGCCGGTCATCAACCAATGGGTAGCCAAGGTGATATCGACCCAATCGAATGCCCTTTATCGTTTAAAAGGATTTACAATCAATCGTGTCCCTTTGAGTGGCTATAAGAAAAGAAATTGTGTCGTTAGCAATATCATTGTTACTGCGCTGTCGTGTTCTTGTGAGGTCATGTTAGACACTAGCCGAACAAGGACTGCACATCGATGCGAGTTTTGTTCTGAACAACAAAGAAATTTTGAAATTAGCTTTGCTCGAGCGACACTCGAGTGTAGTCTACAAAGTGTTAAAATTATTTCTTTCGCTATGTGTTCTTTACGCACCGAAGTGCAAAAATGCGCAGATTTCTAAAGTATCTACTTTCTTGATAATTTCTCAGTTTCATTCGACCGACGCATAAATAAAGTGATGAGGCCCATGGCAATGTTAGTTCTACATAAGGCGGAAACATACACAACGTGTATACAAATAGATCTTAAGCAGGGCTTTCAAAAGTACTCATTTTACCGTGAACCGTCTATAATATGCGTAACGCCTAGAACATCCAATCACGAAAATGCATCTGAGCTAAAGTGTTATGGAATTCAACTGGTCGTAAAATCTTTACGCGAAAATCGGGTGTCCCTACTTATTATTTTCGCTACTCTGTAGGAATTCCTCTCCGTTTCGGGGTTTACTGTGTCTGCGCTGTAAAGCAAACACCAATTCAAAAAGTAGAAAATTGGTTATGTACAGTTGATTGATAAACAAGCACAGGGATTTAAAAGCGCTTTCCGATGCGAAATAAATAGGGGTAGTGAAATTTCGCGAAAAGATTTCAATGCAAGTTAGTTTTCAAAACACTGTAGGTTAGTTTATGTATCTTGTTTGGCTGAATTACATTTCGACACGTGTTACCTGTCTGCACACGAATCACGTACGAGTCGTGCTGATGTTGCTGAATTCTGAGTGGCCCGGTCAGATATTAAAACGCCTTCTCAAGCAGACAGCAACCAATAGCAACAGATAAACTGCTGTTAGGTGCTTATAGTATTGAAGTCTACCGTGTACTCATATTTTTTTTTTTCGCGAAAAATCACTAGCTCTAGAAATAAGTGAACTACCATTATTTTGTCGCAAAACAAATATATTACTCTACAAAAATAGTGACACTATTTTAAGAGTGTAACGGATTAACTAACGAACTGTTAATAACATTATTCGCTCTCTGGTGGGATTACGTTGTAAGTATGCTCTACTTCGTTCATTATAACGCGCGAATTTAAAAAATACGTTTTCTAATTTACGGCACTGCACGTAATTAATTTTCGGGGCCTAATTTATATCACGCACCTTTTTAATTACAGTGTTTCAAGTCCAAAAAGGAATCCTGAAATATTCGTATCTCAAGTTATTTTATGTTCACGTATGAATTACTCACAAATTTACACCAAGCATTCTCCGTATTGTAAACAGTTCGATCGAAATACACTATACAGAGAGCCGGCATTTTACAGTCATCTCCAGGGGTCCTGGTTAAAGCAGACTGGTGGAATTCGGAGAGCATGTTTTCAAAGACAGAGTTCAGACAATTACCACGACAAGTAACCGACTGTGAACACGGTGTGAAACATCGGGCATTATTAACAATTCAACGTTCAGAATTAAACCATTCACGTTATTAAAGTGAAAAGAATTTAACAAATTGGAACTAACACAAGCTATATTAATGTCACCTAATACGTAATAAACAATTTCTTTGAAATATTCAGATAAACCTCACAAAAAAAACTTTTTTACTATTGCATAATACCGCAAAAGCGTCACTAAAGTTTAAAAAAAATGTGTCCTGGATCTGAACCCAGAACTTCCTCTCCTGAAGGAGGTGGCTTGCGATCTTTTCCGCTGCGAAATGCGTCGAAATTCTTTATCTTGATAACGCAGTAGTGTAAAACTCAGCTGAGAACACCCGAACAACCTAGCGGGAAACGTCGGAGTTCAATCTCAGTTTGTCTCAGTATATTTCTCCGCACGCGTGTGAGGAATTAATGCGGTCTCCGGAAGAACGAGGGAAGAAAAATACTTTCCGGAATGTCGTGAATACTGCTTAGGATTACGGCAGTTCGTCTACACCACCCCCCTCCACCCCCTCCCCCTTTATTTAATGTGTCGTGTGCATTAGCATATAATTGTTCTTTCTCGAATTTCACACCGCATATTTTGCGTCAAACAGGACACTGATTTAGATTCAGCATGGCTTCACTCGCTCAAAAAAAAAAAAAAAAAACGAACGGAAGCCACTTAATGGAAGACTCGGAATGAGAAACAAGGTCGTCACTATTCTCTGCAGGTAAACATTCAGGTCATCAGTGTGTGGAGTAACAAGTGAATTTCGCATGGTATACTTCTCAGATTATAAATAGTGTGTAGTGGAGATTTTAAAAGTGAAATTTATTGGTTACAGGCATTCAAAAAAAATTAGAAGAAAGTGATTTATGTGATGAAATCCCTTGATCCTAATGGTCATGTCTGTATATGAAGCAAATAAACATATTTCACAAGATTAATTCCCTGTTGTATTACATAAAATCTTCCGAGACTAATGGAAATAACGAAACTGTTGGAACAACATTTTTATTTCTTTCGAGCGTTAAATCTACATAAAAATAAATCAGAATAAATAGTACAGTTCAATCAATAAAAAATAATAATGGAAAAAATGATAAGAAATGAAATAATAACTAACACACCATAAATAGATACAATTAAATGTACGATAAACTCCGCTTTTGAATCAATCCCATTTATCCAACATTCACGTCTGATACGGGACAAAAAGCAACCGAAACCGCAACATATAAGAACTACGATGAAAATATTTCCATAAAATTATAAAAAGTTTGATTTTATGTTCGCCCAAATAAAATTCGTTTAGTACAGTATAAGTGCCAAAATATTTTAAAAATGCTTAAAGATATCCCAAAATAAGACAGTTCATTTTTTTTTAAATAAAATTATTAATTATTGCAGCAGTAAATTTAACGTTTTAAATTGCGCAGTATAGCCTATATACCTATTGTATATATGCACGTAACATTATTTGCAAATTATTTCATTATTTGTGAAACTCAAACATTTTTAAATTTGCTAAAATCATGACTTATTAAACCATGCGAAAGTCCATGTACATAAAATCGTTACTTCAAAATTACACTGCAAAAAAAAAAAGGGGGAGCTGGTTGTAGTTTAAAACGTAGACAGTCATAACATCAACTGTAAAAAGTTAATCTTGAGTACTTTTAAAACGAATATAAATAGAATTTTTAAAATATATAAATACATTTGATTCAGAGGTAGCGTTGAAATTATTACACCCATTAGTTAGCTTTGTGCTAAAACTTTTTTTTAGTTTGTGGGTATTTCGTAAACTAAGAAAAAAATAACCTTACAACCGTTATTCGTGATCTTATTGAAATTCGAAGATAATAAAATGATACATATAAAAATGAAAACTCTATGAATGTTCAGCGCATTAATTGGTTAATAAAGACAAATATCTTAAAATAAAACAACAGCAGGCAATACAAGTCTTTCAACACACCCATTTTTGAAGTCTATATTAAGATGTTCATATGGGTGTACCAAATTCACTTAGGAAATACTTAAGACATTTACAGCCAGTCATAAAATTTTTACTGACAGCTAACGCATATTCTAGGATGTGGGATCATGATAACGCATAAGCGATAATGATCATTCGATATAACACGTATATATACTGCTGGGTCAGAGTATTTAAAAACGCAGATGTAAAACACGCTGTTTAAAATTTCCGTACATTTAAGGACACTTTTACGGAAAACGTACAGTAACTATACGGAAACGTAATCCGTAACGACGAAAAACGGGGCTGACTCCGTAAATACTAAATACGGAAAGTTTCTGTATTTTTCATAGCACCGGGTTTCGAGAACGAACAATGCCGAGGCTACATGAATCTTTGTTTGCCACTATAACAAAAAAAAAATTCAAAATAGTTTCTTCTGCGGTAAGGTTATCCACGCTAGTAAAGGCTGTTCACTATAAAATGAGCACTTTTGATATCAACCTTAGAAAAAATAGATTCTGTCCCTACATGCATATAGTTTAACTGGTGCACTGAGTGATATGCGCCCAGTAAAGTCGGAAACGCTTGATGAGAAAGTAGTTCCGTATCTTAACGCCGAATAAAGAGTGTTAGGTAACCATTTCTGGTATCTTAATTTATTTATTTAGCTTTCTGTTTTTTTTTTTTTTTTTTTTTTTTTAATCTAAGAGTAAAAATTAGCAGATTGGTAAAGTATTTACTTTTCTAATAACTTCACGGTGTACCTTGACCGACGCGACGCATGAATAAAGTGATGAGGCCCATGACAATGTTAATCTTACATAAGGCGGAAGAATGAACAATGTACATGCAAGTAGATCTTAAGTAGGGCTTGCAAAAGTGCTCATTTGACTGTGAATAGCATATAAGCCCTGTTATTTCGATCACCAAAGAGCAGTATCAAGCATATGTAACATTTAGCTACACTTAAAACACACTAACGTTAATAGAAACTGGTAAAATTGGTTATGTGAATGGTGGAAGCACCACAGTAATACCTAGGGACCTACAGAAAATGGCGTTAATTTTCGGCGTCAAGCTAAAATGCACAGTACCTACTGTATAAACTCGAGTCGCCGTCGCCTATCAATTCGCTGTTATGAGTGAACTGCACGTGTTTGTGGCATTTATGATTGTGGAGTGTTTATTTATTGGCGCAGAATTGCCCGGGGCGTGTCTTAAGAGTCAATGATCCAATGACAAACGTATTGCAAAGGAAATTTGTTTTTTAAGTTTGAAATGTCTTAAAATAATAAAGCGAATTTTGCAGGTCTCTAGTTACACCTCAAAGTTGTATGTCGAATTACAAACAATCAGAATCAAGGGCTTTAAGTTAATTTATCTAGGTTCAAATCTCATTGAGGTATCAAATAATTTAACTATTTAAATTGTCTTTTTTTATTTACTGTAGAACAACTGCATAATAATTAATTAATATTAAATATACTTTCAATGTGTCTTTAAAAAAAACCGGATGTACAAAAAACGAACAAGAGAAATAATGGCGAGGTTCCGTGAATTCATAGAAAATTCTGTAAAATTTACGGAAAATCAGTTTTTGAATATAAATGTGTCCGTAATTTTACGGAGAGTTTACGGATACTTCTGGATAAAATTTTACCAACACTTTTCCATAAAGGGGCTACGGTACTGAGCGGTTAGACTGCTCGCCTCCCACGAAGGCGAACTGGATCCAATCCCCTGCCGGTTCACTCCGGATTTTTGCAAGTGGGAGTCGTGCCAGACGATGCGTTGGTTGGCGGGTTTTCTCGGAGATCTCTCCCCCCCCCCCAACCTTTCATTCCGAGGCTGCTATATATTCACCTCACTTTTGCCTCCTCTACTCTCAATATCTCGCTGTTAAGAGCCACCCAAATCTCTTCACTCTCTTTACTTTTCCGTAAAAAGAAGGAAAAATTTCCTACACCGCAGGCGCTTAACCTCGCGAACAGCATCTGCACGCGCCAGCAAAATGGCGTCGCCAGCCAGCAACACGTCGGGATTGCGTTCGCGCCAATCAGTGCCTGGTAACCACGTGCCTGCCGTCTTGACGCGAATACGTCTTTAAATTTGCAACCATAGTGGGTGACAATCCATGAAAATCCGTTGATAACAAAATCAGGGGATAGAGTTTGGCATTGCAGCTCCGAATCTATCGTCTACATTCAAAATTCAATTGCAGCATTCGATTGCCAAAGGATCAAAGAATGTGTTTCGTTAAGTGAGGACTGCGAAGTATCGCGCGCCAAGAAGGGGGGACGCAGCAATTTTGGGTTCGTTTCGCCGCGTCTCATAATCACCGCTTAGTATAACTTTTGACTAGGAGAAGCTACGACGTTCGTTTCAGTTTCAATCGACAGCTCTCATCGAGATCAATCGATCGCGTGTATAAAATCATTTGTGTGGCGTGGTTATGGTGAAATTGTATGCGTTTAGTATGAAAAATTAAGAAAACTTAACACAATTTCGGCCTATACTCGTCAAAAAGCCAAGTCGAAATACAGAAGTCGTATACGATTGGAAAGAGCATATCAAAATCAATCCAGTGATACCCATAAAACCCCATATGATCGAGTGAAGCGGTGCCGGGCATCCGAGCGCGTCAACTTAAACTTATTCACGATAAATAAACGGCCGTTGTCCCCAACACAGCCAAACCCAATTTTTTTCTGCACATGTCAGCTAGTCAGACACAAGGACCGTTCCCTGTGTACTTATCTGCTCTATGGCGAGATGTTGAACTCTGCTACTTGGTACCTGTAGAAATATCTGCTTATGGTATACGTGGTTTAGCAAAATCCTACGTAAATGCTGTTTACGTTAAACTTTCGCACTTTTGAAAGCCTTACTTAAGATCAATTTTTGTGTGCGCTATGTGTTCTTCCACTATATATAAAATTATCATTGCCACTGACATGATCACTTTATTCGTGCATCGGTCAAGTGAAACCGTGAAATCATTACAAAAGTAAATATTTAACAAATTTAATAAATTTTACACTGTTATGCATTAAAACAGAAAACAAATGAAATAATTTCAGTTTTCGCAAAACTGCTTACCTACCACTTTAATTTCAACGTTAAAACATGGGGGAACTATTTTTATATTCTCGTTACCAACTTTACAGGATGCATACCACTCAATTTGCTTATTAATATGCATGCAGCTAGGGAGAGTGATGTTACTCATAGTTCCAAAATATTTAAATAACCTTCCCGAATATTCTTGTTTACCTGTGGTAAAGATTCAAGTGGTCTGCTAACGAACAACAAACGTAGGCAAATACAAAACACCAGATGCTTGGAGTGCACTAAAATAGCGTGAATAAATTTCACATACGGTAGAAACACACGTTAAGGTCAAATGATCAAAACAAAAACACATTTATTGTTGTATTTATCCAAAAGAATCTGGGGGGCCTATCGAGTTGTCGATATTATTATATATATCTTTTCACTTTCAACACTAAGAAGGGTTTTGAGCAAAAAAAAAAAAACGATCCTTCACCCAAATAGTTCAAATTGTACTAATGTGTGTTTAGTAACAAAGCACAAAAATATATAGATGTTTAATAACTACGAATAATCAACCTATCCATCACACTAATGTATAATTTTGCCTTACTATTTCTCTCAAATACACGCACACATTGTACGAACTGAACAAGATGGTGGCGATATTCAGTTCATCGACAAGAACAATTTTCATGTTACTGGTCTGCCACTGTAACTGTTTCTAGCCGACACATGCAAACAGCAGCTTTGTCTCTACTTCCCCGCCTGCTGGTTTGTTCTTTCCAACTAAACAGAGAACCCCCCCCCCCCCCCCCCCGCAGTAGTATGGCCACCAATAGAGGTATTTCAATTTCATTTCAGGTTTGCACGCAAATAAAAGTGAGGGATTCACTGTTACAAAAATATATATTGTTGAAAATTTTCCCAAAACGGGTACACATGATCGTACGAAAAATACAAAGTAGATATTTTTTATCTCTCCAAAAAGAATTACAAAAGTTACCCAAGCTTGTTACAAAAATGTTGTTCCAAGTGTTATCCCATCAGGTACGAAAATTATTCTTTTATAATGAGAAATTACAAGTACACCTTACCTTTTTTTAAAGTTCTGACATATTTCAGTCCCTGGCGAAGTCGTCACGGGCCTCATATTCAATTCGCACCACCTTCTAGAACGACTTCTGGTGTTCCAAGTAGCGTAGGGCGGCCCCCCTGGTGACGTCACACGCTGGCCCGCGTCGTCCGTTGTCCTGGCGACGGGCAGGGGAGTGAGGAGGGGCAAGGCACGAAGAGGCGTCGAGAAAGCAGGCCAGCGAACCGCGCGCCAGTACATCGCCAGCTCTCAAGCCGGCTCGCCGCGGGAGTGGCAGTAGTCGCGTACGCCCAGGTAACCCAGGTCCACGTCGGCATTCCCCACGTAGCTCGCGATGAAATCAACAGAAAACGCGGCGAGGAATTCTAGTCGCTTACACCCGATGGTGGGTGTAACACCATCACTAGTGGTAATGAAATTTCGCGAAAATATTTCAAGACAAGATATATTAAAAAAAAAAAAAAACACTGTAGGGTCGTTAACGTATCTTGAAAGGTTGAATTACTTTGTGAGACGGGTTTACTGTCTGCACACGAATCACGTAGGAGCAGTGCCGATGTTGCCGAATTCTGAGTTTCCCGGTCAAATATTAAAACGCCTTCTCAAGCAGACAGCAGCCAATGGCAATAGACAGACTGCTGTTATGTGCTTATAGTATTGAAGTCTACCGTGTACTCATAATTTTACGCGAAAAATCACTAGCTCTAACCATCACAACCACAAAAAGAAAGATCAATTTAGAATTATGCTCGTAAACGTTGCGAATTTTGGTATTGGCCACGTTTGTAAATCGGTAAGCCCATTTGAAGTTGTACCAAGTTTACGATTAGCAAACACGAGGAAAAGTTACTAAAGCTTACAGATATAGGGAAGAGAATGGTAGCACGCGGATATAACATTTTTAGTTACTCTTTGTTACATATTTATACACTGCTATACGCGGAGACAATAAATACAACGCTAAGGTGCTACCAACAGTACAATATCATAACGGTGTCAGCGTCACCTCAAGACAGTTGCAAAACATTCGAATGCGGTTGGAAATAAGTTTCTTACAGTGAAGTTTATTTAAGTAGTGAATTTATCATTCAAGAAATTAATCAACTGTTTCAGAAAAGTGTAACCATGTTTGTCTCTCTTTCCCTACATAATGAGGCGTGATCAGATGGGATATAATTTATGTACGAATGAATTCAACCTCAATTTCAGGGAAGTAATTAAAAGTTTGTACGACATTTGTGAGTCAGTTCTGCGTTCCGTGGGGAGAACGTTAGATAAAAGTAAATGATAAATTATTCCTCAAATATATTTAGATTGTTTCCAGAGGTAGGTACCCAAGTATTCTTTAGAAATTTAAGGCTTTTAAGTGATTTAAAGATAAAGTTATAGGAAGGGACCTGCAAAATTCGCGTTATTATTTGACATCAGGCTAAACTTCACAGCACTATATATACTAGAGTTGACGGCGTTTCTCCATTGGCTGCCGCATAGATATGAAGTCATGCTCTTCCTGACTGAACTGCAAGTGATCGGAGCACACGATTGTGAAGTGTTCATTTAACTGCGCAGAGTTACCAGGACTTGAAGAGCTGAGTTTGTGTACGGTACAAACGCCACCAAAGTGAGGTTTCGCCGTATCTCGAAACCGAGGTTCGTAATTAAAATTTCGCGCCGAATATTATATTTCGTGAGTGGGATAAACAACGAAACTTCGGTCTAGTTTGTAAATATGGTATGAAATGTGTGTACAACTAGAATATGTTGAAATGTAAAACAAGATGTTTATTTGGTTAAAAATAATGTGTGTAAATTGAGCGTGATAATATAATTTAGCTGTAGGTACGAAAATAACTAAGTACCCAATAAACATGTTGCATCTTAAAATAATGTTAGAAAATACCATTATAATTATGTATTTCCAAACAATGCATTCAACATTAAATAACTTTTTAAATCATATTTATGATTTTCTGTAAAACGTATTTTCTTTTCGTATCACCATGACAACCACGTTTATTGTAATTTTTTTCCATTGTTTTGATACTAGTGACATCCGGGATAAAACAACACATGAAACACAAGTTTCCAAAACGGAGTTTCGTATGACGGCGTAAACACTTCACTGATACCAGAGTTTGGAATGTTGGGTTTCCGAATCTGAGGTTTCCGCTGACAGGTACACACGTACTGAGCTTCAGGGAAGTTCTTCGATTTGCGCGGCGCATGCTGCCAACATGCTGCACGCAAATGTCTTTGCCCGCGGCAGCGGAGATACGCGAACTTGGGTCGGTGATCGCGGAAGCAGTCTTGCAGGGTTCGCCGATACGAGACCGAGTTCGAGCGAGACATAAGTAGTATTTTCGCCGTCGAGTTGGTAACAACGAAGTGGTTTCGCACTCCTGTTCTCCGCTTTGTTGTGAACACGTTGTGACCGGGGGGGGGGGGGGGGGGGGGGGTAGCCAGCGTTCACCATCTTTGGTTAACGCAGTCAGGAGCACGTTAATTGAATCGTTAACCGGATGTTGAAGGTTGCTGCTCATCGTTTTGAATTCCGAGTTTCTCTCATTGAATTTGCAACTTGCATTACCACATGCTCGCCTTTTAATGTTCAAAATTGATGTAAAATTCGGTAGTTCAAACTGCAAGATGGCTCATTACTTCGGGACGAAATTTGGAAAATTTTGTTGAAATGGTTCGGAGGTGAGATTTACAAACATGGGTAACCTTAATCTGTACTCGACGTAAATACTTAAGAATTAGTTATGATATTACGAGTCTTAGTAAAGTTTTAATATATGCTTTTCTTCGTCGTAACTCGAATTGCATCTCTGAGACGTGATTAGTCTTATTTTCATGTGAGAAGTACATGTTAGTATCTGCATTCAATTACAAAAACAAGTCCGTAAGTCCATGTCTGTTTCTGACTCAATTACAGCTATTGCGCAGTTTTAAAGTCCCTCCAATTTAGATTCGCCGTCTGTGTTTACAATAAGCATTCTCGCGATGTGACTATTTCGTTGCGAACGCTGTTGACCAGCCTGGTACCAAATCAACCGCGAAAAAATAAAAAAAAACGCCTAAATTTTAACTCACGGAAACGAGGGGTGGTGAAGATGTGGGCCAGAACTGGGACATAAGGTCTGCGAGACAGCTAGAGGGATACGGCTCGCCCGCATTACAAATGTGTTGGAGATAAGGCGTGTCCTCATTAGGGGTGGGAGTAATTAACGTTTACAGGAGCAGCCGAGTGGGAAGAAAATGTGTTTCTCTGGTCCCCTTCTCCCGCTCCCCTCCCGCAACAAGGATGATGGGGGAAGGACCTGTCACCATCCATCTTCGCCCGCTTCGCAGAGTGGTCCCACATCAAGCAGAGTTGCAGCGAGCCAACGCCATCTCCGTCCAAACCCTGCTATAGTCTATTCGCGGTATCTTCACACTTTTTTTTGGATCAAACCTAAGAAAAATCTCCCCATGTATGACGTGTTTGGTTGTTTCCTAAATACGCCACATATAATATTATATGTGGCGTATAATAAATAATAAAAATATTATATTTGGTAAAACTTAATATTCACCTATATTTTATCTATAAATAGAGCTAGTGATGTTTAGCGAAAAAGTGCGAGTACACGATATACTTCAATACTATAAGCACCCAACAGCAGTTTGTCTATCGCCATTGGTTGCTGTCTGCTTGAGAAGGCGTTTTCATATTTGACCGGGCCACTCAGAATTCGGCAACATCTGCGCGGCTCCTACCTGATTCGTGTGCAGACAGTTTACACGTGTCAAAATGTAATACAGCCAATCAAGATACGTGAACTAACCTACAGTGTCTTGAAAGCTAACTTGCCTTGAAATCTTTTCGCGAAATTTCACTAACCCTATTTATTGGCTTCTACAGCAACGAAGACAAATTTTCTTTTTCGGCTTGTTTGGACGTGATTGGGCCAGCCTCTAGTTAGTGGTTTCCTATTGGTCCAAAGCCGTCCTGGGCGTGCCCGAAAAAAAAGAACTGTAGTCCAGTGACAAAGGCAATACAACATCTCAAGTGTTTGAAGTCTAGTCTGTCTTTAAATAATAACCCGAATATTGCACGTCTCTAGTCATTATAATCTTTGCAGTATGCAGCACATACGAAATATGACCTAAAAGCGCGTATTTTACACAATTGTGTACGCTAGGATTGAATGGGTTAAGGCAATTCTCGACTGCTCGTAATACAGCTTTTCAACTACTTCGAAAATAATCATAACAAACCACACGCAAAAATTATTACTGGTAAGTATTGCAAACAGGTGTTTACATAATTCCTCTCTGCTCTTTCTCATATTTTTCAACTTCTAAATTTGTGTAGAATATATGCTATACATGTTTTTCGTTGCATGTTTTATACACACTTAAAGGTTGATGAAAATCAATATCAAAAAACGGGTGTGATCCTTGTATAATTCTTGCGATGGAAAGTAAACTATTATTTTCCGTATTTGTATTTGAAAAATAATTTGTATAGGATAAATACCCGGAAAAAAAAAACACGAACACAAAATTAAAGAACTGAAACGATCCAAGTCTCGCTATTACGGACATAAGCAGTGTGTTCAGTAAGAAAAATCAGACAATTCGTTGGAAATAAATTATTTAGTGCTCTCGCGAGAAACTAAACAAAAACGGGACCGCAAGTGATATGATAAACGAACAGCAAGGACAGTATATATGGGTGCATACAAATAACTCTATCGTGTGACGCTTACAACAGACTAGCGCACTTGCAAAAAAAAATAGCTACACGGAGTAGAGGACGGAGTCGGGCCAATCCCTTAATATATCATCCCGAGAATACTCGCTCTCATTCGACATGTTACACAATATGCGAAATCATAGACAGTGCTGTACAGGTCCAGAAGTTAGCGCCAATTCGGGCATTGACTTTCCCTGGGCAGTGAATGCTACTGGTTTCTGCTGACACCCTATTTTATAATTGGTTGTTTCTTGTGCTAGAACTCTTTCATTAGGTTCCAAATTATCATGTATTTTGAGGAATTTGTAAGTACTTCTGTGACCAAAAATGTCTTATTTTGCAACACCCGGAAAGATATATCTATGTGTAGTTGCGTTAAGGGGTTAAGGACATTGGCCACGGGAAAATGTGTTATTTTATATTCGAGCCATTTATTGTTCAACTCGTAGGCATTATCTGTGACTACCTTATCCGCTGATAAAATATTTCTAAACTGCATGGTTTTTGCAAAGGGACACGCCAAAAAACAAAATTGTACGGTTATTGTGATGTACAAATACTAAAAACCACCTTACTTACAAAATTATGATAATTTGCACTGAAAGTAGATGTCAAGAGCTACTTCAAGACGTCTATAAAACTGTACAAGGGAATGTTTTTCCAATTTTAAAAAATTTACTGAAAATAAGGAATTTCTTGAATATTTTTCATTTTTGGATGCCCCAAAATTTTTAGAAAATAACTTTTGCTAAACATAACTTACAATGAATTACGACTAAATCTTTCAGATACTCTTTTTAAAAAAATCTGTAATTAGTGTAGTTTATTTTATTTGTGCATCACAAAAACAGTAAAATTTCGACTTGAACGTGCCATTTTGCAAAAAAAAAAACATTGCAGTCTAAAAATATTTTATCTGCGGATAAGGTAGTCACAGGCAATGTCCACAAGTTGAACAATATATAGCTCAAATATAAAATAACGCATTTTTCGGTGGCCACCGCCCTTAAGAATATATATAAAACACGTAGTGAGCCGGGGAAAATAAAACTTTGACCTTAGTGTCAGCTGGGGATGGCAAGACGTAGGAAGCTTCCCCAACACCTGTGTTGTCTGCTCTATATACTCCCTCACTCAACCACATGTTGTTTCCTTCAACTTGGCGACGTGGCGGTAATTGCGCCTGTCCATCAACTCTCCCGCTCCCCCCTTCCCCTTTTTTCCACCATACACAGAGAGAGAGAGAGAGAGAGAGAGAGAGAGAGAGAGAGAGAGAGAGAGAGAGAGAGAGAGAGAGAGAGAGCAGTCGTGTCGCTTGGAAATTGCGAAAGAGTAGACGCAGCTGGGAACACTTCTCCGTACTACTACGTGCTCACTGCTTCGCATCCCGCGCGAGCGAGCGGATGTGAAGGACGTCGGTTGTATGATAGCGGCGGCAGCAAGACAATTGAGTGTTTTTTAATAGAAGAGGGACAGCGATTGCCGTGCGGTGTGTTGAAGGGGCAGGAAATGGCTAGGCAGAAAAAAGTCATACGACGCATCGAGTAATAAAGCGCGGTTGGTAGCGCGCCTCTCGTGACGTAATTGATGTCCGTGGCGTTAATGCCGCGACTTGCGCCGCGCATTTGTTGTCGGGCTCCCCGCGTGCCGAGAGATATACGACCTGTTCTTGTCAGACGTTGCATGCCTGCCAATCGATCGTCTGCGGGCCGCACTGGAGCGTGCGGGACACGTGACGTAGAGAACATCCGTTTCCGGTTATCAGTAACAGCTACTAGGATGTACGTATAAAAACTGCATAAATCACACACACACACACACATTAATTAATAAAGACCTGTACAATTCGTGTTAACTCCAGAGACCCAAGAAATTCGCGATTTCAATCACTTGTAGGCTAGACTTCACAGTCTTATATTCTCTCATACAAATATCAACTGTTTATTGGTTGATTGTTCTGGCAGTACAAGGCGGTGGTTGTGCGCGCAGTTTATAGCATGTTTGTTATTGGCTCATTTATCTCCAGGAGGTGTCAAACATCGCGTCGACCAGTCACAAAAGTAACACGAAGTTACATGTGTGTGAATTCCAACTTGTCTAGAAATGAACCCGTAAAATTCTTGGGTCTCTTTTGGGAAACAGTGAAACACGTGATGGGGTAATTTTTCAAAGGTTACGAGTCAAAATGAGCGAAGAAATCGTGACTCGACACTATAGTTAAAATTACGTCTCCAGCGATTGTATTTGCTGTTAATAACACTGCACGTACGGGTAACCAGTCGAATAATGTTACTGTAGTTTCAACGCAAACTATAAAATATATTAACAGAACTGGTTATTTTTTGCCCTCGGCGTCATTTGCGTTCATCTTTCAAGCTTGAGGTTCAGAGAGAACACATTTAATTTTATAAATATGAAATTTATCGAAGTTGTATCGTCCTACTTTTAAATTGACCTTTTTTGCCCACTATACAAAAGTAGTTATGAAAGGAATACTATGAGTTATAATTAGAGACTTGAAAAATTCGCGAGTTCAATGGCCTGTAGGCTAGACTCTACATTCTGATGTACAAATATGCCTATATCAACTGCACAGTGGTTGTCTGCTGTCACAGTAGAAGGCAACAATTGGACACCGTTCTCCAGGAGGTGTCAAACATCGTGTAGACCAATAGCTAAATTTATATAAACCCACGTGTTTAGAACTCTAGCTTGCCCCAAAACGAATCCACGAATTCTTCAGGTCTCTAGGTATAATTCTTTCTTATGATTTCAGAGGTATTTTTCTTTGTTTCTTTCTTCTGAACTTTTTTTCCATGAAAGATATTCTTGGAGATTTTACATTAATGGTTGTTGAGATAAAATTAACAGCATGAAAAATTGAGGATTTTCCATATAAGTGTAGTGGAAAAATAGTTCAATCAAATGATATTCTCCTGATGCAATGCTTTTGGTATTTTTATTTTCTTGTAGCCTACATAAATAACAAACTTAACTCTTCACGCTTCTTCTCTCACAGACGGAATGACATAAATACAGACTCTCCGAGAAGGACTAGAATTTCTTCAGTGGCAATACAGGCTAATAAATAAGGAATCTTGATGCCCGTAAATGAATGCTAAATACGCCCCATTTAGTTACGTCGTACACTAGGAGGGTGGGAGGGAGAGGGAGACTGGCTCGATATTCCTGCCGGAGTATTCGTATAAAGGCGCGGGGATTAATTTACTGCGGCCATCGCGGCCAATTACAGAGCGACAGCGGAGCCGCTGTGCGAGTGATCGCCACACTTTTAAAATCTCATTCAGCGGTCCAGCGGACAGGTGACTGGCAAGATCTGAGGCGCGTGATAGTTCTGCTGCTCCGGGAAGGCAACCAGTCCCTGCCCCATTCGGTCGATTCCTCGATGTAAGTGCGTCTCGCGCGTGCTTTCTTGCCCGCTACATCTCGGCTTCTACAGCTCGCTGCGGCGACGCGCGGCCACAGACAACTTACATATGCAGAAAACTTGACCATTTGACTTTACGTGTTCTTTCCTCCGACAAAACCGCCAATACACAATACAATTGTAAATGTCGGAGTTTAGACAACTGGACCTCGGTTCTGCGAGCTTCGTAAAAATGTGTATCTTGTTATGTAAATAACTATAATGTTATCCAGGAATGCATTTTACGTACCTCTTTTTTAAACTAGGCTTAAAATTTATATTAAAAGTTTATTTCAAAACAAAAAACATATTTTTTTTTTAGTTTATTAAAATATGTCAATTCCTTTATTTCCTCTACACATTATATTTGTTTGACATTTATTTAATTTAAAACAAGCTTTGTTTAGAATACCGAGATTAAAATCGCCCCACAATAAAATAATTCACTTTCCACATAACCTCGGTTTGATTCTCGGCAAAATGGCTGCTTGACTTTGACTTTAAATTTCAACTTTTCGAAATCATAAAGTCAAGACTGCTTGGCTTTACCTTTGACAGTTCCATTGTGTCAAGCTCCATAAGAAACATGTCGGAAAGCAAAAGTAAAGTCAAATCGTAAAGTCAAATGTTGAAGTTTTCAATTGTGTAAGGGTCTTAACTCCACCTCCAAACCGCACTCTACCAAAATGGCGTCACAAGCCACCAACATGTCGAAATGCCGATCGCCAGTCATAGCCTAGTTATCCACTTGTATGCGTGTTGTATATTCTTCCGCCCCTATATGAAATTAACATTGCCATCTGCCTCATCACTTTATTCATGTATCGGTCAAATGAAACTGTGAAACTATTAGTAAAGTAAATGTTTTACAAATCTTGTAATTTTTAAACTTTTTTGGATAAAAAAAAAATAAATACAGAAAGCGAAAAAAATAATAATTTAAGTTACCACAAATGGTTAAAACTTTTTATTCGACGTTAAGATATGGAACTACTTTCCAGCCATCGTTAATAACTTTGCTGGGCGAATTTCACCCGGTGCGCCCATTAAAATATAAGCAGGCACGGGAAGTGACATTTTTCTAAGGTTCGTTTCAAAAGTTCTCACTTTATCGTGAACAAACTTTGCCAACTTGTAAGTCGGCAGCTCAGCTCAATCCCCCTCTGTACACTCTAAATTCGAATCAGTGGAAAACCTCTGATTCGCAGTGAAATTGAACTATTCGAATAAGTGAAAATGTCTCCACTTAGAGTCAGTGGAAAACAGCTGGTTGTTTCAGTGAAATAATATAACTGATTGAATAAGCGACGGCCAAATGCAGCTGCGAATTAAATATTGTTTTTATTGAATTTACGCAAGTAATTACGTGACGTTAAATCTAGCTGTGGCTCAACTGTAACTGGAGAAGTCGTAGCTGTGTAGGTAGAGATAGGAAAAATTCGCGAGTTCAATGACCTGTAGCCTAGACTCCACAGTCATGTGTATACTCGAGCCTCAGATGTTTGTTCATTGGCTGCTGCCCCATAGGGTAGCCAGTGTTACTTCACACCTCGCAGTATGGCACTCGCTACTTGTTTCCTTGCAAGTCTGCTATTGGCTCAGAGTCGTCAAGGACGTGTCTAATAAACTGAGATCCAATTGCAAAGTCAACTTCAGTGTACACATGCTTGGCGTCTATCTTGTCCTGAAATGAACTCGTGGAATGTTCCTATCCCTAGTGATAGGCTACTGGATGCTGTGGAAGGTTCCGTTCTCGCTGACCTATCAGCTGGCGCTGCATTCCAAAATATTGCTGTCCATTGACGCCATTTTCCTGGCGTGTGCAGCTGGAGTTGTTAGTATGAGCAGCTGTTTCACTTCACCTCTGTATTACTAAGTACTCTGTGGCAAAATGTTCCGTTTTGGAGAACTACCAGTAATATCGCAATATCCGCCGTGCAAACGAAGCGCGTGTCGTAATTTAGTTGGTGTTCGGAAATATTTTCAGTGGTTGAAAGGATTAAATTTACGTACTAACTGTTCCAGGCGCGGGTAAATTTATGGATTCCAGTGTTGCAAGTACAACATATATTTTTGTCGTGTGTGCTGTGCGGTTTGAGCACGACCGACACGTATCTCGGTAACAGAGCCAACGAGCGGCGAGCTTTGCACTCAGCTATAGTAATATTATCCAATCACAAGCGCTAACAGTAGCACGGTTTGCGAATCAGTAGAGACATGAGAAACTATCTTCATTATTTGGTATCACGCTAAAATTTACAAGCCTACAAATACTGGAGCTTGTGTCGTTAGTTCATTGGCTGCTGGTGTAGATGTGAAGCCAGTCTCATTTTCACGAGATTGCACATGATTCGAGCACTGCTATCGCGACGTTTATACTAATTGGCGAAGAGTTTTTTTCAATGCGTGTTAAGTGAAGTATGGTCCAATGGCATCGGCAGTGGAAATTTTCACGCGCTTAAAATGTGACTTGTCGCCAAAAAATGACGCGAATTCTGTACGTCTCTACGAATCAATTGTCAGTAGGTAAGATCACTAAGCTGAATGTGTTATACTGATGACAGCAGATAAGATAATAGCGTGGCGTTTCCTTCGGTGCGAGAGTGGCCAGTCTCTGATTCGTACATGCCTATATGATAACGTTAGTGTGTTCGTGCACAACTTTCCCATTTAATAAAAGTACTTTCAATTTGTAGCTATGCAGGGATAGGAACATTTCGCGAGTTCATTTCAGGACAAGATAGACGTCAAACACATGTGCACTGAAGTTGACATTGCTATTGGATCTCAGTTTATTAGACACGCCCTGGACGACTCCAAGCCAATAGCAGACTTGCAAGGGAACAAGTAGCGAGTGCCATACTGTCAGGTGTGAAGTAACACTGGCTACTCTAAGGGCCAGCAGCTAATGAACAAACATGTGAGGCTCGAGTATACACATGACTGTGGAGTCTAGGCTACAGGTTATTGACCTCGCGAATTTTTCCTATCCCTAGCTGTAAAAAGTGCTCACTGGTCCCTTATTAAAACTTTTTATCTCGTAGTTCTCTTTGCACTCATTATTTTTGGAGTATTTTCCGCCGTTTAACTACAAGTTTCAGTTTTTATGGCTCCAGAAGCAACATCATTATTTATTTTATGTTTTACCAAAGTATTAGTTATACTATTTGCCTTGTAAAACAGTTGAATTAAGTATTTCGTAATATTTTCACATTTGTTTCTGTAATCCCGTACAGCAAAACACCCATGTTTAGAATTCTTTTAATGTGATACGCACACCTTATGCATATAAAAACTGACCAAACATGTTCTTTCAAAATCTTGCAACTAAAAAAATTATTAGTTGTTCGAAATGAACAATTAATCAAAGGGAATTACAACACTGAAAAACACTTCCTTATTACATAATATTTTCAAGATATTAGATAAGTAGCTGACGCGACCACCATGCTTTCACGTTTTCTTAAGGGAAATTAGTATGCGCCGGTTGGCACACGTTGGAAGATAGCGAGGAGCTGAAGTCGCGTTGCAATTTCTACTCCGGTTAATTAACGGCTCGTCCGTGCCGATGTAAGCCGAGTGAAGCTTGCACTTCGCAGTCCTGCAGCAGCACGGGGATATAATTGCTGATGGCGGAATAATTTAACGAAATTAATGGACCAGGCGAGTATTTGAACCACTCCACGGCCCGGTCTGATTACCTCTGGCTGAAACTGGAACATAGCGAGCGTGTGTTCAGGTTAAAATCCGCTTTGAATTACGAGAAAAACTGAACTGTTCGGATTGGTGTAGCCGATACGCAGATTAGTTGGCGCTTTGAAAATCAACCTTTAAAAAAAATACCCTACCCGTAACTTTAAACTTGCTGTTATTTGTATTGCTTTACATTATATGTTTATCTTAAATTATTTATAGAAATGACATTGAGCCTCTTAGTCATATGTGTTCTGGAAGCGTTAAATGACAATAGTTATATTAATAAAGATTTTTTTAAAATTTTGCACCAAATTTTACAGATGCATGGCAATGCTAATTTTTGTATTCGGGGGAAAGAAGCTCACTTTGGTTTGGAAAGGAGAGGGGGGAGGAAGAATTAAGCACGAGTTACTGAAGTGTTTTATTTTTTTGCATAATTTTAAATGAGGATACTTGGGAAAGTGCTCCTTTTTCAGAATGTTCTATTGCAAAATGATAATCTCTGTAAATCACTACACAGCGAAAATACATTGTTAGTTTAAAATCTCAGCATCCCAGTGACTTATTTAAGGATTTTAAAAGTATTTATTAAGTGCTACGTATATTGTAAGTTTTATATAAAATGTCTTTGAGAACAACCACAGTAATTCATCTAACAATACATAGCACTTGTGTTAGTACTTTTAAAAGCCAGAAATAAGTCACAGGTATTTTTTAATTTCGAACTGGCAATGTGGTGCAGTTAGTTGTAAATATCAACTTCCCAGTTTGCCTTTTATCTTCATTATTACGGATAATTATTCAAAACATAAAGACGTTAAAAAATTACGTTATATTCTTATGACAACAATATCTGTGTTGTTTCGCTGAGCATTGAAAAACAAAATGTTCTTGGGCTTTCATTTAAAACTTAATATATTTCCATTATCCAAAACATAGATATGGGTTATTTCAGAAAACATGAAATACATATTGAAAATACTTATATGTGTGTAGACAGTTAGACCCATCTCATTTTCATAATTAGCCAGTCATTTTTACGGTTTGTCTAAAGAAGTGTTGCATGCAAGTTCACAATTACACAAAAAATGATGATGTTTTTACTTTTTTATCCGGGTCACTGCGAAGTCAAAAATAACCTATTTTTCACAATGTATGGTTTTGATTAAAATATTACATGACGTGATTAAACGGTTTGTAAAGTATGTTAAAAAAAAAAAATTGTAACTATAATTTTGCGAGTAAGTCGTCCACGTGAGTAGTTAGGTACTTATTGAATAATTTCACCCGTAAGTAAAGACAGATGGGAATATTGAAATATTGATGGAGAGAATGCTCAATACTGATGGAAAGATTGCTAAAGATTGCTGTAAAGATTGCTAAAGATTGATGAAAAGATTGCTGAGGAGGAGGATTGCTAAATGTTGATGGAAATATAGCGAAAGATTGTTGGAAAAATTGATGGGAAGATTGCAAGATTGATAGGAGTACTGACAGCGAATATTGATGGAAAGATTGAAAGATTGATGGAAAATATGAGCGATTGATGGAAATATTGAATTAATAATGGAAATATTGAAAGATTGATGGAAAGATTGAAATATTGATAGAAATATTGTGACATATTAATGGAAAGATCGAAAGATTGATGGAAATAACGCTAAAGATTGATGGAAACATTGCTAAAGATTGGTGGAAAGATTGGAAGATTGACGCATTGATTGTCAAGAAGAGCACGAATGATTATCGCTCTAGCTGCCCTCGTACATTTTAAGTTTCCAGGGTCTGGTAGTATTGGCATTTAAATTAACACCTAGCATGTCTATAAAAATGTTGGTAGATGCTGATCCATACGATGATTATAATTTGAGATATGAAAAATTCGCGTTTTTTTTTGACAAGTTATATATTAAGCACGTCTAAGTTTTCACTACCGATACCACTGGAACATACTTCACTTAACATACCTCTAAGAACACTGCACCAATTAATATAAACTTCGTAATAGAATGCTCAAATAATCTGCAATCTTCTCAAAAGGAGACTGGCTTCACATATACACAGCAGCCAATGAACCAACGACACCAGCTCCCGTATTTATAGGCATGTGAAATTTACCGTGATGCCAAATAATAACGTGAATTTTTCATGTCTCTAATTATAACATAGCAGTGCTTGAGGTCGTTGTTAGTATAATAGGCTTGGTCTATTCATATATACATAAGTTTTAAAAAATCTGATTAGCGTACTTATACCTAAAAATAACCAGTCAAGGTAGTGAATAATTTGCATAGTCTGGCTTCGTGTATTAATCAGTTTTCAAGAGAGGGGACTGGAATTGTAGTTGGGAACTTTTGCTAGTTTCCGCAATACCTATATATAATTTCAGCACAATATAAAATATTATTAACTAAAATTAAGGACAATTATTTAAAATTGGATAATAAATACGGATTTACGATTTGACATATCCTATGCTTATAAGACCAATATAGCTACCAGAAACAAACATGCTTGAAGAATTAGTGGGCATAACTGCCGAGCATTTTCGGGTACATTCGAAAAACCCGAGTAGAAGGATTCCGAGTGCCCCCTGAGCGAGTCGAAGATTGCCGAGCTCGTCCGAGTAGAGCCGAAGATAACAAGCCACCCAGCGGACAGCCGCATAGCCGCCTCTACTACTGCCATGTAAAAAAAAAAATCTTTAAAATTTCCTCGCGATTTTTATTTAAATTATAGAACATGAACAATTTAATTGCATATTATAACGCCAAAAAATCATGCTCCATTGGTAAAGTTAAGAAATGATTATTATTTTTTTATAGAAATAATTCGTTGCGTTTTTCAAGTAGCCTAAGTTTTCCTTTCACGTAAAAATAAAAATAGAAGACCTGGATTATTTAGTGTTCATGTACGCGTGTTTTAGAATTTTCAGAAAGTGGTGTTTAATAGTTTTTTTTTGCGTGCACAAGATAAAATAAGGTGAAGTGGAAGAGAATTATAGTCGGCGAGAGGAATAGTGTGGTATGTAGAGAGAGAGAGAGAAAGAGAGAGATAGATAGATAGATAGATAGATAGAGAGAGAGAAAGAGAGAGAGAGAGAGAGAGAGAAAGACTAGGCATTTTGACGATTGAGAACCTGTTGTGGAGTATTAGGTTGACGTTCTCTTTCACTTCTCAACTCCGTAAATTTCGCGCACCGCATTTAAATTGCTGCTTACAGCAAAATTACTGCTATGGACCAAATGTTGGCACCGAACTACGAGCTACGCGCGGGAGAAAAGTAATCGAGGCTTTCTTAGAAACAACCTGTAGTATTTTACGCAGGGAGAAATTCCTTCCTCCACTTCTGAATTTTTTTTTGGTGCTGTTAACCTACTTTTGTTGCCATAAAAAGTTCCATTTTTCTTATGGTGTAGTTAAAATTTTTTCGGTTAATAACAGACATTAGAACTGCCAGAAGCGTAATTTGTTGTATAAATCATTCTCCTGTCTCTCTCTTTTTTTTTTTGTAATTGAAATTTTTTTGTGACTATTGTTTCACTAGAAAACATGATTTTTGAACATGAAAAAGACAGGAACTTCATGGCGGACAATTTTGTGTTATGGTTTTGGACTTGTGTGTGAATATTAAGGGTTTCTGATTTCACCGTATTACCATCACTATCTGCCCAACGTGGAAATAAATATTTTCCGAATACCTGGATGGTCACCCACCATAACAAAGACCTAAACAAAGGCCCTTGGCTGATAACTGTAGCTGGACAAAGCTACTTCAGTTGTAGTGATAGAAATATTTAATTTCAGATGTCAAATAAATTTGCTTGAAAAGTATTCGTTTATTTACTCTTTCAGTTCGATTGGGTAATCTGTAGTTGCTCCAAAAATTAGCAGTTGTTCCTTTGAAACGATTAAGTTATTTGAGCCGGATAGTAATTTGATTGTTCCAACATTGCATATGTATAATTATCTACAAACAACTTTTTTGCAAGTACGTTCAACGAATATGTATGGTCAACGTAAACATTACAAATATTACGGTAGAATGGCATCAGTATTTTTTTTTTAACTGAATAAATATTTCGTTACTTAAAGCAATCTGATGCCTATTATTGCATAATCCTTTGCGGCAACAAAACCAGATTTGTCCAGTACTGGTATTTATTTGGTTCGCTGTAGGGCAAATCGGGTCATTCGATAAGGATAGCAACAGTATTTCTTAGTTCATTTATTGCAGTTTAGTAATTGTATAAACAATGCCGATGTAACAAGTTCAAGAGGAAACAAATAAGTAAAACTGCGAAACTTTAAACATTTATTTACGTGCGTGTCCCATCTTAGAAAGTTATGTATTTAAAAACATTTCTGCTTCGCCAGTAGACGTGTTAGTCGAGGTGCGAAAATTCTGGGTTCGTAAATCGATCGTGCTCTTACAATTTTTTTTTATGATAACCAAATGTGTTTGTTGTACGTAAAACCATTAAAAACTTTTTGTTGCATCACCCAAATCTCACAAGTTTGTGACAACCAAATATGAACAACAAAGCAAATTGCTTTCAGAAACTAAATATTTTATTAACTCTATACAAACAATTGATTTGGTTGCGCCAAACGAACTTCGCTTTATTCAACAAAACGTTTTTCTCAGTACTGTACTTTCAAGGACATGCCAAGTTTAAATATTAACCTAAATTTATAATAAGCTGTTCGCTGTTAAGCGAGTGCTTTGAAAACCCTCCTTGGGATCTACTTTTGTTATCGTTTTGTATTCTTCCGTTATTCGTAAGGTAAACATTGTTGCCTGAACCATCATACTTCATCCATCCATCACTCAAGTAAAATCGTGCTTTTTTTAGGAGAAAAAAATATTACAGACCTGAAAAACTCGTGTTCCCAATGACCTGCAGGCTAGACCCTACAGTCTTATATACAAATATGCCGACGTCAACTGCCATTGGTTGTCTGCTGTCGCAGTGGAAGGCGAAGATTGGGCCAATATTACTCAGGAGGCGACATACACCGTGTGGACCAATGGTTGAAGTAATATGAACACACGCGTTTTGAATTACAGCTTGTCCTAAAATGAATACGAGAATTCTTCAGGTCTCTAACTATTATGTGTAAAAAAAAAAAAAAAAAAAAAAAAAAAACCTCACTTCAGTTGCCTTAAAATTAAATATCACCCTCTCAATAAAATTTCAAGTCTTAGAACTACTGTAGATTCATTATTTTACTGTAAATTAACATGGAAACCTGCATGCCAGAGTGCAATGTAGCATACGTATGTGGAACTATGGGCAGTAAGATTTTTTTATTCAAAGGGTGATAAAAAAAAAAGTATTGACTTTATTGTGAATAGCGTTAAGCAAGCAGAAGGCTGTAAGACAATGCCTGCGTGTGCAAACGAAACGACTCTGAACGAATTACGGGAAGACCGGCAGAACTACATTCCCCGTCAACAACGGTTCCCAAGACAAGGTGTTTGAACGAGCAGGATGAGGTAATGTATGTGCTGTTCTCGGTAAAATGAGCACTTTTGAATGCTCTGCTTAAGATCTACTTGTATACACGTTGTGTATTCCTCCACCTCATGCAAAATTAACATTGCCGTGGGCCTCATCATCTCATTCATTAGTCGGTTAAGTGAATTTGGAAACTTATTAGAAGAATAAATTTATTACAGATCTGCTTATTTTTATACTTCGATGCATTAAAAAAAAAAAAAAAAGGAAGCGAAAGAAATAATTTTAAGTTATCACAAATAGTTACCTAACACTTTTTATCCGACATTTAAATGTGGAACTACTTTCCCTCCATCGTTACCAACTTTACTGGGCGAATGTAACTCAGTGCGCCCGTTAAAATGTATGCACGCAGGGACAGTTACTTTGTTCTAAGGTTAATTTCTAAAATGCTCCTTTTATCGTGAACAACCTTTATCGACCATGGCCTATACTGAGCAAGCATTGCAACATTCGCCAACATACTGTAAACATTTTCCTACATCTGCGGGAATTATTGCGGACATGTAGTGTAAATATATGGAAACACAATCCCCAATGACCGAAAAACGGAGCTGAGCTACGTAAATACGAAATGCGAAAATTCCCTGTAAATCCAATAGCTTTGGGTTTCAGGGACGAATATTGTCGAATATAGACGAAGCTTTCGTCACCCCCCCCCCCCCCCCCTGTAGCCAGAAAACTGTCGTTTCTTTGGCAGACAGGACATCCACACCACCAAGACCTACCCTTTCAAGCATAATGCATCATGGGTATGTCACTTTAATTAGTAACACATAAAATACACTAACTCTAATAGAAACTGAAAAAAGTTGCTAATGGACTTAAGTTATTATACAAAAGTTATTCCCAGAACTTTGTGGGAATTTTAAGCGACTGGCTTGAGTCATGCATGGTCCTGGAACTTTTTTTTCTTGAGTTCTGATATAAAGCATTTTAACTTTTTAAATAAATTTTTTGTACACAGAGAAACACCCACATTACGAAATTTAAAGATGATTTCCATTTTCTATTTTTTAACAGATTGAAATACAGAACATTAACTGGGAAATTAACGGAGGGGTTCCGTGAATCACTGAAAGTCAATTTATGAATATAATCGAGTCTGTAATTTTATGGGGAATCCACGGCCACTTCTGCATACATTTTTACCAGAACTTTTCCGTAGAATGAAAGAAATTATTTCTAACCGTGCAGTAATTCCGTTAAACCATGAGAAGCAGTCAGTCTAAGTATACCGAGAATCAATAGGAATGCGAACACAGATTTGAAACCGCCACTTATTCCGCGGAACTACAACCGCACACGCCAACAAAATGGCGTCACGGGCCAGAAAAAGAGTCGGGGACGCCGTTCGCCGGTCAGCGCCTCGTAACCTGATTCGCCAGCCGGCGGCCCAGCCAACAGAGTGCAGTTATTAATGTTGGCGTGAACGCGCCTTCAGTTACAGCGTTACCTGAGCCTGCCCTATCACTTAACACTTTGAAGACTATGCCCACGTGTAGCTCGTGCAAAACTAGTATAAGAATATTTGTTTGCCCATAAAACACTAAACTGAGCTGGATGTAGTCACTTGATTCCCTTATTTTTATCGCTATTTTAATACGATAAAACTTAGCAGTAAAGACTATTTTCTCAAACGGAAAGAATATTTTTCTTACAGTTTGTAAAATGAATACGATGGACTGTAACTACTGCACATTAAGAAAGACAGTTTGGTTGGTAGACTGCCAACTCCGCACTTTGTTGGCTGACATACGACCAGTGACGAACGTCTGATGCAGTTTTGACCAATAGGACGACGGTAAAGAGAAAAGATACCAATAGAGTATGGCGTCGTTACAGTGGTGTAAATAAACTATTCACTTCTAGCTTGTCTTTAACACTGGTAAAAGTTTGCCGACTTCAAAGTGTTAAGGACAAACCAGGAAGGTGGTTGCTGCAAACGGGGCGTGCCTCGCCAAACGCTGGTAAGTGAGAACCCCCCACTACCAACCAGGAAGCAGGGCGGACTGCACCATGCGACGTGAATTTCGGGCGTAACTGAGTGACGTAGAGACGCCGACCAGAATGGAGGACCCCAAGAGCTCGCTGTGCTGTTTGTCGTAACCCGCCTCAGTCCAACAGCCTCGGAGCTCAACGCAAGGTGGGACAAGCCCAGTTACTTTCAGGCTCTCATTAGGATATCATAATTATTAGAGATAGGAACATTTCGCGAGTTCATTTCAGGACACAAGATAGACGTCAAACACATGTACACATGTACATTGCCATTGGATTTCAGTTTATTAGATACATAGTACCCGTGTACTTGTAGTACTAACTAATTTCCAATACAACCAAATCTGATCACCCATTTCCATCTTCATCTTCTTACGTGAATCCATAGACGCATTACCAAAAAACACTAATTATAGCAGTATTGTCTGCCTTGCCCTCATGAACTGGAAAAATCTTCCAACAGATTATCCTGTTTGGATCAATTTCACTACTAGCCTCTGGTACTACTGGCGACATGAATATTATTGGTTGTAATAAAATCTCCAATAACTTTATTAGAATACATTATTGATTCAGGATAAAATGCAAACCTCAACTTACCACCACGTACTAATAACACTGGCTACTCTCTGGGCCAGCGGCTAATGAACAAACATCTGAGGCTCGAGTATACACATGTCTGTGGAGTCTAGGCCACAGGTCATTGAACTCGCGAATTTTTCCTATCCCTAATAATTATATACAAAGTGCTCCGCCGATAATATATGGCTTCTTGTAATTGCAATGTTCTGTTAACACAATAATGACGCGGCTTTATTCCAGATAATCTTCAGCCAATTTACCCACTCAGTGCTCTACCTCTGGCTACAGTCCCCATCATGATTCTTAGTTACAAAACCCCTTAATTATAAGTACGGCCAGAAGGTATACTTGGTAACAAGTAGCCAACCAGATGCAAGACCCGTTCCCAGATACTCTCGATGTAAATCAGGGAAAGGACACGCCTACATAAAAGAAACTGGCACGTTATTTCGTCTCTCCATTCACGGTTACTTTCATCTTTTCTGAAGCCCTGCAAAACTTCTGATTCCAGGATATCGCTCCGCACCAAGCAAACAAAGGTTAAGCTGGGCTCACAACAATCCGTCGGACCCGTCAGTCGCCCGCCTGTTTTTCGTCCGTCAGTTGAGAGCGACTCACGACAATCCGTCGTCCGTCAATCCTTCTGTCCGGCGAAATTTCAGCGCCACAACTTAACATCGCGATCGTTCTTTCGTAGAAGGTATATTTCGGTTGGAAATACATTTTCAAGAGAGAAAAATTTTGGTGAAATAATATTTTTATGTGATAAGAATTGATACTGAATTATTGTTGACATTTTAAATTCCCGAATTTACCAGCAAAATAAATAAGCACATATCCACCGCCTTGCATTTTATTTCAAAGTGCGTCTTCAAGCCTACGGAATGTCGCCCATCCGTCGGTAAACTTAGCAGTGAAGACTATTTTCTCAAACGGAAAAAATAATTTCCGTACAGTTTATAAACTGGACACGATGAACTGTAAATACTGCTCATTACGAAAGACCGCTTGGTTGGTAGACTGCCAACTCCGCACTTTGTTGCCTGACATACGACCAATAACGAACTTCTGATGCAGTTTCGACCAATAGGACGACGGCAAGAGATAAAAGAGACCAATACAGTATGGCGTCCTTCCAGTGGTGTAAATAAGCGACTCCCTTCTAGCTTGTCTTTAACGCTGGTAAAAGTTTGCCGAGTTCAAAGTGTTAAAGTTCAAAATGTATTTGACGGATTGAGGGATAGAAAGAAAAAAAAGTTGCCCTGGGATTGGTCGAAGATCACGTGACCGCCTGACGGACGGGCGACTGACGGATGCGACGGATAGTTGTGAGCCCGCCTTGAGAAAATCACACCTGAGGGCCATCGAACCGCATTCGTGCGCACTCATTGTAATGATGTTTTGCATTAGATATATTTCTTACTACACCGTAAAAAAAAAATCTGTTAAACTTCGTAAACCGCAATGGAAGTTTATAACCTATGCAGTGAATGGAAATAATACTACATGTAAGTCTGAAAAATCGGAACGTTTAGCATTGCTACTATACAAAGTTGGGAACTTACCTATGCATTTGAGTCTTTCTAGAGCAACTGTGTGAATGTTACCATGCATGTATTCCATAATAATTTACCATGCGTGCTTTGTCACTATACGTATATACTAATATGGTAAATATACAAATAATTTCTTAGGGTGTAGTCATTACCAACACGCCTATTTTCTCCCTGTCTTTATTCACAAAGGCTGTTCTCGGGTATCGGAACACTTTCGAAAGCCCTGCCTAAGACTTTCTACTCTGCCCGCGTTGTATCCTTCCATCGCGTACGTAAAATTAGCATTGCTGCTGACCCTCTCACTCAATTCATGCGCAAAACAAGCGTAACTGCGAAATATGTGAAATTATATGTGAAATTAAGTGCGTACATATGATTTATATTCTACGTAAAACAAACAAATGCCCAAAAATAAATTCAGTGACCACATATGTAAAAGTTACGCTTTGAATACGACATTAATGTTTGGGATTATGTTTCGTATTTCACTGCTAACTTAACTTGAAACACGCCAGTCAGCGTATCAGGTAAAAGATATGCTGTTGATGGCACCTTTATTAGCTATAATTGTATTATCCTAATTTATGGATAAAATATAAGTAAAAGTTCGATTTAACCGTAATAAGGTACATTTATGTTAATATGAGTGTAAAACGGTTGTGACACATGATATATTTAAGGAACCAACCAAGCACGTCATACATGGGGTGTTTTATCTTTAAACGTTTGATTTAAAAAGTCTGAAGAAACCGCGAACAGAATATAGCTAACACACTAAACTAACACTAGAGTGAAGGGGTTTGAGAGTCGATGAAGGCGAAGCGAGGTTGATATGGATCAGCGCCGGAATGCAATGGCGTCGGGAAACGGGAGACCCCCGGGAAAACCCCCCCAGCCAACGGCATCGTCCGACACGAATCCACCAAACTCACACACTTCGCGGTTTGAAAACGACGCGCGCGCAACTGGGATTCGAACCCGGTGTGCGGAGGTGCGAAGGCAGGTCAGCGACCCTGCGAGAGGGATTGTTCCTGAACTCGGCGCGACATTCGCCGGCCGCTGTCCGAGAGTGATAGCGCTGTTGCAACAAGCGTGATTACCGGTCCGTCGCAGTCCACGCGTTCCAAGGCAGGAGACGTTTCAGACCAATCGATTACCGTCGACACGTTATCCCCGACAGTTTATCAACTCTCCAGATAACCAGCTCTCTCACTCGCTCTCTCTCTCTCTCCCCCGCTCTCTCTTACCGACCGCGGGTCCCAGATAAATGGACACACAGTGTTGCCAGCTTCCAAACCTAACTTTTGCCCGTCCGGCCTCCGTGTATAGGCGAGTGCACAGGGTGGGCCAAGTGCGTCATGCCTCCTCCCCCAAACCCCCACCCACCTAAACCATGAAGTCATTCAATATATAGGGATATGTAATGAAGTCACTTCGCAATTGGATCACAGTTTATTAGACCCGCCCTGCACGCCTCTGAGCCAATAGCAGACTTGCAAGGAAATACCTTGCTAATCCCTTAACTGCCAGGTGTGGCGCAACAGCCTATTAGCACACAACTGAGGCTCCAGTATGCAGATGACTGAGGAGTCTAGCCTACAGGTCATTGAACTCGCGAAATTTTCCTATCTCTATCAATATAGCATTTTGGCCAACTTATTTGTAGAGACCTGCGAAATTCTCGTTATCTTAAGGCAGATTCCTACACGCCATCTTGGATTTATTAAATTTTTGCCATACTCTGGAAATGTTTCTCATGTTTCTTAGAGCACAGAGCATTGCCTAATGCATTGTCTGATGTCAGCATTTCTTGATTATTGTTGATATCGTCGCCTTTGTAATCGTTCGCAAGAAATAATCTCTCGTTTCGCCTCGGCAGTTACCAGCTAACAATTGACAAATGTATCGAAGCTGTAACAGTTCGATAAAGTTTGAGAAGCTGTCATTTAGGATATGTCGTGCGGAGAAAATTCAATACACCTTCCGAAATAAAAGCTTCGGCAAAAATCAATAAAACCAAGATGGCGGGAGCAAATCCGCCTTAAGGTGATATGATAGTCTCCACTGCCTTATAAATAAGTGAGCACAGCTCGTAGTTTCATTGCCGCTGCACTGTAACAACGTCACTTATCTGCCTAATCATCTCAAAAGTGATTGGCCACTTCATTGCTGAACTTGAATTATTGGCTCAAGAGTTCTCCGATGCGTGCCAAACATATCTTTGGCCATTGGCCGAAGTTGGTTAAACGCACAGTAAGTTGGAGTTCATTCTGTCCTAAAATAATAACGCGAAATTTGCAGGTCTCTAGTTATTGGTTCTAATTTGTCCAGGGCGTTGCTAACAAACTGCGATTCAATTGAGAAGAAAGTCAAATGTATACGCATTTGAGGTCTAGCTTATCCTCAAATGAACTCGCGAAATTTCCGATTCTCTACTCGTGGATAGGGTCACCGGTTTTTCGCGAAAAGATTCCAAGATTAGTCGTAATTCAAGACACATTATTCCAGAACCTATGTCGCTGTTGAATGATTTCAACTCGCTCGCGTCTTAAGTGTCTGCCAGCCAATCATGGACGTTCAGTGTCGGGATAACTTCATTCTGATTGGCCAAGTAGAGTATAAATTGTCATCTCACACAGACACTGCAAAGGAAAATTGCAAGCTTGAGCACAAGAAGTTGAAGTATATAACGTGCATAAATCTTTTCACGAAAAACAGCTGACTCTGCTTATGGATAAATAGAGCTAGTGATTTTTCGCGAAAAAATATGAGTGCCCAGTAGACTTTAATTCTATAAGCTCCTAATAGCAGTTTGTCTATTGCCATTGGTTACTGTCTGCTTGAGGAGGCGTTTTCATATTTGACCTGGCCTCTCAGAATTCAGCTACATTGGCACGGCTCCTAAGTGATTCGTGCGCAGACAGTTAACACGTGTCAAAATGTAATTCAGTCAATCACGATACGTGAACTAACCTGCAGTGTTTTTAAAACTATCTTACCTTGAAATCTTTTCCTCGAAATTTCACTACGCCTATGGATAGAGACCTGCAAGATTCGCGTTATTTTGTGACTGCATACTAAACTGTATGAGGTTGTGTGCTCGTTTCTCTTCAGCCATTGGCCAACAACTTGTGTGGTACGTCTCAAGAAACGCTTTTAGCCAATAGCTAAAGTTGAACTGATGTGCAACCAATCAGCACTGAAGCGATTACAGACATTAATGACGCTGTATAGTTGCCAGTAGCCAATGGAAGCACGAATTGCACTCACGCAGATATCGGGCATTGAAGTGCAGCATGGTACCAAATAATAACGCGAATTGAAGCAGCGAGTCTCTTCGCCGAGATCAGAGCAGTATCTACAGCATCCTGGGGCTTGGGCTCCAAGACAATGAATACACTCTACAATGGAATTTCAATATTTGGAGTATCTATCTGGTACCCTAATGCCAGAGCACTCTTACTAGCAATAACAAAGGCATATAAAAACATCTATTGAGGTCATGTAAGTAACTGCAGGAGCACTTACACTGGATATCTTAGCAGAAGAAACAGGCTCACTGCTCGAAGAAAACGAATGGCAGGCAGCATCTTCGGCAAGAAAGAAGGAGAATAGAGAACAACCCCTAGAAATCAGGCAGGAGAGCTGGTATAGGTCAGAGAAAGGGAGAGTCGTTTACAGAATCTTTCTAGATACCAAGGAAAGATATCGTCACCATTGGACACAAATGTTCATTACCTTAGTTAATAAAAGGACTCTGAAAATTTAAAGCCAAATTACATTGATTTAAATTAGTGAAGAAGATATTTGGACGGCTCTTAACATTGGAGTCGTGATAGCCGATGAGGATGATTGAGGTGAGTATGGAGAAGCACCGGAATGAAATGACTGGGGAAACGGGAGATGCCCGAAAAACCCTCCGACCAACGGCATCGTCCGACACGATTCCCACATGCGGAAATCCGGAGTGACCCGGCCAGGGATTGAACCCTGATCGCCTTTGTGGGAGGCGAACAAGCTAACCGCTCAGCCATTTAACTAAGTTGACTCTCCTCTTTGTCTGATCTGTGCCTGGGATAATCCTGAAGAAAATCATAGAAAAGTTTTAAAAAATGATTTATCAGAGACTACTACTGAGCTTCGAAAACATGCCTCCCTCTCTGATGAACTGAAGATAACATATACTTACGAGACCTGCAAAATTTGCGTTATTATTTGGGGACACGTATAACTTAAAACACATGTAGCTTTGAGATACGTTGATCATTGGACAATGATTAATTTGACGCGCCTTTGATAACACTGGGCCAATAAATGAACACTTCACAATCAAGTGCCCCAATCACGTGCAGTTCAGTGAGAAAAAACGTGACTGCGCATCTATGCAGCAGCCAATGGAGAAACACCAACTCGAGTACATATAGTGCTGTGAAATTTACTCTGATCCCAAATATTAACGCGAATTTCGCAGGTCTCTATATATACTGTATGACGCCCTGGCAATAAACAAGGAACTGGTAGAATGGAGTAACAAAGACCAAGGTGAGATAAAAGGGAAACGAACAAGGTATTATGCAGACAATAGCAAAGGAATGGTAACATTATCTAGACAAGATTCATAACCAAAGGACCGTTTACAAGGGGAGGGGGATCGAAAATATGTCCGGGTTTTTCGCGAAAAGATTTACGCGAAGAGTAGGCTCTTATGTCCCATGGCATACGTGCAGTTTTCCTTTGGATACTGGCCACGTGTCTTTGTCGGTAGACAGTTCCTTACCTGACTGGGGCAATCAGAATCAGGTAATTCTTTCACTGAGTGTCCGTAATTCGCGGGCAGACACCTACAACACGTGACAGTTAAAAATCATCCAATCACGGAAGTGGATATTACCTCTAGTGTTTTGGATTACAAGTAGTCAAACACATGTAGCCTTATACATAGGTATATGGACATTTTGCGAGTTAATTTCAGGACAAGATAGACGTCAAACACATATACATTGAAGTTAACATTGCCATTGGATCTCAGTTTATTAGACACACCCTAGACGACTCTGAGCCAATAGCATAGTTGCAAGGAAACAAGTAGCGAGTGTCATACTGCCAGGTGTGAAGTAAAACTGGCTACTCTCTGGGCCAGCAGCCAATGCACGAACATCTGAGGCTCGAGTATACACATGTCTGTGGAGTCTAGCCTAAAGGTCATTGAACTTGCGAATTTTTCCTACCCCTACTTATATTCATACGTATGGAATAATATTCACGATAAATAGTGTTGATGTTTTCTAAAATTCTTTTACGATCCTAACAAGCATTAACGAACCAATGAAACTGTTCCATGTTAGATTACAGGGTAAAACTACATTCAGGAGAGTTTCGTGAAATTTAAGGAGATTTGAACCAGGGGTCTAGGGGGGATTCCTTGATAATTGGTTGGCAACACTGAATGGAATACGTTTGCAACGGAGTGAGGCGGGTTCGCCGTACCTATGCAAATGCTGCTCTATTAGCGAATCGGTCTTGTTAATGCGTGTGCCGTGTTGGTACGTGCGCGATGGGCGAGGTCCACGGGCGGTATAGAGACGTCTGTCACAGAGAGAGAGAGAGAGAGAGAGAGAGAGAGAGAGAGAGAGAGAGAGAGAGAGAGAGGGACTCGCCAAGACTGTCGTGTTGTTCTCCGACGCGTGGGAGTCAACTCCGTCCCAGCGTCTTATTCTCTCCTACCTAGCCGGCATCTGTAAACAGAGACATTTCCCATGCCCTTCTCTACACACGCCGTGTTTCGCAATGTTCACCAGAACTCGGAGAATTCATCATCATAAAAGTAATGTACACGCCTTGATGAAACCTGCGCTGGGCCAAACAAGCAATCTGTTTATTTTCACTCCCGTGAATGTTACATAAGTGCTCGGCATATGCCGACAAGATATCCCAATTCTTGCCATGCCCTTTCCAACGAGGGCCAGTCGATAGTGGTCACTGCTGTGAGCGATGTCGATACCAACCTAAACCTACAGCGGTCGGACAAACATTCTATCGTTTACGTAAGGTGTTAGGTCCGGTGGTCGTGTGGACCACAGAATTACTTGTGCGTATATGTGTGTTTGTCATAGTACATAAATACGCAGAGACAAAATGGCGTGGCGGCTTCCTTTTACGTAGGGTTACCCACTCATCCATTGGCCGCGCGAGGCGCTAGGAACGTGCCGTGTGTCTGATTGGCCACTGCGTGTGTTGCATAAAGTTCCCTATAAGTATCTCCCTTATTGAAATGTAATCACTAATCAAAGTAATGTTTACCAATCTAGATAGTAGATGGAGTGTGAATAATAATAATTATTAGTATAATTTTCGAAACTAAATTAATAAATGTTCCTCTTGGGCCCTCACTAATAATACATCACCTATCATTATACAAATAACATACTAATCTTCTGTATTGATGTCTTCCGGCCCACAAAGCCATTAATAATACATATACACACAAGAACAAATAAACTAAAGGAACAACACTTGCACTGTGCAACACTTACACAAACAACAATACACTGACGTCATCACAACACAGACACAGACATCAAACACACGACGGACACCTCACGAAAACGACAACACCCGTCGGGCCTTCTGTCTCCGGAGAGGATGGCGGGGTGAGGGTTCAAGGGTTGAGGCAGAGAAATTTTGAATTCTGACATTTTAAGATCCTAACGTAACCTTTTCCTTTTAGACTGCAACAAAATATAATTTTAAGCCTCGGTGATTTTAAAATTTAACCTGTTTGAAATTTTTATAACGGGACAAATTTTGTGTTTCGACTATTTTCCAAATTTATTTTTAATTTAAGTAACTAAGAACAGTTATGTCCTTCAGCTGGTTACTGGTACCATTTTAATATGTTCTGTTCGGTTCTGCAGAAAGTTCTCTATTCGCTGGTCCGTCGGCTGGCGAGAAGGTAACCAGGCGCCGATTGGTGAATAGCTTTCCAATGTATTGCTGGAAAGTGACGTCATTTTGCCTTCTTGTGCGTTATTAGTTCAATGAAAAATTCGCTGTTTCGTCTCTGTAATCTATCTAAAGTTTTCTGCGATTGAACCACCACTGGACAAAACGGGAACTCAGTTTATTTTCACGCCCAAAAATTTTCTGCACGTACACGAATACGTAAACACGATGTTTAAATTCTTTCTGGGGCCGCGGTGCTGGAGTGGCTAGACTACTCTCCTCACACTAAGGCGAACCACGTTCAACTCCCGGCGGGGTTGCCCCCGGATTTTCGCATGTGCGCAGAAAAATATATTTTTTGACAACCACAATGCGTTTTCTTAGTATTCACCCTACCAAATAAATTTTGTGGTGGCCACTAAATTATTTACTTGTCACCAGTAAACTTTTGTGGCCGGTAAAAAAAAATTACAAGATTATTTGGTAGGTTGAGTTATCTACATAATATTTTTCTCTGTGTGGGAATCGTGCAGGACGATGCCGCTGGTCGGCGGGTTTTCTCGGGGATCTCCCGTTTCCCCCGCCCTAGCATTTCGGTGCCGCTCAACACTCACCTCGCTCAGCCCTCATCGACTCTCGAGACCTCGATGTTAAGAGCCGCCCAAGCATATTCACTCGCTCGAATTGTTGCCACATCCCTTCAACCACACGCGGATGGATATTGGTGACAGACGTCGCTCTGGTGAAACGTACGTCTTTTTGTTTCGTCGTCGTCGCGGCGGCAACGGTTGGGCGAACGTCATGTCTCTTGCAGAAGGCGTGAGGTCAGGTGACATCCCCCACGGTATGTTATGTTTGTCCCGGGGGAGATAAACCCCGTGTATTCGCATGTAAGAAATATGCTTCACGCTGCCGTTCGCTGGAGAGTTTTGTCAGGATATTTCGGTCCCCTCCCCTCCAAAGCATTGCCAGGTTCACTCAGCTCCACCTCTCTCCAACTCTATTGACACTGAAGACATTTTTAACAATTAATGTAAACATATAAGCGGAATAAATGCCGATATTTTATTTTCTTAACGCAGATTCCCACCCGCCGTCTTGGATTTACGGAATTTTTGCCATGCTCTGGAAATACAGTCTTGTATCATGTTTTTTTTTTTCGGAACTACAGAGCACAGAGCATTGACTAGTGCATTGACTCAAGTCAGCATTTCTTGATTACTGTTGATGTCGTCGCCTTTGTAATCGTTCGCAAGACATAGTCTTGCGTTTCGCCTCAACAGTAACAAGCTAAAAATTAATCAATGTGGTGAAGCTGTGGCAGTTTGATAACGCTTGGGAAGCTGTTATTTAGGATATGTCATGCGGGAAATTTCAATACACCTTCTGAAATAGAAGCTTTGGCGAAAAATCTATAAATCCATGACCGCGGATGGGAATCGGCCTTAAAAAAATACTGTGCATTTACTTAAATCCACGAATTTTATTAAACTACAGTACTGAATCAACGTTAACCCTCGACAGCCAATATTAATTACTAGTGTAAATAAATTAGTAATTTACACATGTTGTTTAAGACTGAATTACTGAACAAAAATATGGTTATTTTTATACATTTAATTTTATTGGAAGTAGTTTTTTTTTACTCTGAGGTCACACTGGGTAGTAAAAACCCACAGCCAGTCTCCTTGTCCCAACATTGGACTGCTTTTCTGCCAATACGTCCAGCGAAAACGGCGTGGATTGCGTTTGAGGTTAGAACACTGTTTAGTAAACAAGTGCTTTCAGATGTTTATATACTTCCTCTAACCAAATCGTTATGCAGATTGATTATATTGAAGCTGGTAAAAAGTATTTTATTAATATAATAGTACTTATTATTTAAATATTTAGATGTATACAAACACGTTCATCGTTGTTGACCATGTGACTTTGACAGCTGTGTCGATTTGGTGTAGGTCAGTTTTTTGTACATGCGCAGAAGACGAACAATCGGTCTAACTCATGTTTAATCTATGAGCAGTAGATTATTGATCTTGACTTAAAAGTGGAATGGCCCCCGTGAGAACCGCGCGTCCAAAGCCAATAAGCGAGGGAGGAATACGGGTGACACTAACACGCACGCCTAGTGCCTCATCGCTCCTACGTGCAAGGCGTGCTGTGTTATCGTCGTAACGCTGTACTGTGCCAATTAAATCTGTAATATAGAGGCTTTATCACACGCGATGAAAGACCACAGATTACACTACGCCTGTATACTTGTATCCTTATCTTGCCGCTTAAGGAAACTGCATAGGTGAGCTTTCAATGTGCATTTTTTGACTATTTTCACGATTTTTTTTCTCCGAGAATACACTTAATAGCCCTATGACAAAAGTAAAAAAAATATGGGCATAGATAATTGTTTTTTATCTTTTCTGATAAAAAGTCATATTTGCATAATATTTACTTACCGAGATACGCACATTCGCGCAAACAACTATTTCCAAAAATTGGGTTTGGTTGTGTTGGGGACACGGCCGTTTGTTTTGCGTGAATGCGTCTACGTTGACGCGCTCGGACACTTTGATGTTTATTTTACGTTCCCGGCACAGCTTCACTCGATCATATGGGGTTTTGTGGGTGTCGCTGGATTGCTTTTGAGAGGCTCTTTCCAACCGTATACGATTTCTGTATTTCGACTTGGCTTTTTGACGAGTATAAGCCAACATTGTGTTAAGTTTTCTTAATTTTTTTTTACGTGAAAGGCATACCATTTCACCATAACGACGCCACACACAAATGTTTTTAATACACGCAATCGATTTATCTCGATGAGAGCTGTCGATTGAAACTTAAATGAGCGTCGTAGTTTCTCCTAGTCAAAAGTTATTCAACCCGGAAGTAATGAGACGCGGCGAAACGAACTAAAAATTGCGGCACCTGCCCCCCCCCCCCCCCAAACACAATGCTTCATGGTCCTCACTCAACGTAATCTATTATTTGATCCTTTGGCAATCGAGTGGTGTATTTAAATTTTGAATGTAGACGATAGATTCGGAGCTGCAATGCCAAACTGTATCCCTCGATTTAGTTATCATCGGATTTTCTGGATTGCCTCCCACTATGGTCACAAATTTAAAGTATTCACGTCAAAACGCGGGGTCCATCCCACTCTTCAGACAGCGAACTTGGTAGGGTAGCAGTTCCGAGCGGCCAGCTCCATAGACTAAAGATAAGGTAGATTGATCTCGCTGGCTGCGCACAACCAAACTCCGTGTCCCAACATTGAACTGCTTTTCTGCCAACACGTCTAGCGAAAACAGCGTGGTTTTGGAATTTAGGTTAGAAAACTGATTTGTAAACAAATGCTTTAAGATGTTATGTATACTTCTTCTAACCAATTTTTAATGCAGATTGATTTAATTCAAACTGGGAAATGTATTTTTATTAATATAATAGTGGTTGTCATTTAAAAATTACGAAATAAACAAACACATTCATCACTGTTGACCATGTGACTTCGACAATTGTGTTCCTTTGAGGTAGGTCAATGTCGGGTACATGCGCAGAAGACGAATAAGCGGTCTACCTCATCTTTAGTCTATGGCCAGGTCAGGACGTTGCAACAGCGGTCAGGTGTATTTGCGCTCGTCAGACTGACGTCACAGGCGCCGTGACGGAGATACAGTCATGTCCACGGGCACTGCCAATTGTAGACGGTGCTTAATAATAGGAACCCCCAGATGTGGCTGGTCGCAGCCCAGCGAACCCTCGTCAGATAGAAGAGACAGACAGCGCCTTTACCTCGCCAATGCTACTGGCTTCTGCAAGCACAATGATCTTTTATTATTTTTTGGTGCCGGTGTCATAGACAAATAGGAAATTTTTATACGTTACGCCGTGTAATTTGTCACAAGGAATATTCGTAATTACTTGTCTGGCCAAAAACTTTCCTCTGTTGCAACACTCGGAAGGAAAAAGTAATGTGTATTTTAAAGGGTTAAAGGGCGTTGGGCATTTTGCATGGCCAATTTCAATTTTCACGTATTATTTGTGACGTAATTTAAAACAGAGTACAATATTTTGTAATTTTTTGTACCAATACATATTAAACTTTCTATTCATATATTCTTTGTAAAGGTTTTTTTACATTAAAATGAACACTTTTGAAAGCCTGCTTAAGATCTAATTGCATGCACGCTGTGTATTCTTCCGCATTATGTAAAATTAACATTGCCTTGGGCCTCATCACTTTATTCATGCGTTGGTCAAGTGAAACTGTGGCATTATTAGAAAAGTAAATATGTTACAAATCTGTTCATTTTTACACTCTGATGCATAAAAAAAAAAAACAGAAAGGGAGTGAAGCAATTTAAGTTACCACAAATTGTTACCTAGCACGTTTTATTCGACGATAAGATATGAAACTACTTTCCCTCCATCGTTACCAACTTTACTGGTCACTCACTTTAATGTCACTCAGTGCGCCAGTTTTGATATATGCAGGCAAGGGCATTGACTTTTTTTCTAAGGTTAATTTCAAAAGTGCTCACTTTATCGAGAACAGCTTTTATCAGATTTAACTTACTAGCAGAAAATAAATATTTCAAAACGAAAAATTTGTCTAGGAAGCTGCTGCAATAATTTTTTTTTTAATTTTTTTTTTTTTTTAATGTTAAGAATTATTTTTCTTTCAGCGCTAATCAGATAAAAAAAAACAAATGTTGAAGAATATTTTATGACGTATCAAGACAAAACATTCTCAAATCCCTCAATTCATTATCGTAAATTATTTGGTTTATTTTATTAACACACGTGCTTTATACAAGTAGTAAAAAATTTTATTTTATTTTGATACGCACAGTATTTTGTACATGTTTATGTGTTTGCTGGGAATAACATCTTGTAATATCTGCAAGTTGGGGACTTTTTAACACAAATTAAATTATTACTATTTTCATTATTCGACATTCCATAGCTACCTGTTTCAAGGCGCAGAATGGAATCACCCTGGCTTTAATGCGAGTGGAAACTTGTTTGTCAGTGTCTATCTCGTGTCTATACACAGCCAGCATAGAAAGCTAAAACGAGGCCCGTGCAATGGTAGTAAACAGAGAGGCGGCAATTTGACTGGGCGGCTTCTCCCACACAGTTACAACTACGTGACCGGAACAGGATTCTGTTTTGTGAGAACGAACAAAACACTTGCGAAATACACTAGAATTGTTTTGGCGAACGTGCCGCGTTTATTTAAAAGGTCAGCAACTGTCCCGCTACAGAACGACGCCGGTATTTACACATCCAGTTTCTTTATCGACGAGTGTGGCAGTGTTGGCCAGCAATGACGTCATGAGATGAGACTTAAAGTAGTGATCAGTACCCAATGATACCGGCTTCTTTCTAGATTTCATTGGCGAGAGGAGAAACCTACGAGTTTGGCCATCGAAATTTACACCCAGTAATTTTCGCTCGTTCTAGCGGCGAAACGAACGAGTTTCCTACAAATAATGCTCGAACTACGATTGACCGCTCTGTTTTAACGCTGTGAGGAGCATGCACGTATATACGCGGGGTTGTTTTTGTATGAGAATGTATTTGCTGTTGAAGACAAAACTCACACTTTTATAGGTTTTTCTGCTTCTCTCAAGTTTATCGGCTCTGTGTAAAAAATTACGACTTGTCGACGTTTCAGTTCTTTAAGAATAAACCGGTTGTTTTTTAATACTTTCTCAAATGCATACTAAGGATTGTAAATCTTGTTCCGTCTGTCGTGACACGTCAATTGGCACACTGTCGACGCACGACTTCATTGGTCGACGGCCAGCCAATAATAATAGTAGCAGAGTGCAGTAAGAGTGTGATATGTATCCAGAGCCAGTAGGAGCACGTTAAGTGAAAATACAAAGACCAACATAACCGATATTGGTATAGTAGAGGATATAGGCACCTGACTTCAACCTTGTTCTCAGTTCTAGAAAATGTATGCCATCCTCAAAGGGTTAAAGAACACGCCACTATTCGACTATAGGCTATTCACGGTAAAATGAGCCCTTTTGAAAGCCCTGCTTAGTATCTACTTGTATGCACGTTGTGTATTCTTCCGCCTTATGTAAGATTAGCATTGTCATGGGCCTCATCACTTTATTTATGTGTCGGTCAAGTGAAACTGTGGAATTATTATTAAAGTGAATATTTTACAAATATGCTCATTTTTACACTTCGGTACATTTGATAGAAACAGAAAGCGAAACAAATAATTAAAATGATCATAAATTGTTACCTTACCATTTTTTTTCGACGTTATGATACGGAACTACTTCCCATCCGTCTTTACCAACTTTACTGGACGCACGTCACTCAGGACGCCCGTTAAAATATGTACAGGTAGAAGAAGTGGCTATTTTCTGAGGTTGATTTCAAAAGTGCTCACTTTATCGGAAACCTCCTTTACCTGTATATAGCACGTGATACTTCATCCAGCACAGCTTCCGTCCAAGAGTCGTTCGTTTTAAAAGGAAGAATATCCCTACTGTCACTAAAATAAAGTTCGAATATACGTGATTATATTCACATAAAACATAGGCTTCCATCTTGCAATTAGCAGTGGTTGTGACACAGATTACAAAAAACCTGACGATTCCTCAACACACTTTTTAATACTTTTAAACTGATCTCCACTTCCACGATGATGCCGGGACAGGCAGGGTTGCAAATAAATTATATAATAATTCTAACTTACCCACTCCAGGTCCAATTTTGTGAAGTGTTTCAGTTGTGTCGTACGCGATCTTTTGGTTTGAGTAAGGTTGTCTCGTAGGAAAAGCACTTACCTAAAACAAAGAACAACGAACAGCATGTAGTTTTACTGTGTTGTACGAGGCACAACTACAAAATAGAATTAACAAGAAACAGAACAATTTTTTCTTATGTATATATTCTACAACATCATAAAACTAGAAAGATGGGTTTTTTTTTTTTTTTAAGGTATGCAAAGGGGAGCGGAGAAATTCCGCGGAAATACCGAGCCAGCTATTCAATTTGCAATTATCTCACAGCCAATTCTTAACTCATTGAGGTCTGCACACATTTACTGGCACGTAAGACAAATTAGACGTGAGTCGCCTATATCCACTAATGCAAGAACATCGGTTCTGTTGGTGTCTGTGTTAGAACTCACCGTCGTCCTATAGTCCTGATATTGACCCAATCAAATGTCCTTTATCGTATAAAAGGATTTACAATTAATCATGTCCCTTTGTGAGGCTATACAAAAAAGAATTTCTTTCGTTAGCAATATCGTTGATACTGCGTTGTCGTGTTCTTGTGAGGTCATGTTAAACACTAGCACAACAAAGACTGCACATCCGTGCTAGTTTTGTTCTGAACAACAAAGAAACTCAAAAATTATCTTTGCTCGAGCTACACTCGAGCATAGTCTACAAAGTGTTAAATACCGAAACTTGTGCTGGAGAAGTTATGTGCATAAAACATCCAACATACCGTTAAATGGGAATACCAATAAAGTCCGTGCCGTTTCTGATTTTAAGCCATTCCGCCACACATTCCTTACCGAGTTCAAGTGTTGCGGAAATTATTATTGCGACTACTGAACAGCTTGCTTCGTGCGCGATGATATTGGAATGAACCATTAATGCCGCAGAGTTGTAGAAACCTCCACAAATGAGATTATCCACAAGAGAGACTCTCAAAGTACTGGACCCTGGTGGATTGCTGGGCTGTGTACATCACTGGTCATAAGTATCACTCATGATCATACATGATCGTTAGAGACATGCAGAATAAGCGCTATTATTAGGGACGCCCGAAGTTCGCGAAAAGATTTCACGGCCAGTTGTATTTCCAACACTTCTGCTCAGATACACTTTCGTGATTGATCTATATAGGTGTTACGCGTCTTTGCTGTCTGCCCGCGAATCACAGACGTACAGTATCGGATCTACCTAATTCTGATTGGCCCGTCAAGAAAGAAAATGTACTCTCGCAAACACAAGCCAAATAATACTGCTTAATTGCCCATAGGATGTTGAAATCTAGCATGTGCGGAAATATCTTCGCGAAACTGGGGTGTCCCTAGTTATTATTTATAGAGAGACTAAACTTCAAACACTTGTGATTTTGTAGTGCCTTTGTCATTTGACTAGAATTTTTCCGGACTCGCCTAGGACGCTTTGGACCGATAGGAAATCACGAACTAGAGACTGGCCCAATCATGTCCAACCAAGTAGAAAATGAAAATGTGTCTTCATTGCTGCAGAAGCCAATAAACAAGTGGTAGTGATTCGAGTGTGTGTAGGACGGTGAATTTTCGCGTGCGGCCAGAAAATGACACGAATTGTGCACGTACTTAATGATCGTGAACAATGTGACTGAACGGGTTAAGTATCATGAGCATAGCCTACTTATTTTACTGGCTGTGAGAAAAAAGGGAAAAGTTGACACGTTATAAGAACAGGACGGGGAAATGTATTACGAGGTTGTAACAGCTAAACATAAATACCGAAACATGAAATAAACTAATGACAATAGCATCCGAGCAGTTTATGAGGGAAATTACGCTTATTCAGAACGTCGCTCCCGAGATTCGCCGAGTGAGCAAAGTTCGTTTTGGCGAGATGAAAGGCATGGGTTACCTGAGTTCCAAGTTAGCAGTTATATTATGACAAGCCTGAAAAAATTTACTGCTTCGTAGTGCCATGGCAACATATTAACGTCTTAAAGAGTATATATAAGTGTGAAACAATACATACAGAACATTAGGTCTTGGTAGTCTATGATGGTAACGTGACGTAAGTATGAAGCGGCGCCGGAATTCAAGGGCGGTGGGGAACGGGAGACCTGCAAAGAAACCCCACCGACCAGCGGCATCGTCCGGCATGATTCCCACTTGCGAATATCCGGCAGCGACCCCGCCGGGTATCGAACCCGGTTCGCCTAGTTGGGAGACGAGTAGTCTAACAAGAAGATACGAAGAAGAGGAAAGAAAATTGGAAGGATAACAGAGAAGGAAAGTAGAACAACAGAAGAGAAAAAAAAGAGGATGAGAAGCAGCAAGAAAGAGAAGAAGAAAGACAAGATCTGAAACGGATGAAAGAAGAACGGAAGGAACTGCGGAGAAGAAAATCTAAATGAGGGAAAGATGTGATTTGTGATAATATGTTGGTTGATGTCTGTGTATGTGTCTGTGTAACAAACGAAGGGGAGTCGCCCGTAGGAGCGGAGCTCCATTCCCTCGTCCGCCGGGAAACAAAGGCCTGGGTGTCCAGAAGGGGTACTTCGATGTCCTAGACGATGCTTAGGTTGGAGCAGAACGATGGGCGAGGGGAAAAAATAAAAAGAACAAAATAGAATAGTACTGATAGGGAGGGGGCTGGGAGCCTTCGGGTTCGTGGGCGGGGCCATTCGACCGTTGGGTGCCATAACGGACCGGCCGAAACGCTAGCGGGTCCGACGGCGTCTGGTCGCGCGGGCGGATTCGTGGGAATCCCGGTCTCCGGTCTGTTCCGGTGGGGGCGGCGAAACGGGGGGCGACCGAAAAGATACCCATCGGGGAGCTGTCTCGGTCGGGGCAGAATAGCCCCAATCGAGACCTTCCTAGGAAGCGTGAATGGTACTTTTGAATAGAAATAGAATTTGTAGGTTAAATTACGGGCGCCCAAACGAATAGCCGCCCTCCCACAAAAAAAACTTATAAAGGTAACTTATATACTGTTTGTTAAATTGTAGTAGTCATGATAGAATTGAACACCTTGTATGGATGTACTGATAAGTAGGGTTAATGAAATAAATTTAAAAAAAGTCTAACCACTACCCACTGCGGCCCTGCTATATTTTATATAATTTGGAGGCATATGCGGTTTCACTGACGTTATGGCATATGGATGGAAAAACATTCCTTCTCCCAGTTAAAACAAACTTTTTTTTTCTAACCTACTCTATCTCTAAGTGCTAAGTGTAGTCCCGAAGATAGGGCGGGAGCTAATCGCGTCTGAGGGCGAACCCCTTACGCCTACAAGGAAGGGAAATGATGGAAGGAGACGTGCATCGCGGCAGAGAGGGATTGGACAGCCATGGCTACCTCCCAGAGTGTACCTATAGAAACATTTGTCTTTGCCAGAGGTCCGTGTGTCTAACGAAGATTACTAGCGTGATCACACCCTTGATTCTGGCACGTGAGTAGTGTAGCGAACGTTATCGTTGGCAGCTGGGATTCCTCGGAGTGTTGCCATTTACCCCAACACAATTCATTCCGGTGCTGCCACGCCGTCTCACCTCACTAATCGATGCTGAACATTTCCGCCGTTGAAAACTCTCATTCTTCCCTTGGCCCTGGCACACTCACGTGTCGCGTGTAGTTTAACTCTGTAAAAAGAGCCTTTTTGAAAGCCCTGCTTCGGATTTGCTTGTATGCACTTTGTGTGTTCTTTCGCCTTATGTAAAGTTTACATTGCCATGGGCCTCGTTATTTTATTCATGCGTCGGTCAAGCGAAACTGTGAAATTTTTTGAAAACTAAATATTTTACAAATCATCTCATTTTCACAATTCGGTAAGTTAAAAAAGACAGAAAGAGAAATAAATAATTGAAGTTAACACAAATGGTTTCCTAACACCTTTTATTCGACGTCAAGATATGGAAAGACTTCCCATTCATCGTTACCAACTTTACTGGACGCATGTCAACTCAGTGCGCCCGTTAAAATATATGCAGGCAGGGGCAGTAACTTTTTTCTTAAGTTGATTTCAAAAGTGCTCACTTTATCGTGAACAGCCTTTAGAACGAAGAAACAGCGATGACTAGCGTAAGTGATTGGTTCACCGCACGATGATGCCACGGTAAAATGAAAGCGTTTTTAGAGCTACCCTGTTTGAGTTGAGATTAACTGAGATATTCAGGCGGCTCTTAATAGCGAGGTTTTGACAGCCGATGAGGATGAAATAGGTGAGTACGGAGCGGTGCCGGAATGAAAGGGCGGAATAAACGGGAGATCCCCGAGAAAAACCCGCCGACCAGCGGCATCGTCCGGCACGATTCCCACTTGCGAAAATCCGGGAGCGACCCGTGGAGGTAATAGAAGATGGAGTGGCAACAGTCTATCTTCTCCACGTTTATCAAATGAAGCCGATGCCTTCTCTGACTTATTTCAACTACGCATGCGCAGACCGATTGTTTACGTCAGCCGCCATATTGTGAGTGGCAAAAGTTACATAGTAAGCAATGTAAAACAAGTACCTTTTTGACACTACTAGCCATGTCCTTGTCTTTCATTATCGGGTTCACTTTCGTGTCTCGGCTTCCACTCCATAGACTAATACCTCCATGGAGCGACCCCGCTGGGAATCGAAACCGGTTCGCATAGGTGTGAGGCGAGTAGTCTAACCACTACACCATCGTTGCCCCTTCCCTCCTAGAGACAGTGACCAATAGCAGGGCTTGGTTGTTAACGTCATCCGGGCTCGCAGAAATGTACGCGCAGTATAAAACCACTTGGATTCTCCTGAAAAACCGGTGACACGGCTGCAAACAGAGGCGCCAGGACGATAACGTTACCTCTGCTGGTTTTAGTCGTCGCAGAAATACGAACACTCCGCGCTGCTACGTAAGAAACCGCGGGTAGTGAGAAATATGATACCAAGCAGATATGGATAGGAAATATTAGCGAGTTCAATGACCTGTAGCCTAGACTCCACAGACATGTGTATATTTGAGCCTCAGATGTTTGTTCATTGGCTGCTGACCCACACAGTAGCCAGTATTGGCAGTATGGCACTCGTTACTGGTTTCCTTGCAAGTCTGCTATTGGCTCAGAGTCGTCCAGGGCGTGTCTAATAAACTGAGATCCAATGGCGAGGTCAACTTCAATGTACATGTGTTTGACGTCTATTTTGTCCTGAAATGAACTCGCGAAATGTTCATATCCCTACCGGCAGAGGGCAGGTTTCCTGTAGTGTAACAGATGTCTAGAGACATGCAAAATTCGCGTTATTATTTGGCATCACGGTAAAATTCACATGCCTATAAATACTGAAGCTGGTGCCCATAGTTCATTGGCTGCTGGTGTAGATGTGAAGACAGCCTCCTTCTGGTAAGACTGCGCATGATACAAGCACGCAGTTACGACGTTTATATTAATTGGCGAAGTGTTTTTGGAGGCGCGTTAATTGAAGTGTGGACTATTGGCATCGGTAGTGAAAACTTACACGAGCTTGAACTATAAATTGTCACGAATTTTTCAGGTCTCTACTGATGTCATTCGTTAATTATGCAATAAAATTTGTCATATTATTTGTGAGTCAGCTCGAGGAAATGCCTTTCATTATGTGGGCAAAGACTGTGTGAGTACGAGGCTGTCAAGGCAAATAAAACCGTCTGTAACATTTATTTCATAAGGTAATTTGTTTAAGGCCTTAATTATTAGTTTGTTAGGAACTTGTTTCGCGCATAAGTTTTCAGCATTACAATATGCAAATATTTATGCTGACCGAGATATAAAAAAAATTCTTTTCACCCATTTTTTTTGCAAAAATGTTTCGGTTCACCCATAGCTGTCTCTGTTCTGCCGATAATGACCATTACTCAGCGAACACTCGACTCTTACCATCATCCGTGTGTCTTATTTGTGTCGAATTCCCACAAATGACAGCTTTTAAAGCCAACATAACTTTAAAGTATAGGTAGAACTAGTAATTTTTCATGGTAAAATATGACTACATGGTAGACTTCAAAACTATTGTTCGTGATGAGTGGAGGTCGGAATGAAAATAAAAGAACTCAATTTGATTTATGATTTATTCATACATCTATTATTTACAGCATAAAATTATCTATATCCACTATCAATGTTTTTTTTTTTTGTATTTCTCATTTAGCGCAATATTTAATACCTGTTTCAACTCTAATTAACGTTCTTAATATCTCTGTTTTGTTACAGTCAGTTAACTCTTACTCATCATTAACACATGTTCAGTTTGTCTGTTGCCATCATCTGTAATTTGTCCACTCACGCATCCAGTCCTCCAGTCCAGCCTACCAGTTGCACTCTTCACTACTCCGATGCTCGCAGTCGCAGATTTTCCTCCAGCTGGTCACTTCTCTCGCCGCTCGCTTCGCTCGTCGTCTATCGCTGAAACTCCAGCCACTCATCCACTCTACACCTCCACAACCCCCAGCTCAGAGGCCTGTCGCACTTTTATATCAGTCTCCCCGACCATCTGGGACAATGCCACTGGTCCGCGGATTTTCTCGGGGATCTCCCGTTTCCCCCTCCCTTTTCATTCCGCCACTCCTCTATACTCACCTCGCTTCACCCTAATCGGCTCTCAAAACCTCGATGTTCAGAGCCGCTCAATTCTATCCACTCCCCTCACCAACTCATTCAAAAAGAAATTTAAAATATCTCCAAGGGCTACCTTTTACCCACTTTATATACGCCGAGACCTACGTGCTGTATGCGTGAAAGACGCAACAGCAAATACTCGGCGAAAGCTTCGTCTAAATCCAGAACTCACGTGGTCTCTAAAGGATGGCATGGCGCCACAGCGTGTAATACGATCCTTTCATTCCGTCAGGGGTGTGGAAGAGGGAAAGGTTGATTTGTTTGCTTGCGGGGTGGGGGGGGGGCGGGGGGGAGAATTTCCCCGCATGTTGGATTGTCAGTGGGGGAAGGAAAGTGGCGAGGGCCACACGGCCTGTGGGGAAGCGGATGTGCGGAGAAGCCAGGCAGAAACTCAACACCGCAGCAATTACTTCCATTTGCCCTCATCAGCTTCTCAACTCACTCAGCGCTCGGCCGCAGGAAATCGAATTTGCTGCTCGCAGCGCCAATGAAAGAGAGGAAATTTGTTGAAGCAGGCGTATAGGATAGCTTTACTTCTCTGTGCCTACCGAGCACCCAGCAGTAACAGGGCATTCCCCCCCCCCCCCCTCCCCGTCTTCAGTAAAACATACTAGTAGAGACGTGCGAAATTCGTGTTTTTATTTGACATCACGCTAAAATTCACACGCGTATAAATACTGGAGCTGGTGTAATTAGTTCATTGGCTGCTGGTGTAGATGTGAAGTCAGTCTCCTTCTGACAAGAATGCGCATGATTCTAGCACGCTGTTACAACGTTTATAATGATTGGCAGAGTTTTCCAAGGCGTGTTAAGGGAAGTGTGGTCCAGTGGCACGGGTAGTGAAAACATACACTTGCTTCAAATATAGCTTGTAGCCAAAAAATAAGGCGAATTTTGCACGTCTCTGCATATTAGTAAATCTATACTAGAATTTAGAAACCATCGCCTTTTCTTTTAGAATTGTTACAATGAATTACAAAACTTCAACTCCTTCAGACGGGGTTACCAACTGTTTCAGGTCTGGCGTAAGGGACACTTCCGACAACTTGACAAACATCTTGTAATATTCAGCAGAAGTCAGAAGGTAGAAATTAAAAGTTTATCGAGATTTTATTTTCCCATTTTTCTTCTTTTCCAACAAATTCGAAACACTATGCTTTAATCTTAAAATATACATAAATAACTACCCTCTTTTTCTTTCTTTCTTCTCCGACAAATTCGACAAATATTACGAGCTTCTTCTCAAACAAAAATTAAAACAATTGTCATTCGATGATTTCTAAAACACCTTGCAACAATTCTTTCAAATATTCAAATATCTCGTTACTTATTATTTGTTTAAAGATTGTTCTTAATATTTCACTCACGGCCATCCTTGGCTGTGGTGGTATTAATTCTGTTAAAGAAAATTAAGTTAGGTTTTTTTTCCCTTACATATGTTGACGCCTGTCCTACAATTGGCTGTCGTCTGACCACGCCACCTCTCTCCAGCAACCAGCGATGGCGAGAAGAAAGGCAACTAGTATAGTTAAATTTTTGCATTTGTTTAATAAACCTTCAATACTTCCTATCCTCTAGAGAATAGATGAATAATAAAAAAAAAATTATAATACTCAATTTTGTCTAGAAACAAATTAATCTGTATGTCAAATAACTATTAAAGTAACCAAATATGATACTGTATTTTGTTTAACTCATATAATAAATATGGAATAGAAAATTATATAAAATGAATTGGCAACAAAAGCAAATACTCTGCAATAATATATAATTATAATATCGGTGACTAATGGTAAATATAAAGATGAAAATCCGCAACGTTGCAATCTTACCCCAAAGGAATGATCAAGTAATATTGCTATAAAAAAGAGTTCTAAGTACTATCTGTGATGCGTAAAGGTTTTTACTACGCTATAGTCAACATTATCTCTGAACATTATGTAGCAACAAAATATTTGTTATAATTACGGTGATAATTCAGTGTTATATTTAGTTCTGATTTAATCGGGTTCAAAAGAGCCGACACCATCACACGCTGGAAGAAAAGATACTGTACTACATGCACATATCGGCAAGCACTACTTACACGAGACCACTGACATATGTCATCCAACTACCTGTGGCCATTGGCTTAAAACTTCTGGTAAACGTACCGGTAAATAACATTGTGTTTTAATATTAAGTTTATCTTTGAAGACTTCTGAGATACGGTAAATTTGACGTCCCGTCGTATTTCCTTGTGGCATAGCTCTTTGACCCCCCAGGATAAGGGAAATCCCTTACGATGCAGGACAGTTGGTAACGCTACTTTCAAACGCGCCTAAAATTATGGCTTCATTTGTTGCAAATAAGAAAATTTTTTGTTGCGCAGAGTGCTTGTTTCATTCACAAAGTTCGTGTTCCGCTATAGTAATACGAACCACTCGCAACTTAAGAGAGTAGCTCGGTTTACTAATCATCCATAGGTAGGGACGCGCAAAATTCGAGTAATTTGGCGGATGCAGACTGAACTCCAAGTCTATGTGTGCCAGTTTAACTTCTGTCATTGGCCGAAAACTAGCGTGACACATCCCATGGACGCATTGAGCCAATAGCAAAGACTCAACAATTGAGCAACCAATACCCTTAAGAAACGGTCACACGTCGTATAGTTATTAGTAACCAATGGAATCACGAATTGTGCTCAAGTATTTTTGAAAGCCCTGCTTAAGAGCTACTTGTATGCACATTGTGTATCCTTTCGCCATATGTAAAATTAACATTGCCGTAGGCCTGGCAGCTTATTGATGCGTCGGTGAAGTAAAAATGTAAAATTATTAGAAAAGTAAATTTTTTTACAAATCTACTAACTTTTACACTTATATGCATTAAAAAAACAGACGTCGAAAGAAATGGATTTAAGCTATCACAGACGGTTACCTAAAACTTTTAATTCGACGTTAAGACATTGAACTACTTTCCCTCCATCGTTACCAACTTTGCGGGATGCCTGCCACTCAGCGCGCCCATTAAAATATATGCTGGTAGGAGCAGCGAATTTTTCCTATGGTTGATTTCCAAAGTGGTAATTTTATCGTGAACAGCCCTTTCTCACGTGGTATGTCAAGGACCACCTTTTTTTTCACGGAAAGGTTTCAGGACAACTTGTACTCCAAAACACCACTTTTTTAATTGGCTGGAGTTAACTTTCACGCGTCGTAGGTGCCTGCCAGCGAATCACGGGCACTCGGTGTTGGAGTTACCTAACTCTGGTTGGCCCAGTGAGGTAAGGAACTGTCTCCCGAAAAAAACACGTGGCCAATAACCAAAGGAAAACTGCGCGTGTGCCGTAGGACAGTGGAGTCGTCTATCCCTCCCGTAAATCTTTTCGCGAAAAACAGCTGGCCCTGGGAATGTCTCTCAGTGTACAGCATTGTCTAAGAGAAACCTTCATGTGCGTTATAGACACGATTTTGTACATTGGACTTCAATTATTCAATCTATGTATACATAAATATAATAATTGACTGTCAGGTTATGCAAAAAATGTATTTCATTGTTAGTAGGGGAACGTTAATAATTGTAAAAAAAAAAAACTGTTATTCATATTAACAACATAACGAGTTAAAGTAAGTTTCTTTTTACAACAAATATATTTACTGTTGTAAGAAATGAAAGTTAGATAATAATCTTAACATAAGTACAGTGACCTGTGATTTACTCAGGGAAAGATAAGTGGGCAAAGGGTAAAAAAAAAATTCTGTAACACGAAGGACTCTATCTGTTTATAGATAAAGATCACAAGAACAAAAGTGTATGCGAGAAATTTATGTTTAATTTTATTCTTGTTTTACCATCCGTAGTCAGCGTAGTTCATGTTTTGCGTTTGCAAAATAATTATTATAAAGCAAGGGTACCTTGTTTTCAGTGACAATTGCCAACTTTCTCTAGTTAACACTCTCTCATAGGTAGGAGTAGGAAAATTTCGCGAGTTCATTTCATGACAAGATATATGTCAAACACGTGTACACTGAAGTTGACATTGCTATTGGATCTCAGTTTATTAGACACGCCCTGGACGACACTGAGCCCATGGCAGACCAGCAAGGAAACACGTAGCGAGTGCCACACTGCCAAGTGAGAAGTAACACTAGCTATTATATGGGGCAGCAGCCAATGAACAAACATCTGAGGCTCGAGTATAAACATGACTGTGGGGTCTAGCCTACAGGTCATTGAACTCGGGATTTTTTCCCATCCCTACCTATACCACATAAATAGGAAATGAATACGGAAATGATGAGCTATTGACAAAATTCCTCCACGCTAAATTTTATTTTTCAAGATCTGGTAACATTATATGATGGTGTATATCCGATCACTTTCCTTCTTAAAGCTAGTATAGCTTGGTAACATGCATGGTTCGTAGTGAAATAAATGAAGAATTTTCTAAGCGCATTTCAAATAATTTGAAAATCAAGAAATAACTTAATACATTTTAAACATCAAAAATATACTTAAAAACAGTGGATCCAGGCATGAATGAGGAACGCTTACATAATAAAGCAACGACTAAACACTCTACGATCGAAACAAAAAAAGGTATTACAAAATTAGCAAAGCTAAGCAAGCTCTGTTGCGATATTATGCAAGTTAAATTTCATAAAACAGAATTATGTTACTGAATTTTCCTTACCTTTTTCTTTTTCGATGTACGAGTCGTGGAGCCGGTGATTTTTCGCGAAAAAATCCGAGCAAATGACAAACTTCAATACTCTAACCATAAAAATTAACTGTAACTCTAATTATAACCCTTTTTATACTGATGTATTTTGTGCGTTATGATCTACTAGCTCCCTATCTCAAACTGTATGGTTTGATTGAATGGTTTGTTAAGGTTAAAAGTAAATACAATACAAACTGTTACACCATGTATGACGCGTTTGGTTTTATCCTGTGTATGTCATATATCACAAATATTTTGTATTTGTGTTAACATCCAGCAGAAACTTCCTATTGGCCGTGCTGCCCTCTATCGAGTTAATTTATACGTGCTGGTTTGGCAATGACCACTAATAAATAGACACTTGCGAAATTCTCATTTTTTTGGCGCCAAGCTAAAAATCACAGTAGTGTATATACTAGTGCCCATTGGCTGCTGCCTAGATATTAAGTCACTCAGTTTCTGAGTGAACTGCACGTGATTGGGGTACACGATTGTGAAGAGTACGTCCTCAAAAAATAACGCGAATTAAGCAGATATCTACTAATAGATGATCGTACAGATTGATCATATTGCGCACGCCGTTCGCCAATCAGCGACTGGTAACTTACATCTCGGCAGCCATTAGAGGAGTCTTCGCGGCACGCAGTAGCCAATCACAGACGAGACCCGTTTCCAGAACCTCTCGCAACCAATCGGAGAACGGGCGCGCCCGCTTCAATGCCATGCCTAGAGGCCTGAAAAATTCGCGTTATTATTCGGCACCACGCTAAACTTCAAATTACTATATATACCGGAGCCGAAGCAGGCGTCGTTTCTTCATTGGCTGTTGCCTAGACGGTAAGCCGTCCCCCTTATGACTGCACTGCACGTGATTCGGGCACGCAAATGTGAAGTCTTCATTCTTTGTCGCACAGTTACCCGGGGCGTGTCAAATAACTGCCCAATTACAAACGTATAGCAAAGGTGCACGTGTTTGAATTTCAACGTGTCCTTAAGGGTCCTGCGTATCTGCGCGTTCAAGGTCAAGAAGCGAGGTAGCGATACGGGCGACACTCACACACGCCTAGCACCTCGTCGCTCCTACGCGCAAGGCGTGCAGTTTTTCCGTCCTAATGATCTACTTACTAAATTAGATCGGTAACAGTGGGGTATTATTACACGCTATGAAAGTACACAGATCAAACTACCTGCGTATAATCGTGCTTTTCTCTTGTCGCTTAAAGAAACTTCATAGGCAAGCTTTAAAATAGAGATATTTGACCACTGTCACGATTTTATCTCTCCATTAATACACTTAATATAATTAAAAAGATAGTGGCACAGACAATAGTTTTTTTTAAATCCATTCTGGCAAAATTTCGTATTTGCAGAACATTTATTTACCGAGACGCGCGTTTAGGCGTAAACAACGATTTCACCGAAAACGTTTCAGTACCTAGGACCCTTAAATAATAACGCGAATTTAGCGCGTCTCTAGTCATGCCATTTCGTCTCTGTGTATGTGTTTACTCTGTGGCGGCGATCGTAATACCAGAGTGGGTCGGAACTGCGACATTTCCCCACGGCTTCCACCTCTTACGTTTGTGCTAACCACCGTTCCACATTTGTGGGTTTGTTAAATATAAGTGTGTTGTAGCGGCGAGCTGTGGGTCGCTGTCGAGCTGCGCCACGCTTGCTTGGCGCGGGGGGAAGCGCCGCTCATGACCCACATAACTAAACCAGAACATTCATTAGCTGCGCTTGAGACTGCTCCTGAGAGAGGCAGGCGTGTCTCCCACATCTCCGCGTCTCCAGCCAGCACTTACCGACCGCCCATCGCGGCTGGCGCAAACATACTGCCGCCGCCATCTTGGTTCGCCACCTTCACCACCCACACACTCACGGATTATTACAACTTTTTTTCACTTTAAAGACTATTCCCGCGCGTAAGCTCGTTCAAAACTAAGAGTGAGTGAAGAGATTTGGGCGGCTCTTAACAGCGAGGTCTTGAGAGCCTATGAGGATGATTGAGGTGTGCGTGGAACAGCGCCGGATTGAAAGGGCCAATAAAACCCACCGACCAGCGGCATCCTCTGTCACGATTCCCACTTGCAAAAAAATCCTGGGATTACCCGGCCGGCGGGAATCGAACCCGGTTCGCCTTGGTTGGAGGTGAGTAGTCTGATCACTACGCCAACGCAGCCCTTCGAAATTTAGTTGGTAATCAGATGTTTCATGGAAACTGAATGGTGGGGCTGGAGTGGAACCGACTAATCGTTCCAACTATAGACTGTTCACGGTAAAGTGGGCACTTTTTAAGGCCCTTGTAAATTTTTCTTTTCGTCCAATTTCCACCTTCCTGCTGCTTTTTAATATAAACATTGCAATTTGACCAATAAACACAGTGTATACATTTCACGACCATCAAAATTTAATACCTGAGGCTGCAATAAGATATATTTATTAGTGTTTAAAGCCTGTTGGGAGGGCCTTAAAAAGTGCTCACTTTATCGTGAACAGTCTATACAAGGAAACATTTCGAAGGGCCTTAAATGTGCTCACTTTACCGTGAATAGCCTATACTTATAACGAGTGCCCCGTAACATACTTGCGAGCCGGCAGCCCGACAAACAGCAAATCTTTAGCAGAAACCACTAACCACCCTATATAGCCCGTTTATTGAGCCTCGCTCAGCCAATCGGGGAACGGGCACGCCCACATCGAGGGAACGACAACGTTATTACCTACACTTTCTCTATAAGTAACCCTTTATTTTGCCCAGATACACACCTACCGCGTTCCAGTTCATTATCGCTACAGCTACTTATTTCTCGCGAAAAAAGTATGAGTAAGCGGTTGATTTCAATACTATAAGCACCCAACAGCAGTTTGTCTATTGCCATTGGTTGCCGTCTGCTTCAGCAGGTTCTTTCTTATTTGACCGGACCACTAAGAATTTAGCAACATCGGCACGGCTCCTATGCAGTTCGCGTGCAGGCAGTTAACACGTGCCAAAAAGTAATCCCGCCGATCCAGATACGTAAACGATCCTACAGTATGTTGAAATATAACTTGTCTTGAAGTCCTTTCGCGAAATCTCACTACCCCTAATTACTGGATATTTAGATTAGGGGCCACTTTTTTTCACGACTGATATTTAGGTATACCTTTTTTTTTTTTTTTTGCGCGAAAAGATACCACTACTATAGGCTGTTCATGGTAAAGTGAGCACTTTTGAGGCCTTAGTTATTTATTCCTTCAACTATTTTTAATTCTTTGACCACCTTTGTAAATTAATGTTGCCATGTAAGTAATAAACACAGTGTATATTCCACCGAACTAGGAAGTTAACGCCTAAGATCAAAATAAAAAAATACATATTGACTATTATTACAAATTCGAGGGCTTTCAAAAGTGCTCATTTCACCGCGAATAGCGAATAACTAGGGGCATCTGTTTTTCGCGAAAATATTTACGCGGAAGCTAGACTTCAATATCCTACGTGCACACTTGCAGTCTTCAATTGGCCATTGGCAGCTTGTCTTCTTGTAGAGAAAGTCTGTTACATGAGTGAGCCAATCAGAATCAAGTTTTTCCGATCATGGCCGTCCGTGATTCGAGGGCAGAAATATAAGATGCGGAACGATTCAAACGATCCAATCACCAAAGTGGTTCCGAACTAAAGTGGTTTGGAACACAACCTGTCCTGAAATCATTTTGCGAAAAACCGGTGGACCCACCCATCGTTAAAGACCTGAAGAATTCGCGTATTAATTTTGTGGCAAACTAGAATTAAAAAAACGTACGTTTATATAACTTTAGCTATTGGTCTACACGATGTTTGATACCTCCTGGAGAACGGTGTCCAATAGTCGCCCTCCACTGTGACAGCATACTACCAATGTGCAGTTTATATCGGTATATTTATACATGAGAATGTAGAGTCTAGCCTGCAGGTCATTGATCTGGCGAATTTTTCAGGTCTCTACCTATAGTTGGAGATAGGAAAATTTCGCGAATTCATTTCAGGACAAGATAAACGTCAATCACGTGTATACCGAATTCACCTTTTCAATTGGTTCAGTGTTCATTAGACACGCCCTGAACGACTCTGAGCCAATATCAGACTAGCAAGGAAAACAAATAGCGACTGCCATACTGCCAGGTGTGTAGTAACACTGGCTACTGTGTGGGTCAGCAGCCAAGGAACAAAAATGCGAGCCTCGAGTGTACACAGGAGTGTGGAGTCTAGCCAGCAGGTCATTGAGCTCGCGAAATCTTCCTATCCCTACCTACAGCTGTGGCACACAAACGCGGCCCCCACACTTTCATGAGAAGAGGAGTTCTCGGCGTGGCGCGGCCATCTACGCGAGGCGGGTTGTGGCAGAAGTGTGGTGGGGCCGCTGTAACAAATCGAGGTAGACGACCAATGCCATCCAAGGGAACGTAATGCAGGTGTGAAGCAGGATGTTCCAGCGGCCGCAGAAGTGGAGCCAAACGAGCGCCCGCATAACCGCAGCGCTGAGCTTCATACACCAGACCATCGTTTAGAGCTTCGAGCAGACGACCACGTCGGGAGCAACAACGCTATCATTATCTCAAAGTGCCAACAATTTTCCCAGCCCACTACTTCCTTTCACCCCCAAGCCTATAATTTTTAATTTTTAAGTTTAAATGATCTGAAATGATATACTCCAGCGGCGCGGCGGTAACAGCGGCCACGGAATACTTCAGAATACAGAAGTGTATAGGCTGTCCACGATAAAATGAAGAGGTTTGGACGGCTCTTAACATCAAGGTCTTGAGGGCCGACGCGGGTGATCGAGGTGAGTATGGAGCAGCGCCGTAATCAAGAGGCGGGAGAAACGGGGAAATCTCCGAGAAAACCATCGGCATCTTCCGCCACGATCCCCACATGCAAAAATCTGGAGTGACCCGACCGGGGATTGGGCCCGTATCGCCTTGGTGGGAGGCTAGCAGGCTAACCGCTCGGGGCACCGTGGCCCCCTCCACCATAAAGTGAGCACTTTTTAAAATCAACCTTCGGAAAATGTCACTGCCCCTACGTGTATGTATATTAACGTGTGCGCTAAGTGGTATGCTCACAGTAAAGTTTGTACCGACGGAGTGAAAGTAGTTCCATGCTTTGATGTTGCATTAAGAGATATAGTTGAATATTTGGGAATTTTTAAAATATTTATTTAGCTTTCTGTTTTTTAATACACGCATAAGTAGGTCCCATGATTTCTCGCGAAAAAATCGGACCACTCAATAGACTTCAATGCTATATATGCACCTCGGCTGTTGTCATATTTCCATTGGCTGCTGGGGTTGTTTCCGCATTTGACCGAGCCGTGAGACGGCCTAAACGGAGTTTTGCCGTCTCCTTACTCATCAAACATGTTTGACGACTGCATCTAACCGCTCAAGTACGACGTAACACGACTACGGGAAGTGAAAGAACTCTTACCGTTTTTGGTATAAAACGTCTCTCCCTGAACTTATAAACATTTACTACCTTTTTGCCAACCTGGTTTGTGAAAACGTGAAGAGCTGCGTAGAAATTTGTTACGACAAACTTTGGTTACCGACACGGAAGTTCACTAGGACATCGGACAAAGCTTCGCCGCTTGGAGTCTGTTTTGTTACTGAACTTTTTGACATGGCGCTAGAGTTTCCGCTGTCTAGATGGCGCTGCGATCTGCGGCCACGGCGCATGACCTACCTACTCCTGTGACATCACCTTGGAGGCGGCACAGGAGTACCAGTTTGATATTCATTTGTTTGCTCAATTGGTAGCTGATGGCGCTACTTTTTCCTTGTAATTGTGACGCATTTGTTGACGATTGGCTGCTCCCCCATCGTCTCTTGAACATTTCCTCTTTTGGTAATAAATGCAGCCATTGGCTGATCATTAAGTAATACCTTCTAGGGAGAATTAAACAAATTCCGCTATATATACTGGGAGCGGAGTTGTCTCGAGGTCCGACAGCAGTCTCGAGAGAGCTTCGGAATGCCAAGATAAATATGCCACTAGTTGTCATGCCGACCCTTATGGCGAGACATACTTTGATGTCCTCCTAGGCAGGATGTAGGGGGCCATGATACCCTAAAACAACCTAGTTAAATCTCAATAAAATGCTTTGTTTTATCCTCGGCAAATCTGAATGTAAATGTTAAATCTTCGTGAAATTTTTTTTTATGAGATGCCGAATTTTTAATTAAATATGAATCAACGAATAGCAAAATTATGGACACTGGGGAAAATTTCCATAAGTTTTATACACGAGATAAACCAAGGAAGTGGCTTACAGTTTTCCCTGAATTCTGGAAAATAATCTTTAAAAATAAATGCTAAGGTTCAGGACAGAATACTGCAACTTTGCAAGCTCCCCAGTTAAAATTTGTAGGTGTCTTTGCTGGACTTTTCCCGACGAAATTGATTAAATTTGTGAAAATAAAATGGAAATTTTCCAATTGTGGATAAGCCCACAAAAGCATGTCTTAAATAGAGAACTATATGAAACATTTCTCATTGTTTTGGAGAAAACATTTTAATTAATATATTTCTTTGCAATTCAATGGCCTTTGGTAACTAGAAAATGGCCGGAAAATAATTTGTAGCCTTCAGTATAAACTATTATGATATGCAACATAATATTCTTGCACTTTCTATGGCCTTAAGTGAAATTGTAGATGGCCTGAAAGTACATTGTAACTTGTAGAATGAAATATTATGATATATCAAATAATAATTGTGCAATTCAATGGCCTTCGGTAACTAGAATATTGCCGAAAAATAATTTGTATCCTTCAGTATAGACTATTATGATATGCCACGTAATATTCTTGCATTTTATATGACTTTGGGTGAAATTGTAGATGGCCTGAAAATACATTGTAACATTCAGTATAAAAGAGAGAAATGGCAAGTGTTAAGTCTATAAATCAGAATTTTAAATATTAATTATTTTAATTGGAAATCGTAAAATTCACATTTGTGAGAGATATTGACGCCAACAAAAATGAAAAATATGCCTGAAAAAAAAAAAACTAATAAAATGAAAACAGAGTATCAAAAGTATGTAGAATTTTTCCTACTTTATTGTTCTGTCTTGTTTTATTTCGCTTTACCTTAACGAGGGTTGTTTACACCTAGGTGATTGTGTTTTCAAATCCACTTTGCCGCGTCCTAGGCTCTAGGGAGTAGCGACCGCTTAGGATTCTGTAACTCCGACACTGAACCTTCGTGATTCGTGCGGTGAGAGTTAACACGAACCAGAACATGTTTCAGCCAATCAAAAAAGGTGAATGATTACACAGTGCTTTGAACTGTATTTTATCTTCAAATGTCTTCGCGAAATATCACTGCCCCTACGTAGGTATAAGCGTAAGAATTAGAAAGTTTGTAAGATTTTTACTTTTGTAGTAATTTCACAGTTTCGCATGTCCGACGCGTTAATAAAGTGATCAGACCCATGTAAATGTTAATTTCACGTAAATGGCGAAAGGATAAACAATGTGCAAACAAGTATACCATAAGAAGTGCTTTCTGCAGGGCTCAGTTAACTGTGAACAGCCTATAATAGCCTCTTATTGTGTGAACTCCAGCCGAGCATGCCACAAAAATGTCTGTATTCTGCATAATTTTTAATAATACCCGCGAGGCAAGTTGAATTTTCCTGATTTAATAATCACTGTATTCACATAAAAAATTAATTAATCCACCTCTTTTCTGTTTGTTTTATTGTTCGTAAACTTTTTTTCGTTTGTGCTTGGTCACTGCAACTTTTTACGGGGACCTGGCTTTTTATTCTTTTTTATTTTTCTCGTATATTTTAATCTCTTCAAATTGTACCATAATCCTTTACCTCTTTTTTCATATTGTTTTTGATTTCCCTTTGACCTTTAGTACTCTATATTTCCTTTTCCTGCAATTTTATTCTTTTTGTTCATATTCACAATACACAGTACCTATGGTTTTAAGATGCCGCAGAACCTTATGATTAGAATCCTGCAAAATTCGCGTTATTATTTAACACATTAAGGTCTGCACACATTTACTGACACTTAAGATAAATTAGAAGTGAGTCACCTATATCCACTACTACAAGAACACCGGTTCTGTTGGTGTCTGTGTTAAGAACTTACCATCATCCTATTGGCCCATAGCACACCGAACACAACACTGTACTTTACAGCGTTCATTATTGGCTGGTTACCAACCAATATGGACCCGAGCTGATATTGACCCAATCAAATGCCCCTTATCGTATAAAATAATTTACAATAAATCGATTCCCTTTGAGAGGCTGTAAAAAATCAATTGTGTCGTTAACAATATCACTGCCACTGCGCTGTGGTGTTCTTGTTAGATCGTGTTAAACATTACCCGGACAGAGACTGCACATTCATGCGAGTTTTGATCTGAACAACAACAAAATTTTCCAAATTAGCTTGGCTCGATCTGCACTCGAGCGTAGTCTACAAAGTGTTAAGGACAGAGTGAACTCCAAGCTACTATCATTTTGAACAACTTCGACCATTGGCTAAAAATATGTTTGGTATGCCTCGGGGAGCTCTCGAGCCAATAATACAAGTTCAGCGATGGAGTGGCCAATCTCTTTAAAGAATATCACGCATATAAGTGACGTTGATTACAGTGGAGCGGCCAATGAAACTACAAACTGTGCTTACTAGTTTATAAGCCAGTACAGTCTATCATGTCACCGAAAGATAACGCGAATTTCGTGTGTCTAAAATTTTATATAAATGTACTCTTATTCTGTCAGTACTTAATGAGCATAGGATTTGTAAAAAAAAAAAAAAAAAAAATAACGGTCATGTAATACAAAATTAACATATAATTAATTATTACATACAAGTAAGACGCATTTTGAAAACCAACAATGAGAAAAAAATAAAACTTGAGTTTTTAGAAATAAGATATTCTATTAAATGCAATAAATTAATCCGCATACTTCTTTTCTCCTTTAATTCAATTGGAAGAAGGCCTTATGTAACAAAAACGAATTAAAATATTGCCATTTCCTAAACGTTTACACGTCCAAGATTTTATTACACGACACGTACAACATGAAAAGTTTCGAAAAAAGAATAATCTTTTTTTATTTTGATACCTACAGTTTTATTTCGTACATGTTTTTTTTTTACAATAAACCTACCTTTAGCGTTATCTGGCAGCCCAGCCAATAGCGAACCTCTCCTACCATTCAACAGCCAATCAGACACAAAGCCCATTCACATAGCCTCGCACAGCCCATCAGAGAATGGGTACGAGCACGTCAGAGGAAACGCCACGCCATTTTGGCTCTGTGTACTCTGTGACTCATATTTGGGCAAAGAGAGAGAGTCTTATTGCCTGTGACTGCCATCGCTTAGCTTGTAGTTAAGCGAACAGTATTTCCAGGCAAGTTCGAGCACTTGGTGTACAATGTAATTCGCCCGTAAAAGTCGCTTCGTTTATTGTTTGAATAGTAACTGGCCATTGCAACACTGGAAAGCGTAAACCGGCCAGGGTACAGAGTTTGAAGCAGGGATTTAGTGTGGGCTGTCCAGTTTCTCTGACTGCGGCAGTATTGCCTTTGCAGCGTCGATAGTTAACGGTAATACTGGGCTATGTTAGTGTTGTTCGTCCTACGTGATCAGTAGAGACCCGAAGAATTCGCGTGGTCATTTTGGGACAAGCTAGAGTTCATAAACACGCGTGTTCGTTTAACTTCAGCTATTGGTCCACACTGTGTGCGACAACTCCTGGAGAACGCTGGCCCAGTCGTCGCCTCCCATTGCGACAGCAGGCAACCAATGCGCAATTGATGTCGGCATAGTTTTCCATAACACTGTAGAGTCTAACTTGCAGGTCATTAAACTCACGAATTTTTCAGGTCTCTAGTGCTTAGTCTGCGCATCAATGGGAAGTTGCTAGGGAATTCCCCCTCTCATACCGCTTCCCTGGCTCATGTCAGTAATATAATTTCCCAGCGAGGAAAAGCAATTAAACTCCCTGAAGGGCGATAAAGAGACCTGCAAGATTCGCGTTATCTTAAGAGGGCGCGGGACATAAAATTAATGGTATTGAGGTTAATCGTATCTTACAAATTTGATGGAAGCCGATAGAGAAAACAAAGAAAGGGCAACCATACAGAATAGTTTTTACTAACTACGAGAGCAAATATTTTACCTCAGTGACGTTATTCTGCCGAGATATTTCTGAAGGCGTCAATTTTTGTGTGTTTTCGTGGCGCAAGACATTATGCGAAACTGATACAGTAATACTACAAAATACTTGGTCTTTAAGTTGGCAAAACCTATTATCTAGGATTGCCATTTTTACTTTTTTCTATGCTGGCTTTCAAAAACCAGTAAAGATCAATTTATGTATTATGTGTTAATTGATGTCCCACGCCCCCTTAAGGTGACACGATAGACTCCACTGCCTTATAAATAAGTGAGCGCAGTTCGTAGTTTCATTGGCCACTGCACTGTAAAGATGGGCACTTCTCTACCTAATCTTCTCAAAAGAGATTGGCCACTCCACCGCTGAACTTGTATTATTGGCTCAAAAGTTCTGCGAGGCGTGCCGAACATATTTTTGGCCAATAGCTGAAGTTGGTCAAAAGCATAGTAACTGTCCTTAAATGATAACCAAAAATTTTGAAGGTCTCTAGTGACAATGCGTGACGTCTGATGAGATCAGTTGTTCCCTCGTGCAAATGATAACAACGAAGCTTGATGCCTATTTCAGATGGGAAGTACTCGCTGGGAAATGCACGAGGCCACAGGCGACTTAGAGACAATGCCTGTCAAAACCCATGATTTTCGGTGTAGTGCGAAACGTCATGTCGCTCTGGGTGTACTTATTTTTGCACCAGGCACAAATTGGAGACATGCAACACTGCAGTTTGTTTACAACCTGCAAGCTAGCGCATGTTTCCGCTGTCAGCTATCGGTAACTTTTTTTGGAAAATTCTTCAAAAGTCTCGAGTTTTCTTAAAAAAAAAAAAAATGTTCCCCTCCGCTCAGCAACAAAGTTTATTTCGCAACCTGTGCGTTATATATATATATATATATATATATATATATATATATATATATATATATATATATATATATATCGGCTTTACATTCTGTTCAACAATAGTTCTTGGACTGTTCCTTATGCATTAACATATTAACAAGTAATAGGGACAGCCGATTTTCGTGAAAATATTTCACGACCAGTGGTATTTCATAAAACTTCGGATCAGATCCCCTTTCGTCATTGCATGATCTAGGTGTTACGCATATTAGGTGTCTGCCCGCGAATCACAGACGTACAGTATCGGAGTTACCTAATTATGATTGACCAGTCAAGTAAGAAAATGTCTTCTCACGAACATGCTCCGCCAAATAAGCAAAAGATAACTGCTGGTACGCCCATGGGGTGTTGACAGCTAGCATGTGCGGATATCTTTTAGCGAAATTCTGGTGTCCCGAAGAAATAACCATTCGAAGTGCAGTTATTGCCATTAAAATGTTATTTTTTACGTTATAATCATTATTGTCACATATACAAAAATATGCCTATAGGCTATTCTCGGTAAAATAAGCACTTTTAAAAGCCCTGATTAAGATTCTCTTGTATGCACATTGCGTATTCTTTCGTCTTATGTAAGATTAACACTGCAATGGGCCTCATCACTTTATTCATGCGTCGGTCAAGTGAAACTGTGAAATTATTATCAAAAGTAAATATTTTACAAATATGCTCATTTTTACACTCCGATGCATATAAAAAACAGAAAGAGAAATAAATAATTTTAAAAGTTACAAATGGTTACGCAACACTTTTTATACGACGTTAGCATATGGAACTACTTTCTATCCATCGTTATCAACTTTACTGGCGCATGTCACTCAGTGCGCCCGTTAAAAACATTATGCAGGTAGGAGCAGTGATTTTTTTTTAAGGTTGTTTCAAAATTGCTCACTTTATCGTGAACATCGTTTATAGTAGTGGGTTTTCGTTACAGAGAATATCTGGGATGTGTAAATCGTTTATGCATATGTGCACACTAGGAACTTTTTTTCGCCGAAGCTGACATGGATTCGGTGTGTTTGTGTGTGTATGCTGCAGCAAAATAGCGCCAGGGGCTACCACGAGACTCGGACTCTCGGTCCGATGTTTGAAACGAATTTCAGCTCGAAAGAATGAACAAGCCACGATCAATACTGAAGAAATGGTCAAGTAAAATTGCGATCCTCATCTACATTGTATACTGACGGCCGGCTGCAACGAAAAAGCGTATTTATAGAAAACGGTTTTCCAGCTTCATGTTAGGTGAATGCTATGACATCTTCTCAGCACCAAACCATTAAATTAAAGTCGTTGGACAAAAGGAAGTAAACTACATTCAATGGTTTCATTTACAGTTGCGTTTGGTCAATTGTTGGAGCTATAGATATTTCGCGGAAAAATATGAGCGCACGGTAGACTTCAATACTCTAACCATAAAAAGACAAATGTTATTTTACCATTTGTCGCTCTCTGCATGAGAAGCCGTTTCTTTTTTTAACCGGGCCAATTAGAATGCAACAATTTTGGCAGTGTACCAAACTGATTCGCCTGCTAGGAATAATTTGTTAATGGAGCCAATCGAGAAAGGAAAATAACCGTACAGTTTTTTTTCAGTATAACTAGTTTCGAAATCTTTTCGCGAAAAGACTGTGTGTGTAGGTTGTGTTTGAGGTATACTGTGCATTGGTTTTCACAAAAAGTTTGTATATATACTGCACCCAACACTATCCGATTCCGTATTCCTATTATTGATTGAATTCACTGACGATTATTCCGTCATCTCGTGTACGTCACAGCTCAGCGTTGCAGAAATCAATGTTCACAGTATGCACTATTGGTATATTCACTGTTCACGGTAAAGAAAGAACTTTTTGAGATTGTCCTTAAAATTGTCTTTCAGCGTCCAGTCGCCAATAGTTATTACAAAAATTGCTATGTGACTAATAAAAAAAGCGTATTAATTTTATGTCTCTCAAAATTAACGTCAAATGTTACAATAAAATATCACTTTCTGATTACTATGCTCACTGAGAGGCCCCTTAAAAAGTGCTCACTCTACCGTGAACAGTGTATTATGTTACTTAATATCGGATGTAAAGAGATTTGGGCGGCTAGTTTAAGAAGAAGTTAGACTTTGTCGCCATGTACCATGATGAAGTTCCATTTCTGTTGAACCACAGTTTGTTAGTCACGTCCCAGGCGACTGACGACCAATAACGTACCAGCAGGGAGAACAAGGATCGAACCCCGCACTAACTGGTCAGTGGTTGAACTGGAGCAACAGCCAATGAACTACTAACTGAGGTTCAAGTACACAAAGGACTGTGGAGTCTATCTTGTTGCCGAATGAATCCGCGATAATTTTCCCGTGTCTCTACTAGTCATCTTCAAGCTCGACTGTGGCTGTCCAGAGTCGAGGGTACATTTGCGCTGTCTCCTGGGCGAGTGACGAAAGCAGCCGAGTGAACACCGCTCCTACGTGACAACGTACGTGACGTCAGCACAGGGAAGGTGTTGGCGTGGGCGCGAGACTTGCCGCGACGTGATGGCCAGTGATAAATGATCCAGCAAACGACAGCCTGCTGAGGACCCCGTGCACTCTAACGGGGCCGCACCGTACCGCAGGGGGCGCTGCATCCCGAAGAACAGGCGTGTGGATGACAGTTCTCTATAACACTTTGAGGAGTATGCACGTATACGTGCGGGGCTGCGTTTGTATGCACTGTACAAAAAAATTGAGGTAAAATTCCCTTACATGTAAGGGAAGCTCCTACCTATACATGTGAGGTAAAATTACCTCTTGAATGTAGAGTAAATTTACCAAACAAGTACTATTCCCTAATCGTACGGAAAAAGTACCTGACGAAAGTGGGGGAAATATCCCATACAACTAAGAGCAAATTAATAACTATATTGTATAATAAAATTATATATAAAAATATCACGGAGTATTACCGATTACCGTTAATTTTGTTTACGTTTAAATGTCGCCTGAAACTTAAATTTAAATGCCATCTCTTAGTTATTATAAAGCAATTAGTTTCCATCACATTTTGGGTGCAGAGAGCGCTATGGAAGACCAGTTGTGATTTTAATATTGTCGTGTTTTATACCATATCTGTGGTTCCATTCAACAGATTTAACTGAATCTTAGTGTGCTGAAGTTATTAATGTTTGCATTAATTCTCTGACCTTCAATCGTTCACTATTTCCGAAGGCGATACCACTGAAAATTTGCTGGAATAGAATTACGTCATATAAAGACTTGCTTAAACGATTAACATCATAAATTTGTAAAAATTCGTTCATCTCGGGCATATTTTAATCGCGCTCTTAAGACTTCGAATGAATAAGTTAGATGAATTTTATTCGATTTAAAGGAAACCTAACAATTTTAATGGTCTTTAAATAACTGAATTGTTTGCCCGGCGATTTTTGAAATGACTAGTACTTACATTATTTCATACTTCAAATATGAAAACAAAAGTTATTTCCTTTGTATTTTTTTACAAACATAGTTGCTGATAAAATTTCAGCCACGTAGGCCTACACAAAATTTTGAATAGTTGTTGACGCTAACGGAACACAGTATAAGTAACGCTCCAAGAGTTCTGGGCAACAATTAAAGTATTTACTGTCCAAGCCGAATATTTAAAATAAGCATAATTAACTTACGTCCCTTCCATTAGACATATATTTAAAACTAGAAGTCTGAACTATGTCTATAAATGCTCCATTCTCAGTTAACATACAACTTAACTTAAGTCATATGGGTCTTAAAGGAGCCGCGATGGTTTAGTGGTTAGACTACTCGCCTCACACCTGTACGAACGGAGCTCGATGCCCGGCGGGGTCGCCCCCGGGTTTTCGCATGCCGGAATCGTGCCGGACGATGCCGCTGGTTGGTGGGTTTCCTCGGGGATCTCCCGTTTCCCCACCCTTTCATTCCGGCGCTGCTTCATACTCAACTCGCTTCACCCTCATCGGCTCTCAAGACCACGATGTTAACAGCCGCCCAAATCTCTTCACTCACTTACATACTAACTCTTAAAGTTTTTTTTTTATTGGAATCGGTTTTCCATTTACGTTATCACTGAAAGATACATCAAAGTATTTTTGGAGAGCTGGAAATAGGCCAAATCGGAATTTTTTGTCAGTAAACATTTCACAAATGGTTGCAAGGTACATCAATAAATAAATGGCGACGTCTGCATTCCAAATATATATATATATCACAATTTAATTCTTATAGCTGACATACACGCCTCAAAAAAAGTTTCGCGTCGCAATTAATTTTTCAATTTCAAGCCTTAAATTTATTATTATTATTATTATTATAAAACTTCCTGAGAAAAATAGAGTACAAACACTGTGACCCACAACCCATTTCCCATTTTTTAAAAATGTAACTAACACCATTCTTTCAAAAGTTGATTTTTCCAATAAAAATAACTCTCCTAAAATTATCTGGTATATTTCAAAGCCACCAACGTTGTCAATGAACTGCCACCGTGGGTTTGACTTATTCCTGTAACAAATAAATATTTAATTGGTTGCCCATGAAGTATGTTCACTGGGAGAGTGTGTGTGTAGCCGTATTACAAAATACATTCGTCAAGCCTTGCCGGGGTATACCGTGTACAGACAGTAACTGCAGACTTCTTTCCAGTTGTTTAATTATGTGTTTATAACTTCAAACCGAATTTTCCTTTTCCACCAAAAGTTTATAACGTGTTGTGTCATGTATGCACCTCTTGTTAACTCTTGGTTCGTATTCACTGGAGTTAGGACGTTATTCTTTGGATGGTGCCATGTACCCCATTTTACTGCAGATAAGATAAATTGGCCGACCGTGATAGGTAATGGAGTTTTTCGCTCTACGAAAGCTGTAGTAAAGTAACCGAACCCGTGTGGCCACAACAGTGCAGTAAAAGTTTGAAAGAGATCCAGGAAAAAAAAATTAACTAGCATCTTTATTGTTTCCACTATAAATTGGACTAAGCTTTTGAACGCATGAACGCTGAAGCGAAAGAACTTCCACCAAACAATATTGGCTAATGTTTACCTTTTAACCCAAAGAACGAAGATATGTTTGAAAAGAAAATATGCGTCTTAACTGGTTGAGGTTTTGACTCTCTTATCAACCACCACACAAAAATAAAGTTTTATCGGAACACACGACTCAAAAAGAAAAAAAAATTAAACATGTATGTTACTTACGACTTAAAGTTGTACCTACATACATTCGAAGTCATTGCAGTAACGACTTTACATATAAAAATAAATTTTTCTATTATGTTTTGAGAACTAGCCGAAATACAAACCAACACTAGCAATGATTTTTAAAAGAATTTCGGTGTTTATTATATTGTCACTTGTTCTAAATCTCAATATATGCTGAAGGTTACGTGTTTGGAAACTATAACTACAAGAGTTCAAAAATTTCCAGTGTGCTGTGGTCATTTTATTTTTGAATACGGTATACGTTTACCCGTCTGGGAAGTACGTGGGATCGATAAGGACGAGATTGTCACGGGCATCAAGTGCGCCAACGCCGCTACATGCAAGGTCCCGAACCTGCGGGAAGTGTTCTCGTCGTGCTGTATGTACTACCTATGGGATTTTAAGCGGTGGCGCTATATAGTCTATTCGTGGTTGCTTCACACTTTTTGAATCAAACATTTGCCGTGTTTAGTTATTTCCTAAATATGCAATGTATCACAAGCGTTTTATGCCTCTGTTTACATGAAAATATCTTATCTTTCATTGAATTGAAGTTTTAGTTATATTTTTTATAAACTGTAATGTTTAATTTATAATAATTATGAATGGACAGTGATAAAGCAATGTTGGAAGCGCTTAGTAAGAAATGGTTCTCATGCAAAACATAATTACTATTGAGTGCGCAAGAAGTCGGTGCGTTGCCCTTTGGTGTAATTTTACATACATAGTTAAGCTTAGTTTACATGAGGCGGAGGAATGTCCTGGAAATAGATCTTTAGCAGGGCTTCAGAAAAGTGTGAAGTATAACCGTGAATTTGTTGCTAGAAAGTCTGTAACAAGTTTCTGTGCAGGTTCCTGGAGTATTGTACTATGTATTGTTCAGAGTATTCTGATATACGAAGTTTTGGAAAAGCAATTTTTAGTTGTGCTGGGGTGCTGCGAAACTTGTCTAATGCTCATGACGTCTTGAGAGCTCTCTGAAAAGTGGGTTCTTTTCGTAGGTCAATAGATTGGCCGCACGTGTTTGACTTTTTTTTTGGGGGGTGGGGGGGAAGGTATTTCAGTAACCATCCAACGCACTATAAGCGTAATTTACGATCGTTTAACAGGATTTAAAAATACTTTGGCTAAGTAAAAACAATTACGGCCGACAGTTGCTCAAGGTATTTACTGAGACGTGTTTGTTATTCACTTGTTCTTCGGACGTACGCAGCTTCATTGGTAGCAAGCAATTTTTTTTAAAAATATTTTCAATGCAATTTAGAAGAAGAATATATAAACCTTAATTTATTACAGATATTGCCAATTTTTAAATGTATTAACAGAAGGCAACCTTTGTTTACTAGAAGTTGTTGGTGCCGTCTCTCCATGAATATGACAGTCACATACAAGTTAACTAGTTACTGTTTTAAGTGAGTATAGGCTGTTCACGGTAAAGTGAGAACTTTTTTAAGGCCTCGCTAAATTTTACCTTTCTGCCACTTTTTAATGTAAGCATTGTAATATGGTTTATAAACACGGTGTATACATTTCTTCACTGTGAGATGCTAACGTCTGAGACTGCAATAAAAGTACATTTATAAGGAGTTAATAGCTATTGCAAGGGCCTTAGAAAGTGCTCACTTTACCATGAACAGCCTATAACAAATATAATCTGCTGTATAGGAAATGGCGACAGTATCAGCATTCCGGGTGGAGGGGTCCCATCAGAAACACGGGGATAGAGAGATTGTTTCCCCGTGTGTTTCTGTACCTCCCTCTATAACAAGGGCCGCTGTTTGAAATATGTGTACCAAACACTGCGTGTAATCAGACATGCATCAGTCAGCCAGCTTTAGAATTCATGCGTGTAATCAGACATGCATCAGTCAGCCAGCTTTAGAATTCATATGGTTTAAACTGCGCCAATATATCATACTGAAAGGGCTATTCAGCACGTGCGTGACACATTCATACAGAATTCGCCCAAGGAACGAGTTTATTTGTTTTATTTAACTGTGGTTTACTATTGTAGAGTATTAATGCGTGTACTGTACAAAAGAACTGTGTAATTTTTACACAATTGTATCTAACAGAAGTCTCTCCACCGGAGTCGGTGTACTTTTACGCCAAATATGTCAATTTTATTTTAGCCTACTCTGCGTCCAAGTAAATTAATCCTAAAAATTAGTAAAAATAATTTGTACACCGTACTATACATAAACTGTTCACGGAAAAGTGGACAATTTTGAGGCCCTAGTTACTTTTTTCCTTTCAGCCATATTTTATACTTCAACGACCTTTTCAAATAATTATTGCCATATACGTAATAAACACACATTGTGTATATTCCACAGCACTCAGAAGTTAACGTCTAGGGCTAAAATAAAATGCATTATTTAAATTAATATTCCATATGAGAGAGCTTTCAAAAGGGCTTACTTTACCGTGAATAGCGTATACCGATTTTACATACAATGACGTATAATCTCAATCACTATGAACTAGAAAACAAACTGTAAGATTCGTGTGTTTTTTCCCCCACGGCAAGTAAATGTACAGAGACAGCGCAATTGTAATCTCATCACATTGTGACTTTTTTCACTTACGCAAAAGTAAAATCACAAAGTCGCTATAATCGTAAACGCACAGTAACTGTACATTTGACACTGGTTTACCAAGTAACGTTTTCTACAGTATCAACTCTGTCATGTTAATTCACATACTCCGTATGTGTAGTTTTACAATTTACACACAATTGTACTTTTGTTTTGTAACTTGGTAGTTAATTAAGCAAAGTTAAAAATATTATATCCGAAACGCGGATAACATTTTACTTAAATTATAAGACACGTAGTTAATATGTAAACAGTAATCATATTCATCAGCGGAAGTTAAGTTTACTTTCTGAACGCACAAACGGAGTTTTTAGTAGTTCTCCTCTTAGGAACATGAGTGAAAAATAACAAATACTGTACTCATTTAAGGAAATTACTGATAAAAAGATTGCGCAAAATTGTTACGTGTGACTATACACTCGCAGATATTTTAGAATGTAATGCAAGTTTGCGCATACTGGTCACTGTAAAATTACACAGTTTAAGATGTGCAACTACACTGGCATTCAGTGTTTATAAAACGGCCATGTAGCAGTAAAAATACATATTTTAGTACAGGAAGTTGGCATGTTTTTACACATACTTCAAAACGTGTAAATTAACACCAACATTATATCTATTAAGACATAAATTCAAGTATTTACACCAAAGATTTAAATTTTCCTCTGGATTCTTAAGAACATTTGCGTTAGCCTACAATCACACACACTTTAGTTATTTTTAAAAATTATGTATGAAAAATTACCTCAAATTTGTATGTGAAAATTTATTTTTATTTTTATAGTAATAAACCTGTTTTATGTTTTAGGACGCCTTACTCATACACACTTGTGTGCATGAAATGAAACTGACTTAAGACAGGTTTTGCTCGTTTCTCACCATTACAAAACCACGGCCTTCTAAAAAACCTCAGAGCTGTTATTAAAAATCTAGGTACTTCACCCACCAATTCTATCAGGGTTTTAAAATGGAGTCAGTGAAGACAATATGTCTTTAATTCAGAACAAACCTTTTTTTTTAAACAAACAACAAAAATGAGACTCTATTACTTCTAACAAAAAAAAATTAGAATTTAGCTGCGAGTGTTAAGATTTTTCCGTGGCCAAAAGGAAGAGGGTAACAGATTTTCATAAAAATTTTTTAAGTCAAATCATATGGTTACTTTTTGGTAACAACAAAAATTGAGGCAAACAAAATTCTTAACAATCCTTAATGTAATTTGTAGACGTGTAATCACAGCCTATCGAAATTAGACAATTAGAAATTAGTTCTTTTATGTTTATTTATCAGAGTTAAGTGTGGAGTGGACCCGCGCGTTTATGTGAAATAGTTGTTTGCGCGAATACACGTATCTCGGTAAATAAATGTTCTGCATATACGGTTTTTCGTCAGAAAAGATAAACAACAATTACAAATGACCCTATTGTTTTACGTTTGTCATATTAAGTGTATTCTCGGATAAAAAATTAGTGAAAATGGTTAAATATCGCATTTTTAAAGATTGCCTGTGCTGTTTTCTTAAGTGGCAAAATAAAAGTACAAATATACGGACGTAGTTTAATCTGTGGTCTTTCATCGCGTGTAATGAGAACCCACTGCTAGAGATCTAGCTTGCAGAGTAAAGCGTTACGACGGAAACACTGCACACCTCGCGCGTAGGAGCGATGAGGCGCTAGGCGTGCGTGTTAGTATCGCCCGTATTGCGCCCTCGTTCTTGGCCTTGGACCCACTCAGGTTGGAAAGCTGAATGCTTTTAGTTTGGCAGATAAGAATTGTCGACACTAGGTAAGTGAATTACAATGCTCATAAATCAAATATGAAATAACTACTTATCTAAGTAAAATATTTATCTTTTATTATTCACGCAGCTTAAAATTTTAATTTACAGTGACCTCTTTGGAACACAGCCCATCTAGTGGTGGAAATTTTCCCTATGCGAAACTCTCGCATTAGAAAACTCACTTTGTTCATAACCCGAGTAGAATTGGCCTAATCTGAGTCTAGAAATTCACCAATGAGTGATTCTATGACTTTTCTTTTTATTGCGGCGGTGAAAGATTCTGGTCAAGTAAAAATAGTGGAGATGAAAGCAGAAAAAAAAAAAATCATATCCGTTTTTACGTCTTTCTTTTCGCGAAATAGAAAAAGGTTTCATAAAATCCTTCGCAGTTGCGCACGCGAAACTGAAGATACGAATAGCAAGCAGCGCGAGGGAGTTTTATGACGCAGATTGACCTACATTCTGCCCTCCACTTAAACATGTCCTCGCTGGCTTTCCAACCCCCGCCCTTACACCATCCCCTTCTCACTCCCGGATCCATCTCTAGTCGAGGGTTATTTACGTGTCGGTGCGCCATCATATTGACCCAACACCAAGCATGCGACTGCCATCAATTCGCTGTAGCGGCCATATTGAATTGTCCTTAGATACAGAGCTTACACGAAGAATGTATTTACTGGTATCGCATTCTGTTTTTTTTTTTTTCCGCTGTTAAGTTCCGTTGAACATCTTACTATACAATTGTAATAAAATTATGTTTACTAAGCTTCCGAACTTTCGTCTTGATCGACGGTGATATAGTCGGCTTTAAACAAACAATACTATGCCATTAAAATTTATGAAGAAAAGTTGGCACAAAACAGAACGTTGATAGCATGCTACCGAAAAATATACGATTTGCGGAGAGTTTCCAAGCCTTAATTATTAAATTCGTGAAGAACAGTATTTTTGTCTGGAATTATGCTGTTGTAGCCTATTCACAGTTTCTTCACAATTTTTTAACCAAACCTCTGTAAAATTTCCCCTAGTATGATGATTTTGTTTTTTTCCTAAATATGCAATTTATGACAGGCTTTTAAACACCTCATGAACATAAAAGCACCTAATTTGTGGTTTAATTGAAGTTTTACGTGTATTTTATCTATACATAATAATATTTAATTTTTAGATAGTATGAATAAAAACGGGAAGGAAATAGTTGTGTTGGTAACGTTTAGTAAGAAATAGTTGTGTTGGTAACGTTTAGTAAGAAATAGTTGTATTGGTAACGTTTAGTAAGAAATAGTTGTGTTGGTAACGTTTAGTAAGAAATATTTGTGTTGGTAACGTTTAGTAAGAAATAGTTGTGTTGGTAACGTTTAGTAAGAAATATTTGTGTTGGTAACGTTTAGTAAGAACTAGTTGTGTTGGTAACGTTTAGTAAGAAATAGTTGTGTTGGTAACGTTTAGTAAGAAATATTTGTGTTGGTAACGTTTAGTAAGAAATATTTGTGTTGGTAACGTTTAGTAAGAAATAGTTGTGTTGGTAACGTTTAGTAAGAAATATTTGTGTTGGTAACGTTTAGTAAGAAATAGTTGTGTTGGTAACGTTTAGTAAGAAATATTTCTCATTCGAAATAATATTGAACTGAGTGCACACGAATCCTTTGTTGTAGTTTTTTTTTAGACTTAGTTAAGCGTTGTTTGCATGAGGCGGATGAATATCCTGGAAGTAGAACTTTAGCAGGGCTTCAGATAAGTTGGGAATATCCGTGAATGGACTATAATCAGCTTAACGCTATTTCGTATATCTGGATCAATTAAAAAGTTGTGAGATTGATATTACTGGAGGCAGTTCTGTTAATGCAACAACTACATGTTGTCTCGGCAACGAAAGTCTATTCCCACAGGTTAGGATCTCTCGTTTTTTACCATATGTTATGCTATTTAATGCGAATAATTAAAGCCACTTCCTTACAACGTAATATATACTGGTTACTTTGACTAAAGGGTTATAATGTAATCAAATAAAATTCCGAATTAACGATGGCGCTAATGAGAGAGTATTTATTATCAATATTTCAACCATAAGAATTTGTTATTATCAAACCATTTCAAATAGCGTGACATCATTATTCATAATTAAATTGCTAGTGGATTGATTAAGATATGCTTAATACAAATAATAACCGCTGACTGAAATTGGGTTATATTAATTATTTTGCATGTTCTTATTCGTACTTAAATATAAAAATTAAATAAAACTTCAAACTTAATGAATGCACTGATACTTAATTATAATCGAGAATTCATGTTCGTCGACAATGAAACTAATAGTTTATAGCAACCCAATGAAATATGACTTATTGTTTCTTCACAAAATATATACTTATTAACCATAGCGGTATCCAGATCAAGGCATTTTTGAGATAGTTGTATTCGCCTCTTACCACTTAAATGATTATAACATACAGCTGTACACGAAAAAAACCACTTCTTTTTACACATTTCAATGGGACCAGAAAAAAATATGCAAAATTGACGAAAGTGCTATAAGGGAAAATTTATGTTGTATGTGTATTACGCAGGACCAAACAAAAGAAGTGTAAAAGAAAATATAAATTCGCGCAGAATACTCAGTTTGTAATGGATATCTAGCAAAACAAATAATATTTCACTAAACACATTCGGCCGGAAAAATACAAGCTGCCATGGATGCCGTTTAATATCAGGCCCATTAACCTTAGTGGATATGATAATTTGACATTTATTAAATTTATTTGACTTATTTTTTAGATCGCGAGTGAACAGCGAAAATTAAATGTAGAGCAACGCCGTTAAATAAAAATGACTTAAATTGATAATAAATAAATAAATTAATTAAATTTTATTGAAAAACTTAACTGTTTAGTGCTTTCGAAGTCACTGGCGCATTTGCGAAGAGATAACACTTGTCTCATTATTGCATGTGTCTTTAACACGTTGAAGACTATGCTCGCGTGTAGCTCGTACAAAACTAGTATAAGAATATTTGTTTCCACATAAAACACTAAACTGACCTGGATGTAGTCACTTGATTCCCTTATTTTTATCACGATTTAAATACTATAAAACTTAGCAGTGAAGACTGTATTCTCAAACGGAAAGAATAATTTTCATACAGTTTCTAAAATGAACACGATGGACTCATTACGAAAGACGGCTTCGTTGGTACACTGCCAACTCCGCACTTTGTCGGCTGACATACGACCAATAACGAACGTCCGATGCAGTTTTGACCAATAGGACAACGGTATGAGAGAAAAGAGACCAATAGAGTATGGCGTCCTTACAATGGTGTAAATAAGCGACTCCCTTTTGGCTTGTCTTTAACGATGGTAAAAGTTTGCCAACTTGAAAGTGTTGGTGATTTGGAGCTAACGGCATCATTTACTCTTCCTCCCAGCGTCGCTTGCTTTGCCGAGCTGGATAATCCCTCTCTCATTCTCTCTCTCTCTCTCGCTCTCTCTCTCTCTCTCTCTGTTTATCTCGCGCTTGCGCACGTCGTTTCGTGGTGAAACGCGACACAGTTACCTTCTCGACTGCCACATGTCTTACTTTAATATGGGAAAAATTCACGCGACGCTGAACTACTTAAGATCGACAAGAAGCAGGAATACGAACACGTAACGCGCGGTTGGTTAATTACGTTTTGAAAACGCCTAACATTTTAAATTGTGAGGCAACAAGTAGTCGAGATCCGTTACTATATTCACGCGACGGGAGGTAGCGAATCACACGCATAGCCCGATCACGCGTACTTCCAACTTTACTGAAGCCCTGCTAGAGTTCTACTTTCAGGATATACCTCCGCCTCATGCAAACAAAGCTTAACTAAGTTGAGGAAACTACACAAAAAAGGGACAACGCACCGCATTCGTGCACATTCAGTGTAATAATATTTTGCAAATCACCAATGGGTAGAAACCCGAGAACTTCGCGGGTTCATTTCGAGACAAGTTGGCACTCACATGTACGTTCATGTTACGCGTGTAATTGGTCGACGTGATGTTTGACACCTCCTGGAGATAAGTGAGCCAATAACGAACAAGCAATAAATGCTGCGTTAACCACCGCCTTTTACTACCGCAACAATCAACCGATAAACAGTTTACATCTGCATGGGAGTATGCAAGATATAAGACTGTGAAGTCTAGCCTACAGGTCATTGAACTCGCGAATTTCTCGGGTCTGTACCAATGGGACACTATGGTGTAAGCTTCATGACCTACCCAGACTCAAGTATGACGGAGTGTGACGGTACGTAAAGATAGATGTGTTTGAAAAACAAGGTAAGTGTGATGAAAGTTTTTAAAGGCTGTTCACGATAACGTGAGCACTTTTGAAAACAACCTTAGAAAAATGTCACTGCCCCTGTCCGCATGTATTTTAACGGGCGCAGGAGTGACATGCGCCGGGTATAGTTGGTAACGATGAGTGGAAAGTAGTTCCATATGTCAACGTCGAATAAAAAATGTTAGGTAACCATTTGTGATAATTTTTATTACTTCTTACGCTTTTCTTTTTTTATTAACGCCTCAGAGTGTAAAAATAAGCAGTTTTATAAAATGTTTACTTTGAAACTAATTTCACAGTTTTACTTGACCGACGCATGAATAAAGTGATGAGGGCCATGGCTATGTTAATTTTACATAAGGCGGAAGAATACACAACGTGCATACAAGTAGATCTTAAGCAGGGCTTTCAAAAGTGCTTATTTTACCGTGAACAGCTTGTACTAAACAATAATTGCATTTTTGTACTTTTAAAGTAATACAACATGGCATTGTAATAATTATGGCGTAATACAATATGTTGGTTTGTTTTGCCTGAGAAACCGACAAATATAAAAACACACAGGAATTCAATAAAAACCCCTCAATATCGAACATGTTAAAATTCTCGACATTCCATGAATTTAACAAAACACCCTCCTGGCCTGTCGACAACTTTACCACAAGCAATAAAAAATTGGTGGCACGACGAGCACGAGGGCAGCAGTGAAAAAAGAAGGAATAGATTACAAATAAAAAATTTTACTTCTTGACTTCGGGCTTTATGCGAACCGCTATCAAAACTCAAATGAAAACTGAAATGGAAACATAGGGAAAGGTTTAAGGAGAAAAGGTGCCTCGAGGTAGCGGACCATACAAGTCTGCCGTCTGATACCCTTACAGTAATAATCGTACTAGTCTGGTCAGGCCTAACAGAAATATTACGAGTTACTGGTTGACGTAAAATACAGCACTCTATAAAAAAAACATGATTATTAGGTAAATTATGAACAAACGGCCAAAGCCGAAAAAGTAACTACCTCTAAAAAATATTGAAGAAAAACCAGACGGCATACCTTAGTGCGCGTTGCCGTAGAATCCAACATATACTGATGTCGGCTAGGAATATGAGCTAAACCCATTACAACACGCACAAGTGAGTGACCTCCAAGAGCCATATAAATAAATAAATATAAATATATATATAATTATTTCCGATTATTCCCCTTTAGGAGAGCGTGTCAACTTGAGCCAATCACTGCTTAACTTCCTTTTTGTGTTATCGTTTCTTCCCAAAACCTCTTCATTAATTCACTATGTTTTTTCTTCCTTTCCTCTGTCCGTCTTCTCCCTGCCATTTCTTTTTTTTTAGGTGTTTGTTCAATTTTCTTGTTTCTAATTACACGTCTCAATTTTTTCCTGTCCTTAATTTCTTCTTCTGAGATTTTCAGTCGTTCCAGGTCTTGTGTCTCTTTCATCCAATTGGTGTTCAATTTTCTTGCATTAACGATATTGAAAATTTTCTTCGTGAGTCTGTCGTCACCCATCCTGCATAAGTGTCCGTAGAACTGTAGGCGTCTTTTCCAAAACTTATCTGTGATGGTGTCTGTGTTTTCGTATAATTCTTTTGTAGGATGTCTGACCAAAGTTCCGTCTCGTCGAAGGACCGCACCATAGATTTATTCTAAGGATATCTCGTTATTGTTTCTCAATGTGTGTATATATAGGCTGTTCACGGTATAATTAGCACTTTTTAAGGCTCTTCCAACAGGCTTCATCCGCTAATAAATATATCTTTTGCCGCCTGAGGTATTAAATTTTGATCTTGGTGAAACGTACTGATTGTATTTATTGGTCTCATTGCAATGTTTATATTAAAAAGTAGCAGGAATATGGACATTGGATGAAAGTAAAAATTTAGAAGGGACTTAAAAAGTGCTCTCTTTACCGTGAACAGCCTGTGTGTGTGTGTATGTGTATGTATATATATATATATATATATATATATATATATATATATATATATACACACACACACACACACCACCTCCTCCAGAGCGAAGCACACTCCCCTGAAACGCACGGTGCAAGGTTCATCGCAAAGCAAGTTGTTGAGGGAGAGGGGGGGGGTGGATCAACCAACTCGATGGAACAGCCTCGCAATCAATTGAGGCCTAATATAAGCTCTGTGCCCCGAATATGCAGCTCGAGGCTACGGCGGCGGGGACAACTGGGGTACCAGATTACACTCAGTGACGGGAAAATTTTAACACCTTCATAATTTAGCACTTGAAACTGTCCAATTCAAACAAGTTCAAACGAGGAATAGGGCACCTTGCGTACACCACGTTACATGCGTAAGAATCTATTTCTTATAGGTTTTACCAACACACACATATACTCACAGTTGTATTCATACTAATTACATAATATTTAATCTATATGTTAATACATTAAATAAAGTTTCAATTAACAAAATGTAATGTGAACTTTTATGTTAACGCAAGTATAGGATATTTTTGATATATGAGATATATAAATTAAGTTTTTATGTCATATCACGGTAAAAAAATTGACCGATTCCTACCTAATTTAGCAAACAAGAAATTTTGCGAAAATTTGTATAAATTGGTGTGTTATTTTGTACGAAAGACAAATATTTTCAAAATTGCAGCCATATAGCCATTTTAGCTCAGGATGCTACATGGTCGAAACCATGCAATCAATTACAACTTAACTTTGTATACTGTCAGTGGATATTACAACTATCAGCTGTGTCTACACAAAATATCTGTTGGCCACCATTTTGTAAGATAGCGCCACATCAATAAATAGATTTTTATGTTATAAATCGATAAACAACTGACCGTTTCCTACCAAATTCGAAAGCAACTAGTAGTGCGGTAGATAATGTAATATGGCATGTTTTGAGAATGTCACAAACTTAATTTGAAAATAACGACCACATAGGCATCTTAGCTTAGAATGATTTATCGTCATAATTATGAAATCAATTCCAACTAAACTTTGTATGCTTGCAGTAAATATTACAACTGTGAACTGTATCTACACAAGACATCTTATGTCCGCATTTTGTAAGATAGTGCCATATGAATAATTTAATTTTTTATGTAATTTTTTGGGAAAGAATTTAACCTTTCCTATCAAATTTTACAGACAAGTAGTAGTCCGGGAGTTGATGTAAAATTGCATGAATGTCAGACTAATTTTCGAAATGGCGAGAACGTAGGCATCTTAGTTTAATATACTTTATCCTCGAAACCATGTAATCAATGATAAATTAGTTTTATGTGCCGGTAGTTTATATTACAACTATCAAATGCTTCTATAAATATATTTTGTCCGCCATCTTTGTAAGATATGCGATATGTAAAAATTAGGTTTTTATCTAATAACTCGAGACACAACTTACAGATTCCTACCTAAATTGGCAAACAATTTGCACTGCACCATGTGGTGTAAACTGTCGTGTTTTAAGTAGGGCAGGCACATATTTTCAAAATGGCGACTTGGCGTCTGCATAAATATTTCAGCTCAGTATATTTTACTAACGAAACAAATCTCAACCTAACATTGTATGCTGGCTTTATTTATTACAACCATCAAATTTGTATATACAGAGCCTCATTTCTCTGCCCTTTATAAGGTACCCAGACAATATAAATTAAGATTTTATATCATACTCACAAAACAATAAATCCTTTCTTACCGAATTTGGCGAAGAATATTTACTGTGGTAGGCCATATAACTATGTATATATTTGTATGTGACACGGACACTTAGTTTCAGAATTGTTGCTATAAAATATTTTTGCTTAGTATTCTATATCTACGAAACTACATAATCAATTTTACCTTAGCTTTGTACACTGACAGTATACAATATCGAATGTGCTAATACTTACATTTATTTCCTTTCGTTAATGAAGAACACAACATGAAAAATGCGAATGTTTTATGCCATATCTCAGGGATCAATCACCCTATTTTCACCAAACTCTTCTCACAAGCAGTGCTATGGTAGGTCATTTAAACTTACATGTTATAAGTGGCTCAATCATTTATTTTCATAATGACGACCCTGTAAAAATTTAGCTTAATATTTCTTATCATTCGAAACATTAGACATTAAATTCGAAGTTGATATTCGAATCCAACCACTGTAAAGCAGTTGAATGCCCACTATCTTATGGTACAAGGATTGCTTGGTTCGAGTCCTTGGTAAAGCAAGAGTGAATTTGAAATTGCCTTACGACTGTAGCATATGTTTCTGGTTTCGTCTCTAACTATATTGCTTTCAACAAGACATGTCTTACCTAGAAACTCAGCTTTTAAGAAATTGTTTAAAAATTAATATCTCCCACGTTGAGGAAAGTAGGCACAATAGTTGTATCAGTAACTTCTTGTTGTCTCTATGCAACAATATCAAATTTCAGTTGCACAATTTTGTTCCTAATTTACAGGAAAATGTTTTGCTCTGAGTAAAGATAGAACATATTTGACTAGTGGGTAAAGCAAATAAAATCATCTGAATGTGTAGGAAGAAGATATTTTCACATAAAGAAAATAAAAAAATTAAAATTTTCGTTGAGAAAGGTAAATTACAAAAATTTAAAAATGTTACAAGTAAAAGTCTTAGAAAAAATGCAACATTGGTTTTTTATTTTCTACACACTATAGAAAGGAATGTATCCTAGTTGGAAAATACAGGTTGCAGGGATGGCACTCGCCCACAAAATGGCGTAACTGGCCAGAAAAATGTTGCGACGCCATTCGCCAATCAGGATCTGGTGTCTTACTTGCCAGCTGATAGCCCAGCGAATAGAGAATCCTTCTCGCAGCACGTGATAGCCAAGCATACACAAGGCCAGTTCCCAGAGCCTCGCTCAGCCAATCAGAGATTAGGCACGCCCACGTGAAATAAACTTCCACGCAATTTCTCCCCTCTGCACTTACTTACTCGGTGGCGGTGCAGTAATGGCACCGTTCCTGCAGATGGTCTAGGACATCCTTTTTCCCACTACTAGCTTGCAAGAATCATTCAATGCATTGGTTTCCGAATTTCCATGGCTATTTAAATTTTTTCACTTCGAAGCAAGGGTTATGTATGGAGATTTGAAAGGCGAATGAGCATTCAAGTCATGCATAAATGACTGAATCACGAAGCCTCGCGAAACCTGGCCGTTGGCAAAAGGTTGCACGGTCAGGCTGCTCACGCACACGTCCTCGCCGTAACTGCGGCGTAACGAAACTGCACTCCGGTCGCGGTTTGCAATTTTCTGCACCGTGCGTCACGGACTGGAAACGTACATGACAGCGCGTCTGTCCGCGGAGCACTGAAGCACTTTGCGAAATGCCACTTCAAACCGGTATTAGACATCGTCGGAACATCGCCCATCAACATTCGAATTTTTAGTATTGCAGAAAAAAACTGAATTTTAAAATAGTTAGAGACCTTAAGAATTCGCGGATTAATTTTGGGGCAAGCTATTATTCAAAACACGTGCGTTTATATAATTTTAACTATTGGTCTACACGATGTTTGACACCTCCTGGAAAACGGTGTCCAATTGTTGCCTTCCACTGTGACAGCAGACAACCAATGTGTAGAGCCACGAGTATTTCGCGAATTCATTCGGAGGCAAGGTAGACTCCAAACACTCGTTCTTTCATCCTACTGTTGTTACTGGATGACAGGTGTTTAGACACGCCCCGTCTAGCTGTGAGCCAGTAATAAGGAGGGAGCCGTAGTGCCAGTGAGTGTCTAACAGTCCTGTACAGAGGCCTCACTTGATCGCAGCAACCAATAAGCAGACGATAATGTCTCGAGTGTACAGAGGATTGTCCAACATCGATTGCTGCCAACTCAATCCGCGAAATACTCTTGGCTCTACCAATGTGCAGTTGATATCAGCATATTTGTACATAAGAATGTAGCCTCTACTCTCTAGGCTGCAGGCCATTGAACTCGCGAATTTTTCAGATCGCCTAACAATAGTAACTAAAACTACGTTTTGTCACATTAACTGTTAATTTGTGTGCAGTATTCGATGCTGTTTTCACATTTATACTTAATACACGAATATTTTCAGTATTGGCAGCTGGCACTGGTACATACTGTTTTGACAATATCGAAGGACTCCGAAATAGACACCCAACGTATGCTCTTTTCATACATGACAACAGAGGAAACATGTCGGACGGTTTCTAAAAGAAATGTGTATTTTGAACACGTAGCAATAAAGGTGAATTATGAAGTAGGAGGCTCATACCCTTAATGTTGGGTGGTTTATTTTTATTCGTAAATAAATGTTTATAACGAAAATTTTAATTTTTTATGTCATGTAGGATTGCTTACTAAAACTTCTGAAGTTGGTTGCTATTAATTCTTTTTTTATCCAGTTCTTTTTATGGGATCAAAATAATAAACAAGGATTTCAATATACGTTTCCTCCCAACCCTTACCACAAGTGTCCAAAGAACAGGACAATGCATGTGAAGTTGCTTTTATGCTTTGCACATTAAGCAGCAGAGAACTGCAACCAACGAGTTAACCCTTTCACGCGTGGCAGGTATAGGCTGTTCACTGTAAAGTGAGCACTTTTGAGAACCTAGTTACTATTTCCCTAAGAGTCATTTTTTATCCTTCCACCACATTTAAAAAATAATATGGCCACGTAAGTAATACACACGGTGTGCATGTTTCACTGGACTCCAAAATTACTATCTAAGGCTACGCTAAAATATATTTATATGGCTATTATTCCAAATGAGAAGGCTCCAAGAAGTGCTCACTTTACCGTGAATACCCTATACCTAACATCCGTTGTGGAGCCTACATTCAGCAGTCTCACGAATAATGCTGTAGCAGTTGCCAGCAACATGAAGCACATGAACAATTTCTTGGAACCAATATTCACTTAAAAAAAAGTGTGTTTTGCCATAGAATAGCCTAGCATACAGAAGTGAAACAGCCGTGCATACTGCTGACTCCAGTCGCGACCATTGTTGTAACTGCATTCGCCAATCAGCGCGTGGTAACCCACTCTCCAGCTGGCAGCCCCGCCGACGGGAAAACATTCGCAATATCCAATCGGACACAAGGCATCTTTAGGAGCGTCGCGCAGCCAACTATGGAACAGGTACGTCCATGTCAAAGGAACCGACATATCTTCTTACCTCTGTATGCCTACCTATTCTGTAGTTATACCGACGCTTGTACAGCTCCGAACAAATAATTGGCTTTTTGCAGAGCACGATACGTATATAAAGGCTGTTCACGATATAATCAGCACTATTGAAATCAACCTTACAAAAATGTCACTGTGCCTCGCCTGCACATATTTTGACGGGCGCACTGAGGAACATGCGCCCAGTAAAGCTGGTAACGAAGGATAGAAAGAAGTTCCATATTTTAAAGTCGAATAAAAAGTGTTAGGTAACCATTTGTCATAACTTATATTATTTCTTTCCCATTCTGCTTTTTTGATGCTTAGAAGTGTAAAAACGAGAAGATTGATAAAAATATTAATTTTCATAATAATTTGACAGTTTAACTTGGCCGACGCATTAATAAAGTGCTCAGGCCCGTGGCAGTGTTATTTTAAATATGGCGGAAGAAGACACAACGTTCATACAAGTAGATCTTAAGCAGGGCTTTCAAAAGTGCTCACTTTATCGTGAACAGCATATACCTGAAAAATTTGAGTGTTCTATGACCTGCAGACTAGACTTCACAGTGTCACGTACTGACACGCAGATATGGATTTCTATTTGGTTGGTTGTTGTCACAATGGAAAACGATGACTGTACCAGGATTTTATTGAGTGTGTTTTTCTATTTGGCTCAGGATTGTCTAGAAGGTGTCAAATTACAACCGATTGAAAAGAAAGACACAAACGTACGAGACTTTAAATTCTTCCTTACCCCGAAATGAACACGACGAAGGCGTAGTTAACCCGTTCGGTCGTGCCGAAGTGTTGCAGTCGTATTATATTTAGATGTGCACTGTACTTGCGTCTAGTGTACTTTTGCAACCCGCGAACGACGTGCTATTTGCTCGAAGTAGTCATCGTCATTCATTTATGAACGAGATGTGTGACAGTTGTCGTCAATAAGCTTACCTGCCTGGCGACTATCAAGACATTAGGTACCGATTTGTGGCCGGTTTACAGCACTGGTCACGAAAAGACTGACGGAGAGGTTGCGAGACGACTATCAAGACATTAGGTACCGATTTGTGGCCGGTTTACAGCACTGGTCACGAAAAGACTGACGGAGAGGTTGCGAGACGACTATCAAGACACTAGGTACCGATTTGTGGCCGGTTTACAGCACTGGTCACGAAAAGACTGACGGAGAGGTCGCGAGACGACTATCAAGACACTAGGTACCGATTTGTGGCCGGTTTACAGCACTGGTCACGAAAAGACTGACGGAGAGGTTGCGAGACGACTATCAAGACATTAGGTACCGATTTGTGGCCGGTTTACAGCACTGGTCACGAAAAGACTGACGGAGAGGTTGCGAGACGACTATCAAGACACTAGGTACCGATTTGTGGCCGGTTTACAGCACTGGTCACGAAAAGACTGACGGAGAGGTTGCGAGACGACTATCAAGACATTAGGTACCGATTTGTGGCCGGTTTACAGCACTGGTCACGAAAAGACTGACGGAGAGGTCGCGAAAGATTGTTGGAAAGAATGAAAGACTGATGGAAAGATTGGAAGATTGGTGAAGATTGCGGTGCAGATTGCGGTGCTGATTGATTGAAAGATTGCGAAATATTGATGGATTGATCTAAATGTCAACGGAATGGTTGGGCGATTGACGGATTGATGGCAGAGAAGAGCACGAAAGTTAAGACTATGATCACCCTAGTACATTCCACGATAAAATTAACACATTTGAAAGCCCTGCTTAAGATCTACTTGTATGCACGTTATGTATTCTTCCACCTTATGTAAAATTATCATTACCACGAGCCTCATCACTTTATTCATGCGTCGGCCAAGTAAAACTGTGAAATTTTTTTGCAAGTAAAAATTATACAAATCTGCACATTTTCACAAATCAATACATTGAGAAAACAAAAAGCGAAAGAAATAATATAATTTATCACAAATGGTTACCTAACTCATTTTATTCGAAGTTAATATACGGAACTATTGTGTATCCATTGTAACGAACTTAACTGGGCAAATGCCACTCAGTGCGGTCATTAAAATAAATTGTTCAGGGGAAGTGGCATTTTTCTAAGGTCCATTTAAAAAACGCTCACTTTATCGTGAATAGCCTTTAACGCCAAGTAAGCCTATAAAAGTGTTTATAAATGCTGATCCATGCCATGATTATAACACATCCGTGTATTTTGATTGTGTCCTGTATAAAGAGAGAGGAGCGAGAGAGTTTGGCATGTTTCCTCAATACCACATGCATACTTTTAGCACATATAACCAAAATTATAATTAAAAGGTTATTTTTAAAAAATCGGACAGTAAATACAGATTTACGTTTTAACATAAAGTATGCCTACAAAACCAGTTTGGTTACCAGAAACCGACATATTTGCTTGAATAATTAGTGGGCGTAACTGCCGAGCACCGTTGGGTGCATTCGACAATCCCGATTCAAATTCTTCCGAGCACCCCCTGAGTCTAGCCGAAGATTGCCGAGCTCGTCCGAGTCGAGCTGAAGAACGCCAGCCACAGCCACATCCACACAGCTCCTATTAAAAATACATTGTGCCAGACTTCCCTCGATCCTATTAATACCCATAATTGCGGACATATTAAATATGAACTGCTAACGTATATTTATAGAACAATTAGCTTAATATAAAATATTTTATATATTAATTCATTCTCTCATTTTAATGATAATTAGGGAACACCTATTAATAATAAGGTACAAAAATTTGCACAGAACTATGAAAATGTACTGCTTCTATAAAGAAACATTTTCAGTAATGATCCCTATTTTTCTGTTATGACTAGAGACCTGAGAAGTTCGCGAGTTCAATGACTTGTAGACTAGACTTTACAGTCTTATATACTCTCATACAGTTATCAACTGCTTATTGGTTGATTGTTGTGGTGGTAAAATGCGGTAGTTGGGAGCACAATTTATAGCATGTTTGTTATTGGCTCATTTATCTCCAGGAGGTGTTAAACAACACGTCGACCAATTACATAAGTAACATGAAGGTACATGTGTGTGAATTCCATCTTGTCTATGAATGAACCCGCGGAATTCTCGGGTCTCTAGTTATGATTAAGGATAGGAGAATTTCGCGAATTTATTTCAGGACAAAATAGATTTCAAACTCGTGTACACCGAAGTCGCCTTTGCCATTGGATCATATTTTATTATGCACGCCCTAGACTACTCTGAACCAATAACAGACTTGCAAGGGATCAAGCAGCGAATCATATACTACCAGGTGTGAGGTAACACTGGGGCTGCAGCCGATGAACAAACATCTGAGGGTCGACTGTACACAAAGAACTGTGAGTCTAGTATGAAGGTCATTAAACTCGCAAAATTTTACTATCCATAGTTATGACACTTGGACGAGTAATTGCTAAACAAGGGGCGATACACTGAGCTCAAGCTTTACGATGCCCCGGGCGCGCAAAACATCTGTGGGCAGAAGGAATCGTTCAGGGGCGTGAGAAGCTGCGATGTGGCGAGGAATCCCACGGGATCTCGGCGTCCGCTCTGCACTCCTCCCGGCCAGAAGGAGAGGGATATGATCGACCAGAAGTGTCGTACAGGTCGGATGACCCCCAGAAGGTATGAAAAGTTACTGCTCCTCTCGCTTTGATACAGCACGCGACGTCGCCCCTCGTATTTACGTAGTGAGGGAGAACGCTGGCTCCCGCACAACGGGGACGCCTACAGTAGGTTTTCTACTATAGTCCATTCACGGTTCCTTCGGGGCTTTTTGAATCAATCCTTTGAAAAATCACCCCATATATTATATGTTCAGTAATTCCCCATATATACCATGCATAGAGATAATGAGAAATCGCGAAAATTTTTTGAGTCAACATATATTTTATAACACTCTAACTAATTTATTCATTCATGATTGGATGAACAATGTTTTGACCCAGATAAGTTGTCTGCAGACCAATCACGAACGTTCTATCTTATATTATCAGAATCGTCATTGGTCCAGTGAAATGGGGTAGTAGCTTCATACATACAGGACAGCCAATGAGGAAACAGAACTGTCAGACATGTGTACAGTACGTTGAATCCTAGCAATCAGTAAACTTTTCCCGCGATAAACCATCATCTCTAGCCATGCATCAAGTGTTTCATACCGTTGTAAACACAGACGTACGTATCTTATTTTTCGTTCATTTGAAGTTATACCTATATTTTATATATGCATTATAAGATTTATTTTATAATAAACATGAATAAAAGCAGTGAGACAAAATATGTGTTGATAGCGCAGTAGATACAAATAGTTCTCATACGAAATATTACTACAACTGAGAGCGCAGGAAAGCGATGCGTTGTCCTCTGTGCAATTTTCCACGCGTAGTTAGGCTTAGTTTGCACGAGGCGGAGGAATATCCTGCAAGTAGAATTTTAGCAGAGTTTCAGAAAAAGGCCGAAGATACCATGAATCAACTATATCTGAGAACAAGTGATATTTTTCACGAGCCGCAATGAAGCAAACACAGCAGTTAATATTGGCAGGACGACAGGAATAACGAACAGAAAACTAGCAGGTAAATAATTAATTTAAAGAATTTTTTTTTTAAATTTTAATAATTATTATTGCCTATGTGTAATTTACGTGTATAAAAATTTTTGGCTACTCAAGATAATTTATTTTCGAGGATAAGTGTGCCTTAAAGGCTGTTTACGATAAAGTCAGCACTTTATAAATGAACCTTAGAAAAATGTCACTGCCCCTGCATGCATATATTTTAACAGGCGCACTGAGTAACATTCGCCCAGCAGAGTTGGTAACGATGGACGATAGATGTAAAGTAGTGCCATATCTCAACGTTGAATAAAAATGTTAGGTAACCATTTGTAATAACTTAAAATTATTTCTTTCGCTTTCAGATTTATTTATGCATCGAAGTGTAAAAATGAGAGGGTTTGTAGATTATTTAGTTTCTTAATAATTTCACGGTTTCATTTGACCGATGCATGAATAAAGTGATGAGGCCAATGGCAATGCAAATTTTACATAAGGCGTAAGAATACACAACATGTATGCATGTAGATCTTAAGCAGGGCTTTCAAAAGTGCTCATTTTACTGGACAGCCAATAGTTCTTTTTATTTCCATCTGCACTTCTTAGAGTACGCCCAAATATCTTCTCATCAATCTGCGAAAAACCAAATTACTATTCGCAATCGTCACTCTCAAGACTATTCGACGTTTGTAATTTTATTTTGGCGGCCATCGTTTTCACCTTGCTCGTTTCGATATTTCTGCTGTACATCGGCGAGCAAGAGCAGAAATATTTTCTTTTTATAGCGCAAATAGCAACTGCTGCCCGTCACCCGAACAGCGTACAGAAAAAAAAAGCGTTTCCGTTAACGCGAACGGTAACTAGCAGAAACACAGCAGAAATAGTACTAAACTAGCAGAATAGCAAACGACGCGAACTCGCCTATTGTATGTTGTCTGCGACACGTCTTGCCCCCGCGCCCTGATCGAGCCGGATATACAGGGCGGGATCGAAGAGCAAATGAAAATACAAAGATTATACAGTCCCTTATTCACATGCCGCCGAAATGGCGTCACTAGACAGCCAGACCGATCTCGCTGGCTGCGCACAACCAATCTCCGTGTCCCAACATCGAACTGCTTTTCCGCCAACACGTCTAGCAAAAACGGTATGGTTTGCATTTGAGGTTACGAAACTGATTTGTAAACAAATTCTTGGAGATGTAGGTATACTTCCCGAAACCAGTTTGTTATGCAGTTTCTTATAATTCAAATTGGTAAATGTATTTCATTTATATAATTCTGCTTGTCATTTTAAAATAAAGATATATATGTGTGTACACACACACACTTGCATCACTGTTGACCACATAACCTGGACAATTTGTGTTCGTTTGGGGTGGGTAAATGTTGGAATATGCTCAGTAGACTTATCAGAGGTATAACTTAGCTTTATCTATGGTCGAAACGGCGTTCGTCAATCAGAGCCTTATATAGCCTATTCGCATTTTCTTCACACTTTTTGAATTGTTTTTTAAAAATCACACCATGAATAACATGTTGGTTATTTCCTGATGATGCTATGTACTCAAGCGTTTTATACGTGTATTTACATTAAATTATTATATTTTTTTGTTTAAATTAAAATTTCATTTATATTTTATCTATGGATTATATTATTTCATCTATAATTAGGCTAATATTAATTTTAAAAAATCTGAGAAATTAATTTCGTTGACAATGCAAAACACAAGAATGCGGTGCGTTGTCTCTTTAGTGAAATTTTCTAGACTTGAGTTAAGCTTTGTTTACAAGAGGCGGAGGAATATCTCGAAAATAGAACACTGGCAGGGCTCCACAAAAGTTGGAAGTAATCCGCGAATGACAAGCAAACGAGTAGCTCAGACAATGGGGTACATTTCGCAGCAAGCGGCAGCCAGTGAGACACACGACACGATCCCGAAACCCTCTCGCAGTTGATCGGAGAATGAGTAGGTCCACGTCAAAGCTACCTCCACGCTATTTCTCGCCTCTGTCTATGTATTTACTTAGTGTTGTGGCAGCGCTCGCTGGCTCGAAACAAAGGCCTTGCGTCAACTGCTTGGTCTGGCAGTCGAGCTGTGAGGACCCCACGAGATGTATAGGCTGTTCACGGTAAAGTGAGCACTTTTGAAGCCGTTGTTACTTTTCCCTTTCAGCCACTTGTTATCCTTTAACCAACTTTTTTAAAAATAAATATTGCCAAGTAAGTCATAAACACGGCGTGTAAGTTCTACCGCACTCGGAAGTTAACGTCAAACTTACACTGTTAAAAAAAACTCTTCATTTTACGGAAAAGTGCTGGTAAAGATTTATCCAGAAGTGTCCGTAAACTCTCCGTAAAATTTCGGATACACTGATTTACAGAGACAGACTTTCCGTAAATTTCACGGAACCTCTCCGTTAATTTCCAAGATAGTTTTCTGTACTTTCCGATTAAAATAAAAACAGATATGAAAATGTCTTTGATTTTCGTCATGTGGGCGTTCTAAGGCGCATAAAAATTATATTAAAAAATTTAAAATATTTTGTACTTAAGCGAGGTTTGAACCCGAGTCAAAAAATTACCAGGCCACGACTCCAACCATTCACCTTCAACTCTCACTGTAACGTCGTGGTAAAACTTTTACATTTATATTTAAAAGACAATAGTAAAAATTCAGTTTCTATTAAATTTAGTGTATTTTTAGTGTTGCCAAACGTTACAGACACCTGATGCTAGTCGCGTGGATAACATTAACTGGCGCATAAACGATAATTTTCTTGTTACAGTGGCGAAGAAAGCTTCGTGCAGAATCGGCATTGTTCGTCCCCGTAACTCGAAGCCAAAGGGAATACGGAGACTTTCCGTATTTTGTTTTTACGGACTTAACTCCGTTTTTCGTCATTACGGATTGCCTTTCCGTATATACACTGTACATTTCCGTAAAACATTCCGTAAATATACGGAAATTTTTAACAGTGCAAGGATAAAATAAAATATGGTTCTTGACTATTATTCCAATTGTGACAGTTTTCAAAAGTGCTCACTTTACCGTGAACAATCTTTGGCATCTGGAAACTAAGATTATTATTGTTGCAACGGGCTTGGTGTGGTCAGGTTCGTTAGTAGCTGAAAAAAAAAATTTTCTTAATTTATATCCAATATTACAAATACTTATATAGCAAATAGTAATGTTTTCATCCTATTGTGGTAACACTAATTAAATTACAGACAGTGCAAATAACAAGCCAATGCCTGCCCTGCATCATTTGCAAATTAAATGGTTAAATTGGAACTTGTGCCCGTAGCTTGCCGAAACATGGCGATATGCACTCCGTCTCTTCTTCCTTCAGCGGAAAAATTACTAAAAAGCAGACCCCCCCCCCCACCCATACATACTCCACAAGGTGGTCAAAAGGTAACGTGGCAGGGTTTGCGCAAACAAAGAACAGCAATTTCCTTTTTTTCTACTATAGTTTAGGAGTCACAAAAAAGTTATCTTCTTTTCTAAACACTCCCAAAAATATTACAGAATACATTAATACCAGGCCACGGTAGTTATCCAAGTAGAAAAATGCCATAAAGTACTATAAAATATTATATACAGCATACCTTAAATTTTAATAAAAATGTCTTCGTGATACAATATAAATATAACATTAATACAGAAACTCTGTAAGGAAAAGCCTATACTTAATTATGACATATTATATCAGCCCTTTCTCACCGGTCGGAACAGAGTTCCGTGCCTATCAAGTCCATCTTTCTTTCTCCCCGCAAGGTAGGTATTTCTTCTGCGGTGTCCACTGGAACAATTTCCAATGGTCAGGAATTGTTGAAGGTGCGCCTCAGTGACGTCATATATTGCATGCATGCTCACAAAAGGTTTTAACCCTTTCACACCCACACTAATTTTCTGTTTCAGGTGTTAAAAATCAAAAAATGTACGGTGCGCGCTGTATTTAAATCGATAAAACACTTGTATTGGTGTCACATCCAATGCACTATAGGCTATACGTTCGGCTACAGTTATATGGACTAACTATGATCTAGATCAGTAAGACTGCTTGCGAATAATTTAATCTACGTGTAAGATCTTTGGTCAGTGAGCTTCGCAGTGTGCAGTACTGACAAAAAATCACCTACACACACGTTCATAAAGTACACAATTGTGTAAATTGGGCCTGAATGGGTTAACACATTGAGGTCTGCACATATTTACTGGCACTTAAGGTAGATTAGAAGTGAGTCACCTACATCCACTACTACAAGAACACAGGTTTTATTGGTGCCTGTGTTAAGACTCACCATCGTTCATTATTGGCTGGTCATCAACCAATGGGGAGCCGAGCTGATAGTGACCCAAATTGAATTCCCTTTATCATATAAATGGATTTACAATCAATCGTGTCCCTTTGAGTGGCTACAAAAAACTGTGTCGTTAGCAACACCATTGTTACTACGCTGTCGTGTTCTTGTCAGGTCATGTTAGACAAAGGCTGCACATTCATGCGAGTTATGTTCTGAACAACAAAGAAATGTTCAAATTATCCTTCCTCGAGCTACACTCGAGCGCAATCTACAAAGTGTTGAAACAGGGGGATGGGGATGTGGGAGCGACACGAAGACGCAGTAAACAAGGCGGTCGTCGCCCAGTACTGTGCCGGCGCTCGCTCAAGCAACCATACAACGGGGCGTCACTCACCCAGGTGGTCGTCAACAAACACCAACGCAGTTCCCGTACGCCAGCGATCGCGGGAAGTTATTTCTTCAAACGGGCGCTCGTTGTCCGATGTCACACCGTCGCAAGTTATCGACAAAAAAATATACAATCCATGTCTCCAAAATCGCTCAGCGCTAAACGACTGTGTCGGTCTCTCGCGAACGCCGTCCATTTCTTCTCCGTTGCCTAGCCAGACCACCGACACCCCAGAATTTCTCCTGGAGAAACCCTATCACTAGGGATAGTTCAAAGACCTGTGGGCTAGACTCGACACTCGTGTGTACACTGGCTCCTCAGGTTTGTGTTCATTGGCTGTTGCCCCAGAGAGTGGCTAGTGTTGACCCACACCTGGCAGTATGGGATTCCTAACGTGTTTCTTTGCAAGTCTGATATTGGCTCAGAGGCCCCCGGGACGTGTATAGTAAACTGTGATACAATTGCAAAGGTGACTTCACTGTATGTGTGTTTGACGTATATCTTGTCCCGAAATGAATTGGCGAAATTTTCCTATCCCTACCTATCTCGACCTGCAGTCACTGTGGGTGCACTGCTATTACTGTCGTGATAGGTCGGATTACCAGTAAGTCTTTTGGGCAGCGCACTGAACAAAACTCTCCGAAAACTCTTCTGGCGGGGTAAAGTGATTAATTTATAGCCTAACTGCACTAATATATCACTATGGGGTAGTGAAACGTCGCGAAAAGATTTCAAAACAAGTTTATATTTCAAAACACTGTATGGTCGTTTACGTAACTGGATTGGCTGAGTTACTATTTGACACATGTTTAACCGCCTGCACACGAATCACGTAGGAGCCATGCCGATGTTGCCGAATTACGAGTTGCCCGGTCAAATATGAAAACGCCTTCCCAAGCAGACAGCGACCAATGGTAATAGACAAACTGTTTTTGGGTGCTTATATTATTGAAGTATACAGCATACTCGTATTTTTTCGATAAAAAACCACTAGCTCTATATCATAGATAGGGACATCCGAATTTCGCGAACAGTTTTCACAAGTTGTATTTCATAACACTTTTACTCAGATACACTTTCGAAATTGGACTGTATAGGTGTTACGCGTCTTAGGTGTCTGCCCGCGAATCACAGACGTACAGTATCGGAGTTACCTAATATGTGATTGGCCCGACAAGTAATAAAATGTCTTCTCACAAATATAGGCCGCCAATAAGCAAGATAATTCTTCTTGATTGCCCGTACTGTGTTGAAATCTAACATGCATGGAAATCGTTCACGAAATTCGGGTGTCCCTAATCATAGATTATTCCACATTTAGGGCCTAAGTATGTCCAGTTGGAACCTAACTATGCACCAAGATATTTCTCTACACGCACGTTTAAGATGTGAAAATACACCTTATGTATGTGTAGGAACTGCTGCCATTAATATTCAGTGAAATGTTACATTCATTATTTATCAGTGGGGACTAAACTATAGACTACTAGGTATTAATGCTATTACACATTTTTTTATGTGTGAATTCCTTTTGTTATGTATTAAAATATATTACATCCACTGTGGTTCTGTGACACAGTAGCGCCATTTATTTGGTAAATATCCCGCAAAGACCACTGTTTAAGGATAGCCTATTTTGACATTTTATATTCTGTGTGTAGAGATGATGGAAAATCGCAAAAATTATTCTAGGCAACATATCTTCTATAAAATTCTAACTAGTTTATTCTTTCATGATTGGATGAAAAAAGATTTAACTGTTTGCAAACCAACCACGAACGCACAGCCTTAAAATATCAGATTCCTCATTAGCCCAGTGAAATGGGGTAGTAGCCTCCATACGTGCATGACAGCCAATAAGGAAAGGAAACTGTCGGACATGTGTGGGGTAGGTTGAATCCTAGTAAACAATCAACTATTCCCGCGATAAACCATCATCTCTATCTATGTGATATAGTCGGGTGTCATGAAAGAAACCAATCTATTAAGTATTCTTGTTAGTCACGGCCTATAGAAAAACTGAGCAACAAAACTATTTAAATAAATAATAAACTAAAAAACGCATCCTTGACTTTGTATGGCACGCTGAAAATTAAACACGAAATGCAAGATTTTAGATTGCAGTAGTTACTAAAAGGAAAATAACGACCTAGCATGGCTAGGAAAAAGTGTAAGTATTAAACCAGTACGCTCATAACATATTTAAAAAAGGTTTTTGATCGATGCATGTTTCATTTACGTGAATGGGTGCTGTCAGCGGCGTCTGAATCGCCTTTCATCGCCGCCGCGAGAAATTAAGAATATGATTTGCGTTTTATTTTTCGCGGACAGCTGTTCCATTGTGAGGAAAAGGTGGCAACAGACCGACGGGAAAAGAACGAAATAAAACTCACAGGTGACGGCACCAGTAAAAGGTTTGACCTCGGCCGAACGAATACCATATCTCCGGAGCGGTGCTCGGTGCTCGGTGATGTTGGGCGTACCATTTTCATGGTACCTGTACCATAATTATACCATGTACCACGACGAGGTCGTCATGGTACGCAAATGTTACATAATGTGACTACAATAAAGACATGCAGCTAATGACTAATGACCGGAGACCTGAAAAATTCGCGGGTTCAGTGACCTGCAGTTCTAGCAGTCTTATGTACAAATATGACGATTTCGGCTGCACATAGGTTGTCTGCTGTCACAGTGGAAGGCTATGAATGGGTTAGCCTTCTCCAAGAGGTGTCGAACGCTGAGTGGACCAATAGCTTAAGATTATACGCACACGTGTTTTGAATTCTAGCTTATCCCAAAATGAATCCGCGAATTCTTCAGGTCTCTACTAATAACTATGACAATGTACCATAATCTGACAACAACAAAAATATGCAGCTAATGACTCAAAAGTATGACAAGCCCAAAGCTGAACCCCTATAATTTATCTGTGAATTAGAGGTTGAACATTTGCAAGTTTCACAAACAAGACATCGAGATTTAATATTCTTTGGTGTTTCTGGCGATGTTCCGTTATTCTTTTTTAGTTTATGAGTTTGTCGTTTATAGTTGTAATTCAGGTGCTGTAGTTCCGTATGTTGTGCGGGCAATAAGCCAGTTATAGTTAGACATATTTCATTGTTGTGCAGGCAGGGGTGTTCAATTATCATATTTTATGAAGGTGGAATGATTATATTGTGATTTAGAAACCAGATAATTTTCTAATTTTTTTTCTCTTCAAATATTTTATTCATATTTGATAGCAGTAGTGTAACATTCAAACAGCTGTTATGTAGTGAAGGTAAAAACCAACATAAAATTGCGATTTTATGCATTTGTTAGAAACGTACCATAATTTCGTGCCAATGCACCATTATTTTGAATGCCCAGTACCACGACAGAGCACTGACGATCTAACATCCCTGTGTTTGGTGCTACAGCGCTGTCCTTGACTTCAGACGTACGCTAGTAGGCCTATCGTAGAACCAAACAGAGAAAATACAAACACCGGATGATATGTGGGGGGAAAAAACAGCGGTGACGTCTCTTCTAGCCATTGTTGCCAAACGTACCATAAATCTGGTACACGCAGCAGAATGGCACTTGGTTCCTGTTGCCACGACTTTTTGACCGCAGAAATAAAAAGTATATTTACGCATTCAAAGCTTTGGTAGTTTTACATTTTTTTATGTGTAGTTTTAAAACAACTACAATATGTTAATTCCTACACAAATGTTTTTACGACTACAAAAAAACTTAGAATTCTCTGTTTAAAACACACGAATGTATAGCCTTATTAAATAGAGAGTTTGTGTTAGATTACACGTATTAAAGTATGTGTAAAATACATCAAAACAATAATTTTTCATTTGACTACTGCACTTTTGTTGTATTAACACACTGTTATCATTGTAATAAAACATGTACCATAGTGCACTTTTACATGACTAAATATATGTAAATTTGTATTAACAACTTGAGTGAAAATACCATCCTTATGAACAAACAAAGAATGATTTTACGTACACAAACTCAAGCACCATATGGTTGAAAATATTTCCGCACATAATAGATTGCAATACCCCACGGGCGGGCCAGCGATTTTCATTCGCTTATTGGCGGCGTGTCTCTGTGTGAAGACATTTTTTTTTTTTACTTGAATGGACAATCAAAATTAGGTTACTCCGATACTGTAGGTGCATCTGCGAATTGCAGGCAGACTACCCAAGACGCGTAACACCTACATCATCCAACTACGAAAGTGCATCTGAGATAAAGTGTGATGAAATTCTACTGGCCGCGAAATATTTGCCCAAAAATCGACTGTCCCTACTTATAGTTAAGAGACCTTCAAAATTCGCGTTATTTTTCGCGACAAATTATATTTTATGCGCGTGTAAGTTTTCACTACCGATGTCATTGGACCATTCGTCACTTAAAAAGCCTTGAAAAACTCTGCGCCAATTAATATAAACATCGTATTAGCGTGTTCGAATCATGTACAGTCTTGTCAACAGGAGACTGCCTTCACATCTACACAGCAGCCAATGTACTAATGACACAAGCTCCAGTGTTTATAGGCATGTGAATTTTATCGCGATTCCAAATAACGTGAATTTTGCTTGCCTGTACTTATAGTATTGAAGTCTACCGTGTACTCATTTTTTTTTTTTCGCGAGTAATTACTAATGCCCAGTTGCACCAACATCTTCCCCGATCCTAGATCGAATGATCCTAGTTCCGAAGCAGGATCCAGTTTGATCATGGTTCCAATATAAAAGTGTTGCACCAAAGAAATTTCATGATCCTAGATCTCCGATTCGTCGATCTTGATTACAAAGTGAGAGATCGATATTAAATATGAAACAAATTTTGGTATTGGTTCGTAATATATGACGTCATGGAAATAGGCGTATTTTCCAGTATAGATAGCATTATATTTGTGATGGTTTATCTGTTTTAAGTGAATTATTGTTGTACGAATTTTACTGAATAATATACAAATGCGTATAATGTTGTTTTTATTTCCCAACAAAACAATCGAACGAAGTTCTATCTGTTGGCGTACTTTTAAACTACATTTGTGGACGATGGCTGCTGATCTCGGCTCGAGATTTGGAACCGCCAATTTCGGCGGGTTCGAAACGAACTTCATCTCGATCTCCAGTCCAGCTCTGAAACTCGCACGGTGCAACAGTTTCCCGTATCGATCTTAGATTCGATCTCGGATCGAGTTTCGAAACACGACGGCGCAACCGGGCATACGCCCTACTCACACCTGAAGTGATCGCAGTCCCTGCTCTAGAGCTGGTTGTCGCTTCGAACGAAGCAAAGCGTGTGTTCGCCGGCGGTTGAGTCACGGGCGCCCCGCGAACGTGTTCGCGACCTCGATGTTTGCCAATTAACATGTTCTGCCGGGCACGACCTCTGGCGGCGTTACGTGCTACTTGAGACTCCCGCGTCGCGCCGACCATTTATCGGTCTTTATCGGGCCAGCTAACTGCATTCCAGCACCGGGCGGGATCAATTCACCCCTCTTTTCTGTGCTGTCGCTGATGCCTACACTGTTAAAAATAAGAATTCTTTCATTTTACGGAAAAGTGCTGGTAAAAATTTATCCAGAAATGCCCGTAAACTCTCCGTAATATTACAGACCCATTGATTTTCAGAAACGGACCTTCCGTAAATTTCACGGAACCTCTCCGTTAATTTCCAAGTTAGTTTTCTGTACTTTCCGTTTAAAATAAAAACAGAAAATGAAAACGTATTTTATTTTCGTTATGTGGGTGTTCTACCGTGTATAAAAATTATATTAAAAAAGTTAAAATATTTTGTACTCAAGCGAGGTTTGAACCCGAGTCAAAAATTTCCCAGTTCATAGCTCTAACCGACTTTTTTTTTAAAAACCTTCATTTGACGTTGTTATGACACTTTTGACGTTGACGAAGCTCTAGTGAGACCGACTTGTTGACGAATTCCCAGTGCGACGGTCGAGCTGAGCATCTGCTGCGTCGGAGGCGCCGGGGCGGGCCCGCGGACCTCGGGCTACAGGTCTGCTACCCTACCCCTGAGCTATGAGGGCTCACCCATGACACTCACTTGAAAAGAGTGGTATAACTCTTAAATTTATATTCAAAAGACAAAAAGCAAATATTCAGTTTCTATTAAATTTGGTGTATTTTTAGTGTTGCCAATTGTTACAGGCGCCTGATGTTATTTTTTAATGTTTGAAAGAATAGGTCGTAGTCGCGTGGATAACTTTAACTGCCGCAGAAACGATAATTTTCTTGTTACAGTGGTGAAAAAAGCTTCGTGTGGAATCGGCATTGTTCGTCCCTGTAACTCGAAGCCAAAGGAAATACGGAGACATTCCGTATTTTGTATTTACCGACTTAACTCTATTTTTCGTCATTTCGGATTGCCTTTCCGTATATACACTGTACATTTCCGTAAAACATTCCGTATATATACGGAAATTTTTAACAGTGTAGGGACAACTGAATTTCGCGAAAAGATTTCCCCACATGCTAGTTTTCAGTACCATGATGGCGTGCCAGCAGTTTTCTTTTGCTAATTGGCGGGGAGTGTCTGTGAGAAGACATTTTCTTACTTGTCTGGCCAATGAGAACTATGTGACTGTGGTAATGTACGTCTGTGATTCGCGGACAGATCACAAAGATGCTCAACAACTAGATCATCAAATTACGAACGTGTACCTGAGCTAAAGTTCTGTCGTGAGATCATTTCGCGAAATTCGGCGATCCCTACTGATCCAACAACTGGTTTTACTGTTAGGACTAAGTGGATGCTTTGAACACATTGAGGTCTGCACACATTTACCGGTACATAAGACAAATCAGAAGTACGTCGCCTATATCCACTACTGCAAGTAACACCAGTTCTGTTGGTGTCTGTGCTGGAACTCACCATCATCTTACTGGTCCATACCACACCGGACATTATTTTCCGGTCATCAACCAATGGAGAGCCGATCTGATATTGACCCATTCAAATATCCCTTATCATATAAAAGGATTTACAATCAATCACGTCCATTTGAGTGGCTATTTAAAAATAAATTCTATCATTAGCAATATCATTGTTACTGCGCTGTCGTGTTCTTGTGAATGTCATGTTAAACAAAGACTGGACATCCATGCGAGTTTTGTTCTGAACAACAAAGAAATGTTCAAATTGTCTTTGCTCGAGTGTAGTCTACAAAGTGTTAAAATTATAATTTTATTTTTATTTTATTTTGGATTGCATGATGCTTTAACTGCGTACTACGGTCTAACACAGAAACCATCCAAACCACGAAAATGGATATGAGCCAAAGTGTTTTGAAATACAACTGGCCGTGAAATCTTTTCACGAAATTCTGGTTTCTCTACCGAGCTGCCGCTTGGGCTTTATCGTAACTACAAGTGATATGTTCTCGTGGGACATTCCTACCTGAGGCACTGTTTCAGTCAAATCAGTATCGCAATAAGTGACTAATAATACTAACAAATTAAGTAACTAGAAGTTTAATACTAACGGTAATGCTAGGACAATAAATCCACTATCGAAAGTTCAGGTTAGACTTGTCTAATTAAATGACTGTAAATAATATAAATTTAAGAAAATATACAACGTTTTGATTGTATATAGTTTTCGAGTGTTATTGCTTGTCAGAATACTTTATGGCTAGAGCTAGTGATTTTTCGCGAAAAAATATGAGTACACGCTAGACTTCATTACTATAAGCACCTAACAGTAGCTTGTCCATTTCCATTGGTCGCTGTCTGCATGAGAAGGCGTTTTAATTTTGACCGGGCCACTCAGAATTCGGCAATATCGGCACGGCTCCTACGTGATTCGTGTGCATACAGTAAACACGTGTCATAAAGTAATTCAGCCAATCAAGATACGTAAACGACCCTACAGTGTTTTTAAATATAACTTGTCTTAAAATATTTTCGCGAAATTTCATTACCCCTATTTATGGCACTTGTTAGGTGAAATCAAAAATATAAAAGCGTTTCCCCTACTGTGCAACCAAATTAACAAACGATCCCGTGAGGGGAAGCTGCAGCTCTCCCACTCTTGCGACGCATGGAGGGGAAGGCAGGTACACTCAGTACAAAGTACTACGGACCTTCTGCGACACATTTGGGAATTTCGAAAACGGTAGTGTGGTTTCGCTATCGTTTATTATGTGGCATACGAGGTTTCGATGTTTAATGCTCCCCGAGTATACAGACACATCACCGCGACAGTTATGATAATGTGAGTTCGAGGCGAGCAATAACGTTATATCAAAATACCATTTAAAATTCTCAGTGAATATAGTTATATTTATTGGACTGACCGGAAAACATCTGCCTGGTGTTAAGCAATAAATACGAGAGAAGACAAGCTGAAAATATAAATAATCATTAGTAATATGCACAGTAAACACGAATTCGAATTCATTTGCCCAACCTACAACAATCATTCGCATTAAAAATTATATTGTATTAATAGAGATGGGAACATTTCACGAGTTCATTTCAGGACAAGATAAATGTCAAGCATGTGTACACTGAAGTTGACTTTGCAATTGGATCTCAGTTTATTAGACACGTCCTTGACGACTCTGAGCCAATAGCAGACTTACAAGGAAACAAGTAGCTAGTGCCATACTGCCAGGTGTGTAGTAACACTGACTACTCTCTGGGCCAGCAGCCAATGAACAAACATCTGAGGCTCGAGTATACACATGACTGTGGAGTCTAGCCTACAGGTCATTGATCTCGCGAAATTTTCCTATCCCTATGTATTACCAATAAATCACTCAAAATATCCGAAAAACTTCAAATCCAATCACTGTCGTTTAAAACATACAGTTTTCTATGCAATTTTTTTTCGAATCCTGAAAGTGCACCATAAATCATTCACTACAATTGCTGCCACTACAAATGTCATATTGGTAACTGTCGCTTTGACTGTCACTTTCGCTGTTACCACGCTCAATGTTAACATTTTGTCTACTTCTTCTTCCATGCAACAATCATTTTTGTTTAGTATTCTGCTTCTTCTCTTTTTACATGTGGCACAACTGATGGCCAGTCTTTTTACATGTGGCACAACTGATATCCAGTCTTTTTACATGTGGCACAACTGATATCCAGTCTTTTTACATGTGGCACAACTGATATCCAGTCTTTTTTACATGTGGCACAACTGATATCCAGTCTTTTTACATGTGGCACAACTGATGGCCAGTCTTTTTACATGTGGCACAACTGATATCCAGTCTTTTTACATGTGGCACAACTGATATCCAGTCTTTTTACATGTGGCACAACTGATATCCAGTCTTTTTACATGTGGCACAACTGATATCCAGTCTTTTTACATGTGGCACAACTGATATCCAGTCTTTTTCTGAAATACTGCTTACAACCTTATCTGTAAACGCTTCTATCTGGTTGGTTATTTGCGATACATATTTATCAGCTACACGAGATTCGACAGTGTTCCAGATATATAATTTTTTTCTGAAATCAGCTTTTTTCTTGTTCGTGACAACTGTCAAACAAATTTATTTATTATCAGGAGATCTTGAAGTTCCTATTAAATAAAACTTTCGAATTACAGTTATATCAAACAATTGTGACCTAGCGCAGTAAGACGGTTTGCCAGTTATTTACCTACAGGTAACATAATTGGTAGATACAGGCAAAATTCGGGTTGTCATTTAGAGACATAATAGACTTGAAACACATGCATCTGTATTGCCCTTGTCATTGGGTTACAGTTGATTTGACACGTCCTGGGCGGCTTTGAACCAATCAGAAACAAGTAACGACCAGATAGTCCTATTAGACGCCGCAGTCGAAAGGGACTTTGGTACCTCACTTTTGCAGAAGCCAATAATTAAATTACACCGAATCTAATGTATATTATAGGAGTATCGATAGAATAACGCGAATTTTGCTGGTTTCTAACCATTGATCACTGAGCTTCGCGGTGTGCAGTACAGACCAAAATTACCTACACCTACGTAGCGTACGAAACTGCGTACGCTCTATCTGACTGGAAAAGCTAGTGATTCTTCGCAAAAACAAAATGATAACACGGTTGACTTCAATACCATAAGCACCAAACGGCCGTTTGTACGTTGCCATTGGCTGCTGTCTTCTTGAGAAAGCGATTTCTTATTTCGCCGGGCCACTCAGAATTCGGCAGCATCGGCACGGCCCCTACGTGATTCGTGTGCAGACAATTAACACCTTTCATGATATAATCCAGCCAATCAAGACACGTAAACGAATCTACAGTGTTTAAATATTACATTTTCTTTCATCTTTATCGCGAAATTTCACGACACCTACTGATTGGGATAAGGAGAAAAATTCTTTCCGTGCTGGATTTCAAAAACCCTTTAGACTTCAAGTGGCGCATTCAGTGATAAAATATGCCACTTTACGTTGTTAGAACGCAACAACAATATCAAAAATTCACCCCATACAGAAATTATTTTATTGCTTTACATTTAATAAAAATAATCTAAAGTATTTCAGTTTATGGTACAAATAAGGCGTTGATTAATGATAATTTATTAGTTTTCCAGTAATGACACTGAGAGAACCATCTGCTTAGTTAATGGCCGCTTTCGAGAGGCAATCCCAGATCCTGAGTGGATCATTTATTTCTAACGCGTTCCTGAGCGAGTGAGTGCTCGTCCACTAGTCCAGTGCCTCTTGATAAACGAGCAGGGCACAGAAACGAGCTCCGTGATTGGCCACTTTCCGGGCCTCCGTTTAGAAACATTGCTCACTCCCTCACCTTGAAAGTCCTCGCCTACGTTCTAGGTGGCACGAGAGCGTTACAACGATGGAATATTTGTGAAAGCAAAGGCTGCTCACGATAACATGAACAAGTTTGACATCAACCTTTGGAAAATATCACTGCTCATATCTGCATATATTATCAGGGATACTGACTGGTATGCATCTAGTTAAGTTGGTAACAGGGCTTTCAAAAGTGCTCAGTTTACCACGAACAAACTATATCGTTATATATCCAATGTCATGACTATCTGTGACATTAAATCATTTTAAAGTTATCAACACAATTTTAATACAATAATAGCTGCGACATTAGTGGTACACGCACTAGTGGATTGATGGTTTCATATATATAGTTGATTTTAATTTTAATTATTTTTGTTTTAGTGGGTGAATTTCCTTTATCTATGTTGACGATTTCGATATCATCGATATGCATGTTAGGTCTCTTATAAACAAGGTTAACGATGTATGTATTTGTGATATGAATTCGATACGAGATTGAGTTACATCATCATTGGTTTCCATATTTTAAGCTATCAGTATCGACTAGTAGGGGCACGCGAATTCCGCGAAAATATTTTCGCGCATGCTATATTTCAATGTCCCACGGGCGTAACAGCTGATTTATTTTGCTTATTGGTGGCGTGTCTTTAGCTATTCGATAGCTATAACTATTACGCTTATTAGGTGCCTGCATTACAAACCCGAACGTTCATTGCCGAAATCATTTGGAATAATAGTCAATAAATACATTTTATTGTAGCTTTAGGCGTTAATTCTCGAGTGTTGTGGAATATACACACTGTGTTTATTACTTACATTGTTATATTTGTTTTAAAAAGTGGTTAAAGTATTAAATATGGCTGAAAGGAAAAAGTAACTAGAGTCTCAAAAGTGCTCACTTTACCGTGACCAGCCTATACGCACTTAGTGAATTTATTAGAGAAAAAAAAAACGCGGCCCCTATATTTACTGCCAATGCCGCTGTTGATTTGCCCCTCGGTGTTTTAATTAATCCACAAGAAGTGATTTCTTTAAACGTGACTTTCAAAGTGTTCAATAACAGCAAAACAGCTACACATACATCTGGGCGAAGTCCTCGAGTGTCAGCGATAGCAACAAGAAATGTTAATTACACAATTACTTAGCGACCACATTCGCCGTGGATTAAGCCGGTCCTGCTAAACTCGCGTGAGAGTACCATTCCGATGCTAATGCGGTTCTTATCATATTCCGCCGGGAGAAGAGCGCCAAGCGAAAAACCTTAACATCAAAACACACGCAATGGGTTCTTCGAGAAGTGAACGACTGAAGAAGAAGAAGAAGAAGAAAAAAAATCCAGAGAGCTCCAGCGTTAAGAGATACGCTTAATTGGAAGAGGTGATTTGGAAGCGGGCAGCACGTGTTGAAAGGGACGAGCGGGTTTTTAATTCCCGTTGACGATAAATCCGGCGAGCTGATGGCGGCGGGTCGGCGCGAGGTCCCTTGCATTCCGTCCCGTCGCGGGAGCTGATCTTAACTGACGGCACCCGCGAGACACCAACCAGTTAGTGGTGAGGTGGTCCTCCCGCGTCCAACGTCAAGAAGCGAGGTTGCGATACGGGCGACACTAACACGCACGCCTGGCTCCTCATCGCTCCTACGCGCAAGGCGTGCAGTGTTTCCGCCAAACGCTGTGCTGTTCGAATGAGATCTGTAACATAGGGATTTTATCGCACGCGATGAAAGGACACAAACTAAACTACGCCCTTGTCTTCGTAATTTCCACTTACCGCTTAAGGAAAATGCATAGGCAAACTTTAAAAATGCGAATTTAGGCAATTCTTACGAGTTTTTTTCCCTAAAAAAAAAACACACACTTGATATGACAAAAGTAAAAAAAAATGCGTCCATAGATAATTGTTTTCTATCTTTTCTGAAAAAAAAAAAAAAAAAATCGTATTCGTGAAATATTTATTTACCGAGACACGCGTATACGCACAAACAACCATAAAAAAAAAACGCGGGAGTATTTTTCAAATCAACCTGAGAAAAAAACTGCTTTTACCTGCATATATTTTAACGGGTGATACGTGCCCAGTAAAATCGGTTGATGAATGGAAAGTAGTTTCAAAACTTAACGCTGAATAAAAAGTGTTTTGTGATATAGACTGTTCACGGTAAAATGAGTACTTTTGAAAGCCCTGCTTGAGATCTAATTGTATGCACGTTGTGTGTTCTTCTGCCTTATGTAAAATTAACATTGCCGTGGCCTCATCATTTTGTTCATGCATCGGTCAAGTGAAACTGTAAAAATATTATAAAAGTACATATTTTACAAACCTGTTCATTTTTACAATTCTATGCATTAAAAAAAGGATAGCGAAAGAAATAATTTACGTTACCACAAATGATTACCTAACGCTTTTGATTCAACGTTAAGAGATGGAACTACTTTCCATCCATCGTTACCAACTTTACTGGGTGTAGGTTAGTCAGTGCACTCGATAAAATATATGCCAGTAGGGGCAGTTACTTTTTCTAAGTTTGAACAGCCCTTAACTTAGATTTTTTTTTTTTCGCTTTCTGTTTTTGTATTGTCGAAGTGCAAAAATTACCAGATTTGTGGAATATTTACTTTCCTAATAGTTTCACAGTTACAGCTGACCGACGCAAAAATAAAATGATGAGGCCCATGACAATGGTGCATACAAGTAGATCTAGGCGGGTCTTCCAAAAGTGCCCATTTTACCATGAACAGTCTATACCGGTTTTCCGGTGCTTGCCATTGGCTGGGATGGATGCGACCACGTCGGTATCGCAGAGGCATATACTGCCGGCATTAACGATTATCGGACGTACCGGAAAAATCGTGAATGAATTTCTCGCGCCAACATGTCTTCAAGAAATTAATTTAGCTCTATACAGTAAGGAATTCAAGCGCTTGAATTTCGTTGATGTGTGTTTGAAACCCTGTTATTTTTGACGAAACTGTAAAAAAATTCTGGTAAACTTCCTAAACTGAAATGAAAGTTTTAAAGGCTGTTCACAGTAAAATGAGCACTATTGAAAGCCCTGCTTAAGATCTACTTGTATGCATGTTGTGTATTCTTCCGCCTTATGTAAAATTTACACTGCCATGGGCCTCATCACTTTATTCTTGCGTTGATCTAGTAAAACTTTGAATTTATAATAAAAGTAAATATTTCACAAATCTGCCCTTTTTTATACTTCAATACATTAAATAAAACAAGAACTAAACTAAAGAAATAGTTTTAGTTGTTAGAAATGGTTATCTAACACTTTTAATTTGACTTTAAGATATGGAACTATTTTCCATCCATCGTTACCGACTTTACTGGGCGTATGTGACCAAGTGCGCCAGTTATAATATAAGCACGCAGGGGCAGTGGGGTTTTTCTAAAGTTTATTTCAAAAGTGCTCACCTAATCGTGAACGGCCTTTAACCTATACAGTATGTGGAAATAATACCACACATCGAGCTGCAGATATATGAATGTTTAGCGTCGCTATCACAAAATGCCGGGAACTTCTGTACGCATTTGACTGTTTCCTGAGCAAATGTAGGAACGACACCATGAACGCATTGGGAAAAATATTCCCATTCCCGCTTTCTCACTAAGCGTATGCACTGGTATGGTAAATTTCCGAATAAATTCTTAGAGTGTATTAACGCTTTGAAGAGCATGCACGTTTATAACCGGGGCTACTTTCATAAGGATATTTCTTTGCTACTGAAGACAAAACTCACATTCTTATAATATTATTGTTTCGCGGTACTATATCAAAATCCAAGTAAAAATTTACAACTATTCAAAATATCAGTTCGTAAAAATAAAACTGCTGTTTTCAATCAATTGTCAAATGTACACGATGGATTGTATAACCGGTCATAACTGCAGCGAGACATTAACTAGCGCATAGTTAACGCGCGGCTTCATTCGCCGATAGCCAGCCAATAGTAAACGTGGCAGAGTTCAGTAGGCGTTCCCGGTGTAGCCAGGACCAATAGGACGATGGTAAGTGGATACTGAGATTTCTGTATTGTAGAATATAGGCAATTCACTTCAACCTTGTCTTCAGTACCAGGAAATATGTGCCGTCATCAAAGGGTTAAACGTGCCCCCAGTATGTTTACCTACAAAAATACATCATACCCCAGACGACGAAGGAATGGTATTTTAAAGTTACCATACGCATGCTGTAAACATTACTTTGGAGACCTACAATATAGTAGTAAAAAAAAAATATTATCTGAAAACATATTCATATACATAATATCTCGATATTTCTTTATTAATAACGGTTATCTGAAACAGCTAGTGCATGCCGTATAATTAGAGACCTGCAAAATTCGCGTTATTATTTCAAGACAGACTGGATTTCAAACACTTTTGTTTTGAACTGCGTTTGTCATTGAACTACACTTTTTTCGGTGACGCCATGTACGAATTTGGACCAATAGCAAACAACTAAAGAGATTCTGGTCCAGTCACGTACAACCAAGTCAAAAAAGGAAAATGTTTCCTCACTTCTGTAGAAGCCAATAAACCATTTTGTAACGACTCGAATATGTATAGGGCGGTGAATTCTAGTCTGCTGCCACAAAATAATGCGAATTTTGCTGGTACCTACGTATAATTAGTTCCCAAAATCCAAACAACTTAAACAAATCAAATCCGGCATTCAGCTGAAAATTTTAACACAACTAACAATAGAGTTACTTAGTGTATAACTGTCTTCAACGAATATACTGAATGCATAGACCTTCGTACTCTTTACTGTGTATGTAGTAGGATGCCAAAAAAGGAGTATTAGGAGATATTAAAATATTTATTTTGTAACAGCGTGACGCTCGATAAACTTCAGACATGTTGTAGTGAGGTGACCATTAGTTTTATATATGGGCGGTCGTAAACCCAGATGAGACGCGTAGCTAGATAAAACTGAATTTGTACCTGCGTTTGTCTACTGGGAATATGTGTACTTTCCCTCGGGGCGGCCGCTGGGAGACTTCACGTGTTTGCTCTGCGCAGCGGGGAGCCAAGATGAGATACGAAGAAGGTTCGTGTTGGGAGAGGGTGGGGAGGAGTCCGAGAGCACACTGTAGCGGAAAACTAGATTTACCCAGTGCTCCCTCCCCCCCCCCCCCTACATCAACTTCGTAACCTTGGTGGTAGTACTGGGAGATACTACGTTGGAACCTTACAGCTCCGCAGGGCGTCATTAAACCGCTGTTCCTGACGCGGAAGAGAGCTTGCGGTTGGTCCTGAGCCTCCCCTGACGCGGCAAATAAACCCACCAGTTCGCACCCCCACCCCCCTTTTTTTCCCTCCTTTCCATCAATTACGTTCTCGGCAACTACGATCACTTGTGCAGTCTTCCCAGTTGTATACGAGTACTTTTAAAATCAACCTTAGAAGAATTTCACTGCTCCTTCCTGCATATATTTTAACGGGCGCAATGAGTGACATGTGCCCAGTAAAGCTGGTAGCGATGGAGGGGAAAATAGTTCCATATATTTAGGTCGAATATAAAGTGTTGGATAACTATCTGCGAGATTATTTTTCTCGCAATTTTTTTTTTTTTTTTTTATTAGCATCGAAGTGTAAAAATAAGCAAATTGGACAATATTTAGTTTTCTAATTATTTCACCGTTTCACTTGACCGACGGATGAATAACGTGATGAGGCCCATGGCAATGTTAATTTTATATAAGGTGAAAGAATACACACCGTACATATACAAGTAGATCTTAGGGAGGGTTTCCAAAAGTGCTCATTTTACAGTGAACAGCGTATACCATCAGCAACTTTTCCATTTCGTTTCAATATCGGCTTGGTCTATCACTTCGTCCAAGTATCGAATATCCATGACAATGTATCGTAGATGCATTTACACCGAAAATATGAAAACATGCGTCAGATACAACATGGGACGGGGCCGCGGTGGTTCAATGGTTAGACTACTCGTCCTCCACCAAGGCGAACCGGGTTCAATCCCCGACCAGGTCACTCCGGATTTTCGCTTGTGGGTCGGCAGGTTTTTTCGGGGATCTCCCGTTTCCCCCGCCCCTTCATTCCTGCGCTGCACCATACTCACCTCGCTTCACCCTCATCTGCTCTCAAGACATCGCTGTCAAGAGCCGTCCAAATATATTCTCTTCTCCCCCCCCCCCCCAAACATTGGAAACACTAACGCCACAAAAAATAACCTTATAAAAACTGAAAACGAGTAATATATCAAACATCGGAGCACTGCAATAACGTCAATAGTCAGTACTGAGATATCGGAATATCTCTTATAGCTACGGATAGGAAAATTTCGCGAATTCATTTCAGGACAAGATAGACGGCAAACACGTGTACAATGAAGTCGCCTTTTCAATTGGATCACAGTTCGTTACACACGCCCTGGACGACTCTAAGCCAATAGCAGACTAGCAAGGAAAATAACTAACGAGTGCCATATTGCCAGGTGTGAAGTAACACTGGCTACTGTGTGGGTCAGCATCCAATGAACAAATATGTGGGTCTCGAGTGTACACAGGAATGTGGAGTCTAGCCAGCAGGTCACTGAACTCGCGAAATTTTCCTATCCCTCCTTATAGCTATGTCAAAAACATCGCTCGTATGGCGAATACGCCATCGTAGTGGCGATATTTCTGTGAAATACTGTGGCATGGCTCTTGGCTAGAGCTAGTGATTTTTCGCGAAACAATACGAGTACACGGTAGACTTCAATATTATAAGCACCTAACACCAGTTTGTCTATTGGTTATTGGTTGCTGTCTGCTTGAAAAGGTATTTACATATTTGACCGAGGCCACTCCGAATTCGGCAACATCGACACGGCAACTACGCGATTCGCGTGCAGACAGTAAACACGTGTCGAAAAGTAACTCAGCCAATCAAGCTACTCAAACGAACCTACAGTGTTTTTAAACATAACTTGTCTTGAAATCTTTTCGCGAAATTTCATCATCGCTACCAATGGCACAATTCTTCCTGACAGCCACGCATGTCCCGTGGGCTCTTACTTTCGTTGCAGGGCATATGTGACGACACAGAGCGATGCTAAACCGAGCAGTTTAAATTATATGCGGAATCAGAGCGTACGGAACTTTTTTCAGTTCTATATTCTCGTGCGACTGTTGACTCGCACCTTCCACAGTCATTGCTGGCGAAACTTCATATGGGCAGCCAGAAACAGAGTTGAAACGTCGTTGACACCAGCAAGGACCACGCCAAAACAGGGCGTGTTACCAACATACGCCGACTGTGGACCCTGAAACAAAGCAAGGAGGCTGTGGCTCCTGCCTGCATGTTGTGGAGGAGCTACGGGTGTTTTTTTTCTGCTGACCCACCAGCTTCGGGTCGATGCACTAGTTCTCCTCTTTACGCGGAAAAGATTTTCAATTGTTACCATTGGTAGCTCTTCTTGTGGACAGTCTTTCTAGAGTATACCAATCTAATGAAGTCCCTAGAGAATGACCAATTGAATTAACATCAACATGTTCTTGAGTATAATATAACCCTGAATGTCCCAAATGAATATTTAGAAACTTATTTCTATAAGTTAAATGTCCACCTTTATTACCAGGAGTTTTATAAAATGTTAACTGAGCCCCTCCACTACCTTGAATACTGCGCGCTCCATAACCACGTCCAATAGATGTTGAACGTGGTCACGTGTATTAAATTTTTCACTAATCTCAGCATCTCTGCAACATCTTCAATACGTATACCTGCACTACTTAATAACGAAATATTGATCAGGTATTAAAGGTGATAACGCATCTATTTCATCTATGTTGTCATCAGGCTGAGCTTGACGACCACCTGCTGAAGTTGTCTTTGCAGCACGAGAAGGCTGTAATCGACGCATGGGTTCGTAAGTTGACTTTCATTATCGGGATAACATAATTATGATTTGTCTAGTCCTGCAAGAAAATGTTTTCCCACACAGACACTAGGCAAGTAGACAAAACGAAGTCGGATGTGTACACCCAAGATATTGAAGTTTAATTTGCTTGGAAGTAGTATTATCGCAATAAAACAGATCTACTTATAAGAAATATTCATATCGGATGGCCATTTCAGTCGGCATCTTTACGTAGTGACAGCACACAAAAACAGCAACTAGACGTCACAGTAATCGAGACTCAAAGGCCTGTAAAGATTCTGGTGTTTTAGTAACACTGTAGGAAATCTTTCTGGTAAATGTCCCAACAAGCAATGGAAGTTTTTAACCTATTCGCAGAGAGAGAGAGAGAGGTTTTCTTTGCGAAAAAATTTCAAGACCAGTTGTACTCCAAAACACTTTAGTTCACAAGCACTTTCGTGGTTGGATGATTTTAAAAGTCGCTTGCCTCAAGTGTCTGTCCTCGAATCATGGACGTTCAATATCGGAGTACTTTGTTCTGATTGGCTCAGTCAAATAAGAACATTTCTTATCACGTAGACACGTGGCCAATAACCACAGGAAGTAGTAGTTGTGGACGTTGGATATTGAAGTCTAGCATGATCATCAATATTTTCGCTAAACACACCTGGCCCTATATAGAGATTCGCGTTACTTTATTACAATGGTTGAAATGCATACATAAAACAAGGTTTGTTCAGGCAAGTTTATGTGGTCCCAGAATTTTAAATCGCGCTAAAAACCGTAAAATAATATGCCATTTTCTTTTCATATGTTAAATACGAAATATACTTACTGTAACAAATTTGGCAGGAAATCATCGTTCTTTAAGGGGAAAATGCATACGTTTAATTATGTTATTTAGCAATGAGATTCACCTGAGTTGAGTATGCTTTGGGTGTAAAGACTCAGAAATAATTAGACTGGATAAAAATATTTATAAACCTATTTACTCTGACAGACAGCCCGCGTAAGTATAAATCTCCAAAGAAAGGCAGCTTAATAAGGAAATGTTATCTCCTCCATGGCGTCATCATGCGATGACTGGACCCTCTACAGCTCGACTGATAGGCTTACAACTTAATTAATACTTACACGATATCCGACAGAAGACACCTGTCGTAGGCCGTTCCTTCAATTAGATAAATTTAGTCAACACGACAGAAAATAAGAAAACTTCTCTCCTTTATATGTGCATGTTTCTCCACGGATAACTGTCACTTCTCAATGTTAATTGGCGTGCTGGTCGGCAATGTCGCCTAATAAGCAGAAACTGTTAATCGTCGCGTTCGATTATTGATGTCACACACGAGTGGAGTCTTGCCATTACAACCAAGTCCAGAAAGTCAGCGACGTAACGCCCAGCGTAATTGTCGCGCTTCGTTTTGCTCCACGTGATCGCAAACTACTTGAATTATGTCATCCAGCTACATCTAGCTTGCTTTATCCCGGATAACTATTTCCCCATGCAGCTACAGTCTCCTCGCACATCTCAAGAATATATCAACCCAGTCATGCACACTTTAATTTATGATTTCATGTGCTGTAAATATGAATTTTTTTCGTGTGTGTTTTACTCAACCCCTTCAGTCCCCGCGTCCATGATAGACGACTTGTTGCACATTAATGATATATATAGTCACCTCTGTACACAGCGGAGAATCCGTTTTTGGTTTTTATTTGCGCGACTTTTTTTTTTTTTGTAAGAAGTCATGCTTGTTGAAGTTTCTGCAACTCTCATTCGCGAATAGTTAATGCTGACGCCAGAGAACATGCAGCATGTTGTTCACTAAAATCTGTTCACGATAAAGGGAGCACTTTTGAAACCAGCCTTAGAGGAAAGTCACTGCCACTGCCTGCGTATATTTTAACGGGCGCCCTGAGTGACATGCGCCCCGTAAAGTTGGTAACGGTGGATTGGAAGTAGTTCCGTATCTTAGCGTCGAATAAAAAGTGTTAGGTAACCATGTGTCATAACTTAAATTATTTCGTTCGCTTTCTGTTTTTTTTTAATGCATCGTAAGTGTAAAAAATGAGCAGATTGGTTAAATATTTACTTCTCTAATAATTTCGCAGTTTCACTTGACCGACGCACGAGTACAGCGATGAGGCCCGTGACAATGTTAAGCTCACATAAGGCGGAAGAATTCACAACATGCATACATACAAGTAGATCTTAGCAGGGTTTCCGAAAGTGCTCATTTTACAGCGAATAGCTTGCAGTTGTGACGACCGCATTCGACACGAGTACAGCACTCGTATTAAAAATGCCACGATTGCAACACCTGAGCTGGAAAATTATTCCGGGATCGAAAGTGTTTCGGTCGTTACTGTGCTCATTTTGTTTTCACAACCAATGAGAAGGGACAGGCATTTTTAGTTCTACTCCAAAACTCTTTTTTGTTAACATGCACTTTAGTGGTCGGAATATTTTTAATGTCACGTGCCTCATGTGTCTGTCCGCGAATCATGGTCGGTCAGGATCGGAGTGATTTATTACGATCGGCCCACTCAAATAAGAGCATGTCTTCTCGCGTAGACACGCCGCTAATGACCAAAGGAATTGGTCCAGAATATTATTTGAGATATTGGCGTCAGGTTGGCTGTGAGATATCTTGCCGACATAATTTCGGTGATATCCATCCGTTACTCGAAATAATACAGTGGGCCGTTCTCTTTATCCTAACCTCTAACACACTGTCTCGAAAGAGACATCATCCCATTAACATCAGCTAACTAACATCTTGTCTATCCAAAACACTTTTCAACAATTTGTCGGTAAAATGACATAGGCCTATAGATATCTTTATGTTGGTAAAGACCCTTGTCTAGAAAGTGGCACTGGGCCAGAATCAATAAGATGTTTGCAATCTTACTGACAAGACAAAGATACTGTATCGGAATCGGCTCAGAATCGTTTTTAAGAACCTAGCAACATTTTTGCTGTGTGATATTATGTCGAAATAATTCCAGTGATATCGATGTGTAGGGATCAGCAAAATTAGCATTATTTTCTGGCAGTAGGCTAGAATTCACCGTCCTATAGCTAGGGATAGGAACATTTCGCGAGTTCATTTCAGGACAAGACAGACGTCAAACAGAGGTACACTGAAGTTGACATTGCTATTGGATCTCAGTTTATTACACACGCCCTGGATTACTCTGAGCCAATGGCAGACTTGCAAGGGAACAAGTAGCGAGTGCCACACTGCCAGGTGTGAAGTAACATTGCTTACTCTATGAGCCAACAGCCAATGAACAAACATCTGAAGCTCGAGTATACACATGACTGTGGAGTCTAGGCTACACGTAATCGAACTCGTGAATTTCTTTCTATCCCTAACAATAACTCGAATCTTGCAGGTCTCTATCCAAATGTTATCCTAAATAATACACCGAGACCTTGTCTTTATCGTGACGGCTAGTAATTCGTCTCAAAGAAGACATCTTGCTATATATTCTTGCATACAAGCGACAGTTGCCTACAGTGTCGACACTGGGTCGACAATTTGCCGACAGGTTGTGTTTGCTGGGAAGTCGCAGAGAATGCTAGTTCCGAAGACCCGAATGAACATCATTGACAGACTCAGATATTTGATTGCCCTTCAAAAACGAGGGTATGACTTGCACATTGTTGAGATTTAGTCAGTCATTTTTAGGTACACCAGAATTTCGCGAAACGATATCCGCACATGCTAGCTGTCAGCAATCTACGGGCGTACCTGCAGTTTTATTTTGCTTATTTGGCGGAGTGTGTTCGTGAGAAGACATTTTCTTACTTGACTGGTCAATCATAATTAGGTAACTCCGATACTGTACGTCTGTGATTCGAGGGCAGACACCTAATATGCGTAACACCTAGATCATGCAATGACGAAAGGAGATCTGATCCAAAGTTTTATGAAATAAAACTGTCGTGAAATATTTTCATGGAAATCAGGTGTGTCTAATTAATATAGACCCGGAAATTTCGCTGATTTATCTGAGGACAAGTTTAACTCCATTCACGTGTACACATATGTGCTTGTGCTTCCACTGGACCATAGTTTGTTAGACACACTCCGTGCGACTTTCAACCAATAACGAACCTGCAAGGAAAATAAGAACCGAATCCCATGTAACCTGGTCTGGGTTTTAGTGGAGTAACAACCAATGAACTACTAACTAATGCACGAATGCATAAAGGATTGTGGATTCTAGTTTGTTGCCGAATGAATACGCAGAATTTCCGGGTCTCTAGTAATCATTTGTAAACTAAAGTAATGCGGCTACATCGTATGATGTGATGAGCTGCTGCTTTGTTCTGAAATTGTAATTATAAAATAATGATAAATTATTATAAACGCGAATTGCTCAGCCATTTACGAGATACCCTAAAATCATATTTGAAGACGTGCAGTTTAAAGTAATATGTAATTTGGACTCTGAAGATGATTAATAACAGTTATTGATTTTGGCTGATTATGTATATTTTATTATGCGTATAATGAATTTTGTGTAGAAAACATGCTGTATTTGATCTATTTCATAAAAACCTAGCCGCTTTATATAAAAAAAAAAGTTTTAAATAAAAATACATTTAAGAACAAAACCGAAAAAAAAAAACGACAGTTGACATACTTTGCAGGAATGGTCAATGTCACCATTCGGTACATGGCGATAGTAGGCGGCATAGGTAATCGAGAAATTAGTGCCACCTATGTGTTGAAAATATAAAGCAGTATGGAGGGCGCCAACAGCGCTAGTTATACTTAAAAGAACACAAACAAATATGGCTGCCACCTGATGGCTATATCGATAGTTAATACACTAGCGCCTCCTAGGTGATGAAAACATACAAAATCCAATACGGCGTCCTCAGTAATGTATAAACAATGTGACAGACGAGATAAAACTAAGTTGGCGGCCTCCAGTAATGTATAAAAAATGACAAACAAAAAATCTCAAGATGGCGGCCATTAGCAATAGGCTATATAAACAAATGACAAACGAAATAAAATCAAGATGTTGGCCTCGAGCAATATAAAAATAAATGACAGACGAAAAAAAAAAAAACAAGAAAACGGAATGAGTAGTGGTGAGGGGAGTGGGGGTGAGAGGGTCACTCGTCTGCTAGGTACGGCGCTGGAGAGACCTTCTGAAATGTAAGTTTTTAAAATAAATTTTAAAAAAATTTTAATATTAAATTTGTAATAATATTTATAATAAATTTTGAATAATTTTTATAAGACATTTCTTTGTAATTTTTTTATTTTTCTAAAGACAAAGGGGACATTCTAAGTAAAAAAGCAACATTTTGAGGGATAAAGGGAAATTTTTAGTGAAAAATGACCACATGTGGACCAGAATTATAAAATAATTTTCGATAAATTTTAATAATTTTTTAATAATGTTTTATAATTGTTGGCATTTCTCTTGATTATTTTTATTTTTATATATTTTTTGGACTGTTTTGAATTTTTGGGATCAAAGGTTAAGGTCACATAGATCCATCCAAGATGGTGGTGGTTGGCCCCGAGGAGCCGACGCCCCACGCCGCCCTTCTGCACGAAAGAAGATAATCTTACTACTATGGTCGCCAAAGGCTCTGATCGCTGGTAATTTATACGGGAAGCCCAAGGCTCTTAATTTTGTTGTTGATTTGCATACCCACCGTATCCGGCTCCATAGGATGCGAGCTTTCGCTCGTTGCTTCGGGCAGACGTCTGGGCAGCTTCCAACCCTGAGGGAGAACTGAATTACCTGAAATGGGAAAGGTTGGAGTGGAAATGTTGACTTGCTTGTAACAAGGTTCTACACAGAAAAAAGGGGGATGGATTGTGGTAAAGAAGCACGCTATTCATGTTAAAACTCGTGGCGATGAAATATCACAAAGGCATACGAAAGCTAACCCATAGCAAGAAATACGAGACTGTAAACAAAATAATTAATGTTGTGAAGAGGAAGGGAAAAAACAGCTCTCGGCTTGAGGGAATCAAAACAGCACACAGAACAGAACACCCAAGGGAATGTGTTAATGCGATATACTCGTATCCGCATATCCAGCAAAAAGCAGATAAACCAGCCACAATATTTTACAGAGCAGAGCATGTATTGCGTAATACGTGGGGAAAATGCACAAAAAACATTTTTCTTGCATGCTTAAAATAAATAATATTACCACAGTTTTAAAAAAGTACTAAGAGTAATTTTTATTTTTCGAAAGCATTACTAATGAATAATTTTTAATCCGTATTGCAGTTTGTACTTTGTGTAGGCCTAATAAATGTGACGCGTTTGAAACTAACACTATTCGAGCACCTGCTTTCAAACGGTAGTAATATATTAGACTATACTAAAAATTAAAAATCAAATCAAGAAAGTATTTACGAAACTTGCTGCTCGTATATGAACTGGAGAACATATAAATATAAACTGGTTGTGTAATTGGTTCTCAACACATGGACATACCAGCTTAGTGATATCAGTTTCCTCCTAGACATATTTTTCCTATTGCTAATAGGTAGAGGTAGCTACATTATTTTCTCGAATTATTTTGGCACACGGCTAGATTTCGCATTTCTTTACACGCTCGGGCGACGACTGTTTATAGACCTCGACTGCTGTCTTGGTTAGAAGTTTATTTATTATTCGATTTGGTTGGTCGTGAAACTGCCACTACATTTCTGCCTGCTAATTACTGGCCAAAGAGTTCTCATTGCGTGTCCGAACAACCGCACAGAGTACTCAACCCCTTAACATGTTATCCCTAGTACACTCCTTCACGTCAGCCATGTTGCAGAACATGGTAAATCATGGCCAGTCCCGTGCAAGTCCAGAAACTAAAGGCTGTTCACGGTAAAGTGAGCACTTTTGAAATCAACCTCAGAAAAATGTCACTGCCCTTACTTGTAGTCTATATATTATAACAGACGCACTGAGTAACATTCGCTCAGTGAAGTTGGTAACGATGGATGGAAAACAGTTCCATACCTTAAAGTCGAGTTATAAGTGTTAGGTAACCATTTCGGATTTCTTAAATTATTTCTTTCGTTTTGTGTTTTTTTTTTTTTTTTTTTAATGTATTGAAGCGTAAAAAAAGAGTAGATATGCGAAATATTTACTCTATTAATAATTTCACAGTTTCACTTGACTGACGCACGAATAAAGTGATGAGGCCCATGACAATGTTAATTTTACATAAGGTGGAAGAATACACAACGTGCATACAAGTAGATCTTAAGCAGGGCTTTCAAAAAAAAGTGCTCAGTTTGCCGTGAACAGCCTATACCAATACGTACATACATGGCCTTTCCCTAGAAAATGCAATTTGTTGCTGCTGACAAAACAATAATTTATCATCCGTTGCTTCTTGTGCCATTGTCATACTTAAACCCTTGCCATAGGTTCCAGAGTGATAAGAAATTCGCAAGTACACATCAAATAAATTTTATTTTTACAACACCTTAAATATAAAATTAATGTGTACGTTAAAGGGTTAAGAGTACATGGCCCCAAGATTTTTTTTTTTTTTCGTAGTCGAGCCACAACGATACGGACGACAATAACACGTGCGACCAGCCCCCCATCGCCCCTACGCGCAAGGCACTGAACCTACGTGCAGTGTTTCCACTGTTACGTTTTACTGTGCAAACTAGATCTGTAAGAGTGGGATTTTGTTATACGCGACGTAAGCTCACACCTTGAACTATGGCTGTACCGTTTTACTGTTATCCTAACATTTAAGAAAACTACGTACGCAAGCTCTAAAAATGACATTTTTTTAAACCATTATTCACGATATTTTCCCTTTAGAATTAACTTAATTTAACAAAAACAAAAATGAGTGTGTGAAGAGATTTCGACGGCTTTTAACAACGAGGTCTTGAGAGCCGATGAATGTGCAGCGCCGGAATGAAAGGGCTAGGGGTGACGGGAGATCCCCGAGAAAACCTGCCGACCAGCGGCATCGTCCGGCAGGGTAATTATTGGCTTAGATAAAGGTAAACGCGCAAAAACGAATCTACAGAAAGTATACTCGGACTAATAACTCTTAACACGTTCAGTCACCGTTGCAAATGAATGAAAATTTTGACCGGAACTGTACACAGCAGGGCACCAGTGCCCAGTCTTGCTGGTGGGTTATCCTATTTATGGACTTCCCTACACCTAGCTCTTTGGCACGAATGGTTAATGCCAATATCATCGAACAAGCACACGTTGTTCGTTGGCTGGAAAAAAAATGCTGAACACAAGTACAGTTCATGTCAAAAAATTACGTGGTTACAACACTTCAACTCGGAAATTAACACTTTGTAGACTACGCTAGAGTGTAGCTCGAGCAAAGCTAATTTGAAAATTTCTTTGTCGTCCAGAACAAAACTCGCATGAATGTGCAGTCTTTGTTCGGCTAGTGTTTAACACAGCCTCACAAGAACACAACAGCGCAATTAAAATGATATTTTTAACGACACAATTTATTTTTATAGCCTCTCAAAGGGACACGATTGATTGTAAATCCATTTATTAGATAAGGGTCATTCAAAATCAGCTCGGCTCTTTATTGGTTGATGACCGGCCAATAATGGACGCTGTAAAGTACAGTGTTGTGTCCGGTGTGCTATGGGCCAATAGGACGATGGTGAGTTCTTAACACAGACACCAACAGAACCGGTATTCTTGTAGTAGTGGATATATGTGACTCGCTTCTAATTCGTCTTAAGTGCCAGTAAATGTGTTGCAGACCTAAATGTGCCGATGTGTAACCGAACGGGTTAAGAATAAAGGGGCGAAACGGCTGACGTCACTGGGAAGCGACATGGCCGAACGCTATTCGCCAATCATCGCTCGGTAACCTACTTGCCAAACGGGCAGCGCAGCCTGTGGGGAACCTTTCGCAACACGCGCTAGCCAACCGTACACAAGGTATGTTCCTAGAGCTCCGATAGCCGACCGGAGAATGGGTATGCCGGCATTAAAGGAACCGTCGCGATGTTTCGTCTCTGTGTACGTTTCCACTCTTGTGTCTCAGCCATGAATAGAGCCCCGAGTATTTCGCGGATTGATCCGGCAGCAGGCTATATTTTACAGTCCTGTGTACACTCGAGACACTATCGTTTACTCATTGGTTGCTGCGATCAAGCGAGGCCTTTGTAAAGGACTGTTCAACGTTCGCTCACGGTTAAACGGGGCGTGTTTAAACAACTGCTACCAATCACAGCAGTACGAGAAAGTAGCACGCGATCGAAGTCAACCTTGCCACCGGATGAATTCCCGAAATACTCGTGTCTCTAGCCATAAAAGAAATACTGAAGTAGGCTATACCACCTTAAAGTCTAGTCTGTCGCCGAAAGAATTCGAGAGATTCGCAGACCGCTACTAATGAGCCATACATACCTCTAGAAGAAAGTTGTCGTAGCTGTACGTATTTTTTTTATTTGTATAAATGGTGAAGAAACTGCTAATAGACTGTAATTAGAGAACCGGAAATTTCGCGGATTCATCTGAGGGCAAGTTAAACTGCATTCACGTGTATATATGTGCTTGCGCTTCCGTTAGACCGTAGTTTGTAAGACACACCCCGAACGACTTTCAACCAGTAACAAACCTGCAAGGAAAACAAGAATCGAATCCTGTGCTGTGGTTAAACTGGAACAACAGCCAATGAATTACTAACTGATAGAGACATGCAAAATTCCCTTTATTATTTGGGACTACGCTAGATTTCATCGCCCTATGTACGTTAGCATATGTGTTATTTGCTTATTGGCTTCTACAAAAGCGCGGACCCACAATCCGTTTTAAATAGGTAGGACGTGATTGGGCTATCTTATCGTTACTTGCTTCCGATTGGCTCAAGGCAGCCCTGGGCGTGTCAAACCAGCTGTAGTCCAGTGTAGAAAAGCAATACAAACGCATATGAGTTTGAAGTCTAGTCTGTCTCCAAATGATAACGCGAATTTTGCAGGTCTCTACTAACTGATGTTCGAAGGCCCAAGGATTGTGGAATCTAGCTTGTTGCTGAATGAATCCACGGAATTTCCGGGTTTCTAACTATAAATGCATCGGCCGAGAGCACGTCGTAGAAATTAAAGACGTAAAGTGCAACTTTCTTTTGTTAAGCTTCACGTGTATGTTTTCGGACGGCAAAGTTCGTTCCACTAATCTGCAGACCAGTTCTTGCCGCGACCTCAGACGAACAAGAAAGTGAGTACTCGATATCCGTTGTATGTGCCCGACAGCTTTAGCTGCAAAAAATATGAGATGAACTGTTCTTGGGGAAATATTACTGGAGTTCAAGTAGCACTTACGGAAGTTTGGGCTATAGCCTATAGTTCATTCACGGTTCATTCACACTTTTTGAATCGAACCTTTGAAAAAATCACCCCATGTATGACTTCGCTGGTTGTTTTCTAAATATGCCACGTATCACAAGGTTTCTATACTTATGTTAACTGAAAAGTACCTTAGTTTTTGTTAAAATGAACTTTGCATTATATTTTATCTATACATTATAATATATCACTTAGAATTAATATGAACAACAACAGGGAAGAAATAGGTGTGTTGGTAACGACTAGAGATATGCAAAATTCGTGTTATCATTTGGAGACAGGATAGACTTCAAACTCATATGCGTTTGTATTGCTCTTGTGCATTGGACTACAGGTGGTTTGATACGCCCAGGGCTGCCTGAACCAATCGGAAGCAAGTAACGACAAGATAGCCCAATCACGTCCTACCTAGTCAAAATGGAATGTGGTTCCGCGCTTTTGCAGACGCCAATAAACAAATAATAAATATGCTAATGGATGTGGGGCGGTGAACTCTAGCGTGGTGCCAAATAATAATGCGAATTTTGCATGTCTCTAGTAATGACTAGTAAGAAGGGACACATGTTTCTCGCGAAAATATTTATGGCAGCTAGACTTGATTATCCTACGTCCACAACCACAACCTCCTTAGGTTATTGGCCGCGTGTCTACGTGAGAAGACATGTTCCTATTTGACTGGGCCAATAGTCATAAAGTACTCCGACACTGAACGCCCATGATTCGCGGACAGAAACTTGAGGTACGTGACATTTAAAATCATCCAACCACGAAAGTGCATATGAACAAAAGTGTTTTGGAGTACAACTGGTTTTGAAATATTTTCGCGAAAGGACGCCTGTCTCTACTCGTAACAAATAGATTTTATGCAGAATATTATTACACTGCGTGCGCGCGATTGTTGTACGCTGTCCCCTCGGTGTAATTTTCTAGACTCGATTAAGCTTTTTTAACATGAGGCAGAGGAATTCTCTGGAAGGAAAACTTCAGCAAGGCTTCAGAAAGTGTGAAGTAACCGTGAATGGACTATATACTTTTTTTTCTTCTATACGACGGTGAAGGAAATAATCTGGTTCACGGTTATTTGAAAAAATAATCAGATCACTATTACGAAAATTAACACCAACCCGTAACATTCCATAGGTTGACACTAATCTCAGGCTAAACATCCATATCACCGAAACTGGCAAACGAATTGCCTACAGAACTGCCGAAATCACGTGAATGAAACAGTGACGGGAAAATTTATACCGTCATAAAAAATAGCTTATCTGAAATTCAGAACAGTGGCGTTCGCTAGAAGATGTATACTGGTAGTTCAAAACAAGTAAGTAGTTTCGTGGGTGAGATATTATGAAGTTAGTTGTAGACAGGGAAGCCAGCTGCCATGTTGGTAGACTTGCATTGTTATTTTGGTCCATAATAAAGTATGGTATAAAGGATGTTAATCTGCGGTAAAGTAAACGTAAATATTTTTATTCGATAGCCGTAAATATTATTACGTCAAAAATTATAATCTTTATCAGAGTAATCTGTGGGGCAAGAACCTCAATATTTCATCATAGAAGCAACGCAGTAAAGTAAAATCGCATGCGCAGATTTTGACTATAACAACAGAGCACCAATAAAGTCGAAGAAGCGGACTTAGCAAAAAGATATCAATAAACCCACTTTTCACTGATTATATCAAATAATTTACTTATTGATAGAGACCTGAAGAATTCGCGGATTCATTTTGGGACAAGCTAGAATTCAAAACACGGGCGTTTATATAACTTTAGCCACTGGTCCACACGGTGTTTGAAACCTCCTGAAGAATGGTGTCCAATTGTTGCCTTCCATGTAATAGCAGACATCCAATATATAGTTGATATCGGCATATTTGTACATAAGACTGTAGAGTGTAGTCTGCAGGTCACTGAACTCGCGATTTTTTTTTTTCAGGTCTCTACTTATTGAACACCAGTTTGGTTTTGAGCTGGGAGCTTTTATTTGTAATGAATGTGTTTTCGTTTGGAGTACTCGCCACATTAAAAAAATTTTCGCTATAGACGTAAGTATTCTATGGAGGTTCGCGTAAAGGTCACACGTGCATTAATAACGTTATGATGTGCAAAGGACCAACTAAGTAATGCCTTTATTCTTCTATAAAAATATTTGCATTCACTGTGGCGTAGTTATCGTTAAAAACAGAAGAGCCTTTTTGTAAATCAGCAATCTTAAATCGCGCATTAGAACTATGTTGAAGACGGCTTAAATTACTTTTGGGTAGTCAAGTTAAAATTAAAAATCGTTAGTGATTTTCGAATATCAGATAAAATGAAGAGCAATGATAAGAGATGATGGAAAATTGCGAAAAATTTTTTGAGCCAACATATCTTCTATAACACTATAACTAGTTTATACTTTCATGAATGGGTGGACAAGGTTTTGACTCGACTATGTTGTATGCAGACCAATCACGAACGTTCTGCCTTAAAGTAACAGAATCTTCATTGGCCCAGTGAAATGGGGTAGTATCCTAATACATACATGGCAGCCAATAAGGAAAGAAAACTGTCGGACATTTGTACAGTACGTTTAATCCTAGCAAACAGTACACTTTTCCCGCTATAAATCATTATAGCTAGTAATGATATAAAAGAAAACGTTCAATTTTCGTCAAATAAATCCTCAAAAAAAGTTGTTTGAGGTGTGTATCGCCTTTCAGGAAGTAATACAGAATTAAGTCCATACCTGAGAATTACAATTTTGTGAATTTTGCCGCCTTTCCCTTCCTACCCCCGGCCCACCTACAGACAAAAGTAATTTACATTTCTTGATCGGATTTTCTTACAACAGCGAATAAATTTTTTGAGAATATTCCTATAATCGTTTATTACAAATGTAGATAGTTTTAAACGTCACACATACTCTTCTAAATAGAATCAGATGACACATGCGATGTTCACACTGAGTATTTTGATTTGGTTGTGCGATTGGCAGCCATAATAGTGTGACGTTTGTTTGATTACACTTTTTGCGTTACGCGATTTCTTGATATCTCTAGTTTTGACAGGTCTAGTAGAGGTAGCATAGAGTAAATGAGAATACAGAGGTGAAATATCTGCTCGTCCCGCGACCTCCAGCCACACACGCCACCAAATTGGCGTCACTATCCAGCAACAACGCCGTTCGCCAATCAGCGCCTGGTAACTTACAAGTCAGCCAATAGCCGAGCCCATAGGATAAATTTTGCAGCACGCGGTAGCCAATCATACACAAGGCCCACTCCCAGAATCTCGCACAATCAATAGGAAAATGAGTAGGCCCACATAATTAGAATCAGCACGCAATTCCATCTCTGTGTATTTATTTACTGTGTGGCGTGGTATTGTGCTGTTAAAATTAAGAAGTCAGTTACTGCGCAGCTACAATATGTACTCGATAACATACGACCGCTACGACAAAAATGTAATTACATAAAAATAAATTATGGTAGAGAATTTGGTTAATTAATGCAATAACTACTCATTAAAATTGTAATTTTTTAATCGGTGCCATCTTTAGGTAAAAATTTGTCTTAATTTCTGTGAATACCATATATTATGAATATGGCACAGTAGTTACTTGAGACCAGAAAAATCCGCGTTATTTTTTGGCATCAAGTTATAGTTTATGCACGTGTAAGTATTCACTACCGATGCTATCTAGACCACACATCCCTTAACACGCCTTGAAAAACTCTGCGCCAATTAATATAAACGTCGTAATAGCGTGCTCGAATTATGCGCACTCCTGTCAAAAGCAGACTGGCTTCACTACAAGCAGCCAATGAACTAACGACACCAGCTCAAGTATTTATAGGCATGTGAATTTCAGCGTGATGCCAAGTAATAACGCGAATTTTGCATGTCTCTAGTAGTTATGCATCTGAAAATAAAAATAGCCATGTGGTTCTCGCCTGAGCCAGGATCACTATATCCAGGAGGATGATGCTAATACTGAAGCATGCTGCTCTCACCGAAGACCAGCCTATGAATGGATGACGTGAGACGAGGTGGGAGTGGAGACGCAGCGGAATGAAGACGGTCGAGGAAACTGTAGAGCCCCGAGAAAACCCCCACACATTGGTAGTGCCCACTACACTCCCCAAATGAAAAAAAAAAACAACCGGAGCTTGGGATTGAATTATGGACCTCAGTAGTGAGATGCCACTTACTAATCAACTGAGCCAAACGTGCGTCACATACCATAGATAGGGACAGGTGTTTTTCGCGAAAATATTTCAAGACCAATTGTACTCCAAAACACTTTAATTCAAATGCACTTTAAAGGTAGGATAATTTTAAGTGTCGCGTGCCTCAAATGTTGGTCTGTAGGAATTCTTTATTCTGATTGGCCGAGTAAAATAACAACATGTCTTCTCACGTAGACAGGCGGCCAATAACCAAAAGAAGTTGTGGGCGTGGACGTAGGATATTGGGGTCTAGCATAGATATAAATATTTTCGCGAAAAACATCTGTCACTAACCATAGGTCCTATCTATTTTTCTAACAATTTCACAGTTTCACCTAATCGACCCGAACATTACAGATACTAGATCCGTTGCAGTACTAATTTTTGCATGAAAAATATGGTACATAGGACCATCAAGAGATATAGTGGGCTCCACGACCAAACGGGTAAACAGGGAATCACTCTAAAACACACTTGTAATTGACTTACAATTTAACAAATACTGTAAGCATAATTTACGCTACACACACATTGTTTACACTGGAACAAAATAACCACACACAGTTTAGAACTGTCGTAATCGTTTTCACTTAACAAAAAAAAAAAAAAAATTGGCTTTTACTGAGTCTTTTAGAGGTCCAGGCCCCACAGATGAAAATGATGGCTAACACTCCTCGATGCCCCTGAGGGCATCGAGGAGTGTTAGCCATTTCAGATAACGAGAAAGTAATTAGGCAGAGCTGCATGAAGTGTTCTGTGAGCCGTGAAAAAACTATGCTAACTTTTTATCAGCTTGTTCGTACCAGCATGCACATGTCATCTCACGAAGCCATTTACAGCAAGAAATACGACCGATAAAACAGACAGTGACAAAGTGCGTATTTACTACTGGAAAAAACTGCCGTCTGATTTGTTCGCCATGGACGAAATGGCTATTCCGTTTTCTTGTTTATGCACATTGAAACTCCTGCATTCCAACCTATTGCCGAATAAACTCCGGTAAAGAGCGTATCTACGATGGCTAACACAATTTTTAAGATTTATGTATTCGCCTTTACAAAAACGTGCAATATAAATGAATGCAGACACAATACTTGGATTCCACAGGTATTCAGAACACAATTTAGGCCTATAAAATAGTAAGGGAAATAGTAAATAATGGTCTTTTCCCACATTATGAGTAAATATTTTGTCAGTATCATACCCTTCTGCTAAGTTTTTCCATATGCCACAGTTTTGTTTATTTGATTGCAGGCCAAGAAATTGCGTTAAATAAATATGCATAAGAAAACACTTCCTGGGATGACAGTAAGTATAATTGTGGCTAAGTAATTCTACAAGACTCCCGGTTCACTACTAACAGTTAACAAGAATAGAGGCTGTTTCTCGGTAAAATAAGCATTCTTGAAAGCCTTGCTTAGTATCTACTTGTATGCACGTTGTGTATTATTTCGCTTAATGTAAAATTGACATTGCCGTGGGCCTCATCGCTTTATTCATGCGTCGGACAAGTGAAACTTTGAAGTTATTAGAAAAGTAAATATTTTACAAATCTGCTCATTTTCACACTTCGATGCATTAAAAAATACAGAAAGCGAGAGAAATAATTTAAGTAGTCACAAAATTGTTACCTAACACTTTTTATTCGACATTAAGATATGGAACTACTTTCCCTCCATCATTACCAACTTTACTGGGCGTATGTCTCAGTGACCCCGTTAAAATACACAGGGAGGAGCAGTGACTTTGTTGAAAGTTGATTTCAAAAGTACTCACTTTATCGTGAACAGTCTTTAAGGTACATTCCATTCCAGCTACAAAGGAAAGATTTTGACAGTTTGGGGAAAGTGGGGCTAATTTCTACTTTTCGTGTATATATCCCTCAGCCATCAGGTAAGGGCTGAAATAGCTATCAGCAGCTGATTTATTTGTCGTTGTAATGATAAAAAATATTGTACTTGCATGTACACTTAAAACACAATTTAATTATGCAGCGATGGCCTGTCTTTTTGTGATATACTTTTTAACACGCATAGAAGGAAGGCCACAGCAGTGACCATGGCCAACAAGATCGTGATTGCTGTGTTCTGGAATGCACAATGTCTCATTAACATTCATTTTCTGCAGAGTGGGGAGACATTCACAGCTGACAGGTACTTTGAAACATTATGACGACCTCTGTAAGCAATTCGCAGGATCAGTCAGGTAGTCTTTCAAGAGTTGTAAGTTTCACACTACAACGGCAACACAGAAACTTTTTCACTCCTTCACTGGAACATTATTGGTACATCCTCTTTACAATGTTTTAGCCCCATCTCAATTCCATTTGTTCGGACCTCTGAATACACATCTAGGTAGAAGGCGATTTCGGAATGATGCAAGTGTACAAGATGCTGTCAGAGATGGGTTCAAACATAAAATACTGACTAGTACAGAGAGTCTTCAAGCTTGTGCCATGCTGGTAACAAGGCACAAACTTTTTAGCGGACTGTGTACAAAAGTAAGAATAAATGCCTCGATCAACACAGTAAAAGTCATTTGTGCATAAACATACCTACAGTTTGAACTAAAAAAACGTTACATTACTCATTATTCAGCTCTTGAATATTGTTTGTTACAAGATAGCTGAGAAAGTCGATTGTAAGATTTCTTTAGAACTGCAGCAAGGGCAATAACTCTCATAATGGTTCTATAGTTCCTAAACATGGCCAGCAAATTCACATTCTCATTTTTATGCACAAAAGAAACTTCTCTGTCCTCTAATCAGCTAATATTCGAACATTCGAAAATTATTTACAGTTCATTTATTACCTACCAAGATCCATTATTACATCTAACTGATCATCAGAGACCCGAGAATTTCGCGGGTTCATTTTTAAACAATTTTGGAATTCACAAATGTACATTCATGTTACGTTTGTAATTGGTCGACATGTTTTTTGAAACCACCTGAAGATAAATAAGCCAATAACAAAGATACAACTAAATGTGCTTCCAACCACTGCCTTTTACTACCACAACAATCAATAGAGGTAGCGAAATTTCGCGAAAAGATTTCACGACAAGTTATATTTAAAAACACTGTAGGATCGTTTATGTATCTTAATTGGCTGAGTTACTTTCTGAAACGTGTTTACTGTATGCACACGAATCACGCAGGAGCCGTGCCGATGTTGCCGAATCCTGAGTGACCCGGTCAAATATGAAAACGCCTTCTCAGGCAGACAGTAACCAATGACAATATAAACACTGCTGTTAGGTGGATATAGTATTGAAGTCTACCATGTATATTTTTTCACGAAAAATCACAAGCTCTAACAATTAAGCAATAAACAGTTGTTATCTGTATGAGTGTATAGAAGACTGTGAAGTCTAGCCTACAAGTAATTGAACTCGCGAATTACTCGGGTCACTATTTATCATATACCTAGGGCCACCTGTTCTTCGCCAAAATATTTATTCACATACTAGATTTACAACCTTCTTATGACATGTTTGCAAATTTCGTTTGGGTACTGGCTGTTCATCTGTGTGAGAAAATATTTTCTACTCGACTGGGCCAATCGGAATAAAGTTACCCTGACACTGAACATCTGTGACTGGCTGGCATATACTTAAGATGTTGGTTTTGAAATAATGTGTTTTCGAGTAGAACTAGTCGTGGGAACTTTTCGAGAAAAACAGGTAGCCTTACAGATAGCTAGAGACTGAAGAATTCGTTGATTCATTTTGGGACAAGCTAGATTTCAAAACATGTGTGTTTATATAATTTTAGCCATAGTTATACAATGTGTTTGACACCTCCTGGATGACGGTGTCCAATTGTCGCCTTCCACTGTGGGCAGTAGGCAACCAATGTGCAATTGATACCGGCATATTTTTACATAAGACCTTAGTCTATCCTGCAGGTAATTGAACTCCCAAATTTTTCAGGTCTCTTCATATAGAAATTTTTGTCGGAAATAAAAATATAGCCGAACACCTTCCATTTTGTTAGTCAGGATTTATACAAGCTTTTCTGTTGACTTTAATGTGCGCATGTGCGTTCGCAGATTTCAGTTAAACATTTTCACCTTAAACATCATACAAGAGAATAAACAGTAGGATGTAAAGACATTAACTCTTAGCAGTATAAAAATTAAAATACATTAGGTTTACATGTACAAGTATTGTATACAAATTTAAAAGTGTTACGTACATTGTAGAGAAAGCTAAATGCTATCAAAGGTCGCAACACTTACAATATCAAACATTATGGAATACTATAGTACTTCCTACTAATCTCATTTCCTTATATTATGTAGCAATCATTTAAAGACAGCCCCTGTAGTATTAGAATGGCTATCACTATCTTGAAGCCATTTATCAAGGCTTACAGGGTAGAACGAACGAATTAAAACTATAATGCCATTACTTTGCTTAAGGTAAAATATATTTTTGTTTATTTAATTGAAAAGTGTAATTTTTTGAGGAATTCGAGTTAAGGTTTTCCGTTTTTTCCTTGGCGAATGCGACTGCAGTTGTAAATATTATAAATAACACAAAAAACGTATCTAAGTGATATTTTCTCACACTTACGAACCACTAGTTTGTAAACTTTAACAAACATGAAATGTAACAATAAGCTTGAATAAATTTTGCATAGGTTCCTAAGGAGAGCCACTGTTACGAGTGGTAGAATAAACATGTACAATGTCTAGTCAAAACCCAGTGAATTGATGTAATGTTTGATGGTGATGGTTACAGAACAGAAGTTAAAATAATAGTCCCTTAATTTTTTTCACAAATACAATCACTTTTTCACTATAGAGCAGAAATAAAATTCACTTGTTACATGTAAGTAACTGAACTAGAACAAAAAGTACAGATGTATAAATAACATAGTTGTCACTTTGTTCAAACGACAATTACTCAACATTCAGTCCGATAATTTCTGTTGATGTTCTAAGCTGCTTAAGCAAAGGACACAACGGCACATCTAGCTTTTACAGACCTTGCCATGAAAAATTTGGTTGGGTTACTCGGTTTTTATAAGCTCTACTACTATTCAAAGCACTCCGTTTGAATATGAGTAGAATCGAATAGTTGAAGCATATTTCAATGCCAGTGTAATCAGTAAAACATATGATTTGTTTAAATTTATCCATTACTAGGGATAGAAAAATTCACGGTTCAATTACCTGTAGACTAGACTTCACAGTCATGTGTATACTCGAGATTCAGATGTTTGTTCATTGGCTGCTGGCCCAGAGTGTAGCCAGTGTTACTCACACCTGGCAGTATGGCACTCACTAATTGTTTCCTTGCAAGTCTGCTATTGGCTCAGAGTTGTCCAGGATGTGTCTAATAAACTGAGATTCAATAGCAATGTCAACTTCAGTGTACATGTGTTTGACATCTATCTTGTCCTGAAATGAACTCGCAAAATGTTCCTATCCCTATGTATTACCATATACACGAAACATTTTTATTGTTTGGGATGTTTTGGTATATTTATTTTCAGTAGCATTTCTGTGTGACCTGATTGTTATTTATTTATATATTTAATATTTATTGGACATTGAAAAATACTGTTATGGCATCTTTATAGGTAATCACGTATTTATAGCATCTGTGTGACTATTGTGACATATTTACATTGGATCCGATCTCTGGGATGTGTTAACTATTTTTAACAGAATATTTAGGTATCTTTCGTTTAGCTGGTCCCCAGTTAACCTCGTGGCATAAAAGTGCAGGAAATGTAATAACCCAAATTTTACAAAAGTTAAAAATATAAGTAATATAATTCTTATAATAGATTTATAATTTTTAAGAGTATATATAAAAATATTTTTTTAAAGTATATAATATACTAACTGTTGTAAACATGTGTGTTATATCCTCAATGTATCTGAAGGCAAAATGGATTTTGTGCGGGTATTACTTAAGCTGTGAATTGTTTTCTGAGTATGACACAGTAAAATATTAAAGGAACATGCCAGAGCACATAACTATTAAAACAAAAATGTGTGAAATAGTGTCCTTATTGACTGCATATTGTAAAAAGTTCCTTATGTTACTCAGTTAGCAACAAACTACACGAACATACTTTAGCATCATAGCAAGTAAAATGTGTGCTTAACTTCACTGTATGTACAGTGTACATATTTCTGCTCCAGAACCGCCGATCTACCTCTACTGCCCTGCCAGCCAGGGCGAGAGTACGGAATGACATGCGGTTACATCTCGCCATACTGAAAACCCATCAATTTCTGTGGTAGCTATTAGCAGTTTGCTGCATCTCTATCCTCCCTTCCCCCCCCCCACAGAAATTTCCTGTCGCAACCACATGAAAAAAGGGGGGGGGGGCATGTTCAAGCTTGTATCAACGGCATAAACGAACATGTGTTAGAACGGCGAGAGTCTGCCATCGATCACGACACAAAACACGAGACTCAATGTTCAATCACAGCTTAAGTCATAAGCCGGTGTGCTGAATGTCAATAAAAATTGAATAGATTTAGTTTGTAGGTCTATCTTTAATTAGAAGTTCGGATAAGAATGAGAAGTATTTAATAAGCGATTTTGTAATGTGTTAGATAGATTAACACTTACATTAGTAGTCACTTTATTCTGTATCATTTTCTTAAAAAGGGTTTTTAAATATTTCGAATTTCTGAATAGACCATATTGCATCTCATTTGATGACATTAAACGTTATTAATAATCCTGGACGATCATTATAAAAACGCATATACATGTTAAACTAAATAAACTATTGATCGTGACACCCGAATTTCACGAAAAAATTTAACGACCAGTTGTATTTTATAACACTTTAGCTCAGGTCACCTTTCTTGATTGGATGATTCAGGTGTTACATGTCTTAGGTGCATACCTGCGAACCGCAGATGTACAATACTGGAGTTACCTAGTTCTGATTGGCTGGTCAAGTAAGAAAATGTCTTCTCACAGGGACACACAGTCAATAAGCAAAATAAATATATGCGGTTACGCCCATAGGGAATTGAAGTATAGCATGTGCGGAAATCTTTTCGCGAAATTCAGCTGTCTCTAACTATTGATAACTGTATAAAGTAGGGAAAAGAAGATTGTGAATGATCAAAAAGTTAAATAAATATATGTTACAAAAAATAATTCCCCCTTAAAAATACAATTTTTTAAATATCGGAGAAGGATATATATTTTACTGTCGCAGCAGAAATGAAAGTGATAACATTTATTTGTAGCGACCTAAAGAATTCGCGGATTCATTTTAGGACAAGCTAGAATTCAAAACACGTACGTTTATATAACTTTAGCTATTCGCCCACACAGTGTTTGAAATCTCGTGGAGAAAGGTGTCCAATTGTTGCCTTCCACTGTGATAGCAGACAACAAATGTACTGTTGATGTCGGCAACTTTTTTACATAAGACTGTAAGAGTATAATCTGCAGGTCATTGAACTCGCGAAGTTTTCAGGTCCACATTTATTTCTAATGTTCGTGAGCCAGAACCACCACGCTCCCTCTACTACGTACTGGTGCGCGAGTGCAGAATGGTGTGCGGTTCCACCTCGCCAGTCTGGCAACCCCCTCGGGTCTCCGGTGGTTGTTCGCGGTTCGCTACGCTACCCCTGTCCCCCACCTCCATCTTCACAGACACAACACAACCAATGTTGCCTGTTACATGCCCCGCGGGGGAGCGTGACGCACCAGTGGGGTGAATAAACACATGTTGGGTCTGGCGGGGGACAGACATTGATCCCGGCACCCCGAGGTACGTAGTGACCTTCGCACGAACGTTCCATCCTCATAGGGGGCACACCGTAGCCGACAGTATTTAATGGTCCTATGTCCCGAAACGTTTGCTGTGTTATCGTTGTTTGCTCGTAAACGCGTGTCTCGGTAAATAAATTTACTGTAAATACGAAGTTTTGCCAGAAAGGATAAAAAAAAACTATTTTCTATGTCGCTATATATTTACTTTTATCATACTAAGTGTATTAATGGAGAAGAAAATAGCAGATGTGGTCAAATATCGCATTTTTAAAGCCTGCCTATGAGGTTTCTTTAAGCGGTAAGAGAAAAGTACGTTTATACGCAGGTAGTTTGATCTGTGTACTTTCATCGCGTGTAATAAAACCCCACAGTCACTGATCTAGTTTACACAGTAAAGCGTTAGGACGGAAACACTGCACGCCTTGCGCGTAGGAGCGACGAGGCGCTAGGCGTGCGTGTTAGTGTCGCCCGTATCGCTCTCTCGCTTCTTGACCTTGTACGTGCATTTACATAGTCATCTCAACAGTACAGAGTTTTTATTTATTATATGTCCAGGGCATACGAAGTAATAAATAGGGATAGGGACATTTCGCGAGTTCATTTCAGGACAAGATAGACGTCAAACACATGTACACTGAAGTTGACATTGCTATTGGATCTCAGTTTATTAGACACGCCCTGGACGACTCCAAGCCAATAGAAGACTTGCAAGGAAACAAGTAGCGAGTGCCATACTGCCAGGTGTAAAGTAACACTGGCTACTCTCTGGCCCAGCTGCCAATGAAGAGACATCTGAAGCTCGAGTATACACATACCTGCGGAGTCTAGCCTACAGGTCATCGAACTCGCGAATTTTTCCTATCCCTAGTAATAAAACAAACTAATTTAATGATTTTTAAGAAATTGCTGGTGATGTCCAGAATTTGGCAGCCAGAACCGAATTGTAATCTGCCTCGAACAGATCGTCCGTAGAGCAAAAGGTATAAAGCTTTCAACACATCGATCGAATCCTCTCAACAAAATGTACGACCTCGTAGGTAGAGCCCAGGAAATTTCGCGAGATTATTTAAGAAGAAGTTAGACTTTGTCGGCATGTACCATGATGAAGTTCCATTTCTGTTGAACCACAGTTTGTTAGTCACGTCCCAGGCGACTGACGACCAATAACGTACCTGCAGGGAAAACAAGGATCGAACCCCGCGCTAACTGGTCAGTGGTTGAACTGGAGCAACAGCCAATGAACTACTAACTGAGGTTCAAGTACGCAAAGGACTGTGGAGTCTATCTTGTTGCCGAATGAATCCGCGAAATTTCCGGGTCTCCAGTCACAGGCCCTGCAGACATCAGACGAACAAGGCAGCTGCTAATTTCAGAAGAAGAAACAGGAAAGCGATCCCAGACATCCCACGTTTGGATGCGAACTCCAAGCTCCTAGGTTTCGGTCAAGGAAGAGCTTCTTGCGAACAGCTGAGCCGATGGAGTCCTTATCTAAAACACGCCTATTACAACTTTCGCACGACTTAATATCTGGAGAGCATTGAGAAAATGGCAAGGAAGAAGGTGCTGCTGATTAGCATTTCCCGTATGTGACCAGGAAAACTAATTAAACAGACTTCGGGAGGTTGTGTTACGGTGCAAGCAGAACCTCAACAATGTTACTGCCTGACTGGAGACCCAACTATGAGAGGGTGGAGAAATTCAAGATTTGCAAAATCTTCTAGTGTGTCGAAAGCTTGACACCCCTTGCTCTAAAGACGATCCGTCCGAGGCAAATTACAAGGCTGTTCCGGCTGCCAAATTCTGTACGTCGCCAGTAATTTAATTTCAGTAATTAAATTAGTAGCTAAATTTTAATTTGCATATGCTGCAAACGTAATAAATAAAAAAATAAATACAAAGATGAAGTGGTGGCGCGGTCGCGAACTTCAGCCGCACACGTCAGCAAAATGGCGGTACCTCATTCACCAATCAGATCCTGGAGAAGAATATGCCAGACAGCAGCCCAGCCAACAGGAAACATTGAATACTTTCAACTGCCAATCAGACGCAAGGCCCGTTTCAGCCGCCTCGTACAGCCAATCAGCGACCTTGTTCGATTACATCAAAGTATCATCCACGCCATTTCGCTTATGTATACTAACCTATTCTGTGACCGTAGAGTGAATAACCGGTAGAGTCATCAATCTAGCTGCTCGAAAACAGTCTCCTTGTCCCAACATCGGACTGCCAACACGACTATATTAAAGGACGTGGACATGAGTCGAGGTTAGATCACTGTTTATTTAAACAACTGCTTATAGATGTTTGAAGACTTTCTCTTACAAATATAGGGTGCAATTACACTACATTCAAATTCGTTCTACAAGTATTTTATTCATATAAAACTGATTGTCTTCGAAAATTAAGGTATACACAAACATGTTCATCATTGTCGACCACGTGGCTTTGACAGTTGTATTTGTGAGTGAATAGATTTGGGCGGCTCTTAACAGGGAGGTCTTGAGATCCGATGATGGTAATTGAGGTGAGTATGGAGCAGAGCCGGAATGAAAGGGCGGGGGAAACGGGAGATCCCCGAGAAGACCCGCAAACCAACGGCATCGTCCGGCACGATTCCCACATGCGAAAGTCCGGAGTGACCCGTCCGGGATTTGAACCCGGATCGCCTTGGTGGGAGGCGAGTGGGCTAACCGCTCGGCCACCGCGGCCCCAGCTGTATTGGTGTGTGGTTGGTCAATGTTGGATAGTGCAGAAGAAGAAAAATCGGTTTGCCTCATCTTTATTAGTCTATGAGGAGCACGAGGCAGAGACACGCACACCCGCTGCGTTGAGACCTTTTCCTCAGCAGCAGACCTGGGAATCTTCTTTCCCGCTCCCGACTTCGCCCATAAATTGAAAAATCATGACTTAACACTGTAAAATGCTAAAGACATCATATGATGTTGACTCTTTTTTTCAGCAGATTTTCATGCTGTTTGCCGTAATATTACCACGTTCCACGTTCTGTACGTACATTGGTGACGTAATATTACATCTCCAGCAGGAACCATACAAGCAATCGCCTGGAACGATTTCGTAAAACCGCGGGAAACTGAAATCCGGACGGCTGGGACGGCAATATAATATGGGTCCTCCAGAATGCGAGTCCATCTCGCTGGGTCAGAACATAAGAGCAATTTCTTACTGCACGACACATGTTCAACCGATGCGTGAAAATGAACTTGCAGTTAATATTGCTTCCTTTTAATACCAACGACATACTTTCTATTTATACAGAATATATAAAAGAAATACCGACAAATTTTGTATCAATTTATTTTCATCCCTGGCTAAATTTGCTTAGTCTAATACTCATAGTTAATTTATTATACTGCGATAGACGATGGCGAACTTGACGCAATATAATCATGACTACAAGTCAAGAAATTTAATATACATGAATATCTGGAATTGCATTTGGTTTTTTTCCCCCCAAAAAGAAACCGTTAAAATTGCTTGGTCGAAATATTAAACATAACTCTTCCGAAACATCTGAAAAACTTGAATTAAAGATTTATTGTATCATTTACAAGTAGTGAATATTTATTAACACCGAAATATATTATATCCTGTACAATATCATCACATTTTAAATGCGCGGAACAAATCAAACGATGGAGAGTCTGACTGTAATTTTTAAACCTATATGTGTAGAGCACGTGACGTTTAAACATAAATCAACCTGATGTAAATTTAAAAATGAGCCGCAAGTAGTATGCAAACACTCATTTGCACTTTGCCGGAGCTAAGTGTTGGTCACGAGCCGTGCAAAACTTCAAAAGCAACCCCGCGCGGAAATTTATCGTGTGTACATATCCATGTTTCTGCTCTCGCGGCCGTATTTCACAGCATTTGAGACATTATTGCATTGCGACAGCGAAGCTATTTATTTTAACGGTTTTAACAGCGCAGCACGGCAGTGGGAGATAATTCACTCGCCCTGTCAACAGCGCGCCTGAGATCGCTGTAGCATTCCCACTGTGACGCAGTTAAGCTGCACAGGGTAAGGATGTGGCGCGTATTTGAGTAGGCAACCACAGCACCGCCTCTACTTTCCCCTCCCCCAAAACCCTTAGACACTCTCTTTTATTTAGGGATCACTCCCGCGAAACAATGTCTCGCGCATGACGACTCGGGGACACTCGCCGCGCATTTCACGTAGCGAAATCATCGCTCCCAACACATGTGCCGCGTTCCGTTAACCCATCCACACCCAGTGTACACGATTGTGTACATTGCGAACGTGTGTGCAATTCTCGGTCTCTACTGCACACTGCGGAGCTCAATGACCAATGCTCTTATCTGTGAGTTATATGTAGAGCTGGTGATTTTTCCCCGAAAAAAAAAAATATAACGAGTACACGTTAGACTTCAATACTACAAGCACCTGACAGCAGTTTGTCTGTTGCAATTGGTTGCTGTCTGTTTGATAAGACGTATTCATATTTGACTGCGCCACTCAGAATTCGGCAACGTTGGCACGGCTCCTACGTGATTCGTGTGCAGACAGTTAGCACTTGTCATAAAGCAATGCAGTCAATCAAGATACGTAAACGACCCTACAGTGTTTTGAAATATAACTCGTCTCGAAATCTTTACGCGAAATTTCACTACATGATTTCACTGTATGATTCGCAAACCGCCATTCCACGTCTGATACCGAGAAGCACGAGAGCGATAAGGGCGACAATGCCACGCGTGTTAAGTGCGCCATCGCCGCTAAGAGCAAAGCTCTCAGTTGGCGTGCAGCGTTCTCGCTGTGCAGCGCGTACATATGGGACTTTCAGAGGTGGCCGCATTATTTTACTGGCGGAAAATCTGTAGCTAAGTTCAATACAGGGCCCTTAATCATTTGAGGACGGCACATATTTCCTGGCACTGAAGAGAAGGTTGAAGTCAACTGCCTATATCCTCCACTAGAGAGATCTCAGTTGTTTTGAACTCTGTATTTCCACTTACCATCGTCCTATTGGTCCTGGCTACACCGGGAACGCCTACTGTACTCTGCAACGTTTACTATTGGCTGGCCGTCGGCGAATGAAGCCGCGCGTTAACTATGTGCTGGTTAATGTCTCGCAAAAGTTATGACCGATTATACAATCCATCGTGTACATTTGACAATTTATTGAAAACAGCAGTTTTATTTTTACGAAATGAAATGTTATCCCCGGTTATACAGGAACGTACTCCTTAAAGCGTTAAGTATATTTTTGTATGTATCTGAGGCGTATTTAATGCCTCTTGAGTACTTAATACGATTGTAAAATACATGTTTGACAGGCTCAGTGAATCATAATCGTGCATGACGGAGAATGGGTGTTTCCAGCATCACGAAATCAGCTTACTAGGAAAATCGATTTATATAGAAGCTCTCTGAACGTGGATGCAATTTGATCTCAGAGGCATTAAAGTTCGTTGTGCAGGAAATATCTCTAATAAATAAAATTTTAATTTAGTAAATGGCCGAAAATAAATCTGAAAATTCCTTTAATTTATTCCTGTATTGGACTGCACGGAAACGCGGCAGCAATATCTCACACCGAAAATGGGTTTTAAATGAAAATTCCGACTGGATACTTCCAGTGAAAAATATTTGGCAGTGTGGAACATTTTCAGATAAATTCAGTATTATCTAATACATAGAGACCTGAAGAATTCGCGGATTCATTTTGGGACAAGCTAGAATTCAAAACACATGTGTTTATATAACTTTAGCCATTGGTCCACACGGTGTTTGAAACGTCCTGGAGAACGGTGTCCAATAGTTGCCTTCCACTGAGATGGCAGACAACCAATGTACAGCTGATATCGGCATATTTGTATATAAGACTGTAGAGTATAACCTGCAGGTCACTGAACTCGTGAATTTTTCAGGTCTCTACTAATGCAATATCGTCTTCAAATAGTATACTCAAATATTTTTTGAATTTGGAACTTTGACAGTGTGACAAGGACTTTACTGCTGACTCGCGACTGAAGTCGCTGTTGATTTGTCAGTAGAAACGGAAGAGTTTGCAGTACACAGTAAATATTCCTGTTCTTCAATAAGCTGATAGTAAACGCTTGGCTGTGATGTTTATTTTACTTAAAAAAAATTGTGACAATCAGATAATTTTATTCTTATATTTGATTTCACTGCCGTTAAATACTGTTTGCGTGTAAAATAATATATCATTACTTGCGGGGCCGAAGAAAATCTATTTTCATAACACGATAATTAGAGCTAGTGATTTATCGCGAAAAAATATGAGTACATGGTATATTTCAATACCATAAGCACCCGACAGCAGTTTGTCTATTGTTATTGGTTGCTGTCTGCTTGAGAAGGCGTTGTCATATTTGACCGGGCCACTCAGAATTCGGCAACATCGGCACGGCTCCTGCGTGATTCGTGTGCAGGCAGTTAATTTGCCAAAAAATAAATAAAATAAAATTTAAAAAAATTAGCCAATCAAGATACGTGAACTACCCTACAGTATTTTGAAATATAACTTGTGTTGAAATATTTTCGCGAAATTTCACTGCCCTTAACGGCAATCCCCATCTTGAGTTTGCTTTTCTGCTGTGTTTCTATAAAGACAATTTTTCATTCATTTAACAATGCTACCCTGTACGTTTCTGTAAACACATTTAGAGAGCACGTGACTTGAAACGGCCTACAGTATCTCGTTTTCCTGGTCCTACGCTAACTATGCGAGCTTCGGTAATATTCAGCGTTCTTGGTATAATCTATTCGCGGTATGCTCACACATTTTGAATCAAAATTTTGAAAAGTAAACTTAGGTATGAATGACGTGTTTGGTTTTCCCGTAAATGTGTCATCCATAGAGACGTGCAAAATTCGCTTCATTATTAGAAGACAGACTAGACTTCAAACACTTGTGATGTTGTAATGGCTTTGTCATTGGACTACAGTTTTTTTTTTCCGGACACGCCCAGGATGGGTTTGGACCAACAGGAAACCCTTAACTAGAGGCTGTCCCGATAACGTCCAACCAAGTCGAAAATTAAAATGTGTCGTCATTGCTGCAGAAACCAATAAACAAGTGGCAGCGACTCGAGTAAGTATAGGACGGTGAACTATTGGGTGCGGCCAGAAAATAAGGCGAATTTTGAAGGTCCTTAGCCATGCATCACAAGCGTTTTATTTTTCTTTTAGCATAAGTGCCATATTTTTGGCTGAACTGAAAATTTACTTATATTTTATTAATAAATTACAATATGTCATTTGCAGTTTGTTCGCATGTAAACAGGGGTAAAATAGGCGTGTTGGTCACGCCTAGTGAGAAATAGGTCTAATGAAAAATTTTGTTTAACTCAGTACACACTGAATTTGTTCATCTATGTTTGCACGAGGCGGAGGAATACGTGAAATTATAACTTCAGTAGGGCTTCAGAAAGTTGGATACAATTGTGAATTGACTGTATTCGTTGTAGCCTTTGCAGGAGAAGTCAGCCCAAAACCCACAAAAAAAAAATATCAGTGAACACTAGCGCTCGTCAGCGGTAACAGAAAAGTAGCTGATGTTTATTAACTAACAGGTCAGTGAAATCATCGAGTGTCGGAACGCGTCAAGCGAAGATGTGAAGTGCCAGTGATGAACTAAACATTTCGCTGTTAAGTTCCATTTCGCCTTCGCCATGGCTTTACTTCTACTCGCCTACAAAAAAACTCACCGTACCGAAAAATTATTGTTAATTCCCCGCTGTGATCGCTGCCAAGGCCATCTTCACAACCACCTATGACACAGTGTTCATCACTTTATCAAGCTGGGGGCCACGATGATGCAGTGGTTAGCCTACTCGCCTCCCACCTGCGCGAACCGTGTTCGACTCCCGGCGGGGTAGCTCTAGAACCTTCGCACGTGGGAATCGTGCCGGACGATGTCGCTGGTCGGTGGGTTTTCTCGGGGATCTTCCGTATACCCCGCCCCGTTCATTCCGGCGCTACCCCATATTCAACTCACTACACCCTCATCGGCTCTCAAGACCTTGTTGGAAAATTTTCTTTGCCACTGAAAACAAAATACGCGTGGTTTCTGGCATATTGTCAATTCGCGGTTACTTCCTGATAAATTTCTACCTACAGGATATTCCTCTGACTAGTGCAAACAAAGCTTAACCGAGTCTAGAAAAAACACACCAGAGGGGCAACGCATCGCATTCGTGCTTGTTCAGTGTAATAATAGTTTTCATAATAACCAATTATTACTAGGCGCTACCAACACACCTATCTTCTCACAATTTTTATTGATATCAATTGTAGATGAAATGTAGTTTATAGATAAAATATAAATAACATTTCAATTTGACCTAAAATCGGGTACTTTTAGGAACACTAATACAAAATGCTCGTGATAGGCCTATATGGAAAATTTAAGTGTGAAGAAACCACGAAAATACTATATAAGATATATACTGTATAACTTGCTTTACTGCTTTACTTATTGCTGGAGCAACGGTGGATAAGCGGTTGGCCCGCTCGCCTCCCGCCAAGGCTATCCGGGGTCAATCCCCGGGCGGGTCACTCCGGATTTTCGCATGTGGGAATCGCGCCGGACGATACCGTTGGTCGGCGGGTTTTCTCGGGGATCTCCCACCCTTACATTCCAGCTCCGCTCCATACCCACTTCAATCACCCTCATCGGCTCTCAAGACCTCGATGTTAACAGACGTCCAAATCTCTTCACTTCACTTCACTTCACTTATTACTTGTTTTGTGGCGAATGATACCTTCAAAATGTTCCAGTTTAAAAATTCACCTGTCTACCTTCCCTTGCCTACAAATAGTCCTTTATTAACGTCGACTAATTTTTAGTACGCGAATTCCATGGCCAATTGGCGTACCGCAGGATCTTTATAATTATATTTTGTGGTTGATTGTGGCCTGATTCTAACTACTAGGAGAACAGTAATGGACTTTTCGTGAATTCGGTGTAAATTGAGTAACTCACTTAAAGCGTGCACGACCTTTGTAAGTCAAATCCTATTGTTCCCATCTCCTCTCTCCTCTTGTTTGTACAGCTTACAATGAAATCATCAGGAAAATAGTGTTTAGGATTAAGTTTAGCTTCGAAACCAGGGCGTAAAATTTTCACACATAAATAGCGAACGGTTTATAATACGAAAAATGCAACGTTATAACATTTTTAGCATGTAGGCCTGAATAAAATACGGATTAAACTTACATTTTCAACGTATAGTCAAATTTTCCAACCCGAATCAGAAACACGCATAATGAAGAAGCACGGAACGTGTAACTGGAGTTATTTAACATAGTTATTTTTAATTACCTGTGCGTTATGTAGTTCAGCTGCATTACAATTTGTGAATATTGTAGACAAAACGCTTTTTTTAACTAAAGGTAGCTCGTCACAGTACGTACAGTATCTTCCGAGATAAACAAATTTTAACTTCGCCACTGATTTAAGAGGAAAATTAGTGTTTCGTTGTTGTAACGGGAGGGAATTTTATTTTACAGCAAATTATGTTATGCGCAGAAGTAAGAATTCAATGAGTAGAGACCTGCAAAATTCACGTTATCTTTTTGGTGACAAGTAACATTGGACCATACTTCATTTAACGCGCCAATTAATATAAACGTCGTAATAGCGTGCTCGAATCATGTACAGTCTTGTCAAAAGGAGACTGACTTCACATCTAGACAGCAGCCAATGAACTAACGACACAAGCTCCATTATTTATAGGCACGTGAATTTCAGCGTGATGCCAAATAATAACGCGAATTTTGCATGTCTCGACTAATGAGCCTTCTTTCCTCTACACGGATGCAAATAATTTTGATGAAGATCTCAAAAAGCTAGATAGTAGTCTTGAAGTCTCGTTGATAGCGATATCATTACAGATGCAACCAGAAACAAATGCAATACTAGTGAGACAATTACAGATAGTCTAAAGTTTTGGTAGATTAGGTTCATCATTTAAAAAAGCAAATCTGTGTTTCTTCGGAGGAAAACGGTTGTTTGGTCTCGGATATATGAAATAACGCTCCATTTTCTCAGCTGGTGCTATTTTCATCACTGTATTGGCACATTGTATGTTTGTCATAGATACTGCTACATATTAAAGTCGGTTGAAATTGTTTGGGATATGTGGCATACTAACATAAAATATCTACATGACTGTGACTACTTCTTGCAGTCATATTTATTTAGATTAACAACAAAAGTATAACTTGTAGCCTAAATTTGGTGGGTGTCCGTTAATTGTTTCCCAAGATATGACAGACAAGCTTAATATTTACTATAGTGCTATATTCCAAAATTACTAATAAACGAGTTGCCATATTAGCTTGTCTGATGCTTGCATAAATACTGTCAGCATACAAAGTTATGTTGGAATTGGTTATATGGTTTCGTAGATATAGTATAGTAGTCTATAATGTTTATGTAACCGTCATTTTGAAAATAATTTTTTGACCCACTAAAATGTCAGTTTACACGGCGTACTCTAGTATTAATTGAGTGCCAAATTTAGTACGAATCGGTCGATTGTTTCACGAAATATAAACTTTATTTTTCGCGTGGCGCTATTTTGCAAAATCGGGAATAAAAGGATAGACATATTTGATGCTTGTAAAATATTTTTTCTACGTACCAAATTCTGTCTAAACTGGTTAAACGGTATTGTAGATATTGCAAATAAACCTAACATCTGTATTGCCGCCATTTTTTTAATAAGTGTATCATCTATTTAAATTTTATGTATAAAAATTAACTACAATATCATTAGTTGGAATCGGTTGTGTGGTGACCGAGATATAACGTAAACGATTTATTTTCATAGTTTATCTTCCAAAATGGCGGATTAATTAACTAACTGCGTACTAATTTTAATGATTGTACCATGCACTACCTGCGCTACAAAATTTGGTTGAAATCGGTTAAATAGTTCCCAAGATATAACATAGTGCCATACAATTGTAAATTGCCTCCATTTTGAAAATAATTACACGACGTAACCGAAAATATATATAAGTTCGATGTCATTACTAGGTACTATATGTGCACGTAGTATGCTGTCGGGTTTAAAAGTTTTTACGGGGGGTTGGGGAGGAACATACATTCTAGAGAGACATTGGGGTGATTGCAATAGCCTATCTAAAAAAGGAGCTCTGTAATAACGGAAGAATTAGGTGTAACTATCCGAAAATTTGTTTACATTCTAGAGTAGAGCTACATCTCTGAAAACGATCTGCGCACGGTATAAATATTTAAGTGGTAGTAACAATCTAAGCATTTCACACGTCAGTGTACGACAAACAGTTAAATAGATTTATTTTATTTTATACTGATTGCACAGTCTTTTTATTAATTAGAAGTCATAATTTTGTAATAACGCTGATTAATCAACAACAATAAACAGAGGTTTTTGGATTTCAAAGGGGAAAAAAACTAGTATTGATTATATAAAAAATATGCTTCGAAATGAAAACTACGTAATGCAATAACTGAACATACGTAAGAGTAATTTTTTGACACAAGTCAGTATTTTCTCAAAGAACAATTCAAATTTCAGGCTCTTTAGGAATCCAGAAACACTGTTATTGTGATAAAATATAACTGACAATGCGGGGAAAGGCAACTGAAGAATAGGAATTCCTTCCTAGAAGTGATCTAAAACAATTTATTGGCTAGTGCAGATTGTGGCTGCTCTTCTTCATACTCATTTATAATAGTTATGAATATAATGTTTCATCGTAGGTTTTACAATTTCCCAACTTTGGACATTAAGAGTGTTTTGAAAATAATCATTATTACAAAATTATGATGGAAACGCAGCACACGAAATTATAACACGGGTGTGATAGTCTTGAGGGGGTAGGGGAGGGGGGGAAGTGCACGCCATACGTTACGATGCCCGGTTAACGTGTTGAAAATTTAATTTATCTTCCGTGTCATGTCACGTGTAGAGACCCGGAAATTTTGCGGGTTAATTTCTAGACAATTTGGAATTCACACTTAAGTACGGTCATTTACTTTTGTAATTGGCCGACGTGTTGTTTGACACCTCCTGGAGATAAATAAGCCAATAACAAAAATGCAATAAATTGCGCGCCCAACCACCGTCTTTTACTGCCACAACAATCAACCAATAAACAGTTGATATCTGTGTGAGAGTAGCTAAGACTGTGAAGTCTAGCCTACAGGTCACTGAACTCGCGAATTTCTGGGGTCTCTACGGCATTAGTGGGGGAAACGTATGGTAATAATATATATATATTTTACAATAAAAGTTTAACATTCCCGTTAAGAAAGCAGTTTTAGCCGTACGAAAAAAAAAATAAAATAAAATAAACCATCACTTGTGGGACTGGCCCAGGTGGTTGTGCTATCCGAGTTGATGTTAAAAGCCACTGGCCTTGAGAAAACATACTCCACCAGTAGTCGTACAGGAATCGATGTTTGCAGTCATAAATTATACTCGCCGTACCACTGGCTATAAGCGAATATTGGATGTGCTGAACTTTGTAATTCAATAAGGGTGTAGAGGCAGCAGATTCCCCAGCGTCGTAAATGTAAATACTACCATAGTGATTTCGTAAATGTAAATACTACCATAGTGATTTCGTAAATGTAAATATTACCATAGTGATTTCGTAAATGTAAATACTACCATAGTGATTTCGTAAATGTAAATACTACCATAGTGATTTCGTAAATGTAAATACTACAATAGCGATTTGCGTATGGTGTTTTTCGCCGTGCACAGAGTAAAATAGCTTAAATCGATACTGCTGAATATATTTAACTGATATATAATCTAATGCAAAGTGCCGCTTCTGGGAGTTATACAATAAAAGAAATATCATCTAGTGGTATGACATTGTCCCCTGCTTGTAATCGTCACTGCAATAGCCCAAATTTACCAAAAAAACATTTAGCAAATAATCAGGACAAATAATCGTTTATTCGTTTCCTCACTTAATAAATCAACGCTAACGCTGTGGGACAAGAAAGTGATTCATCGTTCGATACAATCCAGAACTTCCATTCATGGGAAAATCTGTGTCCATAAATACGGATATCTCTAATCTAAATGTTGATTGTGTATATTTCTTACTTAATGTTGACATTGAATACCGTGTCAAGTATTTTTGTGTATTAACGTTTTTGTTCAAGACTAAGTTTGTACTCCTGGCCATCAAAATTACATTTTTTTAAATGTGTTATATTAAGAACTGTCATAAAAATAATGCTTATACGTTCCTAACAATTTTAGAGCGACAGATGATCGACGTCAGGATATTAATCATTACGACCATTGTAACGCAATATTTTTTTTGTAGATCAGGCGTAATGGCACATAATATACATAAAGAAGAAACGAGTGCAGTAAGCCATGCAACTGCAAAAACTTACTTATGTAATTCTAAATATTAAACTGCGAAATTGGTAAAGATATGTTATATTAAACTGTGTGTTTACCTAGTCAAGGGCGTCGGACACCAAATTTTAATTTTTATATTTGTACCAAACTTTTTTCAACTCGTACGTATTGTATGTGATAACATATTTCTCGAATAAAAAAAATACGCTATATTTTTTTAATACTCTAATGCCAAATACAATATTATTCTGTTTGGTTACGGTCGTACTAAAAAAGTTGTACAGATGAAAAAATTTACATTAAGTAATCCGATCGGCTACCGGGTAACACATATGTAATCACGAAATAACGATATAACAAGCCATTATATATATGTATATACATTTACTAAAAAAGTAAAAATAAAGATATTTTAGCATATTAAAAAAAAAAAAATTTTTAATGTATAAAATGTTCTTTGGTCAATACATATACGTCAAGCAGTAGCCCATAAAATTAGTTTATGTTATAAATTTTGTCATCTATACAATTGTGCTAGTATCTGTTATTACGGCTGTGAGAAAACAGAAGAATTTGGTATTTGAAATAAAATTATTCAAAAAATACGAGCATTAAGTGTAAACACTTTTTTTTTCGAGGAAAATGTCATTACATACCATACGCACGCGTTGAAAAATGTTTGGTGTAATTATAAAATCATTAATTTTATTGGGTCCGGCACCATTGACGTGAATCCTAATTTCGCCGACTCGCGTGATGGTAAAACGTACGATTCTATATTCTGACGTATTGTCCTCTGAGGTTGTTCACGGTAAAATGAGCACTTTTGAGCCCCTAGTTACTATTTTTCAGCCATTTTAGATTTATAGCACCCTTTTTTAAATAAATATTTCCATGTAAGTAATAAACATAGTGCGTATATTCCACTGCACTCGGAAATTAACGTCTAATGCTGAAATAAAATATATTAATTGACTATTTTTCGAAGTGAGAAGGCTTTCAAAAGTGCTCAGTTTACCGCGACGAAGAGATTTATGCTCATGTTATACTTCAATAACCTACGTCCGCAAACCACAACTTCCTTTCGTTATTGGCAGCGCGTCTAAGTGAGAAGAAATGTTCTTATTTGACTAGGCCAATCAGAAAAAAAAAAAATTTCTCCGATTCTGAACGCCTGTGATTCGCGGGCAGACATATGTGGCACGTGAATTTTTAAAATCGTCCAACCACGAAAGCGCGTGTGGACTAGAAAAGTTTCGGAGTACAACTGGTTTCGCGATCTTTTTCGTGAAAAACACGCGCCCCTGCGCTGTACCAGAGGACCTGGCTCTTCCAGGCGACGCGGTCTCCAAGCGCATCGCACTTCCAGGCGACGCGGTCTCCAAGCGCTATAGCTGCATCGCAGGACACGCTCTTCCCGTTTGTGCCGATCTCTTATGCTGGCTTTACGTTGGCGCGACAGGCGCGATGCGACAGGTGTGACGTCACTGAATTTCGTTGACTGTGGCGCGACACGACACCAAAAACACTATTCCGACTACTCGTGGTTGAAAATACGAAAACGTTCCGGAAGGCCATCTGTGTACTTACGAGAAGGAATGAAGAAGAATATCTTTTCTAGAAAGTAGAAACACGAACGACCTCTGGGCGAACAACCACATGAATTATTTTATGTTTTATAGTTTTCCGGTTGGAAAAAAAAAATAGTACGGGTCTAACCATATCAATGTAGGATGTTATAGATAGGTTCGCATATTCCAACCTGTTTTACTTTTGACGAGTTATGTTTGCATGGGTTCTGTTTATTTCATTTCGACGGGGAAAAAAGGAAACAGTGAGGGGATGGGGGCTTTAGAGTTACGTCTTTTGTGAGACGGCAGTTGCACGCACGTTCTTTTGATGGAGCAGTGGAAAATGTTGCTCGCATGGAAATAACATTCAGATTATTGCAACTTTGAAAATTTCAACTTCAATATAAAAAAAAAAATAGGCGGGATACATACGCCGCTGTTCGAATTCGTACAGATGCACCAATACAAACACACACACACACACACACTTTGTCCGAAGTTAACCTTACACTCGTTGAATTCACAATGCAGGTAGAGAAAAAAATATTTGCACACTACAAGTGCAGCTTTTTCAGGCACTGTTTGTAAAATCCTCAACCCTTTGAACACGTGCTTTACTATGGAAATTCTCAAAAGTTAACTTCGCTAAAATCACGTTTGTTCGTCACTAGCATTAAATAATTTTATTTACATAATTGTTCACTAAAATCAACAAAGCGCGTTTCCTGAAACCACAGATTTAAGTAGCGTTAAACATGTACCGATTGATATTACTTTTCACTCAAAATAACATACTACAATTGTACCTACAACCAACTACGCTTAAAGAAAGCAAATTTAAAATAATTAAATACAGATAAAATATTCCGACAACAAAATTATATCTTCGCATATTATTACACACATGACCAACTTAACATTGCCACCACTCTTGCAACAAGAAATTACGCTCGTTTATCGATGCTTGTGGCGTCAGCGACGCGACAAAATTAGAAATGATTTCTATTCAGAAAATCCCGTCGCGCCCGAGATTTCTGTCTCGTTGACGTCACAAAAAACTCGTCCGCGATTGGGTGAAGCATTACTTCCGTCGCGTCGCGCCAGTGTAAGCCCGGTATTACAAGTCGTCGTTCCTTCGTGACGTGACAGCCCCGCACTCTGCGACAGTCCCTCCGCGGACCCACGACTTGAATGCTAATAGGAAGATGCACGCGTGCGTCACCAAGGTCGTGCCCAGTGCACGCACGTTTGTGACTTGCACTGAAGACAAGTTAAAGGATGTTGCCGATAAAGTGAGCACTTTTGAAATCAACCATAGAAAAAAAAAGTCGTTGCTCTTATAGGCTGTTCACGGTCAAGTGAGCACTTTTCAGACCCTAGTTGCTTTTTCTTTCAGCCATTTTTTTATCCCTTAAACACATTTCTAACTAAATATTGCCTTGGAAGTAATAAACAGTGTGTGTATATTCCACTGAACTCGGAAGTTTACATCTAAGGCTAAAACAAAACACTTTTTTTTCTTCTATTATACCAAATTAGAGGGCTTACAGAAGTGCTCACTTTATCGTGAACAGCCCATACCTGCATGTATATTAACGGAAGCACTGAGTGACATGCGCCCAGTAAAGTTGGTAATGATGGAGGGAAAGTAGTTCCATATCTTAACGTCGAATAAACAGTGTTAGGTAAACATTTGCGACAACTTAAATTATTAATTTCGCTTTCTGTTTTTTTGGTGCATCGAAGGGTAAAAATGAGCAGATTTTTAAAATATTTACTTTTCTAATAACTTCATAGTTTCATTCGACCGAAAAATGATTAAAGTGATGAGGCCCATGGAATTGTTAATTTTACATAAGGCGGAAGACTACACAACTTGCATACAAGTAGTAGGGTTTCGAAAGTACTAATTTTACCGTAAACAGATTATAGACTGATATTCGTTCTCTGTGCATGTGTCCTACATAAACTCACCCGTCTCCGGTAACAACAGTCAAAATCACAACTGGGATAGGATTTGAAGTTAGAAAAAAAGTATGTAAGTAAATCTTTTTATAGGCTGTTCACGGTAAACTGAGTACTTTTGAAAGACCTGCATTGCATCCGCTTGTATGTACGTTGTGTATTCTTCCGCATTATGTAAAATTGTCACTGTCATGGGCCTCATCACTTTATTCATGCGTCGGCAAGAATGGATTTCAAAAGAGCTCACTTTATCGTGAACAGCCTTTGGATATGTGTACACTTCCTCTAACACAGCTTTGACGCAGCTAGGATATACTGGAATAGGCCAAAGTGTCGCATTCCTGTAAAACGGCGGCTTTGTTGAACATCCAAATGTAAACAGACATGTGTGTCATTGTTGACCATTGTTGATACAGAATCGTTTACAATATTAACGTACTCAACAAGGGAATGAACAACAGTTTCCATATACAGTAAAACTTTTAGTAGGTAAAAAATGTACTGTTTTGTGATGCAAGATCCGCATATGCTTTAAGTGTTGAATATATCGCTGAAGGCATTAATTCAGCAGGAAGAAATATCAAAACACTGGTTTGTGACAGTAATATATTATATATAAGAGCGTAAACAACAACCTGATTTAAGGAATTTGTTACGATCCGATAGTGAAATTCTCATTGGCTATTTTTTAAATCTAAACAACTAAACGTCAGTTCATAAACAAAACAGATGAATGAATTTGATGTTTAACATTGAGGTCATTCTGTTAAATGAACTCGAAACGCAAAGAAATTATTACAGAAATAGAATTTACCTGAGAACGTGCACACGTTCAATAAACTCACCCTGTTTCTGCGGTGGGCTGTTAAAATATTTTATACGCAGCAACCAAATGTGTATCCAACACATCTATCAGAAAATTGAAATAAGTAAATCAGAATTATTATTTTTTTACAAATACAGTACTAAAAAAGTAATTGAATAATACTTTACCAAATAACTACTTTCCATCTGCCACCACCAACATTGCATGTTTCTCTGTTTATAATTTATGCTGAAAATTAAATAAGTTTTAAAATTTGTAGGAAAACTGGAAATGAATCATTAATTTTACCAAATAAGAAGGTATTTAAAGTTATAGTGCAAAACAAAAAATTATGACACAGTTAATTGTTTTTACGAATCGACATAACTTATACTCGGAGTGATTTTCAAAGGTTTGATTTAAAAAAAAATGTATATATTAAACGAGAATGGAGTATAAATGTATACTTGTTTTTAGAGTTCACGCTTGCCCGCGATACTGGTAAAATTAATGTACTTCCAGTTTCAAGTGATTTAATCCGTTCAGTCATCGTTTCCAATATGGCGGACACGTTGCAAATGGATGGAAGTTTTGACTGGGACTGTACACAGCAGGGCACAGTCTTGCTTGTGGCTACTCTTATATGAGGACTTTACTACACCTAGAGCTTTGACATAGCTGGTTAATGCCGATATCATCGAATAAGCAGCACGTTGTTCATTGGCTGAAAAAAAAAAATGCTGAACACGAGTACAGTTCATATCAGAAAAATTACATGTTTGCAACACTTCAACTCGGAAATTGATGTGTGGCAGAAAGGGGTTAGATAATTGGCGAATAAAGTGATCGTTTTTTCACACGTGCATGCACAGACGCACTAGTCAAGTTTTTTTAAAGGCAAGTCTATTTCAATGGAATAATTTTCCGAATTTAAATGCGCAATAAATATAGTTATTATCAGAGGAAAGTTGATACTTATCTCCTTACCCTAAACAAATCTGCACAGGAAAAATCTAAAATTTATATTTTTAACCATGATATTATTTATTTTATACATTCCGTTGTCGTTTTTTTTAAAAAAAGTAATTGTCATGGAAATATTTTGCTATATTCAGTTTACGACAAAATATTAAACAGCTCGTGGCCATATTTCATTATATTTCCACTGTAGTCCTAAAAAAAAAGTTTATTCTTTGCGTTTAGGTTCTATCACGATACAAACTGGTAGATTTCACACAATTTTATTAATTTTATGAAAATTGCCATTATCCTAATTATTTACATACAGAACGGAAATATCCCGTAGACATGCGATATAAGTGCAATATCGCCATTATCCTAATTATTTACATACAGAACGGAAATATCCCGTAGACATGCGATATAAGTGCAATATTGTGGTGAAAATGTTTGGTTGCCAAAATAAAAAAACTCTCAGCTAGCCAACCAAGGAAGAATGAACCTTAACTCAACGAAAAATTGTTGCTGCGTAAGTTAATCCAAAAGAGGGTGGTAATCCTCGGTTGGAATATCATCCCCGCCAGAGAAGTTATGAACACACGGTCTGGAAATATGACCAAGTGAAAATGGCAGTTTGACACATGGTAAAACCTGAGTAGTAATGTAGAAATTACTTCAAATACAAATAATAATGCAAATGTCACTGTACTAATACAGATTTCGTAATCCTTGAAATTATCTGAAAGTTATTACAATTGAAAATTATTGTTACAGGACTTTTCGAATTATAAACAAAAACAAATTATTCCAACATATTAAGTCATCTATTGCGATAACTAGCCTTAGGAAGTTAAACACATATATCGGTGATTTTTTAAATTGCATTCACAAAATCGGGTCATGTGACCATTTCCGTGCAAAAAATTCTGTGTTACCTGATAAATTTGTTCATTAACTCTCAAGTAACAATTGTTAACACTCTGAAGACTATGCCCACGTGTAGCTCGTGCAAAACTAGTATAAGAATATTCGTTTGCTCATAAAACACAAAACTGGCCTGGATATAGTCACTTGATTCCCTTATTTTTATCACGATTTAAATATGATAAAACTTAGCAGTAAAGACTAGTTTCTCAAACGGAAATAATATTTTTCTTACAGTTTCTAAAATGAACACGATGAACTGTAACGACTGCTCATTACAAAAGACCGCTTGGTTGGTAGACCGCCAACTCCGCTCTTTGTTGGCTGACATACGACCAATGACCAATGTCTGATGCAGTTTTGACCAATAGGACGACGGTAAGAGAGAAAAGAGACCAATAGGGTATTGCGTCCTTACAATGGACAGTCCGTAATGAGCAGTAGTTGCAGTCCATCATGTTCAGTTTTGAAATTGTACGAAACATATTCTTTCCGTTTGAGAAAATAGTGTTTACTGCTAAGTTTTATCGTATTTAAATCATGATACAAATAAGGGAATCAAGTTACTACATCCAGGTCAGTTTTGTGTTTTCTGGGCAAACAAATATTCTTATACTAGTTTTGCACGAGCTACAAGCAGGCATAGTCTTCAATGTGTTAACAGGCCAATCAGCATTAGGTAACTACTAAGCAGTACGTCTGTGATTCGTGGGCATACGCCTAACACCCGTAACGCATAGATCATCCAATCAAGAAAGTGGATATGAGCTATAAAGTGTTGTGAAATACAACTGGTGGTGAAATAATTTGGTAAAATCAGGGTATCCCTACGCATGTAACTTGCAGAAACAATTGCAGGAAAGAGTAAATGACAGAGATATTTTGCCAGATAGCTACCAATTATGCCAAGAAGTTACGCTGTGTTGAAAGAATAAGTTCATACTTACAAAAATACGTAACAAAAACTGTCAAATTGTTTGATTAGCTACCCACTGAAATATAAGAATGAGACGCGCTCTTATATCTGCTGCAGTGCCAGGTTAAATTTCCTAGCCATTTTTATACAATGTTTCTGGACGTAGTTCCTAGTATCCTTAATTAGCGATATTTCAAGCCTCCGGGACCAGAGGCGTGTTATCCCGGTATTTCAAACACTCTCAATGTGTTTGAGCCCTCATGAAAAGTCTCTAAATATACGTTGACAGACGTCAAAATGCTCTAGTGACCTCGGCGAAATTCTAAATGGTCAAACCGGAATGAAAAAAACTGGAGGAGGGGACACACAGTCTAATCCAATCTAATCTTACATTTGGGCTCTCATGCCAGTAGCTATCAAAGCATTTCTATTCATCTCAATTTTGCGTTTGGTGTTTGATGTCATAACTACGAAGCTGATTTCAGACTCTGAAAGAAAACTTTACTTCACTTAGTGGAGTTCACAAAATAAATTTAATGACAAACCTCGAGGTCAGTACGTTTCTGCACTCACTCGGGCTAACACAATCACAAATTGAAATACTAGTTATTGAAAGTCAATCAACATGCTACATATCGACTAGTGAATAAGTCGAATTAACTGCATGGATACCAGTGCCTTGTAGTGAAGATAGCAACAGAATTAAGCGGGAATCAACATTAAATCAGTGAAAAAGCCGCATTGTTCACTAAGCTGTTACCGATTTTCAGAGACCCCACTATCGTTGATTTCGAGTCATTTTGAATAATTCAAGTTAACAGTTTAACACCAGTACAGTATTACTTTGTGTACTGTACTTTAAGAACTAGAATAAGACAATTGCGCTAGTACTATAGTTTTGGAAAGAGTAATCCAGATGCAAGGGACTCTGAAACCGTATAGATACGTGTTATGGGACGTAGGTATGCGAATATTTCGCGAATTAATTTCAGGACAAGATAGACGTCAGACACGTGTACAATGAAGTGACCTTTTCAATTGGATCACAGTTCATTAGACACGACCTGAACGACTCTGAGCCGCCAGTAACAGACTTGCAAAGAAAACAACTAGCGAGTGCCATACTGCCAGGTGTGCAGTTAACTCGGGCTACTGTGTGGGTTAGCAGGCAATAAACAAACATGTGAGTCTCGAGTGTACACAGGACTATGGAGTCTAGCCAGCAGGTCATTGAACTCGCGAAATTTTCCTATCCCTAGATATATGTAGTGCACATGGCAGATGTGCAGTCGCCAACTTCCTAGAACAAAAACATGACCGTATTCCTTACCTACAGAACTGTCATAACCACCAATCTTCGACTAAATACGCGTTTTTAGAAATTTTAGTTCACTTTCTATGACAAAGATTTGAATGCGTCTTAGATGCATTGAAATCACTATAATTAATTATTTTCTAACAGCATTAAACTATATGAAAACGAAATGTAAAAGACCATCAATATCTGCCCGCAACTGCATGCATGTTAGTGTAAAAACTAAGCATAGATTGAAACCTGAAAAATTCGCGAGTTCAATGACCTGCAGGCTATAATCTACAGTCTTATGTATAAATATGTCGATATAAACTGCACATTGATTGCCTGTTGTCGCAGTTTAAGGCGTCAATTGGACACCGTTCTCCAGGAGGTGTCAAACACCGTGTGGACCAATGGCTAATGTTATATAAACGCACGTGTTTTGAATTCTAGCTTGTCCCAAAATGAATCCGTTAATTCTTCAGGTCTCTAGTCATCGGCCTAGAAGTTCAGTAAAGCTGGCAGAAAATTACGAAAAATACTATTTTTTAACGAATCGAAAAACAAATATGATTACTGACAATAAAAAAATCATTGCTTTTTCTTTATCAATAAAACAAAAAGTATTTAATGTACTAATAATAGGACAATTGCAGTGTTTGGTTGTTAAAATTTTCAAAGTGTCACATGGTCAAAGCATAAATTATAGTTAGAAAACCGGAAAGTTCGCCAATCATAGCTCGGTAACCTACTTAAAGGCTATTTACGATAAAGTGAGCACTTTTGAGATCAACCTTAGAAAATATTCACTGCTCCTACCTGCATATATTTTAACGGGCGTACTTGGTGACACGCGTCCAGTAAAGTTGGTAACGATGGAGGGAATGTAGTTCCATATCTTAACGTCAAATAAAAAGTGTTAGGTAACCATTTGCGTTAATGTGAATTAATTATTTAGCTTTCTATTTTTTTTAAGCATCAAAGTGTAAAAATAACCAAATTTGTAAAATATTTACTTTTCTAATAATGTCATATTTTCACTTTACCGATTCGTGAATAAAGTGACGAGGCTTATGAAAATGTTAATTTTACATAAGGCGGAAGATGACACAACGCGCATACAAGTAGATCTTAAGCAGGGCTTTCGAAAGTGCTTATTTTATCGTGAACAGCCTATACCAGCTGGCAGCCCAAACAATAGGGAAACTCTCACAGCACTCGTTAGCCAATCAGACACAAGGCCCGTTCCCAGAGCTCCGGTAGTCAATCAGATATTGGGCACGCCAATTTCAAAACGCCGTTTTGTCGCTGTATTATTACCTACTCTGTCACCAAACTACAATTCCTATATTGTTGCCAGCTTTACTCACAGCACTCTGGTCAGCGTGTCTCTTGAAATGTACGCAATAAAGAGAGGAGAAAATTTTTTTTTCAAAAGTTGGTTTCAAAATTATTTAAAAGAAGAAAGAAGAAACCAAGCAGTGTTAACAAAACCGCAAATTTAACGCGTGCCAGTAACATGCGTTTGTTACCATGCGTTTCCAGATGTAAATTGATCACTTCTACACATATCAGTTCGTCACTATTGACTTTACCCCCCCCCCCCCCCCCCCCCCCCCGCAATTTGAATCAAACCTCTGAAAAACTTATCCCGTGTATGACGAGTTTCATTGTTTCCTAAATAAGTAATACTGCACATAGAGACCTGCAAAATTCACGTTATTATTTTGGACATATTGAACTCCATGTTACTGTTCGTTCGACCAACTTGAACCATTGGCCAAAAATATGTCGAAGAACTCTTGAGACTTGAATACAAGTTCAACTGTAGAGTGGCCAATCTCTTTTAAGAAGATCAAGCTGATAAGTTACAGTGCTGCGCCCAATGAAACCACGAACTCTGTGGTCACTTGTTCACAAGGCAGTGGAGTCTATCACGTCATCGAAAGAGAACGTGAATTCTGCACGTCTATAGTAATACATCACAAGTGTTTTATAGTTATGTTAACGTAAAACTATCTTATTTGTGATCAAATTGAAATTACACTTGTATTTTATCTATACATTTTAACCCTTTGAGGAGTATGCACGTATATACACGGGGCCACATATATATGACTTGGATTTTTATAGTTTCACTGTATCGCTGGATTGTATTGGTATCTAAATAAAAAATTACAACTAGTCAACATACCAGTTCATTAGAATCAAATTGTTTTATTTAATAATTTCTGAGATGAACACGATATACTGTAAAATATGTTACTTCTGTCGCGGCAATTTCATTTGCGCACAGTCAACGCGCGACTTCATTGGCCGACGACCAGCCAATGATAAACGTTGCAGAGTAGACTAAGCGTGAGCTGTGAAGCCAGAACCAATAGTACGATGGTAAGTGGAAATGCAGGAAACAACACAACGGAAACTGTTGTAGTGGAGGATACAGGCAGCTAACTTCAACCTTGTCTTCAGTGCCATTTAAGTTTTACCGTCCTCAAAGGATTAATACTACATTTGTAATAAATGTGAATAAAGACGGAGAGAAAATATGTTCGTTGAAAATACCTTTGCAAGAAATAGTTCTCTTGCAATAAACTTTTAAACTGAGTTCTCGCAAATGCTATGCGCTGTCCCTTTGGTGTTGTTTTCAAGACTTGGTAAACCTTTGTTAGCATGAGGCGGAGGAATATTCTGAAAGTAAAACTTAATCCTTTGAAGAGTACGCACGTAGGCTATATATATATATATATATATATATATATATATATATATATATGAATTTCTTTGCTGTTAGGACAAAACTCACAATTTTATAGGTTTACTGCTACGCTAAACTTTATCGGATCTAAGTACAAAATTACTTACGACTTGTCAACATTTCAGTTTTTAAGAATAAAACGGTTCCTCTTAACACTTTCTCAAAATAATACGAAGCATTGTAAATCTTGTTACATCTGTCGTGACACGTTAATTGGCACACTGTCAACGCACGACTTCATTGGCCGACGGCCAGCCAATAATAAAAGTTGCAGAGTACAGTACGCGTGTGAGATGTAGACAGAGCCAATAAGAGCAGGGTAGGTGAAAATACAAAGACCAACATAACTGATATTGTTGTAGTCCAGAATACAGGCAGTTCATTTCAGCCTTGTTCTCAGTTCTAGAAAATGTATGCCATCCTCAAAGGGTTAAGCATGGCTCAGAGAAGTTGTAAGCAACCGTTAAAGTACTATAACTGGATGCTGCACATCTTATGCCGTGGCTATGCACTGTCACAGAGGCGACCCGCGATATTCTACATCCACCTCTATCACCAACTGTAATTAATCAGAAGCTCCAAGGCGCTCCATCTTGTAGCTAAAAAGCTGCCCAGCTCGCCTGACTGCTTAACCCTCCCTCCTCGATCATTTTTTTTTTTCAATTACGACGATCGCGTCATTGCACGACGCCCGCCAGGGACTGATTGACTCTCGCTATCGAGTCCAGCCAGCTATCAGATGACTTAACGGGTAATTAGCAAATTAATTACCGGCTGCAGGCGCAGAAAACAGCGGTGGCTGCCAACGCACTGACGTTCAATTAGCGATAACTTACAAGTGAACTGCTGCTGGAAAACCGTGGGTCAGTTTCTGGTCCGGCCGGTTACCTGCGAAGCAGACCTCTAACGCCGAAACTCTACCAAGGACGTGCGTATAATCGTGTCCGAGGTCTGAAAGTACGGAAGCACAAAGGTAGAAAGTGTGACCCATGCAAGCGCTTAGCAAGCCTCATCAAAGTCAGAATATATAAGTAATAGGCTGTTCACGGTAAACTACTTCTCTGATTACATTGTATTCTTCCGCCACGTTATAGGCGGTTCATAGTAAGATGAGCACTTCTGAAAGTCCTGCTTAGGGTCTACTTGTATGCACGTTGTGTAGTCTTCTGCTTTATGAAAAATTAACATTGCCATGGGCCTCATCATTTTGTTCATGTGTCGGTCAGGTGAAAATATGGAATTATTAGAAAAGTGAATATGTCACAAATCTGGTAATTTTTTTTACACTTAAATGCATTAAGAAAACAGGAAGCGAAAGAAATAATTTAAGTTATCTCAAATTGTTACCTAACACTTTTTATTCGGCATTAATAAATGGAACTACTTTCCCTCCATCGTTACCAACTTTACTGGGTGCATGCTCCTCGGTGCACCCGTTAAAATATATGCAGGTAGGGGCAGTGACTTTTTTCTAAGGTTGATTACAAAAGTGCTCACTTTATCGTGAACAGCCTTTATATAAATTTCACACTGCCATTTGGGTGGCTCTTATCGTCGAAATCTTGATAGCCGATGAGTATGGAGTGAGGTGAGTATGGAGCATCTCCGGAATGCAAGGGCGGGGAAAATGGGAGATCCCCGAGAAAACCCGCCGGTCGGCGGCGTTGTCCGGGCACGATTGCTACGTGCGAAAATTTGGGAGCGACCCCGCTGCGAACTGAATCCTGTTTGCCTTGGCGGGAGGCGTTGTAGTATGGCCACTAGAAAACAGCGGCCCATTGGTCTATTCTAACTGTAATCACCATAAATGTATATTTTCAACCCCTTTGCTAATTCTTACACTTATAAGTAGAGATCTGCAAAATTCGCGTCATCATTTGAAGACAGAAGAGACTTCAAACACACATGCGTTTATATTGCTCTTGTAATTGGACCACAGTTTGTTTGACACGCAATGGGCTGCCTCGAGCCAATTGGAAGCAAGTAACGACAAGATAGCCCAATCACGTCCCGCCTAGTCAAAACGGATTGAGGTTCCTCGCTTTTGCAGAAGCCGATAAACAAAAGACACATACACTAATGTGTGTAGGGCGGTGAAATCTAGCGTGGTGCCAAATAATAACGCGAATTTGGATGTCTCTACTTATACTTACGGATAGGAAAATTTCACGAATTCATTTCAGGACAGCAAGATAGAAGTCCAACAGGTGTACACAAAAGTTACCTTTGCAATTCGATCACAGCTCATTAGAAACGCCCACACTGAAAAAAATAATGGTAAAATTACCTGTCAAGTGTAAGGTAATATTCGCAAACTTGTAAGGGAAACATAGTTTTCCTTACGCGTAAGGTAAAATTGTGTGCGCGTGATTTCTAATATAATGATGTGAACTATTTATACGTTTTAAATGTGAACTGTTTTTATGACGAAGTTATTTATTTACATCCACGTCTGTTTATTTATCACAACGTTGTACCTTTGCCCTGGGTGCTTGAAACACAGTCGTGCAAAGTGATTTACCACCAATCCCAACAAAATAACCAAGCCCAGCCCCAATAAATTTCAATAAACCTAATACACAGTACGTAGCAATACATATAAATATGAGTGGAATAAAAGTTACGGTAGGCTTATTTGAGTGCATGTTCACCGCTATATTTTAAGTTTGTATAACACAAAATGAGCGACATGAGTTGCGTGCTTGATTTTAATGTCTCTTTTTCGTTGGACTGGCTATTCCTTCGTTATTCGAACTGGGGCCGTCCTTTTTAAGAAATAACCCTACACATATCAATAACAAAAGGTTAAATACTATACCCCGCAGTTGTAACATTGTTTAACACAGTTGCGGCAAAATATTAACTTGCATTACGTGTAATATGTTATTTCGTGGAAAACAAATATGTTAATGTAACGTAACTATAAAAACTATCGCCAATTCAGGCATTTTTAAAATGTCATAAAGTTGACCTAAATAATGTTATAGGCCTGAACTGCGAATATTCGTACGAAATGGATTTTTGAAATAGACCTAAGACAGAATTCTTTGAAAAGCTGTAAACAGCAAACAACACATTTGACAGATATACAAGTAGAAGTAACATTTCAACATTTATGTTTAGATGTAGCGAAAGTATACGAACACATGTACACGCACAATGGCATATAAACATTGATTTCGACGGATTTTACATGGCAGTCACATGGCAATGTTTGTTTAAATTTGGCGGAAGGATACAAAACGGGCCTGCAAGCAGATATTTAGCAGGGCTCCGAGAAAGTTGCTTCCAGTGGTGAATTGACTATAGATAGTTCCCGCGTAACTTCCTTTACGAGGCGAAATAGTTTTTTATAACTAAAAATTTCGCCATGGCAGTCTTTTGAATGACTCGAGACTGCAATTATATAAAGACAGGCCAACGTGGTTTCTCTTACGAAAGACAGAGTAAATAAAATGGCAGACGTATTGAGATTAATTAATGTAAATACGTTTCAGAGGGGGGAAAAAAACATATTAAATTGCCTCGGAGAGAAGAACTATTGTACTATATTTCCGCATAAATATGCGGTGTCTGGAATGCATTTAATAAGTATATTTTATTTTTTGATAGTACCTGTAATGCTCTTTGGGCAGATACATACGACATACTTGGCCGCGGTTTTAGTGCTGCTATGAAGTGGTGCCTCAACGAACTACGACCACCAGATGACTTTATCATAGAGAGAAGTTAATTTATTTTAAAAGTGATATTCGGGAACAATGTGGAAATAAGTAACAATTATAACTGATAACGTACTAATTAACGTAAAATGTGCCACAAGACAATTTGCGAAAACATTCCCAAAAAATCACGAGACCTTATGGGTAGGGACATGCATAATTCACGTTATTTTCTGGCAGCAGGCTAAATTCACCGTCGTATACGTACTAAAGTCGGTATAAGCTGTTCACGGTAAAGTCATCAGATTTTAAGGCCCTTCTAAATTTTTTCTTCCATCCAATTTCCATCTTCCTGCTGCTTTCTAATATAAACATTGCAATGTAAGCAATAAACACGATGTATATCCCCCTACCCTCATTATTTAATGCTTGAGGCTACAATAATATATATATTTAATATTGGAAAGGTTAGGAACATTTCGCGATTTCATTTCAGGACAAGATAGATGTCAAGTACATGTACACTGAAGTTGACATCGCTATTGGATCTCAGTTTATTAGACACGCCCTGGACGACTCTGAGCCAATAGCAGAATCGCAAGGAAACAAGTAGCAAGTGCCATAATGTCAGGTGAGAAGTGTCACTGGCTACTCTATGAGGCAGCAGCCAATGAACATCTGAGGTTCGAGTATACACATAACTGTGGAGTCTAGCCTACGGGTCATTGAACTTGCGAATTTTTCCTATCCCTAAATATTGGTTAGTGCCCGTTGGGACGGCCTTAAAAAGTGCTCACTTTACCTTGAACAGCCTGTACTCGGCATGGCGACCTCGCGCCGGGCTCGAAGGCGCCTCCGAGGTGGCGCGTTCTTCGCTTCTGTTCCGCGGAGGATCCCGACGGCTCCACGAGCCCCTGCCTCGGGTGCGACAAAGAACGGGGGGAAAGGGGGCGAGACACGTAACTCGCGCGCGTCGACAATGGCGAGCGGCGACAGCATCGACGATAACATCTTCCCCCCCCCCCCACCCATCATCGATAACGTCCTGGTCCCTCAGCCACTCCAGCCCTCCCCGATGGACGTCTACGACGATGTCTGACGAGGTCTAACAGTCGGCTCGCGATGCTATCTTCGGGCGGGATCGCCCCCCCCCCTCCCATGGAACACGCCCCAGCCTCGTCAAGTGTCTCGGCGACTACCTGCTGCTGTTGCCTCCCCTCGACCCCAGCGGCATTGTCTTGTCGGCCGGGATATAAATGAAGTGCAGATCCAGCCCCGGCACACTACTTCGCCGCGGAGCTCGCCCCAGCCAGGGTCGTAACTCATCCGCTAACAGGCACCGTGTACACGGGTTCGCTCCCTCCTAGCTGGAAACAATGAGCCACGGGCAAGGGCTGCGCTCTCCAGCGGAGAAGAACCCGCCGTGAATCACCGCGTGTATTTAATATTCCTTGTCTTACCCGACAGCGCGTGTTAAACGGGAGATCGTGTCGGACCGCTGAACCTGGTCGCTCGTGAATTATTGTGAACGTGCCTTGCTGTTACCGCCTTCTGTACCGCTGAAGAGTATGGCTGGACCCGGCTGCCTGCCCGCAGCGGGGGAATGAATACCAGTAATGACGAGGTAGAACCCCGGGAAAACCCCTTCACCACGGCTTCGGCGATGGAAGGCTACAGCCTAATCACGTTTTATTCACACATTTTGAATCAAACCTTTCGTAAATCGCCCCATGTGTGACATGTGTCGTTGGTACCTAAATATGTCATGTATAGGGTTAGTGCAATTTCGCGAAAATATTTCAAGATAAGTTATAATTAAAAACACTGTATGGTCGTTTGAGTATCTTGATTCGCTGAATTACTTTTTGACACGTGTTAATTGTCTGCACACGAATCACGTAGGAGCCGTGCCGATGTTTCCGAATGCTGAGCGGCCCGGTCAAATATGAAAACACCTTCTCAAGCAGACAGCAAACAATCAGTAGCGGTATGAAAATTTCGCAGGCTAGATTCCTCAGTCCTCTGCGTACTGGAGCCTCAGCTGTGTGCTCATTGGTTGTTGCCCCACACCTAGCAGTTAAGGGATTCGCAAGGTGTTTCCTTGCAAGTCTACTATTGGCTCAGAGGCGTGCAGGGCGGGTTTAATAAACTGTGATCCAATTGCGCAGGTGACTTCACTATATATGTGTTTGACGTCTATCTTGTCACGAAATGAATTCTAGAAATTTTCCTGTCCCTACCAATAAGCAATAGACAAACTGGTGTTACATGCTTATATCATTAACGTCTACCGTGTACCTACACGTATTTTTTTCGCGAAAAATCACTAGCTCTAGTCACGTATCACAAACTTTTTATACTTGTGTTAACACAAAACCAACGTAATTTTTAGTTAAATTGAACGTTTGTATAAATTGTATTTGTAAAAATCGGTATTAATATAATATAACTATTACTAGAGACCTGCAAAATTCGCGTTATTATTTGGCACCACGCTAGATTTCACCGCCCTATATACATTAACGTATGTGGCATTTGTTTACTCGTTTCTGCAAAAGCGAGGAGCCACAATCCGATCTGACTAGGTGGGACGTGATTGGACTATCTTGTATTTACTTGTTTCCGACTGGTTCAAGGCAGCCCAGGGCGTGTCAAACCAGCTATAGTCCAATGACAGGCGCAATACATACGCATAAGTGTTTGAAGTCTATTCTGTCAGAATGATAACGCGAATTCCGCAGGTCTCTTAACTATTACGAATAAAGGCAGAGATAAATAGGTGTGTTGGTAATGTCCAGCCAGAAATAGTTCTGATGCAAAATATAATTACGCTAAGTGCGCATGAATGTGGTGCGTTGTCTCTTTGATGTAGTTTCCTAAGCTTAGTTTACATGAGGCGGAGGAATATCCTGGAAATAGAATTTCAGCACGGATTTATAAAAGTTGGAAGTGACCTTGAATGGACGAAGTGTCTAACCGCTGAAACAACCGTTGCAGATGTTTTTCAAATGAAATAATTTGCCCGTCTATACGTATGGCTGGCTGCACCTTGTAGTGTTTGACGATTGCTAGTGGGCGTGTATTATAGTCATGCTAAATACGTTTTAACCATACAGACGCACTTCAATTTATACCTTCAAAAGCTGCAAAAATATATTTTTTTTTTTCGTGGGTACTGTACCTAAGTCGGAACAACACTTATAGGCTTTGTTTTCGGTAAAAGTAATATGGACCATTAATATACACACGTGTTTTTTCGCGAGAAGATTTCAAGACCAGTTGTACTCCAAAACACTTTAGTTCGTGTGCACTTTCGTGGTTGGATGATTTCAAATGTCATGCGCCTCAAGTGTCTTGTCCGCGAATCATGGACGTTCAGTATCGGAGTACTTTATTATGATTGGCCCCTTAAAATAAGAACATGTCTTCTCACGTAGACGCGCGGCCAATAACCAAAAGAAGTTGCGGAGACGTTTAAGTCTAGCATGGCCATACATATTTTCGCGAAAAAAACACCTGTCTCTAACCATTAATAACACAGGATAATAGTATTGTTTACAAATCGGTTTGCTAACAGGGATTATCACTGATAGAGACCTGTAAAATTCGCGTTATTTTTGGCGACAAGTTATAATTTAGCCATGTGTAAGTGGTCACTACCGATGACATTGTATCATACTTCACTTAACACGCCTTGAACAACTCTGCACCTTTTAATATAAACGTCGTAATAGCGTGCTCGAATCATGTGCTGCCTTGTGAAAAGGAGACTGGCTTCACTTCTTCACAGTAGCCAATATACTAACGACACCAGCTCCAGTATTTATAGGGTATGTGAATTTTAGCGTGATGCCAAATAATAACGCGAATTTTTGATGTGTCTACATTGAACAATCAAGCCTTTCATCATACAGTACTGGCCAAATAGGACCTTCATGTGCGTTACGGACATACACAATTGTATCACAGATTATTTAAGAGTACAGAGGTAAGACATCCGCTTATTCCCCCCAACTACAGCCGCACACACCAGCAAGATGGTGGCGCTGGACCGAAACATTACAAAACGCCTGTTCCAGAGCGTCACTCAGCTAATCAGGCATGCACAGAGATCTGCAAAATTTGAGTTATTATATCGATACTCGCTAGAATTCACCATCCTATATACATTAGAGTCGATGTAATTTGTTTATTGGCTTCTGCAAAAGTGAGGAACCATGATTCCATTTTTAATTGGTGGTACGTGATTGGGCTACCTTGTAGTTACTTGTTTCTGATTGGTTCAAGGCCGCTCAGTACGTGTCAAATAAACTGTAGTCCAATAACAAAGGCGGTACAAATGCATATGTGTTTCAAGTCTATTATGTCTCCAAATAATTACACTAGAGATGATGGAAAATCGTGAAATTTTTTGAGCCAACATATCTTCTATAACATTCTAACTAGTTTATTCGTTCATGATTGGATAAACAAGGTTTTTCACTCGGCTAAGTTGTTTGCAGACCAATCACGAGCGTTTCACGTTATAGTATCAGAATCCTGATTGGCCTAGTGAAATGGGTAGTGGATTCAAACATGCATTTCAGCCATAAGGAAAGAAAACTGCCTGACATGTTTACAGTACGTTAAATCCTAGCAAACAGTAAACTTATTCTCCCGATAAACCGTCGTCTCTAAATAACACAGTTTTGCAGGTCTCTAGTTATGCGTATGCCCACATCATTTCTGTGTACATATCCTATTCCGTGATACAATGCTGATTATAATTGGAGCCGGCTGCCCTATCCGAGGGACTGACTAGTCGTTCTGGCTAACCACGAATAAATAGACATCTGAAAAATTCGCAGATTTGTTTCGGGACAAACTAGAATTCAAAACACATGTGTTGATAACACTTCAGCCATTGGTCCGCTGGGTGTTCTACACATCCTGGAGACCGCAGCCCCAGTCGTCGCCTCCCGCTGTAACAACAGACAACCAAGTGGGGACGTATATGAGAGTACTCCGAGAAAACCCATGCACCACAATTACAGCAATGGAACGGTAATGTCTAGCCACTGAGCCAACAGTGTGTACTGATCTTTGAGAGAAATAAATGCAACCGTCTAACCGTATAGCTGGTTGCTTTTTGAATGTTTGAGAGATGCCATGAGGTTCAGAGAGTTGTACTAAATACTTCGGAATGATCTGTTTACTTCCTGCCTTATCAAGATACATAGTTTTCTTTCTGGCTTGGTCGAAAAGGATTCTGCCAGATAATTTGGTAGAACGATATCAATAGAATTTTCGTACGAAAATATGGAAATTGAAAAAAGAAAATACTTCTGGATTTCAATTTGACAATAACTTTTATAGAAATAATACCATCGAATTATGATTTTCGAAAGAAAAAAAAAATATATATATCCATTTCAGAAATGCTTTAATATCGGTTTTGTAATAGAATAATTTTATTTCCAGAAAGCTAAAAAGTTTTCTAGCAAAGCTCACAAACATGGTTATTTAAATAATAAATAGAATATCTTATAAAATAATTACTACCAAACAAATAATAACGTTCACACTAATGAATGGCAACAAAAGGTACACAAAACAGTTCTAATTCGATTGCAATTTACTTTTCTGTATCCAATACTTTATTTTCATAATATTACACTGTACTCCGTCCTCGCTATATCTTTAAGCATAAGTTTGTTTTACAGGAATTTTCTTCTTCACACTGCGGTCATCGTATTTTGCATACATTTGAGAGTTATAAATACCAAAATAGACGAGACAAAAGTTACTTCACAGTCCTGGTGTTGAAATCTACATAATATGTTACGAACGCATGAATAAATTCATTCTGGTCGGTAAGTTGTACCACACGAGTGCAGTTTAATTATTAATTTGTAACGCGTTCGAGAAATTTGTTTTAGTTACGAATTTTCAACTGAATGCAAATTGCCGCATATAGTAAAAACATACATAGTTAAACGAGAAAACTGTAGCGGGTAAACGTGCGTAAATAATTTAGCTTAACCTCTCAGTCTCAACAGGGAATGTCATTTACGAGCAGACGGTATTGAATTGCATGCTCAGAAGTTGGCACTCGTGACACTGCCATCCCCCCAACCCCCACCCCCCACGAACCCGTAACAGAACCGTTCTGTCTACTGAAAGCTGTGTATTTCGCCTGCCGTCTTAATTAAGGCTGACGACATTTCTGTTTTAACGTGATGGTAGCCTTTTAAGGAAAGCGGTCGCGAACTGTATTGCCAGGAGAGATCTTGAGATCTTGAGATAAAAACATTTTTGGTCGTGGAAACGACTAATGAAACACTTTTATTTTAATTTTTTGTTTAGGCTAGTTCCACTCGAAGATTTTTCAATGCACTGTTTTCAGATTTTCTTCTTCTGAATGTTCGCTAAAGACATATACCGAGAAACTTATTATTCAAGAAATGTTATATATTCTAGTGCATGCAAATGTTGGCACTTCACCTGCGATAAAGAAATAATTTTTCTAACACAAGGCCTACACGGATGATATTTTATATATAAATAAAATTAGATCATTTAAAAAAATACAGCAAGCCAAATACATTTTAAGGAAACTTCATTCCCGTTTGAGAAAAATAATTTAAGTTGAATTCAAGATAATACTGGTTTAAGATTGTATAGAAGTATTCTCTGAATTTAAGGATATGTGACACAATAAAGGTAAGATAAATTTCTACAAGCAGGCCTAGTTGTATGTACATTCTGTACATAAAAAGTTAAAGTCAATTGACAAAATTAAGAGAAAATATTATTATTTTAACAATACGGAAAATTCACGAAATACTTTATGTAACACAGTCCACCGTTTTATAGTCGTGAACCTCATAACCTCAGTATTTGTAAACGGATTTGCGAATAACCCATCGTCCTGAAATGCGCAATAAAGCGTACTGATCATTATAGGCTGTTCACGGCAAAATGAGCACTTTTGAAAGCCCTGCTTAAGATCAACTTGCATGGCACATTGTGTATTCCTCCGCCTTATACAAAATTAACATTGCCGTGGACCTCATCACTTTATTCACTCATCGATCAAGTGCAACTGTGAAATTATTACAAGAAAAAGTTTTGAAAATCTGCGTATTTTTACACTCCGAAGCATAAAAAAAATGAAATAATTAATTTAAATGGTCAAAAATGGGCAGCTGACACTTTTTATTCGACGTTAATGCATGAAACTACTATCCATTAACCGTTACCAACTTTACTGGGTGCATGTCACTCAGTTCACCCATTAAAATGTACGCAGGTAGGGATAGTGACTTTTTTCTAAGGTTGACTTCAAAAGTGCTCACTTTTTCGTGAACAGCCTACAAACCACAGTGCCTCAGGAATGTAGCAGTTAGAAGATATACGAGAAATAATTTCAAGAGCATGTTTGTATTTGACAATTTTTTACCGTTTTTCCATCATCATCTGAGCACAAGGTTTTAAATACTACAAACAGTATTGTTTAAGTCATTTGCTATTATTTTGGGTATATAAATCAAAATCCTATGCAAAATCATAAATAACTAATTTATAACGATGCCATTGGGCACTGAGACTCGCGGGAGCCGCGGTGGTACAGTGGTCAGACTATTCGCCTCCCACCTAGGAGAATAGCGTTCATTCCCCGGCGGGGTCACTCCCGGATTTTGGCACTTGGGAATCGTGTCGAACGATGCCTCTGGTCGGCGGGTTTGATCGGGGATCTCCCGTTTATCCCGCCGTTGCATTCCGGTGCTGCTTCATGCTCACCTCACCCGTATCGGCTCTCAAGACCTCGGTGTTAAAAGCCGCCCAAATCTCTCCACCGAGCCTCGCAGAGTACAGTGCCGGCCAAATATAAACTTCGTGTGCAACATGTAGACAATTTTTAGGGACAGGTGTTTTTCGCGAAAATATCTATGGCCATGCTAGACTTCAATATCCTACGTCTACAACCACAACTTCCTTTTGATTATTGGCAGCGTGTGTATGTGATAAGGAGAGACCTGCAATATTCGGCATTAGGCTAAACTTCACAGTACTGTATATACTCGAGTTGGCATCGTTTCTCCATTGGCTGCTGTAGAACTGTGAAGCCACTCCCTCTCTGGCTGGACTGCACGAGTTGGGACTAGACACTTGTGAAGTGTTTATTTATTGGCGCAGAGTTACCCAGGGCGTGACAAATAAAGTATGGTCAAATGACAAACGTATTTCAAAGATATAGCCTATGAGTTAGAAGTTTAACGTGTCTCCAAATAATAACGCGAATTGTGCAGGTCTCTAGTGATAAGACATGTTACTATTTGACTGAGCCAATCAGAATAAAGTACTCCGATACTGGATGGCCATGATTTGCGGACAGACACTCGAGGCACGTGACATTTAAAATCATCCAACCACGAAATTGCATATGAACCAAAGTGTTTTGCAGTACAACTGGTCTTGGAACCTGTCCCTACCAATTATCTATAATTCACGGTTAATTCACACTTTTCTGAAGCCCTGCAAAAGTGCTAATTCCAGACTATTCCTCCACCTCGGGCAAACTCAGCTTGACTACGTCTAGAAAATTACCCCAAATGACTAGGCAACCGGATTCGTGTGGTACTCAGTTATAATTATATTTTGCATGAAAACTATTTGTTACTAGGCGCTACCAACATACGTCTAGGCTACTTTTACATATTTCATATTTATTACAAATTAATGATTATAATTTAGTAACCAAATAAAGTAAAAATTATTATTTTTTTTTTAAATAACATACTTGCATGTTGACAGAGGCATAGAACGCCTGTGATACATGGCATGTATAGGAAATAACTAAACACGTCATATACCGTTTGTTTTTTCAAAGGTTTGATTCAGAAAATGTGAATAAACCTTAAATAGACTTTAAACTGGGCATAAAAGAGATTATTAATATCCATAACAATTCCACGTAACAGAACTGTAGCTTTTTCTTGCGAAGGAAAATTGTTTAAACTGTTAAAATATATTTGTCAAGCAGCCATAAACAAACAATAGTAACGGTTGCATAATTGCGTTTTTGGGCACGAAATTAACGTTTCTGCCAGATAAGCCAAACAAAAACACAGACCGGTCTGCAGTATTGGTAGAGACCTGCGAAATTCGCGTTATTATTCGGAGACATGTTAAACTTCTAACTCATAGGCTATATCTTTGAAATACGTTTGTCATTTGACCATACTTTATTTGTCACGCCCTGGGTAACTCTGCGCCAATAAATAAACACTTCACAAGTGTCTAGTCCCAACTCGTGCAGTCCAGCCAGAGAGAGGGAGTGGCTTCACAGTTCTACAGCAGCCAATGGAGAAACGACTCCGGCTCGAGTACATACAGTACTGTGAAATTTAGCTTGATGCCGAATAATAACGCGAATTTTGCAGGTCTGTGAGTATTGGCTTTCTAAAATGGAGCAACGAAATGTTACCTCGCTTCTCCACGGAAGAACATCTCGGTGGTCCGACAGAAAATCGCTTGTCTCTGTGAGGTGTACTCGTGTCGAGGGTGCTACCATAGAGAAGGAGTGGAAGAGTACGACACGAGTCCAGGAAGGTGTCACCATAGCCCATAAAAAAATTAATGAAATATAGCGCGATGTGGAAAATGGGTGACAACGCTACAGCACTGCTAGCGACCACGCGACCAATAAATTGGGAGCTCGCGAGGTCTGGCGACTTCTGCGCCATCCACTTCACGGTAGTATCCAATCGTGGATTCTCTCTTACAACGTAGCAGCGACTACAAATACAAAATTCAGAAAACACTTGAACTGTGTTTACAACATAACGCAACCTTTCACGTACAATTGACCAATTTTCGCGAGTCTGGACGAAATTAATTTGGAACCTTTCTATCTCTCTTGAACGACCAACTCAATTTTTTTTTTTTTAACAGACACATGTACTTCACTTTGATATTTATAACTAGGGATAGGAAAAATTCGCGAATCCATTTCAGGACAATATAGTTTTCAAACGCGTGTACACTGAAGTCACATTTGCAATTGGATCAGAGTTTATTAGACAATAAATGAACGACTCTGCGCCAATAGCCGATTTGTAAGGGAACAAGAAGCGAATCTTTTACTGTCAAACGTGGGGTAACACTGGGGCAACAACCAACGAACAAACATTTGAGGGTCGATTATACAAAGGATTGTGGAGTCTATCATAGAGGTCATTGAACTCGCAAAATTTTCCTATCCCTAGAGCCACCAGTTTTTCGCGAATTCATTCGGAGGCTAGGTAGATCCCAAACACTTGTTCTTTTCTCCTACTATTTTGATTGGACGACAGTTCTGTAGACACGCCCCGTTTAACTGTGAGTCAGTGATAAGCAGGAAGCAGTAGCGTTAGTGAGTGTTTAACAGTCCTGTACAGAAGAGTCACGTGATCACGGCAACCAATAAGCAAACGATAATGTCTCGAGTGTATAGTGGACTGTCCAGCCTAGCTTGCTGCCAACTCAATCCGCGAAATTCTCGGGAGGAATTCTGGTATTCATAATGCCTATGGAGGAAAAAAAGACTTACCGGAAACTGTCTGTTAACAGGTGGCAGCAATTCAAAACCAATACCAAGCTTAGAAATGTAGCTTAGCAAATACGGCGCATACCTTGGTATCTTGTTTCATGATCAAAACGTTTTCAGTGACAAATGTTAAACTTTCAACATTAACTGTTAATGCACAGGATGGCAAGCTCATAGCGAAAATACTACTTAAAAAAAAAAAAAAACAACTCTTCAAATAAAAGAAAAAAATTAAATATTTATCCGACTATTCGTGGGATTTTCCGCACGCTTGCTAACCATGAGTAAGTTTCCGTAAAATTACTCAATTATTTTCTTACACCTACGCAATCAATATTAGCACGACGGATAAAATGTCTGTAAGTTTAAGACGAGATGTAACTACAATTTATAATTTTTTCTCCGTAAATTTCCGTGATTTCGCTGTCCTTTTCTGCGAGACTGCAGCATTCGTTCGCATAAAAACTCACGTATTGATCACTCTCTTACAAAGAAGCATGGCATCTCAAGTCTTATTTGGATATCTGTATTAAGAATTGAAATGCAAGATAATCACTGCATAAGCTGGTAGCTACATTACCGTTATTTAAGACAGGAGAAATCGGAAAGAAAATGACCTGCTTCGCACTTCGAAATTATAAGACAGGTTTATATAAGGAAGAAATGCATGAAAACGTAAAATGTAAATTCTTCAATAAAAAAATCGATATGTACTCCATAAAATTCAACGTCACATCAACTCGTATACCTGCTTCAGTCGGCAGCGAATTAGGAAAAATCTCTTACATTTACCTCCGTGTTATTTGAAGTTTAGCCATTATTGACTGTTCACCCTAATTTCAGCACACTTTTAAGGCCATAGCAGTTTTTTTATTTCAGCCACTTTTTATCCTTCCACCACTTTTTAAAATAAATATTGCCATGTAGGTAATACACAAAGTTTATGTATTTCACTGTACTCAAAGTCTAACGTCTAAGGCTACAACAAAATACATTTATTGACTGTTATGAGAGGCCTTCTAAAGTGCTAACTTTACCATGAATAGCCTATACGTAGGGATATGAAAATTTCACGAATTCATTTCAGGACAAGATAGACGGCAAACACGTGTACACTGAATTCACCTTTTCAATTGGATCACAGTTCTTTAGATATGCCCTGGACGACTCTAAGCCAATAGCAGACTAGCAAGGAAAATAACTAACGACTGCCCTACTGCCAGTGTGTAGTAACACTGGCTACTGTGTGGGTCAGCAGCCAATGAACAAATATGTGAGTCTCCAGTGTACACAGGACTGTGGAGTCTAGCCAGCAGGTCATTGAACTCGCGAAATTTTCCTATCCCTACCTATACGTGAAAAGTTTTTGGTTTTTAGTCTTTTTTAGTCATTTCGGTATAACATTTCAAGACAAGTCATATTTAAAAAACTGTAGGGTCGTTTACGTATCTTGATTGGCTGAATTATTTTTTGACTTTTTTTAACTACCTGCACACGAATCACGTAGATACCGTGCTGTTGGTGAATTCTGAGTGGCTCGGTCAAATATGAAAACACGTTCTCAAGCAGACAGCAACCAATGGAAATAGACTAACTGTTGTTGGGTGCTTGTTATTGAAGTCTACCGTGTACTTATATATATATATATATATTGCAAAATTCCACTAGCCTTACTGATAATATTTAAACTTCATATAAACCAAAGTTTATAGGTGTAAAATAATATAATTAAATGATTTACATTGCTTGCTGTAGTCAGACCATACCATTAAATAATAAAAATTAACTACGGCTATCTCATGTTTCTTAACATTTTGCAGACTATGCTCGAGTGTAGCTCGAGCCAAGCTAATTTGAAAATTTCTTTGTTGTTCAGAACAAAACTCGCATGAATGTGCAGTCTTTGTTCGGCTAGTGTTTAACAGATCCTCACAAGAACACAACAGCCCAGTTAAAATGATATTGTTAACAACGCAATTTATTTTTTACAGCCCCTCAAAGGGACACGATTGATTGTAAATCCTTTTATACGATAACGGGAATTTGATTGGGTCAAAATCAGCTCGGCTCTCCATTGGTTGATGACCGGTCAATAATTAACGTTGTAAAGTACAGGGCTGTGTCCGGTTTGTTATGGACCAATAGGACAATGGTGAGTTCTTAACACAGACACCAACAGAATCGGTGTTCTTGCAATAGTGGATATAGATGACTCACTTCTAATCTGTCTTAAGTGCCAGTAAATGTGTGCAGACCTCAATGTGTTAACAGCAGCTACACTTGTGCCAAAATCCGCTACTGCTGATTTTTGCGTCCAATTATAAAACGCATGTTACACACTGTGTACATATGTACAGGATGATTCCATTAAAAGAGGCCCGGTGGGACAGCTATTGATACTATCCCGCAGCATGTCCTCGTCCATGCCTTTCACAACTTTTGGTGTCGTCTGCACACCTGCCTCGAGGTCAATGGCGGCCACTTCCAGCACCTACTCTAGGCATTTTGTTGTCCCACTGGACTGTATTTCCTCATTCCCTCGCTCCGTTATACACACGCGTCCCACGGGACCTATTTTAAAGGACTCGTCCTGTATAAACATACATACACACATTCACAGAAAAAAATACGCCTGATTACATTGTAATTTTCGGAGGATATTTGAGTACATATTGCTAGGGACACCCGTATATCGCGAAATTTTTTCCGAACGTGCTAAATTTCAATACTATACGGGCGTTTCTTTGTGTGAAGGCATTATCCCACTTGCCTGGCCAATCAGAATTATGTAACTTCATCACTGTACGTTTGTGATTCGCGGGCAGACACCTAAAACACCTAACACGGAAATCATCCAATCACGAAAGTGGATCTGGGCTATAGTGTTGTGAAATTCAATGGAAACCGGGTGTCCTCAAATATTGCCTATTTACATTTTAAAAGCAGGCGAAATCTAACAACAAAATGAATGGAGAACTTCGTGCCTTGACATTTATATGAAATTACTAACACAAATAAGCGGAAGATTAAGACACATTGTACAGCTAATCTTACAACGAAGGTAGGAAATATTGTAACGACCGGCAAGCTGTTAGCCGTTAAGTCGTAAACAGAACAGCGTCTTCGAGCGCCAATCCTTCGTGTTTGTTTACAAAATATGCCAAGAATTCATCCGATGAGATACTCCTGTTGTCAAAAAACCGGCCAGGAGAACTGGTTAGAAAAGAAAAAGCGGAAACAAACTTAGTCACATCTTGTAACTGCCTACATTCTTGTCAGTTCTCTAACTTCCCCGAATTCCTCAAGAAGGTTTCGCTGGCAGGGGGGAATTGTAAATGTTTATATCTGTGTAAATTCATTAATTTTATTGGGACTTGAATTTTTCGCAGTTTACAAAGAGGAAAACATCATACAGTGAGAGGTCTTTCGCGTGTGTCAGGTTATCAGACGTTACTCCTGCCAATAATATGAAAAACAATAACACATTATTGGTACCGATATATGATAGAGCGTTATAACGACAACAGAAAAACACTTCCGAACAAAAATTTTTTACACTTATGGACCTGCAAAATTCGCGTTATTTTCCGATCGCACGCAAAAATTCGCCTTCCTATACATACTCGAGTCACTGCCACTTTTTTATTTGGCTTCTGCAGCAACGAAGGCGCATTTTCATTTTCGACTTGGTTGGACGTATTTCGGCCAGCCTCTAGTGGTTCCCTATTGTTCCAATACCGTCCTGGGCGTGTCCGATAGAACTGTATGCCAACGATAAAGGCAATACAAAATCACAAGTGTTTGAAGGCTACCCTGTCTATAAATAATAACGCGAATTTTGCATGTCTGTATTTATAGTCTAGTCACGGTTTCTTCGCACTTTCTGAAAAAAAACCTTTGAAAAATCACCCCACGTATGAAGTGTTTCGTCGATTCCTAAATATGCTGTTTAAAGGCCCATGTATTTTTCGCGAAAAGATTTATGCTCACGATATACTCTAATATTCTACGTCCACAGCCAAAACATCCTTTGGTTATTGGCCGCGACTCTACGTGAGAAGATGAGTTATTATTTGACTGGGCCAATCGTAATACAGTACTCCGATACTGAATGTCCATTATTCGTGGGCAAGACACTTGAGACACCTGACATTTAAAATCATCCAACCACGATAGTGCATATGAACTAAAGTGTTTTGGAGGACAACTGGTCTTGTAATCTTTTGGCGAAAAAAAAAGCGTTCTATAATTTTGTTAACATAAAAGGTCCAATTTTTTAATACGAAAAACGTTTAGATAGGTTTGTATTTAAATTATAAAATATTTATAATTAATACGAATAAGACACATGGGGAAATGTGTGCAGGTAATGCCTACTGTAGGCTGTTCACGGTAACGTGAGCACTTTTGAGACCCTAGTCACTTTTTTCTTTCGGCCAATTTTTATTTTTTAACCAACTTTTACATCAAATATTACCATGTAAGTTATACGCACAATGTCTATATTCCCCCGCATTTGAAAGTTAACTTCTAAGGTTAAAATTATATATACTATTTTTACAAACAGGTCACTTTAGCGTGAATAGACTATAACAAAGTGTTCTTATGAAAAATATTATTACACCGAGTGCGCACGAATGCGGTGCATAGTCCGTTTGGAGTAATTTTTTTGGACTCGGTTACGCTTTGTTTGCATGACCCGGAAGAATATCCTGGAAGTAGAACTTGAGCAGAGCTTCCGAAATGTTTGTAGTAACCGTGAATGGAATATAGTCGCAACGTCCAAAACGATCGATTTATTAGTGCCTGCAATGTTTTGACTCTTTCAGAGCCACATGGTTTCATGTGTGCAAATAATAAATATTTGATGTGTACTTTTCCCACGTGGACGCAGCAGTGCCTCTGTATTTTTTTTTACAAACAATGAGATGTAGACTTTAAGTTCGGTAATAATGATAGGTAGATAGGCGACTTTGAAAGATGTGATTTATGTGTTAATAATGACAAACTATCCATTTTCCGTATGCAATTAAAGGTTAGAGAAATTCAGAGTGTTGTGTGTATGAATAAATGACACACATCGCATCGCAAATTTCAAACGACCACATGAATAATAAGTGCAATTACGTGAGTCTTAAATGTAATGTGCGTCTTAAAAGTTACGTGGTTCTTGAGCTTAGAAATATAATTTACACGAGAGAGAATTTTAACAACTAATGTCGAGAACTGCAAACTCACTAAACGAAATACAGATAGTCAGTATGAATAAATAACACATTAACACGATTCAGTCTGGTGAATAATATCTTACAGAAAAAAAAACACACACCTCTGAATACGAATTAAACCAGACACAATAGTTTACGTCTATTCTGATACGAAAAATATAACAATAGAAAATCTTACCCCTAATAATTTGTTTCAAAATAACCAACTTGCATAGAGCGTAATCCAACATCACTTTATATATGATGGGGAAAAAATGCACAAACATCCTCGAAGAGAAAATTATTTTTTTAAATAATGAACGTACTACAAATTTCCCTAAATAGAGCACACTTGATAACACAAACTGTATTTTAGGAATATTCGTAGACTGAGCTCAGAAAACACGTAATGAAATGGCTCCCCGAAATCGCACCTCCATCCACCTCGGAAGTCACTTGAAGAATGAGTGGATGCTATGACGTACAACTGCTTATATATGTGGAGCGTGTTCGGAGACTGACAAGCACGTGAGTTCAAATTTACGACTACCAGAAAATCTACCAAGCTACTACGACCTATTTAATCACGTATTTCTGAATGTTAAATGTTTCACATTAAATTTAAAAAAAACTTACCCTGCTGCCATGTTTGAAATTCACAATTTCACTTCCCTGGGAAAAATAAATGAATAATTCACTCACATTATTTAACTATGTATACAGATAATTGAATTAGAACCCGTGCGCCCATACTACTCACGACCAGTTATGTTTGATAACACTTTAGCTCAGATCGATGTCCGTGACTGGATGATCTAGTTGTTGTGCGTCTTAAGTGGTCTGTCCGCGAATCACAGGTCTACGGATACAGAATAACTTAATTCTGATTTGCCAAACAAGTAAGGAAACGTCTTCTCACAGAGAGACGGCGCCAATGACTACAGACCTGGAAAATTCGCGAGTTCAATGACATGAGGGTTAAACTCTACAATGTTATGTATACATATGCCGACGTCAACTGCACATTGGTTGTCTGCTGTCACAGTGGAAGGCGACGATTGGGCCAGCGTTCTCCACGAGGTGTCCAACACCGTGTGGACCAATGGCTAACGTTGTATCAACACTAGTGTACTGAATTCTAACTTGCCCCAAGAAGAACCAGCGAATTATTTAGGTCACTACCAATAAGCAAAAGAAAACTGCTGGCACGACCGTCTGGTATTGAAATCTAGCATGCGCGGAAATCTTTTCGCGAAATTCGGATGTCCCTAGTCTTTTAGGCTGTTCACGATAAAATGAGTACTTTTGAAAGGCCTGCTTAAGATCTACTTGTATGCACGTTTGTGTAAAATTAACATTGTCATGGGCCTCATTACTTTATTCATGCGTCGGTCTACTGAAATTCTAAAATTATGAGAAAAGTAAACATTTTATAAATCTGTTCATTTTTACACACTGGTGCATTAAAGAAACCGAAAGAGAAATAAAACATTTAATGATCACAAATAGTTACCTAACACTTTTATTCGACGTTAAGATATGGAACTACGTTCTTTCTATCGTTTCCAACTTTGCGGGACGCATGTCACTCAATGCGCCCGTTCAAGTTTATGTAAGCAGGAGCAGTGACTTTTTTCTACGGTTGATTTCAAAAGTGCTCACTTTATCGTGGACAGCCTTTATCACTCAGTAAGAGTGCATAGGTGAAATAGCCACTTATTCCGCTAAAAACAGCCGTACACACCAGCAATATGGCGCCATCAGCCCTCAGAGTGAAACCGCGTTCGCCAATCAGGGCCTGGAGACATACTCTACAGCCGGCAATTCAGCCAGTAGGGAGCCGACGGAGGTGAAGCGAGGTTAGTGTGGAGCAGCGCCGGAATGAAAGGGCAAGGGAGACGGGAGATCCCGAGAAAACCCCTCCGACAAGCGGCATCGTCTGGCACGATTCCCACATACGATCCCTCCGCGAATGGAATCCGGGTCGCCTGGGTTGCTCCACTTTAACCCCAGATCAGGTTACATAGGAGTCTGTTCTTATTTCCCTTGCAGGCTCGTTATTGGTCGACTGTCGGTCGGAGAGTGTCTAACATACTATGGTCCAATGGAAGCACAAGCAAATATAGGCTGTTCACGGTAAAGTGAGCACTTTTGAAAGCCCTCTCCTTTGGAATAATAGTCAATAAATAAATTTTATTTTAGCCTTAGACGTTAACTTTCGAATGCGGTGGAATATAAACACTGTGTTTATTACCTACACAGCTAAATTTATTTCGAAAGGTGGTTACAGGATAAAAAATTGGCTGAAAGGAAAAAATAACTAGGACGTCAAAAGTGCTCACTTTACCGTGAACAGCCTATACGTATATGTGGATTTAGTTTAACTTGTCCTCAGTTGAATCCGTGAAATATCCGGGTGTCTAGTGATCGGCTTAAATACATAACGTGTCACCACTGAATACTGAAGAATGCGGAGGCGAACCGATCACTTGTATCACAAACTGCAGATACGCTCTCCAGCAAAATGGCGTCACTGGCCGAACACTTCGCAGCATGCAGTAGCCAATGAGACACATTGCCCGTTCCCACATACTTGCCCAACCAATCATCGAACGTTTACGACGACATCAAAGGTGCCGCCACGCCATCTGTGTATATCATCTGCTTTAACGTCCTGAGTTAATGCCAGTGTACCATACTAACGCGGAGTAACCTCGTGAAATTCTGCAGCAGAAGCAGTTCACGCGGTCATCTAATGGTGGCCGTAATGGCGAATAACCACGAACGTGGACCTTATGGCAGCGTATCGCTTGCCCCTTGAAGCACGAGGGGTTAATTAACCGGGCGAGCGAGGGAGTGCATCAGCCCTTGGCGTGGCGAGCTCGGCGCAGGTCCAAGTAAGGTTGGTCGCCGCCTCGACCCCTGGGAGAGGTGTCGCGTAATTGCGGAGTGCGGCCCGTGGGTCAACTCGCGTCCGGAGGAGGGGAGGGTTAACTCGGGGAGGGTCAGGAGGGGTGGTCGTGTACCTGCGACACTCGGAGGACAACCCCTGCTTCGTTAACCCAGCACCGGACATCCTAGTGCCGCGCTCTTCTCAACTGTTCCAACCACAACCCACACTCACCGGACTCGTGCCCCGTTGCACCATCGTGGTTCGAAACTCGTCCCGAGATCGGATCTAAGATCACCGCAGAAAACTGTTGCACCATTCGAGTTCAGAGCTGGACTGGAGAGCGAGATGAAGTTCATTTCGAACCGCTGAAATTGGTAATTCGAAATCTCGATCCGAGATCAGCAGGCATCGTCGACAAATGTTGTTTGAAAATACGCCAACAGAGAACTACGATCGATTGTTTTCTTGGGAAATTAAAACAACATTATACGCACTTGAATATTATTCAGTAAAATTCCTACAACAATAATTCACTTAAAACAGATAAAACATCGCACGTGTAGTTCTATCTACAGTAAAAAATACGCCTACTTCTATGACGTCATTTGTCTCATACTTACTCTCGATCTCTCACTTTGGAACCAAGATCGATGAATCGGAGATTCAGAATCATGAAATTTCGTTGGTGCGACACCTTTACATTGGAACCAAGATCAAACTGGACCCTGTATCGGAACTAGGATCACTAGATCTCGGATCGGCAAAGATGCTGGTTCAACCGGGCAGTAGTGACCCAGGGCGCTAACCCATATCTGGTCCACAATTTCCCGTGTATCGACATCGAGTGCCTACATATTCAGAGCCACATGTACGCCGGCAAAATGGTGTCACCAATCACCGTGAGAGAACATATGGCTCTAAAAAAAACATCTCGACGCTATCCGAAGTGTTGCGTGTACCATAAACAATGCATGTATAAAGGTGTAATTTTACGCATTGTTGATCTATCTCTCTCCAATTTTGTGACATCACAGTGGTGACATCTACTTGGACTGGCCCATGAGAATACCACGTTTTATTGAATCGGATTAGCGATTAATAAATAAATATGAAACGAAGGTTAAGAAGGTTTTCGTAGGAGTAAAGCTTAAGAGACGCTTCATGATGTAGTTTAAATTGAATATGTTTTTATAGGTGGAGAAATATAAACGGTTGGTTTGTAAAATCACAGTAGATTTCGTTATGGACTCAAGGATTTTTGTTTATTCTTTGTTTTTAATACGCAGTTCACATGTAGTTTAAAAAAAAAATGAACTTCTGTTTCGTTTTCATTAAATTCGTGTCACGTGTAAATTTAATTTTTATTTGCAAATTAGGTTTAAAGCTTATATGGCCAGGTGTCATTTGGGGTATCCTAGTCTTCAAATTGTACTTTAGACCAGAATGTGAGAAATAAGGGAACATTAGACTGACCTATGTGAAGTTTAAGTTATCTCTTGCAGTGGACCTAACCTAACTGTTACCCGAGGAGCACGTGATATAAACTTGTGGTGTTTATACATCTTCTGATATGTACATGTCACTGACCGCAGGAGAATGTTAATTTAAAAAAAAAAAAAAAAAAAAAAAACGGAATTAGGACTACACGTCAAAACGACAGTATGAAATACAAAATTCTTCACTTTATTATTACTCCATCAGTAGTGGTCTGCTTTAACGAGATCAAATTGTAGTTGGACTTTCGGAAATATAGTTTCCGCTCTAACGAGGTAAAACACTAGTTAGACTTTCTAAAATACAGCTTTTTCCCTAATTTATAAGATATGTAGTATTGTATAAACAAAGTCCCATAATGGTGTTTTGAAATTTCATTGTTATAGGCTGTTCACGATAAAGTGAGCACTTTTTAAGGCCCTTCCAAAAGGCATTAACCTCTAATAAATATATCTTATTACAGAATCAAGCATTAAATTTTGGTGGTGGTGAAATGTATATACTGTGTTTATTGATCACATTGCAATGTTTATAATAAAAAGCAGCAGGGAGATGGAAGTTTGTGAAAGGAAAAATTTATAACGGCCTTAAAAAATGCTCACTTTACCGTGAACAGCCTATATACATGTAATATTTCCTTTTTGAAAAGGCGAAAGTGTAAACATATAAACATATGAATGTTGGACACGCTCTTTACAAAAATATTTTTAGGTCTGGAATAATTCTTTGTATTACTGAATTCTACAATTTTGTGCTTAATATATTTCAAACACTGATGTTTCAAATGTCCTGAGCTTTTCGATGCCCCCTGAGAGGCTTTTGAAAAATTTATTAGATTTTAAAAAATAATGATATTTCACTTGCATGGCACACCTTAGAACACGTGTTTAAAACGGCTGATTTTTATATGAATGGAATTCTTAAGGCATTAAGCTTTGCACTTTGATTAATAACAATTCCATTAGTTAATACCAATAATGCACACATCACAACCTTTCTTCGTGTGCGTAATATATGGCATTATAAACTCTATAGTTATAGGTCTACAATAAAGTTCGTAAGCACCAATGTTAAGTTGCACAAATTCCGTTAAATTCAAGGGCAGTATGTGTTCTGACAAAGTCCTGTGACTTATAAAATATTCATAGTATTTTTTAATCAGGGCAATGTATTTGCTTTGTGTTCTTGTTACAAATATTTTTTGTGTTTGCGAGTCCACTATGAAAATTATATAGGCCTATACCAAAAAACTTAATTGGTTTTATAATTACACCAAAATAATTAAAGAATTGGAAGTACAGTTTATGCGTAATCACTGGAGAATCTTACCCAATCAGTATTTGAGTGTACAATTTAACATTACCTGATAATTCCTAAAGTAACATAGGAATTTGATTGAATAATAGGTGTTCCGTCTTAATCTAAACTGGGTTTATCACATAAATGTGTAATCGAATGGCGTGTCACAGGAGACTAATTTAAAACCCAAAGAATTGTTTTTCAATATGATTGAGACGATTATTTTGTTATATTTGTCGTAAGTCATCTGATTGTACAATATAACCATATATTAAGATTTCGAAGAGTAGCTGACTCTTACGCCGTTTTTGCATGGCCTGGACTCAGCAAGCACTTAGAAGAATCACAGGAGCAAATGAGTTTTAAATAGCAGGTTTTTTGTGTCTCTCTATTACAGATTGCTAGATGATAAAAACACTTATCTGAGCACTACTCATTGCACAGGCACACTGAAAGTACATTGGTGTTTTTAGATTAAGTAAACTTTTATAAAATAAAGTCTTTCTAAGTGTACCAATTTAACTGAATTCCAGTCATCTGTAGTATTGTGGTGCAGCAACTCACATAGGAAGGATGCATATCCCTTTCATTATACCACTCATAAAAACCCTATATAAATAAAAAATTGTAATTAAATGCATTAAACCTAACAATGAGTATCTTCTTAAACATTAATACCAAACTCGATTATGCGTGAATGACACGTAAATGTTGAAACATATGTCAGTGCTTCAACATCGTAGTTTAAAAGACATATCTCTACAGTGCTAGTAAAACAGCTTATGTTTAGTATGGTCATGTGACGTATTTTGACACTATTAGCAAAATTGTACCCTGTTAACTTTACATTTGCAGGCACAACACAGGTCTATTAAAGTCTTCATATGCCCATCCATCCAAGTACGAATAACTCACATGGCATCACTACCACATATGTTTGGCTTATCATTCTTTTGTTGTTCATAAAATCAGTTAGATGCATGCATTATGTTTTGTACCAGTTTACATAGTCCCATGCTGTTAAATAATTTTACTAACAGCAAGTATTCATTATGAACCAAAAGAACCAGCAATTGAAATATTTTATAACATTTTCTCAATTGCTAGAAAGCTGTCTCTATAAATTAAGCTAGTTGAATTGTATAGTGTTATGTTATAATACGGTAAATAATGTTAAAAATGAGTCCCTAGGTTAGAGAAAGTGGGAAATAGCGGGTGGAATCTGTAGGGCCACTAAATTAACTGTGGGGTATGAACGAAACCGTTTTATGTGACTTTTTCTTTCTTAATAAAAAATAAGGCATTTAGCGGATGAAAATATGCATACTGTACAACTTTCATTTAGAATGAAACATAAGTTAGTAATTATATTACACATGGATAACCTGCTGGGAAGATTTAATTCTCGTAGTCTATATAAACATCTTGTGTTTTCCGGCTTACCGGATTATTTGTCAATGTAAGCACCCAGGTTTGTTGGTTCAGCGACACATTTATTAACAGTAGCTGGAGGCGAGACAAATGTTAGTAAATGCCACATTCATTTGGGTTCTGCACGGTGGAAATATCCGACGAGGCTATAGTTTTCGGAACCTAGAACCCAAACTAAAAGGGCAAAGTAAACATCGAAAATGCGTTTTTTTTTTTTTAAACGAAAATGTTCTTCCGGCTTTCCTTCGAGGTCGACAATACTAACTACAAATTAAATAAATTTCATTGGCTGCAAACAAAATTATATAAAACACCGTGGTCCGGACACAACTGTTTATTTGATTAAACTTAACATATTTAATAAATATACAAGATTTAGTCGTATTAGTCAGTTTTCCTACATTAATACGACAAACCAAGCGATACACAGTTTGTTCTTACAATAACTTTAAAACTGTTTCAATTATTAGACTCTCACAGAACTCCGTATAATGTCCATTATGTTTACACTCGTATGGGCACGTAGTGGTGCAATGAGCAAAACGCGACACACTCGAGAAGCTCATCAAGCAGGCCTTAATTTTCTTTCGGCCATGGTAGGTGCCACATAAATATTGTTATAGGTGGTTCACGGTAAAAAAATAAGCGCTTTTGAAAATCCTGCTTAAGATCTACTTGTATGCACGTTGCGTCTTCTTCCGCCTTATGTAAATTTTACTGTTGCCACGGGCCTCAGCACTTTATTCATGCGTCGGTCAAGTGAAACTGTAAAGCTAAGAGGAAAGTAAATATTTTAAAAAAAATCTGCTCATTTTTACACTTCTATGCATTAAAAAAGCAAAAAGGGAAATAAATAATTTAAGGTATCACAAATGGCTACCTGTCACTTTTTATTCGGCGTTAATATACGGAACTACTTTCCATCCTTCGTTACCAACTTTACTGGGTGCACGTCACTCAGTGAGCACGTTAAAATACATGCAGGGCCAGTGACTTTTACCTAGGATTGATTTCAAAAGTGCTCACTTCACCGTGAATAGCCTATAACAGAACTGTTTGTGGTATTATTTTCTGGGTTTGTATTTGCGACAGTGCATATGGTTGCTACACCAGAGTAATGCGTTCCCACTACAAAATAGACAGTACCTCCAACAAAATATCTTCCAACGATATTTGTATTTTTCCCATAACAACTAGAATTGCGAAACCCTAACAGAATATTCTGTTATTGCTACCCTCAAACACCGATTACAGAACTATTCAGTACTAACGACAGAACCGAGAGCGCGTGAATCCTCATACTCTAATCAATTGTGCCAGTTCCATGTACTCACTACAGTTCGAACACTTACACCCCGCCATTTTATTTCATTGTCTAATTCGTCGGCTCCTAAATGAAGGACTGCGACAACGAAAGAGAAAAAAATTGTTTAACTCGAGTTTCTCCTCGAATTACAACATTTTTGGCAACCATTTGTCTGGAATTTATTTGTTTGTCGTAAGTTCCAACTAACGTAAAATAAATGTAGAAATATTTTAGAAAGAAGTCAAAAGCTTTAACCTTGAGTTTCTCCTCGAAATATGAAATTTAGACGTCTAATTGTTTCTTAAATAAATAAATAAATAATAAAAATAAAAATAAAAAAATATATATATATTGAGAATAACGTAAAATCCAAGCTTTTATCTCTTTTCTTGCCACTTAGACAAAGTAGTCTCGTTTTGTAAAATCCCCATGCGAATACTAGTTGCAGTTGGTAGCACCCAGGTTTTCGTAATTTTTTTGTGCCTAGGAAATGTATTATAAAATAGCTTCTGCTGTAAATTTTGGATTTGCAAGCATTGACCAAAAAAAAAAAAGCCAACACCAGCAATAGTATAAAAATACAAAATAGATACTGGTTTGATAAAAATGTTGCAAACAAAATCAGTGAAACGTGAATTTACAATCTGTAGATAGGTCTACCAAGAAATTTATAATAAGATTCTCTAGCAGTTCACGTATAAAAATAATTAATATTTGATCAGTTGTTACTTTACTCTTGAATAGACGCATACTTTCCCGAATACTAGCTTGGCCTGCCAAATTGTGGTTCCGTTGAAGATTTCATTAAAAATTATAACATTTGGTACATTTCCTCTTAATTATTTTATATTTAGTAATCAGCTGTCATAATAAGAGATATTGTTTTTATATAACATAAATTGTTTCTGCTGTAGCATTTGGAACAACTAGATCCCGAAGTCATGATTTGAATGTTATTGCAACATAAGAATGTGTAAAACAAAACAAAATACCAGAATGAAAACTTATAGTTAACTCTATACCACTGACTTTTTAAATACCTGTCAAGCAAGCATTATCTACTGTTAATTAGTTCATATTTTCTTTCATATGTTAATTCATACGAAATTTTGTGCCGTTTATTTCTAAGAAGGTGCTTAACATTATAGAGTATTCAATTGTCCAATGCTATCTTCAAATTTCGTAAGATTTGGTATATCTTTTACAACTTTTGTTTTTAGTTTATAATGTGATTTAATGCGCCATTTTCAAACATTGTAGGGTTATCTAAATTTAACTTCGGAAAATAATCCGCTTAAAATTTTTGGAACAGACAAATATTTATTTAATTAAGATTTTATCTTTTTTGTGCCCGCATTTTCCACTGATTTAATTTAAAAATATGAAAACAAACAACGACATTCTTAATGTGAACTCTAACTCTTCTAGACGCCTTTCACCAAATGTAACGCGCACCTTTCGAATCCGCTTAAAATTTTATGTTAGTTACGTATGAAATTGAAGCCACAACAGTTTAGTAACTCGGGGCCACGGTGGCTCAGCGATTAGCACGCTCGCCTCCCACCAAGGCGAACCGGGGTCAATCCCCGGCCAGGTCACCAGACCTTCGCAAGGGGAATCGTGCCGGATGATGCCGTTGGTCGGTGGGTTTTCTCAGGGATCTCCCGTTTCCCCCTCCCCTTCATTACGGCTCCGCTCCATATTCACTTGAATAACCCTCACCGGCTCTCAAGACCTCGCTGTTAAGAGCCGCCCAAATCCCTTCACTTTCAGTTTAGTAACTCAGTACAGAACCTACTTTCCAGTCTTCTTGAAAACTTTTTTTTTTTTTATGTACAGTACCTTACTTAAGAGATTACGAAGGATAAATGCTTACCTGGATGAAGTCCTTCCTGAGGGGAGAAACACGAAAAACTGTATCTCACTAACGACATTAACGCCCCTGCCAAATAACTCATTGATAGGGGTAGTGGAATTTCGCGGAAATATTCAATACAAGTTACACTTCAAAACACTGTAGGGTCGTTTACGTATCTTGATTGGCTGAATTACTTTATGACACGTGTTAACTGCCTGCACACGAATCACGTAGGAGCCGTGCCGATGTCGCCGAATTCTGAGCGGCCCGGACAAATATGAAAACGCCTTCTCAAGCAGACAGTAAGCAATGGCGATACACAAACTGCTGTTGGGTGCTTACAGTATTGAAGTCTACCGTACACTAATTTTCTTTTTTTCTTCGCGAAAAATCACCAGCTCTACGACGTGCGCAAGCGTTAGCTGCAGCGTTGCGGCACCCGAGACTCTGGGGGACAAAACTTGGAGCAGGGCTACATTGTTCAGGGGAGCCAACCTTCGGGAGAGGAAAATTGCGATGGGCGTTATCATCTGGTAGCAGGAAGTGCCGCGTATAAACACGTCTTCGGCGAGTGCCACCCCGGTGTTTCGTCCATACGAACTGCTTGCTTAGCTGAGACAAAGGCCAAGCGGTGCTTAGAAGGACGGCTCGCTCACAGCCTCTACAGACCTGTGAAGAGAGGCCGTCAATCAAAGTTTCCCCCATCACGAATACTGCTAAGTTGGCAGTCGATAGGGAAGTGGAGCTCGACTTTCGGTGAGTATTCGTAGGTGCGATATTTTCATACGACAATGTTTTCAGGTTCCTGGTATCATCCGCTAACGAACTGTGCCGTTGATGCTAAAATACAATTTAATACGCACGTTTAACTAATTAGCAGAGTCCTGAAGAATTCACGGATTCATTTTGGTACAAGCTAGAATTAAAAACACGCGCGTTTATATAACGTAAGCCATTGGTACACACGGTGTTTGAAACCTCCTGGAGAACGGTGTCCAATTGTTCCCTTCTATTGTGATGGCATACAAACCAATGTATTGTTGATATCGGCATATTTTTACGTAACACTGTCGAGTATAACCTGCAGGTGATTGAACTCGCAAATTTTTCAGGTATCTACTTATTAGAGGAGACAAAACTCATTTTACATCATCTTAGTAGAAAACGGAATATTTAAGAACGAACGCCACATATAGGCTACATAAAGCATGTATTCGATGCGAAAAGTGTTTAGAGATAAAAATTATATGAACTTAAGAAAGTACATTAATTGATAAATTAGTAAAATTTTGAGGGACAACATTTTGTAACAATAAATGCAAATTCACGCTAACAACATTCCTAAAATCTGCTTTTAAATGCAATGCTGAAACTGCGAAAAGTCTCAGTTACTTACTTAAAAGGGATGAAGTCAGCTAGTATCGTACAAAATATATGTGTTTAGTACGCTTACGCAAATAAGGTATACGTTCTTTATTGAACCAAGCTATTAAATACTTAATATATATTGATACAAATATATTAATTTGTAGTTAGTTTATTACCGCTATTCAACCACGTCTTACAAGTCCTTCAAATACAGTAACTACTCCTATAATTATTTTTATGTTGGACCAGAGGCTTAGTAAAATTTGATTTAAAAAAAAAAATCAAATTTTATTTTTTCAAATGAAAGAAATGTGTGATCACCCTTGAACATGAAGTTGGTAGTAAAAATTATTTTACATAATAATTTTTAATACTACAGGTTTCATATTTTTTCCCAAAAATTTAAATTTCAATTCCCCCTCATACATCCTAAAGTACATCCCTGGCTACACACCGGCGTTGGACAGCACCTAAGATAAGACGTAATTATATAAATTAAGCATTTGTTTCTTTATTGTAAAGTGACCATTATCCAGTTTAAAAAAATGTAATAGCAGGTAGCGAAGAATCAGAATGAATGCTCCAGAGTACGAATTGTTCAATTTCGAGTCTCGAATGAGGAGGGAAAAAAAGGACGCTTGATCTGTAGCCGCTACTTGAAAATGGTTCTCGCTAATCTGTGCTTTATGTAAGGCTCTTGCATCGATTACCGATAGAAGTAGCCTTTCCATTCTCAAGCTCAGTCGGCGGCCACCTCTTGAAGTTCTGCAGGGACATGCACAATTCAGAGCGGGTAGCTATTGAAGGTATTCGCACAATTCTACGTAGTCGGCAGAAAATACTTCCGAGACGAATTCAATACCGCCGTGCAAGAAATCCCTGGTGCAGAGCCACCGCTCGTAATGCAATTTCACGGGCAGAATACGTCGTCCCCAGACGAATGTTCTTGAAGCCTGGAACAAAAGATGGAAGTTTGCGTTATCGTCTCCCGCTTGCTTTTGTCCGAAGCAAAACCACAGAAGAGGAATACCAGGGAATATCTTAAATTCCCGGTCGCTTTTCTTTATTCGTATTCAGAGTGCCCATCGGACGCCTGGAGAATATCCCGGACGTTTATTAAGTTCTTGAAATTTTATTTTCATGTGCTAATGACATTTTCTATTTTCACTTTCTTCATGAGGTTGCCCGAGTGCATTTCTTCTCACAGACAACTTCGTGTCCTTCAGCAATGTGTAAACTCTAAATCTGTCAAAGAATTGCTGAATAGTATTTACACGTAAAGGTTGTTCACGATAACCCACTCAGACCTAGTACACAACTGTGTACATTACGTACGTGTAGGTAATTTTTAGCCTGTACTTTTCACTGCGAAGCTCAATGACCAGTGATCTCATCTGTGGGTAAATGATTCGCAAACTTTCATACTGCTGTAGGCCGTAATTGGTCTTTTGTAACTGTACCCGAACATATAGCCTACAGCTCATTGGCTGTGACAATGTAACGAGTATTGTGTAGATTTAAGTACAGCATGCGTCATAATTTTTTTTTTGTTCGCAACATTTGAAACCGTAAGTTAAAAGTGGTCGGAAACGGTTAAAGTAGGCACTTTTGAAATCAAGCTTTGAAAAACATGACTGCTCCAACCTGCATATAGTTTAACTGGAACGCTGATTTGCATGCACCCAGTAGAAGTTGGTAACGACAGTTGGGAAGTAATGTCGTATTATTTACGTTGAATTAAAACTTTCATGTAAACATTTTCCTATAATGAGAATTATTTTCTTCCTACTTTTTAGGGCATATTTAAGTGCAAGAATTACCAAATTGTAAAAATTTTGCTTTTCTAATAATCTGAATGTTCCACATAGCTGACGCACAAATAAAGTAATTAGGCCTACTGTTATGTTGTTTTTAAGTACAGCTAGAGACCTGAAAAATACGCTAGCTCGGTGACCTGCAGGCTAGACTCTACAGTCTTATGTACAAATATGCCAATATCAACTGTACATTGGCTGTATGCTATCACAGTGGAAGGCGACAATTGGACACCGTTCTCCAGGACGTTTCAAACACCGTGCGGACCAATGGCTAAAGTTACATAAACACACGTGTTTTGGATTCTAGCTTGTCCCAAAATGAATCCGCGAATTCTTCAAGTCTCTACCTAAAGGTATGCCATAACGTCACTCAAATCAGTGATGCTCCAGCCTTCTCCGATGATAATCGTATGTATGTCGTGTTGCTACATCATGAGTCATAATTTGTGTAACTATAGACTATAACTGTAAAAGGAGCTAAGGCCAGAAACAAGCGAAGTGAAGAGCTGCAACAAAGTGATACGTTGCTGCTACATATTAAACCTACGACACCAATCATCCCATGTCGTCGCTGTCCTATGTTAACAGCATAGCTAGGATATGGGTATAGAAATTTCGTCCTTAGAATAACACAGTTTATAAACTCATCCACGTGTCAACAGGGATTCGCAACTGTCATCTTATTGAACATGAAGGTCGCTTATAAAACTGAAACTAATAAAAAAATATTTTTATACAACTTTATGCTCATTTAATTTCCAAGACCCATATAACATGTTAACTTATTCAATTACTTGCACAGCTAGGATAGCATCGGCGTAGGAAGAATTCTGAATCTAGCAAGTAGCGTTCACAAAACCAAATCCCTCGGGATTAATGTATGGATTATAGATTTGATTTATTGTATTAATCCCTAATCCGATCTTAATCCGATGAAAATTGTTAATCATAACATAATGTGATGAATTTTTTGGATTAATACTTAATCCAATATTAATCCAATCGAATTTTATACTTCTATTTTTGTATTTTCATCAGATAAAATTGTATGAAACTTTGATTCATTGATCCAATTAATTGAATTGAATTAATCTTTTTTTTTTTGGGAGGGTTGAAGGGGGGGGGGGGCAGCTCTGGTAGATGTTGTCAGCACGACTGACACTCGACTAAGGTGTGGCGTGTTGGGGACAGGATATTTATGTTGTGAGTTTTGAGCAAGAGTGGCATAAGTATACTTGGAGAGGACATTGCTTGTAGACAGTAGGCGATTTTTTGTTAATTAAACAGAAAGATACATATAGTTAACACATGAGAGAAATAACTTCAGAGTGTTTAAACGAGTACTACCCATGAATAAATTACACAGAGGACTCATCGAATCGCAAATTTCAAACGATCACAACTACATGAAGAACATCTGGTGTCGACAAGTGCTAAACGATCACAATTACGTGAGTCTCCAGTAAAAAATAAATTAATTAACGATCAACAATGAATCAAAAATGTCTCTATAAACTTAACGGCAGTCTTCCTAATCACAAAATATATGAAAAATGTGACACTACTTGACGCCTTTCGCACATACCTGATATGATTTTAAAACATGTCTGTCTGCTTGCGAGACTGCTGAGGAACTTCTTAAATGGAATCCACACATAAAAATTAATTTATTTATTAACATGCGTAAGAAAGAAAATGTTTAATATAAATCCATTCGATCGGGAGGTCACTGCAGCACTGACTTGGATAGAGCAATTACATAAACTTATAAGCTGTGTTGAGAGCAAATGTACCCTATGTTTGATTATAGACTGAGGTGAAAAATCGGAAATTTTAAAGAAAATACAAAATTAATGTTTCCAAATAAATTAAACTGCTAATAGACACAATTACATGAAAATGTCTAAACGAATTAAAAAACACGCAATGAAATCGCACCAGAAGATCCCCTAAAACACATACTTTTGCTGACTTATAAGCTGTTATATACTCAGAGTCCGGCAGAATTGCAATTTATTACTGACAGAATCTATTTCCCTGCTATTAACGACTTGAATACACTATTTGTCCTACAACATACAACAAAATAATAAATAATTTATTTTTAAACTTACCCTGATTTTTAATTCTAGTTTCACTATTGTAAGAATAATTCACTTCTAACACAAATTTTTTCCATCGAAGTGTAGGGATACTCGAATGATTTAATCCCACTACACTTTATAGAACTGTACAATATAATATTATTTAAAATAACGGACATACTACAACATTTCTTCTGGTTATGTCTGTGAAATTCGTGGCACTAGTTAGCGAAACAATAGTTGAAAACCATACCAAGTTTCGTCGACCAAACTCAGAAATACGATAAACAAACTATATAGGTTTAACACACAAGAATTAAAAGTTATAAAAATGTTTTAATATTAAATGATAATCGCGGCTACCACTCAGACGTATGGTATGCCTACACTTTTCGAAGCCCACTGACCACCACGCCCGGTGCATAGATGGTTAAGAGGAGTGAGCGATGTATACGTGTATCTTGAACAAGTGTTTGCGAAAAACTAAGATGGCGGCCACCCATGGGAACTGTTTACGTCGATGCTGCCCTCCCCTACACCTTGTCCACACCGCATCTTTGTGCGAAAAGACAGTTTCTATCGAAAGTCACACAGCCCCCTCTCCTTCCAATGCAGAGTTCGTTTTTGGAAGGCTGTTCTGTTCAAGGCCACGCACCCTGCAACCGATCCAAGACTGCAAAAACATGTTTAGCAGCAACCACCTCCTCTTCCTACACCAGCCAAGAATGTGTTTCCCGGTCCAAGCACCCCACCTTCACTGTAGATTCAAGACCAAGCACCTCCTCCTCTTACACCAGCCAACAACATATTTTTAGGATATCTCGAGAACTGGCTGGTCCACACAGCCCTGGCCCTTTATCCCCACACCAGAGCACACATTTTCTGACATGAGAGCTGCCTCTCGGAGGAATGGAGGTTTGCTTCAAGGCCAAAGCGCATCTTTTGTGCAAAACTTTGGGAAGGCTCCATCGCTCGGGGCAGCAGATTTTGAACTAACTTGGGCTGTCTCTCCTCTTCCCTACAAACTGTTATTTTCGCTCAAACATTGAAGTTTATGCCTATTTTTTCGAGACACAAGAGTCCTGTGTATTTAGAGCGAAATAAAAATTTAATGAGTTCCGCCTATGAAACTTTATTTTCCTCATTATTAAGTAATACATTCCAAATGTCTTTAACACACTAAATTCAATTAAAATATAAACTGTTTTTAGTAAAATTTTACGCTTAATCCTGTAAAGTTACAAGACATTTTAAACACTATACCATTTCCAGCAAACTTTATACAGTTTCCCAGCAAATTATATCTAAGTTTAAGTCAAATTCTCACTCTCTAAAAATGTTTTTTATGTAATGAAAACCTCGCATCTTTCCACTTACACAAGTTAAACTTAGAATGCCATTCATGGCTCATTCGATTTAATCAATACACAAGAATGTTTCTTACATTCTATCTGTTTTTCTAAAAATATTTATTTGTCTAGCAGAGAAAAATACTTATTTTAAGTATTGTTTTTCCCAGCCTAGAATTTCAAATGTAATATCGTAAAGAAAACTATAATATAATCTTGGTAAAGTTTAATGTTCTATGTTAAGTATTAATTTGATCCAAATTTATTGTAAACAAATAATTAGTGTGTTTAAAAAGCATAATGCTCACATAGTTTTAAAATGTGAAGTGTTTACAAAATATACCGAGAATGAGAGAAGAGACAGGCAGCGAGCTGAGTGCATGAGGAGCGAGCGAAACTTAGGTCTCCAGAGCTGATGAGAGAATTGTGCGGGGAACACTGTAAGACTGTGTGCGGTGACAGGAGCTTGGGTCTTGCGCGGAGTGGGCGACAGAATGAGAAATGGTTCAGCAAACTGTCGCTGTCCGCAGTGTTTGTCACCTTTCAGGCACACTCCCCTTTCCACTAACCCACCGGACAACCTCCCCTTCTCACGCTAGCGCTCATCACACCTGCACTCATGTGCGACAGCAGGAGGGAGAATGCCCACTTCCCCTCTGCCCACTCCGCTCTGACGACTTCAGTCCACAATACAAATTACCGGTCTGCAGCTCACCTAAACTTTACACAATGATTAGCAACATGCCTCTACTCATCAGTTTTTCACAAGTTTTAAATTTTAAAACAAGTGGATTGCATTTTCAACACAACATAAAATTTTAAACCCAGTTTTGAATAGCAAGAATTTTTCAACTTAAATAGGGTTTTTAAAAAATATTGCATCTTTTGAATCTTACACTACCAAAGTAGTGTAAACCATAAAAAAATTATGAACTTTACACCATCAAAAACACATGCTAGGGTATATCATAAAAATCATTTACACTGTAAAAATACTTGACACAATAAAAATACATTCTAGGGTACACAGTGAAAATAGTACACACTGTCAAAACTTAAAAAAATATTAAACTAGAAAAATTTAATAACGATTTTTATACAAAAGTTTCTAGCACAAGGAGTACTATTTTGCTCTCTCAAAACTGACCAATTTCCAAGAACTGTATAATTACAAGCAACGAAATATAATCTAACACAGACAGTTATGAAACCCAAAAATGTATTCCCATAAACTAACCATCGCATTAATATTAATGAATTAAAACAATCAATTACAACACAATTAAACAAAAAACACAAAATACCATAGAAATCTAATCCAAGAAATGAATTCCGGGGTACATTATTCAAATTCCAAGAAATATAATATATCACATTAAAAATACATTAAAACTGAATAGTGCCCCAAATGTTTTAAGTTTGAAAAACTCAGCAGAAAAATATTTCAATTCCACAAAATGACAACAACAAATTAAACAAATAACATCCTAAATGTCTTTAAGCTGTAAACTGCCACAAAATCTTGACCCAATTCCAAGAAATGTAACAAGAAATCAAAAAACATAAGACACAAATTCAAATGAATAACAAATCAAATGCAACTATTTAACACCCAAACATGATGAATTACAATATATATCAAACACAACAAATTAACACCTAAATGCGAATTTCCAATTAAACCAATCAATCACAAATACCAAATTAATTAAAAATAAAACACCAGCAATCCACCCAGACTGTCTTACAAATATGGTTCTATCACAGTTACCAATTTAATTATTTATAACATGCAATGGATTATCACCTAAATGTGAGTGACTTCACAATTAAAATGAATCAAATGCAACGATTTAAGTCATACATAAAAGGAAATAAATGTAATGGATTATTTCTCAAACATTGATCAAATGAAATGATAATGCAAACAACAAGCTGATTATTACACAATAAATTATACATCCAAACACCATCCAGAGGTTTATTAAATAAAATAACACATAAAATATAATTAAAAATCATCTATTTAGTATCATAACTTTACAATAATTATTTTACAATCTTTTAAGATCTTTACTCTTAACCCAGGAGTCGTGTGTTTTTGAGAAAAGGTGCAAAGAAAGGCAGCAAGATGGGTGAACGGTAGGTGGAGAAGGCAGGGGCAAGATGGTGAGGAAGAAGGGAACTACAGGCCATCAATGATAATGAAAGAAATGGGGTGGAGCTCATTGAAGGACAGGAGGAAAGTTGAACGGTTAGTCAGGATGTACAGGATGGTGAATGAAAAGGGAGGATGGGGAGGGCTACACAGCAAGCTAAGTAAGGGGGTGTTTAGAAGAAGACAAAACAACAGTGAGAAGCTTTAGAGGGTGCGGAGGAGAGCATTGCAGGGTAGGCAGTCCATGCTTATGAGGTCTGTGAGGGAGTGGAATGTGTTGAGGGAGGAATTGTTATCTATGAGAGGGGTTGGCAAATTCAGGAAGGGAGTGGAAAAGGAGTTGGTTGGGTGAATGAGAGGTGAGAGAGCTCGCCACCAGGTGGTAGCCTAATTGTGAGTGTATGTATATGTATGTACCCCCTCCATAGAACCAAGAACATTTATTTCTTCCTTTTAATGATATTATCAATCTAATATTCATTTGGAGAACTGACTTTTTGCTGTTTGTATTTGTAAAATCTGCCTTTTATAGGTTCTCCGTCAAAGGTTTCCAGGTTTCCACTCTGAGACATGTTTGTTTAATTGAAATAATATTTTATATTTCATAAGACTAATTAACCATAAATTTTTCTTTCAAAGATTCCTTTCTGCTTCGAGATACGTATAAATTCGCCAACTTTGAAATTTGGTTTTCTTTTGTCGATGACTTATACATAATTATAAATAGTTATCATTGAACTATCATTCGTAACTTCTTTGGGCACCCTTTAAATAGATCTATGACATCTGGAATAAAAAAATGTTTAACTATATCAGGCAAAACGTCAACCCATTTGTAAGTTCCCCTCGATGTGAAATTATTATATATATTAACTGCTTAATCGATTTGTTCTAAAGTTCCACAACACTGGCTTTAAGCTCCGAATATGATGTGCAGTGAGTAATAGCATATTCAGTCATTAGTTTCCAGAATGGCGCAGAAAAATATTCGAATCATCTGTCGGTTTGGAGCGAATTTGGCATTCTCTCTTCCAAAATGATCTTCATTGCATCGCTAACATGTTTACCAGTTTTGTTTTTCAAACGTACACCCCAACAATATTTTGAATAAACGTTTATTATGGTTAAAAGATACTTGTAGCCTTTATTGTATTTGGAAAGCATTTTCATTTCACACAAATTGGCTTAAAAAGATCATTTAGCCCTTTATTAATAACTCTTCTTCTGGAATATCTTATCCTTGCAGGGACATGAAGCTCTTCAGAACCTTCATTGGTATTATAACCATCTTCTTTCAGATCTTCAATAATAGAAACATTTAGATTAATATGTGAATTACTACCAGATTCTCTCGAAGTTATGAGCAAATTAAATCAAACAACCAATTCATTGAGATTACTCCAATATACAGGTGAAAACAGGTTGTCAATTTCATCTTTATATTTTCAACTTCCGACTTATCTCCTATTAAATGTAGTTTTGGATGGTTTTCATCCCCTAAATGGTTATTTGCATTCATACAACAAACAAGTTCCTTATATTTCTGCAAATCTGTGTCGGAATATCCATTTGGAAAGTTTTTAAACAATAATTCAAACAATCCTTGACTCACATCAGTTATGTAATCATCTACTTTAATTTTACTGTCATGCAGAAAACTTGATTACCGAATCTCCCAAGAAGCAGATGTTGTCATGTCGATAACATCAAATGTTGTATCGTGCAGAGGTAAAGAATTTTGTAAAGAAAAATATTATCATGTTAAATGAGAAAGAGTTTGACTTCTCTTTGTTAAAGCTTTTTCCGTTTTAATTTCCAAATCTGCGTCTCTAGGTTTATTCAACACAGAATGTAATGTATCCATTCTACTCATAACAGGTTTATATATTACCTTGCTTAAAACATCCTGTTCCAGATGGGCTCGTTTCACTTGTAAATATTTTTCCTTTACCGCTGATATAACGTTATGTAATTCTGACTCAGAGGCAGGCATGTTTTGATTAAATTAAATTCAAACTATTTATATATGAATTAAATCACTGCTTTTCTAACTGATGTAGTACATTGAATAGTTTGGGCTTTTTCAATCTTATAGACTTTACTTAAAACAAAATCAAATTTTGTTACAGTTTTAGCTTTCAAATCATTAATAAAATCATTTATTTGTTTTTCCATATCATTATTTTGTCTTCTCAAGTATGTTTGTGTAATTAAACTAAATTTCTTATTAATCAATTCATTCTCTATATATAGCATTATTATTTCTATTCATGTTTCAAGTTGCTTTGCAATAGTATCATTTACCACTTCATTAATTACAACTAATAAATTTTCTTGCATATCTGCAAGTATTGTAGGATAAACTATGTTTGTCATATCATTAAAGTCCTTAGTAAATCCATTTAAAGATCTTCTACTCAAATATTCATTAATCTGCAAATCATTATTAATATTGTTTCAAATGTTAACAATTACACTCGTATTTTTATAAATATCTTAGTTCAAATCCACTAACTTTATTAACTTCTCTTGAATATTGTTTGATTCTGATTTAAATATTTTTAGTGTAATGGTGTTTAAATCTTCAACGTAACATTTTTTTACCACATCGTTATCTTTAACAGCCATACCCATATTATTACATAATATGGGTATGGCCATTCAAATCACAATTCCCATAGCAATTTTTGGTAAAACAGCTATTGTAATGATTGTATTTTATACTGCTATGTCCAAACTTTGAAATGCTCATTGTTCTTCATCTGGAAGTATAAAACTGTCAAAACCAGACCTACATCTGCCTTTATAACAGAAAGTGTTGGTATAATCACAAAAAAAAAAACATATTTTTCTTTCCAACAGTAAAAACACATATCTTTAAACTTTGTAAATGTCGTATCACCTAAAACATGATCATTTAAAATATGTTGCAGATTCATAGTATCCATTTTAAACACAATAATAATATTTGCATTATCATGCAAAGTATGTTTCAGTATATGTACATCACTTTGTGATATATAAAAATGATCAACATTTGAATGTCGACTAAAACTGAAATATTGCTGTATTTCACCCTGTGGTTCACACCAAACATTGTCCAAAATAAATATGGAATTGGGTAATGTTTCATTCGAAGTCAGTATATCTTCTTCAGTTGTAAAAGGGAAATATCACTTTCCTTCAATTAATGACAAAATGTTTACTAATCGTTGATATTTCTCTTGTTGTATTGTTTTAAAAACACATATAAGTTTTCAAATTCAAGTCCATTCGGGTGCTCCAACAGCGACATAATAACACAAGTTTTTCCACATAAAGAAGGACTTATTATTATATACAGTATATTTAATGTTAAAAGAATGCCATATTTCTGTTCAATTACATTTTCTTTCATATTTACTATTACTGGCAGATGTACATTTTGTTTTATAATCTTCATTACTACACAATTAGACTGTATAACATATCATAATGTATTGTAATGTACTAACATAACATAATGTAACATATTGTAACATTCTAATGTAATGTATCATAACATATTGTAACATACTAATGTAACATTCTAATGTAATGTATCACAACATATTGTAACATATAATGTAATAAAGTAACATACTAATGTAATGTACTAACATAAAACTATAAATTCAAGTCTATATATAGGTTCGTGTTCAGAGGAAAACATTGGCTTGTACTAAATGTTTCAGAAAAGGATGCAGTGTATTGAATACATTGATTAATAAATAACCATTTCAATTACATCTACCAAAATACAATTTTTGCGGACCAGGTACTAAACTTGCCAAATGTTTGGCATGGAACGATCAAGGAATAAACTCTTTGGATAATGCTTTTAAAGAACACAATATAATTTGCGATCGAACAAACAATTTTAAAGAAAGATGTATAGCAGATAAGATTCAGGCCATTAAATATGCTAATATAAGGATGAATCCATCTACATCTACAGGTGAAACGTTGGAGCTTGGGTTGGTGATAAAGTTATGTGTGCTAAAGTGAAGAGATGAATGGGTTTAAAATGCATTAACAGCATTAACAGCTCTTGGATCAATCCTTGGAGGGCTTTTCACTGTTAGTAGAGCAGTTAAATCAAAAGGTAAAGGAATTTGTTTGAAATCTTATAAAGTTGGACAAGGATGAACAAACTCCAAACATGGTAAAAAAATGCAGAAAGTCCGAAATATTCTTCCAAAACTAGCACTTACAAACAAACATATTAATGTATTTGTAAAGAAACTGGATATGTATATGAGAGACAATTTACCAAAGAAACCAAATCTTTGTGAATGTATGATTGTTAACTTAGATTCGAAACAAAATAAAGGAACACATTGGGTTGCATTAATAAAAAAAAGTAAATCAATCATTGTATTACGACAGTTTCGGTGATTTAAAAAACACACAATTAAGGTACAGTTACAAAATGGAACAATTGCCAAATATAATCAATTGTGGACATTTATGTTTGGTAATATGATAATTACATTGATATTAAGTGGAAATTTGTCACATTTGCAGGCAGTATAGTTCCCAGCATTGGAGTTAGATGGAGAATGGCAAATAAATCTAATAGAATTAGTTACTTACAACAGAATACCAAAATTGGTGTATATAACCACTCATTTACAGGTATTATTGGTTAAAAAACCTACGATATTGTGATACTGGTCAGATCTAATGAGTTGGATGATTTAGAAACATTCATTAAAGAGGATAATACTTAAAGATGTACATTTCCAATTACATGGAAATCGAAATAGGTTATGTAGTGCAGTATATAATAGTTGCGATATCGATTTCTCGGAAGCAGTTCAATTGCAAATATTTTAGACTATGAACAGAGAGTGTGTAAAGCTAATCAATTGCATGAATCATCAAAACAGGTTGATATATTATCAGTAAATATGTCATGTAAATGTTAATATCGTAGGCAGTTCATATTTAAATGGGAAACCGACAAATACAATACATCAATTCACATGTGCTGTGACTCCAGGATATAAAATAATTCAAAAACCGAATACATTGATATATCTTCCAGCAATAGTGAATTGTGTTGATGAAATAGCTGTTACAATTGTCGATAAAGTCAGTAAAGTTATTATTTTAGATAGAAAGAAATTACTGTCCATTTAAAATTAAAAAAAAAAAAACTATATAAACAGCTGCATTTTGTATGCATTTTATTCATAATGGGTATTGTGTATAATAGTAAATTTGGACATAAAGTAGGTAGGTGGTTATTTTAAGAAGAGAATCTCTAAGGAACATATTTCGAAGAACAGAAGTATAAAAGACATAAACGCAAGCAAAAAAATGCTCACTTCAAATAAATTACCCATGAAGTTAACACAAGGCAATGAATTGTATTTAAAAGAATTAGGATATATGGTTAATCGAAATGGAACACATACTTAAAGTTGAAGAACCAATCATTACAAAAATGCAATCACCAATACGGAAATACATGTGTATGAACCTGTCCAAACAGGTCCGTATACATTTACATCAGAATTAAGGATTGCTATACAAAATAACCATTTTAAAATGTTACTATCGAAATAAATTTTAAAGTTTAGAGGAACTATTAAAAGATAGGCAATGAAAGTTTTCCAGTAACTACAAAAATAGTAATAAGTGGAAATGAAATACTTCAATTAATTGATAAAATTCCATTTTGGCTCAATGGTGTTGAAATAGACCAAACACGAGATAATGGAATTACTTCCATGATAAAGAACTATCTCTTGGGAAGTGTAAACTATCTTTATACAGAGATTATGGCACAGTGGAGCAATGCTAGTGATTACTCACTACAAATAAACCCTGATGAAATACACAAAGTTGTTTTACCATTAAGTATCGTTTTGGGCTTTGCTGAATACTATAAACACATTATATTAAATGCTAAACAAGAATTAGTTATTCTATTTGGTAATACACATTCGAATGCCATATACAATTCAGCTAATAACAAGGAAGGTGTAACATTTGAACTAAGCAGTGTGGAATTGTTGATGCCACATATTGAAATTAACACTTGTGAATGTGTAAAGTTTTTATAATATATCGAAAAAGGGAAGAATCTAGATACTGCTTTCAGATTATGAGGTTTAGAGGTTTTTCAACTATACCGATAGCTCATAAAATTGTGTGGAGTCTAAAATCAAGTTTTTCGTAGGAAAAACCGAGATATGTTGTCATTTGTTTTCAAACAAATTGGTAAAACAATTCAAAAACTGATATATCAGTTTTCCTTAATTGTGATATGAAAAATATTATGTTGTATATAAAGGGTCAAGCTTGCCCCTATGTGGATTCAAATATGAACTTTGAAAATGGGGAATTCCTTATTTCCTACTATATGTATACAAAGTTTCAGGAAACATATTATACCAAAAACAGCTCACTGACCCTAGAACCAGAAACATTTAAAAGCATAGGAGCAATATTTGTGTTTGATGTAAGAAAACAAGACAATACAATTACAAATACTGTGATTAACTCACAAATTGAAATTAATGCAAACACACCAATTCCAACAAATACACAAGCTTATACTTTGATAATTCATGCTATATTAGCAAATTAGAATACAAGAGTTAAGCTGGTGAAAATAATTAATTTAATCAGTAGGCTACAAACCACATATGACAAGATGTTTTGCAATGTACAAGGATTTCCTTCAGCAGAAAAATTTGTCATAATGAATTAGCTATTACTGATATGGAAGAAAATACAGCAGTATTCAGCTTTAAAGCACCATTTGACTGGAAATACCTAAGTACCAAATACAAGAAAACTAATAGATGGGTTACTAGCCATCACCAAGGTTTAAAATGGGAGAATTGCTGTACAGAGCATGAGAATATTGAAGATATTTGCAAATATTACCTAAATAATGGTTAAATATATGTAGGTGGAGTCGAACAAAAATGGATTTTAGAAAGCGTGTATAACAGGAAAGTAATATACATTATAAAATAATAAAAGTGTCCATTGTTCAAACAATTGGATAAAACATGGATCTAATTCAATGTTTTTGTCTGCACAGGAAAACTCTAAATTAATACTAACTTGGGCAATGATGTCTGACTGGGGTGAAAAAGACTATGATGATTCTCATGCTGAATCACCTGTGGATATTATTCAAGTGATATGTCATTGTTTAGGATGAGAGAACTAATGAGAGAAATTTAATACAGTAATGATTTAGTTGTATATAATCCACTAGTTCATAAAGATGGATCAACAAGACAGTGAAATCACCTGTTGCATTCAGAAACCAAAGTGTAAATTAAATATTAGCAAGTTATTAGCACATTGGAGTAAACCATTTAGAGTTTGTTTCGGAAATAAAAAATAATGGGAAAATTTTTTGTAGTTCGTCCGTTATTTCAAATAATAATACATAGTACATTTCTATAAAGTGTTTCGGGATTAAGTCATCCGAGTGTCCATATGCTTCGACAGAAAAACATTGTGTTAAAAGTGAATTATTCTTATAATAGCGAAACTCGTATTAAAAATCAGGGTAAGTTAAAAAATAATAATTATCATTTTGTTGTCTGTTGCAGGACAAATAGAATAGTGTAATCAAGTTGTTAATAGGAAGGAAATAGGTTCTGTCAGTCGTAAATTTCAACTCAGCTCTGCTCCACATGTATAGTCAGGCTCTCGATGTAAGCTCGACTCATTCATTCACCAGCCTCCGAGGCGGACGGATGTGTTTTGGGGGAGCTCCTGGTATGATTTAATTACATGTTTTTTAATTTGTTTAGTGATTTTTATGTACTGTGTCCATTAGCCATTTTATTTATTTGGAACATTCGTTTTGTATTTTCATTAACATTTCGGAGTTTTTCACCTCGGTCTATAATGAAATGTAGGTTATGTTTGCTCTCAACACAGCTTATAAGTTGACATCAGTGCTACATCCAAGTCAGTACTGCAGCGATCTCCCGAGCGAATGGATGTATACTAAACATTTTCTTTTATTGCGCATTTTAATAATTTCATTTCTTTTAAATTTAATAATCGTCATTTAACGTATGGATCCCATTTCAAAATTTTCCTCATTAGTCTCAGAGGTGGACGTATTATAAAATCATTTCAGGTATGTGCAAGAGGCATCAATTAGTGTAATTTTTCAAATACCTTGTTATTGTGCTGGTTAGCCATTTAATTTATAGGGACTTTTTGCTTCGTTAATTAAGTTCATACTGGAGTCACGTTATTGTGATTGTTTAGCACTTGTCGACACCAGGCTATTCATGTAGTTTAAATTCTCTCTCGTGTTATTTATTCACAGGTAGAACTCTTAAACACTCCGAAATTTCTCTTGTGTGTTAACTATATGTCTCTTTCTGTTTAATTAACAAAAAATCGCCTATCTACCATCGACAAGCAATATTCCCTTCAAAAAATTTCTTGTGACACTCTTGCACAAAACTCACCATATTATATATATATATATATATATATATATATATATACACACACACCCTGTCTCCAACTCGCCACACCTCATCCGAGTGTCAGTCGTCGTGCTGACAATATCTACCAGAGTTGCTCCCCACCCCAAAACGAAAGAAAGAAAAAATAAAGTACAACTATACACTTATCACACTACTTTTGGTTGGTTAATTAAATTAAATTATTTGGATCAATCAATAAAAGTGTCATACCTTTTTATCCAATGAAAATACAAAAATCTAAATAAAAATAAATAATTCTGTCGGATAAAGATAGGATTAAGGATTAATCTAAAAATGCATTGAATTAAAATCGGATTAACAATTTTTGATCGGATTAAGATAGGATGAAGAATTAATCCAATCAATCAAATCGATAATCCATCAATTAATCCCAAATACCTCTACTACTAAGATACTTTTTCAAACAATTCGCTTTAGGTGACCAACTTTCAGGTAAACTATTTTTTCAAATAATAAAGCTAAGATTATTTTTAAACCTACATGAACTTAAAAAATAAATTATACTTATTTAAATTCAAGAAATTTTATATTACATAATTTGAACTTTAATATTTATTATAAAATAATTTTTAAATGCGATGCTTATAAAGATTTTTCTACTAAAATCATAAGCGTACTCATAATCAGCATGTCAGATAAATTATTTGATGGTTCTTGTTAAAGTCCGATACCTACATACACATGTTAATGGCGATTCAGGTAATTTCTGTAAACTGGTAATGTTCCCTACAGAAATATAACTGCCACTTAGCTTTCAATATAATATCTACATTCTATTGATAATATTAGCTCCTAATAATGACGTTCCACATTAACATTTCTGAAGACTAAATACGAAGTTATCAGTGAACTGGCAACATTCTGTTTAAAAATTATAAGATATAAGCGATTTCCGTACGCTCTTCTTAATGAATGAGTCTTGGTTAAATGGCAGTAAAAGCCACGCAGGATCTCACAAGATAACACAGGCATATATATTGAAAAACAGTAAAAATATTTGGCGCCAAAATATTTTCGAAAACTCAGTAGCATCTTGAGTTTTTTCCCCTTAGTGATACGGCTTAGAGCGTAGCCATCCTTTGTCCGAAAAGTCGTTTGTCATCAGAATTTTCTTCCAAATGCCTGTTAGGCTGAATTCCTGTTTGTCAAAACGCCTGTTCTGCCAAATGATTGCTCAGCCAAATGACGGAAGGTCGGGTTAAGAATACTTTAAAAATAAATACGAAGGAAATTAATGCCAAACGCCTGTTCGAACATAACGACTGTTCGGTCGAAATATTGTTCGGCCAAATGTCTGTTATACCAAATTATTATTGTTCATCTATACGCTTTCTTGGCGAAATGACTGTTTGGCCAAACAACTGTTCCGCCAAACGCCTTTCTGTGAGTTAAGAAAAAGATTTCCCCGAAACACTTGTTCAGCCAAATGCCACCCCCCCCCCCCCCAAGCACATCAGCTTCCAGACGAATCAGAAACTTTCCGTATTACAGTACCAACATTTTCTCCGACACAACGAAAAGAAGAAACGTCATTACACACAGATTTAAACTAGTAACAAAAGAAAACCTTCAAATATTCACACAGCATATCGAAAGCTATCAGTCAGGCAACATTTCCCGTGATAAAACGCTGTCTCAAAAATTGGACTCTGTAATAACTTACATTCAGAAAAATTCGGCCTCTCTGCATGGACGCGGAACTATAGGCCTACTGAGTAAATAGGGACGTTTGTGAACGTATACAATACCAGAATTTAAAGATACGCCTCAATAATATTATGTAAAGAGTCATGCAAACTTAGCTTTGGTATTTTAGGACAGGCTAGATTCTATTGTTTTATACACATCCGAGCGCAGTCCGTGAATTGATAAGCAGTCGGCTTTGTGAAAAATATTTCACGTGTGTGAGTGGTTTACAGAAGAGAGAGCACTCAAAATGTTGCAGTTTTATTATTCGCAATGAGAGTTTTAGTGTCGTGCTAAATAAATTGTGGGCAGACGGCAAAAAGCAGATGATAGTACCTACAAACACCAGGAGTTTAGTCTGTTTCCAAATAATGGCGCCTAGGAGCACGTATTTTTCGCGAAAACTTTTCACGACCACTTATACTTCAAAACACTTCAGTTCACACACTTTCGTGGTCGGATTATTTAAAATGTCACGCGCCTTAAGTGCCTGTCCACGAATCAGGGAGGTTCAGTACGGGAGAACTTTATTCTGATTGGCACAGCCAAATTAGGAACATATCTTTTCACGTGGACGCGCGGCCAATAACAATAACTAGAGACCTGAAGAATTCGCGGATTCATTTTGGGTCAAGCGTGAATGCAAAACACGTGTCTTTATGTAACTTTAGCAATTGGTCCGCTCGGTGTTCGACACCTCCTGGAGAAGGTTGGCCCATTTAGAGCCTTCCACTGTGACAGCAGACAACCAATGTGCATTTGATATCGGCATATGTGTACATACGACTGTACAGTCTAGCCTACAGGTCATTGAATTCGCGAATTTTTCAGGTCTCTAACAATAACTAAATAAAGTTGTGATTGCGGACGTAGAGCATCGAAGTATATAGTATTAGCGTAAATTTTCTTCGCGAAAAAATAATTACCCTAATAATGCTTATTATGTAGATCTCAATTTATGTGTTGAGGCCCTTGCCCAGCTTGCATCTGAACTGCTTTGCAGAATGTTTGAAAAAACATGTTGCGAAACTACTACGGGCGTACAATGTGCTGACATACGAAAATAACACACTTTGAACGAGGGCTGTCGAATGCTTTCAAAACGGCACGCACGTTAAAAGTACAATTTCAGAACACTTAGGCTAAAAACAGCTTTTTCATAGCTTTTCATCTCAAAATATACACTGTAAACATTTTCTGCACTTTTATAAAAAAAATCTTTGAAACCCAGTTGCCAAGAAAATCCTTTTTATAAGACATATATTTTAAATATTAAAAATAAAATAGATTTGTATTACAAATCACATTAATAAGAAGTGGACACAATTATCTATCTTCTAGAAAATAGATATGATTAGTTAATAACAGAGAACAGGTGAAATATTATTTATAGATATAATTCAAGGAAAAACTATGTTACATCTTTCCAGCATTGGATTAGGTCCACGTCCCTTACGTTATTATCCATAGCCCTTTAACCATAAGATCAATTTTACTTACGAATTAAAAATATTTTTATAATAATTATAATATAAACTAGTCCGAAATAATGAATTCATTATTTTAGGTTAAGAAGAACACATTTATTTCATTGTATGAGTTCTGTGTAGATAGGAAATACTAACATTTAGTGAGTAATAGGCAATAGCTGGAGCTAGTGATTTTTCGCAAAAAAAGTTGAGTTTACGATATACTTCAATTCTATAAGTACCCGACAGCAGTTTGTTTATCGCCATTGGTTTCTGTCTGCTTGAGGAGGCGTTTTCATATCTGACTGAGGTCACTCAGAATTTGGCAACATCGGCACGGCTCCTACGTGATTCGTGTGCAGAAAGTTAACACGTGTCAAAATGTAATTCAGCCAATCAAGATACGTGACCTTATCTGCAATGTTTTGAAATATAACTTGTATTATAGCTTTACGCGAAATTCCACTACCCCTAGTAATAGCGTCGTAAGTTTTTAAAATTGTCGTTTTGTTATGCTTATTTGGGTTGTTTTTAATGTTTTACGCTGTTCAAACTTGAAATAAATAAATTTCTTTTTGCAGGCTACTAGACTTTGCGTCACCTCTTACATTTTGCACAGCCATTTTGCTTGAGCTCGTGAATACGAGCCGTAAAAGCGTTTATTGGCGTATTTTACAAACACGGCTCTTTTGTCTTGTAGTTTTACATACTAATAATTTCAAAAGATAATTCTTTTATCGTTACAAACACTTGTAAAATTAAAAAAAAAAAAAAAAAAAAAAAAAAAAAACCTCAATAAAAGATACGATTTTTTTTGTACTGTGTACGTGTCAGATACATACAAAAATCCTCCAGAGACCTGCATTCAAACTTTTCACAGACTTTTCACCTAAAAAAGGGGTTTGGCTGTGCTGGGGACACGGCCGTTTGTTTTGCGTGAATACGTCTGCGTTGACGCGCTCGGACGCCTTGATGTTTATTTTACGTTCCCGGCACCGCTTCACTCCATCACATGGGGTTTTATGGGTATCACTGGATTGATTTTGAGATGCTCTTTCCAACTATATACGATTTCTGTATTTCGACTTGGCTTTTTGACGAGTATAGGTAGGCCGACATCGTGTTAAGTGTTCTTAATTTTTTTACATTAAACGCATACAATTTCACCATAATCACGCCACACAAATCTTTTTATAAACGCATTCAACTGACCTTGACGAGAGCTGTCGATAACAATTCAAACGAGCGTCGTAGCTTCTCCTAGTCAAAAGTTATAGTACGCGGAAGTTATGAGAAGCGGCGAAACTAACTCATAATTTCCCCCCTCCCCCTCCCCCCTCAATACCAGCAACGCGCGATGTTTCGCAGTTTTCACTGAACGTAATATATTCTTTGATCATTTGGCAATCAAGTGGTGTACTTGGATTTTGAACGTAGACTATAGATTCGGATCTGCAATGCTAAACTGTATCCCCCGATTTTGTTATGATCGGATCTTCTGAATTGCCTTCCACTTTGGGCTCAAATTTAAGACGTATTCACGTCAAAAGTGATAGTGCCGTCGCTTGAAGTTCCACAGGGACGTGTAGCACGGCGAGAACACTGCACTTAACGGCGATGACGCACTTGGTCCCCGTAATAGTGTAGTCCTTATAGCTTCCGTACTTTCCGTTCTATAAAACGGATAATATCTCCAGAGCCTGGCCAACTGTGTTCCGCGGAAAAGATTCCAGGACTAGCTGTACTTCAAAACACGTTATTTCGGAACCCATATCGCTGTCGGATAATTTCAACTCACATGGGTCTTAAAGTGTCCGCCGGCCAATCATTGACGTTCATTGTTGGGGTAACTTTATTCTGAGTGGTCCTGTAGAGTGTAAAATGTCTTGTCTCACAGACACGTGGCCAATAGCCAAAGGAGAATTGTAAGCTTGCACGTAAGATGTTGAAGTATAGCGTGCGTATAAATATTTTCACGAAAACAGGCGAACCTTGTCAAAACACAATTCCTACAAGTCCGCAGGTCTACAACTTTTGTTGACATATACACTGGTAGCAGAAAGTTACGTAACACGAGCTGACAGACGAGAATTGTAAGAAATCCATACTAATTCTACTATTGTATATGGATTCTACAAGACAAGTTTACAACAGTAACAACTATGCCTTCATTGCTTTGTAAATGACTTTTTTTTTGATTGGTAATTGTTGTGTTTTGTTTTTAATCCAAGTGCCATACATAGAGACCCCGAGAAATTCGTGAGTTCAATGACCTGTAGACTAGACTTCACAGTCTCTCTTGCAGATATAAACTGTTTATCGGTTTATTATTGTGGTAGTCAAAGGCGGTGGTTGGGCGCACGATTTATTGCAGGTCTGTTATTGGCTCGTTTATCTCCAGGAGGTGTCAAACGACACACAGGCCAGATACAAACCTAACACGAACGTACATGCGTGTGAATTCCAACTTGTCTAGAAATGAACCCGCGAAATTCTCGGGTCTGTAGCTATAGATAATCAGTTTTAAAAGATATTTGCGACAATAAACCAACCAACAAGATAATTAATGTCTAATATTTCTTGATACCACCCACCGTTTACGAGCCAATGTAATCATTTCCGGTGTTTGTTTTGCTGAAAAACGGTAAAATCCGTTCCTTACGTTTTCGAGAAACCCGGCAATTTTTCCCAATTTTTTTTTCTAACTGTGTAGTACTGAATCTGAATTTCTATTTTAATTCAGAGCAGTTGACTGCCACAACATACTTAATGGCAAGTACCTGTACGGCTGTTCGACATTTGCAACATTGTCTTTGATATCCATAGACATCTACATACCTGAATCTTAATATTATTGTATATCGACCTTCCATAACACAAGAAAAAACGCGTGAGCCCAAGTTGAAGCTCTGAAATGCATTATATTTGTACTATACAATGTCTGCCGTACTCGGGGCCTTAAACACGTAGAAAATAGAGAACAATTGCGCAGTTTTATGTAACACAAGTTACAAGTGTGTAAGTTTGAGTTACAGAATTGGTATACATGGGGTAGGATTTACTTGTAGGCACAATTCCTATAACACGTATAGGCTGCACACGGTAAAATGAGCACTTTTGAAAGCCCTGCTTAAGATCTACTTGTATGTGCGTTGTATATTACTCCGCCTTATGTAAAATCTACATTGCCATGGGCCTTATCACTTTATTCTTGCGTCGGTCAGATGAAACTGTGGAATTATAAGAAAGGAATATATGTTACAATTCTGGTAATTTTGCACTTCGATGCATTAAAATAAAACAGAAAATGAAATAAATACGATAAGTTATCACAAATGGTTACCTAACGCGTTTTATTGGACGTTAAGTTACATAATAATTTTCCAACTATCATTACCAACATTACGGGGTGCATGTCATTCAGTGCACCAGTTAAAATATATGCAGGTAGGAGCAGTCACTTTTTTCTAAGGTTAATTCCAAAAGTGCTCACTTTATCGTGAACAGCCTTTAGCTACATGTATGCTCTTGTTACAGAAAATATACAAGTATATGCCCACATTTGTACTTACAAATTGTAGGACTTGTAGGGGTTGTATCATGGGGCTCTGGTTGGCGGGCCCCAACTGTCTGCGCCAGTGAATTTGTTCTTAACTGTAGCCGTGAACTGTGGACGGCAGACACAAGCGATAGTCAAGATTCCATCAACGGTACGTTACTGAGGATCTCTTTGTCGAAGTTCACGAGCAGAGTATTTGGCTTCGCCGTTGACAGCTCCACTACGGCGCGCCGGGCCCGGGAAAGAAAAATAAACTCTTGAGCGACGCCTGCGGTGCCTGGAACAGTCGCGTGCTTTCATTTCTCCGGGTTTCGGCCCCGCGCGGGGCGCATGTGTGCATTGCAACGTGCTCTTTGAAACGGAGCCTAAAGACCTTCTCCTGCCTTTCTCCGGGGCAGGACACGGCACAATGAAGAGACTCACGGAACTTGAGATCCGGTCAGCCGAAAGAACAGCGCACGGCGAACAAGAAAGGACATTCTAAAGGACCTTGTTGGAGCTGCCCGCGACGTGCTCTGGTGAACATGCTGCTTGTCACGCATAGCCGTACCCCTTTACAGGAATATTACCATTTTTATCCGTCCACTGGGACGCTTTTTTTTTACCATAGCCCTTTCATGGCCAATGGACCTGCAAAAATTCGCGTTCGTTTCTGGCCGCACGCAAAAATTCACCGTACTATACATACTCGAGTCGGTACCACTTGTTTATTATGGTATCTGCAGAAATGAAGACACATTTTCATTTCCGACTTAGTTGGACGTGATTAGGACAGACTCTAGTTAGTGATTTCCTATTGGTCCAAAGCCGCCATGGGCGTGTCCGAAAAAAAAAAAAACTGTAGTCCAATGACTAGAGTTAGTGATTTTTCGCAAAAAAAAAAAAAAAAGTACATGGTAGAATTAAATAGCATAAGCACCCAACAGCAGTTTTGAGCCATTCGGAATTCAGCAACATTGGAACGGCTCCTACGTTATTCGTGTGCAGCCAGTTAACACGTGTCAAAATGTAATTCGGCCAACCGAGATAGGTAAACAAACGACCATAAAGTGTTTCAAAATATAGCTTGTCTTGTAATCTTTTCGCAAAATTTCTTTATTCCTACCAATGACTAGAGACCTGCAAAATTCGCGTTATTTTTCGGGGACACATGCCTTCGAAATACGTTTGTCATTGGGCCATACTTTATTTGTCCCGCCCTGGGTAACTCTGCGCCAGTAAATAAACACTTCACATTTGTCTATTACAAACACGTACAGTCCAGTCAGAAAGAGAGTTGCTTCATAGTTCTACAGCAGCCAATGGTGAAACGACGCCAGCTCGAGTATATATAGTACTGTGAAATTTTGCTCGATGCCAAATAATGACGAGAATTCTGCAGCTCTCTGCCAATGACAAAGTCAAACAGAATCACACGTTTTTGAAATATAGTCTGGCTTATAATTTCGCACGTCTCTATTCGCGGCAATTGTATATAATAGTTTACATGCTGTACTGGAAGGCTATATTGGACCATTACCGTAAACTGCAAGACTTGGGTGCTCAATTATCATCCCTGGGGATAACTGATTCGCAAACCGCGCTACTCCCCCTGTGTTACGACTGGTTCATATCACTATCTCCGTACACAAAGCCTTCAGCTTATTGGTCGTGATAACGGAAATAGTTATTTGCCAGCTGGAGTACAGCAGGCATCAAGAATGTTCGACCAGCGGGCGTTGAGCGACACGGTTCCCACGTGTTAGAATCCGAGAGCCACCCCGCCTGGAATCGAACTCGGTTCGCCTTAGTGGGGGAAGGGGGGCGAGTAGTATAACCACTACGCCAACGCGGCACCACCCTATACCCGGAAAAACCCGTCATCCGCTTCTTTTGAAACTTAACCGAAAAACCGCCATAGTAAACATAATTTCAGTAACACGTGTGCAACGAGGATACTGGACTACGCAGTTACACTCATTTCATAGCTTACTTTTCTTTCAAAAGAAAGCTCATCCATTTTGCCCCAAATATCACGGATCACGATGAACTGATTCCGATGAAACCTAAAACTTATAGTTTTAAGAGAATTGTGCCAAGAAATACGTATTATTCGGCCATGTTAATTGACAAACGCTATACGCTGCATAAGCTTTCAATCAAGCTACACTCATGGTATAGGCTGTTCACCTTAAAATGAGCACTTTTGAAACCCCTAATCAAAATCTACTTGTATACACGTTACGTATTCTTCCGCCTTATGTAAAATTAACATTGCCATGTGGATTACCACTTTATTCATGCGTCGGTCAAATGAAACTGTGAAATTACTAAGAAAGTAAATTCTTTACAAATCTACACAAATTTTTACACTTGCGTGCAGTAAAAATAAACAGACAGCGAAAGAAATAATTTTAAGTTATCACAAATGGTTAACTAACATTTTTTATTCGAAGTTGAGATACGGAACTACTTTCCATTCATCGTTACCAACTTTACTGGGCGAATGTCACTCAATGTGTCCATTAAAATATACGAAGGCAGGGGGAAGTGACTTTTTATAGGGTTAATTTCAAAAGTGCTCACTTTATCGTGAACAGCCTATGTCAGTAATTGTTCAATGTGCACACTAAGCTATCTCTGATATCCCACAGCACCCGCTTGGTATTTGCCTTTAACTTCATGAGCCATAGAATCGATTTCAAATAGTTCAAATCATGCAGGAGAAATAAGTTGGATGTCGAAATAACTGTTAAGTTATTCCGTATTCCTAAAGCTAGTAAAAATACGAGTACAAGGCAGACTTCAATAGTATAAGTACCTAACAGCAGTTTCGGTACGGCTTCTACGTGATTCGTACGTAGATAATTAACACGTGTCATAAAGCAGTTCAGCCAATCAAGATGCGTAAGCGACCTTACAGTGTTTTTAAATACAACTTGTCTTTAAATCTTTTCGCGAAATTTCACTACCCCTAGCTATTCCTTGACTAGATTGGTTTTTAAATATTGACTCCGAAAATTAAGTTATTAAAGGAAATACGTAAATGCTAGTTAACAAGGATACTTCACCATTAAAGACACAACTACAAGGACGATTATAAAATAAAGACTGCTTTGACATGGTATACCACTAGAAACGTTGCAAGAGTCTATATGAGGAAGGAAAAAATTCCACAACCGGAATCCTCGTAGAGTGAAAAAAGTGAAGAGATTTGAGCGGCTCTTATCAGCGAGGTCTTGAGAGCCAATGAGGGTAATCGAGGTGAGTGGCATCGTGAGTCACGATTCCCACATGAAAACCCAGGCATGACCCGGCCGGTGATCGAACCCTGTTCGCTTCGGTGGGAGGCGAGCAGGCTAACCGCTCAGCCACCGCGGACCCGAATCCTCATAGAGTTATTGCATTCCGCGTGTGGAAATGGCCTCGCGAAGACGGCCAGACTGCATACAAATTAAAAATAGTCCCGGGCCATGAAAACGAGAATAGGTCACGAGAGATCTCATTTCACTGGAATGTTCCGCCATTCTCGAAAGAATTAAGCTTTAGCCCTGGAATTTGGGCGGTGGCTAACTTGGGAACTTCGGTTGAATGTATGCTCGCATCTGCAGAACTTAGTACATAGTGGAACAAACATTCCGTAAACAAACTGTTCGGCATATTAAATTAAAATAGTTATTTCTAGTCCTGAAAATGTACACTGACGTATACAAATTAAAAAACAGAATTTTCTCGACATCAAAAATTTAATTCATTTATAAATAAAAAATTACTACATGGCTGTCATAAAAGCACTCCAAATATAAAACCGAGCAATTATTTTATAATCGGCATATAAAAGTGTAATTGGCCTATAATCCGTAGGTTTAAGTGGATGGGATATTTTGGGTATAAGGATACCTATCCCTTCTTTATGAGACTTGCATAACTCCCCTCTTTCAAGCACATCGCGAACAACTTCGCAGAAGTCGGTACCAATAATATCCCAATAAGTTTTGTAAAATTCGTATGGAATACCGTCAATACCAGGAGATTATGGCAATTGCTGTATTATTGTATTAACTTCCGCACTAAACATGGCGCCTCCATGCCCGTCTTACTGTCACAGCTAACTCTGTTTTCACAACCCGGCAAAACCGATGGAAGCAGAGCATCGTCCGTGTCTTGTTTCGAGTATAAATTTGCAAAGTATCTGCAAAGCGTTTGCGCTATTTCCGGTCGGTCCCGAACAATAGCGCCATCACTGTCAGTAAGCTGGTTGATAACCTTGCGTCGTATTTGCTGTTGTTCCTTAATGATACTAAACATGCTAAATTTCTCTTCTGCGAATAGACTTTTATCATTTATCATAATATGACGATTTTTAAACTGTTCACTCAATAAATGCATAAGCTTCTGTTTCGTGTCTCTAATACGTGGAGTTATGTGTGCACCATTGTTTGCCTGCAGGTGAAGTTCGTGTAGCATATGTTCGTAGAATACACGTGTTCCCCTACGTTCTTCTGCCAGTCGGTACGCATGCCTTTTAAAGAGCCCCATGACGTTCGGTTTTACACACACATCGCACCACATCGCCACAGAGGGGAACTGGTATTTCTTGCTGTGACAACATACCCAATTAGCTGATGATCATGGGGGTGAACTATGCAGTTGAAATCTCCACCGAGTATGAACTGATTACAGGATGGGAAAACGGAATCAAATCCATGGAGAAAAACTGGTTTCTTTCATATCTCGCTTGGGAGTCAGAGGGAGCATAAAAACACACACACACACACACACATACATACATATATATATATATATATATATATATATAAAACCTACGCATTACCTACATCTTTTCCTAAAGATTGTTGTTCTCCCTTCTAGAGATGATAGTAAACTAAGCGGGTATGGATAGCTATTCCTTTGTTGAATGACGAATAGTGAAAGGGAGTTGAATATAGAGTGAGCTAGTTAATAGAAAAGCGTATTGTTTAGGTGTTTGTTATGAAGTGCAATGCAAGATGTCTTGTATATAAGTTATGCTTGATATCATACATATGTTAATCAGATGTTAGCTTTCGTTATGTTAAGATGTGTACTTCGACTGAAATTAATAATGGTAGATAATCAATATATAAATACTATTTATAAGTGTTCTTGACTTGCAATGAAGCAATGAGTATGTTCTCAAACCTATATAGTTGTCTTCCATCCTTCTTTTATTTTTTCATAGGTCGATGGGTGTTTGGTTTCAGATCAATACATAAATAATCGATTTATTTGGATATTCATTACGCCAATACTTTGGTTAATTTACTTGATACGCAATTAAAAGTAATATCTACTTACTCTGTATAGTTCTTGAATCGCTAGGTATATACTATTTATATCTAAATATTCTCGCTAAATATGCATTTTTGTTATGTGAATATACATATTTTACTCTTGATAATTGATAATGCGTGTATTCAATTCTCCTGATGTAAGCCTAAACTATCATGATCGATACAATTATTTTATAGTTTCTCAAAATGTTAAGCTGTATAGATAAGAATTAAACATGGTGTTCTTCGGAAGTTAGCGAGAATTTGTTAGTCCTTCAGAAACAGTCTTCATAGAATAATTAAAAATATTAAAATGTTTTTGGTAATAATAAGGTATGTTAGGTAATGCATCGACTTGTATTATGTAAAATTGATGTTTGTTGTGTAATGAGTACTTAGCATTTGTGTTATGACACTATATTAAATTAGCATGTCTTGAGACAGATAAGAAGAACGATAATTTTAAAGGATTATTTAATATTTAATGTTTTAGATGTGTGGGTTTAAACAAATATCACGCACAGTAATTCATAAATGCGTATTTACCTCGTTGGGAATTGAAACAAAAAATATGTTAGTATAATTGTGCCTGTGTTTAGGTTGAAGTTTTGATTAAATCGTTATGCATGCTTGAATTTTGACGCTTTTCGAAATAGATAAATATATTTACATTTAAACAACATTTAGGTTTCTGTGCGATGAAAAAAGGTTTATTTGTGTAAATACTGTTCTTTTTTTTTTTGACTCTGTTCCCTCTTGGACCTTTCCAGTGTTGTAAATATATATAAGTATATTTTTTCTCGTCTATAGGTTACTTGTCTTATTTAAGTATTTTTTCGTGCTCAGTCATGTTTTTTTTTTTCGTGGCAGACATCTGTATCGCAATGGCGAATGTACAAAAATCTCCGTCTATTTATTCAACCTCATTGCACTATTCATTTAAATATCACACGTGCAATTTATCACAGTGAAAAACAAAGAGGGTAGTATGAATTGTATACAGAAAACTAAATTTTCACAAACAATTATTTACTGAATAAACACGTTAAAAATTAGACCACAAGCTAGACTGAAGCTCGGGTCGATATTACAGCAATGTTCGGTGAGACAGATTTTGTTGACAGGTTCCATGATTTTATCTGTATTAAAAAATGACGTATTTAGTAATTTCGTATCGAATATTGCGTATAAATCGTTGACACTTTGGATTTTACCTTCAAAAAATGCGCATGGTGCGTAATAAGCTAATTTCAAAAGAAAACATTGTGCGCGGTAATGTTAATAAAAGTTTACAATTGCAAAACATGTATTTTTTCTACGTCATATTATTTTAACTAAATATATTTGTATTGCGAGTCAATGTGAAGATATTCGTTAGATCTTATGAATGTTTGTCCTCTAAGATTTTATTCGCACATTTTATTGCAGCATCAAAAGTGTTTAATCATATCGCGATTATAATAATTTTTTATTTTATTTTGGGTTGAGCAGTCAACTAATTTAATGTTATTAACAATGCTTGTATCGGTATCCTCATAACTGGATAAACAAGGCACATTATGTTAAGACATTACTGGCATTTACTTTATGGAGAGCTAAGTAAATGTTTTTAACAATGCTTGTATCGGTATCCTCATAACTGGATAAACAAGGCACATTATGTTAAGACATTACTGGCATTTACTTTATGGAGAGCTAAGTAAATGTTATTAACAATGCTTGTATCGGTATCCTCATAACTGGATAAACAAGGCACATTATGTTAAGACATTACTGGCATTTACTTTATGGAGAGCTAAGTAAATGTTATTAACAATGCTTGTATCGGTATCCTCATAACTGGATAAACAAGGCACATTATGTTAAGACATTACTGGCATTTACTTTATGGAGAGCTAAGTAAATGTTTGATGAAAAATGGCGTTTTTCACATAGGGACATCGTTTACTGAACGTTGAATTCCTGATGAGTATAAACCCTTTACGGGATCGCGTCTTGTATATTGGACAAATATAGCGATTGCAGATTTGATCCGAAATCCCATCACCTTAATCGCTCATTACAAAACGAATTTCATCAGTCCAGGGCTTGTGTCAATCAACTGCATATATGCAGCTTGGTGTTTGCAATTTTCGACGCGCAGTGTTTCACGTTTTACAGCTTTTGCATGGAAAGATAATGGGACTCTTACCTGCTGACTACATCAGGCTCCGAACTATAAGGCTACAGATTGTGTGTCGGAAATCTAAGTGGGGGGTTCGCAAAGTCAACACCGGTTAAACCATTAGGCTACACCATTCGGGCGGCCACGAACCTCAAATACTTCTGGTCAAACTTCCATTTTTGACTTACGAGAATGTCATTTTACCCGGTCCAATAGTTTTCTGGTCTATCTTTTTTTGTACCATAGCTTTTTTTCTCTCGCCTATTCACGATTTGACTTTGACTGTGGAGACCCGACAGAGCTGGCGCAGTGGCAATACATAGAACTCTCTTTCGCGGGGACTCGCGGAGAGGGGGAGAGTTTTCGATTCCCGGTCTCGCGATTTTGGTCTCGGTTTTCCGTGGTTTTACAGAGAAACACGCTACCTGTATATGTTCCAATGGTTCCGTAATACAAGCGTTTCTGACGACCCAAGTAACGTGTTTCCGCCTTTCGTACCCCCGCTGTCGACGTGGCGTTACTTCCTACATACTCGTGTATCAACGGTAATACACTTGAAATAGACATATTTCTTTATTAAAAACAAAACAATTAAACTAACAAAATTTTCTACCCCTTTCTTTAGGAGGGCATTTTCATTATATATATATATATATAGGCCTTTCACGGCAAAGTGAGCACTTTTGAGGCCCTAGTTACTTTTTATTTTAGCCATCTCTTTTCCTTTAACCACATTTATAAATAGATATTGCCGTGTAATTAATAAACAGTGTGTGTATATTCCACCGCACTTGGAATTTAACGTCGAAGGGTAAAATAAAATACATTTTTGACCATTATTCCAAATGAGAGGGCTTTCAAAAGTGCTTCCTTTACCGTGAACAGTCTATGTGTGTGTGTATATATAACAAAAAAATCCTTGGAAACCCAGTTGCTAAGAAAATCCTTTGTAAAACTACAAACAGTTTTCTTGTAAAATCTGCGAAACATATAAATTTTAATATTACAAATTATAGCCTTGTATTACAACTTATATTATTGAGAAGTGAACATAAGATTTTTTTTTTTTCCAGAAAATACATGCGATAAATTATTAACAGAGAAAAACAAATATATCAAAACATAATTTACGAAAAAAATAATAAAACCTGTTCGCCAGCACAGGGACTAGAACCTAGGGGTTCACTCTTAACTTGTCTTACGAGCTTAATATTTATTTTCGTTGTAAATATAGCTGCAAGTTCCAACAAAATGTTAAGGATATTATTTGATTATGAATAGAGATAAGGAATTTTCGCGGATTCATTCGGCAACAAGCTAACCTTCACAATTCTTTATGCATTCGAGCAACAGTTACTAGTTCATTGGCTGTTGCTCCAGTTTAACCACAGACCAGGTGACATAAGATTCGGCTCTTATTTTCCTTGCACTTTCGTTATTGGTTGAAAGTCGTTCGGGGCGTGGTGTCTAACAAACTTTGGTCCAATGGACGCACAAGCGCGCGCGCGCACACACACACACGCGCACACACACACACACACATATATATATATATATATATATATATATATATATTATATATATATATATATATATATATATATATATAATATATATATATATATATAGACACACACACACACACACACACACTGAGTCGAGAGATTTGGACGGCTCTTAACAACGAGGTCCTGAGAGCCGATTTAAGAGTTTGGTTTAGCTAGGAAACACAACCAAGTAATGAGTAATATGATCAAGTTTTATTGAAATTGTCGTTTTATTACAATTATTTGAGTTGTTTTTAGTGTTTCGTGCTATTCAAACTTACAATGCATTTCTTTTTGCACGCGTAAACAGCTATACAATGCTTTATGTTGTTGAGTGTTCGTCATTTTGCTTAAGCTCGTGGGTTCGCGTCAGTATAGCATAAACATTTCTTGAGGTCTATTACAAGCATGGCCCTTGTAGTTTTACAAGAGAAACATCTGTACGTTTACAACCATTTGTAAAGTTACAAATAATTTCTTAGTAAATATTAGAAATGAATTTTAAATTGTATTTTAGCATATAGGTAAAAAAAAAATTACGGTAGTAATAATTCAAGCTAATCCGCATTGATTCGTCCATCGTCAGTGCACTCTAAATCAGTTAACAGCACCTCTCTTCAACAGCCACTTCAGTCAGTTTAACTGAAGAATCGGTGAAAAATGTACTAGCTTTCCTTCACATATTGTTTCAGTGACATTCTCCACTGATTCATCAACCATTTCATTCACTGTTCTTTCAGTGATTTTTTTTTTACTGATAGATCGGTTAAACGTGCATCAAATAAAATGACAACGCATAAACAGATAACAATTATATAATATATTTTTTGAAATTTTATTTTCGTTTTTTCTGATATAATTTTATGAGGCAACATGAACATAAAGTCATTCACTTTGTTTTCACGTATTCATCATAGCTAGACACCTGAAGAATTCGCGGATTCATTTTGGGACCAGCTAGAATTCAAAACATGTACATTTATATAACTTTAGGCATTGGTCTACGCCGTGTTTGAAGCATCCTGTACAACGGTGTCCAATTTTTGCCTTCCACTGTGATAGCAGACAACCAATGCACAGTTGACATAGGCATATGTGTACATAAGACTGTAGAGTTTAGCCTGCAGTTCATTGAACTAGGGAATTTTTCAGGTCTCTAGCTATAGGTAATAAATCAATGCTATGCTGGAACACAGCACTGAACATCTTGCATGCGCACTCTACCCAATATTCGCTCTACGATTAAATTAACTTTCTGGGAAACGTCCGAGGTATGGATATCGTGTGGAACATAAACCAATTAACTTGGCATAGAGGGATCTTGAGCATGTTGCTTGATTCCTTCATCCCAGTGTGATGACCATGGTTAGAGATCCGGAGATTTCGCGAATTCAAAACAGGACAAGTTTAACTTCAACCGCATGTGCATTTAACTTTTTGCATCTGCTGGACCAAAATTCTGTTATACACGTACCGGACCACTTCCAACCAATAACGAGCCTGCAAGAAAAAACAATTGCCGGATCCCGTGCTATCTGGCCTGGTGTTGAGTTGGAGCAACAGCCAATGAACAACCAGCCTACCGCGAGGCTATATTACCAGAGACCTGCAAAATTTGCGTTATTATCCCAGGAAATTTAACTTAAAATACACTTTATTCGTAGGGACACCCGAATTTCACGAAAAAATTTCACGGCCAGTTGTATTTCGCAACACTTTAGTTCAGATCCATTTTCGTGATTGGACGGTTTCTGTGTTACGCATCTTAAGTGCCTTCGCGCGATTCACGGACGCACAGTATTGAAGTTATCTATCAAATTAGGAAGATGTCTTCTCACAAATACACGCCGCCAATAAGAACAAGAAAGCTGCTGTAATGTCTGTAAGGTATAGAAATCTAACATGTGCGGAAATATTTTCGCGAAATTAGTGTGTCCCTCTTTATTCGTAATATGTTTGTCACTGGATCATTCTTTATCTGACACACCCCGGATAACTCTGCGCCAATAAAGGTACACTTCACAATCGTGTGACCCAATCACGTGCAGTTCACTGAGGGAGGGCGTGACAACATCCAGGCAGCAGCCAATGGGGAAATGACTGGTATATACAGTAGTGTGAGTTTTAGATTGACGCCAAAAATAACGCGAATTTGGCAGATCACTATCTGTGATTACATGAATGATTTTGTAATCTAGCTTCTTGCCAAATTAATATGAGAAATACAAGTGTGTTTAGCCATGGCACTACCGAAAATATATATTTCCATGCCTGTTGCGCCGCGATGCTGACGTAGGTTCGTCGAATCGCCGATGCAGATGAACCATTAACGGTAGCCGATGGGATTATTTTTTAAGCCCGACCTGCCATCCCGCTAATGGAGCGTTCAATAATGCTAATGGACTGCCGGTCAAATGTTCCCGTTCAGGAGGGGCGGTGAGACGTGGTAGACTGTACGGTAGTTCGGAGCTGACTACTCGCGAAATACAACACCGCTATTTGATGATGCTGTCTGCGGCCGGATGAACGATTGCTACTTTTCGCCCGCCCCATTTAAAATATGGTAATTACACAAGATTAATCTCTGTCTCGCTAAATAAACGTCGAGCTCTACCTCCAGTTCTCTGGCCAATCGATAATTGCCAAGCGGCTTTTTAGCCGCTCTACAAAGGGGAGTGTGGGCGGAGAATTGTAAAATCTCAAAAATAATAATAATAATAATAATAATAATAATAATAATAATAATAATAAAGTCACCATTACATTTTTTTGTAAACTGTGAAACCCAGAAGGAACGATTCCAAAATTTTTATAAAGAGGAAAAAGTATACCAGAACTCAGCGACTTATAGTTGTCATTATTGTCTGCAGCTTTGGCAGTTATACCACTGTCAGCGGTGTATGGATTTCCAAAATAATATTATACTATAATTACATTACGTGTCTTCATTATATCTTATGTACTACAATGCATGCAATCACTCTGTAGGCCTAAGTAACTTCAGCATATTTCTAAAAAAAGTGAAATGAAAGTTCTGCTTCTTGAAAACGTCGACAAAGGATATTTGCTTTAGAATTAACGACAGTGGGGAATTGAATTGAACGTAGAATTCTATTTGACTATTCACAATGCTTATTTGGACAACAAAATAGAAAGAGAAGACAAAATGATATGCCAAGAAAGTGTCTGAAATAATAACCTATATTCACGCATATACACAAAAATTTGTGTAATTAAAGTTTTCTCTTTACACGCACACACTAAGAAAAAATCGAGAAACTTGAATCAAAATAATTCAATCAGCTAAAATAGAGAAAACAATTAATAAAACGACAAAATGTGAGTTGAAGAAAATTAAAACCAGGAAAAGAACATTCAAATATCAGTGAGTTTTGCGCTTAATCAGTGAAAAGTTCAAATAGATAATGAAAGAAAATTCGGTCATAGCACAATACTCAACATGAGCCAGCTTACAAGAAATTCACTGATCGCTGAATTCTGATTCAACGAGACAACAAGAAAACAGAAATGAAAGAAAACGAAGTGGCAAAAGTGTCCCGGAAACATCAATAAAGAGCAACACAAAGACGTGATCAGTCTGTGTAACCGTTCCGAGAACTAAATATGGGGCCGTCCTTAGTTAAGAAGCGACTATACGATCTGGAACAATACTGTCACGCGCTCGCTTCTTTGTCCCCGCGTGAGCGAGTAGAAATGGAAGACACAGCAGTTATACGATAGCGGCGGCGAGTCACAATGGAATGTTCTGAATTACAGGCGAACGATAAACAAGGAACCGCTTAACTGTTTCAAAAAGTGAGCCGACACAATAATCCTTTTGCGGCGTTCCATGCTGACCTTGGTTGTATTAAGTTTGCATTTAACTGAAGAATTTTCTAGCGGTTTGTCGCCCTGGTTCTCTAAGCGTGACTCGGGGTACTTCGAACTTTCAAGGTCAAGGCCAGTGGCTATAAAAGACACGTCGGGCCTTCGAGCTGGCAGTTGATGAGTGTATGAGTGGCTGGAGTTTATCGATAGACGACGAGCGAGAGAAACGAGCTGCGAGAGACGTGACCAGCGAGAGGGAAATCTGCGACTGCGAGCAACAGGGCAGTGAGGGGTGTGACTGGCAGGCTGGGCTATTGGACTGGATGCGTGAGCGTAAGACATTAAAAATAATGACAACAGAGAGACTGAAAGTGTGTTAATGAAGAGTATGAGTTTATTGACTCTAATCAAACAGAGACATTAAGAAGGACGTTAATTAGAGTTTAAATATAATTAAATATTGTGCTCAATGAGAAATGAAAAGAGTAATAGCGGAGACATATAGATTAATGCTGAAAATATTAGCTACATGAATAATCAAATTCAGTTATTTTATTTTTATTAAAGCCTTCATCCCTCAATAACTCAGGTACGCCCCTCAGGCATCTTGTAACAATATATGACGTTAAAATAATACTATACCACATAAATGGGTATACCAACGAATTACATTTTTTTTTTGGCTGGAGCACTTGGAAAACTTATGTACGGCTAGCCAACGCAGCGCAAAAACACAAAACAATGAAAGTGGAAATACAAAAATCTAGACTAACAGTAGCCTACATGAGTTGGGCAACATCGCTAGGTTACTTTGGGACCATGCGGCAATAACAGCAAAAGGACAGGACTGTTATCAAAAGATAAGTAACAAATCGGAGTTTACTGGCCTCAAATTATCGTCAACCAAGAAGTATCGAAATTAAGCAAATCTGGCTTCCACTCGTTAACAGGCAGTCATACTTAGAAAAAAAAAAATGTATTCCAACACACGTAAAATTTTGACCTTCCTAATTAACCGGACACTTCGGTTAATGGCAGGAATTTTTTTTGGGGGTGACAATCATTATTAAATTCCTTAAATATTCGCGGGTTTATTTCGGGAAAAGCAATATTTCTAAACCTCGTATCTTCATGATACTTCTGCTTTTGGTCTACTCGTTATTTGACACCTCGTGGGGAACTATAAGCAAATAATAAAATCAGGCTGTAAAATACAGGCACAGTTATCGTCTCCCAGTGTGACACCAAGCAGTCTTCTGAGCCGGTCCCCAGCATTCACTCAAGGATTGTCACAAATAATGTCATAATTTCACCTTCAAATGTGCCCGTTGTTTACATGTGGTTTTATAACAAACCCGCTCTTTTAAGCAACAAAAAAAACCAATTTCTAACTTCACTGCATCGTATTTTCTTAAAACTCAGCAAAATATAAAGTCTTCTAATATCTTTACGCTCCAACCTACCTGGAGTTTTGTTGCGCGTTTGAGGCGCGAGAAGCGCGGGAGCAATACGGGTGACATTGTCGTGCTCATTAAGTGCGCCATCGCCGCTAAGCGCAAGGCTCTGTACTGGTGTGCAGTGTTTTCCCCGTGCTGCGTGTACCCATGGCACTTTCAGCGTGGAACCTGTTATCTTATTGGCGGAGAGTCTGTAGGGCTCCTTAGTAGTTTCGCATGTACGCTGTAAGAAATGATTAGCAAATTGACCACATCACTGCACACGTATAGTGAGAAAGCACGAATGGTGAAATCTATTTCCATACATCTGCGGTGGCGTTCCAACGCTAGCCCGGGATAAAGTCAAGTGCGTAGAGAAGTTCCCAACTCTGTACAGCAGCGATGCTACACATTCTTGTAATCGCAGCCTGATTAAATGTGGTGTCGTCACTAAAGACCTGAGAAATTCGCGAGTTCAATGACCTGCAGGCTAGACTTCACAGCCTTTTATACTCTCATACAGATGTCAACTGTTTAATGGCTGATTGCTGTGGTAGTAAAATCCGGAGGTTGGGCGCACAATTTATAGCATATTTTTTATTGGCTCATTTATCTCCAGGAGGTGTCAAACAACACGTCGACCAATTACAAAAGTAACACGAACATACATGTGTGTGAATTACAACTTGCCTAGAAATGAACCCGCGGAATTCTCGGGTCTCTATGTATAGGTTAAAAACTTCCATTGCAGTTTAGGAATTTAACTAGAAAAAAATGTACAGTGTACCTTGAGCGTACATTTTCAGATAGCGCACTTTGAAAAAGCAGTCTTTATAGGCTGTTCACGGTAAAATGAGCGCTTTTGGAAGCTCTGTCTATGATCTACTTGTGTACGTGTTGTGTATTCTTCCACCTTATGTAAGATTAACACTGTCATGGGCCTCATCACTTTATTCATACGCCGGACAAGAGAAACGGTGAAATTATTAGAAAAATAAAGATTTTACAAATCTGCTCAATTTTGCACATTGCTGCATTAAAAAAATAAAAATAAATAAGTTATCACAAATGGTTAACTCACGCTTTTTATTCGAAGTTAAGATACGGAACTAATTCCCATCCATCGTTACCAACTGCACTGGGCGCATGTCACTAAGAGCGTCCGTTGAAATATATGCACTTCGGGGCAGTGAAATTTCTCTAAGGCTGATTTCAAAAGTGCTCACTTTATCGTGAACATTCTTTACCTAACCATGAAAATACCCATCTGACCTTTTTTGTCATAACAGAAACATGCTTTAGAGAGAAATGAAAGAACCGAAAAACCTATACAGAAGCGTAATTTTTCTTCATTGCTATTTGTAAACAGACCTCACACAGACCCGTTGGACGGTATTGACGTGAATACTTCTTTAGATTATATATGTTACGTTGAGTCAGAACTGTGAAATATCAGCAGGAAGGGGGGTGGATGGGGTGAGTGGGGAAGGCGCAGTTTTGAGTTCGTTTTGCCGCGTCTCATAATTTCCGCGTGGTATAACTTTTGACTAGGGGAAGCTATGACGCTCGTTCAAGTTTCAATATAAAGCTCTAGTCAATATCAATCGACTGCGTGTATAAACAAAAACATTTGTGTGGCATAGTTATGGTGAAATTGTATGCGATTAATATTTAAAAAATTAAGAAAACTTAACACAATTTCGGCCTATACTCGTCAGAAAGCCAAGTCGAAATACAGAAATCGTTTACGGTTGGAATGAACATCTAAAAAGCAATCCAGTGATACCCATTAAACCCCATACGAACGAGTGAAGCTGTGCCGGGAACGTAAAATAAACATCTAAGGCGTCCGAGTGCGTCAACGTAGACAGTGCTCACTTTATCGTGAACAGCCTTTACTTGTTCGTACCTGAAGGTTACATGTCAGGTGGAACTTATAAGAAAACGTTACTTCAGCGCTTCTTCACAAACAGCAGCAAGTTATAAGGAAAGTACCGAGTTATTAGTGGCGGCCAATGGTAATACCGACAGCACAGCTACGTCCATACTGGTGCTGACTTCTCTACGAGGATAGCACCGATTGTGGTTATACATTTTTGCAACGTGTCATAATTAAACGAGTACCTATTCTCGGGATAATGTGTTAAGGGGTTAACATCGAGGTGTTGAGAGAGTAAAGTGAGCACTTTCCAAATCAAACTTCACAGCCACACCCAATATTTTTTTTAATAAAACGTTTTCAGCTGGAGCTCTGCACACCGTTCGGCGGGCTACCCAGTCCAATGTTGTGATAACCGGGTGATTCTCAATTACACCGACAAACTTCGGAAGGTGTAAAGTAAAAGGAAAACATATGTGACGCTTTATACCTAAACAGAATATTAAGGAAAGTACGAGCCCTTAAAAAACAAGGTTTTAAACTGCATTTTTGCAAAATGTGGATAACGAAGTAAAATATAATTACAGTCCTCGTAACAATTTTTTTTTGTGTTATCGGTACTTTGAACGCAAGAGCCGATGTTTTTCACAAATAGAATTTAAAATCTCGTTTTTTTTAAGGGCTTGTACCTCCCTTAAATCTCGGTTTAGGTATGAAGTATCACAAATGTTTTCCTTTTACTTTTCCATGAAGAATCACCTCCCGAAGTTTGTCGGTCTAATTGAGAATCATCCTGTAGAGGCATTCTCTGTGCAGGTAGCATGTTCGCTTTACCACGCATTCTCCACGCGGATTAAAGCGGGCTTCGGGCGGCTCGTTACTCAGAGGCACATAAATAGCCGATTCGCGCCGCGCGGGGATGAACTGTGTGCTTGCACCACCAGCCTTTATTTTATTTTTTTTTTCCCCTGCAAGCAAGCGTGACGGCTGTGAGCAATCACGGCAACGAGGGTGCTGCCCCCCCCCCCCCCCACGGCTCAACCCGAGACCACACATGTCAACAGGGACGGCATACATTTCGCAAGTTCGCTGACCCGCACGCCAGACTCTACAGCCCTGTGCATACTCGGGCCACAGCAGCTTGTGCACTGACTGATGTGCATGGAGAGGAAAATTTCGCGAGTTCAATGACCTGTATGCTAGACTCCTCATTCCCTTTGTACAGTCGAACCTCAGATGTTTGTTCATTGGCTGTTGCCCCACTGTTACCCCACATTTGACAGTACGGGATTCGCTTCGTGTTACTTTGCAAGTCGGCTATTGGCTTGGTGTCGTCCAGGGCGTGTCTAATCAACTCTGACCCAATTGCAAAGGTGACTTCAGTGTACACGCGTTTGAAATCTAACTTGTCCTGAAATGAAGTCGCGAATTTTTCCTATCCCTACTGATGCGTTAAGGGCGCCGCCTACTTGTATGTTTTTAGTGCGTTTGAGGAAGGGAAGCGCGGGACCGATAAGGACGACACTGACACGCGCGCCTGATGTCCCTTCGTCCCTACGCGCTGGGCGCTGAACTGTCGTGCAGTGTTTCCGCTGTGCTGCGTGTACCTACGGGACTTTACGCGGTGACCCTATCATATTATTGGTGGATAGTCTATAGCAAGGTTTAATGCAGGTCCCTATAATAGTTTCGCATGTTTCCAACCAGTATATTAATAGCTACAGCGGTGTGAAAAAGCCGTTTTTAGCTATGTTGGAGGGCTCGGGAATAGCATTTATAATGTACATGATGTATTGAGAGTATTATACGTACGTCACCCGAAATGTATTTCCTTGGGGAAAAGTTTAATGGTTTCGTAAAAAAAGAAACGCAGATTTCAAACACTCTGCAACACGTCTCCAACGCCAGGTAGGCGGTGCCCTTAAGGTAGGTAATTGGGTTTAACATCTCATCGACAGTGAGATCATTAGAGAGGACTCATGGTGCGCAGGGAGGAGGGATTGGGGAAGGAATCGGACATGGTCTTTGTTAGGGACCCATCCTAGAATTCGCCTGGAGTGTTTTCGGAAAACCACGGAAGCCCGAAATCAAGATGGCCGGACCGGGAATCGAACCCGGGCACTCCCGAATACGGGGTCCAGTGAGTTAACGCTGCGCCACCTCGCTCGGTTGGTGCGTTAAGGCTCTACTCAACCTCTTTTGTAGAAAGCATTCGTTTTCGTTTGATAATTTCGGATTCAGAGTAGTCACTCACAATTTACGATTATAGCAAAATAATTTTACGAGTTGTTTAATATATCCGTGCGTAATTTTATTTACATTTTACCTGCTTGAAATTCAGGAACGCGTTTATGTTTTTATCAATAAGTTGCTACCTTTGTGCAAGCAGGAAATAACACACAGTAACAATTAGACACAAACGTATTAAAAAATTAGAAAATTTCAAATTTCTATAATACCTCTGAAACTAAAAATTATGACATGGAAACGAAGGATTTCTTCATAATTGGCGAAGCTGAGCCTTAAGAGGAGTACGTAGCTGCGCGTTCAAGGTCAAGAAGTGAGGGAGCGATACGGGCGATACTAACATGCACTTCTAGCGCCTCATCGCTCCTACGTGCAAGGAGTGCAGTGTTTCCGCCGTGAAGCTGTAGTGTGAAAATTGGATCTGGAACAGTGGGTCTTTATTGCAAGCGATCGAAGCCAACAGGTTAAACTACGTCCGTATAGCCCTACTTTTCTCTTACCGCTTAAGGGAACTCCATATGCAACCTTTAAAATTTTATATTTCACCATTTACACGTAATGTTTTCTCCATGAATACACTTAATATAATAAAAGTAAACAAATATAGGCATATGTAATTGCTTTTTAATTTTTCTGGCAAAAAGTCGTATTTTCAAAACATTTATTTACCGAGATAAGTTTGTTCGCACAATGAACTACTTCACAGAAAATGTTTCAGTACATATTCCTCTTAGGCCATGTCACACTGTCAAATTTCCCCGTAAAACTGCTTCAAATAAATTTATTCGAATAAAATTGGATAGTTCTGAAGGCACCGAAAGGTCATTATCGGCTGCCATGTTTGTTTGGAACAGTTGGATGGCTCTAGCTTCCATCGAACATTTTTCATTTTTTAATTTAATTTTTTTACGGGCTCACTCAATCAGAATCCTGCGAAATTACTAAAAAAGTCAGTATTTTAAAACTTTCTTTTCTCTAAAACTTAGAAGAATAAAAAAATAAAAATAAAAATAAATAATTTCAGCATTCTCAAACATTTACCTATAGGCTGTTCATGGTACATTGATCACTTTTTAAGGCCCTTCTAAAATTTTCCTTTCACCCAATTTCTATCTTCCTGCTGCTTTTTAATATAAACATTGCAATGTGACCAAAAAACACATTGTGTACATTTCATCACTCTCACAAAATAATGCCTGAGGCTGCCATAAAATGTATTTATCAGTGGTTAATGCCTGCTGGGAGGGCCTTAAAAAGTACTCACTTTACCGTGAACAGTCTATAATGACTTTCATTCAACGTTAAGGGGCACGCCTGTCTGCATATTTGTTCTCCCTTTTTTTGGCGGAGAAGCACGGGAACTATAAGGGTTACATTTCCACACGCTACAAAAGCGCCATCGCCTCTACGCGCAGGGCTCTGAACTGGCGTGCAGTGTTCTCGCAGTGCTGCGTCTACCATGGGACTTACAACGGCGAACCGATTATACTGATAAAAAGTCTGCAGCAAAGTTCAATACAGACTCCTATCGCAGTTTACATCGTGTGCGGCTAGTATGTTTTAAGTTACGGCAGTCTGAAAAAAAAAGCAGTTTTTAACTATAGGCTGTTCACGGTAAAATGAGCACTTTTTAAAGCCCTGCTTAAAATCTACTTGTATGACCGCCGTGTATTTTGCCGCCTTATGTAAAATCAACATTGCCATGGGCTTCATCGCTTAATTCGTGCGTAGGTCAGGTGAAACTGTGAAATTATTAGAACAGCAAATACTTTAAAAATCTGCTCATTTTTACGATTCGATGTATTGAAATAACAGGAAGCAAAAGAAATGATTTAAGTTATCACAAATTGTTAACTAACACTTTCTATTAGTAGGGACAGGAAAAGTTCGCGAATTAATTTCAGGACAAGATAGACGTCAAACACGTGTACACTGAAGTCCGCTTAGTAGTTGGATCAGCGTTCATTATAAACGCCCTGGACGACTCTAAGCCAATAGCAGACTTACCAGGACACAAGGTAACGAGTGTCACACTGGTGGATGTGTAGTAACACATGGCTACTCTCAGAGGCAGCAGCCAATGAACAAACATTGGATGTTTGGGTGTACAAAGGACCGTGGAGTCTAGCTACCAGGTCACTGAACTCACGACATTTTCCTATCCCTATATATTAATCGTTAAGATATGGAACTACTTTCCCTCCACCGTTACCAACTTTACTGGGCAAATGTCACTCAGTGCGTCCGCTAATGTATATTACTTTAGTAGCGGTGACTTTTTTTTCTAAGGTTGATTTCAAAATAGCTCACGGCCTATATATTGGAGGGCTCCAAAATAATATTTACAGTTTGCGTGGTAACTTAAACGTACCATTTCGTCCTGGCACTTCAACCGAGTTGCAAAGTGTTGGAAATACTGGTATTTTGACAAAATTATTAAACGTTCCCCTAGTATGTTTACATACGAAAATATATACCCCAAACGAGGAGTTACATTGTATCACAATCCTTTTAGGGCGTGCCTATTAATCCGTGATCCCATTGAAACAGTAATAAAAACATGAGCGTCCTCAAGTTCAGCTCGTCTTCAGATTATTCGCCATATCTTTCCGATCCCTGTACGCACCAGGCGCGTGGCCCGAGCAAGTGAAACGCTATGTGATCTACGCTGTTGCATAATGAATTTGCAAACTTTCGCTCACAATTGCCTGTCGACTTCACTGCTTCCAAAGGACTACAGATTTTGTATTTAGGAGCCCGTGTCACCCGCCTGATTGAAATTTCTATATATTTATTCCTGATTACATTTTAGGATTATTTATTTAAAAAATGCGACTATAGTAACTTAACTGATTACTTTATCCACCATCACAGACATAATATATGATATTCATGCAACAATTAACATAATACTATATTTTATAAACAAATTCATTCTCACCTTTTAATTACAACCAGGGAACGCTTACTAACAATCAGGTAAAAAATTTTGCACAGAACCATGAGATGTAATGCATTTATAACTAGGGATATGAACATTTCGCGAGTTCATTTCAGAACAAGATAGATATCAAACACACGTACACTGAAGATGACATTGCTATTGGATCTCAGTCTATTACATGCCCTGGACGACTTTGGGCCAATATCAGACTTGCAAGGAAACAAGTAGCGAGTGCCATACTGCCAGGCGTGAATTAACACTGCCTACTCTCTGGGCCAGTAGCCAATGAACAAACATCTGAGGCTCGAGTATACATATGTCTGTAGAGTCTGGGGCACAGATCATTGAACTCGCGAATTTTCCATATCCCTATCTTTAACGAAACATTTTCAGTAATGACCCTGACTCTTCTGTTATGAAACTGAAACGAATTATTACTTCATAATGGAAGATGCAGCCTCTTAAATGAAGTCCCTACTTTTCATATTAGTCTCATTATAAACTATATAACTATATAAGTCTATTCTAACTTATAAAAAGATGGAATATTTCGATGTAAATATTTTTTGGGGCAGGAATGAAAACCGATATTTGGTTGTAATTTTATAAATTTGGTTACTGAAACATAGGCTACACGCGGTCGTTTAAAAGTTAAAAGTCAACGATAATCGCTGTAAGGAGCCTCTGTTTAAGATATTTATTCCTCTGTAAAACATTGTTCTAAATATTACCGACAATAATTTCGCTCTTTTCTGAGGAGACTGCTTTATTAAAGCCCTAGTCACTGCGTGAAATTTTGAGGCCACAGAACACACGTAAAGCTTGTTTATGCTATTTTACCATCACCATCGCAAAGAGGCATTGTGGCCTGAGGCGTTTAAAACGTTTTCCAAGGAAGCTCCTTAAGTGTTGATCTAATATGTTGCTTAAGTCAGACCGAGTGGTTCCCGAAACCCAATAGAATCCCCCCCCCCCTTCTCCCTTCCACAACCCACTCTCAAATTGTTGGTCGCGAAATCGACTATCGGAGAAAGAGGAAAAGTGAGCGAGAAAGACAGTGAACAGAAGGAACGAAAGCGACGAAGGGAAAGTGTGTGTGTGAGAGAGAGAGAGAGAGGAACACTTTAAGGTCACAAGTCGATGGAACAATAGGAACGTTAACACGTCGGTCGATGTCACTATGACGAGGAAGTACCTTGGATGGCAACTGCTCCTCTAGGTCATAGAAACAATTCTAAAAGTGTCTTCGGTTGGGGTCGTATTTCCTCGTCTGTTTTTGGCAGTAGTCCGAGTGCTTCCGTGGTTAAGATTGTGGACGTCAGGCATAGCTCATTGTTATCAGTAAATAGACTGTAAGGAGGTGCGAGAACGCACTAATTAATTTATAATTTTAATTTCTTGAATCTAACCATTATTAGAGACCTGATGAATTAGCGAATTCCTTTCGGGATAAGTTAGAATTCAAAACAATCATGTTCATATAAATTTAGCCATTGGTCCACACGGTGTTTGATACCTCCTGGAGAAAGATATCCGATTGTTGCCTTCCACTGTGTCAGCAGACAACCAATGCACAGTTGACATCGGCATATGTGTACATAAGACTCTAGAGTCTGGCCTGCAGGTCACTGAACTCACTGATTTTTCAGGTATGTAACCATTATTAGTAGAGACATGCAAAATTCGCGTTATTATTCAGCACCCCGCTTGATTACACCGACCTATATACGTTAGTGTATGTGTCATTTGTTTATTGCCTTCTACAAAAGCAAGGGGAGACAATCCTTTTTCACTAGGTGGGATGTGATTGGGCTATATTGTCGTTCAAGGCAGCCCAGGGAGAGTTAAACCAGCTGTAATCCAATAACAAGAGCAATACAAACACATATGTGCTTGAAGTATATTATGTCTATAAATTATAACGCGAATTTTGCAGGTCTCTAATTATTAGAGACTCGAGAATTTCGCGGGTTCATTTCTAGACAAGATTGGATTCACAAACATGTACGTTCATGTTACTTTTGTAATTGGTCGACGTGATGTTCGACACCTCCTGGAGATAAATGAGCCAATGACAAACATGCAATAAATAGAGACCTGCAAAATTCGCGTTATTATTTAGGGACAAGTTAAACTTTAAACACGTGTACCTTTCCAATACATTTGTCATTGGATCATGCTTAATCTGACACATTCTGGGTAACTCTGCGCCAATGAATGAACACTTCACAGCTGTGTGCCCCAATCACGTGCGGTTCAGTCAGAAGGGCGTGGCTTCTCATCTATGCAGCATCCAATGGAGAAACTACACTGACTCCAGTACAGACAGTACTGTGAAGTTTATCCTGGTGCCGAATAATAACGCGAATTTAGCATGTCTCTAGCAATAAATTGTGCGCCCAACCCCCGCCTTTTACTTCCACAACAACCAACCAATAAACAGTTGATATCTGTACCAGAGTAATAAAACTTTGAAGTCTAGCCTACAGCTCATTGAACTAGCGAGTTTCTTAGGTCTCTAATCATTACTAAGCAAACTCGAACTTTTCTCTTATAAACGGAACTTAAGTACGTAAGATTAGCACACAAATTCTTCCGTAGGATTTTTTTTACAGTAATTTGATGATTACGTTGTTTATATGTTGAAGGGATTATTATTACAGGATACACGTGACCTAGGTCTAGGCACGGAATGTTAGGAATGCAAAGGACATATAGCGGTACATACTTACAGTATAGATACATTAAAAATTATTTGAGAACTAAGTTAGAGACATCAGTTTTAATATGTGTTCGAAACAATCCTCGTGCTTCATATCCAAGAATTCCAGGACAAAGTATTAGAGAACATTTATTTAAGAGGCAACTTCGTTTGTATATAAAATGGAGATAATCGTCAATAAAACACTTCACTTTGTTTCTTTTCTTTTTTTTTCTTTTTTCCCCCGCCCTTCGTGCATCCTTCATCCCCATACAGTATCAAGATTTGCGTGATCCAAACGATTAGCAGCACTCGTCTACCAAATTACATTTTGAAAATTTTAGAATCATAAATGTATAAGGCAATTCTTACTCTGAAGTGCGTAAAACAAATATAAATCAGTTTCAACGGTACTGGCTGTAATGTTACACTTCTAACATGACCTAATCAAGGAAATACTTTACTCACAACCGATATAACTCCCCATACGCGTTTATTTCTTTTTAAATATTGACTTCAAAAGTTTCCAATCGACCGTGAGATAGCTGTAGCCGGTGGCATGTCATTTAGTCTAAAAGTTATATCAAAAAGTCATTCGGTTTATAATTCACTTTGCCTAAAAAGCACTTGGCCAAAAAGTTACTTGGCTTTAAGAAAAGACTCAATAATAGGAAGAATTATTTGGCCTAAAAGGCACATTGCCTGAAAGTCACATTACCTAAAATTATCGTACTCTTAAAATTACCTGGCCTCAAAATTATTAGCCTTAAATTTCAACGCCCAAAAGTTACTGCCGAAAAACCGCTTGGCCTTAAATTACTCAGATTAAAATTAATTTTATCCAAAAGTTCTTATTTGTCTTAAATATTGCTTTACCTAAAATTATTGTGGCTTATAAGTAGAGCTAGTGATTTTTCGCGACAAAATATGAGTACACGGTAGACTACAATTCTATAAGCACCTAACATCAGTTTATCTATTGTCATTGGTTACTGTCTGCTTGAGAAGACGTTCTCACATTTGACTGGGCCACTCAGAATTCGGCAACATCGACACGGCTCCTACGTGGTTCGTGTGCAGACAGTAAACATGTGTCATAAAGCAATTCAGCCAATCACGATACGTAAACGACCCTGCAGTGTTTTTAAATATAACTCGTCTTGAAATATTTTCGTGAAATTTCACTACCCCTACTAATAAGTAATTTGGCATAATGTCTTCTAGCCAAGAAAAAAAAAACCACTGGGTCTAAAAATTATTTCACCTGGATTCACTTAGTCCAAAACGCTATCTCGCCAAAAGTGGTTTTGGGTAAAATGAAGTTTGTACTCGCTGCAGAATCTCTTCCTGATTTGTCATGTATCAATCAGAATGTCTGATGATGCATCACTTGTTTTATTAGAATGTCGCCAGCACCAACAGTCTACAGCAGGGGTTCTCAGACTTTAGTTTAGCAAGCCTCCCTTCTGCAAAAAAAAATACTTACCCCCTCCCCTCTCCTTTCAACTTCATTATTATAAGGGTACAACAAAAACGAATAAAAGTCTCAAAGGTTTGATTTAATCGTTAAATTTTAATGCTTATTGAACACAAATGGTGGTGAACAAATCACTCAATGAGACGGATGAGCTTGCATACTTTTAGCAAGATTCCCAATTATTGGTTGACTAGAAAAAATTGCACAACGTAAATCACTGCCAATATCGAGTTGAATTCTATACTTTGGCGCCCCCCCCCCCTTAGCAAGTAGTCGCGCCTCCCTTGGGGGCGTGCCCATCACTTTGAAATTCAATGGTCTACAGAGACCAACATGATTGCGTGTAATCAAGAACCCTTGAAGTGGCCAAGTAGATGAAACCCTGTACCCGGGCATCGTTTCACAGCCACCGGCCGACACAATCGAACGCCGAGGAATGCGATCCGTTATAAGGAACTTTATTAAGAACCGCGGCCGGCCGGCGCGATGGCTAATAACAAAAGGAGTGGAGAATTACACGGTCGTCATCGGGGCCGATGGTGACTGATAGACAATCCGTTGATTGCATCGGGCGAGCCAGTTTCATCAGCGCTTGACCCGCGGACATTAATCAAGCGTTCCTTCAATCCAGGAGGGGGAGGTTTACAACGCCGCGCCGAGGCGATGTCGTGAGGTTGTAATAACATCATGGCAGGCTCGCGGGTCTTGTAATACGGACTATGCTGAACTGCGTATAGCTTAGGACACCCTATTTACGGGAAAAGATTACCGCAAAAGCTACATTTCAATACGCTACGGGCGTATCAGTATTTTCGTTCAGCTCATTGGAGGAGTTTCTTTGTGAGAAGACATTTTATTAATTTACTGGCCAATCATAGTTGAATAACTGCGATAGTGTAGATCTGTGATCCGCTGGCAGACATCTAAGATGCGTTGTATGGGAACCGTCCAATCACGAAAGTGGATCTGAGCTAAAGTGTTATGAAATACAAGTTGTCTTGAAACCTTTCCGCGAAATTCGGGTGTCCCTACACTTGTTTTTAGAACGCTTTAGCTGAGATCCACTTTCTTGATTGGATGGTCCAGGTGTTACACGTCTGAGGTGGATGACCGCGAATCACAGACGTGTAGTATCGGAGTCACAAAATTCTGATTAGCAAGTCAAGCAAGAAAATGTCTGATCACAAAGATTCGCTGTCGATAAGAAGAGACAGGTGTTTTTCGTGAAAATATTCATGGTCATGCTAGACTTAAATATCTTACGTCTGCAACCACAACTTCCTTTGGTTATTGGCCGCGTGTCTAAGTCAGAAGACATGTTTTTATTTGACGGGGCCCAGTGTTACCTCACACCTGGTAGTATGGGATTCGCTTCTTGATCTCTTGCAAGTCTGCTACTGGCTCGGAGTAGTCTAAGGCATGCATAATAAAATCTTATCCAATGGCAAACGCGACTTCAGTGTACACGAGTAGAAATCTATCTATTGAAATAAATTCACGAAATTTGCCTATCCCTAATAATTTATTATAGGTTATACACGGACAAATTTAACATTTTGGAAACACATGCTTAGATCTACTTCACAGATTTCGTTGTATCCTCCCACCATGTGTAAATCTAACATTATCATTGTCCTGATCACTTTATTTATGTGTTGTTCGAGTAAAATTGTGAAATTATTAATAATTAAAATTCTTTACAAATTTTTTTAGTTCTTACAATTACCGTAAAAGCATTAAAAAGAGAAAGGCAATAGAATAATTTCAGTATCAGCAAATGTTTAGCTAACGCATCTTATTGAATGTTAAGAAGTGTAAGGACTTTCGCTAGACATTGCGCCCGTTCAAATACACGCACGTTAGGGCAGCGACATTTTACAAAAGTTAATTTCAAAAGTGCTCGCTTTACCGTGAACAGTGTTTTAGAGTGGGTCATGTACTGCGGGTAAAGGGACATCTTCACCAAAGATACCAGGGAAATTTATTCGGTCCAGTGTGCACACGACACGATCAGTAAATACCAGGGCGTGCTCCTCGTCAGTGGGAGAGGAGAACGATGAAGAAGTCAAGAGAGCAGCGCAAGTAGGAGGAAAAATCGATGAGAGAAGCAACCAATGACGACCCGGCGACCGAGTTTTGGACTTCCCTTAAGTGCATTACGTGCCCTAGGGAACGTGTGCCGTGTCTGCCAACTTCCTCAATAGAACTTTCGAGGGCCGAGCAAACATTAACTTGCAGCCATCTTCTTCAGTGCTGCCATGCCGAGTTGTGCTTTGGCGTCCTCGGATGACTTTCTGAACCGAACGAACAGTCTTCAGAGATGAATCATATTAACTTTTTCAAAACTAGTCGACATTTATTAGTGAAATTGCTGAGCGGTTAGCCTGTTCGCCTCCCACCATGACGAAACGGGTACAATCCCAGGCCGGGTCATTCCCGGGTTTTCGCAAGTGGTAGGGATAGGAAAATCCCGTGAGTTCAATTACCTATATGGTAGACTCCTCAGTCCTCTGCATAATGGCGCCTCGGCTGTGTGCTTATTGGCTGTTGCGCCACACCTGGCAGTTATGGGATTCGCAAGGTGTTTCCTTGTAAGTCTGCTATTGGCTCAGATGCGTGCAGGGCGGGTCTAATAAACTGTGATCCAATTGCGAAGGTGACTTCACTGTACATGCGTTTGACTTCTATCTTGTCCCGAAATAAATTCGCGAAATTTTCCTATCCCTAGGAAGTGGTAATCGATCCGGACGATGCCGCTGTTCGGCGGGTTTTCTCGGGGACCATCCGTTTCCCCCCGCCTTGCATTCCGGCGCTGCTCCATTCTCACCTCATTTCACTCTCATCGTCTCTCAAGACCTCGTTGTTACAAGCAGGCCAAACCTCTTCACTCCATCTACACCAACATGCTAGGCATGCCTCTGTCCAAACAATTATTTGTCCTTATATACTTTGCCAGCAACCCGGAGGATTTCCTCCCTTCTCTCTAACCAGAGGAATAAACTGGAAGAATGGTGGGAATTACGTGACAAGGGACCAAATTGGGACATGGGCGGCGGGCAATAAAGCTTACATCTGTGACCTCATAACCGCGCCCACCGACACGTCGCCCCAGTGTTTGCGCCGTTAAACCAGGTACGAGGGTCGGACGTGCCCTCAGCCGTCAAATGTTCCCTAGGCGCCGCTCTTGCCGCCGAGCCGTCGCCGCGTATCGAGCGCGTATACCGTCAGGACGCGCTTGGCGAGCGTCTGAGAGGGGACTACGTAGCTGCGCGTCCCAGGTCAAGAATCGAGGGAGCGATACGGGCGATAGTTACACGCACGCCTAGCGGCTCATCGCTCCTACGCGCAAGGCGTGCAGTGTTTCCGTCGTGACGCTGTGCTGTGCAAATTAGACCTGTAACATATGGGGTTTATTACACGCGATGAAAGCCCACAGATTAAACTACGTCCGTATCTGTGAATTTTTCTCATCCCGCTTAAGGAAACTGCATTTCCACGATTTTTTCTCCAAGAATATGACAATATGAGAATATGACAATATGTTAATATGACAAAAGTGAAAAGAAAAATAGAGCGATATATATATGGCTCTATTATAGATATATATTAAATTTTCTGACAAAAAGTCATATTTTCAGAACTTTTATTTACGGAGATATACGTTTATGCGCAAACAACGATTTCACAGAAAACATTTTACTACTTAGGACTCTTAACCCTCTGAGGAGTATGCACGTATAAGGGCTGTTCACTATAAATTGAGCACTTTTGAAATCAACCTTAGAAAAAAGTCACTGTCCCTGCCTGCATATATATATATATATATATATATATATATATATATATATATATATATATATATATATATATATATATATATATATCGGGCGCCCTGAATGACATGCGTCCAGTAAAGTTCGTAACGATGGATGGAAGTAGTTCCGTATCTTAACGTCGAATAAGAAGTATTAGGTAACCATTTGTCATATTTCAAATCATTTCTTTTGCTTGTTATTATGTCCGTGTTTTGTCTTCTGGTTAATTACTGACATTCTCTCCCATTACAGAGTTTTTTTTTTATTTATTTTTTTTTTTGTATTTTCCGTGTATCTATTTTTTTACTTTTACTTTTTTTCTATGTTCGTGCGTTCTCATCTGACGTCATTATTTAAAAGTTTCGTTCAAGAATAGTTATTTAAAACAAGCCAGAATCGAAACTTTTCAAGCCTCTGTTGTTTTACGTGAGAAGTGTCTATTTGCCACGCTTCGTCCCGCGTGTTTCTAATCATCTTTGTAAAACAAACACACCATTACTCATATCAATGAGACCAGTAAACGTACAAAAAAATAATACTGTACTTGAAGAGGAGAATATCCCACACCGTATAATGCGAATTCGGCGTATTACGTCTTGGCACTAGAAAACATTTAACAAAAAAAATTCTGCACATCGAAAAACGGCATCTATCAACTCACGCTGATGTGATAAACAATAGATATGGTCCACACAGCTTTCATTGGGCACCAGTAGACTCAGACAAACCTATTACAGAGACGTCCGGAAGCATGTAGAGAAAAATATATTGTAGAGAATTCATACTGCCATTTTTTTTACCATCACCAAAAAAACTAATTTTAAGTATCACAACAATTTAGCAGTGACAATTAAATTATTTTGTTTTTACCGGGGGAAAAATATTGAAATTTGAATATCCACAAAACAATTTTGTGATAACAATATAAATAAATAAATAAATATATATATTTTTTTTTTCAGTGTACGACCGACTAGATCAAGTGCTCGCCTAGAATAGTTTCTTACTGGACACTGAATCTCGCCAAAGGCCTTCTGAAATTCACAAAAATTGAACTTCTTGTCGAATGAAATTCTGAGAGATAGCTACATTCTGCGAGAACGTATGCAGTCAATAAACTGAGAGATATGAACATTCTACAAATTGTGCCTACAAAGCATTTCAAGGCAATGTTAATGACTACCTTGCAGTTATTACCACAGGCTACATAATGACTGAAAACTGAGTCATTTAGCGTTAAGCTTTTTCTTTTATTTTTATAGACTGCGTTCTACTACAACTCTGAATTAAATTAATATAACTTATTCATATACAGTACAATATGTAACTATAGTCCATCCCCGATTGGAAGCGACTTACGAAAATCAACCTTTGAAAAAACACTCTAGGCATATCAAGTCAACCTGTTTTTTTTTCTCAATAACCTGTATTCCACAAATATATAACACTGTGGTTAACTTCAGAGTACTGTATTATTGAATGAATTAACCTTTACCTAAATATCTTCTATAACTTGTAATATTTATTTCTTTTTTAAATATGAATTAACAACAGCGAGTGCAGCGACGTGTTGGCAACGACCGGTAGGAAATAGTTCACAGTTAAAATATTACTTTAACCTCGTTTTTTAGTATACTATTTGTAAATTAAACGGTGCATATCGAAATATTTAAATATTTAAGTATCCCCGATGGCAACATATCTCATTTTTACAGTTTGAAATAACAGCGGAAAATATCGTGAGTAGGCCGTAATGGTAGGGTATTGTTTTATCGAGCGAGAAAGCAATTGAAAAACTGTCTGCTGACGAGGCTTGTCGCCCTCTCTCTCTTTCTTCGTCTCTTTCACACTCGGGAAATTTCACTTCGCTAGTAAGCAGTAACCTTTATACATGTCTTCAATTGTAGCATATTTCATACTTATTATATCAAAATAATGATTTTTGAATTTGTAATTTATAACTGAAAAGGGATGTTAATGTTTGGATACTTATTTTAATATAGTTAGATATGATGTCAAGGCAGTTATCAAGTGAAGTTGGCAGACGTGGCGAGCCATGACATGGCTTGGCGTGTTGCTTTTTGCCAAATGAAACATAAATTATTCGTTCTCCGAAAAATACTTCAAATTACCACATCAGGTTTTTGTAGACGTGTTTTTTAAACCTACATAGGCAAGTTACGATGTTGTGATAAATCTGTGTTTCCACGGCAGTAATAAATATACTGTGAAGTGTGTTTCGTTGATCATTGCGTCTGTGAAATGGCGTGCCTTTGTGCATCGTTGTCCATCGCTGGCCCTGTGTGCGTGATTTCAAATATTTGATTAGCACTATTTATACGTTTTAAATGTGAACTGTTTTTATGACGAGGTTATTTATTTACATCCGCGTCTGTTATTTATCACAACGTTGTACCTTTGTCCTAAGGGGTTTGAAAGTGCATGTTAAGCGCTATCTTTTAAAGTTTGTATGACAAAAATGAGCAACACGATTTACGTGCTTGAATTTAATGTGCCTTTTTCACTGGTTGTTCCTTCGTTTTAATATTTATTCCAACTGAGGCCGTCCTTTTAGAGAAATGACCCAACACATATCAATAACAAAAGGATAATTACAATTAGTACAGCCCTTTACCTCGCAGTTGTAACAGTGTTAAACACAGTCGCAGTAAAATACTAACGTGCATTACATGTATTGAGCTAAGTCGTGGAAAACAAATATGTCAATGTAAAATAACCATAAGAACTGTCTTCAATTCAGGCATTTTTAAAACGTCATAAAGCTGACCTAAATAATGTTAGAGGCGTAAACTGTGAATATTAATAGGGGTGTGCGATCTTATTAGAATAATTTCCATCTACGATCCGTTATCAGCATTTGCGAACATGTCCCCAATTACGTCGACCAGCTCCCCGTATCTGGACAGGCCTCAATTACAGACCACAGCCCAGCTTGTCACAGGTATCTTCAAGCGATGGTGTGATAATCTATATATGAGAATCTGGCACCAGGGATAGTTTATATTAATGCCAGCCTTCGAGGCAAACAAAAACGTCCAAAGCCATCATTTGCACACTTACTCTAAAAATTACACATTTCCCACTTACTAGAAAAAAATTAGCAGGTAATTTTAAATACATCCTATGGAAAGTAGTTTCATGGGCTATCAAGAAAAAAATATTGTATCTAACCATCGCTGGAGAACGAATTAAGAATTAACACATAGGAACAATGCCGGTTCGAGGATTGGCGAGGAAAACAGATATCGGATGAAGAATATTCAGAAAGCAGATAAATTGTTGAGATGTCAACAGTAAATAATGAGAGATATGATAAATAGCGATGACACTGAGAAATGCAGAGCTTTACGAAAATGATAAAAAAAGTTTTTTTTTTTTTCATTGTTAAACATGAAGATGTAAGATGATAAAAAAAACCAAATGAATATTAAAATAAAAAGAAAAGTGTTATTTATTTTTTTAAAAATATAGTTGAAGTTTTGTTTAGAGTCAGGACGCAAAATTAAATGTAATGGCAATGGAATCGTAAGATTATGAAAACCAAAAAGCAAGAATATGCCAGAAACGAGAGTTTTGAATTAACATCTTAAATATGTTTTTAGTACAACACTGCACAAGAATAAAAGTTTTCCTACGCGACATTCATATACTTAAGGGTTTTCGAGTGAGAGAATGTAATATGTTTAATAAGTGTGTAGCGTTTTCCTCGAGTTCTTTAACATTAGATGCCAGTGTTTCGAATTTAACTTGCTCTGCTATACACAACACACGCACTAATATTACTCTCACTATAGGACTAAATGGGCGTCAAGGTTCCACGCCGATAACTCAGTAAAATCCCAACATATTTTAGCGGACAGAACACAGTTACTGTGCAAACTGGGATATACAGAAGGCGCACGCAATATATTAATAGTATGATTTATTGTTTAAGAATAGGATACAGTATTTTATTTACTTATTTATTTATATCACCCAGTATATTCAGTAAAAGAACAAATGCTCACCGAATATAGAGCTCGTCAGACTGTACAACACACACACACACACACACACACACACACACACACACACACACACACACAGTAAATATAATAAGCTTACACAAAGATACATAGACATCGTAAGCTTACGCAAAACATAAGTCAAGTAGAAATAATAGTAATAAGACACAATAAACATAGTAAGCTTATGAGAAGGGATAGGAAAAATTCGCAAGTTCAATGACCTGTAGGCTTGACCCCACAGTCATGTGTATACTCGAGCCTCAGATGTTTGTTCATTGGCTGCTGGCCCAGAGAGTAGCCAGTGTTACTTCACACCTGGCAGTATGGCACTCGCTATTTGTTTCCTTGCAAGTCTGCTATTGGCTCAGAGTCGTCCAGGACGTGTCTAGTAAACTGAGATCCAATAGCAATGTCAACTTCAGTGTACACGTGTTTGACATCTATCTTGTCCTGAAATGAACTCCCGAAATATTTCTATCCCTACTTATAAGCCTGTACAAGAAGTGAGACGAATAACAATAAACCATGAAAAGATACACAATATAATTAATGTGACAACAGACCTTGACAATTTATAAAAAAACTTTAAATATCTTATATTATAAATTATTTGAAACTTATAAAGTACGTTATGCAGTTTTAGCACCTTGCTGTGTTGAGCATGCTGTGGATTAATTACACAAATGAAAGTTTTGTTCACTGAATTCGTCGTTTTTCACACCAACCATACGGAGTGATAGTTCGAAGGATTGAAATGTTGAAACATTTATTTTACGTGCGTTTTAACGCAGCCTATCAAGACACAACGATGATCTTTACGAAGGTGTTATTCAATTGTTCGTCACATGTGAACAATGCAGCCAAACTAAGCTCCTTAGTAAATCTTTAGCAGGCCTTCTACCATTACAGCATGACTAGAACCACGAGGACATTCTGCATTTCTTTGCGTAGCCATAGACTAGATTTTTTTTTTCTATTTTTACGATTTGGACTCCCAAACACCAGGAAGAATTACTGCATTCGACAATTGCACTAGGCCAAAACTTTACTCTGAAAGGCTGAATAATTATCGCTTACGAAAGATGAAAAAATCTCAATTTCAACTGGCAAATGGTGGTGGGGGGGGGGGGCGGTGGTGCAGTGGTCATACTTCTCACGTCCCGCCTAGACGAACCGGGCTCTATTGGAGTAGCTCCCGCACTTTCGCATGTGGTAATCGTGGCGGACGATGCCTCCAGTCGGCGGGTTTTCTCGGGTATCTTCAGTTTCCCCCGCCTTTGTGTTACCGGCGCTGCTTCATACTCACCTCATTTCTCCTTCATCGGCTGTCAAGATCTAGATCTTCCGCCCAAATCTCTCCATTCCAGCTATTAGTTTTGTTTCCATTGGGTCGACGTACGAAATTAAAACACGGTTCAGAAGACTAAGAACTGGCACTCTCAGGATATTACGCAAAACGGAAGCACTGTTACTGAGCGCTGAAAAAAAACAATTAAAAGTTGGTTTTCTGACTCCAACACCTCAAAATATAATAACCGTTTATAGGCTGTTCACGGTAAAATGAGCATTTTTGAAATCCCTGATTAAGATCTACTTCTATACACGCTGTGTATTCCTCCGCCTTATGTAAAATTAACGTTGCCATGGGCCTCATCACTTTATTCATGCGTCGGTCAAATGAAACCGTGAAATTATGAAGAAAGTAAAACTGCACAAATCGGTTAAATTTTACACTTTGAGGGGGGGGGGGGGAGAAGTGAAATAAATAATTTTAAGTTATCACAAATGGCCACCTAACATTTTTTTTTATTCGACGTTAAGATATGGAACTACTTTCTATCCATCGTTACCATCTTTACTGGACACACGTCACTTACTGCGCCCGTTAAAATATATGTAGGCAGGGGCAGTAACTTTTTTTTAAGGTTCATTTATAAAGTGCTCACTTCATCGCTGACAGCCTTTAGCTACAGGATAGTCAAGGATAAAAATAATTATTTAATACTGCTCCAGAAATTCCACCAGCTTGATAGTAAACACTCGTAGTCCGATAAGTCTGTATGCATTCTTGACTTTTATTCGAGTCCAAGGATATCATAAATTTATAAATACAACATTCTTAAACAACATTGTACGCACAGCTGAAAATTAAGTAAGTTTTACATACAGAATTGTTTAAATAGTTACTATCTATGTTGAAGTCAAATTACAACTGCCCTACATACAACGGCGTATTATGTCCCACAGTTTCCCGTTGCACGAAAAAATGGCTACACGTAAGTTCGCTTCTTTGAGTGTACGGGCGATCCTGCATTAGACAAGCCTACCGGCGTCGCCCTTAAGAGTTTCATCTACTTAATGCCTCGCTCGCACAAAACACGTATCCCGAGAGGCGGGGTCCTTTAAAATATACAGCCACTTTTCGTAATTGACCACCAGTAAATGAACACGGCAAGTTTGAGCTGAAAAAAATTCACTTAAGGTGGACTCACAATTATCCGACGCATCCGTTAGTTCGCACGTGCGTCCGGCGGTCACGCGATCTTCAAACAATCGCAGGGCAACTCTTTTTCCATCCGTCGATCAGTCAAATTTTCCTCGAACTTTAAACTTTCGACTGACCGATGGATAGGTTACCAACGCCTTCTGAAGATAATCCGTAGGCGCGAATCTGTACTTTGAAATAAAATGCAAGGCGGTGGATCTGTGTTTTTTTAATCTTCGGTGGTAAATTCAGGAATTAAAAATATAAACAATAAGACAGTAAAAATTCGTATCACGTAAAAATATTATCTCCCCAAACTGATTCTCTCTAAAAAAAATGTATTTCCAACACAAATATACATCCAAATAAGGAAAGATCGCGATGTTAAGTTGTCACTGAAATGATGGCGTACAGAATGATTGACGGACGACGAATTGTTGTGAATCGCTTTCAACTGACGGACGGGGAAAAAAAAAAAAGACGGATGACTTAGGGCCGGTTGCACCATCGTGGTTCGAAACTCGTATCTAAGATCGACACTGAAAACGGTTGCACCTTTCGAGTTCAGAGAGCTGGACTGGAGATCGAGATTAAGTTCATTTCGAACCGCCGAAATTGGCGGTTCCAGATCTCGATCCGAGATCAGCAGCCATCGTCGACAAATGAATTTTTAAAATACGCAAACAGATATAACTATGTTCGATTGTTTTCTTGGGAAGTTAAAACAACATTACACCACTTGGATATTATTCAGTAAAATTCGTACAATAATAATTCACTTAAAACAGATAACACATCGCACGTGTAGTTCTATCTGTTATGAAAAATACGCCCGCTTCCATGACGTCATATATTACGAACCAATAGCAAAATTTTTCTCATACTTAATATCGATATCTCCAAGATCGACGAATAGGAGATCCAGAATCATGAAATTTCGTTGGCGCAACGCTTTTACATTGTAACAAAGATCAAACTGTATCCTGGTTCGGAACTAGGATCATTCGATCTCGGATCGGGGGCGATGTTGGTGCAACCGGCCCTTACTGACGGACGTGTGACAGACGGATGCGACAGAAGGTTGTGAGCCCAGCCATACCAGCAGGTATTTCTGCCCTAATGTTGAAGTAAACAATGTTTAATTGACCTTTGACCTCCTTGAACAACTAGGACACCAACTCAGCATACTGCTGTGGCTAGCCTTAACCAAGGCGAAGGCCTGATAGCGTCCCGGTAAATCACGCTATCAGTTAACCAAACGTACTTCGTTTGTCTTTTCTGATCGCTGTCGCACTGAGAATAAGTTCCAGAAACGGTTGATACAGATAATTCTGAACTCCTAACAAAACAATGTGAGATTATAACGACTTAATGACCTACAACATATGTTAAGAGAAGTACGAGTCGTTAATGATTTTCAAACTATTTCCTAAAAAAAAAAAAAAAACTTGGAAACTACTTGAGAGTACAATAATTCATGAACAATGTTTCAGTCTATGGAGATATGTAATCTGGGAAAGTTTTGTGACAAAACACCTTCGTCAAGAAATTTGGAATTTTCGTATTATTATCTTTCAGGACCGAGACAAATATATGTTACTGTGTAGGCTTTTATTACACTTTAAAAAATAAAAAACCGATAATTTTGAGCATTACGCTGTTAAAAAGACGTTATTACAAATAACCACTTAATCACAACTAGCCTTCAACATTGCAGCCAACACTTCGCTCAATGATTACAATTAAGGCGGCGGCCATTTTGTTGCGTTAAGGTTAAATGAGTGTTTTAAATACCAACCTTTGAAAAAAAAATCCCTTCACGTTCTACGCATATTTTATCTGACACACGCGCTGACACGTTCCTAGAGATTTGGCGGATAAGTGGTAACAGTAGATCCTTATTATCGTCGTATGTAAAAAGCTATGTTTAAATTTTGTTGATCCTTCCATGAGCGGAGCCCCTATAAGGTTGGGCACTTCCCGTTAACGGAAAATCTTCGTGGCACCGTTTAAAATGCACAAGGAAAACTACCGGCCCTAAACGGAACCTCCAGTTAAGGTGGGTTTACGATTGACTTAACAGAATAAGTTCGCAGTGTGCTTAAGATACGATTCAATGTGTTCAGGGGTATTAGTGTATGACTGCCGTGTGCGGTTCCTGACGGGTCGTGTGTGTCCTAGGCGTGAGTTAAGAGATCGTTATATTTCATATCTTAATTACAAGTCACGACGAAGTAGCCAATCAGGGCACAGCGACAGTTGTTGTTGGCGGGAAACGGTATTTACAACTTGTATTTAGGTTATGTCGTATTGTGAAATCGTATGAAAGTAATTATTTTAATCGAGATACAGTATCATCTTAATTTAAAGAATAGTTCATGGTCGTGTTTTCTTTCGTGGAATAGGTTATTGAATTCGCTTTAATTACCCTTTTTCAGATTTATTGATGTTGGCATCGACTTCCCCTCCTGTAAGATTTCACGAGTTTTTTTTTTTTTTTTTCAACGATTACACAAGCAGTAACCATAGATAATTATATATATATATATATATATATATATTGCAAATTTTTCCAGGATATTTCGGTTGCTTACTTCTCCTACGATTTTGATTGGCTAAACTTAACAGCTGCTAATTCAGTCATAAACAGCAAATCATCTTACTGTTAATTTTTCGCGTGCTTACCGAGTCGTTAAGTACAATTTTTAATTCTTCAGTGTTTAATCGTAAACCCACCTTTACCGGAAATGGATCGAAAACCACAGGTGTTGGCAAAACCGACGACATTTGGTTCCCGGAACCCGAGCTGCTGTTTTGAGGGAGGAGTGGCCTCTTGGCGCCAGGCCCTAGTAACTGGAATTGGGAAAACGAAATCTTGACGAAGAAACTCAAAAGCGCAGGTTTCACGGTATTACAACTTTTTGTGTTCAAACTATTACTGCATATTAAAAGAAAGAACTGAACTTTGCTTAAGTACTTATAGAACTTATAATCACGCATTTCGTATCAAATATTCGAGAAAAGACGTTTCCGCTTATATAATTAAATAATTACGACAGTAGCTCTTTATCCCCACAAATATCTTCGTTCCCGTCTGTTAGAACATGCCACGAATACCAAGGGGAATGGGTAAGTGCTTGGAAAGTGGTCCATTTACCTTCCCCCAAGTCTTACTAAGGCGTACCAACGACTTCGTGTGGTATAACTATATATCTCCATACTTTACGTATATTTAATAAAGTTAGCGGTCTCTACGTAATGCTGGGCAGATTTCTTTTTTTTGTACTGGAACAATTCATTTTGCGAAAAATATATGGCTATGAAGCAAATTTATGTATATGTAGGCATATTCTCTACATGACAATGTGCATCCCCCATTTTTGGTTGGTATGACGACGGGATGGTCCGGTGTGGGAACCGCACCGCCGATTACGAAAGTGTTAAAGACTTACAACCGACCCCCCCCCCCTCCTCGAACTGAGCAACCACCAGATAAATATAGCAGAACTCAGTATATTTTTCGTTATGTTTTGCTTGCGTTATAGGTACCATAGGAAGATATTGAAGGGGATTTTGAATATACATACGCTGGTCTAAACCACGCTTTTTGTTGGAATCATATGTAATCACCTGTTACGGCTGTGGCCATGCCTATACAGATTTCTTCACGCCAAGTGGTACAAATGTCCCGAGCTAATTATTTGAGCAAAATGGGACGGAAAACGTAGTACAGCTTACAGTCGAAAGTGATTATTGAGAGGGGTACGCACCCTTAATTCTAGAGGGTTGAAAATGTTTTTATGAACATAAATAAAAACCACGCAGTATTTAACAACAAATTATGGTATAGCCTTTATTTGAACGAAACTGTTAATTACGTGCAATTGTTTTTTAACATAATCCCTCTAACATTAGTAAAATTGTGCATGGCATCATTGTAATGTTCGAAAAATTCTAAACACGTATTTTAATCGGAATTTTTAGACACTTTAACAACAAACATGTTTAGATTAACAGAAAATATTACTTTGGTGTAACGCACCAACGGATCTCCTGAAAATTCCTTCTATATTTTGCCCAATGTTGAGTTATGACGCCTTTGAAGCTATGCAACCTTTGAGACTTAAGCTAAGTGATTAGTCTACCACGCAGGCACAATGCAAAATGGCCTGATCCAATGCACTATTGTTAAGTCGGCATTTAGGTCCGGTACGCTGTTTCAGTCGCACATGAACCGAGTGATAATAGCAAAAAAGATAGCATTTACGATTACCCTAAAGGCGAAATGACACGATACCAGATTCCGTAAAAGCTTGTACAAGGTCCGCCATAGCGGCCGGTATACGGGCTTTCGTACCTGGCCAATCACATCGCAGTTTCAGAACGTAGGGCGCTCCCCCCCCCTGGCTTCTACTTGAAACGAGTTGATGAAGAAACCGATAAGGACGCCTCTATCTTGATTATACATCCGTGAGGTTGAAACGCTTTCAAATATATTTAAAATACGACGACGAATAATATTGGCTCTGACAAATTTTAATTAATGTTCAAAACCATTCTAAAAACTTAAAACTTTACCTACTCTACGAAAATATTAATTCGAAGTTTTTAAATTTAGATATACTATTTATGAAATCAGAACCTGATGTTTGAACTGGTAGTACAGTGGTAAAGTGGCGGCTTCCGCTACATAAGTGTCTCGATCGCGCGTGAGTTCAAAACTCCATTGGACCCTAACTTTTCTTTAATCATTAGATTTTACAATCGGTCAGTAATTTTCGTCAAAACACGCTTGTGCTCTAATGACTTCAAGTCATTTTTCAAGAAAATTAATAAAACTATACTAGTAAGCAATTAATTTATGTAAAAGGCGAACTGTAATACTGTATAGTTATGTTAAGATGTGGTAGCTTAGTTTTTCCATAGACCTACGCAAGTTACTAACTGGTAGCAGTTCTACGAATGGGGTTCATATTTACTACAGACCACACACTGCGCACACACCGAGGGTACCAAATGCTAGTACGCGAACTGCTGTCGTGTAGTATGAATCTTCCATGGCGGCTCATATAGCGGCTGGTATACCGGCTCGTGCACCAGGGCTTTTAGAAGCTTGCGCAAGAACCAAGTACGGCTGTAGATATCGTGTAATATCGGCGTAAGTGTAGACTCAAGAATAGTCGAAAAAATAAAATAGCAGTGAACTGACAACTGACCAGCTTTGTAATAGGTTTAATAACAGCAACAAAACTTCGGTTAACAGTATCAGAATGCTATGTTAGTTCACTGCAATCCTGTTTGTTGCGGGAACTATTCAAACATTGCTGAATTTGTTCATTGGGAGAAAATATTGGTTTTGCAGAACTAAACGTGTATCAGACTTTTTGAATCAAACATTTGTAAAATCTACGCGTATATGACATGTTTGGTTGTTTCTCAAATATGTAACTTATTGCAAGCGCTTTTATACATGTGTTTACGTATGAGTTCCTTATTTTCTGGTTAAACTAATTTATTACTTACATTCTATGTAGAAATTATAACATTTCTCTTGTAATTAGCGTGAACAAAAACAGAGTGAAAATATGTGGATTGGTAATATCTAGTACGAAATAGTTCTTACACAAGCATTTATTAAACCGAGCGCGCACGAATTCGGTGCATTGTCCCCTTTGTGTAATTTTCTAGACCTAAAGGCTGTCCAAGGTAAAGTGAGCACTTTTGAAAATCACCTTCGAAAAATGTCAATGACATCACCCAAATATATTTTAAAGGGCACAGAATGTCTGCCATGCGCTCGCTAAAATTGGAAACGACGGAGGAAAAGTAGATCCATGTAATAACGTCGAATAAAACGTGGTATTAAAGCATTTGTTGATATTAAACTTATTTCATTTTCTTTTCCTCTTTTTAAAATTCTTTCAATTGTAAATACTAACAAATTTTTTTAAAGAAATTACTTTTTTAAATAATTTAACAGTTTTTCGTGACCCATGCATGAATTATGTGATCAGGCCCATTACAATGTCAAATTTACACATGGTGGAAAGATACAATGTAATCCGAGAAGTAGATCGTTCGCTGGTAATTCAAAAGTGCTTAGTTTATTGTGAACAGCTTATAGTTAACACATTGAGGTCTGCGCACATTTACTGGCATTTACGACAAATTAGAAGCGAGTCACATATATCTACTACCTACTGCAAGAACACCGGTTCTGTTGGTGTCTGTGTTGGAACTCACCATCGTCCTATTGGTCCATACCACACCGGACACTACCCTGTCACTTTACAGCGCTCATTATTGGCCGGTCACCAACCAATGAAGATCTGAGCTGATATTGACCCAATCAAATGTCCTTCGCCTTATAAAAGCATTTACAATCAATCACGTCCCTTTGAGTGGGTTTAAAAAAATAAAGTCTATCGTTAGCAATATCATTGTTACTGCGCTTTCGTGTTCTTGTGAGGTCGTGTTTAAATTCTAACCGAACAAAGACTGCACATCCATGCGAGTTTTATTCTAAACAACAAAGAAATCTTCAAATTAGCTTTGCTCGAGCTACACTCGACCATAGTCTACAAAGTATTAAGCTTTGTTTGCATGCGGCGGAGAAATTTCTTGGATGTAGAAGTTCAGAAGGGCTTCAGAAAAGTTGGATGTAACGGTGAACAGGCTGTATACAGGTTGTTGCTGCAGAAATTTGGTTCCTAAGCCAATATATATTTTTTCTCAGTGCGGGGAAAATGTTTCCAAGGTCGGGACAAAAAAAAATAGCATGTGGCTGTGTTGGGGACAAGGCCGTTTGTTTCGCGTGAATACGTCTACGTTGACGCGCTCGGACGCCTTGGTGTTTATTTTACGTTCCCGGCACAGCTTCACTCGATCATATGGGGTTTTATGGATATCACTGGATTGCTTTTGAGATGCTCTTTCCAATCATATATGATTCATGCATTTCAAATTGACTTTTTCACGAGTATAGGCTGACATTGTGTTAAGTGTTCTTAATTTTTTTACATTAAACTCATACAATTTCACCATAATCACGCCACCCAAATGTTTTTATACACGCAATCGATTGATCTTGGCGAGAGCTGTCGATTGAAACCCAAACGAGCGTCGTAGCTTCTCCTAGTCAAAAGTTATACCACGAGGAAGTTATAAGAAGCGGCGAAACGAATTCAAGCGATGCTTCGCAGTCCTCACTAAACGTAGCATATTCTTTGATCATTTGGCAATCGAGTGGTGTAATTTAATTTCTATTGTAGACGATGGATTCGGAGCTGCAATGTCAAACTGCATGCCCCGATTTTTTTATCTTCGGATTTTCTGGATTGTCTCCCACTATGGGCGCAAAGTTAAAGACGTATTCACGTCGAAGAAAGTTCAACTGACCTTGAACGATCTGCGACAGCGAGCAGGAGTCCGAGCATCGCTGTAGCTAAGGCTGTAACGAGATGGTAACGCTGTTCATATCGATACAGGAGCTTTACAAGAGTCGGGAGTAAGAGTTGTGTTGTGTAAGGCACGGAAGAAGTCTTGATGAGCGGGGGTCGCGAAGAAGGTTCGAAAGAAGGTTGGGAAGAGGGTGAAGTGAAGAAGAAGAAGAAAAAGAAGGTCGGAGAATCCCAGCCTGGAGCCCACCTGCCTTCAGCCCGTAAATATAAAGCAGGCGGGTGGAGTCGTGAGACGAATACATTTGCCAGCGAGGTGTTGAGGCAACATCGCGAAAAGTGCCTGCCTGGCCTTTCCTCGTCGCTACACACACACACACACACACACTAGCGAATTTCTCGGCCAGCGGGGGGGGGGGGGGGGGGGAGGGGGAAGCACATATTACATTACTGCGTTCGACGATTTATACATGATGTATCTCAATTCGACCCGAAAACTTCAGGTGTAGGTTAATCACGAAAAATGAAGTTGAAAACATATATACGACATATGGTCTTAAATTAATTGTAAGGGAGATGCACATTTTTGAAGTTGTAGTAGAAGAAAAAGTTTATTAGGGTACCACTGTAATATACGTCTCTCTGGAATCTTCCCCTCCCTTTAATAGCCGCAAAATTGTGTTGTTGGGTATTGTCAGTGCCCCACCTGCCATGTATTTGTAAATATTATTTTTATAGAAAAACTCTAACTACTCGAAAACGGCGAGGTTTAGGGTTTTTACACAAGGTGACATTTTTGTTACTTGTGACACGAGGGTTATTAATTAGTCCTTTAAATCCTGAATATGCTACCGCGACATGGATGTTAGTTCGAAACAGGGGTAGTAACAGTGATTATTTACACGAAATAATTTGATAACAGCTACCAGTGTTGTGGTGTTTGAAGAACTTTCTTCAGTTAACCATTATTCAGACAATCGGGGCTCCTTATTAAGTATTATCTCCAATATTTGCATTAAACAATTGTTCCAGGTCCGACTTCAAAGATGTGTACCAACCACCCTTAGACCATAGGTCGTATATAAGTTACCAACTTATTTTTTCGTGATTAACCTGCAGACGAAGTTTGTCGGTTGAATTTAGATACATCCTGCAGAAAATTTACATTTTACGAATTAGTTAACATTTCTGTGCGTTATTTTAATTGTGCGTTATCGGCTTGTTGTAAAAGTCAGGAACAAATTTACATTTGATCACTATGTTCCTGCCTTTTTGCAAGCAGGAAATAACACAGTGAGAATTAGGTACAAAAGTATTAAACAACTAGAAAACTGTTAATTTTCTATAAGCAAACATTTCCAATAACACCTCTGAATCTGAAATTATGACACGAAACCTAGACAATTTTTGGAAAAGGGATGAAACCAAACTATAAGAGTGGGATGGACCCGCGTATTTTCTGTGAAATAGTTGTTTGCGCGAATAAGCGACTCTCGGTAAATAAATGTCCTGCAAATACGACTTGTGTCAGAAATGATAACGAACACTTTAGAAACGAACCTTAGATAAAAGTCACTGGCCCGGCATGCATACATTTTAATGAGCGCACTGAGTGACATTCGCCCAGTAAAGTTGGTAACGATCGTTGGAAACTAGTTCAAGATCTTAATGTCAAATAAAGAGTGTCAGGTAACCATTTGTGATAACTTAAAATTATTTATTTCGCTCTTAATGCATCGAAGTTTAAAAATAAGCATATTTGAAAATCATTTACTTTGTTAATAATTTTGCAGTTTCACTTGACCAATGCATGAATAAAGTGATGAGGCTTATGGCAATGCTAATTTTACGTAAGGCGGAGTAATACACAACGTGTTAACAAGTAGATCTTAAGCAGGGCTTTCAAAAGTGCTCATTTTACCGTGAAACGCGTATACCACGGAGGATCCAGAGGGGAAGTTCACAGTAGACATAACCACTCCTCCAGAAAAAAACTCACATAGTCGTGAAACAGTCTTATGAATGTTTTAACATTTAAGTGAAAAAAAATCAGAATTATTCTTAAAAAAAATGACTTTATTTGAGTTATCTATTATTGCTGCCTAAAGTTATGATGGGACATTGCACTCCCGTATCACTAATCGAAATTGCATAACTGCACCTGCACAAAAGGGGAAGTGATTTAAACCCCCCTCCCTCCCCAAATCAAAAATCAATAAAGATCCTCTCATGTTCTGTCTTCGTGAAGTTGAAGTTAGAACTAAGAGAGTAAGATTTCTAGAAGTATTTCGGTTTCTCGCGCCACTTTTCATTGAACCACTTCCTCCCTTATCATCCGAGCGCGTTTGGCCATGCGTTAGTGTGTGTGTGTGGCTCGTATTAAGAAGGTAGTGGGTTCGATCACTGCCGGCAGCACTGGGTGAGGGGAGGGCCTTATAAAGTGCTATTCCCACCCCCACTCAAGGCGGATGCTGTTGCAGTTTCTCCATGTAAACCCTCCCAATTCCCTACCCCGCGCGTCCCTGTAAACGGCACAGAGCTGTTGGCGAAGACGAAACGACGAATAAAAATACGTAAAAAACAAAAAAACAAAAAAAAAAATCTAATCTGGTCGTAATGAATCACGGTCGGCATGAGATCAAAACCATTCCGAACGCATTAGCCGTGATAAATGTGGATTTCATGCGGGAAGAAAGATCTGGCACGTAATTCACGCCCGGGAGCGTAGTTAGGGGCACTGAATCAATTTTTCTCGCCCATTTCCTGCAACGCCATTTGTCTAGGTGGTGTGTTTCTGCAAGGTAACGGTCGTCGAGTGTTATTCCTGCTACGTCATTCTGGAATGAGCCTCCCAAGCGTTTGTAGTACGCTCGTCTTATTTCACCACGCCGTGTGTCTCGCCGACCGTCATTAACAGTCGCCTTTTGTTACTTCCCTATCTCGAGAACCCATCTCCACATCCTCCTCTCGTTACATTAGACGTATTAACCTCGCAAGTATTTTATATTATTTTTTATTTTTGCCACGGGGCACGAACCATTACGCCTTCGTTTTGTTCTCACGTGCCGGGGGCAGATCAATTCGGCGGTCCGCAAAGTCCTGGACGAGTTTGCCAATGCCGTAGGCTTCCCGACCCACATTCGCAATAACCCAGGTTCGATCTCAGGCCGCTTCGTTGGGCTGGTTTATGCTAGACTTGATTCATGGTCTCTCCATACTTTCCTGGAGTCCTGCTGAAGTTTTACGTCCAGGATATTTCCCCGCCTCATGAAAACAAATCTCTAGAATTACACCGAAATGAAAACGCCCCTCGGTTGTACGCACTCAATTTAATAATATTTTACACAACTATTTCTTACTAGGCGTTAAACATATCTATTTTCTATATTATTAGCCTACTTTCCGAAGGAAAGAAAGGCTTATGAGATCACCTTCCTCTCTGCGTATATGTGTGTGTATGTTTGTGTATATAGGTGCGTGTGTCTGTATATGTGTGCCGTCACTTTAAATTATTGAATGCCTGAACCGAATTCCACCAAACTTGGTACACATAGTATTCGACCACGTATGACACTTACTTTCAAATTGGCGGTCATAAAATTTTTTTTATTGATATGTTATATCTTGGAAACCATTCAACCAATTAAAACCAAATGTTGTATGCTGTGTAATAATAACATTTTGAGATAAATATCATTGTTGGTCAGCCATTTTGAAAAATAAAAGCTATTTAATGTGACTTCTTTACGATTATACAAACCCGGAGTGAAGAGATTTGGACGGCTCTTCACAGCACCGGAACGCAAGGGTGGGGTGAACGGGAGATCCCCAAGAAAATCCACCGACGAGCGGCATCGCCCGACACGATTCCCACATGCGAAAATCTGGGTGCGACACCCCACCCCCCGGGATTCGAACCCGGTTTGCCAAGGTGGGAGGCGAGGAGTTTAACCACCACACCATCGCTGCCCCTATGCAACCCTGGTTTGAGAGTATGTCATCCCAGTGTCTCTTAAGCACCAAGCATATCTTTCACTGGTCGCAAGAAAGGAGCAATGTTTAAGGGAATTTTTTGCAACAACGTGTCAGACGCGAGCGGCTGACGGGAATATGGTGTTTTCCTCGAACGCGTCAGTCGCGACCTGTTTGCTGTCCAAGTAGCTGTCTACCGTTCGCCATGGCCCTCTGGTCATCTCCCAGAAACAGGCGCATGGTCACATATTTACTGCTGGATGAAGCTGAAGATGAAGAGTTACTGTTGTGGACTCTTGAACTGCGAATGGAAAGAGTGCACCGTCCAGTGTACAGGTGTCGACATTCGGATGGCATGTCCAGTATACTCATCACAAGGTACGTACTGCACGATGATGAGAAATTCGGGGTATTCTTTAGGCTGAACATACAGCAGTTTGATTATGTGTTGGAACTAGTGTAAGAAGAACTAACTACTGAGCCATGTAACAGGGTTCCTCAGCCAATAACTGTTGCCGAAAAAGTTGCCATCACACTCAGGTACATATATTTTAATCCGCTAAGGTTGCAAACTATAAACAACATTAAAATCAGGTATTGGAGCAAGAATGTGGTACAGAATAATATAAATTATGAAGTGAGAATAGGTATATCAGTAGTTTTTACGACCATAAATAATCACTTATTAATGTAATTGATATAGTAATACCATAATATTGAAATAATATATTACATTACAACACATGCATGGATTTATGTATTGCAATATGATATTACATACATTAGCTATAAGAGATCATACAACATTGTATTCCTTATACAGACATGAACACAGATTAGGTACTGGGAGCAATAACCTAAGCTGAAAGTGGTACAAAATGACTAATGCATTTCAAGTCCTTAATGGTCGGTATAAGAATATTGAAGTTCATCAGGGAAAGTGCTGTCGCCTTACGACTGGTCCAAGTATATATTAAGAAATGCAGGTGCAGAATCAGAGTTTGTAAGTGAACTCGAGTTGGAGACATCATGTGAAAATGTTGAACATTCAGAGCTCTGCTGGTTGTTAAGGTCTTCAATGCCGTCCACTAGTGCCATAATCTTCTGTTTCGCCTCCATTTGTAAACTTGGTGTGGAAGTTTTGACTTGTTGGGCAACGCTCTTGAAAAACAAACCTGTCGGTTCATCTTGGGCTGTCTCGAACATTTTGGAACGTTCAACGGCGTTTTCCCCAACTACATTTGCAACCCATGCTACTGCAGATCCCCACGCTTGGTCCGGTATGATTGTGCTTCTATCTTTCGCTGGTCGTTTGTCTGTGTTGTTTCTGCAGTGCTGGTCGACTGATCTTCCAATGAGATCTCCTCATTGCGTGACTGCGTCGATGGAACATCTGCAGATTCGTCATTATCGAGACCAAGTCCAGTCTCATCTTCACAGTCCATGACAGCAGCATTAACTCCTTCCGTACAGTTTGTCTTCCGTTGCCGCTTGTGACGTACAGTGTCCAAGAAAGAAAGCCTTCCAGCTACTGGCCAGTCTTTCCCTTTGATTGCCACGGATCCAGTTCCCTTTTTTTCTTTTAATGTGCATATATCTTATGTTTTTCCACCTTTTTTTTTGCGTTCATTATCTGAAACAACAACATTAAGAAAACTGCTATGTTTAACAAAATATGTAAACCCACTTCATAACCATTACAATAATAGAATGTATTTACTCTAAAAAAATCTCGCACAGTGTTTACTGAACATATTGTTTAAAATATATCACGCTACACGGCTTAAAACTGAAACAAACATTTGAATAAATGTTTATTACAAAATTTAACATTTTGTTACAAGTTCTGTTTTACAATGTTTGGTTCTAGGCGTATTAATAGAACGTTTTTTGTGATTATTCTCTAGATTATTGGGGTTGCAAGGCTTATTCAATTGCAAGGTTTATTCGAGTAAATGTGGTATTTACAAACACTCTCATTATTGATATGCCCGATTACTGACATATTTGTGTTTTAGATTTCTGGCCACTGGCGAATCGTTGCGTTCCTTGGACTTCCACCTCCGAGTGCATTACGGCTACATCAGCGTTATCATCAAGTAAACAGTAGCTGCGTTAGCGCTACAACTCACTCCTGTCTTCCTACTGATGTTACTAGAACAGAACTGGCAAGACAAATCGTCAGAATTCTTTACAAAATGGAATTTTCTCGAAGTTGTTGGGGCGATCAACGGTGAACATATCTGCATCACCTGCCCTGGTAACACATGTATAGGCTATTCACGGTAAATTGAGCACTCTTTAAGGCCCTCCCAGCAGGTATTAACCACTAATAAATCGATTTTATTGCAGCTCCAGGTGTAAACTTTTGTTAGTGGCGAAATGTATGCACTGTGTTTGTTAGTCTGATGGCAATGTTTATAATAAAAAGTGACAGGAAGACAGAAATCTAATGAAAAGAAAAATTAGGCAGGGCCTTAAAAAGTGCTCACTTACCGTGAACAGCCTATACAACTACAAAGGATTCTCCTCCATCGTCTTGCTTGCAATTTCTGATGCGAACTACAAATTTACCTATGTCGATGTAGGTTCGCACGGTAAAGAGGGCGACGGTGGTATTCTGGAAAGTTCAACACTGGTCATGGTGTTGCAAACGGGAAAACTATTCCCACCAGCCTGCAAACTACTTTATTCCGACAGAACATTCCCTTATGTTTTGGTAGGTGACGAGGCGTTCAGATTACAGACACGTTTACTTAAACCTTTCCCTCGTGACGCTGGCGCACGTGGCGACCAAAAGCTGTTTCCAACTACCGCCCTTCGAGAGCAAGGAGGGTGTCAGAGAGTGCATCTGCCTTGCTTGCACAGGTTTTTTCGAATATTCTATTCGCCGATCAAAATGCGTCCTGACACTGTAGATGACGTCATTATCGTGGCATGTTGTCCACATAACACTGGACGACCAGGCAACTCAAAATCTGCAGCCTACCCGCCGACGAGGAGGGTTCGCGAATAAGGATGGGTTCCGCGTGAGGAATTATTACAAGGACTACTTCAATAGTTATCAAGGACAAGTACCACGGCAAGAAACAATAATCAGGCGCTGTGAGTAGTCACATTTCATCTATGAAGAGATGACCTGACACCTCTTCTTCACGTTGTTTACGACTTGATGCTACTGTGCATGTATTTGCGGATACATATAATTCAATCTATTCATCATGTACATCAATGCGAAAGGTGTTCTGGTCATTATTTTCCCCAACCCTAACCTCATCACCTCCTGTGATCTTGTGGAAACATCGCATCATTGTTCTCCCTGACGTTACATAACTACAGTGGCTTTTCCTCTGGAATATACGCTAAGTAGAAAGGTATTTCACGTAATACATTGTGTACAAACTCACCTGCACGACCAACTTTTCTCGAAAGCATTTCTTACGGCGACCAGGTTTATATAACTACTACAATTAAGATCACATAGGCACGGAAACTTTGGCGCGTCTTCAAGTAATATGTCGTCTTCTTCACTTTCAAATATCACTTTTTCCCCTGCCATCCCTGATATTGCCGACCAGTAGCGTGAGAAATCGCGTCCGGACTGCTGTCTGGGCAGTAGCTGCCGTCTGCCGCTCGCCAGTGTGCGCGACGCACGTGACAGCCGCACTGTGGGAAAACAAAACAATTGAATGTGCATTATAGGAGTACCTCGCGTCTGACGCGTTGTTACAAAACGCACCTTCAGAGACAATATGAAAATAGTTAAAGCCCAAATATTACTTCATTTCAAAGGCCGAGAACATATATTAATGAGAGATCGGAAGGTTTAAACCCTCCTACCTCCCTGGACTTCTCCGGTGAATGTCTCTACATGTCCACGCTCAGTACGAACTGTACTCCGTGTGAATGTCACACGCGGGCGCAGCGCTAGCGCTATCCCATCGCCTGACGAACTGACCTTCACCTGTCGTCGGGCGGGCGGTAAATCACGTCCCATAGGCGCGCGCTGCGTCCCTCGGAAACAACGGAGGGACAAGTTCCCGACGTGTGGCCGTCGCTCGTACGACCGGCGCAAACGACGCCATCTTATCATGTTTCGGACATAGAGTAAGTAAGTGTAAAGGCTGTTCACAGTAAACTGAGCGCGTTTTAAAATCAACCTCCAACTCCTTAAGGTGACCGCATGGTTGAAGGAACTTTTGCACGCGTGAAGCCTAAAAGCGTGGGATCGCTAGGGGCGACCGTGAATTGCGCGTCAACTCTCTCATCGCCTCTACGCGCAAAGCGCTGAATTGGCGTGCAGTCTTGCCGTCGATAACGCGCCTCTATGAGACTTGAAGCGGAAACGTTACCATTTTATGACGCAATAATAAATATAAAGGTCTCATGCACGTCCCTGCTCCTTTTTTTTATGTTTTGTACAGTAATGTTCACACGTAAAAACGACTGTGCAAACACCCGTTTCAGCCATTTTCACTAGCACAAAAACAGACTTTAGAGAGAAATGGCAGAACTCTGAAAAACGTATACAGACACGTACCGTTGGACGGTTTTTTTAATAAAACGTTTCCAGCTGGAGCTCTGCACACCTTGGGGCTTGTTGCCTACCCAGGCGGCCCGGCCACCTTAACATATTATCATGAGTACACTAGTTCACTTTAGAAATATTGCAGAACAAGGGGAATCATGATCAGTGCTGTACAAGTCCAGAAGCTAGCACCAATGCGTAGCGTACGTCGCGTTTCCCTGGGAAATGCTGTCGTTAGCTCCCGACAAAACAACTATTTGCCATTGGTTGCTTCTTGTGTCATTGGCCTACTGAAACTCTTTCCAGGGGTTCTAGAGTGCCAGCTGCTATAAGAAATTCATAAGTACACCTCAAACCAAAATTTTCTCTTTTTTTTTTGCAACACCTGAATCTTAAAATTGACAGCTACAGTACGTTAAGATTGGGATGGACCACCGCATTATCTGTGAAATAGTCGTGTGCGCGAATACGCGTGTCTCGGTAAATAAATGTTCTGCAAACACTACTTTCTTGTCATATAAGATAAAAAAAGATTATCTATGCCCCATTAAAACAATTTTTATCACATTAAGTATATTCTTGGAGTAAAAAGTTCGTGAAAAAGGTTAAATATCGCATTTTTAAAGCTTCCCTGCGAATATTCCATAAGTGGCAAGAGAAAAGTAGAAATATACAGGCGTAGTTTAATCTGTAAGCTTCCATCGCGTGTAATAAAACCCCACTGTTACAGATCTAATATGCACAGTGCAGCGTTACAACGGAAACACTGCACGCCTTGCGCGTAGGAGCGATGAGGCACTAGGCGTGCGTATTAGTGTCGCCCGTATCGCTCCCTCGCTTCTTGACCTTGGACGCGGGGTCCCCACGGGGGTCCATCCCACTCTTAAAGGTTAAATAAAAAATCTCTGGGCGTAACTGTGTATATTTTAACATGCACATTGACTGACATGCGTCCAGCGAAGTTCAACGACGGAGGTAAAGTAGATCCACTTCTTAAAGTTGTTTTAAAAGTGTACGGTAAACAATATTCAATCCTTAAAATATTCCTTTTATTTTCTGTTTATTTTTAATGCGTTTAAGTGTAGGAATTAGAAAATATTTTAAAAAATATTTACTTCTATGATAATTTCACAATTTTGCTTGACAGACTCATGAATAAAGTAAGTAGGCCAATGGCAATATTAATGTAATATGTGGCGAAATGATACAAAACATCCGTACAAGTATATATGGCACAGGTCTTTCAAAAGTACTCAGCTTACCATGAATAGCCTATAGGAAAACGAATAAACGTGGTGGTTGCTTTGTAGTGTAACCAAATTCGATCGCCCATTGGCCGCACTAAAATGTGGAACCGAATCATGGATCTGGTTGGCTATTGCAAGTTACATTACATTTCATTATTGTTAGAACTGCCATATGGCAAGTCCGTATTCAGGATCTGATTGGCGAACGAAGTCCCGTCATACTGCAGTCATGTGAGGCCATATTGCTGGCGTGCGTGATTGGTAGGGATAGGAACATCTCGCAAGTTCATTTCAGGACAAGATAGACGTCAAACACATGTACACTGAAGTTGACATTGCTATTGGATCTCAGTTTAGTAGACCTGCCCAGGACGACTCTGAGCCAATGGCTGACTTGCCAGGAAACAAGTAGCGAGTGCCATACTGCGAGGTGTGAAATAAACGCTGGCTACTCTCTGGGCCAGCAGCCAATGAACAAACATCTGAGGCTCGAGTATACACATGACTGTTGAGTCTAGACTACAGGTCATTGAACTGGCGGATTTTTCCTATCCCTAGTGATTGGAGTTTGCAAACCACGCCATTATTCGACATCTGTATTATTAGACTCTAAATCTGAATCTTTCAGAATCTCACTGTTTCAATCAGTCAAACGTATCTGACTGATTCAACAGTCACTTCAGAGAATTTAATTGACGAGAAAGTGAAAAAATGCCAGATTTCCTTCACTTATTAATTCAGTGACATTTTCCACTGATACGTCAGCCATTTTTTTTCACGGTTTACTAAGTGGTTTATTTTTCACTGATGGATCAGTTAAACAGCATGTAAAAATGGCCGTTGAACAAAGTATATCGAGCAAAATAACAACGAATAAACTAATCAAACTAATACAAAATACTTTCTAAAATATGTTTCGTCTTTCAAAACGCCATTTAATGAGGTAATAGGAACACACAGCCTTTCATTCCATTTTTACGTCTTTGATACAATTGATTTCTTAACGATTTCGCGCCAAACAAAAAGACATATTTCCCTCTCATTGTTTCAACTTGACGTGGTTGTGCTGACGGTTAGTTAACTGACTAAAGTCGAAGAGGAAAGCCTATGTGAGGTAGATCCTGCGCTCCAACCAATTTTTTTTTTTTTTACTTTTTTAAATCACCGTAAATTGCGCATTATAGATACAAAAATATCGTAAATATGGTTATCTCACGTAATTATTTGGCTACGTTCAATAAAACAATATTTTATTCGCCACTGTAGCCGGCCGTTAATTATTCGATCACTTTCACTTCACTAATTCAATCAGTGAAACTTTTTTCACTGAAACAATCAATGGTTTTCCTTTGATTCTGAGTGGAGCCATTTTCACTGATTGGAGTCGAATTCCACTGCGAACCAGTGGTTTCCCACTGATTCGAATTTAGAGTGTAAGGGCCCCGCCTGTCTGCATCGGTTTCCTCCTGTTTTGGCCGAGAGGTGCGAGAGCTATAAGGGTCACTCTGGCACGCGTTACAAGAGCGTCCATCGCCGCTATGCGCACGGCTCTGAACTGGCGTGCAGTATTCTCGTAGTGCTGCGTCTACCTACGGGATTTTCAACTGTGATTCTATCATTTTATTGATTAAAAGTGTATAGCAAACTTCAATACAGGCACCTATAGGCTGGTCACATTAAAATGAGCACTTCTGAAAGCCCTGCTTAAGATTTACCTATACTCGCGTTGTGTATTCTTCCACCTTATGCAAAATTAACATTGCCAAAGGCCTCATCATTTTATTCATGCGTCGGTCAATTGAAACTGTGAAATTATAAGGAAAGTAAATAACTTATAATTGCAGTCCTTTTTATGCTTCGATGCATTAAAAAAAACAGATAGCGAAATACATAATTGAAGTTATCACATATGGTTATTTAAAACTTTTTATTCGACGTAAAATACGGAACTATTTTATATCCATCGTTACCAACTTAACTGGGCGCATGTCCCTCAGTGTACCTGCTAAAATACATGCAGGTAGAAGCAGTGACTTTTTTCTAAGGTTGATTTCAAAAGTGCTTACTTTGTCGTGAACAGCCTTCATTGTAGTTTGACTCGTGTCCGGCTAATATGTATTTAGATACGGCAGTCTAGAAAAGCTTTTTTTTTTTTTTTTTTTTGAGGGCTCCAAAACAGTATTTAAAGCATGCGTGGTAACATTAAAGTACCATTTCGTCCTCGTCTTGGGGTATGATGATGTATTTTCGTAGGTAAACATACTGGGTACACGTTTAATAGTTCGGTTAAAAAAAAAAAAAAAAAAAAAACCTTGCAACGCAGTTCAAGTACTCTTTGCACTCTGAATCCGAATCAGTGATGTCAATCAGTGGAAAATCTTTCACTGAATGTCAGTTCATAAGTTACTGCTAACCGGCGAATCCATAGACTAAAGATGAGATGGGCCGATCTCGCTGGCTGCACACAACCAATCAATGTGTCCCAACATTGAACTGCTTTTCTGTTAACACGTCTAGCTAAAACGGCGTGGTTTGGATTTTAGGTTAGAAAACTGATTTGTAAACAAGTGCTTAGATATGTTTTTATACTTCCTCCAACCAGTTTGTAATGCTTTTTGATTACATTAAAAATGGTAAAGGTATTTTATTAATATAATAGTGATTGTCATTTAAAAATTAAGATGTAAACAAACACGTTCATCATTGTTGACCATGTGACTTTGACAGTTGTGTAGGATTGGGGTAGGTCGATGTTGGGTACATGCGCAGAAGACGAATGAGCGGTCTACCTCATCTCTAGTGTATGGGCGAATCAAGCAAATTCACTGGGAACAAGAGATTTGCAGCAGAGGAATTCCTGACGTTCGGCGGGAACCTATAGTAATAAATAAAATTGAAGTGCCTGTCTGTCATTTCAATATAAATACCAATATTTAAGCGTAATGCGTAGAGATGACGGAAACTCGTGAAAACTTTTTGAGACAACGTATATTCTAGAACACTGTAACTAATTTATTATTTTATGATTGGATGGGCCAGGTTCTGACTCGGCTAAGTCGTTCCCAGACCAATCACGAACGTTCTGTCCTATAGTATCAGAATCCTCATTGGCCCAGTGAAAAAGGCTGTAGCCTCATACACACATGACCGCCAATAAGGAAAGATAACTGTCGGACATGTGTACAGCAAGCTGAATACTAGCAAGCAGTCAACTTTTCCCGCGATGAACCATCATCTCTAGCAATATGCTATTTAAACGATGTTGAATAATAAATAGCAGTTAAAAAAAATTTTATCTGTCTATCTGTCTGTCTGGATGTATGTCCAGAATAGGTTACGAAACAGCCGAATAAATTTTTTGATAAAACTTTTAGAGATTATAGAGTTTGTTTATATTCAAAATCTGCTCTTTATTTCTTCCCCGTATCTCAAATGGTTATAAAGTAAATTAATTATTTCATACAATTTACTTTATGTTTCATTTCTTATTTTTTTTTGCAAAAGGATTATTGTCAAATAGCATTGTTGAAACAAAAAGAGTTCTCTAAATGATCATTGATATAAAACGCATTATAGAAAAATATACACCAGTTTTTGGAAAAACATAGTAAAATAACATATCAAACAACCCAAACTAACATGACAATAACACTCTTTTCGATAGTAAAGTAACACTCTTTCAAACCAGTTATATAGGTATGTATTTCAATAACTCCATAAAACATGAGTGAAGCGATGGCGTGCTGTATTTTAATAACTCCATAAAACCTGAACGAAGCGACATTTCAATTTTAAACATAAAACCTGTGCGAAGAGATAGTGGGTTGTATTTTAATAACTCCATAAATCCTAAGCGAAGCAAAATTCCTAGCTTTAAATATTTGTAAACAAATCCTAAAATCCACGCGAACGAAGTTGCAGACATTGCATTAATTTCTACGTAAATATAAAATACATTTGTATATTATGCTTGAATAATATTTAAATGTTTACAATTAATTTATTCTGTTTTGATTGTAGAAATTATAATGTATAAGTTTCGATTGAAACTAATCACGCCTTATTTCAATTTTCTATTTCTTTTTCTTAAATATGTAAACATGTCTACGCGAACGAAGTCACGGGCACAGCTAGTCACAAATAAATCAGCGAAATTTAACCACTCAATTAATTAGTAGAGACCTGCAAAATTCGCGTTATTTTTTGGCCAGAAGATATATTTTAAGCACGCGTAAGTTTTCAGTACCGATGTCATTGGACCATACTTCGCTTAACACGTTTTGAAAAACTCTGCGTCAATTCGCATGAACGTCGTTATATCGTGCTCGAATCATGCGCAGCTTTATCAAAACGAGACTGACGTCACATATACACAGCAGCCAGTGAACTGACGACATCAGCTGCAGTAATTATAGACATGTTAGATTTATTGTGATGCCAAATAACGCGAATTTTGCGGGTCTCTACATATATAATAGCAGGATATTAATACAGACGATGCAAGTCAGTGGATTAGACCACATATGCAACGTCCAAGTCTGTTCTTCTCCTTTCCTTCGAGCTGAGTTGAGAGATTTGGGCGGCGCTTAACGACGAGGTCTTCAGAGCCGATGAGGGTGAAATTAGGTGAGAATGGAGCATCGCTGGAATGAAAGCGCGTAGCAAACGGGAGATTCCCGAGAAAACCCGCCGACCAGCGGCATCGTCCGGCACGATTCCCACTTGCGAAAATCCGGGAATGACCCGGCTGGGGATTGAACCCGGTTAGCGTTTGTGGGAGTTGGGCAATCTAACTGCTCAGCCACCGCGGCCCCTTTCGGTTGAAAAAAATTGCGCACGAAAGCCCTAAAATACCAGTTTTTTTTTTAAACCATTAATACAATTTTTCTCTTTTTGGATATACTGAACAGTAACGGCTACAGATTATTGTTCTTTACCTTTCCTTAAAGGAAGCATATATACGAATATACGCGCAATAACTGATTTTAAAGGCATTATTTAAAGGCTGTTAACGATAAAATAGGCAGTTTTGAAATCACCCTTAGAAAAATGTCACTGCCCCATTCCTGCATATATTTTAATAGCGCACTGAGTGACATGTGTCCAGTAAAGTTGGTATTTGGAAATTGTTCGCAAATATACCACACCAGTTGTCACGAGCAGCAACAGGCATGCTAGCCTGATTGCGGTAGCGCAAACATGTCGCGAACAAGTGAACCGAAGCCTTGAGCTCTTCTGAACAAACCCCGCCAGGTAGGCCGAGTGCGCAAAATATTACCGCTGGAAACACGGCGAACGAGGTCTTTGTCGTCATGACACTGCGCCAGCAAGACGTCCAGAGATGGCGGCGTGCCATCCGCCGACATGCGTCTAGTCTTCAGCCTACCGCATCATGGACAAGGTGAAGTCGAACCATAGTAAACTAGTCAGGGTGGCCTTTTATATATACACAAGTAATCTGATAAATCATGAATATCTAGCACAATGTAACCAAGTAAACTTAACGAAAACTCCTCCGAATTAGAGTAACTAACATTCTGTAACGAGTTGTAAAACACATTGTTACGATAAGTAATCTGATAGTGATTTAAATACACAGAAGAAAATGAATATATTTCAGTTCAAATTGAGTACGCCAACGCCAACATGTACATTTAATATAAAATATAATTATCCACAGTAAAGTCACGCTCTTTTACAAACGTAACACGGCGAATACGTATAGTGAGAAAGAGCGGTTGGCAAATTTTTTTCCCATACATCCTATACTTCAATATCCTACGTCCACACCCACAACTTCCTTTGGTTCTTATTTGACTGAGCCAATCAGAACAAAGTGCTCCGATACTGAATGCCCATGATTCACGGACAGGCACTTGAGGCTCACGGCATTTAACATCACCCAGCCACGAAAGTGCTTAAGAACTAAAGTGTTATGGAGTACAAACAATTCTTGAAATATTTTCGCGGTAAAACACCTGTCTCTACCAATCATGTTTTGTAGCGGTTCTAAACATTCCTATATTTGCAGCCTAAAATATGGTAGTATTTACATACAATCTATTGTTTAAAAACTTCCATTATAGTTTAGGAAGTAAACAAAAAAATTTTAACCGTGTGCTCTAAAACACGTTACCATGACATGTAAAATTAAGAAGAAAAAGTAATACTTCCCCCGTTGATGCTACACACGGGGTAGGAGGGTGAGCGTCTCCGGGTAAGATGAAAACAAAGGTTCCAGCTGAATTGAGAAATAACTATGGGAAATTAAGTGATTGGTACAAAAGTAATACTTCCCCAGTTGATGCTACACACGGGGTAGGAGGGGAGCGTCTCCGGGTAAGATGAAAACAAAGGTTCCAGCTGAATTGAGAAATAACTATGGGAAATTAAGTGATTGGTACAAAAGTAATACTTCCCCAGTTGATGCTACACACGGGGTAGGAGGGGAGCGTCTCCGGGTAAGATGAAAACAAAGGTTCCAGCTGAATTGAGAAATAACTATGGGAAATTAAGTGATTGGTACAAAAGTAATACTTCCCCGGTTGATGCTACACCCGGGGTAGGAGGGCGAGCGTCTCCGGGTACGATGAAAACAAAGGTTCCAGCTGAATTGAGAAATAACTATGGGAAATTAAGTGATTGGAACAAAAGTAATACTTCCCCGGTTGATGCTACACCCAGGGTAGGAGGGCGAGCGTCTCCAGGTACGATGAAAACAAAGGTTCCAGCTGAATTGAGAAATAACTATGGGAAATTAAGTGATTGGAACAAAAGTAATACTTCCCCAGTTGATGCTACACCCGGGGTAGGAGGGCGAGCGTCTCCGGGTACGATGAAAACAAAGCTTCCAGCTGAATTGAGAAATAACTATGGGAAATTAAGTGATTGGTACAAAAGTAATACTTCCCCAGTTGATGCTACACCCAGGGTAGGAGGGCGAGCGTCTCCAGGTACGATGAAAACAAAGGTTCCAGCTGAATTGAGAAATAACTGTGGGAAATTAAGTGATTGGTACAAAAGTAATACTTCCCCAGTTGATGCTACACCCGGGGTAGGAGGGTGAGCGTCTCCGGGTACGATGAAAACAAAGCTTCCAGCTGAATTGAGAAATAACTATGGGAAATTAAGTGATTGGTACAAAAGTAATACTTCCCCAGTTGATGCTACACCCGGGGTAGGAGGGTGAGCGTCTCCGGGTACGATGAAAACAAAGGTTCCAGCTGAATTGAGAAATAACTATGGGAAATTAAGTGATTGGTACAAAAGTAATACTTCCCCAGTTGATGCTACACCCAGGGTAGGAGGGGAGCGTCTCCAGGTACGATGAAAACAAAGGTTCCAGATGAATTGAGAAATAACTGTGGGAAATTAAGAGATTGGTACAAAAGTAATACTTCCCCAGTTGATACTACACCCAGGGTAGGAGAGCGAGCGTCTCCAGGTACGATGAAAACAAAGGTTCCAGCTGAATTGAGAAATAACTATGGGAAATTAAGTGATTGGTACAAAAGTAATACTTCCCCAGTTGATACTACACCCAGGGTAGGAGAGCGAGCGTCTCCGGGTACGATGAAAACAAAGGTTCCAGCTGAATTGAGAAATAACTATGGGAAATTAAGTGATTGGTACAAAAGTAATACTTCCCCAGTTGATGCTACACACGGGGTAGGAGGGGAGCGTCCCCGGGTACGATGAAAACAAAGGTTCCAGCTGAATTGAGAAATAACTATGGGAAATTAAGTGATTGGTACAAAAGATGCGAACGCACCCCGTATCGCGAAGCGGCACGTGCCGACCAGAGACTAAAGATGATGCAGACCCATCTCGCTGGCTGCGCACAACCTCTCTCCGTGTCCCAACATTAAACTGCTTTTCAGCCAATACGACTTACAAATATGGCGTGGATTGTATTTGCAGTTATAACACTGTTTAGTAAACAAATGCTTGGTAACGTTTGTATACTTGCTCTAGCAAATTTGTAATGCAGTTTGATTAAATTTCAACTGGTAAAAGTATATTCTTAATATAACATTGCTTGTCACTGAAAAATTAAATGCAAACAAACACGTTCATTACTGTTGACCATGTTACTTTGACAGTTGTGTAGCATTGATGTAGGTCAATGTTGGGTACATGAGCAGAAGACGAATAAACGGTCTACCTCATCTTTAGTCTATGGTGCCGACCCCTCCGACTCCCGGACGATGACTGACTCCCTGTGATTTTTTTTCTAACTACCCTATTGCTAGGGATAGGAAAATTTCGCGATTTCATTTCCGGACAAGATAGACGGCAAACACGTGTACAATGAAGTCGCCTTTTCAATTGGATCACAGTTCATTAGACACGCCCTGGAAGGCTCTAAGCCAATAGCAGACTAGCAAGGAAAACAACTAACAAGTGCCATACTGCCAGGTGTGAAGTAACACTGGCTACTGTGTGGGTCAGCAGCCAATGAACAAACATGTGAGTCTCGGGTGTACACAGGATTGTGGAGTCTAGCCAACAGGTCATTGAACTCGCCAAATTTTCCTATCCCTACTTATTACTAAGTGTTAAGTGTATCCCGAAGGTAGGACGGGAGGAGCTAATTGCGTCTGAGGGCGAACGCCTTACGCCTACAAGGAAGGGAAATCATGCAAGGAGACGTGCATCGCGGCAGAGAGGGATTGGACAGCTATGGCTAGCTCCATGAGTGTACTTATAGCTAAAACTGCAACTAAGAAGAGACTGGCAAAAACCGTCACAGACAACGCAAAAACCCAGCCGACAGGAAATAAATCAAAATTCTCGATTGCGTTAAATAGAAAGGCTACGGGAAAAAGAAGATTGGATATAATTCTTTATTATAGGCTGTTCACGGTAAAGTAAGCACTTATGAAAGCCCAGCTTAAGACATTCTTGAATGCACGTTTTGCATTCTTCCGTCTTATGTAAAATTAACACTGCCATGGACCTCATCACTTTATTCAAGCGTCGGTCAAGCGAAAATGTAGTTATTTTCAAAATGTAAATACTTTAAAAATCTGCTCTTTTTTACAGTTCGATACCCTAAAAAACAGAAAGCGAAAGAAGAAATTTTAAGTTATCACAAATGGTCACCTAACACTTTTTATTCGACGTTAAAGTACGGCACTACTTTCCATATATCGTTACCAACTTTACGGGACGAATGTCACTCCGTGCACCCATTAAAAATATATGCAGCCGGGGCAGTGACTTTTTTCTAAGGTTCATTTATAAAGTGCTCACTTCATCGTGAACCGCCTTTAGTAGAGAAGAAAAGCTAGTTGAGAAGAGGGCACTGGCCTTGGTTTGGTATGAGACGTCACTCACTGGCTTTAACCAGAGTGCTGTGCAAGCACATCACTCTGGTGAAAAGACGCCCTGTGGCACGCGCGGGCGCTTATAAGGAAGGCGGCCGGGCGCCCCTAACATTCTCGATTTTTCTGCAATCTACTGTACCTTGCTGTGACGGGATGGTGAATCAAAACAATAAAAGGATCCTTACAGATCAAGAAAACGAACAGAAAACACACTATCACACCAATACAAGCAATATAAAATTTATAAAATTAATGCACACATGTCTGAAAGCTGCGCTGGGAATTAAGTTAAAGAAAAAATCATATTTAAACTATTGTAAGAGCTGTCTTATCGCGATAATTCCACATCCATGAGTTTGTTTTAATTGATTAATTGATTAAATGAAATATTGCCCTGCAATTCATTATAAAATGTCACTGCAACATTCTCCAGGATCTTGTTAGGCGCCTCACCGGGAGAGTCCAAAACGCCGGGAGGGGGGTACAAGTAGAATGAGCACTGTGGTGGTGCGTTGTAAAAGAGAAGAAGAGGGAGGGTGCACGGTGTGACAAACGGCCTGGGGAAGCATAAGATGCTGTGCTATGCCAAAATAGAGCGAATTATGAAGGTCTCTGCTGATTAGCATGGAAGCATAAAGGGACTGGGATCTGTTTGGTGTTATTTCCAACTTTTCTGAAGCCCTCCTGAAGTTCCATCTTCGAATTACCCACTTCGTAGCCTTCCGCCATATTTAAAAAGAAAAGAAAGTTAACGAGTGTGGAAGAAAACTCCAAGTAGAAGGGGGCCGCGGTGGTGTAGTGGTCAGACCACCCTCCTCCCACCAAGGCGAACTGGGCTCGATTCCCGGCGGGGCCGCTCCCGCATCTTCACACGCTCGAATCGTGACGGACGATGCTGCTGGTCGGTGGGCTTTCTCGGAGATCCCTCGCTTCCCCCGCCCTTTATCTTCCGTCGCCGCTTCATACTCACCTCCCTTCACCCTCATCGGCTCTCAAGACCTCGATGTTAAGAGCCACTGAAATCCTTCCACTCCACTCCGCGTCAAGCAGAAACCAATGCACCTTATTGGTACGCTGGGCAGGTTGTAAATAATCAACGATTATATATATATATATATATATATATATATATATATATATATATATATATATGTATATATATAAAAAATTCACCACTAAGTGTGCTCTTTTGAAAGCCCTCTCATTTGGAAAAATAGTCAATAAATATATTTTATTGTAGCCTTAGATATTACCTTTTGAGTGCAGTGGAATATACACATTGTGTTTATTACTTAAATGGCAATATATATTTTAAAATGTTATTCAATAGAAAAAAAAATGGCTGAAAGAAAAAAATAACTAGGACCTCAAAAGTGCTCACTTTACCATGAACAGCTTGTACAAAACAATGAAATGTATTTCCAGCATTACAATCCTGACAAAATTTCCTTTAAATAACGTAAAAAACTCCAGTTTAATAATATTGCTGATTTATTATTTCTTACTGGCCATTGCGAATCGGGTGCCTGCCTACTCTCTTGTTTTTTGATCGATACAGACAATGAAATAAAAATGATAATATAAAGACCAAATAACGTAAGTGAACTTTTAATTTAAACGGAGGAAGGCTTACGTCAATGTTTACGAGTTTATAAAAAGATTATGAATTACAACCAGACCTGTCTGGTGATTGATAAGATTTTATTCGCTGTGGGTGATTATATTATAAATGAGCTATAGAGACTACTTATAAATTCTAGAAACGCTTCAAGGTAGAGAGAACCCCCAGGCTCCCTCTCAAGTCTAGAGGAGAACCGGCACAGCGATAAATTTCTCGAAGAAAAATCATATAAAAATATGTGGGCCTAATCTTACATCCTGAGTAATAAAATCCCCCAATTAATTACGTAACACTCGTCTTCACGCAATTGATAGGCGCGCTGAAAACACGTGATATCGCTGTGCTACATCCGAATCACAGTACATTCTAATGAGCCGAAGGCAGCATGCATTACTACCAGTCAGATATAATCTCGGCTGCTTGCCATGAGTTAGAACTATGTGCCACGAACGAGTAAAATAATTAATGCGACATAAGTTTCTAATGAGGCATTAAAGAACGCACGATCTATTCTCAGTTAAATAGTAGTTAACGTAAATTAAGTAACTTCATGTCGTCCAAACAAACGAAATGTGGATAAAATTGTTTATTGCTAATACGGATGGTCGTTGGTTCGCTTATGGCCGATAAACACGGAGATATATTTCCAAGTACCATCCCCCTCCAATCTAAGGAATACTGGTAGGTATTCACAATTTATTACTCGTTATATTAATGCCCTGATGCGTAATATTTAATGTACAGTGTCACTAACAGTACTCATTATCGTAAGATTTATTAAAACAGTTTAACGCACTAAAAGTTCCCGGAGTGCTGTCCCGAAATACTTAAAAATCTACATACACACACTACACGCACTGTCTTGCAAAGTGACGTAGTCATAGAAGAAACCATTTTTATTGGTGCACCTTTCCTTGTAAGACTTTTTTGACAGTGTGTTTGTTGTAAACATTATTTTTATTTGCGAAGCGAGGTGCAATTCTTCAGTAAGTTGATACCCACGTATATACCTTGCGAATTGGGGCAGTAATAAACATTCTGACTCCCATTCGAGAGGACCCGTGATCGATTCTCCGGCTCTGCCATCCTGAAGTTAAGCCTGCACTGCCAAACTACCTGTAGCGATACCGCAAAATATTTCACTTCCACTTATCAAGGGGAATTATTACACAGACCTTACACATGTACCAAGTTTCGGAAATTCATCGGGAGATAATTTCCCAGACGTCCGAGATATCGAGATAACTAGTCATTGCATTTTAATTTCTCAGCTAGATTTTGAAGCTAGTGAAACCTACTTTCAGAAAGATTCTATACATACTTTTTTTTTGGTGTAGGTTGATTGTTTTCATTCTTTTTTTTGCGTGTGAATCCCATTTTAATGCTGATGGGACAACACAGTATAGAGGCGAGTTCTTTTAAGTTCGCACATATCCATATTCGCGTAATGATTTGTTTTTCATTGTCAAAACTTGTATTGCATATCATGTCTTCTTCCACCATTTGTAAAATTAACATATCCATGGGCCCGACGACTTTATCCACGTGTCAGTCAAGTAAAACAGAGAAATAACTAGAAAAGTAAGTGCTTTAGACATTTGTCAATTCTTACAAATGCGTTGAAAAAAAAAACAGAAAGCAAAATAAATAATTTAAGGATCCACGAGTTTTTAAGTAACACCTTTGATTCGGCAACAACGTACTTTCCCTCCATTATTACCAACTTCAATGGACACATGCCGAGTCGGTGTGCCCGCTAAAATATACGGAGCTAGTGGCAGGGACATATTTCAAAGGTTGATTTGAAAATTACTCAATTAATTGTGAACAACACATTGTAATCAGGTGAATGTGACACGAAATTCGGAAATAAATTTTGGACTCAACCACGGGACTCATGAAGGAGTGCTGTACACTCTACATTAGAATCAGTAGGAAACCACTGATTCGCAGTGAAATTAAACTACTCTAATCAGTGCAAATGGCTCCACTTGGAAACAATGGAAAACCACTGATTGTTTAAGTGAAAATAGTTCACCTACAGAATCAGTGACTTGAAACAATTTCACTGATTGAATAAGTGACGCCCGACTGCAGTGGCGAATTAAATATTGCTTTTATTGAATGAAGGCAAATAATTACGTGAAACAAAATTATTTAAGATAGTTTGCTATTTATGACGTGTAATTTACTGTAATTTTTCAAAATTTCCCAAGTGGCGAGGATTGAACTCGCTCATCCTTCGACTCTAAGACGTTGCCATACCATCTGAGCAACCACGCCAAGTTGAATTTGTGATAGCGAAATAACCGTCTTATACCTTTGCTGCGAAATCGTGTAATTTGAAGTTGTATGCTCATACTTTTCGTGTTTGGTTTGATTGGTGCCGTTAGGATTGTTTAAAAACGAATAGTATATATGATCGCACTCTCTTCGCCACCTTAAATACAGTTTAAACTTCAAACAGAGGGCTGTGACGATTACATGGAATCGAAATGAAAGACATAAAAACGGAATTAAATGCTGTGTGTTCATATAACCTCGAAAAACGGCGTTTTGAAAGACGAAACACATTTTAGAAAGTATTTTGTATTAGTTTTATTCGCTTATTCGTTGTTACTTCACACGATACACGTTGTTTAACGACCATTTTTACATAATGATCGACTGCCATTTTTTCACGCAGTTTCACTGCTACATCAGTCAAAAATAATTCAAGACGGAGCAAGTTGTTCAGATGTTTCACTGGTACAACAGTCAAAAATAAAGCACTGAGAAAACAGTGGGAAATGGCACTGAATCAATCAGTGAAGGAAATATGGCATTTTTCACTGGTTCACCAGTTAAAGTCACTGAAGTGACTATTGTATCAGTTAGATACGTTCGACTGATTGAAACAGTGAAATTCTTACTGTTTCAGATTTAGAGTGTAATGAAAACAGTTCCCAAGCTTGGCCGCTCTAAAAGGGTAGCGCGTATAAATTATATAAGACAAAAAATGGTTAAACTTTTGAAGCAAATGGAGCCACACGTAAAGAGAACGCGTGATAAATTCCGTAGAGGAGGGCCAATGATATAATCAGCCGGCAGGCGGGCCGGTGAGCCCACGCTGCAAAGAAAGACTGATGGAAGAGGACCTGTGGTCCAAACATTGCGGGGCAGTGGGAAGGTGTCGGAACCGTGGTCGCGGTCGATTCCTTCTCGGGGCGGAGTGAGATATGCATCTGCTGCGCTCTCGAGGCTGACGTCTCAATACCACGACGAGGCAGCAGGCAGCGGCGTCTGTCGTCGTGGCGCCCACGCCGAGCAACGCGACGGTCCGGTATGACAAGCTGCAACACCGTCCTGTGCCTGACGATGTCATTAGTCAACAATCCGCCCGGCTCGGTCCTTGGAGACGACCACTCGCGCCGCTTCGCCGCACCAAATGCCGTCCGGTTTCTTCGGAGGCTGCCACCCCCAACCCTCAGGTACCCCCCCCCAATCTCCATTTATAATATTCCCCCCCTTCCCTATCTTTGCTCCTTACCAATCTTTCCCCCCTTATCTATCTTTCCCCATTACCAATCTCTTCCTACCAATCCCCTTGCGGATCTTCCCTCCTTTCCAATCTGACATGGAGGTTGTTTTTGGGACTGTAGGAGTAATTTGTGCATTGGCAATAGCATCTGCTGTTAAAAACAAACGGTGGAGTCAATATCGGCGCAGATAAATGTGCGAGAACTACATGAACGTACACAACGCAAATGTAAGTACACGACCTGCAACTTATTTCCATCACAACACAAAAAGATTTTAAAAACCAAACAAATCACTTATACAGAATTAAAATCTGATTTCTACTCTAAAATTAACAGTATCAGCATAAATATACGTGCGGGAACTACATAATTGTATACAATGCAAATGTAAACAAACGGCTTGGCCAAGCAAGTAAGCGAAGGATAGGACCGTCTCTAAACGATTCTGGCTAGCACGCAAATCCTTGCATGCACGCCACTTGCATACAAGTTCGCCAGTCAGTCGCACGATGTATGTTCACTTGCACAAGAAGAAGTACACCTTCTTGTACAAGAAAGATGCCCGTCTGTATCAGGCTTCGGGCTCCATCCCTACCCGGAACCATCGACTCTCCTCTTAGTTTTAAGGTAGGTTAGGGAAGAAAAATGGGCATGCCGCGTATGCGGCTCGACACTTTTGGCGTGGGGCATATATATATATATATATATATATATATATATATATATAGAGCGAGTCCTTTAAAAGAGGCCCGTGGTCTGCATTTCCTCATTCCCTCGCTCCGTTACACACATGTCCCACGGAGCCTCTTTTAAAGGACTCACCCTGTACTTCATTCTAGGTTACCTACAACTTTTATGAAACCCTGCCAAAGTTCCACTTTGAGGATAACCCTCCGCGTCATGAAACCAAAGCTTAACCACATCTAGGAACTTGCACCAAAAAGACAACACACCGCATTTATACCCACTCAGTTTAATCACGTTTCATCATCACCACTGTTTCTTACTAGGCATTACCAATATGACTATATTCTCGCTCTGTTTATTTATTTTAATTATAAAGGAAACGTTATTATTTACACATGAATGTAATTTAATGTTCAATATACCAGTAGTAACACAGTTTAATGTTCACATAAGTATAACACGTTTGTGGTAGCCTACGTGATGTATATAAAACACAACCAAACATGTCAAACACGGGGTGAAATTTCAAAGGTTTGATTTCATAAGTGTGAAGATACTGCGAATAAATTATACCAGGACGGAAACGGCCACATAACGTCTGCAGTGTTATTGATACATTCTGACACTATAACTTCGTACAGGCTGTTCACAGTAAGGTGAGCACTTTTGAGGCCCTAGTTACTTTTCCCTATTAGCAATTTTTTTTTTTATCCTTCCGCCACTTTTGACGTGAATACGTCTTTAAATTTGCGACCATAGCGGGGGGCAATCTAGAAAATCCCATGATAACAAAACCGGGGGATAAAGTTTGGCATTGCAGCTCTGAATCTATAGTCTACATTCAAAATTCAATTGCACCACTCGATTGCCAAAGGATCAAAGAATATGTTGTTGAGTGAGGACTACGAAGCATGGCGCGTGGCCTGTAAAAAAGTGGGAAAAAAGGGGGGGGGGGGGGAGGGAATTCTGAGTTCGTTTCGCTGCGTCTCATAAATTTCGCATAGTATAACTTTTGACTAGGATAAGCTACGACACTCATTTGAGTTTTAATCGACAGTTCTCGTCGAGATCAATCGTTTGCCCATATAAAAAACATTTGTGCGGCGTGGATATAGTGAAATTGTATGAGTTTAATGTAAAAAATTAAGATAACTTAACACAATATCGGCCTTTACGCGTCAAAAGGCCGAGTCAAAATACAGAGATCGTATACGATTGGAATGAGCATCTCAAAAGCAATCCAGTGATACCCATAAAACCCCATACGATCGAGTGAAGCGGTGCCGGGAACGTAAAAAAAAAAAAATCAAGGCGTCCGAGCGCGTCAAAGTAGACGTATTCACGCAAAACAAACGGCCGTGTCCCCAACACAGCCACACCACATTTTTTTAAATAAGCATTGCCGTACAAACTAATACACACTGTGTATAAATTTCATTGGACTCGGAAGTTAATGTCTAAGGATAAAATGAAATGTGTTTATTGACTATCATTCCAAATGAGACGGCTTTAAATAGTGCTCACTTGATCGTGAATAGCCTATAACTAATAACATGAACGAAATAAATAAGTTCTCGTTCGATCAGGTGTATTACCCCAACCACTCACGTACCATCTTCGAATATAACATAATAATAAAATTATTAACATGCTACCGATGCACGTGACTTTGGAGTTTCTTGCAACGTTTCAGAGTGTTGTCATTCGTCAGAGATGGTCCCTGATACTTTTCTTATGTTTGCAAGTACAAGTGTAATTAGCGTATATTTCCTAACTGCCGCAGGAGCGGAAAATTTCCGATTAGAGAAGCAATAATGCTTCTTGTTAACTCTGCAGTTTTCGTCCTTGAAACCTGAGACCACTGGGGATACGGCGACGTTTGTACTTCACATGTCCATGCGGAACCCAGTTACCTTTATAGTTGCCATAGACGGGGGTTCCGTTTTTTTTATTGTTCATTTCCGTTAAGACCACAAGGGGAAAACATGACAAGTCCATTTTTTTTTTTTTTTTTTTTCCCCCCCGGGTTTCTATGATATTTGTTTCCTTCGATACGGTATTTTATATTGGTGCTACAGTAATGGAGAAGAACTTTCAGGCACAAGATACAGCAATTTGAAGTCTCAACATACATGTGAAGAACAACCGTTTTTAAACTTAATATTACTCCCCTGGAAAGTTAGCAAAATGTGACTTATCAGTAGAGACATGCAAAATTCGCGTAATTTTTTTTTGGTGACATGTTATATTAGAAAGCACGCGTAAGTTTTCACTACCGATGCCATTGGACGACACTTCACTTAGCAAGCCTTGAAAAACTTTGCGCGAATTAATATAAACGTCGTAATAGCGTGCTCGAATCATGTGCAGTCTTGTCGAAAGTAGACCGGCTTGACATCTACACGGCAGCCAATGAGCTAACGACACCAGCTCCAGTATTTATAGGCATGTGAATTTTAGCGCGATGCCAAACAATAACGCGAATTTGGCATGACTTTACTTATCAGGTATTCCCCCTGTGGTCTTCATTTCCATGAACATACGAACATTTTTTACAGCGCGCATTACACTGATGTTGAAATGCAGAAAAAATTTACACGATTCATGACAATATCGCCCTAAGTACTCTGATAGTGTCGTTAAAATGACACGTAAATAATTATAGATCGGAAATATTTTTGCAACTTGTTTTCAAAAAAGTTTGGGAAACTGAGGGGCCAGCGTTGGCAACCACAATTAATTCATTTCAATTCGTATCTGCTGACAGCAGAGTCACTAACAATTTTCTCACTACTATCACTAGAGGTACTAGTGAAATTTCGTGAAAAAATTTCAATACAAGTTATATTTCAAAACACTGCAGGATAGTTTACTTATCTTGATTGGGTTTTTGTTAACAGTCTGCACACGAATCACGTGGAAGGCGTGCCGATGTTGCCGATTTCTGAGAGGTTCGGTCAAATATGAAAACGCCTTCTCAAGCAGACAACAACCAATGCCAATAGACAAACTGCTGTTAGGTGCTTATAGCATTGAAGTATACATCGTAATCATATTTTTTTTCGCGAAAAATCACTAACTCTACCGTAGTATTTATACAAAGTACAGAACGTCTTTCACTATGATGCCCCTAAAATCCACCTGCAGTCGGCTAACAGCGTATTGCCACAGATTAGATAAGCGTACACAGGCCGAATTATGTGGTAGTTCCTTTGATGTGCCGGGCTATGCCACTGGTCGGTGGGTTTTCTCGGGGATCTCCCGTTACCCCGAGCCCCTTCATTCTAATGATGTGCTATAATATCCTCGCTTCACCCTCATCGGCTCTCAAGACCCCTATATTAAGAGCCGTTCAAATATCTTCACTCACTCTCTCACTCCTTTGATGTGAGCGTACCCACTCTCTGATTGGTTGCGCGAGACTCTGGGAACAGGCCTGGTGTCTGATTGGTTGCCACGTGCAGCGGAAGTTTCCTTGTTGGCTGGGCTTCCGCCTGGGAAAGTAAGTTACCAGGTACTCATTGGCGAACGGCGTTGAAATATTTTGCCAGCCAATGGCTTAATTTTCCTGGCGTGTGCGGCTGCAGTTCTCTGTAGAAGCGGCTTTTTTTCATCGCATCAATTTATGTATATGTAGGGCCACCTGTTTTTCGCGAATACGACTTCAGGACAACCTTTACGTCAAAACACTATAGCTGAAACCCATTTTCGTGATTGGATGATTTTAACTCTCGCGCATTACAGGTTGTACAGCCTAAGTATCACGGACACTAAGTGTCGGAGTCACCTAATTCTGATTGGCCAAGTCAGGTAAGGAACTGTCTCCCGACAAAGACACGTGGCCAATAACTAAAGGAAAACTGCAGCTATACCATAGGGCATTGGAGTCTAGCCCTCGTGTAAAACTTTTCGTGGAAAAACAGGTGGCTTGTACCTATAGGCTGGTCATGATAAAGTGAGCACATTAGAGGCCCTAGTTACATTATTCCTATCAACCATTTTTTTTTTTATCCCTCCACCACATATTGCCATTTAAGTAACAAACACAGTGTATATATTTCACAAAGCTCGAAAGTTAACGTCTAAGGTTACAATAAAATATGTTTAGTGACTATTATTACAAATGAGATGACTTAAAAAAAGTGCTCGCTTTACCGTGATTCGCCTATTCTCTGTGGGATCCCATGGTACGATCCAGAAAACACACTCTTGTAACTCCGAGGAAAAACCTACGCCATCGGCGTGGCTACATGTGAAGACATGTGTGAAAATTCTATCCCAGAAGCCTGAAATATTTTTTTAATATTCTTCATGATAAAGAGACAACTTTAAAGATGAAGGATCATTTTGATTAATACTGTATCTATAGTATTTTAAGATGCGAAATGTTTCAATGAAATCACAGTGGATAGAATGTATTTCCAGATTTCGAGCTTTCTCTCTCCAGGACCTTAATCCGCTTACAATGTCCATCCGCTCGTGGTTAACACTGTAATACATACTACTGAATAAAATCATATTCAAAATTGACGTTTCCTGGCATATCTTCAGGCTGTTATTCTGTGATTATTTGTGGTTTTTCATATGAAGACAAGTCCATTTGGTTATATTCAATGTTTATTGGAAAATGATAGTAACACGTGATTGAATTACTTTCTTTTCTTGCAGTCCCGTGTTATCTGACACGATAACAGGAGTTTCGTATTTATGATTACCATTACCTACGATATGGTCGGAAAGCTAGTTTCATGGTCTGAAGGTAATTAATAAGAAAACTGTTGTCTGACGTACAAGTCAGTTTCATTCTCTCACAGTCTTAGGCGCGAATTGCTATACGTTACGGAAATAATATTGCTTAGTGAGGCTTTTGAGGCTTCAGATCACATTAAAACTTACCGACGATTCACTCACATATTCTGCTCCATCACGTGTGGTGAAAGTCTGGAGCAAAAAAATCCTTACACACACAACAATTTTCCAGCTGAACGGTCCACTGTGTTACCTGCAAAAGGTTATATAATCTACTACCCAGGCGGCTACTAGTCTTTACTTCGCATATTAAGTGCGTGTTGTTAAGGCCATCACTAAGCCTAAAACACATACTTATAGCTTGTAGCTGGTATTTATTTTTCTTTATGAAACCAATGAAGCAGGTTTGTGAAAGAATTTTTATATACTATACGACAATTATAATAATTGGAAAAACAGGAATGGCGATGCTAAGCCTGAGGACTGCGAATAAATTATGTTCTGTACTTTCACTGCTTCCATATTCAGGCAACACAAGAGTTGCGAATTGGACGTTTTAAAAATAACTGGCTTTATCTTACGCCTTATTGGCTTCTGTTACCATCATCGTAAAGTTAGTTCTAAATCTGAAATGAAAGGTTAAATATGTCAAGCAAGTAATATTTGTCAAGACTCTCATTTTCTCTCTTTTGCAGAAATACATGATTATATAAGTTATCTATACCTGTTGTTCCTTTTATAGTTTTCAGAAAACAGTGTTCTGAAGTAATTTAATAAACCTGATATTCGTAGAGCAAAAACCGCTTGGGAAGAGCGGCATTTGAAATCGGCGTGATCGTGCATATGCATGTAGAATAACTCGCACTTTTCCGTAAGTGAAATTAAGCTAATTTGTTTACAGTAGTTCGCAGACGTCAACTTACGGTGTGATGGTCTCCGACATGTTTTTTCCGCACGAAAAAAATAAAACGAATATATAAGTAGCAATTTTCCTCGAAGTGATTCTTAAGGGAGTTTTGCACCCCTGAAAATCACACACTAAATTTTTTTTCATTCAAAATATAAGAAACTACTTGCGAATAAGGTGTTTCGTACAACGGATATCTTACATATCTAAAAACGCGGTTGGCAATATTATCCCAGTCAATAGTGAAAATAGGATTGACATCCTATTTTTGGATGAAACTTTGTAAACCTAAAATGTATACGATTTTTGGGAAAAAAAAAAAAAAAAAAAGGGGGGGGGGGGGAGTGATCGCAGGGCGAGGCAACACTCTCCAGCTGGGACCCGTAGGTGCCCGTCCTCCCCGGACATGACATGAAGTGAGAGAAAACCCGCCAGCAAGCGGTATCGCTCAGTATGGTTCCCACGTGCGAAGATCCGAGAGTGAACCCGCCGGGTATCGAGCCCGGATCACCGTGGTGGGAGGCGAGCGCTCTAGCCACTGCTGCCCCTACCTTATTAATAAGCATGTCTACATTAATAAAAGCGACAAGTCGTCATGTGGGAACACTCTCGGGAAAAAAGTTTTCGGAAATCCGTGCGCAACTCTTTATGTCTGTCGCCTGGCAGGTACCCAACGCACTGTACACAAAAGGCATTTTAACCCATTCACACCCAGTGTACACAATCGTGTACATTACGCATGTGTGGGTAATGTTTGGTCTGCACTGTGTACACTGTCAAGCTCAATGAGAAATGATCCGTACATGTAGCCTACAGCTCATTGGCTGTGCCAACTATACTAGTATTGTGTCGACTTAGGAACAGCACGCATAATAAAATATTTTGTTTGCAACACCTAAAACCGTAAATTAAAGTGGGTCTGAAAAGGTTGAATCACGATTTTATGAGGGGGCAGAGACCCCTTAAAAATAACTTTTCGTCTTATATTTTCGTGAGGAATAACCTGCCGGAGTTTAAAAAAAAAAAAAAAAAAAACCTATATATTGTATTTAAAGGTCTTTTTAACGTCCGTCGGTTTTTTGCTTGAAAGCTTAGCAGGGGACGGCTTACAGACTAACTTATAAAGTAACTTCAATTTACACCCATGCCTTGCCCGGGATTCGAACCCACAGCCTCCCGCACCCCAGATCGGTGGCGCACCAACTGACTGCGCCACGGGAGGTCGGCATCGCCCGATATAATTTGGAGGTTTTTGTATAAGTCTGGTGTGTATAATTTATTAAGTTGTCCCCCGATTAGACTACTGGCGTAAAACGTAGGGGGATCATTGATAAGATCATCGATAAGTAACAATAAAAGTCAATTGTCTGATTGTAAATGTTGTTAGGAGCACAGTTTAGACTCTTAGAGCCAACCCAGAATGTGGCGAAACATGGCGAGACGGGAGACGTAAGGGTGAGACGAGATAAAAATGTGAGAGTGCCTTATTCTACACGATAACCCCTAGGGTCGTTTCGCCCCGAATTTGGGGGCTTAACGATAAGTACAATGTCCTGTAGAATGCTATCTACACAAAGCACGGACCCTAACCGTGTAAAAATGCAAATTACAACGAGATTGCTGAACACGTTTGCCTCGTGCAACTCCAGACTGCTGTGGGGTACATAAGAAAATACGTGGTTTGGTTCTACGTCATTTCCCAGTGATAGGTGGGTCTTGCAGTGACGAGATTTGAGGTCAGGGTTAGCCCTTAGGCAGTTCGAGTTGTCTAACCGCACCAGGCACTAACATTGCAGGGTGCCATCGTTCATAAAATTAAAATTCACAAGTTATTCCTAAAGTAAAATAAGACAATGTTTTTGGTACATACTTAAATGCCATAGGATATTTTACAATTAAAACAATCCTTTTACAAAAAACCAATGGTTCCTATTAGGGTAGTTACATAATTACTCAGCGCATTTTAGTTCTGTTTCTCGACGCATGGTAGTAACGTTGCTGTATTTTATTTGAACTAAATGAATCTGTGTGTTAATACAAACATTGTGCACGTACAGCGACAATGTAGGTAGGAATACGAAAATAAACTGAATATTGTAATGAAAGGTACTTCAGCAGAACAACGCCAGTAATATTTCAATTGTTCCTGCGACACGATGTGATCCTCGTGCCTATAATACACTAAACGACTTTGGAAACCACCAAACTCCCTTGGTCACTTATGCATCAGCTAGCTCAGGGAGAGTTATAAAAGATCATACAATCGACTTTTTTAAATTAACAAAAAGTTGTCACGGCTTTGCCCGCACGAACGTACACTGAGTGTGTCACTGCGAGTTTCGATACGACTTCACCTTTATGGCAACAACTCGAGAGTTCTGGAGACTATTCCACACTCCCGAAACAGAAATTGAAAATAGTTTAATCTTTTCGAAGGCTGCTTTGGTTACTCAAAATTCCGGTGAGTGATCGTCACTCCCGACAAGACAATACATTTTCAATGCCTTCTCCGCGACCTTGCTCATTTAACCAGCTAGTCACTCGGGTGATCCAAGAGAACGCGAAGACCCATCCGTCGGTCCAACCCGAGAGGTGAATCCTCCATACCCTGCCTACATCTTCGCAGACAACTCCTACAGGAGCCAATTAATGTTTACAAATGAATATTACATTCTCTAAGAAATGGCTCTGAACAATTAATTAATATTACCCAAAATACCATAACTTCATAAAATACTTTATACTGTAATTATATCCTTGCAATTTATGTGTGTCACAAACTGTAACTGTAATAAGTAACGAAATATTTTTTTTTTGCTAGTTTTATACATCAGTTTCCGCAGATTTGAAAACCGACTGCGTAACAATTCTGTCGTCATTCGCTTCTGAATTTTCTCAGCGCATTTTTAATTTTCGTACCAGCAGGATTCGCGTAGCAGAAAAATGGTTAGGTGAGGGGAAGATGTCAACAAGGCGACAGGGAATCCACCATTACTCTTCGAAGTATCCTGCATAATGAACGTATCCGGTCTTGGTTGAGATATTTAATTACGCAGTAGGTTTGTTCGCAACGTACAACGGCAGTGTCAACGACGTGAGCGGATTTCGAGACACCACCGGGCCTACGGGGCTGAAGCCGGGCAACAGTTGGAGGCCGTAAACACACTTCCGACTGATCGATCGTACATCGATTACCGAACGGAAGTCGAAAGGCTGAATGACTTCTCTTCGGTGAAACAACAAGAGCTACCGTCGGTTTGAAACGACCAAGAATTACAAGATACCGCTTGAGCATGTCGGCGAATGATTTTACGTATCTTAACTAATGTCCTAAACGTTATAACGGATAAAACCGACACTGACCTACCTAAATGCACATTTTCCACACCATACGAATGCAAGCCTATCGTATTTTAAAGAACATATACCCAGCAGATTCTCAACGTCGTCGTAAGAGCTATGAGAGATCAGGACGAAACAAACCATTACTTCAAAATGTGTCATTTTTATGAATAGTAAAAGGAAGCAACAATATTTAATATTCAAGAATGCAGTGGTGGATCTGGAGGCTCGTAAAGGAGGGGCGCAGTCCCTGTGCTTTCCGTACGAACTAACTGCTTGCCAGTAAGTGTTAAGTTATAATGTCAGAACTTAATGGATAAGCTATACAAATGCTTTCTAAATTCTCCCCATAATATATTGAGTGAATATACAAATACTCCATTATTGACAGTGCACTTAGCTTCAAGAGCAATATTATTTTATTCAGAGTGTAAAATGAAGCAATAACAGAGGGACTCAAACTCCCTTCCCACCTCCCAATTGTACTCCACCCTTCTCATGTATGTACAAAATCCCTCAACGTTATTTGTAGTTTTGTATGGATAGAGTATACAATTAAGCTGGATCACAAATATTCACGCACCGATTTAATAAATATTATTTCACATAATTATTAATCCCAATTGTTATTATGTTACAGCCTGTGTCGTGTACATTTTCTTTAAAATTTTAATAAAAATACTTTTGTAAGAAATACATTTATTTTAATTCTTTCAGAATATTTAGCCTTACGGTGTGATGTAGCGAAATAATAATGAATAAGGAGCAGTTGTTTACACTATATCCTCGTAAGATATGTTTTTCGACGTTCAATTTCCTTGCAGAACAGCTGTTTCACCTTTACATCAATCACTCCCACCCCCTCGTTCTGGCCCAGGAAACAAGGGGGAAATTACGGGTTCGCTCGTTGCCTCGTACACGCAAGCTGCTAACTTGGGGCGTGCAAGGCTGATCTTGGCGCCAGGGAATGCCACAGAGGCTATAATAATAGTGATAATGAGTAGACATACGTGGTCGCACCCTCAGGTATGAGTAAACACACCGAGTGACGTACCCGCGACGTGAGACATGCAGGTTGTCGCTTCTGACGTGAAATGAGACCCTAAAACCTAGTTGACACGATGATAAAGGCTGTTCACGATAAAATGAGCACTATAGAAATTGACCTTAGAAAAAAGTCACTGTCCCTGTATGCATATGTTTAAACGGATGCACTGAGTGACATTCGCCCTGTAAAGTTGGTAAAGATGGATGGAAAGTAGTTCCATATATTAACGTCGAATAAAGAGTGCTAGGTAACCATTTGGGATAGCTTAAAATTATTTCTTTCGCTTTCTGTTTTTTTTAATCAATCGAAGTGTAAAAATGAGCAGATTTACTTTCTTAATAATTTCACAGTTTCATTTGACCGACGAGCGAATAAAGTGATGAGGCCCATGAATGTTAATTTTACACAAGATGGAAGAATACACAACGTTTATAAAAGTAGATCTCAAGCAAGACTTTCAAAAGTGCTCATTTTTACCGTGAACCGCCTATAGTAGCTATTACGATACAGCTATCACGGTAGTGTGTGAGGGTGGGTGAGTGAATGGATCTGGGCGGCTCTTAACAGCGAGGTCTTGAGAGCCGATGAGGGCGATTGAAGTGAATATGGAGCGGCGCCGGAATGAAGGGACGGGGGAAGCGGGAGATTCCCGAGAAGACCCGCCTACCAACGGGCATCGTTCGGCACGATTCCCACTTGCAAGAATCCGGTGACCTGGCCGGGGATTGAGCCCGGTTCGCCTTGGTGGGAGGCGGGCGTGCTAATCGCTCAGCCACCGCGGCCCCCTGTGTGAAAGTTAACTGCCACAGAAGTACCTGTTTACACACATGATCAAAACGTGCTGTGATAGTCAACCTCAAAAGGAACCTTTCCGGCCTGGTACGTTGTGTGGCCAAGGTCGTAGCAGAAATTATAGCACTGAAGTGTAAAAAAAGAGACTACAGAATGGATAAGACATTGGTTGCAAGGAGAGAAAATTTGGGTGCTTCAAACACACTAATAAAGGAATTAGTATCAGAAGAACACAAACGTTTTGCAAATTTTCTTCAAATTAATGAAAGAATTTTTGACGTATTGCTAAATAAGGCAAGCGATATCCTTAAACGACGCTGACATTTTCGTTAATTTAACATTGTAAACCCCAATGTTATGTTTATTGATGTATAGTTTAATTTTTCGAGAAACGATGCTATGTCAAACCGCAACCTATTGTAAAATTTGCGAAATATATTAACAGAAAGAAAATAATTCTGAAAAGTTACTGTCAAATGAAACACATGTGTAAATTTGTAACTCTCACTATCACGATAGTGAGGCTACACTGTTTACACTACGAAAATACACGAAATATGCATGTTATGTCACGATAGTTACTATCAACCATCTAGCTCGAGCGATAGTGCTAGTGCGACAGCAACTTACGCGCAGTGTCAAGCAGGCTTAAGACGGGAAAGTGATGGAATGCCAAGGGGAGGGTGAAAAGGGAGTCCACCGAGAAAACCTCCCGGCCAATGGCAACGAGCGGCCCGCTTCCCACGAGCAATGATCCGGGCGCCAGCTCGCCTTTGTAGGGAAGCCAATGAAGAGGCAGTGCCTTGAAAACATCAACACTTGTGTTATATTGAGAGGTAACGAATTATCGCGAAAAGATTTCAAGACAAGTTATATTTCAAAACACTTTAGGGACGTTCACTCGTCGTGCATTACTTTTCGGCAAGAACTACCTGTCTGCACACGAATCACGTAGGAGCCGTGCCGATGTTGCCGAATTCTGAGTGACCCGGTCGAATATGAAGACGCCTCCTCAAGCAGACGGCAACGAATGTCAACAGGCAAACTGGTGTTGGGTGCTTGCAGTATTGAAGTCTACCCTGCACTCTAATTATTTTTCCGCAAAATATCACTAGCTCTTAGCTATAGTCGCATTCGGTCAGGTCACTCGCTACAATGCCTACCTTGGAGATGATTACTGAAACTATTACTAAAACATTGTAAGAGACTGCAATAAAAATATCAATGCCATAAAAAGGGGGGGAATACCATTCCCAGTACTTTACGCTGTTGACTTAATTATCTTGTGATTGATGATCACAAAATTGCCTGCAACTGATTATTAAAAATAAATTATTTTCCCAAACACACACAAACACTACGGAATAATTACGTCCTCGCAATTTTTTTCCCAGGGAAATTTCAGATTAAAAAACGTTTTAAAGTGTACATGATATTCAGTATGTGCATGGTGTAATTACAAACCAACTTTACTGCATAGAAATGAAACAGAACAACTACAGAATTCAATGATTAAAAGAAAGTACGTAGTATTGTTTTGAAAGACAGCAAATATTTTGCCTGGCATATATATATATATATATATATATAATAAAAAATGTAACGTTATTAATAAAGCAAGATGTTTGATTGAAATCACAATTATTCTGCCGATCACTGCTGTTAGAAATTCTTCGGTACAATGAGGTTCCGGGTTAAAATCACTGCTAAGCCTATAAACCTGTGCACGATTGTTATTTTCTTTTAATAAGTTAAAATAATTTAATTTCTGAGGCTTATTCCCCCTTCATAATCTATTAGGATAAAAACACATTCCTCTAAAATAATAACGAAAATTGTTCCTTGAGAAATTTTGATTCGTTTATCAGAGCACCTGTCTGGAAAACCTCAGAGAGATACCGTTTCGTTTTCCAGCCGGATCCGAGATTTCCCAGAGTAAAATTTTCCCTCTGGGTCTAAGATTGGAGTTATGTTGTTCAATTAAGGAAGTGTTCTTGTAGAGAGTTTGGCATCCGTAGTGTTGCATAAGCCGCTCCTCTCCAAAAATATATTTTGAAATCGATTTTTTTTTTAACTCTACCTAAAGTATGAATTTTAAACAAAAGTGTTTTCTTATGGTGCTCCCTAGTATTGCACTCCTTCGCCTTTGTCTCCCCCCCCCTTTATTTTTGGGTTCTTTCACCACTAACCTCCGCGAAATTACCTTACCTCGGATTTGATTCCGAAGACATTATTATAACACCGACACTAATATATTCGGTAACTCAAAGCCACACGTTTTAGCTGCCTTCATGCCAATGTGGAAGCATACAGTTTATGCTCTTTATTTATTTTTGCTGTATCAAGCACTACATTATTAGTTCAAATTGTGACCAACTTCTGCTAATCACAACTGAAGTTTATTTTCCAATAACACTGTACATACATTATTATGTCATTAACTTTCAAATGGCATGTGTTGCGTGAAAAAAGTATTTCTATGTAATTGAACAGAATTTCTAATTATTAAAGTAATGGTAAAATAACGCCATAAGAGTACAACTTTATAGTTTAAAATGAGAAAGTTTTAAGATTTTTAACTCCAGCTCGCAGTGGCTTATATTAAAATTTAAAATAATGACGTTGCATTACTTACTGTACAATCGCTTTGTAGCATTGTAATCCGATTTTGATTGACTCACCTGAAACAAAAAGAAAAACATATATTACTCTATGCTTGCGTTTGAAAACCCTTGAACTCTGAAACTATTACAAGAAAAATAAGCTGAAAGAGAGACTAAAAAATATGATGCAATAGCCAAAAAGAGAATAAATAATATACATGTGGGATTGCATAAGACTTATTATAGGTATTAAGTCTAATTAATCAATTACTATGATAAAGAAAGCATTGGTTTTTTATTATTGATTTTAATAAAATGAACGCCATAATTCTGTTCAAATGTAAACTATATGAAATTAATTATGGTTTCTAAACACACCACATTGCAATAGAATACCATGATTGCGTAAACAAGTGGAGAATGTTGAAATTAGAACCGAGAAAAATGTACGTTTTGATACGGCCAAAAGTTGCTGCATTCGTGACAAGCAGCTTTCCATTTTGAATTGAGTGCGTTCGATCACGACAGTTTCTCGCTAAAATGTGTGTCATTAACCGAGAATGAGACGAAGCGTGTTGCAATAAACCAAATTGGCTGTTACGCCGAGTTTTAAGTCTAGACTATAAATGAGATAAACTTTGAATGCTGCCAAGTCTACATCCAAATGCATTAAGTGGCATAGCAACACAGGATGTAAAATACGGAAGGAGAAGGCACTATGTTAGGCAGGTAATTATCGGAGGCAAGAGGGAGGGTGTGTGTATGTATGTATGTATGTGTGTGTGTGTGTATATATATATATATATATATATATATATATATATATATATAAACTCCTTTTGTTGTTGCATCCATGGTATACATTTGGCAAGTTAGGTTTGGAATTAAATTCTGATAAGCGGATATAAAGAAGAGTTTTTGCCAGGAAGGTACTGCACAATCCTGAGCAACCATTCGCCTGGTTAACAACCTCACAGATACAGTACACTTATGCTACAGAAATAGCATGGTCATGTGACGCATTTACACGTACCACGATCGCACTGGGCGTAGCTGTAATTATTTTTCTACACACTTGATAACTGTACTGTGTACGTGTTCATTGCCAGGTTCATTAACAAGGCCATGAGATATGTTCTACTAACGTACGACATTCTCGTTAGTCGGCAATCAAAACACTTTCGTATATTTTAGTAACGAAAATCTTAAAGAGTATTTATTTTTAAACATACTTCATTTCAAACACATCTTCGTTTTTGCAAATTCCATATTAATAATAACATGTGCCTAAAAAAAAAATGTCCTTTGCTTTATACGGTATCACAAAAATGGCTTGTAGGAAATGAATCACTGTGGTATAATTTACGCTCACAAAGTTTGCCGAAAAAAAATTCATCTACTATTCCTCTTTGTCGAATTTTCTGTAATGGCTTCTTAAATCGTGCAAACTTCTGCGGTCGTTTTCAAAACTAAGTTGTGAGCCATTTTTCACGAGGCGAGTATTACCGGGCTACGATCACCCAGTTTATCTCTCACTGGTTTAATTTGAAACGTTCACACAGGGCTGCAAGGGTCGTTGGACTGTCGACATACGCCGTGCAGTTGTTTACTAATGGCAACTGACGGCGATAGCCGGATGGCAGGTCCATTGTCCCCGGGCCAATAATACGAGTGTTTGCAAGTGCATTCAGACGTGGCGACTATCACCGGTTGGTATCCGCATTACTGCCAACCCTGATGAGTTCTGCTCGCAAACATTACAGGACACGTCCGTGCCACGATGAATTATTTGAGAAACGTGCCACCATCCAGTTGACATGGAATATAGTGCGCCTCTCTATTTCTCACACACACTCACTCACATAAGGGTGCACGTATATTGTGCGCACACTTTGCCCAGACTTCCTTCTTTCCCCTCTCCATCTAATAATCAGGATTAACTGGACCTATTCATTTGATTCAGTTTTTACAACTGGTTGTATGTAGGTATAGGCTGTTCACGAAAAATTTGCACTGCTTAAGTTCTACTTGTATGCACGTGGCGTATTTTTCCACCTTATGTAAAATTAACATTGCCATAAGCCTCACCATTTTATTCATGCCTCGGTCAAGTGAAACTGTGAAATTATTAGAAAAATATAGTTTACAAATCTGTTAATTTTTACACACCGAGGCGTTAAAAAAAAAAGGAAGAAATAATTTAAAACTATCATGAATGGTTACCTAACACTTTTTATTCGACGTTAAGATGTGGAACTACTTTCCATCCACCCTTACCAACTTTACCGGGCGCATGTCATTCAGTCCGCCCGTTAAAATACACGCAGGCAGGGGCAGTCACATTTTTCTAAGGTTGGTTCCAAAAGTGCTCACTTTATCTTGAACAGCCTTTATCACTTTTACGGGCAAACTCCAGTTGCCGGTGAGTTGCTCAGCGAAAGTCGCCTCGTTTGAAACTGCCCTGACCTCACACGCTCTCAAGATAGTATGCGTTGCGGTCTCTTGTCTAAGAGGGGGGGGGGGAATGTAAATAAAAAAACTCTATTGCCACACGGGGCAAGAAGGTGCCTGGTGGTCGGTACCGGGTTTGCACAGATACATTTGTTTAGCTGTTACTAAAGCACTTTTGAAATAAACCTTTTAAAAGAAAACCTGCCCCTTACTGCAGCATGTGTATTATATACTTTATATAAAATAACATTCCCACTTGCTGATATGCTCCCAGAAAAGTTGGCAGGAATGTATGGAAAGTAGTTCTATTTCTTAATGTCATCTGGAAAGCATGACAAAATTTTTTGAAAACTGAATTTATTAAATATAGTTTCTACGTTTGTATCATGTACATAAAAGCAATATTTTGTCATAGAAGTAACAATTTTGCGTTTCTAAGGCTTTTGCAGTTTAACTTGGCTGACGCATGAATAAAGTGTTCGGATCATTAGAAATATTAATTTTGGGTACTGCGGATGGATAGAAAGTACATCCTAGCAGAACTGAGGTTTATTCTTTTCAGGTTAAATGAAAACTGGGATTTTGTGTGAGAGTTTGACATAGGGATAATTTAGGCAACAATGTGCACTGGAGTTCCGAAGAGGCCGCTTTTTAGTAGACGGTAAATTAAGAAACTCTGTTTATTGTTTATAAAAGTTTGTGTTGGTCCAGATTGTGGTATATATATTTGTCTCTGCCAAAATATTAAATATTGGCTTCATTTTGTAACTACTATTCACGACCTCCAACTGTGTTTTCAGTCGTAATCAGAAAAGTACCATAGTGTTTCGCACCGGACTTTCGTAATCACGCTAGGTTTAATGATTAAAGATGTTATGAATCTGAGGGTGAAGTAGAGATAGCAATCAACAAACGTAATTTTTATAAATGGCTGTCACATAAAACAATGCAATTGTGTAATTCATAATTTTGATAAATCCGGTAACCTAACAGAATATTAAAAAACGTCTGACATACTTGGTTAAACCATTTTCTTGTAGGAAAAACTATATTTATTTTTGGTTATAACACAAGTCAAATGAAAAGAATTTTCACCATCATATTTTATGGATACGCATAAAATGGAGAAAATCTGGCACATAAGCAATTTCAGTGCTTCTTGACGGCCAAAAACATTTCTTTGACGAACTGTTAGTATTGAACTGCCCAACTTACTTCGAACAAGCGTTACTAGGACTTTCAAAGGCGATCATTTATCCGCGAATAGCTCAAGTGAAGGTAACTGCAAAATCCGCGTTATTAATAGACATCAAGATAGGCTTCATAGTCATGTAGAAACTCCAACCAGAGTCATTTGTTCAATGGCTATTTTCCCCGTATGACACCATTCCACTTCTGTCCGGAACGTGATTCGCGCAAGCTAATATCAAGTGTTTATTGATTGGCGCAGAGTCACAGTCACGGAGTGTCAAATAATAATGGCCCAATGACAGAAGTACTGCACACTCTTATGATGGCGTAGGTAGGCCAGAATTCGACCGCTTGCCTGAACACGTCTCGAATAGATAGGGCCATTTATTTTTCGGGAAAAAGATCTAAGTTCATGCTATAAATATTCTACGTCCATAATCACAACTTCCTTTGTTATCGACCGCGCATATACGTGATAAGACATTGTTTTATTTGACTGGGCCAATCAGAATAAAGTACTCCGACACTGAACGTCCATGATTGGAAGGCAGATACTTGAGGCACGTGACATTTAAAATTATCAAACCACAAACGTAAGTATGACCTAAAGGTGTTTTAGAGTAGAACTGGTCTTGAAATCTTTCCACAAAAACACGAGCCCCTACACATAGAATTTCAATCAGGTCAGAGGGCAGCCAATCTGTGACACTAATACACAAGCCTGCTGGTTGTAAAAGAAAAAATCGCGTTCGCCGTACTGGGAACCAGTGCATGATTACGCGAGGTCCAGAGATAATATAGGACAATGGAACACATTAAACGGGGTCTTTTCTCTACATGTCGCCGCCTTAGCAAACCAGACAAAGGAGACGCCAAGAAAACTGCTATTCCTACAGCAATAACCGCAAATCCGAATCAGCCTCCAGCTTCTACCTAAAGTAGGATTATCGTGGTTCAATACTCATTTAACAACACAAATTATAGGCTCACCCGCAAAAATAAATAATACTGTTTTTACCAGTTGTTTGATACGTAATTAATTTAGTGGCACCCGATTTTTCGCGAATAGATTTCACGACCAGTTATACTTGGTAACACGTTCGTGATTGGATGATCTAGTTGTTGCGCGTCTTAGGTTGTCTGCCCGCGAATCACAGACATACGGTATCGGAGTAACTTAATTCTGATTGGCCAGACAAGAAAGGAAACGTCTTCTCACAGAGGCACGCCGCCAACAAACAAAAGAAAACTGCTGGCACGCCCATATGGTACTGAAATCTACAATGTGCGGAAATTCGGGTGTGTCTAGTAATTTTTTGAGAGTTCGTTTAAGGACAAGTTAAACGTTATCTTCATGTACCATGTAATTTCGCTTCTATTGGACGACAGTTTATTAGACACGTCCTGGACGACTTTCGATCAATAACTATACATTGATACTTGTGAAACAATCAACAACTATCTACTGGAAAATTAAATATTGCTTCAAGGATGCTGTACCGATGGTTTTGTAATTCAAATGTAAAGGCAATGAAACCCATCGAAATAAATGAAGTAGTTCATATTCATTTCTTGTTTTAATATTTCGGAAATTCACCTTTCCAAGGCCCTGAAAGTATAAAACGACAATTGCTTCAAATTTAGCATTGCAAGCGACTGTACAACATACAAGCATATTATAGAGTAGTTCACTCACTCAATATCGAAATTATAAAAAAAAAAAAAAATTCTATTTATGTTGCATGTGAAATGAGAATGCATATATTTTGGAACACTGTAATATACACTATCTACCAAAAAGTAATTGGGCACCTGTGAAGATAGGTAATTCAGTACGTCAGTTGACTTGTGTTTCATGGCCTTCAGCGTAGGACCGCTGGTGTTTGTCCGTGGTAGCATGAACACGGAGGCCTATTGTAACATTCTGGATAATGGAATGCTCCCAAAATTGTGGCGTTTTTACGGAATGGACCCGTGTTACTTCCAGGATGACAATGCCAGATGCCATGTTTCAAGGGCTACTATACAGTGATACGTCGACAACAATGTTCGCCGATTGGACTGGCCCACCCAGAGCCCCGACCTCAACCCTATAGAACATCTTTAGGACGAATTGGATCGTCGGATGAGCACTTGTCAGGCGCGGCCAAGATCCATTGCTCAACTCATGGAATGGTTGCAAGAGGAATGGCGACGAATCTCCGTGGATGTCCTGCAAACACTCGTAGATGGCATGCCAGACAGGGTGGCTGCTGTTATAGTGGCAAGAGGTGGCCCTGCGAGATTCTAAGGGGGTGACAACCACCGAGCAAACATTGTGGACAGGTGCCCAATTACTTTTTGGTAGATAGTGTATACTAGTAAAACTTATTATTAAAAATTTTTAAAGATAAATATTATATACAGTTTACATTAGTAAAGATTTAAATGTATTTCCATCCAACATGCGTTTGAAGGCATATTTTTCAAGAAAACCTTCGTCAAATAGAGTAATGATAGAGATTATTAGAGTTAGTGATTTTTCGCTAAAAAAAAATGAGTACACGATATACTTCAATACTATAAACACCCAACAGCGGTTTGTATATTGCCATTGGTTGCTGTCTGCTTGAGAAGGCGTCTTCATATTTGACCGGGCCACTCAGAATTCGGCAACATCGGCACGACTCCTACGTGATTCGTGTGCAGACAGTTAACACGTGGTATAAAGTAATTCAGTCAATCAAGATACGGAAATAACCCTACAGTGTATTGAAATATAACTTGTCTTGAAATCTTTTCGCGAATTTTCACTACCCCTGGAGAATATAAAGGTTGTCTGCAATAAAATAGGCTACCGGTGTTTAAAAAATGCGCTTAATAACTGAATTTGCTTAAGTTCGTTTCAATTATAAGATGGTTCAATTTTGTGCCTGACGTTTATGTGCATAAAATCAGTTATCAAAATATTTGTAAATATTATTACTGATTTTTGTTGCATACAACCAGAGTAATTATTAGGGCAGACTTGCTTGATGAAAGTTGGTTGAAAAAAAAGGGGGGGGAGGGGGTGGTTAAAATCATGCTTTCCATACCATTCGGTATTATGGAATTACTTTTAGATTTTAATTAAAAAAATACTCAACGAACTGATTTCTAAAAAAATCTTAATTCAGTCAATTTTGTCAGAAAGTTTTACGGTGTTATACGAAACAAATGCTTTTAATTTATTATACAGCTTAAATGTATTTTTTTCTGACAGTATTGGTAGGGTAGAGTGACTTCTACCTGAAGGACAAATATCAGTGAGAGGGGAAATTCGCCGTAGGAGCTGTGCCAATGCGGACGCGGCAGACCCACGGCGAACCCAAACGTCTCAGAAGACGGCGGTAACCAGTTATTCCACTTACACAGTTAGCATCGTCTCCATCTGCACCCGTACTCGCACTACTTCTTAACGTAGGTCATAAAACTGCCAGCCTCCCGGCCACTGTCTTTATCTTCGACTGGCACCGAGCTTTCAGGTGACCAGGGAGTGCTCTTTTCTTTCTGAAGATCTCGCCGTATAGCACAGGCGAGAACTTCCAACTGATGAGGAAGATAATGCTCATGCTCTGATAGGAAGTATTCGTCATTAGTAGAGACATGCGAAATTCGCGTTATTATGCGGCACCAGGCTAAACTTCACAGCACTATATATACTAGAGTTGGCGGCGTTTCTCCATTGGCTGCTGCATAGATGTGAAGCCACGCCCTTCTGACTGAACTGCACGTGATTGGGGCACACAGCTGCGAAGTGTTCGTTCACTGGCGCAGAGTTACCCAAGACGTGTCAGATCAAGTATGATCCAATGACAAACGTATTGCAAAGGTACACGTGTTTAAAGTTTAACTTGCCTCCAAATAATAACGCGAATTTTGCTAATCTCTAGACATTAGATACCTAATTCACGTGTAGTTTAAGTAAATAATTTCCTGTCACAACGTTTAAATTAATTTATATATCAAATACGGCGAATTTGGAATTTTTATAAAACTATAGCTAACTTTACGTGTAATGTTTCTTAATACTATTTTTGTGAGCAAAGTTCCATATTTAAGTGGGAAATATAAATAACCATGTATTCTTAACATTATTACCACAAGTTAAAAAAAAAAAGTCACTAAAAAAAGTGTTCAGTTTCGCATTCACTTTACTTTGGTTAGCGGATGACATATGGCGACTTCAGGGTTTCAGTTGAAAATAGGCAACAAGGAGATTTCGCTTGGGCACATTAATGCTTAGAGAATAAACGCATGTTTGGGAAGATGCGGAAACAAAAACAATGCCACAAATAGCCTAAGAGATCCAAGTTCGTCGTGAGGTATGGACGTCTTAAGAAAATATAATAACTATATTAAATTTCTTAACTTACAAGTTTTAAAAATGCACCGATGTATTACTTACAGAATACAACTGCGTTTTCTTAATATCAACACTTATTAATAACAGCGAGCACAAATTTTTATGTCAGTATCAATTAGAGTCGTTCACTGTCTTTATACAATTGGGGTGACGGAATCTCCGGGAGTGGGAGGGGGGAAGGCGAAGTAAAGTCTCTTAACCAGGAAACATGCTATATTAGAGTACATCCTACACAGTACATGCTATATACGAGTACATCCTACACAGTACATGCTATATACGAGTACATCCTACACAGTACGTGCTTCTTGGTTTGGTTGGGGAATGATCTCAGGTCACTAAGTGAAGTAATCTTGGTTCACCAGTAGATACCGATTATCCTTTTCTGTAGCAAGCAACGGGCCCAGAATATTTATGCTGCTATTCTCTCGAATGGTGCTCCAATATTATATTTTTGGATGTGACCTCATCCCCTAGTCCTTGGTCCCTTCATCGCGGTGTAAATGTCGCACATTCGGCACCACTTTTCAACATACTCCCAACAATAGAGACAGTAGAATCTCGCCGTCGAACTCTGTCGATGATTTTGTTAATATCCAAGTGCCCACTGCCTGCAGTACTATACAGTTCCTTGAAGCTTTCGAGGACCATGTATTCTAGTCGTATACATTCTTTCTACTTGATGTTTCGTATGGAATCACCTCTAAACAATTGTAAGAAACGAGAGCCCACTATATTGTTGGATGCACAGATGAGGTGGGCGTCTTATTAATGTGCAAAAAATGCAGTAGTCTCGCTGTGTCTATGAATTATGGTCAACACGAATAAACCTCGTTATGTGAAAACGTAGGAATCTATGAGTTAATAAAAAATACGATCGAACGCTACGCCTAACTCGACATGCATTGTGCATAAACAAATCAAAAATACAATTTAATTGCTTCCGCTTTCCGTAGCTTATTTGCAAACCTTTGCGTACACGAGTTAGTCGGAAATTAAGGCAATTTTTCGCCATCTTAGATAACGTCAACTGACGAAGAATAGATGGCATGCCACTCGCCCTTCGCGCTGAAGTTTGCGACCGGTCTTTATTGGCGACGTAAACTTAGCATTTAAAAGCTAAACGATCATACTACTGTGTGTCACAGACTTGCGGGGATAGGCTATTTGCTTGCGATAAACCCTTTGCGTTGCCTGGAGATCACGTCGTAACATCCCCACCATTCCCCGCTCGTCAGACCTCCTGACTGGCTGTTCAGCGTCCGCTGCACTGTTGGAAAAAAAAATTTCCTTCGTTTTTGGGGAAAAGTGCTGGTAAAATGCTATCCAGAGATGTCCGTAAACTCTCCGTAAATTTCTCGGATTCTCTCCGTCAATTTCACACTTAGTTTTCTGTACTTCCAGATTAAAATAAAAATAGATCGTGCAAAAGTCTTCAATTTTTGTTACGTGGGTGTAATGCTGTGTATAAAAAACATATTTTAAAAAGTTATAAATATTTTATACTTGAACCAGATTCGAGCCTGAGTCAAGAAAGCTACAAATCCACGACATTAGCCGCTCAACCACAACCCTCGCACGGTGTCAGCGGTGTAACATGTGTTTCTACAGCTGTGACAGAAGCAAATTTTCCAGTTTATATTAAACTTAGTGTATTTTTAAGTGTTGCTAAATGTTACAGAAGCCTGGTGCTGATTTCTAATGTTAGAAAGAATAGGCCTAGTGGCGTGGATGACCTCACCTGCCGCAGCGACGATAATTTATCTGGTTACAGTGGCGAAGAAAGCTTCGTGTGTGCTCGACATTGTTCGTCCCCGAAACTCGAAGCTATAGCAAATAAGGCAACTTTCCGTGTTCTGTATTTACGGACTTTATTCCGTTTTTCATCATTGCAGATTGCGTTTCCGTATATTTACTGTACATTTCCGGAGGAATCTCCGTAAATATACGGAAAATTTTAACAGCGTGGCGTGCAGCGACGCACCTTTTCTTTCCCGCGCAATAAACGAGAAGTTACCAATATAGGTAAAAATATGAAAAATTCGCGTTATTATGTAGAATCACACTAAGATTCACGGGCCTATAAATACTTGAGCTGGTGTCGTTAGTTCATTGGCTGCTGTGCAGATGTGAAGCCAGTCTGCTTTTGACAAGATTGTACATGCGTGTCAAGTGAAGTATGGTCCAATGGCATCGGTAGTGAAAACTTACATGTGCTTAAAATATAACTTTTCGCCAAAGCACGTCTCTACTAATTAGCCCACTTTCCTCTACATACGTATGCGAGTGATTTAATGAAGTACGCCATACACCTAGAATTAGGTAAAAGAAACATTTGGGTCAAAATAAAATATTTATGTTTTTGTCATAAAGGAGAATCTGATACAATTGAAACATAACACTTTACGATGCCTACAGTAGTAATAATTTTCATGCTAAATTTAGTAGCAATAGGTTAATTCTCGTAATTCATATTTACGATTTAAAAAAAATCGAAATTGGTATGGTATACATACCAAATTAACAAAAAATATTTACATGACCACTATGTTGAAAATAAGTGTCTTATCTTTTTAAATCGCACACGTTAACTTACCCTACCATTGAATTAGTAATATGCCAAATTTTACGGAAGCCTTTTGAGTAGTTTAAGAGATATGATTTAAAAGCTTTGTTTCTCGTGTAGTGTTCTTTCCCATAATTGCATATCAATAACAGCGTACCTCTCTAAATCAAATATAGTCTGGACGGTGTACTGTCAAAGTAAGGAAATGGTTCCCGAGATATGAAATGTCCGACATTTTGGAAATATGCATCAAGTGCGATCAAAAACTACACAAGTTGGATGTCTTCGCTAAATAAAATATGTGCGCCGAGACTGGTGACACTCTGCTAGCCGGTTGGAAAGTTCTCAGAGACGCAAACACTAACTCACGACTGGGCGCGCGCGCACACACACACACACACATACACGTGCGAAAACCAACAATAAAGTGATCTCGTAAGCCTATCTAACGAAGGTAAAATAGTTCCTGCCCGTAAGTACTAAACTCTCTAACAATGAGCTGTGGCGTTCACCACTACTCGCCAATAAGCGAGTTTTCACGCGAGACGTAATTGCTACCGCTCATCACAATGCGACTCTGATGATCGGGGTTTCTCGGAGTGCTCCTCGATAAAGGCTGTTTACGATACAGTGAGAACTTTTGAAATTAACCTCCTCCTACGTGTATATATTTTAACGGGCGCACTGAGTGACGTGCGCCCAGTAAAGTTGGTAACATCGAATGAAAAGTGCTGGGTAATCATTTCTGACAACTTAAATGATTTCTTTTGCTTTCTGTTTCTTTTTTTTAACATGCCGAAGTGTAAAAATGACTAAATTTTAAAATTATTTGCATTTCTTGTCACAGTTTCATTCGGCCGATGCATGAATAACGTGACGAGGCCCATTGCAATGTTAATTTTACGTAAGGTGGAGGAATTCACAGCGTGCGTACAAGTAAATTCTAAGCAGGTCTTTCAAAAGTATTTATTTTACCGTGAACAGCCTATAGAAAGAGCAAAATGCTGTCAACACGAATGACTAGTCGAATGCGTGAGTATTATTGTGAGAGATGAACTGAATGTTATTGAGAAAAATTTCAATACGTGTTACATACAATTCTTTGGAAACTGCTTGCATCAGTTAAAAGCATCTGGCTTATTCAAAAGCCACATCATTCAATTCCACTGGCGAATTAGTGGGAAACTCCCATCTTGACTGACGAACCGATTAAACAAGGTGAATTAACTTAAATAAGTATAATTTTAAATGGGAAAATACACTCTAAACGAAAATCAGCGATTTTTTTTTTTTTTTTTTTTTTAATTATGAAAACGTTTCACAGACCATACAGTTACTTCCAAACACTTTATCGGGAAATCCCCGAGATTCCTTCGCTGGCGTGTTAGCCAACTGTGCGACTCACAACACAGAGCTGTAGTTTTCAACTGCTCTGTTAGTGATCGAACGTAATACAATTGGAAAGTAGCTATCGTCGTCATGAACAGATAAAAACGTAAGCAACAAATAAACTAGTGAAACGCATAAAATATGTTTTTTCAACTCTGAGTTTCGTCTTAAATAATACTATTTTACGAGGCAACACGGACATTCAGTGTTTCATTTGGTTTTCATGTAATCATCAGTGCGCGTGGTTTGGAAGTTTTAACTGCATGAAATGTGGCGAAGTGAGTGTGTATGTAGACACACACACACACACACACGCCATGTAAGTAAAAGTTGCCGTGGTAGCTTACTAGGTAAAGTGACACGAAGCGGTATGCTATAGGATGGAGTAATGGACAAGCCAATTTTTTTTCACCTTCTTCAAATTACGGAAAATTGCGTAACATGCAGTCAGAAATATGTTTATTTATCGTAATAATTTGACAAATTCCAGTAAAAGCAGTATATAAATCGCGGTATGCAGTTGGCTGTGACAATGAGTGAAATTTGTTTCCCTGAATCAACCCGTGGTTTTTCCACGTATTATAAATGGAGACATTTTCGCTGATTTGAGTAATTTTATTTGACTGTGATTCAGTGAATTTCCTCTAATTCAAAATATAGAGTGTTTTTTTTTTGCAACACATAAAGCCACAAAATAAGATGTTTCTGAAACTACTAAGAAAAGTTTCAGACAATTTGGAAGAAATCTTGATCGGAAGCCAGCCGTAAGAACAAATGTTATGAGAGGAAAGTGTACACAGTTAGCAAAGAGTCTTAACTAAACCGGATCGTCAGAAGTGTTCTGCAACTCGCTGACAAACAGCAGTTTAAAGCTGGATTTAAAATTGGAAAATTATGAATTAAGAATTCTGCAGTAACCGCAGTACTCACACGTGGAACTAGATCTTTTGGAAGGAACGTTCACAATTCAACTGATAATTTCTAAGTCCAACCAATGAAAGCTTGCGACAAGTATGTTATGTTTATTTTTGTTCCTTCAGCCTCGTATAACACAATCATGCAGCGGATAATCCTTCAAAGCAGACATTTTCTGGTAGTGAATCTTATTACTGTGAACTTAATTCACGCATACAAACATGCACATACACGTACCTTTTTAATATTTTTTATTTGTATATTACATTACTGTAATTAAAATTTCCCTTCAACAACACCAACTGATCTGTTCTGAATTTACTTAGGGTGAAAATAATTAACGACTTCTTTTAACGTTAAGTAAATCGCGAAGTCCCGCACGATCTTCAATGCGAACAAACACGATAAACACACTGAGTTCATCTATAGACGTCATAGTTCCAGAGGCATAGGCTGTCTACAGTCAAATGACCACTTTTGAAAGCCCTGCTTACAATCTACTTGTATGTACGTTGTGTATTACTCCGCCTTATATAAAATTAACGTTGCCATGGGCCTCATCACTCTATTCATGCGTCAGTCAGGTGAATCTGTGAAATTATAAGAAAAGAAAATATGTTGAAAACCGGGCCATTTTTACACCTCAATGCATTGAGAAAAAAAAAAAAAACTGAAAGCGAAATAAATAATTTATGTTATCACAAGTAGTTACTTGACACTTTTTAATCGACGTTAACTTATTGAGCTATTGTCCATCTATCATTACCAACTTCACAGGGCGCATGTCACACTAGTGCGCCCGTTAAAATATGTACAGGTAGGAGCAGTAACTTTTTTCTAAGGTTGTTTTCAAAAATGCTCACTCCAAGCTTTAAGGCATGTCGAACCAATACCGCCACAATGGACCCAACTCTGAGAGGTAACTGACCTGAATAAACCACTTCCGCGCTAAATGCCAGGACAATTGACGTCATTGCATATCGTGTTTGCTCTCAGTATACGCCCAGTTAAGCCAGCATTGTTCAACAGCCTATTGGCAGTTTGTGATAGTCTTGTCGGATAACTTACCGCTAGGTTTCATGGTTCGGCGGGATCTGATAAGCTTCCTGGTGCCGGGGTCAATTATTATTTGTCTCCCGTCCATCGGAGGCTATCTCCACTTGTCGGTCAGGGAATAACGATGCTTCCTTGTTAACGACACAAAGCAATATTCACTGCCTCGCCATCGCGCGGCACAGCCCATAACCAAACATGACATTGAGATGTGCCGACGCGCATTTCGCAGGATATTAATGCCGCATAGACAAACACTGTAACGAGTTTGGCATGAGTCTTTGTATTAAATATGAACCTGAAGGCAATCGCGATACGAGATGAATCTAATACAACAGAAGGCACGTGAGTTACTAATGCTATTACTTATTGTTTACAGATGGCATCTCTTTCGGTGTAATTGTGGTATTGTTACATTTCCCCTGAAACTTCCTATCGAACGCGCATTGTTATTCGGCAACGGTTGCTATTGCATACATGTCGTTATTAGTAGAGAGTAGATAAGGCCGTGTCTCAATTTGAAGAGTACTCTTTCGCACAACATGGCGAGAGCACTGCTTCGCGCTCTCTCACGCTCTCGCTCTGTGCAATTGAGACAACCGCTCTCTCCTTTCTCTGCGACGTCGTGCAGACAGCTGATGCCGAAAGGCGGGAAATCATGTTCAGCTAAAATCATAATCAGAGCTATTGTTAATAACATATAGCGTTCAAAATGATTTACATAACAATACCACACTGAAAAAAAAAAAATTTTTGTGGCCGCCACAAAATATTTTTTTTCAGTGCAGAATAATTATTAGCGTATGAAATAATAATATTATTTATTTTCATATTACCGTCATGTTGCAGCGAAGTGACAAAAAAAAAGAGACTTTGACAGATGTCTGTAATTTTATTTTTATATATACATGTTACGTAAGTTATTTCGTTGTTTAAAACTGTTGAAATTGTTCGCTTACAGGTAAAATGCGACAAAGTTTCAGCTCAGAAAGCTGCATTAACCTTATTCAATCGCGGAAATAATCTAAACAGATATGTCGCGTGATCAGCGAGTGCAAGAGAGCGCCAGCGAGTACACAACGCCATGCTCTCTCAGTGCTCTCGCTCTTTGGCGCTCTCTCCGACGAATTGAGACGACCAGAGAGAGTTCTCTCTGACGTAATAATGACATGGTCGCGAGAGCGGGAGCACGAGAGAGCGCTCTCCGGGCCACTTGAGGCACGGCCTGGGTATACAGAGGTGAAACAGCCCCACGTGCTGGCACAATGGCGTCCAGCGACACGTCGGGACGCCATTCGCCAATCAGCACCTGGTAACTCACTCGACAGCCGACCTCGATGCTATAAAATTCCAGCAGCTATTATTTAGAAAACAGGGACCATACCTATGCATCACGTCATTTCATCTCAACCCAATTTTGAACAGAAATACGAAGCGAGCGTTAAAAACAAACCTCATGTACCAAAACGTAGTGGTGATCCTCTCCATGACGTCAGATTATTCAGGACCCTAGCAACTCCGCTAAGCTTACGTAATTGGTTCAGAGATCGGAATAAGCCAGCAGTCAAGAGCACATCGCTGGCAGTCGAAAACAACAAATCCGCTTATATACGGGGAATCGATATATCAGAAGACGTTTTGGTACACGCAAAGCCGAAGTCTGTGCGAAAGGGATCACTATACCACAAAGCTTAAGTGTTTGCGCTCGAAATGTTATTACGATTTGTCATTTCAAGCAGAGGCATATCCAGAATACTGCGTATGAATGTTGACTCTAGTGTATTAGCCAACATTCTCATTTACATAAAAAACTAAAACGGGTTTATTAATACAGTAGGATTTTAGCACGTCTATGAAGTGATTTAATAAAATAATCACATTTTTCGAGAGAAAAAAAAAGTGTCGACATACATTGTGACTTATTAGATAAGGAAATAAAAGGCTTACAGCCTGAAGCAACACTTGATCGCGTAAGAATCAAGCTCGCATCACGGCAGCAATATAATGTAGTGGCTGCTGGTAATTTCAAGAAAGCTATTAGTGTTCAGTATTGTATATACTTGCACCAATATCACACATTCGGCTACGCTCAGGAGAAGCCGTCTACATAAACGCTGCTACCTAATTCCCCTCCTATGCTAACAAAATGTATTATTCCAAAGCCTGTGTAAGGAATCATGTAAAAATATTGAAAAATGTTAACAGTTTATTTTAAAAAATCGTTTTTGCACACAAGTTACGTAACTTGGTGCAGCTTCAGTACTAGAGATGAGGGATACGGTTGCGATGTGTTATATTTTGCTCTTGTATGTACATCATTTAACCATGTCTCCGGCGAAATCAATAACACTGAACTGACTATTGCGTGTGAATTCTTCAGTTCCTTACGTTTGGTCCTCCCACTTTTCCAACAGCGAAACGCAGCATCTTATTGTACAGACAAATAAATATCAAAATTCTTACTAGCGAAATATAACATGCAAATCTAGGAACATTGTTTAACATACTGTGCGCATACATGTGTTTCTTTTTCTTTTATTTGGGAGGGGGTAGCTCTTGATTTGTTGCTTTGTGAAGAGAGGTTTTTTTTTCGTCTCCCGCGAAATGCGTCTCCTTTCATGCTGTGCTAACGTCGTAAGGCATAGAAATAGTTATTCAATTTCAGCGAGAAGTTGTGTTTGGTGAGCGAGCAATGCGCAATCAGCAGTCGAAAATGTTTGTTGTTAACGTGTCGCTGTGAACCATTCGGCACTGGGACACGAAACACAACACATTCGCGGTCAGTCCTCAAGCCTATGCGAATGCCAACGACGAGTGCTTTGACCTCTGACCTCTGACCTTCGGCAGAATAACAATCATCTCTCCAACCCTGTCTACGCGTGAGACTCCTTTTCCTCATCACACTAACATTTCTGCTTCCTTCCCCGTCCGCGAGGTTTTATATTTAACCTTTTAAGTCCCGCCCTGTTACTTCAGACAAATGTATTATTTGTTTTAAGGAATTGCTCAACCGCAGTAAACTCTCTACAGTTCCACCAAAAACGCTACAGTATTAAAACCTAAGGTAATAGTTTGTGGTCACCTAAAGCCACAAAATCATACCAGCGGCCAGTTTAAACCCTGCTAATAGCGTGAGAGAAGAAAATCACGTTTCTTCGCTTTGCGAGGCGTGTTTATAGCAACTAAGGTGAAAAATTACAAAATGCTTTCATTCCGATATTTATCTGAGTGAAAAAAAAATTAAAAACTGAAAGTACCAAGAAAAACCTAGAGTTATACTATTTTATGCTTTTATGCGGGACTCATCGTTATGAAGTTTAAAAAAAAATGCCTCACTTAATGCAACAAAAATATCACTAGGGAAGGTCATAACCCATTGAATTTAATATCTAGTTACTTTTAATGGTGATTTAATAATTTTTAACAGTTTTCCCAAGATAATTATATTATTTAATTAATTTTATTGTTAGAGCAGACGTTAACATGACTTGGTGGACTTGGTGTATTGGTATACAGTATATGTTTATGTCTCATTTTGAACAAATATGACAAGTTTTGCATGGAACAATTAAAACCAATCATCTATGAAACCAGAGTTCGAATAACACATAAATTTAACATTACCAGAATGTTCCATATTTTCGTAAATTTTCCACGACCAATAATTCAACTTGGGAATATTTTTGTTTCCTGTTTTCGAAGTTATTATTCATTCAAAGTGTTTGCGTGATTTCACTGAGAATTTATCAAGTAACAGCAAAAAAACAGAGAAAATCAGTAGAAAACCACATTTTCAAGATATTTCCCGTGAAGAATTAATTACGCGTACAAAATCTATTCGATGTCACCTAAAGCAAAATTACGTCAGATTATACATTTCAACATAAATAATTGTTACAGGAAATCGCAGAAATTTAGTTAAATATGTTTACTCGTTACGAGCTATTTTCATGTTATTTCTTCTTGCGACATTTTGCAATGTGTTGACAAACTGACAGAAAGTATGAGATAAAAATATCCACTGTACAAAATGGCGTGCCGGTTATTTCGATGTCTATTTGCAATGCACCTTCCAGCGAATATACCTTCTTGAGCAACCAAATTAAATGTAGTGCAAAATTATCTGTGAGGTGTAAATATTACAGAGAAAAATTTTCTGTATAGCAACGGATTTTTTTATTTACGCGTCTGTAGGCTTAATAAATCCTGTTCACAACAAAGCGAGCACTTTTGAAATCAACCTTAAAAGAAACTCACTGCTCCTGACTTCATATATTTTGGCGGTCACACTGAGTGACATGCGCCCAGTAAAGTTGGTAACGATGGATGGAAAGTAGTTTCATTACCTGAACGTCGAATAAAAAGTGCCAGGTTAACCATTTGAGATAACTTAAATTATTCCTTTTGCTTTTTGATATTTTTATGCATCGATGTATTAAAACGACCATATCTTTAAATATGTCATTTCCAATAATTTCACAGTTTCACCTTACCGAAGCATGAATAAAGTGACGAGGTCATTGTCAATGTTAGTTTTACATAAGGCGGGAAAATACACAACGTGCATGGAAGTAGATCTTTAGCAGGGCTTTCAAAAGTGCTCATTTTGCCGTGAACAGCCTATATACGAAAATGCACTCTATAACAATGAAACACGGAAACGAGTAGTGTAAATACTATATACGGAACCTGTCCACGGTACACTCTAAGAATTTATTCGTAAATTTGCCATACTAGTGTATACGCTTAGTGAGAAACCAGGAATAGTAATGTTTACCCCTATACATGCATTGTAGCGTTCCTACATCTTCTCAGGCAGCAGTCAAATGCGTAGGGAAGTTCCCAACTTTGTATAGTAGCGATGCTAAACATTCCTATGTCTGCAGCTTGATGCGTGGTATTGTTACCGTATAGTGAACTCTAAATCTAAATCAGTTATTTTTTTTTACTGATTGTCAGTTGCAACTGCTCCATCCGGAATCTGTGGAAAAAGAAGATCTCTAATCTTTTCAGTTAAATGAAATCCACTAATACAAACAGTAGAAAATCATTTATTTATAGCCGATTAATAAAAAACCACAAGGATTGAAAACCGTGCATTAAGGTATGAAATAAATTACGTATGCAATTATTTTGTCGCAAAACAAAATTATTGCATGTACAAGGAAATTTTGGAAGTGGTAGTTATCGAACAGCCCCCCCCCCCCCCCCCAAACGCAACACATTCTCTTGTTTCTTTTGGCTGACGTTCTACCAACTCTGCTACTTTGTCACTGAGAGAAACGGTCTCGCATTTGCGTAGTATCATAAACTTACAATGGCGAACGGCTGTAAGTTTCGTAATGTGAAAGTACTTCATGTGGTCGAAATATACACATATTATGCGTACGTAGGTACATGTCATTGTAAGGGTCGAAAGATATTATAAGATAAGTTTACTTCAGATTGTGTGCTTTGAAAGAGAAATATAGTGGTTTTAAAGGTGTTGTCGGTGTTTTATAGCTATATGTTATTTTACAATGCAACATTTTACAGAATGAACTTGTTATTTTGAAGAGACAGATTGACTAGTAATAACTGTGCTAATTAATCAATGGAACATTAGAAACAATGCAATATTTTATATAATTTGTCGTTTCCTCATTATTTGATCTGTTAACTCGCAGAGACCACAAAACTTTTGTTGGTGTGAATCCACCTTTCTTATCGAATCACTGCACTATCGAGCCAGTAAAATTATCACTAATCTATCACTAAAAATAACAGTTTAAATCTGCAGTGTCTCGTTGCATTGTAAAATTGCGTATACTAGTGGACATCGATAACCTCGTACATTGAAACCACTATATTTATCTTTTAAAGCAGAGAATCCGAACTAAACCAAAGATAGATTGACTTCCGAACTTTGCAAATACATGTATTTGTGCAGAAAATCTGTATATTTCGACAAGAGGTACTTTCACATCACGAAACTTGCAGCAATATTTGACATTACATTTTGTGGTTCAGTAGCCATAATACGAGCACACGTTTGTCAGTGGTAAAGTATGGAAGTGGATATGGCTGATAATGAAAGCTTCAGCATGCTTTGCTTTATGGGCGGAGGTTCGAGCCCAACCACCTTCAAAAACGTTTTTGTGTTGACAATATTTGTGTATTGCGACAAAATAAATCATACCTAACTTACATCACATAGGAATGCTCTGTGCTTATTTATTAATAACAACTATAAATAAGTAGTTTTCTACTGCTTTAATTAGTAGATTTCTTTTAAATGATGAATTAGTGATATTTTTTCTACATATTCCGGATGGAGCAGTTTCAACTGACAATCAGTGAAAAATAACTGATTCCGACTTAGAGTGTGTATAGGTTAAAAACTTCCATTATAGTTTAGGGAAGTTAACCAGAAAACTTTTTTCAGTGTACCTACAGCTTCGGGTTTCGGAGAGTAACAAGCCGAGGATACATAAAGCGTCCTTCGCCGCTAAAAATAGAAAAATATCGCCCTTGCTTCAGATAGGATGTACTTGCCACTTAAACCTATATCTCCATGCATCAGATAGTAGCGGAAGCCACCTGTAAATATTCATAGACTGAAGATAAGGTAATTTTTTATTTGATTTGAATTCAATATAATTGCATTAAAATTATTTCAAAGACGTACTCGAACATCTCAAAGCACTTGTTTACGAAACAGTGTTCTAACCTCAACTGCTATCGACGTTGTTTATGATAGTCGTATTGACAGAAATACAGTTCACTGTTGGGACAAGGAGACTGTTTTTGTACAGCTAGCGTCTTCACTCTACCTCATGTTAACCGTACGTCAAAATTAGTGACATTTCAAAACATTGAAATATTATTCGAGTTTATACTTCAAATTTCCACGAGAGTATAGCAGGCAAGTTTTTAAACGTCACAGTTCGCCATGTATTTTTAATCGTGTTCAGATCTCGCTCCAATGTATTTTATCTTCTTCTAATTTATTTTTTATTCGCGATATAACAAATGCATAACGAAATTTAAACTTATCCGTTTTTAATAAACAGGAAATGTAGAAAAACCAGCACATTTACTTAGACGTTCCGTGAATTCGAGGAAAATTCGATCCAAGTCACGGAAATGCGTTATTGAACACATTTATACTGTCCGTAATTTCATGAATATTTCTGGAATCTTTTATAAGTACACTGAAAAACAATATTTTGTGGCGGCCGCAAACTGTTTTTACAAAATCTTGTGGAGTCTCCAAAAAAAAAAAAAACAAATTTTAGTGGCCAGAATTAAAATAATGTGTGTTCACCACAAGAATTTTTGCAGGGTAAATACCAACTAAACGCTTTGTGAGGGCAACAAAATATATATTTTTCCACTGTACTTTTTAGTCATTTCAAGGAAATATTTGCTAAAATTTTGAATGGCATACAAAACGGAACCAGCATTTACGGACTACTAATTCTTCTTACCACGTTATGACATGAATCTACTTCATCATCATCTTATTCGCTGCCAATGTACTGCCTTCAGCACTTACATGAATATTTATATAAAGGAGAGAACATGGCATTTTTTTTAGTAGATTTCAAAAGGGGTTTACGCAAATCTGAGTCAGTTACAACCTTATTTGTGTGGGCGCATAAATAACTAGATTAAAATAGACGACGCGACAGTGGCCTACTAAAAATGGCCTGAAAACCTTCGTTTCAGCATGTTCCCGAGCATTTCAAGAGTATTGATTCCCCGCATTTTAAAGACATCAATATTTTTTCCAATGGGGTATATTTTAGATTGCGCATGGAAACTTGTAGCGCGACGGGGTGTAAATAATATCTCCCAAGATTTTCTTAAATTGCTGCTTGTTCACTGCCTGGCTAAGGAGTATTTTCCGACTTGTAACTGCTGAGAAGTGATAATTCATTTTTGCGGGAAACTGCACACGCGGGCCATAACAGCAATAACAATCAGTCAACGCCGATTAAGAAAATGTAAAAAATATCTGTTCTGTGCCACTTTGGTGATTAAAACTACGTTTTACATGTGTACCGTCATGTTTTAGCGAAAAATACACACTTCTTAAGTGGCAGAGATCAACTACCCATTAAAATTGCAATAAAATTGCACGCGGGAGACTTAAACAGTTTATTACAGTAATAAAACGCCCCTGTTTCAAATGTTAACGCAGTAAACGATTTGCAAGCCTGGATGGTTTTTATTAAGCCCTATTATTTTATGGCTACAAGGTGAGAGTATTTTTTTTCTCACTGTGTTCCAAGTCTCCTAACAAATAAGCGCAACAGCCCAGAGGCCATGTCATTCGCGATAGGAAACATTAGCGTTTATAATGTTCCTAATGTGTTTATAATACGCAGCACTCGCGAGAGGACTATTACTGCTCGAAATACGCAATCTCCTTTATAGACTTGCTGGAGGAAATTTATACCTGCTCGTTATCCAGTCAAGTACCAGCGGCCTGATGTGCTCTCGGAGGGGCAGCCGTCTGAGAAGATTGGTTATCGCATCACAAGCCGTCAAGCTCTATTGGCAGTGACTGCATGGTCTCACAAATTAATTTTAAGGGCAAGCAAATCAGAAACATGTTAAACAATTCTGTTATGTGTGCAATTTGACCACACTCCACTGATTTCCACGTGTCATGCACGTCGTGCAGAGCTGCAAGAGGGATCACGTGACCTGCGTATGTTGGGTAGTATGTCCAATAAGTCTGGCTCTCATAGCTAGGGGTAGTGCAATTTCGCTGAAATATTTTCCAGACAAGTTACACTTCAAAACACTGCAGGGTCTTTTACCTATTTTGATTGGCTGAATTACTTTTCGACACGTGTTAAATGTCTGCACACGAATCACGCAGGAGTCGTGCCAATGTTGCCGAGTTCTGAGTGGCCCGTTCAAATATGAAAACGCCTTGTCAAGGAGACAGCAACCAATGGCAATAGAAGAGCTGCTGTTGGGTGCTTTCAGTGTTGAAGTCTAACGCGTACTCATATATATATATATTTTTTTTCGCGAAAAGTCACTAGCTCTAGTCATAGCTCACGTACTTCTTCGGGGTGCAATTTTAATGACCAGCAGTGTACAATCATCGCCACAGTGGGTCACAAATTATGAAGTTAACCCAATAGGTCAAAGCGCAAGAAGGGAGACAGGCGATAGGGGTTTGACATCTCAACGGAATAGAAACGACTTAATCTGGCCTCAGCACTAATTAACGGCTTTGTTAAGCAAAATATTCGTAATTTAAATATGTGCCAATTTCTTAGTTCATGTAAGCAAAAATCACACTTTTACAGATTAGTTGGGCACAAGAGAAGGCAAAAGCATTTTCAAAATAAACAAGACGACACGGACATAAATAAAGAGCCTACTTTCCTAAACACGGGAGCAATAAATTTTTTAAAATAATTTATTAAAAGCTGAGTTGGTAGGTAGGACTTATCACCTCTTTGAAAGCAGTATACATAGAGATAAAACCAGGAGCATATGCAACAGTATCGAGACGATTACAAATACACGAGCGCCTTAACCGCGACTAAAAACCACAAACCATCGTGCCATACGGTATTGTGCAATCAACTGCATTACGGAGGTCGGATTCGAACATCAGCTTCGAATTTAGTCAGTATAATGTTTCGAATCAGAGGGTATAATAACCTAAAATATTTACAGCGCGGTTATTTCGAAAATTTATACGTCCTGCCATACCATTACTTGTGTGAAGAATTTGGTGCAATTCGGTTGATTGGTCCTTGAAATACGGAATAAAAAAAACCACATATTTCATGTGACGATCTTCATAAATGGAGGACAAAAATGTTATTTATTAGCACATTCGATGATTGTATACTTCCAGTATACAAAGTAAAGCTAAAATCTATTACGTAGTTTCATTATAAGCTAGAATAATTGAACAACCTCCTTTATGAAAATAATTTTCTGTCGCACTTAAAAAGTATGTATAGCTATATGACCTACCACACTACTTCTTCCCCATATTTGGTAAGAAAGGGTGGATGGTTTCCCGAGATATGACATAGAAAATTAATTTTTATCGTGGGGCGAACTTACAAAATGGCAAAATTAAGTTGGAATTTCTTTCGTTAGTAAAATATACTAAGCTAAACATATTTATATAGCCACCATAAAGAAATAAGAGCATGTCGTACTTAAAACGTAGCAGTTTACACCACCTGCTTCACAGCACTTTGTTTGCCAAATTTGGTAGGAATCTTTCAATTGTTTCACGAAGTATTATATAAAAAAAATTTATTTTTTCATGTGTCATATTTTAAAATATGGCGGACAAAAATGATCTGTGTAAACGCATTTGATAGTTGTAATATATACTATGAGCATACAAAATTAAGTTGGAATTGATTACTTGGTTTCGGCGATAAAGTATACAAAGCTAAGATACCTATATGGCCGCCATTTTGAAAATAAGTGTATGAAAATATGAAACATACCGTTTTACATCATCTGCCACAGTACTAGTTATTTGTCCAATTTGGTAGGGATCGGTATTTTTTTTCCCCCCAAGATGTGACATAAACAAATTATTTATTTATTTGGTGATATCTTACAAAATGGCAGAAAAATATGCTTAGTGTAAATACAGTTGATATTTATAAAATCTGCTGCCAGCATACAAATATGGGAAATGATTACATGGTTTCGACGATATAACTTTATAATCTAAAGTAACTCTATGGCCGCCACTTCGAAAATTAATGTGTGACATATCTAAAACGAAATTTCACATCAGTTGCCGCAGTACTACATGATTGCCAAATTCTGTATAAATCGGTTCATTCTTAACTGAGATACGACATAAAAACTTTATTATTTAATGTGATGCTACCTAACAAAATTGCTCACAAAAGTAGCATAGGGCCTATACGATACTTGTAATATATACTCTCAGCAAACAAAATTTCGTCGAAATCGATTAAATGGTATAATAGATTTACCAATAAACCTAAAATATTTGAATAGCCGCCATTTTAAAAATAAGTACTTTCTAATGTTCAATCACCTACGTTTAGTTTGTCTGCAATAGTATTGCATACATGCCAAATTGGGCGACAATTAGTTTTTGAGATATAATATAAAATAGATAATTTTCCATTTTGTACTATCTTTCAAAATGGCGTACCAATAATACATATTTCAAAATTTTTTCTTACACGATATTTTGTCAGCATACAAAATTTGGTTTAATTCGGCTGAACAGTTCCCGAGATTATGACATCACCGTAAATAATAAAATGGCCGCCATTTCGTAAGTAAGTGGCCTGGCGTAGTTCAAAACTATAAAGTCAGGTACCCTTACTAAGTACTATGTATGTACCGAGTTTGGTGAAATTCGGTTGAGGCGTTTAAAATTGGAAAAAGGGGGTTGGGACACTAGCAAAGTCACACTCAGCCACAGACAGGAAAGTGCTCTCTTAAACCTTTCCTTCCTATGGAAATTAGGCTTAAAAATAGCTTATTACTGTTCCACACAAAAAGGATAAGTTTACACACATCCAGGTACAGCCACAAATTACACACACACACACACACACACGCACACGCGCGCACACACACACACGCATATATATATATATATATATATATATATATATATATATATATATATATATATATATATATATATATATATATATATATATATATATATATATATATATATACGTTCAACAATTTTCAAAACGCGCATTTTATTTCTCTGTGTGACTCCGTATATATAATGGAGATAATAACAATTCTACGTATTAGGTGCAGAATATGCCATCTCAACAATCGAGTTAGTGTTTATCAATGGCGGGTTTTAATCAGAAATGAAATCTAAATTTTTAAAGTATATAAATATAAAAAACTAAAAAATATTACTTTACTTTTATTTCCTTAAAGTTTTGTCACGTGTACCGCCTAGAAGTTTAAGCGATATAGCAAAAATTAAAAGTAAAATTATTTTGTAACAATGTCCTTAAGTTAATGCAGTTAACAATTCTGACATCTCGATGGCAGTTCAATAATTTGAGATCACCCATAATTATTATTCAAAAATTGCAAAATTTGAATTCATAAACCGGAGGTAGGATTCGAACTCACGTGGCGCAGTAGGCTTCATGGTACCATACTGTTCAAGAGTTCCTGGGTTCGTATCTCAGGCGAGGCATAGAGATTTGTGCCACTTTAGTCATTAACGAAAGTTAACTTAGACGTAAGCCTTTCTCGGAAGTCACTATTACGTGTTACGATTACAGCAAATCACGGCGTGGTAATACGCAAAGAGAACGTAATTAAATTAAAATATATCAACGTTGATAGCCGTTTTAACTGCCACGAAGATAAAGACATACTTTAAACAAATTCAAAGAAACTATATGAGCTCATAAACAACCTAACTAGAATTATAACAAAAACAGGTCGGCATTTAAACCAATTCTATCGCTCGTTTCGAAATAACATTTTTCTTTGGCCTTAAACCACACACTGTAAATCAGAGCGAGAAAGAGATGTTGATAATATCCCGCACAGTTCATCCTCCACTCCCTTCCCCCAAACTTTTCCATTTCCCGGATATAAAAGTGCTCATAATCCACCTTCATAAGACTTCCCCCCCACCTCCACCCAACAATACTTTCGGCCTCCATAATTCCCCTTTTTCACCGTGATGTTTATGGATCCTACATAAAGGGAAGGCCAGCCTTTTCATATCCTTTTTCCCCGCATCAGCCTTTTTTTCTTTACTCTCAGACCCGACCCTTCTGTCCACACAACCCCTTCTAGGCGGACAATACACGCACGGAACAAAGACGTAATAACTAGAGCTAGTGATTTTTCGGGGGGAAAAATACGAGTACACGGTAGACTTAATTACTATAAGCATAACATCAGTTTGTCTATTGAAATTGGCTGTTGTCTGCTTTAGAAGGCGTTTTCATATTTGACACGGGCCACTCGGAATTCGGTAACATCGACACGGCTCCTACGTGATCGTGTGCAGACAGTTAACACGTGTCATAAATAGGGATAGGAAAATTTCGCGAGTTCAATGACCTGTAGGCTAGACTCCCCAGTCCTCTGCATAATGGGGCCTCAGCTGTGTGTTCATTGGCTGTTGCGCCACACCTGGCGATTCGCAAGGCGTTTCCTTGCCAGTCTGCCACTGGCCCAGAGGCGTGCAGGACGGGCCTAATAAACTGAGATCCAATTGCGAAGGCGACTTCACTGTATATGTGGTTGACGTCTATCGTGCCCCGAAATTAATTCGCGAAAGTTTTCTATCCCTGGTCAGAAAGTAATTCAGCCGATCAAGATACGTAGACGACCCTACGGTGTTTTGCAATACAGCTCGTCTTGAAATCTTTCCGCAAAATTTCATAACTCCTAGCAATAGTGCAACTGTTCCGCTGACCGATTACACTAGCTGTGGTCTCCGAGACTGACAAATTGAAATTGACGACGCCCCCGTCCACCATCCGTCACGTGCGAAATATTCCGCAGTTTGTCCGCGCGGGTGCGCGTTGCTGTAACATGACGGAACGCTCCGCTATCAATATCACTCACGCTGTCGTAATGATTTAACGCCCGCTATTATTAACCAGCACCACCTGAATCGACCGTCAACCGGGACAGATTTACCTCAAAGCAAATGATGTTTGCAAAACAACAAAACGCTTGTTTTCTTCAATCCCGGTCCGTAATTCATAGGCCCATGCACAGTATGTCCCCCACAGACCGGATCATGTTACTGTGGAATGTCATCGCAGCGTTCGTTTGCATGATACACGACACCTCACACTACTACTGCACAAGAATTAGTTACACACGTGTGAAAGCTTATCACCGGGACTAAAGGAAGTGTTCAAAATGTCCTCCATCAGCATGTACAGATGGATCAATCCACCGTTGCATGGACACCCGGATGCGTTGATGAATCCCTGGAAAATTCCTGATTGTTTCGCAACCAGCCTCAATACGATTACGGAGGTTTCCCCACTTCGTCCACTGGGGTTGCATACACATGCAAAATGTCACTACAAATAAAAGTCTAGTGGAGTCAAATCAGGGTTCCTCGGGGGCTGGTATGGGACTACCAGTCACAGCTGCGATGGCATTCCACAGTCACATGATCCAGCCCGCGGGACATATACTGTACGTTATGTATTATGTATTATGTAAATACGAAGAGTTTGCGGACCTATGTTCATATAATGTTTTTTTCATCCTCCAGATGTGAGGAATGTTTCCCCGAAGTATTGACATGCAATATTGCAACCAAAGGAGCCGCGGTGATGTAGTGGTTAGGCTACACGTCACTCACGTAGGCGAACCAGGCTCGATTCCCCGATTTCGCATGTGGGAATCGATGCCGGGTTTTCGCCGGGGATATCCCGTTTCCCCTGCCCATGCATTCCCGCTCTGCGCTCTATACTCACCTAGTTTCACCCTCATCGGCTCTCAAGGCCTTGATCTTAAGAGCCGCACAAATCTCCTGACTTCTAATGTTTGAATTTTGTAAATCTGCCTAGGGAGTGTCTGGGAATATTTTTTGCCCGGGTGGTGGAGAAGTGATTTGAGGCGGGGGAGAGAAACAATTTTATTAAACTTAGGAAATTTGTTACGAAATGGTTGCATTCTGTTGATAATACATTGAGGTGAACTACCATACAACACGCGATAATACATTGAGGTGAACTACCATACAACACGCGATAATTTTATTGATTAGAAAGTCATAGATTTAAGGACATGGATCCTGGTTTTAAATCAACGTAAACTCATATTGTGTGGCCACACGGCAAGAAGTTAAAGTAATAACTGCAAGTGTTTCTTGAATTCGCAGTGTGATTGGGCTTTTCCAACAAGTTTTATATATATATATATATATATATATATATATATATACACACACACACACACACACACACACACACACACACGCGCGCGCGCGCGCGCGCGAGTTGTTTAGTTTGGAAAACATTTTGATGTCTGTTCTGGGCTCTTTTTTTAGAAGCTGTAGGTTTGAGGGACTTCAAACACAGTATGAACGCTATTTGTATACACTTTATTAAGACTTAACGCAGCTACAAAAGTAAAAAAAAAATGACATGAAACACGTTAAAACATCCTAAAACACGTAAGAAATTTCGCCACAGTGTTAGATGGGAAAGGCAGTATTACGACACCCTAAAAGTATATTTATATTTTTCTTAGAAATTTCGGAACCAAGACTCCGCGATCTTTTATGATTCGAGCATCAGTTAGTAGTTTATTGACTATTGTTCCAACCAGACCAAATTACATGGGATTCGGTTCTTATTTTCCATTGCAAGGTACTCTCCTTCTATCTTAAGGATGCCGCCTACTACTGGCTTTCTTAGGGTGCTTGAGGCTCAAACGCAAGCTAGCGATAAGGGCAATATTGACACGCCTACCTAGTGCCCCATCGCTCCTACACGCTGCAGTATTCCCGTCGTGCTGCGTGTATCTATGAGGCTTTAAGCGATGACCCTATCATTTTATTTGCTGGGAAATCTGAAACCAAGATCAGTACATGTCGCGATAATTGTTTCGCATGTTTCCAACCTGTATATCATTCATGCACCAGTGTCAAAATTCCGTTTTTAGCTTAGCGCGTGGCCCTATGTTTTAGGAGTACTGTTTACGCTTCGTATGAAGTGGGTTTTCTTTTCGTATAACCTTGTTAAATTTTCTGTGAATGATTTCGTTTATTTTATTGGTACGTCCCAAAAACGGTAAAATTTTGATTTTGGCATGCAAGAAACTATTTGATGTAAGTATTTTTATGCGAGGAAAGAGCACTTATAAAATAATGTCTACAAGATTAACGGTGTTTCGTAAGCGTCGCCTAAACTAACATGGGATAAAGCCTGTTCACGTTAAAGTGAACACTTTTGAAATCAACCTTAGAATAAAGTCACTGCCTATGCCTGCATATATTTTTTTACGGGCGAACTGAGATACACGCGTCCAGTAAAGTTGGCAACGAAGGATGGAATGTAGTTCCATATCTTAAAGTCAAATAAAAAGTGTTAGGTGACCCTTTGTGATAATTTAAAATATTTCGTTCCCTTTCTGCATTTTTAATGAATGGAAGTGTAAAAATGAGCAGGTTTACAATATTTTTTACTTTCTAATAATTTCACAGTTTCACTTGACCGACGCATGAATAAAGTTCTGAGGCCCGTGGCAATGTTGATTTTACATAAGGCGGAAGAAGAGACAACGTGCATGCAAGTAGATTTTGAGCAGGGCTTTCAAAAGTGCTCATTTTACCATGAACAGACTATAGAAGGTAATACTGTTTAAGCGAACAAGTTCCTTCTTCAGTTTAGACTATCCTAAACATTTGCACCCCCTCCCACCTACCCTCACCTAGTTTTGAGGAAGCATACGCACAGTTAATAGTTCATTGGTAGAGACCTGAATGATTACCGTATTCATTTTCGGACTAGCTAGAAGTCAAAACACGTGTGTTTATATAACTTCAGCCATTGGTCCACGAGGTGTTTGACACCTTCTGAAGATCACTGCCCCAAACGTCGCTTTTAACCGTGGCAGGCGACTACCAATGCACAATTGACATCGGCATATTTGTGCATAAGATCGTAGTGTCTAGCCTGCAGGTCATTGAACTCGCGAAATTTTCATGTGTCTATTCATCGGCTGTTGGCCCACTTTAACACCAGACCAAGTTACATGGCATTTTGTTAGTTTCGTTACGGGTTCGTTATTGGTTTGAAGTCGATCGGGGGCAAGTCTAACAAAGTATGGTCCAATGGAAGTACAAGCACATGTATACACGTGACTTCAGTTGAACTTGTCCTCAGTTGAATCCGCGGAAATATCTGTGTCTCTAATAACAACGGGAATTTTGCGCGTCTTTGCTAATGAAGTTCACTACAATGGAATACGTGCAGAGCGGCATACATAAAACGATCGATGAAGAGGCTGGAAATGATTGTCTTTGCAGTCTGTACACTTCTGCGCGCGGCTTAAGTGAGTTAAGATTTGCGCACTGTAATTCGGTCACATCGATATCACGGACAGAAATGTTGAATGTTTTTTTTTCAGCTTGCGCAGGTTGTTAATACTTATCGTTAGCGCAGGAAACGACACGCACGCACGTCTCCACGATGACAAAAACTTTCTTTCCCGAGAATACGCCATACTTGCACGCAAACCGACAATAATCTGCCGAGTTGTTTCCGTGGCGGAGGAAGCAAAGAAACGACCGTGCGCATCTGGGCTGGCCCCTTGCGTCTTCGCGCGCGCAGAAACACGTGGGTTCATCGCAAACCCACGTTATGTTTGTTTGACAATTGAAAACCAGGACAAGTGGTACACGAAACGAAACAAATAACATGAAATATATAGAACAGACCCTGCATACCGTCGTAGAAATACACTCTGCTGCGGGACGAGAAAAAGGAGAGGAACAAACAAATGACATGAAAAGGAATGAGGGGAAAGTAACCAAACTCCGCTAAGGAAAAAAGTTGACAATAAAAGGAAATACCAGGAAAACAGAACAAAACAAGAGAGTCAAAAATTGTGTTTGGCTGTGCTGGGGATACGGCCGTGAATACGTCTACGTTGACGCGCTCGGACGCCTTGGTGTTTATTTTACGTTCCCGGCACAGCTTCACTCGATCATATGGGGTTTTATGGATATCACTGGATTGCTTTTGAGATGCTCTTTCCAATCATATATGATTCATGCATTTCGAATTGACTTTTTCACGAGTATAGGCTGACATTGTGTTAAGTGTTCTTAATTTTTTTACATTAAACTCATACAATTTCACCATAATCACGCCACCCAAATGTTTTTATACACGCGATCGATTGATCTTGCCGAGAGCTGTCGATTGAAACCTAAACGAGAGTCGTAGCTTCTCCTAGTCAAAAGTTGTACCAAGCGGAAGTTATAAGACGCGGCGCGAAACGAATTCGAAATTGCCCTCTCTAACCCTCCCCCCCCCCGCGGGTAGCGCGCGATGCTTCGCAGTCCTCACTCAATGTAACATATTATTTTATGCTTTGGCAATCGAGTGGTGTAATTGAATTTTGAATGTAGACGATAGATTCGGAGCTGCAATGCCAAACTGTATCCCCCGATTTTGTTATGATATTTTCTAGATTGCCCTCCCACTACGGTCACAAATTTATAGACGTATTCACACCAAAAAACATCAGGACGTATGGGCAGAAGGCCCCACCCGAAACCACTGAGGGAACGTGGGACGGCCAAGAGGCAACATACAAAAGGACAAGGAGAAGGGGCTGCAGCAGGGCAAGTAACTCCTAAAGTTGAAGAAGAAGAAGGGAAGTAGGAACAGCAGGAAGATCCTGTGAAATGGAAGGAGCAGGAGGTTGGAGAACGGGTCGAGCCGACACGAAAGGACGTAATGTTACAGCTGCCATCGGATATGGTTTACTTTTTCCTCCATTCACATACGTTTGAAGCCGGGATTCGGATACAATCTAACCCGTTCTTACCACGTATGAAACAAATGCGAGATGTTTCAGTTGTATACGTAATGTAATGAGCACGTTCAGAAGTTCAGGCCTAAATTTCTACTAACGTTACACTTTGAACTGCAGTAAGTGTTTTCATTCATTATTTACCGTTGTAGACAGGTAATTAATTCTCGAAGGTTTATTTCAAAAGTGTTAAGTAAACCGCGAAAACAGTACAGTCATTCCCCTAATGCCTGCTTAAGCTTCAGAAAACTGCCAAGAGTTAATCATTACACTCTAAATAACAAAAAAATTTGATAAAAAATTTATTTAACGATATTTTGCCGATTTGGATATAATTTTAAAGCGTACAAAATATATATATAAATAAAAATAAACATATATAAATATAAATTATATATATATACACACACACACATCAAATTTTATAACAAGGATTTTATTTTTAATAAGTTATTTACCTTACATGATAAATATTTATTTATAAAATTGTATGCTTATCTGCATTTGTGCTGAAGTTTTTAATTTATTTAAGTCATTTCTAGCTACCAGTCACTCCAGAAATACTAGAATGGTATAATTTAAATAAATACATTAAATATTTTCAAAAAAAAAAATAGTTATTGATTTTTGTGATTTCACTCTAATGGTTAAAACGCATTTCCTGAAAATTTCATTATTCATGAAAGCAATATTTTTTTGCTTCCTTAAACTACCACAGTTATGAGAGTTTTATATTATTTGCTATAATATGGTGTTAAGAAACTGTTTATTTTGCAGTGTGTCAAAATTAAAAATTAAAATAATTTCAGCTCTCCTCTACATTTAAATCTAGTTTAAAGTGAAATAAGGCTTCTCTCCGACTCCAGATATCTAGATTCAAACAATTACTTCTTGCGGAGTGAAACTTGTCACCGTTGTTCATCGAGTGAGTGCCTTTGAAGCTGTTTTAGTTGAGTGCTATTCCGTTTGTATTTTTATTGAGTGCTTGTGAAGTGTTGGACGAGAGAACTACACGTTGTTTCTTCCCGTCATTCACCTGCTACAAAGCACTTCGACGCTGTATCGTGTTTACCCTTCACGCATTGAAAGGTTTTGTGTGACGCGACGACGTTTCAAGTGTCCACACATGTTGACTTTTACGGCTGAGATTTGCTGTCCTTATTGTGAAATTTCTGCAAATCATCTTGCCGAAAACTGTTATGAAAGAGTACTGTTACTGCGACGGAAGTCATGACAAAATAATATAATTTTTTTTTCCCGCTTATCCGACAATTGTTGTGTATTTTTTTCTGACAAGTTGTTCATCTGCTATAATAAGAATAGGAAAATTTCGTCAGTTCAAATTACATGTAGGCTAGATTCCTCAGTCCTCTGCATAATGGAGCCTCAGCTGTGTGTTTTATTAGATGTTACGCCACACCTGGCAGTTATGCGATTCGCAAGGCGTTTCCTTGCAAGTCTGCTATTGGCTCAGAGGCGTGCAGGGCGGGTCTAATAAACTGAGATCCAATTGGGAAGGTGACTTCAGTATATATATGTTTGACGTCTATCTCGTCCCGAAATGAATTCGGGAAATTTTCCTATCCCTAGCTATAAAAAATACGAAGTGTGTTGATGTAGGTAATTTACCATGATGGAAATAACTATTTTCTTGTACTCATGTTGCAACTACAGGGTTATTTCAAGGGTTAATTATGTAAACACAATGAAACCCACATACCAAGTAACATTTAGTCTGTTCAAGCCGCACACTCTAAATTAGAATCAGTGGAAAACCACTGATTCGCAGTGAAAATGGCTCCACTTAGAATCAGTGAAAATTTTCACATCTCTAATTCAATCAGCGTAATTTTTCCACTGAAACAAACAGTGTTTTTTTTTCTTTTTTTTTTTTTATCCCACTGATTCTAAGTGGAGCCATTTCCACAGCGAATCAGTGGTTTTCCACTGATTCGAATTTAGAGTGTAAAGACCCAAAGTTGAGATAGTAGAATGTCATTAGCCTTCATTTTTATCGGTCCCTATTTCACCCTAGAAAACGACAAAATAGATTAAGTTCCTCTGGGCTGTGAAAGGGTGCTCGGGGGATAACAAGATTAGAAAAGGAGCTACTAGAAAGGAGTTAGAAGTTGGCCCGACTTTTACACAAATTAATGAATACCAAAAGCGAAAGACTGGCAGCCTTAATAGAATGGAAGAAAGTGGATTTCCGTAAACTTCCTTGGAAGTGTAGTCTGAAACGAGAGGAGGACGAGAACCTGGAGTCCTGGAACAAAAAAGTCCACATGGACTAATCCAAACAGTTTGATTATGATGAGGACCCATGAGGAGTACAGAATACACTGTCCTAGTGGGGGTTTTCTCTGGGCACTGTCATTGATTACCTCTTCATTCGTTCATCCACTGCTCCAAGCATATGTCGTCCACTCTTCGAACTGTTCGTAGAGACAGGCTTGTCATTCCGATAGGACAGTCCTCTGAGCCTCAGTTTACTGCTATCCATATGGACACTGTCTCCAGACGGGAACATCCTTCAATTTGTTTTTAATTTCTATCTTAACTACCAGAGGAAGAACAACAGTAGTTCCTTAAAACTGCAGTGAACTGATTACAGGATGACATAGGTCTATCAATGTTTTCACGAGATCGTTTAACCCTTTAGGAAGGCACAAATTTTCTGTCACTGAAGACAAGGTTGAAGTGAGCTGACTATATTTACCTCTACATCGATATCACTGGTGTTGGGATCTGCGTTTCCACTTACCTTCGTCCTATTGGTCATGGCTAAGCCGAACACGCTTCCGTACACAGCAACGTTTATTATTGGCTGGTCGTCGGCCAATGAAGGAGCGTGTGGACTGTGTAGCAAATAATGTGTCGCGACAGCTGTAACAGGTTTTAGAGTCCATCATCTTGAGTTAAGAACTTATTAATAAACCCGTTTTATTCTTATGAATTGAAATATCGACTAGTTGTAACTTTTTACTTAGATTCCGATAAAGTTCAGCGACACTACAAAACCATAAACGTGTGAGTTCTGTTTTAAAGTGTAAATAAATCGCCATATAAAGTTAGCCCCGAATATATACGTGTATACTACTCAAAGGGTTAATATAAAACGAACCGTGCATTGGCCATTTCGTTCCCAGAGCTCGCACAGCCAACCACGGAATGGGTGCTCCCAATTCAAAGGAACCACCGTGCGATTTCATGTGTGTGCTTAATTACTCTGTGGAAATATATGGCAAAAATAAAGACAGACTTATGCACAAAGTATAGGGCAGTGCACTAAATAAATAGTTGCGTCATTAAGGGAACTGATATCTGTTCCTATCTCCAGTCACATATACAGACCAATGTGCACGAATATTTCATCCACTCAAATAGTTTAGAAATAACTGCAAACCTCTCATGTGTACTTTGCTTCGCAATCAGTTTTCTTAAGTTCTGTTTTAGTACGTAAGACGCAACTACCGTTGTCATGCGAAGTCCGTGCAGCCGAATTAAGAGATAAAATTAAACAATTTTTTTTTCTTCAGACCATGAACATCTGATTCTGAATCTCTAGCAAATCATAGACGTAGAAATTAATTTTTTTGCCTAGTTTTAAGGGTTATAAAAGTTGTTCTTAAAGTAGGAGCTCTATTGAAAGTTGTTTTTAGACTCTCCTGAAGTAACGTTAAATTCACGAGAAAACGTACTTTGAATGAGTTCAGAGGTTTCTGTGAAGAAAGTGTAATTCTGGAATCAGGAATTAGTAGTCGTCTTATAAAAAATAATAATACAAAACATTAGAAACGAAATACATAAATAAATTAAAAATCAATAGAGATGGATAAAAGTTTGGATTAAAGGACGTGGAGGAGAAGTTTAACTACGCTTTAATCTGGAACAATAACGCAATAAATGAACGTCTGAGGAGTCTGAGGTGCGATCGAAAAACACATAACATTCTACTCGTATAAAATATGTAATAGTAGGATATTAGTATATTACGACGACGCAAGTCAATAAATTATACTACAAATGCCAGGTTGCATTTTTATACTTTCCCTTAAGAAAACGGCCCAAAGAAAGCCTTAAATGTGTGTTTTTTTTTTAAACAATTTCACAATTTTTTTCTATTTAAGTGCATTTATCAGGTTAAAAGCGGTAGATGTATATAATTATGTTTTACTTATCCTGGCAAAAGTCGTATTTCCTTTGCAGAATATTTATTTAATTACATTTATTTACTAATATACTCTTATATGCTCAAACGCTGATTAACGGACAATATTCTTCTTAAGAGGAAGGATGAACACACAAAATATAAATTGCAAATAAGTCCGTGTTATATATCACAATACTGCAAATATAATTTGCGATGAATTTAGCTGCAGCAGATCGATACATAGGCGCTTTTGCTTTGTATCATTTGTCGCTGTACCACAGTTTTCTTGAGAAACTCCTGAGGAATATTAATAAGTACAAGAAAGTCAGAAGATAAAATAGGGGTTTACTGTGGCAAAACCAATAAGTAGGCGAGGCCTATGCGATAGATAGCTTAGAAGTCCCGCGTGTTATAAAAAAAAAGCCGGAATTTTTACTAGTCAATTTCGTGGTGTTATAGTAATATCTAGTAGCAGGAGTTCCAGGCGAACTTAACAATCCTGTCAGACACACGTCACATCAGACCGCTTGGCCTGCAACTCACACATCTACAGCGATAAAAATCATTTTTGGTGGACGTGAGATTATTAGTTCAACTTAATTTGACTTGCAAAGTAAACATTGCCGTCCCGGAGGATAGGGTACTCATTAAAGACATGACGCTGTTGAAACGATAATGGGTAAGGGTATGGGTGTTATCTGGGGGGGGGGGGGGAAGTGGAGTGTGTGCTTTCGTTGGTCGGTCGCGTCTCGCCAACGGAACTTGTAATTTACGATGGAAGCGGCTGGTTTATCGCGATACATGACTGGTGTATCCCCTTGGCCCGTCAGTCGGCTTTTCAAGGTCACGCGATACCGAACAGACGTCCAGTTGGCGAGTTGGGTTCCGGGAACTTTGGGTCTTGTTGTAAGGTACCGTGCCTTATAAAATTATATATATATATATACACACACACGCACACACACGCACGTAATATTTCAATGTAACTATTTCTCCAGGGCAGGAATGAAGATCGATATTTTGATGCCAATTCAGAAATGTCGTTACAGAAACATAAACGAGGTCGTTGGAAAGTACTGAATACAGCCAAAAACACCGTAAGAAACGCTTTGTTTACGATATTTTGTTCTTATATAAAACATTGTTTGAAACAATAGTGACACTTTTGTATCTTTTTTATACAGACTGTTGTATTAACCCTTTGAGGGGCATGCACGTATATATTCGGGGCTACATTTATATAGGAATTTCTTCGCCCTTGAAATCAAAACTCACACTTTTATAGTTTTACAATTTCGCTTGACATTATCGGAATCTAAGTTAAAAATTGTAACTAGCCAACGTTTCATTTTGTAAAAGACTGTCCTTTTTAATAATTTCTTAAATGAAAACGATGGATTGCTAAACCTGTTACATCTGTCTCGGCACATTGATTGGCACACAGTAAACGCGCGATTCCATTGGCCGGCGACCAGCCAATAATAAAACATTGAATAGTAGAGTAAGCGTATCAGGTGTAGCCAGGGCCAATAGGACAGCGTTGAGTGGAAATTCAGGAACCAACACAACTGAAATTGCTGGAGTGGAGCATATGGGCGGCTCGCTTCAGCATTGTCTTCGGTGCTTGTAAATTTGTGCCGTCCTCAAAGGGTTGAAAACCATGTAGTCAGCGCTTAAAATTCTGAGGAAACTTAATAACGCGCGAAGTTTGTTTATGCAAATTTTCCATTTCTTGCGCAATGATTCCTTATAGCTAGAGACCTGAAGAATTCGTGGAATCATTTTGCTACAAGTTAGAATTCAAAACACGTGTGTTGATATAACTGTAGCCATTTGTCCACACGGTGTTTGACACCTCCTGGAGAACGCTGGCCCAATCGTCGCCTTACAGCGTGACAGCTAACAACCAATGCACAGTTGACACATGCAAATTTGTTAAGAGTCTAACCTGCAGGTCATTGAACTCGCGAATTTTTCCGGTCTCTACTTGTAACCGGACGCGAATTTGACGCGTTTAGAATTTTTACTAGAGAGAACCGAGGACGTTCAAGACACTAATATAATATAATATTTTTATATCTTTAGCACATTAAATTCTTTTCTTTGCGATATAAAACAATGCAAGGCCCTGAATTGGCATACAGCGTTTCGTGGTAGTGCGTCTAGCTATCATTTTGTTGGCGGGAAGTCTGAGGGAAAGTTTAACGCACCGCCTTAACCTAGTTTCCCAGGAATTCCGCCCAGAATATTATAAGCTGTAATAAGTCTGAAAATGTATCTTTTTAACGTGTTAAGGGAGCTTCGAAACAGTGTTTGCGATAAACTTCAACTTTTGGAAGTTGTATTCCGTCTTAGCATGGAATATCGTTTCTTTTTTTCCATGCGCAAACAGATTGTGCACACGTCAAACAATAGCTTTTTTAAAGAAAAACGCTTATTATAAACATACTGAAACATAGTTCGTGCACGAGGCACACGGGCGCGCCCTAAAGGACATTACTTCGTGGCATCTTTAAGATTTATTTTTAACTCTTCGAAATTGGCTTGGCATACGCTTGTTGGTAGAATCGTCATAAATACATTCTAAAATGTTGAATAAGTTGTTTTACATTAGTTCTGGTATTTTTATATTAAGTGTTGATGTGTTTAAAAAGGGCGGAAAAACTTGGCAGATGAACGCCTCAAATGACAGAATACTAACGTGGACTGAGTGACTGAGTGAATAGGGCAGTTCTTAACAGCGAGGTCTTGAGAGCCAATGAGGGTGATTGCGGTAGGGATGAAGGGACGGGGGAAACGGGAGATTCCCCCAGAAAACACGCCGACGAGTGGCATCGTCCGCCACGATTTCCACATGCGAAAATATGGGATGACACGGCCGTGTATTGAACCCGGTTCGCCTTGGTGGGAGGCGAGCAGGCTAACCGCTCAGCCATCGCGGCCCCAACGTGGACTTAAGCATCTTTAACAAATTAGGTTACAAAGGTCGCCTGGCAGCATTTAATAAACGACAGACGATGGTTTTTATGAATGCCAGTATTTAAGTTGCAATTCTTAGGTAGGCCTATAACATTCAGGGAGTCTGTCTTTAAATTGTACAAGGGTCTTCCAAATTCTTTAATTTTTGACACCATGAATAGGGGTAGTGAAATTTCACGAAAAAATTTCAAGACAAGTCATATTTTAAAACACTGTAGGGTAATTTATACGTATCTTGATTAACTGCATTACTTTTAGACACCTGTTAATTGTCTGCACATGAATCACGCAGAAGCCATGCCCATGTTGCCGAATTCTAAGTGGCCCGGTCAAATGTTAAAACGCCTTCTCAAGCAGGCAGCAGCCAATGCAACAGACAAACTGATGTTGGGCGCTTATAATACTGAAGTCTACCGTGTACTCATGTATTTTTTCGCGAAAAATCACTAGCTTTATTTATGAAAAAATATACAAAAGAATTGGCGTTGAATATGCCTCAAGAGCAGTGATGCTGATTGAAGCACTACACGCCACATCATTGTTTTGCACGCAGAGCCGATGAGGTAAGTGATGAAGGTAGTTAGGTCGCCCTTGATGCTCTCTTGCTGCTGAACCTGAAATATACCAAATACTTACAGCTGGGCGTATCCGTAAGCCAGCAGCCTCACTCAACACCACATTGTTTACAAGTTTTCACAACAGAATCTCTTATCGCTTACGTTTCCTCGAGCGTAATTGTTCCGCATTGTATCTAGGGCTGTGGTTTGTGATATCTCAGTTATATTTTACAGTGACATGTCTAAAATCGGCTCTGATTCCCTGAACTGGCGAATAAACCATCCTCGAACATATATATGGATCACCATCTTTCTTACCGTATTATACACTAATATGTATGGGCATCAAAGGGGCCTGTAAAACGCATTTGTTAAACAAACATGTTGCGACAGACAACTACAGGTACGCCTTATAACTCGAAAATGCTCGCAATAATACATTATTAGAATACTAAAATACGTGAACGCGTGTTCTTAAAAGAAAAAAATTGATATACTAGAATTTCTCCGATTTTTAGGTTAATCCAAATGTGTTTAGCGCACTTTTGTTAATTCACAGTATCAATCCATTTTGCTTCAACTACTTAATTTAAATCCTTGTCATTTTGGCAAAATTTCCATATTTAATTACTTGATGTATTACTCAGTTGTCAGAGAATAAAACTTAAATAAAATATTCAATATCTTTTTGTCAAAATTTGATAATGACAATTTGTCGGATATCGCTCAGGTAAACATTTTAGACAATTTCAGAAGTCGGGTAATTATTTTAATGTGTCTATGAATAAATCGCTCATCAGCTATTTAAAATTCATTCTACGTTATATAGCAGGTATTTAAATTTAGTGCTGTTACACAGATGGGGAGCGGGTTAAGTGATTCCGAGTGACAGCTTTATATTACAGCGATGCCAGGAAAAGCTTCACGTGAGCGGCAGATGCCAGCATTGTGTACTTGGCTGTTAACGGGCCACCAGAACTCTCATAATCGCTTCATCAAACAACGCAAACCACGTGATAACAAACCAACACGTAGAGGTGAAATAAGCTTCACGAACAGAATTCGGCGTGTCGTATCTTTGAGTACAGAGTATTCTGCCTATATGTAAGGTAGACGTAAGATGTTTTCTATACTCCTTCAGAACTAGTTCCTTTGGTCCGATAGTAGGTAGCTTTAGAATCGTCCCCGTTTGCCAGTGGCGCTATCCTGTGGCGAGTAAAGAAACCCATCACTAATTATTTTACCTTCCCTTCCTCCTTTTTGGACCACCATTACATCACATATGTTTGACCCTCTTATGGCCGGTTGCCACATCGTGGTTCTAAACTCGATCCGAGATCGGATCTAAGATCGACCCAGAAAACTGTTGCACCATTCGAGTTCAGAGCTTGACTGGAGATCGAGATGCACTCCATTTCGAACCGCCGAATTTGGCGGTTCGAAATTTCTGTCCGAGATCAGAGAAGAATACAAGTCTGTTGAATATATGTTATGTGAATTTAAATGCAGTGTTAAATATATTTATTTACTAGAATTATTTTTTTAAATAAATGGCGAGCTCCGAAATCCCGCTACGCCAGCGTGAGTACCTTTTTAGTTCTGTGAGCCTTCCGGCATTCATGTTAGTAGCTAAGACGGTTGGAGAATAAGATGCATCTCAGGGCAAGTTCTGCACGAACGAACAAAAGTTAATATTAAGTTGGCTATTCTGAGTGTGCTGCCGACGCACATTAGACAAGTACAAAATACGCGATAACAAAGAGTTCGTATATTAATAGATATATTTTATTTTACTTGGTCACACAATAGCGGTTGTAGATGTTACAAATTAATCTTCGTGCTAAAGTAGCAATGCATAGGTGTTCAAAATGAAACACAATAAGACGATTTATAGCCGAATGAAACGCAACTTCAAACCTTAGATCTTTTCATGTCGTATTACAACTGCCCGTCCATGCTTTCCATATATCCTTGATATTAGTTCCAAAATCCTACAGAAATATTGAATGGCAATATTAAATTATTTTTTCAAATAATTTGACGAAATATATTTTAATTCGTGTCGTTTCGAGCCAGTAATAGGAGAAAAATCAAGTTGTAAAAAGCAGGGTCTAGAGGCGGCGAACCTGCTGCTATCTGTCGGCACCGAGCGCGGCTCACACGCTTTACCATGTCGTGCAGGCCATCTGTGGGCTCTTTCTCGAACCTAACCGACTATAAAGCTGAAATATATATGCTTCGTATGTAAAATAACAAATTTATGAAGAGATGACAATAGTTTTATTTTCCCGCGAGCTCTGCGTAATTTTTAAAGTAAAATATATTTAGTGTACAGCGATTTTGATAACTAGTAATTTCTATTGGGCCAGTAATTGTCCGTCCATAGCCTAAACACGCCATGTTTTTTTTCCGGAAACCCATTTCCTTGTTTTCGCATACCCTCCAATTGACGCACCAGATGATGGCGAAAGGATATATAAACTAAAAGTAAACATTGGTTGAACTGTCATAATCTTGCCATCTTTTATGAGACAGACAGTAGGTCGGGTTTAATTAACACATTGGGCGCATGCATCTCGGCTGAGCAGGGTTGTCTGGTGCCATGGCCGCAATTGTAACTCTCGCTTTGGAAACACGAAGAATCGGAGCTTCAGAATCGTACAATGTCGTTGGTGCAAAAATTTCATAATGGAACCAAGATCGTACTGAATCCTGGTACGGAACTAGGATCATTCAATCTCGGATCAGGGAAGATGTTGGTAGATCCGCGCATTAGAGACGATATACCGTTTAATCCACCTAAAACTTGCACAGCAAATATTTCTTAAATGGAAGGGGCTATTGATGCGCTGGTTTAACAGATTTTAAGTTTAGACAAGGGCTATTAATTGTAGCGCATGATAAAGATTTTAATCATTTTTAGAATGTGTGTTTATTGAACGAAGTTACATGTTTCCAAATGGGACAATGCCGATTCGCTTCCAGAAAATAAAACTAGAGGAAATTAGAATGTCAATGGCGTTTTTCGCAAGATTCTAGGGCAAGTAGTTTACGTATATCGCAATGCTCCCGTTTTCGTTCCTTCAAGCAAACAATTATCTTGTCCACAGTCGTTTATTTCGATTATATATTTTTTTAATAATTAAAACCCGAAAAAAAGTGTAATTATATAAATCTTTCTTCGCCGCAAAGAGTTTATTGTTTATTATTTTCGCCAGCTTTCAAAAATTGTTATGAATGCCGGCGTTAATAGTTGACATAGCAGTTTGCAAGAAAACTCATACCTAAGGATACGAAAATTTCGCGAGTTCAATGACCTGCTGGCTAGACTCCGCAATCCTGTGTACACTCGAGACTCACATGTTTGTTCATTGGCTGCTGACCCACACAGTAGCCAGTGTTACTTCACACCTGGCAGTATGGTACTTGTTAGTTGTTTTCCATGCTAGTCTGCTATTGACTTAGAGTCGTCCAGGGCATGTCTAATGAACTGTGATCCAATTGAAAAGGCGACTTCATTGTACACGTGTTTGCCGTCTATCTTGTCCTGAAATGAATTAGCGAAATTTTCTTATCCCTAATCATACCAGTGTGGCAAAACCAATGACAGGCCCTGCGAGTAACCAAGTTACATAAATCTCTATCTAGCTCTTATATAATATCTTAGCGAAACTCGCAGGAGAAATCGTCCCGCGTGTGCCGGGCTTTAGATGCCAGGCCGCTGATTTGCGAACGGCGCTCCGACATGTTGTTGGATGGCGACGCCATTTTGGTAGCGCGTGCAGGTGGAGTTCGCGGGACAAGCCGCTATTTCATCCTCTGTATTCTTATGCACTGTGTGTTCCAATGGTTCTTCATTCAATGTTCACGTTGACCCGTTAAGTCGTACATTAATTTCGACTTTCGCGTGTTGCAATCACGTAATGTTTTGGTCTGCGCTGTACATGTGTCCTACGCTTTAAACGTGCTGCGTGCTCGACGATATTGTTATTGGTAGAGACCTAACCAATTCGCGAGTTAAACGACCTGCAGGCTAGACTATACAGTGTTAAAGGCTGTCCACGATAAAGTGAGCACTTTTGAAATCAACCTTAGAAAAAAGTTACTGCTCCTACCTACATATATTTTAACCGGCGCAATGAGTCACATGCACCCAGTAAGGCTGGTAACGATGAAGGGAAAGTAGATCATAATCTTAACGTGGAATAAAAAGTGTTAGGTAACAATTTGTGATAATTTAAATTATTTTTCTCGCTTTTCTGTTTTTTTAGTGCATCGAAATGTAAAAATGAGCAAATATTGTAAATTACTTACTATTTTATCAATTGCACAGTTTAACTTGACCGACGCATGAATAAAGTGATCAGGCCCATGGCAATGTTAAATTTACATAAGACGGAAGAATACACAACGTCCATACAAGTAGATCTTAGCAGGTCTTTCTAAAGTGCTAATTTTACCGTGAACAGCCTATATGTACAACTATACCGATGTAAACTGTACATTGCTGTCACGGTGGAAGGCGACGTTTGGGCCAGCGTTCTCCAGGTGGTGTTGTAAAACACCATGTGGACCAATGGATAAAGTTATATAAACACACGTGTTTGGAATTCTGGCTTGTCCCAAAACGAATTCGCGAATTCTTCAGGTCTCTAGTCGTTGGCCACTAAAGTGAAGGAGGCATGGGGAATTCCACACATCAGACTAGCCACAAGAACGACTGGGCGCTGATGCATTCCTGTGTGCAGTACCGGACATAAGTATAATTCACGAGCAACGTGTCCAGGATGGTGGACACGGTGACTATACCATAGACTAAAGATGAGGTAGACCGCTTATTCGTCTTCTGCGCATGTCCCCAACATTGACTTACCTCAAAGGAACACAACTGTCAAAATCCCATGGTCGACAGTGATGAACGTGTTTGTTTACATCTTAATTTTAAAATGACAAGCACTATTATATGAATAAAATACTTTTACCAATTTGTATTTAATCAAACTGTTTTACAAGTTGGTTAGATGAAGTATAAAAACTTCTCAAAATATTTGTTTACAAATCAGTTTTCTAACCTAACATTCCAAACCATGACGTTTTTGCTAGCCGTATTGGCAGAAAAGCAGTTTAATGTTGGGCAGGGACACCCGAATTTCACGAAAAGTTTTCCGCACATGCTAAATTTCAACACCATACGGGCAAACAAGCAGTATTCTTTTGCTTATTGGCAGCCTGTGTTTGCGAAAAGACGTTTTCTTACTTGACGGGCCAGTCAGAATTAGGTAACTCCAATACTGTGCTACGTCCTAGAGCCTAGGACGCAGCAGAGTGGATTTGAAAACACCATCCAACAAAAATACAATCACCTAGGTGAAAACAACAGCCGTTAAGGCAAAGTGAATAAAACATTGAAGAACAATAAAGTAGGAAAAATGCTACATACTATGAGCTGAAATGCAATACACATGAATTCTGATACTGTGTATTGACTTCATTAAATTTTTTTTCTTTTCAGACATATTTTTCATATACAAAGCAAATTTTAGTTGCCAATATCTTAAACATGTGTGAATTTTACAATTTCCAATTAAAATTATTAATATTTAAAATTCTGGCTTTATAGACTTAACAGATGCCATCTCTCTCTTACATTGAAAGTTACAATGTATTTTCAGGCCATCTACAATTTTACCTAAGGCAATAGAAAATGCAAGAATATTTTATGTGGCACATCATAGTTTATAATGAAAGTTACAATTTTATTTTCCGGTCATATTATATTTACCAAAGGGCATTGAATTGCAAAAAAAAAATATTATTTAACACGTTTTCTCCAAAACAATGAGAAATGTTTCATATAGTCCTCTGTTCAAAACATGCTTTTGTGGGCTGATCCACAATTGGTAAATATCAATTTTATTTTCCCAAAATCTAATCAATTTCACCGGAAAAATTCCAGAAAAAAAAAAACACCTGCAAACCTTAACTGGGGAGCTTGCAAAATTACAATATTCTGTCGTGAACCCTAGCAGAAATTCAAATTATTATTTTTCCAGAAATCATGGATAACTCTAAACCACTTCCTCGGTTTATCTCGTGTACAAAACTTACGGAAATTTCCCCCATATTATCCACAATTTTGCTTTTTGTTGATTCATATTTAATTAAAAATTTGGCATCTCATAAAAACATCTTTTACAAATATTTAACATTTACATTCAGATTTGCCGAGGGTAAAACAAAGCATTTTATTGAGATTTAACTAGGTTGTTTTAGGGCATCATGGCCCCCTACATTCTGCCTAGTAGGACATCAAAGTATGTCTCGCGATAAGGGCCGGCATGACAACTAGTGGCATACTTATCTTGTCATTTCGAAACTCTCTCGAGGCTGCTGCCTGACCTCCAGAAAACTCTGTTCCCAGTATATATAGCGGAATTTGTTTAATTCTCCCTATAGGGTATTAATTAATGATCAGCCAATGGCTGCATTTGTTCCCTAAAAAGGAAATGTTCAAGGGGCGATGGGTAAACAGCCAATCGCCAACAAACACGGCACAATTGTAAGAAAGAAGTAGCGCCATCAGCTACCAATTTATAAAAAAAAATGAACTTCAAATTGGTACTCCTGCGCCGCCTCCCTGGTGATGTCACAGGGGTGGGAGGTCATGTGCAGTGGCCGCAGATCGCAGCACCATCTAGACAGCGGAAACTCTAGCGCCATGTCAAAAAGTTCTGTAATGAGACAGACTCCAAACGGCGAAGCTATGTCCATTTTCCTAATGAACTTCCGCGTCGGGAAGCAGAGTTTATCGTAACAAACTTCTATGTAGCTCTTCAAGTTTTCACAAACCAGGCTGGTAAAAAAGATGGTAATAGTTCATAAGTTCAGGCAGAAGATATTTTAAACTAAAACGAGAAAAGTTCTTTCACTTCCCGTAGTCGTGTTGCATCGTACTTGAGCGGTCAGATGCAGTCGTCAAACATGTTTGATGAGTAAGGAGACGGCAAAACTCCGAACAGGCCGTCTCAACTGTTCGTCGTTGATTCGCGGGCAGACACCCAAGACGCGTAACACCTAGATCATGCAACGACGAAAGTGAATCTGAGCAGAAGTGCTACGAAATACAACTGGCCTTAAAATCTCTTTCGCGAAATTAGGGTGTCCCTAATGTTGGGACGTGGGAATTGGCTGTTGCGCAGCCCGCGAGATCGGTCTACCTCATACTTTAATCCATGGACTGGACGGGTTAAAATGCACACAGTTGCGGGCAGCGGTTTTATTTCGAGAGGGTGATTTCAGAGGCGATCAGAACCTGTTATGATCAGCAGTTCGTCATCAATCTCTCTTGGCAGCTCCATGTGTCGCGAACTGCTGAGTGTGAGATGAACACCACATCAGTTTCAATTACAACGTCATTTTCCCGCGAGCACGTTGGTCGAGAAAAAAGCGTGAAAAAAAAAATGGGGGGGGGGGGGGGGGGAGAAGAGAAAAGTAGTAGTGTCGTGTAAAATAAACGCGCGATGAAATATACTGCTTCCCCCCCCCCCCCCCCCCCCCCCTCACCAAGTCATCATACGTAGCTAACAGAACGCCGGGCCACGTAATCTCCCGACTTAGGCACTTAATCCGCGCCTCCTGTGCCCTTACAAGTCCCAGGCAGTAAAACGAGCGACGTAGATTAAAGGTCGGTTTGATCGTGTGCGGCACGTGGTCGCAGTATCGATCTGAGCGAAGAGGATGATCTTGCCACAGAGCAGTTAGGAATACAGACATCAAACCACCGCTTGTTCCGAGAACACTGGCCGCGCTCTTCGGCACTGTCGCTGAAACTAGAGATTTTTAGCGAAAAAATATGTGTAAAGGCTTTTCACGATCAAGTGAGCACTTTAGAAATGAACCTTAAAAAAAGTCACTACTACTGCAAGCATACATCTTAATGGGCGCGGTGAGTGACATTCACCCAGTAAAGTTGTTAACGATGGATGGAAAATAGTTCCATATCTTAACGTCGAATGAAACGTGTAATGTAACCATTTGTTATAACTTAAAATTATTTATTTTGTTTTCTGTTTCTTTTTTTTTTTTAATGTACTGAAGTGTAAAAATGAGCAGATTTGTAAAGTACTTACTTCCTTAATAATTTAACAGTTTCATCTAATCGAAGCATGAATAAAGTGATGAGGCCCATGGCAATGTTAATTTTACATACGGTGGAAGAATACACAACATGTATACAATTAGATCTTATGCAGGGCTTTCAAAAGTCCTCATTTAACTGTGGACAGCATATAGTAAACGTGTTCGGTGTTTTGTAAACCAATAGGACTGTTAATTATAAACGGGAATACACAGACAAATAGAACTGAGTGATGGCCATACAGTTGTGAATATAGGTGCCTCCTGCTTGCCTTAAGTCTCATATCTATATGCAATAAAAGCGTTATGGCTGGACTTCGCTTCTTACGCAGAAATTCTTTGTTTTCACATCATAATTTTAGTTACAGAAGAATTAACGGAAAATATATGACTGCAGAAAAAAAATCGTAAAAAGGCAGGAACCTATTGATATATTAAATATCTACAAAACGCTATGTGTGACAAAAATTTACGTTGTTGTTATATCGAATTTCATGTGTGTACTGCGTGGCGAACTTCTAGAGCATCATTTTATAAATTTTACTTCACAAAAATTTTGATCAAGGAAATATAATAATCCGATATAGCGTGTTACGCCGAACCCTAAAGCTGTTCAAAGCCCAATTTTTTCTAGAATTTGAGGATATTTTATTGTTTCATTACACAATACAATCGACAATCTTGCGAAAAAAAATTACATTACTAATTTGTTAAACGCAAATAAAATAACGTTCACTTAACATCTTGCTTTGCACACATTTCAAAAAGTTATTATAACAGAAAGTTTGGTTTCAAGTCAAGTGTTTATTAAAGCCATACAACTAGCTTGTAGCAATTTGTCTGATATCCAAGTCTTAGTTTACATGTTATAAGGGTTTTTTTACGTCTAGCTATTTTCACTTTGCAATTGATAAGTAAATTTAACATTAAAATAGGGGCGAACAGCGTAACATACTTGCAAGACGTTCATGTCATTAAATTTTAATAACATGAGTAATTATTTTGACCTGTTGTGCTGAGCTAATTTAATCAAGACCTCGATGTTAATTGCCGCTCAAGTCTCTTCACTCACTCACGAATGGCGTTCTGGCTATATAAAGATGAGGTAGACCGCTTATTCGTCTTCTGTGCATGTACCCAAAATTGACCTACCCCAAAGGAACACAACTGTCAAAGTCACATGGTCAACAGTGATGAACGTGTTTATTTATATATTAATTTTCTAATGACAAGCACAATTATGTGAACAAAATATATTTACCAGTTTAAAATTGATCAAATCGCATTACAAATTGGTTAGAGAAAGTATACATACATCCCAAAACATTTGTTTACAAATCAGTTTTCTAACCTAAAATCCAAACCACGCCATTCTCGCTAAACGTGATGGCAGAAAAGCAGTTCGATGTTAGGACACGGAGATTGGTTGCGTGCAGCCACCGAGATGAGTCTGTACCTCATCTTTAGGCCGTGATTCAACTAGAAAGTGTGCTGGCTCTTTCTCACCACTCTTACTACGGTACCATCTGACTCGCTCTAGCGGATTGAGACTTGTGCCCTCTATAAGTCTTCGGCATTATTTCGCCGACAGAAAAAGTAATAAATAATGAAAAATAAAATATCGTTGGCCTTTCACTTTCCTCGAAGAAATGTACAGTGGTTTATGAAATAGTAACTTATTTTAATTTGTCACTGTTTTGTATGATTAAAAACACAATTGTTATGTGCAAATCACAATATTTAATTATATGCACACAATTAACCTAAACGCAGCATTAATATAATAACATCATACATTTGTTACCCTTCATATGAAACGGAACGTTGTTATAACACAATGACAATCGCAATGATTAAGTTAAGTCGATAAAATATTTCTAACGCTGGTATAGAAACAACAAAGTATATGTGCGGATATTTGAGGTTGGACTTGAAAACAATATGGCTTCGAGAAAGGGTGTGTGTGTGTGTGTGTGAGAGAGAGAGAGAGAGAGAGAGAGAGAGCACCGAGTGTACATCGTCGTTCACTGTCCCTCTCGCGCTCTCGCCCCGATGTTGGGACAGCAGAGAGCACACGTCAATAGCGAGCGAGAGAGTACTCTCTCGGTGAATTGTGCCACGGCTTTAGTCTATGGTTCCGACATTGTTCTAGTCAGAGACGCCATGTTGCTGGCGTATATGCGGCTGGCGTTGGCGGCATAAACCATTTCACGTCTATATTCTCCAATACTCTGTGGCCACACCACGCCACGCCTTCCGCGACATGTACATCTCCCCCCCCCCCCCAATACGCCCTTCACCAACCCTCGTCATCCCGGTACGCACTGATTTAATGCGACGTCCTCCCACGCAGAACAAGAGACCCCCCGTAAAAAATGACGTTACCGTTCCGGAATTATTACGTACACGGAAAAGACCGCAAGGCGTTGGCGCCGTAAAAATGTCTTCGGGCGAACGTAACTCATTTCGCCGGAGAAAGCGTTATGGTTTCGGAACGCGGGCGAGGTAATATTATCATACAACGTCCCCGCCTCCATCCTACGCCATAGCGGCTCTTCGCCAGCCCGTGACAAACGAGTCGTGTCTTATCGGAAATGGCGACTGTCTACCAGAGAGTATTTTGAGCGTAGGAAGCTCAGAAGTGCTGGGAGGTTAAGGGTATTCAGGTCTCAAACCTATTTTATTTATTTCAAACGTATTACTTAATTTTTGTTCGGACATATAATAATAGCCTGGAAAAAGTCTGGAAAATTACTACACTAAAACTAATAAAAAACTATATGAATTTTAAATTCATGTCTTTTTTATTTCATACAAATCTCAAAATTGAGAAGAATTCATACGTTAGGATAAAGCTCAAGGTAAGTGTCCATGTCATTAGAATGTCATGATATTATTTTATAGTTAATTCGTTGTGCTGTTCAACAGTTTCTCAATGTGGACTCTTGAAGTAAAAATTTAAGTCAAAATATATTAAAGTTTAAACACTATCGAAAGAATAGCAAGTGTCGGATTTCAAAGAAATCTTTAATATGATACTTGTGTCGTAATAGACTTTTTGTAACTTAAACGAATAAATATTTTAAGTTAAGAGTCTTTTATCTACACTACAAAGAATATATAAGTGAAAATAATTTTTCTCAGGATTGGGTATTTTTATCAACTTACCAATGATATACTATGAAGTCGTAAAACCTCCTCAAAATCTGCAAAAAAAAAAAAAAAATATGGCTCTTGAACTACCGTAAAATTGCTGATCGCAAAAAAATAATTATTTTAATTGGTACGAAATACTGTTCAACTCGTAGACATAAATTCCAATTGTCATTTTTTCTAATAAAAAATTTTAGGCCGCATATTTTTGCAAAATAGCATGTGAAAAAAATGTGTTTTGGGATGTACCAACTCTCTTACTTAAATGAGACAATCTACAGTGAAATGAATGCGTTCCTACGAGAAATATTTAAAAATCACGCTGTGAAATGTTACTGCTAACTGTACAAATTGCTCGACATTAGGAAATCTTTGCTTAATTTTTATTTGTATGTAAATATGTTTATATGTAAAATATAATTAATGAGCACAACTTGATGAATCGAAACTTGACCTGGTAAAATTTTCTGCAAACGTTTTCGTTTATTTTATTAGTACGTCTTTAAAACATTAAACATGTGATTTTGATATGCCATAATACAAAAAAAATTAAGGAATTTGAAAATGTATACAAAGAAGGAGTATTTACAAATAATTGGATACTGTTGCGTGGTATTTCGAATTAATATATTGTTTCAAGACTCCAGGGGCATGCCAGAGTTCGTGAGATATTGCTGTCTTAACCCTTTGAGGAGTATTCACGTATATAACCAGGGCTATGTTTGCAATAATTCTTTGCTCTTGAAGACCAAACTCACATTCTTTTAATATTATTGTTTCGCTGGACTATATTAAAATCCAAGTGAAAAATTACAACTATTCAACATATCAGCTCGGAAAATAAAACTGCTGTTTTCAATAAATTGTCAAATGTACACGATGGATTGTATAACCCGTCATAACTGTTATGAGACATTAACCAGCACATAGTTAATGCGCGGCTTCATTCGCCGACAGCCAGCCAATAGTAAACGTGGCAGAGTACAGTAGGCGTTCCCGGTGTAGCCAGGACCAATAGGACGATGGTAAGTGGAAACACAGAGACCAAAACAACTGAGATTTCTGTAGTGGAGAATATAGGCAGTTCACTTCAAGCTTGTCTTCAGTGCCAGGAAATGTGTGTCGTCCTCAAATGATTAATCAGAGTAAAAGGAAAATGAAAAAGCTAAAAACAATGATTTAATGTATTTATATTGCTATATATATTCACACAGCTACTATCAACAACAGGGCACGAATTGTCTCTTCTATTAGCCTACTCTTGTTATTCTCAATGAGCGTAGTATTTAATGCCTATGTCAATTCTAGTTAAATATCTCATCAATGTCTCTATATTAATTAGTCACTTAATTCACTCATTACACACACGCATTCCATCTGTCTATTGCCGTCATTCAAAATGTCTGTCACTTATGCAACCAGTTCAATAGTTCCTCCCGTCAGCCTCTTCATTCTCTGTACCGATGCTCGCAGTCCGCAGACATCACTCTCATCGCTGGCTCGTCACTTCACTGTCTTCCCACACCTGGCCCTTAAGACCGTACGATGCTCCATGCCCTAAGCTGTCGACTCGCGGCGGGCCCGATCCAGAAGGTTCCCCGACCCCGAGTGACGCTGAGAGAGGCTAGGGCTAGGCGACGATCAGAACATTCTTGCGACGATAATCCCATATATACAATCCTCTCAAGGATAGCAACGCACAAGTCCCGAAAGCCACGTATCGCATGTTTTGTGCACAAATTAAAACTACGAAATGCACATTTATCATAAGTTTTTTCAAGTTTTGAACACCCAGACAACTGTTCGGTTCGGTTTCAGTGCAATGTGTCTTCGATCGCTTGCTCTTGATCCCATTCCTATGCACATGAACCCATGTTCCCTTCGTGAGAATATTTATTTGTATATTCAGACATCTTTGTTTATTTCCATCTCGAGTTTTACTGTCTCAACTTTAACTGTAAGCGTGTTTCATTTGTCGTCGTGACTTCAGCAAGTGATTCCCGCAGCCTTGCTAAATTTCTAACACTAATGAATGGAATATTTCAAACTGCTGCTCATCGGAAAAATATCTAGTGGCTCGATAAGGGCAAGTGGCTCGAGCCCTTGGCTGAAGGGGATATTCTAGGGTGCATAAGTATGTGCCTTGCTATGATTTTGAATAACGGTAGTTGGTATAATTACCTCGATGGACTTTTCTAGGCCACAAAGCCAGGTAAGGACACTTAGATGGCGAAATTGAACACACCATGATTTTACAACTATATAAAAACTGGGTCGAATGCAATAAACTGTTATAAGACGAGTACATGTCCGCCTTTTGCCGGCCCTTTGGTAACCGAATCGATGAGGATAAGGAAAACTCACCGAGTATCCAAGAGTTATTTACGGATTTACCGCGTATCATAGCCTGCAAAGTACTGAGGACTGCATAAGACGTGTTGGGTTGGCCAGTAAGTTACACATACGTGGGTGCCCTCAGGGTGTTCCCGCAAACAGTGAAAAATATTTATTAGCTTGTCGTTGGCTATAATATAGAATTATTACGTTAGGGGGACTGTCCGTTTATTTGTGCTAAAGCACCTATCAAGGAGTATGGAATATACTAGGTAATATTATTTGATTATTTTATTGTATTAGTGATAGCTTGAGGGCAAATTGACTAAAGGCTGTTCACTGTAAAGTGAGCACTTCTTAAGGCCCTTATAAATTTCTCCTTTCGTACAATTTCCATCTTCCTGCTGTTTTTAATATAAACATTGGCATGTGACCAATAAACACAGTGTATACATTTCTCCGCCATAAAAATTTAATGCCTGAAGCTGCAAAAGATATATTTGTTAGCGGTTAGTTCCTGTTGGAAGGGCCTTAAAAAGTGCTTTTTATCGTGAACAGCCTACATACAAATAGAACAGAATATTTTACTCAGTGAAAATTAAATCTCATAATGGTACGAACCTGGTATGGTCCAAAACACAATTTTGCTTGCTGACCTTACGTAACAGACAGGCACAATTTACTTAAGGCAACAGGATAATAAATACACTTCCCGCTGAAAAAAAAAATTACCCCGACATTCACGTACTTCATTTAGAAATTATTCAAAAATTGTAAGAAAGCCTACCAAATTAAAAAATAAATAAACAATACGCTAAAACAGTTTGTCGAACCGAAACTACAAAATAATTCTGTGGAATTTTCGGAAACTAGTAGTAAACTAACCAATTTGATAATTCTTAAATTTAGACAATGCAAAAATTCTTACCGCTCCCACGTTATTCCTACTATTCAGACGAAGTTTGTATAACGACAGGAAAAGCTTCGAATTGATGTGTCCACCGCGTCGGCAGTCAATTGTTTCAGAGATTACCATAAACACAATGGTCCCATCACAAAACCCGTTTAATACTGCACGAGCTCAACAATATCTTTATTGTTTAAACATTGGATACAGTATTTCACTTACCACGTTTGACAGAAAACAGCTATTTTGCTTAATTTTATGTATGAAAATATAACATCAAAGAAAGGTAAGTTCACGTGATTTTGTAAATACCGCTTAGTAAATCCAAAATACCTGCTTAATGATGTTAAAACTGTGCTATTTTCGGTCCTAAAAGTTTTCATTATCTATGGAAACCCGGGCGGTTTCCGATAAGAGTACAGAGCAACAAGAGAATATATATGTTGAAAGTGACAGAGATGAACGTTCAAATTAAACCACATATTTTAATGTCCGTGAAATTAACCTCTCAATTAACCACAACGAATATGTAAATTCGCTTCACAAATTAACAGAACTTAATACTAATCCCGGCGCACAAGCCATATTAGGACACTGCAACCTGATATCCACGGAGCCCGTAGCAGCTTTCGCTAATTACATTACGCTAATTGATGTTTTAAATTATGCTGCATGGTGACACATTGAAAAACATGCTGTACTTTACTGCACAGAGAACAACATCAATGCATTTCTAGTGAGCCATTTTATATTTTATTTTTAAGTTTATTAGAATATTTTTAAAATTGCGAACGGAAGAGGATAATTGTACATGAACTTTAAAAATTGTATAATATAAGCTAATTTTTTTCTGTTAAAACGAAGAACGGCGAATTTACATAATTACATTTTTTTAACATGTCCGTTTGGCATACAAATGAGCAGTAATCGTAAAACCTACAGAAAATTACGGACGATAATTCTGAAATTTATTGAATTGACGATAGCAGCTTAGAAGACGAGACAAAGTTACCAGAAATGAAAGACAGTCGTGTCACTGGAAATCGTATTTAACCATCAAAGTATCTCGTTGAACTACGATCATAAATTTAAATCATTTTGACCATAGAATAAATATGATATACGCTAGACAGATTTTTCGTCTCCGATATTTCAAGTGTGTTCATCAAACAGTGATGTGGATGTTTGTTAAAAACATTTCCCCCCAAAAGACTTGTGCGGTTGTATAGATCAACCTGTATGAGTTAAATCCAGGTACGTGAAAAATATATCTTCTTTTTTATTTGGTTTCAGGTTTTACTTTTAACACGCTTACGTTCACACGAATCTTGTCAATGCGGCCAGTCTTCGAGTCACACACGCCCTTATCAACTCTGTGTCAATGAATAACTGCTTTACTTTGGAGCCAGCGAATCACGTGCCGTATCGGGAGAAGGGAAATGTTTTCTTACCGAGACTGCAGCCAATCAACATACAAGACCGGCTTGAGTTGCAAACACGACTGTGAAGTCCAGCGCGAAAATTTCAGGTTCCTAGTTATATCCTAGTTACATTACAACTTGATCAGACGAAGTGAATAAACATATTGTAAACGAGAGGTTTCGCTACATTAAGAGGCGAAAGAAAAACAATTCAGTTTTGGCCTTCCGAAGCAGAAACTCCGCAGATGATATGCGCTTTTTGACGCGAACACGTCTGTACATTTGCAACCATAGTGAGAGACAATCCAGAAAAACTGATGATAACAAAATCGTGGGATACAGTTTGGCATTGCAGCTCCGAATATATGGTCTACAGTCAAAATTCAATTACGCCACTCAACTGCCAAAGGATCCAAGAACATGTTACGTTGAGTGAGGACTGCGAAGCATCGCGCGCTACCGGGGGGGGGGGGGGGGGGGGGAGGCACCCCCAATTTCGAGTTAGTTTTGCCGTGTCTCATAAATTCCGTGTAGTATAACTTTTAGCTAGGAGAAGCTACGACGCTTGTTTAAGTTTCAATAGACAGCTCTCGTCAAGATCAATCGATTGCGTGTATAAACACATTTGTGTGGCGTGGTTATGGTGAAATTGCATGCGTTTAGTGTTGGAAAGAGCATCTCAAAATCAAACCAGTAATACCCATAAAACCCCATATGATCGAGTGAAGCGGTGCCGGGATCGTAAAATAAACACCAAGGCGTCCGAGCGCGTCAACGTAGACGTATTCACGCAAAACAAACGGCCGTGTTCCCAACACAACCAAATCCAAAATTTTCCCCCATGTTCTTCCCTTTACGGAGTCGAAAAGGGATGAAAAGAGCTTTATCACGTGAGTTTTAAATATTCAGTATATTTTTTATAACCATGCAGGTAAAAAGGCGTACATTTTACTGATCGGAGAGGCCACGGTGGTTTAGTGGTTAGACTGCTCGCCTCCCACCGAGGCGAACCGGGCTCGATTCCCGGCGCGGTCGCTCCCGTATATTTTCACGTGTGGGAATCGTGTGCCAGACGATACCGCTGGCCAGTGGGTTTTCTCGGCGGCCTCCCGTTTACCCCGCCCCATCAGTGAAGCACTGCTCCATATTCACCTCGTTTCATCCTCATTGCCTCTCAAGTCCACGATATTGAGAGCTGCACAAATCTCTTCACTCATTTCACTCATTTTACTGATCGCGGCAATCTCTTCACTCATTTCACTCATTTTACTGATGGCGGCTTCTGTAGTACAAAAGTCTAAGCACAGATACAAAAGTTTCTTGTAAAATTGTAAAATTTGGGTGTAAAGTTTATTGAAATTATTTTTACTTCTGGGTTTGGTAAATAAAAAAAAAAAAAAGAAACTTGTCTGTGAATGTTTCTAAAAGTTTAAATTACTGTATGAATTGTCGTTGTTCCATTTTATGCAACAGCTGTTATAGATTTGTTGTATGTGTGTATAAGTGAAAGAAATAACTCTTTCCTAAACTGGTTGCACGAATTTTAAAACATATAACGAGCTGCATTTCAGAAATTAAGGACGTCGCTTTAATAGAAAATAAGTATAGAAAACAAAAAAAAATATTTTTTTTTTCAAATGTACGTAGAGGCCTGCAAAATTCACGTTATTATTTGAGGACAGTTTAAACTTAAAACACTTTCATCTTTGCAATACCTTATTCATTGGACCATGCTTTATTTGACACGCCCAGGTAAATCTGCGCCAATAAATGAACACTTCACAATCGTGTGCCCCAGATACGTACAGTTCAGTCAGAAAGGGTGTGACTTCGCATCTGGGCAGCAGCCAATGGCGAAACGACGCCGGCTCCAGTAGATACAGTACCGTGAATTGCAGCTTGGTCCCTACTTATAGGAACCTACAGACTCGTAATCTAAATAAAAATAAATTCCGCCCAGAAAAAACATTTTATTCCTTTTCTGAAAACTATTTTGGTGCAATATGCGTAACAAATGTGAATTAGTAATTTATATTCTTTCTTCTATGGAAACTGGGGGACCACAGTGGCTGAGCGATTAGCACGCTCGCCTCTCACCCAGGCGAACAGGGCTCAATCCCCGACCGGGTCACCCTATTTTCGCAAGTGGGTATCTTGCCGAACGATGCCGTTGGTTTGCTGGTTTTCTCGGGGACCTCCGGTTTTCCCCGCCCTTTCATTCCGGTGCTGCTCAATATTCACTTCAACCACCCTCATCGGTTCTCGAGACCTCGCTGCTAAGAGCCACCCAGATCTCTTTACTCACTCACTTCAATGGAAACTATAATACTTTGAAGTGGGAAAATTTTACCATGGCGTTAAACATAAACTAGAAGTGAGTTGCTTATTTACACCACTGCAAGGGAACTATACTCTGTTGGTCTCTTTTCTCTCTTACCGTCGTCCTATTGGTCAAAACTGCCTCAGACGTTCGTTATTGGTCGTATGTCAGCCAACAAAGTGCGGAGTTGGCAGTCTACCAACCAAATGGTCTTTCGTAATGTGCAGTAGTTACAGTCCATGGTATTCATTTTACAAACTGTACGAAAATTATTCTTTCCGTTTGAGAAAACAGTCTTCACTGCTAAGTTTTATAGTATTTAAATCGTGATACAAATAAGGGAATCAAGTGACTATATCCAGGTCAGTTTTGTGTTTTATGGGCAAACAAATATTCTTATACTAGTTTTGCACGAGCTACACGCGGTCATAGTCTTCAAAGGGTTAATGGGCTGGTTTTCCGTCCAAGTTTACGTATGAAATGGGAAATAAAGGCAAAGGAAACCTTACAGATACACAATGTAAACCTGGCTTACCGTCCAACACAGCTCTTAGAGTCACGAACGCAGTAACTGACCTCGCTGCAACATAACAGATTAGCAGCTTTCACATTCGTTCCATATCCACAGGCTTCGTTATACGCGGCGGCTGTGGTGTGATGTTCGGCGCTGAAATTTCCACAACTGTCCGCACACGCGGGTGAAGTCGCCCGCGCCTATTTGTTCCTCATCTATGCAACCCGCACTGGGTGCTACCCATCGAACGAAACCTCGGCCGTAGCAGAACACCACGCGCGCGTCGATTAGTTGTCCTCAGTACAGTATGCGGTGAACGGATAGTGTTGTGTCAGCCGTGCGTTCAAAGAATGCACGCCCGTTTATTCTGTGGAGACAGATAATTGCGATGTTTACCGAATACGTTGGTACCTGGCGATTGCGTCCTCAGCAACACACATCTGCCTCACTTCAGGCCACTGTGTTATTTCACGTGGCATACAAATACAGTCACCGCGTAACTGTGCTGACTAAAATAAGTAGACGCGAACGTTCCGTTACATAAAGTGATTCTCTATTTTGGCGCCGCTGATTGGTGCGGGCTGACAATAGCGTCGAATGTCTAGCTAACAGACGAGGCGCCGAAACGAGTACGTACACAGCATGGGACTCGGTTACACAAGAGGCAATTATTTTACAGTGGAGATGTATTGTAGACGGGTAGTATTGTGTGCGCGTTGCATAGAAACGGAAAATAGGAAGGGGTGACTCACCCGGTATAATTACAACGTAATAACAGCAATGATTTAGTTAGCTGTTTGCATTGTGCACTTTGCGTAGAACGCCAGCAATGCTATTATTATAACAATATTATTTGATGCACCATGCCATAAAATGGGGGAAATAAACACTGAAAGCAGGAATAAGCTGATTCCAAAGATTTGACTGGAGACATTTTACGTCCAACAATATAAAAATTTCCAGTTTTTTTTTGTATCGAAAAAAGATTTACTTAATGAAACGTGACAAATAAAATGCATTAAACTAGAAGTTTCTAAACATCGTCAACACTACATGCAGTTCAATTGTTTACTTGTGAGCTTATATCTAACACGATGCTAATTATGTTTAGTACGACTACCCATCAGTATTAAGACAAATTCCTTGGGCTGTCACTGAGGACATTTAGCCACTTAAATCCACTAAAATATTTTAATGTTTCAGTAGTTGCAAATAATATGAAAATTAGAAATTTTTTCACGAGTGTTATATAACTAAGATGAACTCATTTCGGTATCCAACCAGTAGGCGAAAGGCTTTGTTTAGTGAACAGTGATATGAATCAGTAATCTAATCTGCATTAGAAATCCAGAAATTTCGCGGATTCATCTGAAGACAAGTTGAACTGCATTCACGTGTACATATGTGTTTGGGCTTCCATTGGTCCATAGTTGTTAGACACGCCCTGAACGACTTTCATGCAATAATGAACCTGGAAGGAAAATCAGAACCGAATACCGGACCATGCTACCTGATCTAGGGTTAAAGTGGAGCTGTGGTGTCTAGTGAGTTTTTTTTTTACAGTGTAAGCAATATAATAGATCCACATATGTGAGTGTTTTAGATTACATTTGCTAGTGCCGGGCTGTGGTTCCATTTTCAATTTCTACTGACAAACGCAACTTTCAACTTTGCTTGCCCTCTACATGTATTTACCGTTTTACAATTTTTAACATTAGCTTTTAAAACGGAAACGAAATTAATGTAATAATAATAAACTAAATATTATTTAAGAGAGCATATTACACATTATAAAAAAAAAAAACTCCCGTTTTCCCGAAAACTTTCATCCACTTTCCAAGGAAATGAGGACTGGAGGACGCAAAGAGAACGACTACTTACCCTGCCGAAGGAACGCGGCTGGGTAACTCGCTTACGAGTTCAATTCATCGCTAGTCGCTCCCGTGTGAAGAAATAAATACTATATAGCAGCACTACGCGTGTACAGTACAGGAATCACGAAAACTTTTGTTTCTGGAGTCGGGCACAGGAAACTCGAAATTAATTGTGTTTAAATTTAAAGTTAAGGAGAGCTACAAAAGAGTAAAGTATGTCCAATATGTATAGGGTAAGCATCGCTTACCTTCAGTCTATGGAATGATCGCCACTGAAGTTGAGCAACAGCCAATGAACTAACATCTGATGTTCGTATGCACACAGGATTATGGAGTCTAGCTTGTTGCCGAATGAATCCATGATATTTCCGGGTCTCTAGTCATCACGTAGATCAGTAGCATGTTTCAGGAATCAGTGATCCCCAGGGAAAGTCATTCGGCACCGAGCCTCGCAGAGTATAGCACTAGCAAAATATAATCTTCCCGTGCAACACGCGGACAGTACTATCGTCTACAATGAATGTGAGAGTGTTAAAACTTCGAAATCGGCAAACTTTTACTAGCGTTAAAGATAAGATAGAAGTGAGTAGTTTATTTACACCACTGTAAGGATGCCATACTCTATTGGTCTCTTTTCTCTCTTACCGTCGTCCTATTGGTCAAAACTGCATCAGACGTTCGTTATTGGTCGTATGTCAGCCAACAAAGTGCGGAGTTGGCAGTCTACCAACCAAGCGGTCTTTCGAAATGAACAGTAGTTCCAGTCCATCGTGTTCGTTTTAGAAACTGTACGAAAAATATTCTTTCCGTTTGAGAATGTAGTCTTTACTGCTATGTTTTATCGTATTTAAATCGTGATAAAAATAAGGGAATCAAGTGACTATATCCAGGTCAGTTTAGTGTTTTATGGGCAAACAAATATTATTATGCTAGTTTTGCACGAGCTACACGCGGGCATAGTATTCAAAGTGTCAACACGTGTTCAGTCTCTGTTGCCATCATCTGTAATGTATTTCACTCACGCGTCTAGTCCAATAGTCCAGCCTTGCCAACCACACCCTTCACTGCTTGATACTCGCAGTCGCGGATTTCCCTTCCGCTGATCACTTCTCTCGCTGCTCGTCGTCTATCGCTCGGAACTCAGTCACTCATTCACTCATCAACTCCGCACGGAGGCCCGTCGCACAATTTATGCTCTGCTGGCCTTGACCTGGAAAGTTCGACGCACCCCGAGTCAGATAGACCTCAGATAGACGCAGAAACTCAATGTAACAATGGTCAGCAGCGTGCGCCGCAAAAAAGGATTACCGTGTCGGCTGGCTTTCTGTAACAGATACGCGGCCACTGGCCTATCGTTTACCCTGTCAGTCGGAACCATCCATTTATTTGCTGCCGCCGCTATTATATAACAGTTGTCCTTCACTTCCTTTAGATCACGCGGGATGCGACGCAGCGAACGGGTAACAATATTAATTCAACACTACAAGCCGAAATTGACAGGAGCTGATAAAAAAGATATTACGATTTACACGAGTTTATACGAAGTTAAGATTTATATTACAAAATAATGTCTGCCGTATGCTTATATGCTTAATACACTACACAACGACAATCACTTCACCATTTTGATAATTTTTTGCTGTATATTTCTACTACATTTTTTAATAATTCTAAACGATAATATGCTAGTATTTTCCTGAAACTATGATGGATAGAAAATCTAGCTGCGTCAGAAAGTAAATAAATGATGTTGATCTCTGTTCTCAGCGGGACCACGGTGGCTGAGCGGTTAGACTGCTCGCCTCCCAACAAGGCGAAACGGGTCCAATCCTCGGCCGGTTCACTCCGGATTTTGCAAGGGGAATCGTGCCGGACGGTGCTGCTAGTCGGCAGGTTTTCTCGGGGATCTCCCGTTTCCTCCCCTTTCATTCCGGTGCTACTACATACTCACTTCACTTCACCCTCATCGATAGAGCTAGGGATTTTCCGCGACAAAATATTAGTACACGGTAGACTTCAATACTATAAGCACCTAACAGCAGTTTTTCTATTGTAATTGGCTGCTGTCTGCTTGAGAAGGCGTTTTCATATCTGACCGAGGCTACTCAGAATTAGGCAAATCGGCATGTCTCCTACGTGATTCGTATGCAGACAGCAAAGACGTGTCAATTCGGCAATCAAGATACGTAAACTACCCTACAGTGTTTTGAAATATAACTTGTCTTGAAATCTTTTCGCGAAATTTCGCTCCCTACTCATCATCGGGCATCAAATCTCTTCACCCACCTACTGTACTTGGCTAATGAATTACTAACATTCAAACAAGCCGTGGTATGGAAGTCGCACACGCCGTGTTACAAACAGCCCCGAAGACAAAACCAGAAACGAAACAAAATGGACGACGGCGGGAGATAGAGCTGGATGATAATCGGAACATCGCCGTTGCGAGAGCGAGATAAAACAAACGTTAATGGTCATTAACGTCGGCCACTGAATGCATTCGAAATATTGTCCGCGGGGCTAACGTTCCATAATTTATGAGCAAGGCCCCCCCCCAACTGCTTCCAATGTGCGCGTGGGAACTGGCCGCTGGTAGACGCGGGATTCGGCGAGTTCGGTGACGACATCGCAGAGCCCGATACGGTCCAATCAGGAGACGCTTACTGAATCAGAGCTGCGCATGTCCAGTTCGTTAAACGACCGCCCTTCCAGAGACCGGCCCGCGGGCCAGTTTCGCTAACGAAATCACTGCCCGCCTGATCGCTTTCTTTTTACCCCACGTACATGATGCGAGGGGCTCCCGTCGGATTGGCAAAACGAAATTTCTTCTCTCAGCCGCTGTCGACAGTGGTACCACCATAGTAAAGGTTCTTACACAAGTGAAAACTTTAACATTCGACTTGACGTTTTGTTCCGGTTTCGCCTTAGGGGCTAATCACTCATTTTACTACCACGTTAGTATAATTTGACAAGTGTTAACAAGTACATCGTTTTGCATAAATTCAAATACAATACCGAGCATTAAATAATAAGTTCAGTTAGTTTAACGGGGGAGTTAAATATATTGAACTATCTCGTTACTGACTCTTCTTTACACTACGCCATTATAAAGTTAACTACAGTCTTTACTTAAGTCACCAGCTCGTCATCACCTTGATGCTGTTGCCGAAGGCTGCTCATAGTGTATAGGCTGTTCACGGCAAAGTGAGCACTTTTGAACACCCTCTCATTTTAATGTATTTAATTGTAACCGTAGGCATTAAATCCCAAGTGCAGTGAAAAATACACACTGTGTTAATTACTAATATGGCAATATTTATTTAAAAAAGGTGTTTATACGACGAACAATGGCTGAAAGGAAAAAGTAACTAGAGCCTCAAAAGTGCTCACTTGACCGTGAACAGCCTATAGTCTGGTTACGGCGGTTCTCGGCACAGATTTCGTCGCTCCGTCTTGCGTCTTCGTCGTCGGGCTGCAGCAAGACCTCCCTCTTGGAGCCTCCGCTCCGCGGCGTCTACGCAAGCTCTAGGGGTACGCTTTCCGACATGTAGTTTCTTGTGGAGCTTGACGCAATGGAACTGCCAAAGGTAAAGTCAATTTCGAAAATTTGAAATTTAAAGTCAAAATCAGGCAGCAATTTTGCCGAGAATCTAACTTAAGTTATGTGGAATGTGTGTTATTTTATTGTAGGGCGATTTTCATCTCGGTATATTAAACCAAGCTCATCGTAAATTAAATAAATTGCAAACGAGTATACTGTGAAGAGGATATGTATGAATTTATATATTTTAATAAAGTAAACAAGTGAGTTTTTTTTGCTTTGGAACTAACTTTTAATATAAATTTTAAGCCTTTTCTTTAAAGTACTTTAAATGAATTCCTGGATAATATAATGATTTACATAACAAGATACACATTTATACGAAGCCCGCAGAACCGATGTTCAATTGTCTGAACTCTTGACTTTACATTTGTAATGTGTATTGGTGGTTTCGTCAAATGAAAGGAAATGTAAAGTCAAATGTTAAAGTTTTCTATTGTGTAAGGGCCTTAAACCGCTTAAGGGGCATCGGTCCGCCTCATCTTGGATTTACGGAATTATCGCAGTATCTATTGCATCACATGCTTTATATTTAATTTTGGGCGTCGCCAAGGCACAGGAAATTGTTTTGCACATGTTCTAAAACCTGCACTGCTAGACCATTGTTGCCAGGATCATTTCTGTAACTGCCCGCGTGAAGAAATTCCCTACTTCTTGCCGGCAGTCACTAGTCAAAAATTAATACAGGCAGTAGAGATGTAATAGCTTGATAAAGCTTTAGAAGCTATTATGTATGCCTACGGACCAGCAAAATTCGCGTTAGTGTCCGGCATCAAGCTAGAATTCACCGTCCTATACATATTCGAGTCGGTATAAATTGTTCATTAGCTTCTACAGCAGTGAGAACACATTTTCTTTTTTTGACTTGGTTGCACGTGACTGGACCCGTCTCTCGTTACTTACTTGCTATTGGTGCAATTTCGTATAGGGCTTCTCCGAACAAACTGTAGTCCAATGACAAACGCAGTTCAAAACAAAAGTGTTTGAAATTCAGTCTGTCTTGAAATAATAACGCGAATTTTTCAGGTCTCTATTTATGCCACGTTGTGCTGAAAATTTCATTACGGCGGATTAAAAACCGCCATATTGGATTTATGATTTTTTCGCCAAAGCTTCTATTTCAGAAGGTGTATTGAAATTTCCCGAATGACATATCCAAAACAACAGCTATCCAAACGTTATCAAAGAGCCACAACTTCACTACATTTATTAATTTTTAGCTTGTTACTGTCGAAGCGAAACGCAAGATCATTTCTTGCGAACTATTACAAAGGCGACGATATCAACAGTAATCAAGAAATACTGACCTCAGACAATGCATTAGGCAATGCTGTGCGCTCTGTCGTCCAAAAAAAAAAAACACTATACAAAACTGTATTTCCAGAGCATATGAAAAAGTACATAAATCAAAGATAGCCTTAAACATTATTAAATGGAAATTATGGCAAAAATAGATGGCGAGGCATATATACATGTGCCAAAATTTTTAAATGCAATTTTAAGATATTTTGCGATGCAGTATCAATAACCATTTGATAAAAATGTCAAATCAGTACGGACCTAAAAAATTCGCGTTATTATTAGAGACGTGAAAAATTCGCGAGGTCAATGACCTGCAAGATAGACCCTACAGTATCATGTACAAATATGCCGATGTCAACTGTGGATTGGTTGTCTTCTCTCACAGTGGAAGGGAAAGATTGGGCCATTGTTCTCCAGGAGGTATCAGACACCATGTGGACCAATGGATAAAGTTAACACACGTGCTTGGAATTCTAGCCTGTTTCAAAATTAATCCGCGAATTCTTCACGTCTCTAGTTATTATTTCTGGTGATACGCTAGATCTCGCTACACTATACCTACTTGAGAACAATTCGTGATTTCATTGGCGACTGGCAGCCATCAGGCCTCATTTACCCGTGTGACAGCTTCACTGAAGATTGGTTGCTCAACTGTTGAGCCTTTGTTGTCGGCTAAAACGGCGTAGGGAGGAGCCACACCAGTTGTCGTCTAATGGCAAAAGTCAAACGAGTATACAACTTCTTGGAATTTAGTCTGCAGCCACAAAATATCGCGAATTTTGCACGTCTCTACAAATCAGTTTGAGAATAACTAGAGAACCTGAAATTTCGCGGATTCATTCGGCAACAAGCTGGACTCCACAATACTTCATCAGTTGGTAGTTCATTGGCCGTTACTTCCACTTTAACCCCGGACCAGGTTACATAGGATTCGGTTCTTATTTCCCTCGAGGTTCGTTATTAGCTGACAGTCGTTCGGGGCGTGTCTAACAAACTATGGTGGAGTGGAAGTACAAGCAGATGTATGAACATTCTAAGAAATTATTCGGAAATATACCATAACCAGTGTATACACTTAGTTAGGCAGCGGAAATGGTAATTTTTCCCCTTATACATTCATTGCAGCGTTCCAACACTTGGTAAAGAAACAGACAAATGAGTATGGAAGTTCCCAACTTTGTATAATAGTGACACTAAACATTCCTATATCTGCAGCTTGATGTGTGGTATTATTACCATATAGTGTACATGTAAAAAACTTCCATTACTGTTTAGGAAGTTTACCAGAAAATTTTTTTACACTGGTGAATGCAATTTAACTTGTTCTCAGACGAATCAACGAAATTTACGGGTTTCTAAAAATAACTCACGGATACAATTTTTTTTAGTATAGTTATCTGCATTTCAACCTTAAAATTTCTGACAAACGAATAAAATATATCATACCAGCTCAGTGTTTGATTTCAGCTAAGGTATTTTTTGAAGTTTTAGGAACGCCACGAAAAAAATTCTTTGAAGTGCGGCGTTTTTTTCACCTGCGATTAGGACATGACTTGTAGCTATTTTGGGTTGAAGTTTCATTGTAAAACTTAAAATGAAAGTATGGCCGAACTATTGGAAGAAATCTCATAAGATTTTGTCACCTTATTCTTATGACCTTAACAATTAATTTTAACTGTAGCCAAAGGAGATAAATATGAAACATTTTTACATTTGTATGCCAGTACATATGAAATAATAGGACCTGTACTTTAATTTTTCATTAATTTTAATACTATTATCATATTATTAAAGTATGATGCAATAAAACAGAATTATGTAATACTCTAAAAATACAGAATATCATTTTTGACACCTTAACCCTTCTCAAGGGGGCCCGTCTATCTAGGCCACGAACTGCGGTGCAAAATGTCTGAAACACACATTTTCTACGACACTAATAAACGTGTAACTTCTGTGCGGATATATTATGGGGGGGGGGGGGGGGGTGGACACAATTCAGACGTGAGCATGTATACTTTATATAATATGTTTAGGTGTTAAAAATTGATGCAGTTGGTATACGCGGTGTGTTCACCACTTTAGAATCTACCTTTGAAGAATATTCGAGCTCATTACTGCATGCAAGGAAACGCAGACTGGATTGTCTAGAGTAATTTCGTACGAAAGCCGTGAAAAGAAGTTAAAGTCTGCTAGCCTTAAAGTCAGCACTTTTGAAATCAACTTTTGTAAAATGTCACTGCATACATTTTAGCGGGCAGACTGACTGTTATGGACCCGGTAAAGTTGGCAACGATTGAGGGGTAAGTAGTTCCACGTCTTAACGTTGAATTTAAAGAATTAGGTAAAGACTTTTTAATTCTGAGATTAATTTTTTTTTATTTTATGTTTTTTTTAAGGCAGGTAGGAGTGAGAATTAGCATATTTGTAAAATATTAACTTTTCTAGTAAACTCAGTTTCATTTGATCGACGTTTAACTAAAGTGATCAGGTAATGCTAATTGTACTGTACATATGGTGCGATAATATGCCAAGTGCGTACGAGTAGATCTTACGCAGAGCTTTGAAATGTGTTCACTTTACCGTGAACAGCCTTTAGATGGATTAACGTCTTAACCCGTTCAGCCAGTGTGTCCACGATCGTGAACACGTTACAAATTAATAAAAGTTACGACCAGCACTGTACACAGCAAGACATGTATGCCCAGTATGTTGGAAATATTCCTTGCGGCTAATTTGATTTGCGGATATTCTATACCGCTATGGAATCACATATAATAGAACGCGCAACGTGTTGTTCATCAGCTGCGAGCAAAATGCTGAACACAAGTACAGCGCAGGCAATAAAAATTACGTGATTGCAACACTTTAACTCTGCAATTAACCCATTTCAGCCCAGTTCACACAATCGTGTACATTGCGTACGTGTAGGTAACTTTTAGTCTGTACTGTATAATGCGAAGCTCAATGACCAATGTTTCGCAAACCGTCATACTGTCTAGGTCGTAATTTGTTCGTATAACTGTAGCCAGACATTATAGTCTACAGCTCATTGGCTGTGACAATGTAACGAGTGTTGTGTACAGCACGCGTCATTATTTTTTTTTTGCAACACTCGAAACCGTAAATTAAAATGGATCTGAAAAGGTTAGTGTGAAAATGAGTGGGTTAGCTCTTTCAGTTACTGATAAATATAGCGTTGCAGGCATTGCAAATAACACGATATTTTGTGTTTAGGACTGCACTTAATTGTAGTATAACACCACAGAGTCACTTAAAAATACAGAGTTTGAAACAGCCATTTATACGGCGAACTCCAACACCACGCGCCGTCTAGATGGCGCACTTGTCTGCAATATGTGGAAACGCTGTTTGCTAATCAAGGCGAGGAAAGACAGAGTTTACAACCCGTCGCGACTGTCCGTCATCCGTCCATCAATCACGTGACCGACGGCCAATCAGAGGTGGCTATTAATTATATCCGTCCGACCGTCAAAACCTTTGCAAGTTATAACTTTTGACGGACGGACGGACGGACGGATGAAATGGCAGCCTTATAAACTTGCACGTTTTGTTACTCGTTCATCCCGAGTTCTTTACAAGGCTGTGTGGCGTGTGCAATGTTTTGTTTGGCTGTATTTTGTTTATTTATGTAACTGTAAAATGAAATTAAATAACATATTTCCTGAAGTTCAATTGATAATTACGTTTAGGAAACACGAGTTCCTTTTGTGCAATATTAAGAGTAATACAATCATGCTTTATATGCTATTTGCATTTTTTTTACATTCATTAATTTCCTTTACGTACGCGTATGTGCGTTTTTGGGCACTTACAAACACAATACCGCCAAACATTTCCACTTTTCATGGAGAACTTCTCCTAACAAATTCGCGAAGTATATATCTCGTTTGAAACGCCTATCTCTAAAATTAATGCATTGATGGGGAATGTAATTAACATGAGATTTCCTTTTTTAATTTTTCAACTACCAGCGGGAAGGCAGTGGCCTTAACATAAATAATATTGTAGAATACACATTACACTGATATACTATGGTGAGAAAAATTTGATGAGGCTAGATAAAGTTTACTGGTAAAAACGTAATACTAATTGGACCGTTGCAGACTAGAGTAATTGATGTATACTTCTACGAAATGTAATTGTTGTCAGATCACATATACTTTCCGTCCCATTTCATCGCAGTTAACTGCGCTTAACAGAGGTGTTGCCTATTCACGCTGGCTGAAATTTGAAAACTAGTGCACTCGTTTCTTCGTTCAGTTGGCCCGGGTGTATTTAACTCAGGCTGCCCCATTTGTTAATGTACACGTGCTGACTTTGAACGTTAAAATCGGAAGTAAAACTATGGGTACGGAATGAATTTTTTTGTGTCGATAAAACGAAAATTTCAAATTAATTCATGACGAGGAGGAGAATTTTTAAGAAACAGATTTTCTGACGTTTGAGAGCTTTTATAAACTAATCATCGTCCACTTATATGTCCTTTAATTTCACGTACTTTCAAATATGTTTAGCTAAATTTATTAAAAACTCCTTCCAATAATTTCAGGCTGTGAAAGAGACCGGCAAAATTCGCGTAATTTTCTGGGAGCAGGCTAGAATTCACCGTCCTATACAAATTGTTCATTTGCTTCTACTGCAGCGAGGACACATTTTCCTTTTCTGACTTGGTTGGACGTGATTGGACCAGCCTCTAGTTAGTTACTCGCTATTGGTCCAAATTCGTGCAGGGCGTCTCCGACCAAACTGTATTCCAATGACAAACGCAGTTCAAAACAAACGTATTTAAAGTCCAGTCTGTCTTGAAATAATAACGCGAATTTTGCGGGCCTCTAGCTATGATTCATACCGTTTTCTGAAACATTTCCCATGAGTAATCGCCTCACAATGTTTGGAAAAGACATCCAGCCCTTGTGTCTGATTGGCTACTGCGTTTTGCGAACGGTTCCCTATTGGTAGAGACCTGAACAATTCGAGAGTTCAATGACCTGCAGGCTGTACGCTACAGTCTTATGTACAAGTGTGCCTATATCAACTGTACATTGGCTGTCTGCTATCACAGTGGAAAGCAACAATTGGACACCTTTCTCCAGGAGGTGTCAAACACCGTGTGGACCAAAGGCTAACGTTATATAAACGTACGTGTTTTGAATTCTATATTGTCCCAAAATGAATCCGCGAATTCTTCAGGTCCCTACCTATAGGTAGGGGCACCCGAATTTCACGAAAAGATTTCACGGCCAGTTGTATTTTATAACACTTTAGCTCAGATCACGTTTCCTGATTGGATGATTTAGATGTTACGCGTATTAGGCATATACCTGCGAATCACAGACGTATAATATTGGAGTTACCTAATTTTGATTGGCCGGTCAAGTAAGAACCTGCCTTCTTACAGAGACACGCCGCCAATAAGCAAAATAAATATGCTGTTACGCCCGTAGGATATTGAAATATAGCATGTGCGGAAATCTTTTCGCGTATTTCGGGCGTCCCTACTTATTGGCTGGGATGGGCGTTATAAGCGGCTGTTTAACCTATGTACTCTTATGTAGACTTGCTGCTACCTTCCCTGAATATTAGTGGGAGTAGCGATCACGATGAAATCGCAATAAATGAAACATGCGTTGATTATCAGAAGCGCACAAAGCAGCGCAGCCAAGTAAACAGTGATTCATGTCTCGAGGCTAACGCAAACAGAATCAGTTTAAGGGATTAACCAGGTGTCTTACGGGAGATAAGCGGAGTTTCACTAAGAGATAAGACGTGTAGAACATGCTGCGAACAATGGTACGTTGTAGTTTTACTAGAGTCTGGGTGTTGCTATACGGACTTTTTGTACTTACATGGACACTCTTTAATTTTTTTTGTATTTGTACAACGAATTGTTTGGAAAGTAGTCTGCAAATATATTTTTGTAACACTACAAATAAATTAGAGTAAATTTCACAACACCTTAATGTGGAAAGTGCTAAATAATGTGGAATTTTAACTCGCAAGTGTTCAAGTTGATCATAAATATTAGCTACATAAAAAATTTTTCTATGCTTTTTTAAAATAATGTGCTGAAAATATACAACATTTCAGCCGTAGAGCTATAAGATAATCTCTCGCGTTTAGTTTCCAAATAGGTAATTGTTTGTAACATGTACAGAAATGTCTTAGTATGCTCGCATAGTAGGCCCTGATAAGTATAAGCTGTGAAGAAAAAAAAATAGAAAAAAGTCTTCATCGTTTTCACTGCAGAATGAATAATTTTCAGTTTTTCAGCAAAATAATCTTTAGTTGAATATCTGTCATCTCATGCATGGTTAAGAAATACCGTACACAATACGCATAACAATGGCAACGTTTTAGCGAAATGTTACACATTTCGCTAACAACTTCGTCGTGATACATCTTTACTGTAGAGAACATTTTTTTTTAGCAAGAATGCCTGAACTTCGTATATGCCTAGTCTTCACTCACGATATGAAACGCAGAATATTTTTCCATTAGTTTCTCTTTTCGAACTTGCGAAACGGAGAAAAATTCAGCAATGCTGATGTAATCAAGAAAGTTCATTTGTCTACGCGGAATCAGTTGCGATGAAATGAATCTCGACAACCAAGTTGAATTTCTGGAGCATAATTAGGCCTACTATTTTGTACAAGTGTATAGTAAAACTGCATGTTATCTGAGGTTTTATCACTGACTTAAATACTGTTGCTCCGTTTACTGTACTGTATTTTACGTCACATTTTTATGCGCATTGTTGCCAGTGGCAACATACATTCCGGTTAAAATGGTTTAGAACTACCTGTCTAATGAAGCCGGTTCAAACTTGTCGGTTACAAGTATGTGTGTGTGTGTGTGTGCGCGCGCGTAATGCTGTAAATTCGTGACCCACCGTATAGACCTACCCCTTTTGCTGAATATTCGTTATGTAACTCTCGTTATCCTTGCAGGTTTTAAATGAACCGCAAATTAAAGATTACAGTATTTTACTTGGGCTGGTTAATTTATGTACGAAATTCGTATTCGCCTTAGAGTTGCCAAAATTAATTGGCACAGTAGTTTCTTTTTTGTCACATTAAAATATTTGGAGGAAAAGGCTGTTCACGATAAAGTGAGCACTTTTGAACTCAACCTTAGAAAAAAGTAACTGCTCCTGCCTACATATATTTTAAGGGGCGCACTGAGTGACATTCGCCCAGTAAAGTTGGTACTGATGGATGGAAAGTAGTTCCATATCTTAACTTCAGATTAAAAGTGTTAGGTATCAATTTGTAATAACTTAAAATATTTATTTCGCTTTGTACTTTATTTAATACACCGAAGTGTAAAAAATTAGTAGATTTGTAAAATGTTTACTATTATAATAATTTTACAGTTTCACTTGACCAGCGCGTGAATAAAGCGATTAGGCGCATGACAATATTAATTTTACGTAAGGCGGAACAACACACAACGTGCATACACGTAGATCTTAAGTAGGACTTTCAAAAATGCTCATTTTTACCGTGAACAGCCTTTAATAGTTTTTTTTTTTTAATTAGGTGGTGTTACGTATATAAATATGCGTCTATTGTATCAGGTATCGCCAAAGTGCTAACTTCAGAGCTTGACTTTTTGGGTTTGAAAACCGATGAAGCCATGAAAGTTTATAGTTGCAATATGCAAGTTTAGGAAAATTTCGCTTAAAAGCCGCCCTTGCCCAATTGTTTTACTAGCCCGTTAGAGCTTTAATAGACTCGATTCGTGGTTAAACTTCGTCGTAGACAAAAAAAAAAAAAAATTCCGGTAGGGTGTTGCATGATTTAATAGCAACATTAGTTTAAGTATACCCTGTCACGACGTTATTACAGGTTTCCTGCAGCAACGAGGCGGATAGCGCGAAAAGCGAAACTTCGCAAGACGATCAGATAATCATGTCCTTTGCATGAACAATTTCAGAGTTAAAGCACAGAACGACCATTTACTGTACACAGAAGTGGAGTGGAACAGCGGCCCCTTTGATGCGGGCGTATAGTAAATTCGCGGTTTCTTAGCACTTTTTAAATCAAACCTTTGAAAAACAACCCATTTATGACCCATTTATTTGTTTCCTAACTATGTTACATTTCACAAGCTTTTATATTTATGTGAACAGGAAAGTAACTTATTTTCGTATAAAACGAAATTTTGTTTATATTTTATTTATTACTCATAATATTTTATTTATAATCAATGTGAATAAAACAGAGAGGAAAAAGGTGTGTTGGTAATGCCTAGTAAGAAACTATTCATGTTGAAAATATTATTGCATTTAGTAAAGGCTGTTCACGATAAAGTGAGCACTTTAGAAATGAACCTTAGAATAATGCCACTGTCATTACATTCATATATTTTAATGGGCGCACTGAGTGGCATTCGCCTAGTAAAGTTGGCGACGATGGATGGAAAGTAGTTCCACAATTTAACGGCGAATAAAAAGTGATAGATAACCATTTGTGATAGCTTAAAATTATTTCTTTCGCTTTCTGTTTCTTTTAATGCATCGAAGTGTAGAAATGAGCAGATTTGTAAAGATTAACCTTCTAGATAATTTCACAGTGTCATTTGACCGGCGCATGAATAAATTGATGAAGCCCATGGCAATGACAATTTTACATAAGGCGGAGTGAGTGAGTGAAGAGTTTTAGACGGCTCTTAACAGCCAGCTCTTGAGAGCCGATAAAAGTGATTGAGATGAGTATGGAGCAGCCTCGGAATGAAATGGCGGGGGAAACGGGAGATCCTCGAGAAAACCCGCCGACCAACGGCGTCGTCCGGCACGATTACCACATGTGGAAATCCGGAGTTACCCGTTCGGGGATTGAATCCGGATCGCCTTGGTGGGAGGCGATCCATAAGGTGGAGGAATACACAATGTGTATACAAGTAGTTCTTAAGCAGGGCTTTCAGAAGTACTCATTTTCCAGTGAACAGCCTATACGGAAGAATGCAGTGCGTCGTCCGTTTAGTGTGATTTCCTAGGCTCGGTTAAGCTTGTTTGCATGAGGCGGAGGAATATCCTCGAAGTAGAACTTTAGTAGGGTTTCAGAAAAGTTGGAAGTAACAGGGAATGTACTATATCACTCCTCTGATTGGTCGCGCGAGGCGCTGGTGGTAGGGCTTTTGTGTCTGATTGGCTACAGCGCGTTGCGAAACATTTCCTACTGGCTGAGTCCCGGCTGGCGACAGGCGCTGATTGGCGAACTACGTTCCAAAAAATTGTAGTTTCTAATGACGTGACTGGAGTTCTCGAATCAAGCGGCTGTTTTATACCTCTGTGTTCTGAATTTTTTTTCTACCATTCTGCATACTAAACGACAATTTTGTGTCTTCCATTTCCACGCTGGTATACTTTTATATATTTTTATTTAATTCAGACTAGAAAAATATAGTTGTACTTCCTAGTTATATTTTCAGTGCCATTTTAGTTAGTGAGCGGAAAACATGTACGTATGCACAGAAAATATAGTGCATGGGCAATGGTTTTCTAGATTGGTTTCCTTAATCCGAAAACACCATATGATAGTGTTATTACCGAATATAGTGCATGGGCAATGGTTTTCTAGATTGGTTTCCTTAATCCGAAAACACCATATGATAGTGTTATTACCGAATATAGTGCATGGGCAATGGTTTTCTAGATTGGTTTCCTTGATCCGAAAACACCATATGATAGTGTTATTACCGAATTCAAGTTTGTTTGGAAACGAGAGCACGCAGATGAAACGCCAGTAAGTTGAGATATTATTTTATAACGAGAGTGGTATTATACAGCATCCTGCCACGGCAATGCATTTTAAATCTGATAAACGTGACGCGTTTCGCTTTGGTCGGTGCTTCTGCTGGTTCTTTACGCTTTAGGCTATGATCTCGGAAGTCTTCAATAGGCCTGCTATTCCTTAGTAGCGTTATCGGTAGGAGGTGAAAATGAGGTAGTATTTTTTTTTTTTTCATTGTAGTTCACAGTTTTGTGTCGTACCGTGGTTCGGCTTGGTTTCTCATTGCACAACATGTAGATTTTATTTCTAATTAGCCGTTTGAGGATGGCACATATTTCCTGACACTGAAGACTATGTTAAAGTGAACTGCCTATATCCTCCACTACAGAAATCTCAATTGTGTTGGTCTCTGTATTTCTACTTACCATCGTCCTATTGGTCCTGGCTACACCGGGAACGCCTACTGTACTCTGCCACGTTTACTATTGGCTGGCTGTCGGCGAATGAAGCCGCGCGTTAACTATGTGCTTGTTAATGTCTCGCAACAGTTATGAACGATTATACAATCCATCGTGTACATTTGACAATTGATTGAAAACAGCAGTTTTATTTTTACGAACTGATATGTTGAATAGTTGTAATTTTTCACTTGGATTTTGATATAGTCCAGCGAAACAATAATATTATAAGAATGTGAGTTTTGTCTTCAGGGGTAAAGAAACATCGTTATAAATGTAGGCCCGGTTATATAAGCGCTTACTCCTCAAAGGGTTAATTGCTGGTTCTATATCGTTGAAACACCTGGCCGGCGCTCTTTGAACAAGCTCTTTTCTTGCACGTATAAGGTCCACGCCAGTGCCGGAACTTATAAACGTGGTCCTTAGTTTCAAGAATAGCCTAGTAATCATAGTCCTCCGTAATCATTACGAATCGACTCCCATAAACGCAGCATCAGGTAATCATGTCGTGTAAACCGCTTAGGCACTAATCCATCTAGCGTACCTCACGGATCGTAAACTTTCACTCAACACATTATTAAGGGCGGTTTTCGACCCGTAAAATACACTTGATAACATGATATCATCGACACTGTAGAGCCAAATGTGTAAAATTCAATCTGAAGCTAACAAGCATGTGAAAGATTCGCTCTCAGATAACAAATAGTGAACAAACCTCAGGAATTTGCGAGTTCAATGACCTATAGGCTAGACTTCACAGTCTTATATTCTCTCATAGAGATATCAACTGTTTATTGGTTGGTTGTTGTCGTAGTAAAAGGGGGTGGTTCGGCTCACAATTTATTTCATGTTTGTTATTGGCTCATTTATCTCCAGGTGTCAAACAACACGTCGACCAATTACAAAAGTAACATGAACGTACATGTATGTGATTTCGAACTTGGCTAGAAATGAACTCGCGAAATTCTCGGGTCTGTACGTAGGGAACGTAATGCATATAAATACCAACGTGAAAGTTAATTTTTAAATAAATCCACGTAGTTGTCGATTTTTTTAAAACTGTAAAGCATACTTTAGTTCCTAACATTATTATTAGTTCCAGAATGCGGCAATGTATTCTGAATGAAAAAGCATTGCAATAACTATTACGTCATTTATTTCGAATTCAGTTATAGACTGAACTAGAGTGCTTACTTTCAATAGAAATACATTAATTAAGGCTGCTAGAAAGAACCAGGAATTTGTGTTAAACGTCTCCTCACGTTTGCAGACTCACGTTGCGTTTAATCGCCCAGCATTTAATCGTCGATTCTGAAATCCAGTGTAACGGCAGTTAAGCTACGAGGATTTCAATAATCTGCTTTCTCGCCCTGTAGCATTCGCACATGCCTGACAGGTTTATGACGTGTTAATGCTCGTGGGCTCTCGTAAGAAAACTGTAGCGGTAAACCGTCAGTCTTAGTTTCCCCAGAGAGGATTCGTGAGCTTTTCGTTATCGCATTCAAGTTACGCAATTTTACGATGTCGAAAAACCACGGGCCTTATCTTGGCTTTTTCACCGGGTTAAATGCGGAATCAATATGTTATCAAGGTTAAAGAAAATACGAAAACATAGCATGTATCCCACACTGAACAATACATTCAGTGACTGCCTTGTCATTAGTCGTTAGTAGATACCTGAAAAAATTCGCGAGTTCAATGACCTGCAGGATAGACTCTAAGGTCTTATGTACAAATATGCCGATATCAACAGCACATTGGTTGCCTACTGTCACTGCGGAAGGCGACAATTGGACACCGTTCTCCAGGAGGTATCAAACACAGTGTATATCAATGGCTAAAGTTATAGAAACGCACGTGCTTTGAATTCTAGCTTGTCCCAAAATGGAACCGCGAATTCTTCAGGTCTCTAGTCTCCAGAATATAGTTTTTTTTTGCAAAAAAAAATAATACCGTTCAGTTCAATATGTTACATGCTCACCATCAGCTAACGTCGGTTATTGGCCTCGTTACTTTGTGAGAAGAGTGAATGGGCCTATTAGATTTAGGGTACATCCGTGACTGGCAGGGAAGAGAGTTAACACGCGTGGCAGTTAAAATTTTCCAATCACGAAAGTGGAGCTCCGCAAAAGTGTTTTTTCAGTACAACTATTCGCGAAATTTTTTTTCGCGGAAAATACGAGGCCTCAGTAATACGTATATAAAAATACGTTTTAAAAATTATACCTTTTTACTTGTCATACGTCTTGAATGCAAAAAGACTGCAAGTTATCTCACTTTAGCAGTGTTTGCACCTTCAACCGAAAACCCATTTGCCTAATAATTAGAGCTAGTGATTTTTCGCGAAAAAATATGAGTACCCGGTAGACTTCAATACCATAAGCACCCAATAGCAATTCGTCCATTGCCATTGGTTGCTGTCTGCTTGAGAAGGCGTTTTCATATTTGACCGGGCCACTCAGAATTCGGTAACATCGGCACGGCTCCTACGTGATTCGTGTTCAGACAATTAACACGTGTCATAAAGAATTCAGTCAATCCAGATACGTAAACGACTCTACAGTGTTTTTAAACATAACTTGTCTTGTAATCCTTTCGTGAAATTTCACTACCCCTAATAATAATGGGTCGCTTTAACCTATTTAGAACCAGTGTACAAAGTTGTGTGCATTACGCAAGTGCACGTTAATTTTTGATATTTAGTGCAAACTGCGAAATTCAGTAATCAATGATCTCACCTGTACCTAAGCAAACGATTCGCAAACCGTCTAACTGGTCTAGGTCATAATTGCTTTATATAACTGTAAACAAAACACACACACACACACACACACACACACACTCACACACACACACACACACACATATATATATATATATATATATATATATATATATATATATATATATATATATATATATATATCATACCGCTCATTGGCTGTGGCAACGAAACAAGCGGTGCTATGTCGAACTAAGTACAGCACGCATTATAAAATTTTTGTTTGCAACAACTGAAAACATAATTTAAAGTGGGTCTGAAAGGGTTAAGGTATTACAAAATAACTGAAATACTAACGTACCTAATTATATTTTTTTAAGTGTTAATAATATATTTAATACCTTTGGTGAACTGTACGGTGATGAAGTCATAATGTTTCGTTGGCACCGGTAGCCTAAACAATAAGAATCGGGGAATGAATTATCACAGTATTCATCTGGCAGTGATCAGAAAGCAATGAAAAATTGAAATCAGGATAGACTGACCAGGAATTGAACTTAGGTCCCTCTGAATGTGAGTCCTGTGGTTTATCACTGTAGGCTACCAGCTCACTCGGCGCCCACAGTACGAATAACGATATATGCTGTTCACAGTAAACTGAGCATATTTGAAAGCTCTGCTTACCTAGACTAACAGAGTCTTAGACTACTTATCAGTTGCGAAATTTTTCTTTCATTGTGTGGTAACACATACCAACAATGCTATTCATACGAACAAGCACGTGCTAAGTAACGTACAAATTCACCGACACAATTTAAAAATATCGCTTCGACTTTTATAACTGAAAATAACTCGTAGGCCATAAAACTAAGAGAAAATTGTTATATAAGGAAAGTCACTAAATAATTTCAGACTTAGGTTAACTTATGGTTTGAGATTTTGCAAATCAGAAGTTTTCTTGATGAATTCTGCACTTACGTACTTGCCAGGAAGTAAGTGTTTCGCCATCACAACCAATGAATTATAGGTTTTGTGTTCGGCTATAGTAAAATTAACCATTCATAACCTATAACAGTAGTAAAGTTTGCGAATTCGTAGCGACCCGCAAAATTCGCATTATCATTTGGCTATACGATACAAGCTGATGTGCGGTCGCTTGACTTCTGCCACTTGTCAACACTTTGTGTGGTACGACCAAAGAACTCCTTTAGTTAATAATAACAATTCAAAAGTGGGAAGGTTGTCACACGGGTTAATAGCCCAGTATGAAGGACAATAGCTAGAGACCTGAAACATTCGCGAGCTCAATGACCTGCAGACTAGACTCTACGGTGTTATGTACAAATATGCCAACATCGACTGTACATTGGTTGTCTCCTGTCACGGTGGAAGGCGACAATTGGACATTGTTCTCCAGGAGGTGACAAACACCGTGTGGACCAATAGCTGAAGTTATATCAACTCACGTGTTTTAAATTCTAGCTTGCCCCAAAATGAAACCGCGAATTTTTCAGGTCTCTACAAATAGCCAATGAAATCACGGATTATGCTGCTCAAGTTTATATAGGATAGTGACACATTGCGTACCACTAAACATTAAAGCGATTATTGCATATACCAACAAATAAAGCATCCACATGGAAGATCATTTAGCTTTGAACTTCACAGCGTATACAGCAACCTGCAAAAACAAACTTCCAGTGTTTTATGTACAACTGTATACACTGGAACTGAATCTTTCATATGCGCCCAGGGGGTTGGTTAGAAACCAATTACGACGACAAATTATTTACCGTTATACACATATAGATAGGGACAGGTGTTTTTCGCGAAAAGATTCCAAGACCAGTTGTACTCCAAAACACTTTAGTTCTTACGCACATTTGTGGTTGTATGATGATTTTTAAATGTTCCGTGCCTCAAGCGTCTGTCCGCGAATCGTGGACGTTCAGTATCGGAGTACTTTATTGCGATTGGCCCAGTCAAATAAGAACATGTCTTACCGCGTAGACACGCGGCCAATAACCAAAGGAAGTTGTGGTTGTGGACGCAGGGTATTAAAGTCTAGCATGTCCATACATATTTTCGCGAAATACACGTGTTCCTACTTATTGAACTTTTTTGCGCGATACTTGTTCATCATATGTGCACTCTCGTTGAATTGTAATAAAGTAACAATATCCTTCAACTGAATTTCTCCTATGTTAGGGTTATAAAGTGTCAAAACGTTTAATAGATTTTCTCCTCTATTTTTTTTATATTGGTTTGCGAAACTAGTTACGCGGGGTTAGATTCCCTTTGGTTAATGTTGGCGCTGTGATCAAACGTTCTCAACCTGGCCACCTCTCCCACCTGTTAAGTAGGTCATGGACTGCGGACTGCAATTTCTTGACAGGCCGTGTTTTGCACAAACCCACACTCGCGGCCATCACGCTAGCTACCGGGAATAAATAACGGCCAAGTATTAACATCTGACGTAAAATGCAGCAGGAATCAGGACACTACCCATAAATTCCTGACAGCCGCTTTACGTTTACAGTTCAGCGAAAAGTTATAGTTGACGTGCACGGCCTCGCGTGAAAATAATATGTTGCATGTGCGCAGAACTTATATATATATATATAAAATTAATATTTTTTTTTGTGATGTGTTATAAATATGGCGACATCTAGCCGACATTTTAAAGTGATGCGAATATAGTAAATTCACGATATTTATCGCGTGCCAAAAAACATGTCTGCAGGCTGATTTTAAAATGTGAAATTTATGTTCCCGTGTTTTCCTTTGCTGATTTTTCTGCAAACATAACATTTCTAGCAGTCATGAGATTTCGTTTTGGTTGAGCGTCATATATTTACGTAGCGTAAACGTTGCGTAAAGTTTTGTAACTTTATATACTACATATTGCAAATAAATTGCCACGGTTAATTAAAACGTATATTTATTTACGTCAAATTATTTTACAAAAGTGACAGAATAATTAATGTTGTTTACACACACGTGCTCGCAAGTTATCATACGACGGAATTCCAATAAATAAAGTAACAATATGTCTAGAGTAAAGTGCGGTTACATCAAAGGTAGTGCCAGCTGATTTTCGCGAAAAGATTCCACGACTAGTTGGAATCCAAAACACGTTAGTTCAGAGTACAATTCGCGGTTGGATCATTTCAACTTTCAAGAATCTTACGTGTTTGCCACCAATTACGGATGTTCAATCTTAATTCTGATTGGTCCAGTTGAGTAGAAAATGCCTTCTCACACAGATACGCGGCGAATAGCCATAGGGAATTTGAAAATGTGCACATGCAATGTTAAAGTCAAGCCTGTAGATTGATCATTTTCCGGAAAAACCGGTGGCCCTATTCGAAGGTCGTGAAAATTGTTTTGGAATACTCACATCATGCAAGACGCACAGGACTTACAAGATTCCATAAAACGAGTACAGTCCTCTTCTAACCAAAGTAAGTTACATATCGGTTCTGTTCCGTTCCGTAAACATTTTAGTTCTGGATAGCAAACTGAAACTATCGTATCGTATAGTAACTATCTTTAACTAACGTGCGTAAGAAATCCCTTAAAACATATCCACTTTATGTATTACTGCGTAATATGAGCCCAAACCACTAGGTCAAACGGGGCCACGGTGGCTGAGCGGTTAGCCTGCTCGACTGCCACCAAGGTGATCCGGGCTCAATCCCCGGCCGGGTCACTCCGGATTCTCGCATGTTGGAATCGTGTAGGACGATGCCGTTGGTCGGCGGGTTTTCTCGGGGATTTCCCGTTTCCCCCGCCCCATTATTAAGGCGCTGCTACATGCTCACCTCAATCACCCTCATCGGCTCTCAAAACCTGGATGTTAAGAGCCACCCAAAATTCCCCACTCCGCTAGTTCAAAACGAAGTGAACGTTCGGTTTATTTCTGTAAATACAAGATACATGCAGTTTTCACCAGAAGATCAGCGAAATATCCTAAGACTTATGATTAGTGGTTGTGAAATTTCGCGAAAAGAATTAAAGTCAAGTTATATTTAAAAACACTTTAGGGTCGTTTACGTATCTTGATTGGCTGAATTACTTTGTGACACGTGGTTACTCTCTGCACACGAATCGCGTAGGAGCCGTGCCAATGTTGCCTAATTCGTAGTGGCCCGGTTAAATATGAAAACGCCTTCTCAAGCAGACAGCAACCAATGGCAATATACAAACTGCTATGGTGTACTTGTAGTATTGAAATGTACCGTGTACTCATACCAGCTCTACTTAAGATGAGTAGAAAATTTTCAATCACACCAACAGATTTTCATGTGCCAGCAAACTATTTTCGTGTTTATAAAACACTGATTTTCAGTTCGTAGCAGTGGATTTAAGGAATTGGTTAAACTTGGTGATATAACAATACAAAAGTTAACATATATAACATATATATAACTTATACATAAACTTATGTATTGATAAAATACGAGCTGAAGAATGCTTCACTATAACATCACATACATGTCTTCCCATTTTTCTAATTCCATTACGTATTGTGATGCTATTTTTATACGTATTTTAAAAATACAATGAATAAATTGATACTTTTAATTATTTATTATAATGCGTTATATTACAAGAAAGGTAGCAATTAAAAACTACTAGAGCGTTGCGGAATATGATATGGCGTACTAAACATTCCGTTAACATCGCATCGAACTTCGAAAACCAAACGACAGATAATAACAGGCGTTGAAATATTCATTACGCTCGATGTATATGGCGAGTGAGTTTTGCGGAACTGTCTGAGCACACATTAAACAAACTTCAGTGCTACAAGCATACAAGAGTAGTTTTAGTAATGCTGTATGTCTGAGAGTCTTTACCCGTGTTGGTCCGGATCAATCAGAATTGAGCAACTTCTGCACGGATACTCAATTGGTGCTTGTAAAACTCTAAAAAAAAAAGACATTTTATTTGCAGCAACATATGTTTTCTTGCCGCAAAAAAAAATTATCGTTTAATATGAACCACTGGAAAATAGGCGTGTCACAAACCAAATTTATGTTTTATCTAATGGATGTTCATAATAAAGTGAGCACTTTTAAAATCAACCTTAGAAAGTTGTGACTGCCCCTGCCTGCCTGTATTTTAACGGGCGCACTGAGTGACACGAGCCAGGTAAAGTTGGCAACAGTGGATGGAAAGTAGTACGATATCATAACGTCGAATAAAAAGTATTAGGTAACCATTCATAATAATTTGAATTATTTCTTATGCTTTCTGTTTTTATAACGCCTCAGTGTGTAATAATCAGCACATTTGTAAACTATTCACTTTTCTAATAATTTCACAGTTTCACTTGACCGACGCATTAATAAAGTGATGGGGTTCATGGCAATGTTAATTTTATATAAGGTGAAAGCATACACAACATACATACAAGTAGATTTTAAGCAAAGGCTCTCAAAAGTGCTCATTCTACCGTGAAAGGCGTATAGATGTAGGGACACGTGTATTTCGCGAAAATATTTATGGCCATGGTAGACTTCAATATCACACGTCCACAATCACAACCTCCTTTGATTATTGGCAGCGTGTCTAAGTGAGAATTCTGTTCTTATTTGACGGGGGCAATTGTTATCAAGTACTCCGAACGTCCACGATTCGCGGACAGACACTTGAGGCACGGTACATGTAAAATAATACAACCACGAACGTGCGTACGAACTGAAGTCGTTTTGTAGAACAACTGGTCTTAAAATCTTTTCACGAAAAACTCCTGTCCCTATCTATATGTCAGTGGCAATGATAACCTGGTTTTGTTGTTACAATAGTTTGGCACTATCATTTGCGATAAACAAAGTTACTGAATTTACGCTATGTCGGTGATTAATGGAATTTTGTTATTTGGCAACGTAGGATTCAGAAAGGTTCATTACGTACTAAAAACTGTCAAAAACGAAACGACGTTTTGAATATCATCTACACCCTTTCCTTTGGGGTATGTTAAAGTTTTTTTTTAGTGTTAACAAAATAATCTCAAGAAATCTGATTCTTAGCTATAAAGGAAACTAGTACTGACACAAAACTAAAAAAAAAAATTATCACAAAAAATTTAATAGCAACACACCTTTTTTTAAACCTTAACTTTAAATTAAAGCAAGATTTTGCTAACTTTTCTTTGCTACACTGAAAGCTTTGGCTGTAATTTTTTTCACCGTGAACAGTTGACACATGCTAAATCATTCGGCGTTTTGGAATATACCTTGTCCAGAAATCTTTTCGTGGAATACTGCTGCCCCTATTCACTGATATTTCGGCTACCGGGATCTCAGCCTAGTAGGTTATCGAAAGGACAGTCGGACGTCAAGTGATCCGACTGCATTCGCTTTAAAAGAGCACGGTGAAAAACCAGCGCGAGGGCATAAAGCAACCACCGCAATAGACACGGCTCTAACTCACGACCTTCTGAGAGAAAGTAGATATCGATTCATATCGTTCCTAACTCTTCTTCGCTGTCGAGAATGGAAGTTAGCATATCTGCGGGCGCGAACTGATGACTAGAATAAATAACTGAAACACACTTTCTCAAAACAGACGCATGCTTGCCACTAAGGGCGAATACAGTCAGGAGTTGCATGGGCTGTGGATTAAAATACGCGCAACGAGCAGAGTCGAAACGAGACAGCGTCAACATTCGCAGGAGTTTGATGGCGAAACCAAAATATACGAGCCTGACGATAGTTGCACCAGAAATTCAAGAAGGAAGTTGTAAGACGGCGCCAAGGGATATTAGGCCTATTAGGCTGTTTGTGTTGGATCACGTCGTGTTTCTTCTAATTGCCAAAATTGTGACGAGGGGAAATCAACCATTCAGACCCATTGCACACAATTGTATACGTTACGCACATGTAGGTAATTTTTGGCCTACTCTGCACACTGCGAAGCTCAACGACCAATAATTAGGGACACCGCAATTTCGCGAAAAGATTTCCGCACACGCTAGATTTCAATACGCTACGGGCGTACCAGTAGTTTTATTATGCTTATTAGCGGCGTTTCTTTGTTAGAAGACGTTTTCTTAATTGACTGTGTGCAGATATGTGATTCGCCGGCAGACACCTAAGATGCGCTGCACGGGAACCGTCCAATCGCGAAAGGAAAGTGGATCTGAGATACAGTGTCATGAAATACAACTGGTCTTGAAGCTTTCCGCGAAATATTCGGGTGTCCCTACCAATAATCCTACCAGTCGGCGATTGCTTCGCAAACCGCCTTACTGGTCTAGGCCATGAATAATTCACATTTCTGCAGCCGAGCATATAGCCTACAGCTCATTGGCCCTGGCTGTGGCAACGAAACAGGTGTTACGTTGAATTAAGTACAGCGCCACGCATCGTAACATTTGCAACACCTAAAACTGTACATCTAAGCGGGTCTGAAAAAGTTAAAGGCCCTCGTAAGATTAAGTCTAGATATCGCATAGAGACCTCATCCTGACAGAGCGATGGTTCGAGCAGTTGGTAACTTGGCGTGGGGTCAAGGCGAATAAAACTTCAGGGTAACCATTACAGCTTTTGCACGCGAGGGAAATTTTCAATGTTTCGCAGCTCGAGTTCTCGGCACAGTACTGAACTCTGGACACAATTACAGGCATCGGGTTTTCTGAACAGACAGAAACCGGAGATGGCACAAACGCAGGCAGCGTAGTTCGCAATTTGGGCGCGCCGAGTTGGTAATTATGGCGCCCGCTTCCCTGGCACTTGAAGTGCGTTTCAAATCCCTGAAATTACGAAGTTTTCCACACGAAACTTCTGAAATGTATACGCAGTAATTTTTCTCTACGAAGAAAAGTTTCACATCAGTTAACGTACACGCTGGCACAGTAGACAAAAATGCCGCATCCTGACCGCATTGAAATATTCAACAATATTACTGCCATTGAGATGGTAAAGTACCAGCTGAGAATTACGTTGTTACAAACATACGCCAGTGCATTACCTAGGGACGGGAATATTTCGTGAATTCGTTTGTAACCGATTAATTCAAATTTGCTTTAGTGATTGTATTGCAGTTGATTAGAAACGCTGTAGAAAACATTATCTGCAAGAAAAAAAATGTGCCGAATCTTGCGCTACCTGATATCCAGTAAATTTGGCTAATAAATGTTGCAGTAGTCAATGAAGAACAAGTACATCAGGTCATTGCAACTGCAGAATTTTCCTAACCCTAGCAAATCATTGTGTGATTTCAAGACAAGTTATATTTAAAAACACTGTAGGGTCGTTTACGTATCCTGATTGACTGAATTACTTTGTGACACGGGTTTACTGTCTGCACACGAATCATGTAGGAGCGGGGGCGATGTTGCCGAATTCTGAGTGGCCCGGTCAAATATGAAAGAACCTTCTGAAGCAGACAGCAACCAATGGCAATAGACAAACTGCTGTTAGGTGCTTATAGTATTGAAGTCTACCGTGTACTCATAATTTTCCGCGAAAAATCAATAGCTCTATTTATAGTATTTCTATTTCCGACTGAAGTAACTAACTTTCGGCCATATTTTGCTTTCTTTTGTACAAATTCCTGTTCGATATTTATTGACTTTGGTTCAATAAAACAATCGTAATAGTCATAATAAGAATTGTTATTTCTTCACGCCTCATTGTAATTCCCGCAAGTTTTGAGAAACGAGCTGTTGCCGAGATATTGCACAACCTACACCAGTGTAGCGAACAGTGTATGAAATACGAAAGGATAATGATGCGAGCCAGAGAGGTAGTGGGGGTAAGAGAGAAATCGGCAGTCACTGCAGTGTCGTTGTCCTTCACACTGACTGAGCAATCCTCAGTCTACTTCCGCGCTCAAATAGAACATTTGTGCGTGTGACGAGTCGTCGCCAGCGATGTCGATTACACTGGAAAAAAATAATGGGAAAATTACCTGACAAGTGTAAGGTAATATTCGCAAACTTGTGTGGGAAACAAAGTTTGCCTTGTGGTTTAGGTGAAATTACCGCACTCTGGAGTAAAATTCACGTATACGGTAGTGGAAAATCCCACATATGGATGGGAAAATTACATTACGACGCGTGCATTTCTTCGGCATTCTCAAAAGCTAAGTTGGGGGACGGATGGAATAAACAATCCTTTAACATGCTATTATACACTAATGATGTCATTCTGCCTTGGTGGTGTAATGGATAGCGCATTAGCTTATCATAACGGAGGACCGTGGTTACTGCCCACCCACCAACAAATGTCGAGGAATTTACCGTTGAGGTTTCGGTTACTACTCATCAGAGAATATAGGTATTAAAAAATTAACGGCACTATATTACGGGAAATTTATTTATTTTAATTATTTTGCGATATAATTAATTTTCTCTTACTTGTATGGGATTTTCCACCCACTTTAGGGTGTAGTACTTTACTTATGTAAATTTACTCTACATTTAAAAGGTAATTTCACCTTCCATGTTAAGGTAAATAGCTTTCCTTACATGTAAGGAAATTTTACCTCGAGTTTTTTTACAGTGTGTGTGTGTCAACCTGGTAGTAGGAGAGGAGCGGGACTTTGTAAACAACCGGCAAACTCGCCGCGGACTCGAACAGCGTCAAGCAGGACAAACTCCCCCCGAGACTCACCTATGACGTAGTTGTATCCGTCTAGCGTGAGGACGCACTTCCTGGTGGACTGTCCGCCGGCGACGGCGGAGCGGCACCGCGAGTGTGCGGCGCCCGGGTCGCTGCGGCACTTGTGCACCACGTCCTTGCCTGCTCGCGGGACGTCCATCGTCGCCTCACCACCTGCCGTCGGCCGTCCACCGGCCAGGGCGACCCGGCTCCCACCGACTCTGCAGCAGCAGCATCATCTCTCCACCTGACCCACCGACTCACTGCCCGCCCGCAGGACACGCCACACTTGCCATCGCCCGTCGACACTCCCTTCGGTGGATAACCACTTCTTCGCCTCCGTCCCTACCACATGCACCCTCTCAATATTCCCGTCCACTGTCCATGCGACGAGGGGGGAGATACTTCCACTAATTGTCCACTTATATAATGTAGCTCTTAAGAAAGTGTTCCACGTACATTCCCACTAGTGACTAATTCACACACCCCGTACCACACATAAGGAAGAGGATAAACCAGATGGAAGGGAATGGAAAAAAAAAAAATTAATAATCACTTATATTTTACTTCAGTAAAGAAAAAATTAACAAAAAAGAAAATTAAGGGAGTTGGTGTCATTGTGATAACGCGGAGACGCGCTAAGGGTTGCCTACAGGGGAGGCGCGTCCGGCGGTGGTGGGGGGTTTAAACGTGCACGTGGTCGCGCTGTCGCAACTGTGCTGTTAGTCGCGCGCTCTACCGCCGCGGCGCTTCGCTGCGATCGCGCGGACAGGACTGGCGACTTGGCGAGGCATGGAGCGAGCGCGCGCCACACGCCTGCCCGCCCCTCCCCTCCCCTCATGCTCCCCCTCCTTCACGCTAACCCCTCTCCTTCCCCACCCGATGGCATGCTGTGGGGACGTGGCGAGCCCCTCCCTCTATGAGGCCACCTCCCTCTCACTCTTGTAACTGTCTCAAGCAGCACGCCAGGCGGCTTGTGGAGGGGAGGATAGTAACGCGAGTGTCTCGCGGCGCCGAAATGTTTGTTGCGCTGGCTCGTGGTCAAGGCAGGATTCGCCACGCACAAAACGTTCCTTAACGGGAAAATTTTTCCCCTCGAGTAATCAGCGAATTTTTTATGGGAACGCAACGTTGATGTCAGTCCAGCAACGTTAATGTCAGTCCAGCGCTTGGGATACATGGACGTAAACGGCAATGCAACGTTTGCAGTGTCATGCTCCTCTAGGTATTCGTATGCCCGTTCGATTGGATATACAACTACGATTGGATCATGACCTTGAGATGGCACTGGTCATTCGCGAGGCTCTGGGGGGGGGGGGGGCGGGGGGACGTAACGACTGGCTGCAATTTTAGGCATGGACGAAAATTTCCGGGCAATACATCTCGCGATTCCGATGTGTTGGGGCGCCGATTTTTGGTATCATCAAATGGAAGATCTCATCTAGATCTGTCAATTTAAGGCATACAATTATTATATAGAATTAGTTACTTTTATTCCATTACCATATCCCAAAGAAAATATGAACCTTAATCCCAGACGTATTCGAGTAAAACCCTCATTCTTATTCCCAACATATCCCCACCGAGATTTTATTATCCTAATTTATAGATCCAGTGGTGGTATTGTTGATAGACCATATGCCTTTCATTGCTAGCCGGATTCGATTCCCAGCAGAATAGATTCTGATTTTTCACATGTAGAAGAAGCGGTGGATGCTGCCATTGACACTTGTATATTTCTCGGTGTATTAATGTTTTCCTCGCAGCTACATTCGGTCGCTGCTCCATATCTACCATCGCTTTATCCCTATCGGTTCTAAAGATATCAGCTGCTAAGCAGGGCTCTCTTATATACTTCACTTTATTTGTACATTCTTTGGTAATAGTGATATTTGTTTTAAAAAAAAACGAAAGATATCACAGTATGTTATTTATGATATAATGAAAATTATCTTGTAGCCTCCATTCCAGTAACAAAACATAGTTATGGGGTTTAGGGGGAAGACCTGTATGTATGTAAATATCGTTAAAAAAAAGGTGGCATCGAATAAAATTTTAAGATGGGACAGCGACGGAATGCAAAGCTGGGGGAAACAGCAATAACTCCGTAATACCAGCTTGCCAAAGACAATGCCCGTTACGTATCGCAGGCATGTATAGCGGGCTGAGACCACCCCCCCCCCCACACACACACACATGTACATTAAACTGGAAGTCAAGCAAGGATACATGCTTCTCCCTAGCCACGCGACCACCATTACCCCTAATTGTGACAGAACTGTGACTTCGTAATTCAATAGCAGCACCTGCATTGAAAAATATGGTAAATCAACTGTATAGTCGCATTACCGAATGTTTTATGGCCCCAAAACTAAAATCACAAATAAATCAAAGAATATAATATATCAGGGAACACCTCTCCTTCGCACGGAAATTTTCCCTGAATCTTGGACTAGTCAAAATCTATTGGTTATTACTTTTTAATAATTAATTTAAAATCTTTCAAAATGTGTTGTAGCTAGAGCCACGAGTATTTCGCGAACTCATTCTGAGGCGAGTTAGACTCCAAAAACTTGTTCTTTTAACCTGCTGTTGTGATTGGACGACAGTTGTTTATACACGCCCCGTTTAACTGTGAGCCAGTAATGAGCAGGAAACAGTTGTGTGAGTGAGTGTTTAACAGTCCTGTACAGAGGCCTCAGTTAATCATAGTAACCAATAAGCTGACGATAATGTTTCGAGTGTACAGAGGACTGTCCAACCTAACTTGCTTTCAACTCAATCTGCGCAATACTCGGGTCTCTAGTTATAGCATACAACATTAGGTAATTAATTCAGCAGTTGGTGGAAAACAAATTATATCTGTATTTTTTCATACGCTGATGATATTAAAAAGTAATAACTTCCATTATACTTATCTGTACACGTTACCTCGCTTTCGGCGACATTAAGCCCAACTACCTACCCACCTTCCTACCTCACTACACTTATACATGTTCAAATAATGGTAGCACCTGAACTAGATAAAGTTAATAAAACGTGTTGCATATGAACTGCGTATAACCGTCAAGCCTTTAAAATATTGAAACTTAAATTGAGTTCTGGTGAAAGATAAATAACATATTAATGATAATTACTCATATTAAACGAGCAGTCCTAAAATAATATTTTAAAAAATTTCTGTTTGCGTTGTAAGAGAAGAAGGAAAAATAATTGGAATACCAACATCTAATGAAAACGATACTTGTTAAAATTCCGCATTTAGAAGGATATTTTTACTGAAACACGTGGTTAAAAAAAGGAAATAAAATTCCAAACATTAACAACAGAAAATGAGTGTAGTGCATGTGAAATACAATACCTTCAGTATTTCCTGTATTTTCGGATTCAGGGGACAAACAATGAAGAAGCTACACGAAATGTTATTCGGCGATATATAGAAATAAATAATCGCTCCAGCGGCATTGACGATATTTATGGTATTTAAACTTACGTTTCCGAAATTCGCAGCGGGGTAGAAACCAGTTTTAAAAGACGGCACCATTTTAAACACGCTGGCACTCTTAGAACCTGTAAAGTCGCGTATGTTAATTTCCATGTTAAAAATGAAGCTTCCCGAATGATTGACTCGATCTCTCATCAACGCACATCACGAACTGCTTGACACGAATGCATGAACATTTAGCGATAACTTCTCCTCATAATGTAGGCACCCACCAATAATAAGATGTTCGAATTTTGACTCCTGAAAGGGTTCTTTACTTTAAAAGGCTACACATTAAAATGCCTAAACTTTAATTTTGAGATTTTTTGGAATTTAAGCCCTGAGACGATGAAAAAGGGTTAAATATGTTTTCAAGCAATCCTCAATATAGCTGATTAACCCGATGAGATGTCGTTGCATTCCTAGCTTCAAAGGATTTAATAATTATATAAAAACGTGAAAAATAAATGTAGGATTTTTTTAAAAATTCAATTTCTAAAACGGCGGAAAGAGGTAAAGTGTTATTTCGAGGACTCCTCATTAGTTCAATAAGCCGATATCGTTATGCTTTTTGCTTTAAAAGGCTACATTTATATATCCTAAAAAAAGTTTCAGGGTATCTTGAAATTTAACCCCTACGAGTGTGAAATAGGATGAAATATATTTTTGAGGATTCCTCAAAAGCTCATCAAACCCGATATTATGACATTAACCAACTTGTGAAGGTTGTGCGTGCGTGTGCGTGTGTATGTATATATATATATTAGTAATGCTGGAATATTTCTACATTCATCCCCTAAGAAGGTGAAAAGTTTTAGTACACGTTGGTGAAGCCGCGGACATTAAGGCAGTGACAGATAAATATGAGGTTTGCTGTGCTTTAGTGCGAACTAGTTACGTGTGTAATTATAATCACACTACTGATCCGCCCCGGCTCCGTTGGGTGCAATTTAAAAATGGTTACTGTGGGTCGTCCTTAATAGATAAACATATGCTGTCAAGGACATTTTGTAAACCTTTTTGAGATCTACAATTCTGTAGCATATCAGTTTGGTGTATCTCTTATGGTTTAGTCAGCGTAAGCCATGTAAGCGCCCGAAAAGCGGCTTTTCCGACTTGGTTATAAAACGTCGACATTTATCTACTATCCTTACATTAAATATTAATGTGTTTTAAAACCCAAACCTTCCACACGAAATTTTCTAAATGGTGGTGAAAACCGCATCAAAACCCATCAAGTAGATTAGAAACCTTAGCCGAATACACATGCACACCGGCCGGGCGACTTTGTTTTATACTTTGTATAGATCCTAAGTACAGATAATCGTACTAGAAAATTTACGGGAAGTATTGGAGGAAAATTTTTTGCGAAATGATTTACGCACAGGATGGACTGCAGTTTAATTAGCGCACAATTGCCGCTTTCTTTGGTTCGTGATCGCTTGTCTTTGTGAAAGACATTTTCTTACCAGGCTGGGTCAGTCAGAATTTAGCTACTCCAGCACTGAACGTCCATGATTCGTTAGCAGATACTTGATGCACTTGGAAACTAAAAATCATCTCATCGCGTAAGTAGTTCTTAACAAGTAGTAGAATCATTTCGCAAAGTACAAGCGGCCTTAATGATTAACACTAGAGTAACATATGTACGTTTCTGAAAATATCGAGTGAAGTAAACTCTTCTGCCATCTTTGCACGTGGGCTAACTAGGATCTTAATATAACGGGTAAATAATCTGAAAAGTTCTCTATCTCTCAGGCACATACAGTATCTTCGGCAACTCGGTGCCCAAACTTCAGACATAGTTTGTTCGGACCCACAGTAACACAAAAAGCCCTACATACTTTTATTCAGAGGGGGCCACAGTGGCTGAGCAGTTAACCTGCTCGCCTCCCACCAAGGCGATCAGGGCTCAACCCCCGGCCGTGTCACTCACGGATTTTCGCATTTGTGAATCGTGCCTAGCGATGCCGTTGGTCTTCGGGTTTTCTCGGGGATCTCCCGTTTCCGCCGCCCCTTCATTCCGGCGCTGCTCTGTACTCACCTCAATCATCATAATCGGCTCTCAAGACGTCGATGTTAAGAGCCGCCCAAATCTCTTTACTCACTTATATTCGGAAACGTATTTACATATCATATAATTTTGTTGAAAGTTGCGGCGTACGACACCTGCAGGGCAAGGTGGTACGGTACGATCATTTATCGAGGACAAGTTGCATAGGTCCTAGGCGCGCGACAATTAATCATTACGTACGCAGCGTCAGACGCCTTCTTCCTATGCAACTAATCATACACGCATGAACGCATTGATTTGTTCTCTAGGCGTTATACATCAAAACTTTGAACATAGTTATTTGATATAAGACATATACATAATATTATATATAATATATATACAAGTGGTTTTATGTATAATATGAATTATATGTAATATGTATAGTAATTAAAATATGTGATGGATTATGTATATGTCATTTATAATATATAATGTATATAATATTATACAAATAATAAGTGTGAGGGCATTTTGTGTTATCATTGGTCCAATGAAACTATGTCTGGAGTTCGCGCATTGTGTTTGCGAATATCTTGTATAAAAAACAGTTTTGGGCCCTGCGACGAACACATTTTTTGTTTTGAGAACTGTACTAGTATCATTTTAATGGCCTGCAATATGCAAGGACCGATACGAAAATTTTTATGTTTGATGCTATTAGCAGCCAGCTGTTTACGAGACTACGGAATGTTGTCTCAACAACGAGCGATGTCTCTTACAACATGAGAGGCCGCGTCGCATGAGCGGATAGACTGCTCGATTCCCACCAAGACGAACCCGGGTTCGATCCCCCGGCCGAGTCACTCCCGGATTTTCGCAAGTGGGAAACGGGCCGGAGGATTCCGCTGGTCGGCGGGTTTTCTCAGTAATATTCCCCCCTCCCCCCGCCCTTGCATGTCAGCGCCGATTAATTCTCACCTTACTTACCCTCGTCGGCTCTCAAGACCTCGTTATTAAGAGTTGCCTAAATCTCTCAACTCAACTCTTTCTTACAGCAAGAGGGACTTCGTGCATTCAATGCAGTTTTTTGAATGTGTACAGTTTACGCAATTGAAACCACTCGCAATATGACATCCAATACATAGTGTATACGCAATCCAACTGTAAAGACCTCTTTATGTTTAAAAGCCGCCGAAAACATTCCACTCTTCACTATATTCGGGGCTTCTTCACACTTTTAGAATCAAACCTTTGAAAAACACCCCATTATTGACGTGTTTGGTTGATTCCTAAATATCTCATGCATTATAAGCGTTTATAGTTCTGTTAAAATAAAAGCATCTAATTTTAGGTTACATTTAATGTTTTTACTTAAAACTTATCTGTAAATTATAAAATTTTCTTTTATAATTAATACGAATAAAAATACAGAGAAAACAGATGTGTAAGTAATTTCTAGTAAGAAATAGTTCTCATGTTCTCCGAACAATATTTTATGTTATCGGGGTTTTCAACCTAATAGAAAACACTATTTTATACCTCCCCCCTGTAATGAAAATAGCAGGTGTACCACCCTCTTCTTGCAGACAACGTTTTACCTTTAGGAGTTATTGTGAACTTTTGATGCTGGTTTATTGAGCAGTGTAAACGTAATTAACAAAAAAGTTTTCCTAATGCTGCAACCACCCATGACTCATCGTTTTCGTGTAAAACGCGCACAAAATTTTCGGCGCCAGCAATAGAGTTCGAGGCGTTTAGGCGAATGCCAGTACTTCCTGCAGTGAATCACTTACTGTCTGTCGCCGGCGGGGTACCACAGAAGTAAATAGATATTATTGCCTAAGTGCTAGGTACTGTATAGCTGCAGTCAAAGACATGCGCATAGAACGTTGGAGCTTCGGGGAGAGGGCCAAAAGGACAGTTTTCGTGAATTAGGCCATGCTGCTCCAGCCACGCGTGCTGTTTTAATTACGGGAGCAGGTATTAAATATATTTTACTTTTATATTTACGATCGCGATGACATAAAACAATATTCGGTGAACTGTACCTCAATTTCAGACAGTATAAGGATTTTCTGGTAATCTTCCTAAACTGTAATGGAAGTGTTTAACCTATACATTGTATGGAAATAATACTACAGTCAGGCTGAACATATGGGAACGTTGAGCGTTGTTACTATATAAAATTGGGAACTTGTCTATGCATTTGACTCTTTCTTGAGAAACTGCAGGACAGTTACCATCCATGTATGGGAAAATAATTTACCATTTGTGCTTGGTCACTTTAAATATACACTTTGTATGGTAATTTTGCAAATAATTTCTCAGAGCGAATGATATGCGCCGCTACTATACAAAGTTTAGTATTTCCCTACGCATTTGAGTGTTTCCTGAGTAAATGTAGGAAAGCTACATGAACGTATTGGGGGGGGGGGGGGGAATATACCGTTCCCGCTTTATCACTATAGGCCGTTCACGGTAAATTGAGCACTTTTGAAGCCCTAGTTACTTTTTTCTTTCAGCCAATTTATATCCTTCCACCACTTGTTAATGTAAACCCTGCGATGTGAGTAATAAACACAGAGTATACATTCACCGTACCCAAAACCAAAAGTCCGAGGCCACAATGAAATGCACTTATTGGTTATTGTGACTGATGAAACAGCTTCAAAAAGCGCTCACTTTGCCGTGAACGGCCGGTATAATTTCTTAGAGTGCACCTCGTTTGCGGTATTTTGCAAATTACATTTTAAAATGCCTATATTCAAGGGGTCATGCAGGGGGTTGACGGTGAGTCCAACGCCGCTCCGCCATGTCCCATACGTGTTCAATGGGGGACAGATTTGAAGACCCAGCAGGCCGAGCAATGGTGTCCACATTTTGCGAGCATTTTGGGCGATGCAGCCTTGATAACCAGTTTACAGTCCATTCACGCTTACTTGCAACTTCTCTGAAGCCGAGCCAATGTTCTACTTTCTGGGTATTCCCCCGCCTCATGCAAACAAAGCTTGACCGAGTCCAGAAAATTACATTAGAACGACAACGCACCGCATTCGTGCGCACACAGTTTGCTAGTATTTCGCATAAGAACTATTTCATACTAGCCTTTGCCAACTTACTTTTTTTTTACTACTTTTATTCATTTCGATTATAAATGAAACATTGAAATTTTTAAATAAATTATAACTAATACATAAATATAACCAAAAATAAAATGTTTTTATGTTACCAAAAGTATTAAATACTTGTGGTATATGAGATATTTAGGAAATAACCAGCCACGTCATACATAGGGTGATTTTTCAAAGGTTTGATTCCAAAAGTTTTAATAAAGCCAGAATAAACTATAGGCAGAGGATGTCACGTATATTTCCTTCTTTAATTTGCATAACGAATCACCCCACGAAGTTTGCCGGTCGAATTCCGCTCCATCCTGAATAGACCAACATAACTGAAAAAGTTAACGGAGTTGCATCGGAATTTTCCTACACTGGCGAAGGCAATGCACCATGGTACAAAACCTGTTAACCGACCGTTAACAAACCCACGACCTGTCTAATGCGAATCATGTTTCCAGGGACTTACAAATTTGGTTTTTAAAATAACGGTTACATATTTAAAAAAAATTACGGGTCGCACACCATAGTGTAAACATGCAAAAAATAATTATCGCGAAATTTTTATATTTATACATTTTAGAAAAGCGTAATTTGTTTACATTTATAATTCTTATGTTGGTAGCACAGCCCTCTTAGTTTAGGCGGCTACCTTTCGTTCCACGTGTATTTTCGTGATTATTTCCATTAAATTGTTTATACATTACTGTTTTTTAGTTTCTGTCTTTATTATTCATTTCTGTCATAGAAGCGTTTTGATCAACTGAAAATAAAGAAAGTCATCAATAATATTGCCCTGAAAATGTAGGCCAGTCATAAATAAAAATAAAATACAGACTGGTGACGTCTTGATACAATGTCTGTCAACATAAGAAAGTTAAAATTTGTTGTTTGCTCTGTGTTCTTATAATGGAAATTTCTTAGAATCTACTTCGGCAACAAATGAGTATGACAAGGATGCCTCGTTATACTGGCGAATGACAATATTTTCCTTGTACGAGCTCGGTTGCATTTCTCGTCAACACGGAACGCATTCGTGTAATCGTACGGGTATCTCCAATAGCACGCAAGCAGCACGACAGAAGGCACCACAGCCAGCTCAGTATTTTTCGCGTAGAGGCAACGGGTGACTTGATAAGCGAGCTGGTTTCACCCTTATCGCTTTCTAGATCTTGAGCTTCAAGCGAGGAGAAATTACTCCGGGACAGGAATCTTTAAGGCTCCAACGAGCCAGGAGCTGTTCCGCGCGGCCAAAGCCCGGGAGTTCGAAACTGGCACGCACTCCCGGCGTCTCTTCGCCCCTAGTGTTTCCGTCGGCGTGTTCTACTATGCAAATTAGATTCGTAAACCATCTTACTGGCCTAGGTCGTAATTGGTTCCCATAACTCTAGCCGAACTTATAGCTTACAACTCATTGGCTGTGGCAAAGGAATAAGTGTTGTGTTGACTTAAGTACAGCACACATCAAGAAATTTTTTGTTTGCAACACCTGAAACCGTACATTTAAAGTGGGTCTGAAAGGGTTAAGAAAACTGCTCGGGCATACTCTCAAATTATTATATTTGTTTATTTACATTTTTACGATTTTTTTTTCTTTTCAGAACGTACACAATATGATAAAAGAAATAAAGGAAAGTACGTAACTGGTTTTGATCTCTTCTGGTAAAATATCGCGTAAAGACTATTAACGGTAAAGTGATCACTTTTAATGTCCCCAAACAGACGTTAACGACAAAAATAAATTTTTTATTCCAGCCTTGGACGTTACATTTAGAGTTTGGTGAAATGTATACTCTGTGTTCATTAGTCACGTAGCAAGAGGTGGAAAGATAGAAATTGGATGAAATTTTTTTTTTTTGCGAGGCCTTAAAAAGTGCTCGCTTGACCGCAAACAGCTTATACCCAGAACAGTTATTTACAGAGATACGCCTATTCGCACAAAGAACCATTTCACAGAAAATATTTTAGTACATAGAGCTAGTGGTTTCTCGTGAAAAATATGAGTACACGGTAGACTTAAATATGATATGTACCTAACAGCAGTTGGTCTATTGCCATTGGTTGCTGTCTGCTTGAGAAGACGTTCTCATAATTGGCCGGGCCACTCAGAATTCGGCAACTTCGGCACGGCTCCTACGTGATTCGTGTGCAGACAGTTAACACGTGTCAAAAAGTAATTCAGCCACACAATGCGTAAACGACCCTACAGCGTTTTTAAATATAACTTGTCTTGAAATCTTTTCAAGAAATTTCACTACCCCAATACATAGAAACCTGCAAAAATCGCGTTATTATTTGGAGACCTAATAAACTTGAAACACATATGCGTTTGTGTTGCCCTTGTTATTGGACTACAGTTGATTTGACACGCCCCGGGTGGCCTTGAGCCAATCAGAAACCAGTAACGACTAGATAGAACATTCACGTACCACCAAGGTCAAAAGGGACCATTGTTCCTCACTTTTGCAGAAGCCAATAAAGAAATTACACCGACTATAATGTATATAGGACGGTGAATTCTAGCGAGTATCGATATAATAACGCGAATTTTTGCAGGGCTCTGCCTACACATAATCCTCTCAAGGTTAGCTGAGGGAGGAAGGAAGGAAGGTCAGAGCGAATTGGAGAACGTGGAATATCCAGCAAGGGGATGAAAGAGAGGACGGGACGCTGCCAACAAGAACGTACGATCAGCGAGCTGACAGACGCGGGCTGAGCGTATTGAGACAAAAGACAGAGAGAGAATTGGTGTGTGTGTGTGTGTGGGTGGGGGGGGGGGGGAAGGGGGTGGAGGGAGTGTGGATGAACATGGGCGTTGTCCCGTGCTATTGAGGGCTTGGCCGGTACGAGTGTCTCGAGACAAAAGATTTATCTCATGTCGAGCAACGCTCCGTAAGATAGCCAGATGCTTACACACTTCGCAGACAATAAAGCTAGGGTATTGCTGGATAACTGGCATAGCGTCGCGGTGAACCAAATCATGTTTCTTCGTCACCTAAATACCTACATACAAACAATAGTAAACTATTTTCCGATTAAACTCAACATTAACTTACATTTTTCAATACATACACTCTAAAAAATTATTCGGGAATTTACCGTAACAATGTAAACGTTTACTGAGAAAGCAGGAATGGTAACGTTTTCCCATATACATTTCATTGTAGCGTTCCTGGATTTGTTCAGAAAACAGTCAAATGCATAGGGAAGTTGCCAACATTGTATAGTAGCGACACAAAACATTCCTGTATCTGCAGCTTGATGTGTGTTATTACTACCACGCGTTTCATACGTTAAAAACTTTCAATACAGTTTCGGAAGTTTACCAGAAAATTTTTTACAGTGTACAATATTTACTTTATAGTCAATATGTTTAAAAAGCAAAATGATGTATGCTGGTAACGGGTAGTAATATACAGTTCTAAAATGGGCACTATTAGGAAATTAATTTTTCTTACTTAATTCGTAACGCGAACGTTTTTTACCGACACGTCTCCGTTTTCAGATAAAACAAGTGGAGACAGATTTCATTTCTATGTGCAAAAATTTAATATATTTTAGTGTATGTGCAGCGCACAGGAAATCGTTCGTTGTTTTTCCGCGTTACATTATTCTATGGGCCCACGTGTGTACGTTTGGTTAACGAGTGGCAGGGATTCAGAAACTTTGGTACCAAACATGAATCGATTAAATATGAACACTTATGGGAGAAAAATAAGTGACTAAAAATTATCCCTACTTGTAACTGTACGCATTTCGCCGTAAACCCTTTATGCGCTACTTAGAAAAAATGTTGGCAACCCGCTATAAAAAGAAACTCTATGCCCAGACGGATTACTAAAGTCTCGGTATTGAACTCGTCCAGGCCCAATTTAATTTACCGTTTTAGGCGTTGCAAGCGGGGAAATTTTTATGCATGCTGTACTTCAGTCAACACAATGCTCATTTCGTTTTCGAAAACACTTCGTGTTAGGCGGTAATAATATAACCCATCTATAACCTAGACCATTAGCATGGTTTAAGAATCAGTTTCCCACAGGGAAGATCATTAGGCATCGAGACTCACAGTGTAAAGTAGAGACCAAAAATAATCCTTCTGTGCGTTATGTGCACAATTGTGTAAACTGGGGAATCTTCCATTCACGGTAACTTCACACTTTTATGAAGCCCTGCTTAAGTTCTACTTCCAGGATATCCCTCCGCCTTGTGCAAACTAAGCTTATTTTAAGTCTAGGAAATCACACCAAAAGACTACGCACCGGATTCGTGCGCACTCAGTTGTAATTATATTTTGCATGAAAACTATTTCTTACCAGGCGCTACCAACACACACGTTTTCTCACTGTTTTTTTTTTCCGTGTTTACTATAAATTAATTTTTATTATTTATAAATAAAATACGGGTAAAACTTCAATTTAATGAGAAATAAGATACTTTCATGTTAACAGAGGTGTAAAACGCTTGTGATAAATTGCATATAAAGGAAATAACTAAACACGTCATATAATTTTTTCTCTTCAAGGGTTTGATTCAGACAGTGTGAATGAACCGTGAATAAACGATACAAATGGGTTTAGTCGGTGCTCATTGCGATTGCATTATTTTTGTTTCATACACTACCGTGTAAGAATTATTGCAGTGGTGACACACATGTCATGATAGACACACGTTATTTTTAGATATACATGTGGCGAAATTGTACACGGCGAAAAGAAACGAAATTCTTGGCTGGCCTTTCATGAGAACTCATTTAATAGCGGACCAGCTGTAATAATCAGAAACCTCGAGAGATGGGGAATTTTCGCAAATTCAGTCTGATTAGCATTCGATTCGAACATCATTTCACCATCGCGTCGTAGTGCGGTGTCTGTTTATACGCGTCTTGCAGTACACATGTTCCAAAATGCAATTTTACGCACATACTAATCTGAAATATTTAGGAAAAGCTAATGGAGTGCAGGGATAGCTACGAAGCCAACGCTATATTACCATGTGAATTTGTGTATGTTCAACCGAATGTACCTCCTCGATACAAAATTATTATTCTTTAAACCATATTTACAACTGGCAGTGCCAGTGTACGAGACCGTGTCACAATCACAATGACGCATGGTTATGTACGTAGGTGTCCACAAATACGAAAAGGAATCCGAAATTGAGCTTTTACAACTCGGATTAACTATTAAAAAGAGCAATGTTTAAAAAATATATATTTTTATTAAAAATTACTACACCGATACTAAGCGATTTATGGCAAAATATATAGGGCCTACATTTTTATGGTAATTTATACATTTGACATTGTGGTTTTAAAAATATATGGTGATATTTTTATATTTGACCAGCTCCACAGAAACTTTATTTAAATCCCAGTTAGTTAATTGTAGCAAAAATTAGAATAAATATCAAAAGTAAAAGTTTTCTAACCATAATATAGTTAACTGACATGTTTGCATTTTTTTTTTTTTTTTTTTTTAATTTGTATGCGTGTGATTGCGCGTTCTAACGAAAATGTATTCTTCTCCAGTCATTTTCATTTGTGATAATAAGCATTAAAGATGACGAAAAGTCACTCACAGGGGACCACGTGAAAAATCAGCGCACCTGTGTTTCAGAACACAAACTAGCACTTGTCGACGAGGCCTTAAAACACATGTTGAAAGGATGGACGGTTTCCGCCTGGCTTAACGTGATTCCGAAGGCAGCGGTGTGCATCGGGGTTAAGGACGGAACCTGGACGTCTTTTCTAGCTACACTCGGGGAAACGAAGGCAATGCAAATGCACTACGGCAGTGCCGGAGCTGCAGACGTAACCCTTCCACTCACAGTGTCCAACCCAATACATGGGACTCTGTACAGGATGTCGCTTACCTGGACGTCTTTTCTAGCTACACTCGGGGAAACGAAGGCAATGCAAATGCACTACGGCAGTGCTGGAGCTGCAAGCCGTAACCCTTCCACTCACAGTGTCCAACCCAATACATGGGACTCTGTACAGGATGTCGCTTACCTGGACGTCTTTTCTAGCTACACTCGGGGAAACGCAGGCAATGCAAATGCACTACGGCAGTGCTGGAGCTGCAAGCCGTAACCCTTCCACTCACAGTGTCCAACCCAATACACGGGACTCTGTACAGGATGTCGCTTACCTGGACGTCTTTTCTAGCTACACTCGGGGAAACGCAGGCAATGCAAATGCACTACGGCAGTGCTGGAGCTGCAGACGTAACCCTTCCACTCACAGTGTCCAACCCAATACATGGGACTCTGTACAGGATGTCGCTTACCTGGACGTCTTTTCTAGCTACACTCGGGGAAACGAAGGCAATGCAAATGCACTACGGCAGTGCTGGAGCTGCAAGCCGTAACCCTTCCACTCACAGTGTCCAACCCAATACACGGTACTCTGTACAGGATGTCGCTTTAATGGTTTGAACTGTACAAGACAGGAAACAACGTCCAGTGCGGAAAGTTCCACGCTCGTTGTTGATACTACATCAACAGTAGATGTCTGTTGAAGATATTGGCGCAAACCAATCATTTAACTACAAATCAACCAATTTCACGCTAAATTCAAACAAAATTCTAGTTCCCCGTCAAATCTTTTAAAGCCCAACTTAAAATAAATCATATTTGGGGTCAAAATAAAAATAAATTTTCAATTTGTGTTCACTCTTTATGCGTGGTACTTTAAAGACTAATTTCCAAGCTAAATCATCTTATTTTAGATGAAATCCCAAGAATTTTCATACTTTTCTTGCGATATTCAGATTTTAAGTAAATATTTTTCACTATTTGACCAAATTTTAGCCTCATTCGCCCTGAAAATGGAAAACTGATGAAAGAGTGAACAAAGTATGTTTTTTAAAAAAAAGTGCGCTTAATTGAGAACGTATATTCGGGTCAAATTATCTTTATTTTGGGGGTGAAATTGAGGAGATGAATCGTATTTTCATAAGAGATTGAGAAAATTATGCTTGAAAGTGAGAAATTTGCTTGAATTGTAGTTAAATTACTGGGTTGCGCCAATATATGCAATAGCATTCTACTATAAACATCTGCCAGTAACACAAGGCAACGTCTGGCGCGCTCGCTATCCCACCAAGGCGATCAAGGTTCGATCCCCGGTGGGGTCGCTCCCGGATTTTCGCAAGTGGGAATCGTGCCAGACGATGCCACTGGTCGGCGGGTTTCTCCGGGGTTGTCCCGTGTCCCCCGCCCCTTGCGTTCCGCCGCTGCACCGTATTCACATCGCTTGGCCCTCATCGGCTCTCAAGACCTCGATTTTAAGAGACGCGCAGAACTCTCCGTTTCACGTACGATACATAGACTACTACTAACGTGCGTCTATTCAGAGGACAATGCAGCTGCGAGTCCAAGGTCAAGAAGGGAGGGAGCGATACGGGCGACACTAACACGCAAGCCTAGCGCCTCATCGCTCCTACGCGCAAATCAAGACGTGCAGTGATTCCGCCCTGACGTTTTACTGTGTCAACTAGATCTGTAACAGTGTAATTTTATTACACGCGATGAAAGTACACAGATCAAACTACCTGCGTATAATCGTACTTTTCTCGCACCGCTTAAAGAAACTTCATAGGCACGCATTAAAAATGTTATATTTGAACACTTTCAAGATTTTTTGTTTCCATTAACACACTTCATATGATAAAAGTAAAAAGATAGCGTCATAGACAATAGGTGTTTTTAAAAATAATTTCTGGCAAATATTAGTATTTCCAGAACATTTATTTACCGAGACAATCTGTCCAGTGCCCATCGAATCACTAGCAATTACGATGCATTTGGTGGACAAGTTGTCGATTACTGGTGGCGTGTGGAGTTTCAGTGCCGGGCAAGTCCTCATTTACACACGGTTGCGTGGGTAAAAGACCATCCAAACATTGAAACACAAGAAGGAATTCAAATGATCGACCACGCGTGTGTATGTGAAATACCATTTGAATATTCCGATCTGCGTGAGCTCGTATTGAAATGTCAGATACATCGACATGCACACACGTGTAAGATGAATAATGAATATTCAGCATGCCGGTTCAACATCCCGCGAAAAGAGTGCACTGTAACTCGCCTGATCGCAAGCGATACCGATGACGGACGAGTCTGAGAATGTATTAATAGTCTACCTACATAATAATAATAAGAAAAATATGTGAGACCAAGAAGTGAAACATAATACAACTGGAAAAACATTTTAAAGCCAAACTTTTATTTTCAAATTAACTAAATATATAAAAAATAACTGCAGGAGTAGTTACAGAATTTGTGGAACTTGTAAAGCGTGGTCGAACAGTCTTAATAAACATTACCATAAATTAATATTTTTGTATCAATTTATGTATATTATATATAAATTTGGTACGAATAATAAAGAGCCTTACGCAAGATATGTGCTTACCACGCTTACGCAAATGAGGTATACTTTCTATATCGCCCCTAGCTTTTATATAGGCCTACTAAATATTAATTGATACAAAATATTAATTTGTAGTAAAATTTATTAAGGCTGTTCGACCACGCCTTACATGTTTCACAAATTTTGTTGACTAATCCTATAATTATTTTTAGCTTTTTAGTTAATTTATAAATAAAATATTGGTTCTAAAAAGTTTGTTTACTGATAATTTATTCTGTATTTGAGGCCGGGAAGCGCTGGAGAGATAAGGACCACACTGCCACGCGCGGCAAACGCGCTATCGCCGCTAAGCGCAAGGCGCTAAGCTGGCGAGCAGTGTTGTCGTCGCACTGCGTGTGTATACGGACCTTTCAATACTTTCAATAGTTACCCTATTTTTTTATCTTGATGGAGAGTGTGTAGGAAGTTTCAGTGCAGGGCCCTTGAATGGTGGGCATATTTTGAGCTACAGCGTTTTGAAAAAGACGTTTTTAGCCGGTTTGAAGTAGGCTCTGAAATGGTGTTTCTAACGTGCGCGACATTTCGAAAGCACTGAACAGCCCTCGTCTGGAGTGTGTATTGTTTTCGCAGATCAGCGCATAGGACGCACGTTTAATAAGTTTCGTGAGAAAACGTGTTATTCAAACACTCTGTAACGTAGTTCATCATCATCATTTGTGTTCTGCCCAGAGGCAGGTTTTCACGTGGTATCTCTCCATGCTCTCCTGTCTTCTGCCAACCTCTTCAGGTCCATAAACTTTCCGCTTCCCTTGATGTCATCTATCAACTTGTATCTTCTCCTTCCCTTCAATCTTTTTCCACAAAATATCCCTTCCATGGCGTCTGTTAGCAAGCACTCCCGTCTCAACGAGTGTCCCATCCAGTTCTTCTTCCTTTCTCTTATGACTTTCAGCAGTTTTCTCCTCTCATCAACTCTTTCCAGCACGTCTTCATTACTCACTCTTTCCACCCAGCTTATCCTCTCCATTCTGATACTGCTGACTTCACTGGTCCAGCAATCTCAGTAACGTCAGCTATCGTTCCGTTATTGCTGACGACCGCTGGCGGCGACTGGCACCTGTTTTTGCGAGTCTCTGGGTGGCGCCCTGCGCGAGGCTAAAACGAGTACTGAGAACACTGAGAGTTGCTAGAGCTGGATGAGTTGTGTAAGTGCCAGCAAAATGTTTGTTGGCGGGACTATCAAATATAGCCAAGAACTAAAGGTTGTTGCAAAGGATGGCGCGACTTACGGGATTTTTTGTGCCCATGGAAGACGCACGAAAAGTATTGGGAGGTAAATAAGGCACTATTATAGGATATTACAATTGTTTCCCCCCCCCCCTAATTTGTAGAGGTTAGAACTTCGCATGTGTGGAATGTACGTTTTTATATAAGTAAATTACCGGCATGTTTATTTATAAAATATTCTGTGACAAGGTAACTTGCATTACCTTGGTTTTGTTTGTTTATATTTCCAAGCTCGCTTTCGTTCTACTGCCAATCGTTCCGAAACTATCATATCACTGGCGCATGCGAAATATTGACTGATCACTGATACTGTACCGTTACTGCTGACGAACACTGACGAAACACCAGTGATCTCAGTGTGATCTTCAGCAGTAACGGAACGCCGCGACGGTAGGCATGCGATGCAGTGAGCACAAAACACATGCATCTGAAACGCAGTAATTTGCGCTATTTTGATCATCGAAAACGTGACTGATTTTTTTTTCTCGAGCAACAGTCGTGTAATTGTTGCATTCCAATAATTCCCGGCGGTTCTGGCCATATCGTCTCGGGGCATACCTAGTTCCGTGGCGTAGTGTTGACACACTTACATCACACTCGCTATGTCTACGGCTCGATTCCCGGTTTCGCGGTTCTCATTGAAAGGCTTTCCAACTGACTCAAAGCGAATGCTTGAATTGGTGGTCCTTAGTAAAGGCCACAACCGTTTCTGCTTGTCAGACTGACTTTCTCTGTTTCTAATGACCTCGCCGTGGAAAAGACAGCAGGGGCTATATTAAGATATAAATTAAAAAGAAATGCGAATATATTTGGAAACGTTTATGGAGTTGTACACATCTTTTTTACGAATTCGCAAATTTATATTTGGCGATACTGTCGCGTTAACTAGCGAACAAGAATTTTATGACTGTAAAATTAGTCTCGTTAAAATTAATTATCAGTATACATTGTAGACAGTACCTAGGTTCAAGTGTTGGGCGAATCTCACTTCTGAGCCTCTTATCTAGAGTGTAAGTGATACTCCTTGACGTGGTTGGGCAATAACTGTGTTGCCTCATTTTCGGATTGCCAAGATTTTTTTTTCATCACTATACACGACACGTACGGTAACACTTACTGGTAGATATTTCCATACTAGTGCTACAATAACTTAAGTTCGTAAACCATCACTCAGCCTGGTAAATATCTCATTTACAATTTACGAAATAATATCTTGTAGAGTTACTAATTATTTTCATAGTGTATTCGATTTTGTCTGTAACTTCTGTAGGTATCAGTCTATTGCTTCGTGCCTCTTATGGTAAGCTAATTTCACTGAGTTAAATGTTGATTACTGACGTGTATTTTATTTCGTATTTTCATTCTGCGAAGTAAAAAATTCTCAAATACATCGCTCGGCGACAAACAATGGAAGTGCCCGGAATGTTTAAAACTACGTCAAAAATTTCACTCGATTCATGTGGTATATTGTTAAAGACATTCTCTGTGTATATTAAAGCTGGTTTTGATTAATGTATTCTAACCTTTGACAAGTATGTGTCAGCTGGTCAAGTACATAGTCGCATTCATGCAGATGATTACAATTTCTTTGTATTTCTCTTAACTAAACGCAACTTATCCAGCAAATAATGATGTGTCGTTCTTGGTATTTGATTGCGATGTTTGTCGTAGTTATCTGAAAAATTAACTTTAACACTTGCCCTTATTGCCTTGAAAACTGCAGTGAAAAATATTCACAAAGTAGACGACGAAGACTGCAAAAAAACTAGAATTTATTTTCCAACGTTAACTACGTAAACATGTATTAGTTTCCATCACGTTTGATGAAAACATGCATAATACATTTGTGTAAATTTGTTTTACCAGGACAATGGCGAAGAATAAACCTTTGGCGGCGGTTTTATTAAGATTATAATTGACTATGACACCTCTCTTGATGAACTATGAGATCTCTGTTAGAATGCGTGACTAGTAAGCGATGCTACCGTAAATGGCAAACTAAAATACCGTCATCTTTGTACCTGAAATGGAACTCTCGAATGTAAGATCTCCCATTCGGGGCATTGCTTACCCTTAAAGCACCAGTGCTAATAACTACTGCCATGGCAGCAAGAAAAAGTTTTGATAAGTGTGCGGTTATACATTTCCTAGCAAAACTTTCATTTTTTTCTTTCGCACAGGCTTACAAATTACTAACAACTCTCACCAAAACATAATATTGGCGACTATATATTTAATGAATAAATAAAAACAGTAAAATTATATCTCGTATCTGCCTGCTAAAAATGGAGGGAAAAGCAGTTCAATTGAAATAAATGTGAACAAATCTACTGTACACGGTAAAATGTTTTCTAGTAAACTTCCTACTTAAACTGTAATGGACGTTTTTAACATTTACATTGTATGGTAACACTACCATATAACACGCTTCAACTATACGAATGTTTATCGCCGCTAGAATATATAACTAATAACTTCCCTATGCATTTGACTGTTTCCTGAGCAAATATAGGAGCACTAAAATGGACGTATGGGAAAAAAATTTACCATCCGCTCTTTCTCACTATACGTATACACTGGTGTCGTATATTTGCGATCAATTTTTTTGAGTGTGTAATTTAAGCGTGCGCTGTAAATCTATAAAATACCTCAGATATTTAACAATCCGTAAATCAAGTTAAATTATACAAACATATTCTTTTTTTAAGTGGGATATCAAACATCCTATTGTGAAGTTAAGTATTTACGAAGAGATTCATAAAATCCCATTTACTGCTGAAATATATTTTATATTAATGAAGACAATTATTTCGATAAAATTTTACTGCCGTGTACTTAAAATTTGCATGGAGAAACGTTTTAAAACAGTTAGGAGTACCTTCTCTTCATTAATTCACTGAGCTTTGTGTCATTGCCTTGACAGATGAACACCTTAACGGACTGAGAGGCCATAATCTTGTCTGTAAACACATTACCTTCGTTCCCTTCGAGAGGCTATAAAATGTTTTATTCGCCGAAGGAGCCAGCCGAACGACGCGGCAGAGATTGCGGAGGGACACGGTGTAAACGCGTCGAACACGCCCGTTTTCTTCGACCTCTCCGCGGATTCTGCTCTGCAGCTCGTTAATTTTCTTTTTTAGACAGGCTCCATGGGCGATACGCCGATACTCAGGGTGGCACCGAATACTCGGATTCGGAGGCGACGGGAAATTACGAGCGGCAAATTACTTTTACGGCGAGAGTAAACACTGCAGCGGCGGAACCACTGGTAGCGACTTAACCGGCAGGTAGCCCGTAATTGAGATAATAGTCCAACAACATTCCTATACGCCCATGTAGCCTCCGGTAAACTTAACAGGCTCTCCGGCCAAGTCAGATGCAGGAGGCAGATATCAAATGATTTCCAGTCTCTGTAATATTTTATCAGCGGTTTCTAGATGTTATATTCTCGTAACATTACATCAGTAGCAGTGACAGGCCATATAATATCGGATTTTCAAAAGACACCAGTCTGAACTTCATAGTTCTATCAGAGTTGATTTCGTTTCCGACGGCCCATACGGACTTTAGTTATCAGAGTGGTTCAGAATTCTCCAGGGCATGTCTTATAAGCAGAGGTTCATATGGACGTCAGTGAAAATAACATATACTTAAGTGAAACCCAGCATAGACTATAATATTAACGTGAAATCATAGGGTCTCTGCACTTATAATAGCATTTGTAACACTTGAAAAATAATTACAGGCATTTAAAAATTAAACATTTTGCAAAACATTTAACGAAAAGTTCATTCGCCTATAGTTTGATTACCAATTTTATTTCAAATTCAAACGTAAATGTTAAAAAAAAAAAACTAGCTGGTGAAACACATAATTCATTTAGTACAAGTTAACTCAAACATATAAAATAATATTAATTAAAAAACTACCACTTGCTACTTCAAGATAACTACATAATCACAGACACATGTTATTGTTGAATTATATTTTTTTAAGTTTAGTTTATTCAAAGTGTTGGTTATTAGAAAATACTCCCCTCTACGACTGTTCCGGAATTTCAGAATAACAACTTCTGTTAAGAATGCCTCAAAATTACCCATAACATTATCTTTCAGTTTCCCTCACATCATTCTTTGTAAACATATTATCTGTCATAGATTTTTTGAGGCAAAATATGTCACGTTGAATCTGTGCATGTTGACAACTGTTTCGCACTAATATCAAATAATGAGTTTATTGCCTTCCACCCCTCGTATCAGTTTTAGTTTTCTCTCTCTCTCTCTCTCTCTCTCTCTCTCTCTCTCTCTCTCTCTCTCTCTCTCTCTCTCCCCCTATCACACACACACGCCATCGTGCGCATACAAACACACCACACACACACACACACACACACACACACACATATATATATATATATATATATATATATATATATATATATATATATATATATATATATATATATATATATATATATATATATATATATATATAGGTAATTTATGGATACGGACTGCACCAGACGAATAGGTGATCAAAACTAAGTAGAAAGTATTCTTTGGGGAAATAAGCTTTATATGCAGCTTAGTTTACGAGAAAAACCGACATTAAAGTAGACAAAATGACTTTATTTAAAGTTAACCAAAGCATAGTGCAACAGCATACCAAATTTCGGAACGTCATTACAGGTGTTCGAAGTTGCTCTGCCCATAGGAGTTCACTTTTCCGCACGTCGGATGCATGCAGCATGCATGGAGCTTGGCCGCCGGATGCACCCATGAACATTGCCATGTCCCACTACGCACTGCATGTGATCTTCATGAACTCCTTGACACTACTGAGGTCGGCTCGTTCCCTTGCCGTATGTCTTACGACCGACATTTTAGTTGCAGCATTGCCACATCACCTCACCTTTATCTAATTGGAATATTGGAATACCACATGTTTGCTACGATGGTTTCTGGACCTTTCACGTATTCTTTTCTTGTAGGTGAGAAAATACTCTTTAACAAGGAGTATCTTCTACTTAGTTTTGATCAGAAATTTGTGTGGTGCAGTCCTTATTCGCGAATAACCCGAAAGTCTGTGTATTATTTTACGCGTAGCATGGAATTAATTCAAATCCTAAAATGTACTTTTGGAACTAAAATATCATTCGCACCTTGGATGCAGCGAATAACGTTCTTTGTGTTTGGTATTACTGGCACTGTCTGTTTACGAACGTAAGTAATGATCTCAAAAACAAACGGCATCTTTCATTAAGGTGACGTCACGCAGATGTAGTCAGTCAGCAAATAACGTACTTTGTGTTTGATATTACTGGCACTGTCTGTTTACGAAAGTAAGTAATGATCTCAAAAACAAACGGCATCTTTCATTAAGGTGACGTCATGCAGATGTAGTCAGTCAGCAAATGTGAAAACGAACATGAAAAAAAAAACAGCTACCCTATTTCGTCATCATGTACTTATCTACTCTGCGATAGTGTACTACTGGAAACACTTAGATGTTCGATAATATAGCTGCGTTATTTCAGAAAACAATGCGTTAAGACCAGGCTTCACTATTCATGGGCGTATAGGGAATCAAAGGCTTAATTCGGATCAACTAAAAATATCTTGTTAGAGATTGAACTCATCTATATTTGCAAATATTCCAAATTCTAATTATTTAATTCCAAATGCACGTTTTCATTATTTATACATTTGTGAGTTTTATAAATAATAAAAAAGTACATTTAAAAATTTAAAAATAAAAATTTGAAGGATTTACAGATGTATATGCGTTCAATCTTAAACAAAAAAAAAACCTTAATTGAAAATACTATCACAAAAAATGACTGAGATATCTTTGTCCGAATTTTGCCTTTGATTCCCTATACGCCCATGCATGGTGCAGCCTGACAAACAGAAATTTCACCAGATCCACACAGCGTTAGTTACATTAAGTAGTCTACGATGGACTGTTTTTGTAATTGCTTTGTATCTACGTGGGCAGTCGACAGTCTTGGCGAGTTTCAGGTGCAGATATGTCTTTCTTACAACCCTCTTTTTCGCGATGTACCCAAAAGTAGCTGAACTTTGTAGTTTATTGTTCAGATAATTCGAGTAGGAAGCAAGACTATGTCGCTGATATGAACAAAATAAAAGGGACTGTAGTGGCTAGTGGCATTGGCATCTAAGAAGACTGAATGAAAGAATGCAGCTATAGTATGAAAAAAAAACATGCAAAGAATTATGGATAGCAAACAAAAACATTTCTTTTAGGCTGTATTGTTTACACTAACAAAATTCTGCTTTAATTCAAAGGGAACGTTACATTAACGTAGCTTTGCTCTTTTAAAATTATCCCTTCATTTATTTTTTATAATAAAGTTTTTCATGCCAAAGGAACATTTTTGTGCGTGTTTTGTTTGCAGTACAGGAATTTTACTGCATAACAAAGGAGAGGGTAAAGTGGTGTTACAACTTTAATTTCGTGCATTTTGGTTTAAGTACACAACGAAACTCTTCCTAAATGCTAAGTTACGAAATTACCAATTTCTTAGATAATCGACACAATCTTTTGACCTTCTAAGTAGGGTAACTGATTTCACAAAGAATAGTTTTCATCCACCTTATCGACAGTGCAAGACTATAATTTTCATTACTATAAGAACGAGACAAAAAAAATAATGTTTGTGGCAAACCTACTTTGCAGTGGTTCATATTTAACGAACAATTTTTCTGCGGCAAAAAAATCATGCTTTGCATCAAAGATAGTTTTAAAGTGTAATAAATGAATTGAGTTGGGACGTGGCCGAAGAATGAAAGGAAGACATATAATGATGTGGGGAAAATAATTACAAGAATATATATATATATATATATATATATATATATATATATATATATATATATATATATATATATATATATATATATATATATATGCTATTCACGCTAAAGTGAGCACTTTTGACGACTTGGTTACTTTTCCCCTTCAGCCGTTTTTTATCCTTTAAACATCTTTTTAAATAAATATTGCCATGTAAGTAATAAACACAAAGTGTATATTCCACTGCACTCGGAAGTTAACGTCTAAGGCTAAAGTAAAGCATACTTATTGACTATTATTCTAAACGAGAGGGCTTTCAAATGTGCTCACTTTACTGTGAATGACCTTTAGTATAAATTAGATTTTGGAAAATAGAAGCGCTTATAAACGCCTGAAAAATAATAGCTCAAGTGTAGGCACCGGTAGTTACTATAGGTACCTGTTATTAAAACAAATACAGTAGAGTGTTACTATTTGTATTGTGTAAGTACTGTAATATTGAGCTCTAGAGGGCAAGAGCCCGGACGACGCAGTTGCCAGACTGGCCGCTGTCCAGATAGCCAGACGCCACAAAGGCGTGTAGAGATTTTCCATGCAGCAAACTGTGGTCCCACTCTCCGCTAGAGCTGAGCGCGATCAATTCGCGCTTCCCGAATACGTCTTTTAACGACGCGAACAAAACAGTTTTTGACACTGGAGAGACAACGCGACTATACAGAACAGAATGTGCGGCCTAGGACAGGGCGAGCCCGCCTCACGAACCGGCTTTCGAAATACTATAGACAAAAAAATTTGTTTTTTAAATGGGTGCTGTACTTGAATCGACAGAACATTTGATTTGTTATCACAACCAATGTGCCATATGCTTTGTATTGGGGTATAAAGGCTGTTCACGATAAAGTGAGCACTGTTTAAATAAACCTTAGAAAACATTCACTGCTCCTACCTGGCATATATTTCAACAGGCCCACTGAGTTACAAATGCCCAGTAAAGTTGGTAACTATGGAGGGGAAGTTGTTTCATATCTTATCGTCGAATAATATGTGCTAGGTAACAATTTGTGGTAGCATAAATGACTATTTTCGCGTTCTTTTTTTTAATGCTTCAGAGTGTAAAAATGAGCAGATTTGTAAAATATTTACTTTTCTAATAGTTTCATAGTTTCACTTGACCGACGTATGAATAAAGTGTTGAGACCCACGGCTATGTTAATTTTGTTAATTTTACATAAGGTGGAAGGATACACAAAGTGCATGCAAGTAGATCTTAATCAGGGCTTTCAAAAGTGCTGATTTTTCCGTGAACAGCCTATAGTAATATGAGACAATCATAACCTGAAGCAGTAGTAATGTTTACGGGTCAGTTACCAACTGAGAATATAATTGCGCACTGAGACTGACAGTGTACAGCACTCGCCAAAAAAAAAAACACCAGTGCGTTATGTACACTTGCCTACACTGAATCTGAACGGGTTAACGAGCATCCATAGCAAAATAAATTGAAACGCTTCAACCCTAAACCCACTGCGACGGCAAATGCAAATAGCACAAACAAGCGTCGCGTGTGCTCTGTTTGCCAAGAATTTTAATCGGAGACTCAAGGGCCTTAATACAGCAATCTCTTCAGAAAAGGCATAGCATCGTCACTATAGCTTAAAACACTGTTTTGCAGTAGAATACTCGTCATAAATAGGGCGCAACTTACAGCACTCATGCTGAATTTGATACATTTCAACGACCTCATTTATGTTATAGTAACCAAATCTATTAACTGGCAACATAATATCGACTTTCATTTCTGTTCAGTAAAATATTTACACTATATTCCACAGAATTTTTAAAAATATATAGACACAGCTGCATACAATCATTCTCCCTATACAACTAGGAAGGCCCCTTAAGGCCCCCGTCTATCTGGAACTATTCCCCGCGTTTGAGAACGAGAAGCACGGTAGCGATAAGGACAACACTGCAGCACACTTGATAAAGTTCGAGGTATAAGCGTTTCGAATAAATTAATGTACCGTTTAAACAGCGAACTTCAACGTATTTTAGAAACTGGTGCAAGAAAACTGTATTAGACTTGCTTAATGAAGAAAATATTTCTGACATTGCAAAGCTGTATCGCCAAGGATAAAACAGAGAGTATTATTGAAAAGATGCATAGCGGATCCATACCGGGCATTGAACTATATGCTGTTCACGGTAAAGTGAGCACTTTTGAGGCCCTAGTTACATTTTTATTTCAGCCGTTTATATATTCCACCGCACTCAGAAGTTAACGTCTAAGGTTGTAATGAATTATATTTATTGACTATTGTTCCAAATGAGACGGCTTTCAAATGTGCTCACTTTACCATGACTCGGCCAATTGAGGTGCCACCTGAAGTAAAGTTTTATTTAAATACGCGTTAAAAATCAGAAATGGCGTAAAAGTTAGATTTTAAAATTAGTAACAACTTTTCAGTTCTCCTTGATATACGCGTGAAATCTGCGGAAATGTTGATTTTAACGTGTGGGGAAAGGATGCGAACTGGGACAGATGACATAGTGAAAAGTGCTATCAAAGCGTTCAATTAGCCTTCGGCTACCTGCAGAATGAAAAGTCTTTACGTCCATTACATAACTGTTCCCCTTCACTCTGTTTTCCTTCCTTCGTCACTTCATTCTCAAACGGCTCTATGTTTTCATCAGCAGAAAGAGCGAAAGTGCCTCCAAGTAATCAGCTGCTCGTGTTGTAAATAAGTGGTTATTTATTGTTATTTTTCTACGTAGTTGTCGGGAACGACTACGTGATGACGATGTAAAGCTTGGTGGCGGAATTAAATGAGTTAAAAACACACTTCACAGGGAAGTTTTGCTCAGTGAAATCACTAACTGGTGCAGGACACTCAGGAAACAAAATTGTTGTTGGAATCAGATTTTCGCTCCCGTAACCGATACAGGTAATTACTACAGCAATCAGGTAGGTAGCAGGAATCATCTACCTGCTATCACCGTTGATAGTAATGACAACAACACTCTCTATTGTGGTCCTGTTTAAGATATTATCTGCAACTATAGATTTAGTTTCTACAGCAGCGAACTCAGTTTCTACAGCAGAGCCGATAGTTCCTTCAAAAGAATTACTTCTACAATATTTATATTGATCCAAAAATATAAATAACAGAACTGTGATAAATTAACTAAATATTCTGACACTAGTGCAAAATTTTATTTGATGCTACCCTGAAACCCAGTTCTATTGATATTTATCATTTAGTATACTTCTGTATAATATAAAAATTACCAGAACAATTTAAAAATACTTTCTAAATAATCATTTACATAAACATTTCGGTCAATTAAATTTTGTCTATATACAAATGGAACCGGCTAATTTCAAAGGACTTAATTACGTGTACCTGCGTTATTCTACATGAAAATTATAATCTACGTTGCAATAATGAGAATATTTCGAAATCAGTGAAATTCATTGAACTCTTCTTCACTCCCATTCATAACTCTTACTGAGTATTTCAGTGACTGGATTCAATTGATACATAGGTGAATTTTACTGATATGAAGTAAAATTCTTGCCCGAAACAATAAACCATTTTTCATTCCACACATCAGAACCTAATGTACTGTGCACACATAGTGCTGCTATCTAGTATTTATTGCCACAAACGAGAGCGATTAGCGATGAATCGAACTTGCAAGCAACACCATGCCACCGCGTTCCTTCGGCAGGGCAAGCAGTCGTTCTGTTTGCGTCCTTCAGTCCTACATTTTTTTCTTTGGAAAGTGAATGCAAGAGTTCAGGAAAACGGGAGTTTTCTTACAATTTGTAATGTCAAAATAATATTCAGTTTAATTATTATTACATTCATTTCGTTTCCGTTTTCGTAACTAATGTTAGGTATTATAAAACTATAAATACATGTGGAGGGTAAGCAAAGTTGGAAGTTGTGTTTGTCAGTAGAAATTGCTTACCCTGTGAAAAAAAAAAAAAAAAACTCGCTACACGCCACTGATATAAGTTATGTAATCGTGCCTCATAAGCAGGTAATTATCGTTACAGTTCTCAGAGAAGGAACTCAAATTTTAAAAATCCGTAATGAGAACCGGTTCTATGCTGTTGCTGTTCGAGATCCAGTAGGGAAATATGTCACGCAGCTTTTACATTACTCACTGTCTCTCTGTATTATCTCAGGCCTTAATTATTTCTGACGTGAGAGTTCTCTGTTGCATTTTTTTCCCCCCGTGTTCTTTTTGTGAGAAGACATTCTAATTTTTTAAAAGAAGTATCCGTCGCAATGTCGTGCACTCCAGTTAACCGGTATATATTTTAATTAAATATCCATTTGCAGGTACTCCGGAAAAATGGATTTTTTTCTTAAAATCTGCAAGTGAAAAAAACGTAATTTTCTAAATGCATTTTTACATGTCGTCTAGACCTCTCAGTTTTTTCCCGTCGTTCCGTCACGGTATTATTCTTGGCATCAAAAGACGCCCTGCTGAATATTCTAGAGATTTGGAAAATATTGCTGCAGAGAGTCCCGGGTTTAATTTTCCGCTCCATCGGTTGATTACTCTCTCTTACAGGGCGACAGCTTCATTGTGAGGAAAAGAAATCCGTACTTCAGAGAAAGCCGCTCTACCATGATATGATTTTGCTCTAGAACTCATACGAGCGTGTATTTGGCACTGATAATGGTACAACATGATACTGCGTGGAACTAAAGCATTTTATTTATTTTTTAATATCCGTTGTTTGAAATAGAGGAAGACACTACAACAGCACATTTTTGTTTCAATTCAAAAATCCCTGCTGTATATTTTCAAGTTTACTTACTGCAGCGCTATATATTTAGTATTTTAATATTGCCCACAACGACACTAATTAAAAAAAAAATCATAAAAATTTGTCACAAAAATAATTTCTAATTAATACACTAACGTATTCTTACGTTTTAAAAATAATTATTTTAAAACTAACTATCAAAACATTTTTTTTCTCGCAACACAATTAATTTATTGTAGGTTCACGACATTGAAAAAAATATAACCTACCAAATTAATTATCCATATATTTTCATGTTTTTAATGAATATGAAGACTACCGTGTGCATTTGTTAAAATGAACAGTACCTCCACATTACAAAAATATCGCAACTAGGTTCCAATTTTTTTGCATAATAATTACAAGAATTTCTACCGTGTACCCTTATATCTTAACATACGCCCTTTATTTTTGTATAGCACGTCTTATATATATATAAGACGTGCTATACAAAAATAAAGGGCGTATATATATATATATATATATATATATATATAATTATGAGCAGCTTACGAGTTAGCCGAACTTCACAATTGTATTCAAATCTTTTATATCTGACACGAAAGATAACCTACGTGATATCGTTCGCCAGTTAAACCAATTATACCACTTCCACATACGAAGTGGGCTTTTACAGTGAGCTATTTTTCGAGATAGAGCTGCGGAGCATAACATTTTCCATTAACTTTTAAGTACAGTGGCAAAAATAAAAATATCGATTTAGTTAATCTCTCATGCACATGATGGGACATAGTGATTATTTTCAGACTCGGTGTACAGTAGTCTCTACGCCTTGTTTAGGGCAAAGAAGTCGTACACGTTTCTTTTATACCACGTTAAAGAAGCCTGTGTCCTGGAATATTTTCGGATTAAGATTACACGGCATTACGAACCTTTTTCATGTAGTAAAAATTTTTGTTTCAATGTTTAAAAATGAACCAAATAGATTTCAATTAATTATTTATAAAATATCATAATAACAGTTTGTTAACTAAACTGTTATTTTGAAGTTTTATTTGCTTACTTTATTTATGAAAATATCTAGCTGTTACTCGCGGCTTTATCCGCGTGCAAAAATTAAACATTTATTATAATGACCAAGTTCTCTATCTTAATGGTTGGTGGCATATTTTATATATTACCTAAGAAACAGTTCGTTTTCCCGGGATGAAAAGTACCATGTGTGTTAATCCAGATTATAATCTACCTCTGTATTAAAGTTCATCAAAATCCATCGAGTCGTTACGACGTGATTGAGTAACAAACATACAAACTTTAGCATTTATAATATTATTATGATGATGATCAAAAGAACACTGTTGTACTCTATGACATGAATATTACCATGCCATTCTAAACAGTGTTGAGTATAAATATTCTGTGCTCTCAGAATGTCTAGGGACAAGTAGTTAACACTCTGAAGACTATACCCACGTGTAGCTCCTGCAAAACTAGTATAAGAATATTTGTTTGCCCATAAAACACTAAACTGACCTGGATATAGTCACTTGATTCCCTTATTTGTATCACGATTTAAATACGATAAAACTTAGCAGTAAAGACTATTTTATCAAACGGAAAGAATAATTTTCATACAGTTTCTAAAATGAACATGATGGACTGTAAATACTGCACATTACGAAAGACCGCTTGGTTGGTAGACTGCCAACTCCGCTCTTTGTTGGCTGACATACGACCAATAACGAACGTCTGATGCAGTTTTGACCAATAGGACGAAGGTAAGAGAGAAAAGAGACCAATGGAGTATGGCGTCATCACAGTGGTGTAAATAAACCACAAACTTCTAGCTTGTCTTTAACACTAGTCAAAGTTTGCCGACTTCAAATTGTTAACCGAAGTTTGGTTTCCAATAACTAAATTTATGATTTCAATTTATTTTCATTTCTGTCGTCCATCAAAGTATTCATCCTCGTTCTATAATTGCGTTCACGAGCCGGTTTATGTAATCTTTAATCAACAAAAATCTAGCTGACCACTCACGGCGAGAAAGAAATCTGATGTCGCTTAATTACGAAACCAATTAAATTAAGTGATCTAATTAAATTGTGAACATTTATTTGGATTGTGCAAGTGAAGTTACACACTTACCTATGGCTCAGAAAATATTGTTTATAACGAGATAAGGAACTAACTGCCAGCAAATATAAAAAAAGTAGGTATGGTTTTACTGCATTAGAATATTTTATTAATTTCCTTCTAGTATACATAAAATATATTTAAGAAAATAAGAACATTGCGAACAAAAATAAACTTGCCAGTTCGCGCATGAGGTGAATAAATTAATTCCGTTATTCAGAATTGCTCCCTCCGAGAAAATAACATTTCCATATTTGTATCTCGCCTAATGTTCCAATGTAGTAAATATTTAAAAAATTGGCTTAAAAAAATACTACATAAACGAATAATTAATAACGGTTCATTAGTTGATAGTACAAGTTACGATATGTAGATATTAGTCATACGTGACGCTTCTATTGTATCAATTATATTTGTCTAATGGACAACAAAGGAAGACACATGAATCAACAGAAATATTTGTATGGTGAATCAACAGAAATATTTGTATGGTGAATTAATGGTAAAGTAGGACGCATAGGGCCTATCTAAAGTAAGAGATATTTAACAACTCGCCCAGGAATTGGTTTTTCTCCTCTTTCAACCATAATTCGGTCCTTCCAGTTGGTAGAAGGAAACACAAACGAAAGAACAAGGTGAAGAGAAATGTAAAACTCAAATAATAATTCCAACGTGAAACAATGGTTCACTTTTAACTGAACATTTTTGAAACACTGATTAAATTTATCTGCCTGCCAATCGTGTAGGTTTCCCCTACTTGTAAATAATAGCATTCCCACTGCCCTTAAATTATATTCCTACATCAATGAAGTGACTCTCTTAACAATGTACTTAAATATTACTACCATACCAATATTTAAAATACTTTGTATAAAATAATGGAATTATATGTTACTACTAAACAACTATTTTGCATTATTTCTACAAAACAATCAACTTATACGTTCTTGATATAGAATGTGTTCTGTATTTTGTAGAAAGCAATTTCATTATAATTTACTATTGTACCAGTCCTTATTATAATTTTGCGCAAAATGATAAGGAGCTAAATTCATTGGAGTGGAGTCATGATTTCCACATGTGAAAATCCGGGAGGGATCACAATGGGAATAGAACCCGTCTCGCCTAGATGAGAGGCGAGCAGTCTAATTACTACACCACTACACCAACGCGGTCTATGGGTTCCTAGTTCCTCTTACATTCATACACGTCATCCTCAAAGTCGGGATCGCTGCTCCAATCTAATGCTCTTTCCGAATATTCATCACGCGGACGTCCAGCCTCATTGATTAAAACTGTGGGTGTCGACTCCTCTAGTAATTCAGTTAAACTGACTGAAGAATCTGAACTGTTGACGAAATACTTATAAGCGTTCCTAGTAACTCTTAAGGGGGCAAACGATTTACAACTTCTTATGGAAGAAGTGGACATCGAGTGACAATATACTCCCCCCCCCCCCCCACATTACCACATCACCGTTACGTGACTTCCGCCGGGCATGCCTTCTTGGACATCTCGAGAAGTAATGAGGATGCGTTAGAAACCGAAGGTCGCCAATGTATCACGTCTCTAGAGGCATTACATCATGTAAAGAGAGCCTTAATCGGCTGGGTCCTCAACAGCCTGCAATGCATAGTTCGAGGTCAACCCTCAGCAAAACCTCAGGTCTGTTCTCGAGAGATTTCCATATAGTTTCCGGGAGGATGCCATGTTATTTGAAGCCCTAATTGATCATTAAGCCAGTAGCCTATACTCTATATGTACACGAACATGTTAAAACCTATAATCAGTGATAGTGATTTTCGCGAAAAATATGAGTACACGGTAGACTTCAATACTATAAGCACCCGGCAGCAGTATGTCTATTGCCATTGGTTGCTATCTGCTTAAGAAGGCGTTTTCATATTTGACCGGGCCACTCAGAATTAGACGAGATCCGCACGGTACGTGATTCGTGTGCAGACAGCTAGCACTTGTCAAAAAGCAATTCAGTCAATCGAGATATACGTAATCTACCCTGCAGTGTTTTCAAATATTACTTGTTTTGGAATCGTTTCGCGAAATTTAACTACCACTACTTATAATTTTTCCCACTAAGCTCACGAGTGCCTTTAAAGTGAAAGTTCTGTAACCTCTGTAAAAATACAGCAACTGCACAGTGTTACGCCGGCGTGAAGGCGCCTACGAGTTACATCGTCGCCTGAACACGCCCGCTCACATACAGGATAATCCAGGACAGCAGTTGCGACAAGCGGCATTGCCAAATGACTGTAAGCAGGGTCTATTAACGAGAAACCAGGGCATATTGCACCACTGCGGCGTCAATATCTAGCTATGCGGAGTGGCGGCCATTGTCTTTCTCCTCGTGACGCCGGCCAATGAAGGACCACTACAGAGAACAGCTGTGCCGCCGCCGAATCGTCATTTCCAAAAGCCTCGGAACAACTCTACTCAAGGTGGGACAAGCCCAATAGTGTAACACGAGTCTAATCAAGTAACACTAAACAGCCATTATCTCATATCACTCCACCGGTAAATTTAAACTGAATTCATGCAATTGTAATGTCCAGTAATTCAATGATAACCAGACTCTCAACATAGACAGTTTTACAGTTAGTCAACAATTGTCAACCACTAGCTAGAGCCCCTATCATTAATCACAACCATCGTCCCTAGTTAATTTCACGTATAAATAAGTCCGAAGGGCATATTTGTAACAACAGACATAAACGCGGCCGATCATCCATCGAGTAAGTTACGCTACGCCATTTCACTTTTGTGCATATATTTGCATTTTCTGTGGCTCTGTCACAGAATAGATAACCAACTTCGAAGAATTCGCGAAAAGATTTTCAAGACAAGTTATATTTCAAAACACTGTAGGGTCGTTCACGTCTCTTGATTGGCTGAATTATTATTTTTGACACGTGTCAACTGTCTGCACACGAATCGCGTAGGAGCCGTGCCGATGTTGCCTAATTCTGAGTGGCCCGGCCAAATATGAAACCGCCTTCTCAAGCAGACAGCAACCAATGGCAATAGACCAACTGCTGTTAGATACATGTAATAATTAAGTCTACCGTGTACTCATATTTTTTTTCGCGAAAAATCACTAGCTGTAGTCCTTTCACGCCCACTTAATTTACGGTTCCAGGTGTTGCAAACAACAATTTTTATAAAGCGTGCTGTACTTAAGTTCACACAACACTATTTTTTTTTTTTTTTCGTTGTCGCAGCAAATGAGCTGTAGGCTATATGTGCGACTGCAGTTATACGTACCGATTATGACCTATACCAGTATGACGGTTTACGAGTCATTACCCACAGGTAAGATAATTGGTCATTGAGCTTCGCGGTGTGGATTACAGCAGCAAAAATGACCTACACTTGCGTAATATACACAATGGTGTACACTGGGTCTGAATGGGCTCGTAAAGACGTGCAGAAATCGCGTTATTTTTTGGTTTCGTGCTGGACTTAATTGCCCTGTACCTGTATGAGAATTACTTGTGTTTTCATTGGCTATTTGGGATTATAAGTTCGAATCAACACGTGCGACCGCTCCAGAGTAGGTTGGTTGCTAAAAATCGATCCTCCACTATTGGCTGAAAGCATCGTTGGGACGTGCCACACACATTTCCAGTCATTGGCAGAAGACAAGCAAACACACAACGTCTTGGAGTTTAGTTTTCAGTTAATAAATAACGCGGAATTCGCAGGTCCGTAGTTGTTGGTTTTACCTCAGATCAGGTGGCAAGGAATCGTTCCTGGTTTCCTTGTAGGTCTGTTATTGTCTCAGAATTCAACTGGGACGTGTCAGATAAACTATGGCTAGATACGTGATAAATTATCGAGTAGGCTACACTTCACAGTCATATACTCTCATACAGATATCAACTGTTTATTGGTTGATTGTTGTGGTACTAAAAAGCGGTGGTTGGGGGCACAATTTATTGCATGTTTGCTGTTGACTCATTTATCTCCAGGAGATTGAAACAACACGTCGACCAATTACAAAAGTAACATGAACGTACATTTGTGTGAATTCCAACTTGTCTATAAATGAACCAGCGAAATTCTCGGGCCTCTAGCTATAACAAACATGCAGTTTTCCTTTGGTTATTGACAACGTACCTTTGTCGGGATATAGTTTATTACCTGACTGGGCCAATCAGGATTAGATAAGTCCGACACTGAGCGTGCGTGATTCGCGGGCAGGAACCTACGTCGCGTGACAGTTAAACTCAGCCAATCAAAAAAAAAAAATCGATCTGAGCTCTAGCGTTTTGGAGTGTACAAGTGTCCTGAAATATTTCCGCGCAAAACAGGTGGCTCTAACTATGTCCCAGTTGCATAGACATGACAGAAACACACGTGTGATTGAAGAAATAGTTTCGAACTAAAACTAATTCCCGAAATTTCCCTGTAACTATCAATAACCAAGAAAAGTTGTAAGTGCGCACTTACGTGAATATTTTCATAGAAAAACACGTGCTCCTAAACCCTAAGGAGTGAGTGAAGAGATTTGGACGGCTCTTAACACCGAAATCTTGAAAGCCGATGAAGGTGATTGAGGTGAGTATGGGGCGGAGCCGGAATGGGGGGGCGAGGGAGGCGGGAGCTCCCTAGGACACCCGCTGGCCAGCGGCATCGTCCGGCACGATTCCCACAATCCGGAGTGGCCCGGCCGGGGATCGAACCCGGATCGCCTTGGCGTGAGGCGAGCAGGCTAATCGCTCAGCTCCCGTGGCCCCAAGGGGAGGAGAACGGACAGCCAGAAGAAAAACGAGCGGTGTATTTGATGGGGCTTAATTAACTGTCGACTGAGTTAAACAGTACTTGCATTGAAATGTCGCAGTGGGTCGATAGATGGCGGCGATTGTAAGAACTGGGTGCGGTTTTCAATGTAATGGCTGCGTGCAACGGGGCTACACAACGAGTTTTGTCGGGATACAGCAAATCTTACGATCTCGAAAACAGGCATAGCCTGAGAGGACAGTTTGAACCCAGAGATATAGCTTGAAGCTCACCGCTGAAGAATAGTTGCTTACAATTTTTGAAACTAAACAGAACAGCGAGTATAATTTTTTTCTATAGGCTGTTCAGAGTAAAGTGAGCACTTTTGAGGTCCTAGTTACTTTTTCCTTTCAGCCATTTCTTATCCTGTAACCACCTTTTTAAATTAATATGGCCATGTAAGTAATAAACACAGTGTATATAATCCACCTCACTCTGAAGTTTACGTCCAGGGCTAAATTAAATAATATTTATTGACTATTATTCCAAATGACAGGGCTTTCAAAAGTGCTCATTTTACCGTGAATAGCCTAGTAAAATAACAGTGACATCCGAACAAGGCAGGGACTGGCCATAACTAGGGGGCCACTCATAAACCAAATATGAGGCAGACTGATCTCGCTGGCTGCGCACAACCAATCTCCGTGTCCTAACATTGAACTGCTTTTCTGCCAACACGTCTAGCAAAAATGGCGTCGATTGGGTTTGAGGTTAGAATACTGTTTAGTAAATAAGGGCTTTTGAGATGTTTATATACTTCCTGTAATAAATTTGTAATGCTTTTTTATTACATTCAAATTGGTAAAAGTATTTTATTTATACAATAGTGCTTGTCATTTAAATATTAAGTTGTAAACAAACACGTTCATCGCTATTGACCATGTGACACTGACAGTTGTGTAGGATTGGGGTAGGTCAATGTTGGGTACATGCACAAAAGACGAATAAGCGGTCTACCTCAAGGACTAGTTCTACTGCAAAACACGTTAGTTCAGAAACAGTTTCGTGGTTGGAGGATGCCAACTTTCACGCGTCTTACCTCTCTGCCAGCCATCCACGTACGTTCAGTGTCGGGGCAACTTAAGTCTGATAGGCCCAGTCGAGTATAAAATGTCTTTATCACATAGACACGTGGCCAACAGCCAAAGGAAATTTGCAAGTGTGCACCTACGAAGTTGAAGTATAGCCCGCGTGTTAATCTTTTCGCAAAAAAATAGCTGGCCCTAGACATAACATTTTTTCCCCCCCGCATATATTTTGTTTTGGAATGTGCATAGAAATATTTCGCACGACGAAGCATGCCAATGTATAAATAATCGCGAAAAGCAATACTATATTACCATCCCTGCGTACTGTGTATGAAAATAGTGTCACGGGATTATAAATATACTTAGCGCGATATCTTACGCTGCATGAAAATTTACGGCGTAAGAAATGGCTAGACGGCAATGCATCTTGTTGGCGAAATATTTGCTCACAAAGTTTGGGGGAGGGGGGAGGGGGCTATCTAGGATTGCCGTTTCTTAATTTTTCTATATTCGCTTCAAAAATCTTGTAGATTTTTTTATCAACGCTTATTGTTTATTTTTGTATAGGGACACCCCAATTTCGCGAAAAGATTTCCGCACGTGCTATATATAGAGACCTGAAAAATTCGCGAGTTCAATGATCTGAAGGCTATACTCTACAGTCTTATGAACAAATATGCCGATATCAACTATACATTGGTTGTCTGCTATCACAATGGAAGGAAACAATTGGACACCGTTATCCAGGACGTTTCAAACACCGTGTTTACCAATGGCTTACGTTATACAAACGCACGTGTTTTGAATTCTAGCTTGTCCCAAAATGAATCCGCGAATTCTTCAGGTACCCTAGCTATATATCAATGCCCTACGGCCGCACCAGCAGTTTTACTTTCCTTACTGTAAGAAGATTTTTTCCTACTCGGCTGGCCAATCAGAATTAGGTAACTTCAATACTGCACGTCTGTGATTCGCGCACGCCCGCCTTAGGCCCGTAACACGGAAACCATCGAATCTCGAAAGCGGATCTGAGCTTAAGTGTTGTGAAGAACAACTCGCCGTGAAATATTTCCGCGAAATTCGGGTGTCCCTATTTATATGCCATGCCCATCCTCTTAACATCGAGGTGTTGAGAGCCGATGAGGGTGATGTGAGGTGAGTATAGTGCAGCCGGCACGATTCCCACATGCGAAAATGCCGGAGCGACCCCGCCGGGAATCGAACCCGGTTCGCCTTGGTGAGAGGCGAGTGCACTAACCGCTAAGCCAATAGCGGCCCCTTTGTAGGCTAGACTTTACATTTCTATGTATGTACAATAATGCAAAACTCAGATGCTCATAGGTTGCTTGTTGTCTCATTGGAAGACGATGGCTGGGCTTGTTTTTTAATTGCATGCCTAGTATTGGGTCTCTATAGTACTGTAGGTTTCAAATAAAGGTTGACCAATAGAAAAAGAAATAGAAACGTGTGAGGGTTTCAGTCATCGCTTGTTCCGAAGTTAATCCGCGAATATTTAGCCATATAACTACTAATAGTTATACTTTTAATTTGCTATGACTAGTGATAGGAAAATTTCACGAGTTCAACGACCTGCTGGCTAGACTCCACAATCCTGTGTACACTCGAGACTCACATGTTTGTTCATTGGCTGCTGGCCCTCGCAGCACCCAGTGTTACTGCACACCTGGCAGTATGGCATTTGCTAGTTGCTTACCTTGCAAGTTAGCTATTGGCTCACAGTCGTTAAGGGCGTGTGTAACAAACTGTGGGCCAATTGAAAAGGTGACTTCTGTGTACACGTGTTGACGTCTATCTTGTCGTGAAATGAGTTCGCGAAATGTTGCTATCCCTGGCTATGACCCCAGTTAATTTTTTATTACTTTCTGACGTGACAACGTCTTACAACTCAGTTCAATATATTCGGAAAGTCAGCATCACGAAAGTTTGCTCTCGGGTCTGTGGCAATTACTCGTTGATAATGAGCAGTACGTTAAATGTAAATGTACGAAAGTATAGGTCGGTCCTTTGGCTTCATGCTTCATACACAAACGTATAGTTCTGACGTCATCATGCTGCGGTGGGAGCCGCGCTGCAAACCTCTAATTTAGAGCGGTTTAGTATGCTCAAGACCGCTGTAGCGGTCGAACGGCTCATCCGATCGAAGAAATTCTGGTTTCAGTTTGTGGGTAGAATTAAAGGAGTCATTAAAAACATATCCACGAATTCATAAATAATACACACACACACACCTGGTGACTTTCTAACAGGTAATCATTTTCCTTGCAGATTACAAACTAAATAGTTGAAAATTATGAGTTAGGCGAAAAGGACAATAATAATTCTGACAACATGAACAATGCTCGACAAGACAAATCTAATATTGAAAGGATGGCTCAGCTACCTCGAACCATTCCGGAGTTATATGAAGAAGAAGTTGACAATTCTATGCAGCAGCGAAATGCGGACGTGGCGATTACGTCATCATCACATGCCACATCACGTGACGAGACTAATGCCCGGTTGCATCAAAATCTTCCCGATCCGAGATCAAGTGATCCTAGCTCCGAACCAGAATCCAGTTTGATCTCGGTTCCGATATAAAAGTTTTGCACCAACGAAATTTCAAGATTCTGGATCTCCAATTCGTCGATCTTGATTCCAAAGAGAGAGATCAAGATTAAGTATGCGACAAATTTTGTTATTGGTTCGTAATTTACGACTTCAAGGGAGAAGGCGTATTTTTCACTATAGATAGAACTAGATGTGCGATGTTCTATCTGTTTTAAGTGAATTATTGTTGTACGAATTTTACTGAATAATATTCAAGTGTGTATAATGTTTTGATTTCCCAAGAAAACCATCGAACGTAGTTCTATCTGTTGGCGTATTTTCAAACTACATTTGTCGACGATGTCTGCTGATCTCGGATAGTGATTTCTAACCACCAATTTCGGCGGTTCGAAAAGAACTTCATCTCGATCTCCAGTCCAGCTCTGAACTCGAATGGTGCAAACAGTTTTCAGCGGCGATCTTAGATCCGATCTCGGAACGAGTTTCGAACCACGATGGTGCAACGGGGCATTATGTGTTTCAACAACGACACAATAGGCGCAGCGGCAAAAATCACCAAGCTAGACTGCGACGACTCGGATAATTAAATGCAAAACGACGGAAGAAGTCAATAAACACGTCTCCAGCAAATACGTTAATGACGTTTCATTTGTTTTCTTCTCGTCACCCATAGACGTGTTCACGTAAAAATACCTACGGCCGTGTAGACAGTCCACCCCATTATTTTTTAGGGGAAAAAAAAAAAAAAAAAAAACCACTAGTGAAATGTTTGACTACGACCGCAAGATGACAGTCTGGGATGTCTTTTGACTATACAGTAGGCTATGATATAAATTAATTTGCTCTCGCAATATTAAAAAAATATTTTTCTCATGTGATCTTAAAAAAAAAAAAAAATGTTTAAAAACAATAGACGGGTTCAGGGCTGAATGGAAAAGGTGCACTCATATAACACCCAAGATATCCAGTTTTGAAACCGGCATGCTGTTCGCGTGACCATTGCAATACTGAAATTAGCTACAGCTATATGCCACTCACAATTTTGGTAAGCAACAGTAATAAATTCAAGGTGCTATCCCGAATGTCATTCGCCGTTTATCACATGGCCATCCAACACAGCAGCATAGAAACACGCAGTTTGAGTGTTTTTATTTATCTTCTGCAGCTTGCAAGTTTTTTTCTCACAAATCCTTTTTTTTTTTTTAACATGAATTATGTCTGTGATGACAGGAATCCTATTAAAAAAAAAGCGATAAAACGTGACACCCGTTTTGTGAATGTTCAAGTTTGGTTCTGCTGAAGTTCCAGTTTTGAAACATTTGTCGATATTTCTTTTTAATTCATAAACATTCCTGCAGCTAGACAGAAAAGCTTAAATTAGAAAGAGCAATGCACTTAAGAGTAAGAATATATGTTTACTATACTAACGACAATGGCAAAACTCCCGCAAGAATTTCACATAAACATAATTTACTTTAATTAAAGACAACTAGAGGAAATATTTATCTGTTACTAGATGATAATATGATTCCGTAGGTTTCCCGACAGTGAAATACGTTCCCTCTTTATTATTTTCAAGAATTATATCTTCCAGTTGTTCTGAATATTTGTTCCTCGCATATCTTGCAGAAATAAAGAGGAAAATAAATGTTTGCAGCTGTGTTTGAGCTTGCTTTGAATAGTGAATAAATATCTCTGGTGGTATGGCATCCAGAGTAAATACATGCTCAAACTTTCTTTCTCTAATGTTGCTGATAATCTTTACTTTTGGCTTTGGTTGAAAATTTTTGTCAAGTTCTCGAGTTACCAGATTCATCGTGTTTCCTTTAAGTTTATATCCGTGGATGAAGATTTCAGTAGTTATAAAATGTGTGCTCTTTAATAAAGTAATAAGTTATTTGTTCTTTTATGGACACGGTAAGATTTCATATTTGCTGTGAAATGGTTTATTTTATGAAGTTGTTTTGCAGAGGATGTATTTACACAATATTTTGCTACATTTTCGCAAGTAGATTTTTAAGTTATTTCTTTTAATGAGTCACTTGAACACAGAGTATTTGGCCACACAGAGGTAAAACAAGTAGTTGTATAATAGGGGTTCTGGACCACTCCACATTTTCATCGAAAATCACGGTTTTTTGCTCCAAAATCATGGTTAGAAATTTAAGAAATTAAGCAATCTATAAACAAGCAAATTTCCCCAAAAATCAAGCAAATGTACCCCAAATCAAGTAAATTTAACACTATTCCAAAAATGTGCGAGCAGGATTTTCAATTAAAAAACAAGCAATTTTCATCGAAAATCAAACAATTTTACCACAAAATAAAACAATTTCATACCAAGATCAAGATCAGCCCCAAAAAGAATAGTGAACACAAAATTTTGACCCAAATTTCATGATTTTTCCTCGAATTTCAAGTAATTTCACCCCAAAATCAAGCAAATTTCTCTCTTTTCAAGCAAAAATTTTCATGTTTTCTATAAATAGCAATTTGCAAGCGAGCAAGCAAATTTAAGACGAAAAAAGGCAAATTTAAGATAAAATCAAATGAAAATATTAAAAAGTTTCAAATTAATAGAAATTAATAGAATTTATTCAACAAAAGTAAAACACCAATAAGATTGTTTAAAGTCTAAAAATAAAGAAAAATCTGAAGCATAGCCATTACTGATACCATAAACCCAACCATTACAGAAATCCAAATCACAAACATCGTCTTTAAATTAGAAATTTTAGATAATTTTTATCGATTTTTAAAACAATTTTGAAATGCACGAGGTCCAATTCTTTATCAATGGAAGTTGCTTTTTTTATAATTTCATATCCAATATCCCAAAGTTCTAAAAGATCTATAATTTGACCCATTTAAAATATTTAAAAATTTATATGTGTTTTATAAAAAAAATTATACTATGAGAAAATTTTAATTCAAAAGATAATTTTTTATTTGATAGAAAATTCGTAAAAAGTTTTAATGCGACCACTCAACTATGAGTATAAAAATTGTATTAAAATATCGAAACAATTTCTTGTTTCTGTAAAATCTTTTACATTATCCATTTAATAAAATAACAAATTTATATATCTTCAGTGATATTTTCTTTCAAATAATCATAGTTAAATTTCGTTGGCTAATTAAAACAAAATTACAAATTGTATTAGCCTCAACAGCTTTTTTTTAAATCTACACTAATTTTTATATTTGTTTTATCTTTAACTACTGCTGTTTTTTATATAGGCAGTCAATAACATACAAAATGGTCTTCTTCCCCAAAATGAATAATAATTGATGTCGCCATGATAGTTTGTAGTTGGCTTAAAATAAAGTTAATTATTTCTTTATATAGTATCTAATTTTGTTCTAGAATTTTTAAAATCGTTAAAAGTGAGAAACATTTTAAGACAATGATCATTTTCAACATCTAGATTCCAATTTTCTTTTGGAAAAATTTCATTTTTAATATTTTTAACAAAAATATTTCTCACATTACAATGATCAAACATTGAAGCATACACATATTGCTCTGCGCGATTTATCCTATTAGTTTGGAAACCCACAATTACAAAATCAGGCATGTCAAATTGCAAATTATTAAACTGATCTTTTATATCAAAATTAAAAACAGTTGCCCCAGCAGGAACTTCCTTTTTCTAAAAATTGCCAACACATAAAACCAATATGAATTTTAGAATTTTTATATATTTTTTCTTGAATTGCAATTAATATGTTAGATTCGTATTCAACAATAGGCCACAAAATGTATAATTTCTCAATAAAAATTTTACCTTGATCAGCTCAAGTTTTATCAAATGAACCATCTCCTTTTTTAGTTTCATAAACAACTAACAAATGTTATCAGATGAATTTCTAAAATAAAATGATTTTATAACCACCTTTCTAGTAACTTCATTACTATAGCGAATAAAGCCAAACAAATATCTTAATGGATAGATTATTTCATTAATTTTATCACTACGAACAGATTTTACTCGAAATTTATTATCAATACCTGTAGACTCTAAATAATTTTGTTCACCTGGTGATCTTAGCGAAATGTTCATCATTGTGGAAGTTATTCCTGGATTATCAACAGCTTCAATAATATGCCCGCGTTTTGAAATTACTACTCTAGAAAATTGAAATGGAAAAAAAATTAGAACTAACATCAATATTATCTAATTTTTCGTATTTTGCCTCATATCCAACTTTATCTCTTTTTAGTAAGCGATATTCTTCCAAAATATAAGCATCTCTAGAAAAGAAAACCATCTCCTATGGGAATATCAAACTCGATTCTATTATTGTAAATATTCAAATTCCCCCCCCCCCCCTTCTGTTTAATCAGTTGAGGGAAAAGTTTGTCAGTAAAAACTCTCAATGCTTTTATAACTCATTTATAAGAAAAAAAATATATAAATGAAGGATTCAGAGGGAGTTCATTGAGTGAAATTGCTCATCAAGAAGTATAGAAATTATAAAAGAACCATGAAGTAGAATATGAAAAAAAAAAAAAAAAAAAAAAAAAATCTACCATTTATTCGTGAATTACAAAATATTGGCAAAAAAAGTAGAACAAGCAAGTGAAGAAAATAAAAAATTAATAACAGCACTACTACCTGTTGCTGCTATTAGATTATTCAGAAACACCGGAAGAAACATCATAAGAAAAATAATTATTTGCAGAACAAGTATCTCATAATTTTGAAGAGCAAATGGGAATTGTACCATTGAAAAATTTACCACCTATAGCAGATGTTTCTACTATAAATCTCGGAAAACATATTTCTAAAAATATTAATGTTATTAATGAGATATTTGGTTTGCGAGGAAATGGGCAAGGTTTTAAAATTGGAGATATAAAAGTAAAAGTAGATGGCGATTTTCTATTTGTCAAACATAATAAAAAATATAAATTAACAACAAGACTTACTAATTTGTTAACAAAAAGTAAAAAAAAAGATGATCTTGTAGATAAATCCACTGGTGAAGATAAATTCACTAATGAGGACTACAAAAATTATGCAGAAATTGTTTTACTAACAAATGCAGAATATCAAAATTATGATCCAACTATGAGCGTAGCTTCGAGTATAGGTTGGAAGTAAAATGAAATAATTAAACCAATTTATCACGAATATATAAAAAATTCTACATCTGGTGAAGGTACAAAAAATACAATAATTTGGCAAAATAACATATTTGGATGGACAATGTTAGACAAATTAATCGATAGATTGTTAATTATTCATCGTGAAGAAAATGGTGGAAATAACAATTGATACAATTAAAAAGTAAGTATACTGAATATGTTAAACAATAAATTTTCTGATTTTGTTGTTAATAATCCGAAAGGAATTCCATATCTAATACGAGTTTTAAATGTCATTCCACACACATTTGGGAATCAGAACACCACAGCAAAGGTGTGATAAATTGGGCATTATTCAATTTAAAATTGCCTGAACTGCATTTGCCGGGTTATAATTATTATGGACCATTTACAAAATTAGATGAAAGATTAGACAGATGAGATGCAGGAATAAATAAATTAGACGAAGCTTGTAAATATCACGATATTGCTTATAGAGACCACAAAGATTGAGAATATAGGCATGAAGCTGATAAAATTTTACACAAAGAAGCAAAAGATGTCATGTTAGATAAAAATACTCCGATTGGTGAAAAAAAATTGCTTTTGCAGCTGTTGCCGCAACTATGTTTACAAAAATATTAGGTTGTGGAATTAAAATGTTTGATTGAATATGCATATTTTTTAATTATATAAATTAAGATAAAGCTTAACTTTCGACATACCCATTGATCAATTGAGAGATTTGGGTATAGAAATTTAATTCTGTTATATGTGGACATTTATGTTTAGTTGTTTTACACCTTTTTCGAGAGAATTAAATTTTAGCGATATAATTTCTATGTTATTAAATGACAGATATATTTGGGAATGCATTAATCGAATCATTAAATAAAAACTTTGATAATATTGCTGAAGATTAAAAAAAAAAATGCAGATTTAATACGCAATTCGAGTGTTTCTTCTTTACAAAGTGAGTTAAGCATTTGTTTTGGTTTTAAAAATCGTATGTTTCTTTTCTGGGGCGAATAATTGTTAATATATGTGAACCTGTATATAAAAAAGACGCGATCAATTTTATATATATATAGCAGATTATGGGTTGAAAAAAGATGTTGATTCAAAATATAAAAATTCTGTTTCTGATTATGCTATAAAAGAATATATAATTTTACAATTCATTAACACTATTACTGATTATATAGAACGAATAAATAATGAAAAACAAACATTAAAAAAGAAGCAAATTCGTTACACACGCCCTTAACGACTGTGAGCCAATAGCTAACTTGCAAGGTAAGCAACTAGCAAATGCCATACTGCCAGGTGTGCAGTAACACTGGGTGCTGCGAGGGCCAGCAGCCAATGAACAAACATGTGAGTCTCGAGTGTACACAGGATTGTGGAGTCTAGCCAGCAGGTCGTTGAACTCGCGAAATTTTCCTATCACTAGTCATAGCAAATTAAAAGTATAACTATTAGTAGTTATATGGCTAAATATTCGCGGATTAACTTCGGAACAAGCGATGACTGAAACCCTCACACGTTTCTATTTCTTTTTCTATTGGTCAACCTTTATTTGAAACCTACGGTACAATAGTGATTGTTCTGGCGTTTTTGAAAATATGGTAAATTTACTTGATTTTGGGGCAAATTTGCTTGTTTTTAGAATGCTTAGTTTCTTAAATTTCAAACCATGATTTTGGAGAAAAAAACTATGATTTTGGAGCAAAAAACCTTGATTTTGGAGCATAAAACCGCGAATTTCGATGAAAATGTGGGGTAGTGTAGCACCCCCATTATACATTTACTGAAACCGTCACTTATTACGCCAAATCTAGTTACACATGGCGTCACTGACCAACAAAATGTCGACATGCCGTCTCCCAGCCGGCGCTTGGTATCTTCTGTTCACCGGAATCTTCGCACATTTTAATGCAAACCTTTGAAAAATCGCACCATACACTGAGGTAAAGGTTTCGTTGAATTAAACAAGATTCGTTTGGTGCAGACAAATTATTTGTTGGTATAGGGACAGTAAAATATTTTGTTGCTGAAACCAAATTATTTTGTTGTACTCGTTTGGTTGCCCCAACCTGTAAGATTTGGTTGGTCCAACTAAAGATTTGTTTGGCTACACGCACATTAAACAGTTTGGGCCGATATAAAAAGAATTTACAAGTTCGACCGAGTTTCGAACCTAGTTCAGCTGCGTCCGAGAGCTGCGTCTTATTAATCTAAGCTAATTTGACAACTGGTACCACCGGAAAACTTCTAAACTTCTATATATATATATATACACACACACACACACACACACATATTGCAAATATTGGTCAACGTGTGCAAATAAATATTTCAAGTTTTATTGAATAGTTTTATTAATGTGTTTACTATACGGTTGTTAAGCTTCAATAGATGCACTAACAAACACGGTTACTATCTTAATTGTCACAAAAAAATACAAACAAACTCTCGAGCTGTATTTTCGAACGAAGGCAGTCAAATTAGTGGCCAAACAAATATATATAGTTGATACAACAAAATATTAGTCCACAGTCTAATTTTTTTTGGCCCAACAAAGATATTTTGTTTATTCAAACATGTATTTTGCTAAACCAACAAAAGTAATTTTGTTGCTTTTCAAATTTAGTTTTCCCAAAAATATATTTTGTTAAATTTTGTTCGATTTTCTCTCAGTGTGCATGGCGTTTTCGGTTGTTTCCTTAATATGCCTGTAGACCTATCACAAGCGTCTAGTACTTGTTAACATAAGATTATCTTAATTTTGGTTAAATTAAATTATCACTTGAATTTTATTCATCGGTTATATTTTTTATAATTTATATGATTAAGGACAGAGAGAAAGTATGTGTGTTGGTAATGACTAGCAAGAAAACATCCTTAAACAAAATATTGTTAAACTGGGCGAGCACGAATGCGGTAGGTTGTCCATTCGGTGACATTTTCTAGACATTGACAATATTCATGTGCATGAGACGGATGAATTGCCTACAAGTAGAACTTTAGCAGGGCTTCAGAAAACTTGTGAGTAACCTTGAATGGATTAGGATGACTGAAATGTCAGCCACCAGCCTGGGAAGTAGGGTAAGTTACGCAGTACACAGTAGCCAATCAGACACAGGGTCTCCATTCCCAAAGCCTTGTGCATAGGTTTTATCCCAAGTACAAGTTTCCTGTGGCCTTACACTGCTGTATGGCATCGCGTTCATTGTGCGCCGTATTGCTTGTATCCCAGTGACATGTATTTTCGTATGTAACAGGATGTGCCACCCTTCATGCATAATTAAGTATTAATAAAAGTAATATTTATTACAAAGTATTCTTGTTTATGCGCTGTAGTTAGGGCCACCTGTTTTTCGCGAAAAAATTTACGTGGAGGCTAGACTTCTATATCTTATGCACAAACTGGCAGTCTTCATTTGTTTATTGACCGCCTGTCTTTGTGTGGAGGCTGACTGCTACATGAGTGAGCCAATTAGAATTAAGTTTCCCCAATACTGATTGCCTATGATTGCGAGCAGACAGATAAGATGGGTAACAGTTCGAATGCTCCAATTACCTAAGTAGTTCTGAAATACATTACGTTGGAACACAACTTGTCCTTAAATCTTTTCGCGAAAAAGAGGTGCCGCTAGCTTTAGTGTACTTGTATAAAATCATGCCAACCAAAAGTGAAACTTTGAAACTGTATTCGTGCCAGGTCTTTTCGTGTCTGTTTTATTTTTTCAAGGCAAGAGACAGTTTCACACAAGTGTAACACCAGAGCTACGCTAGGGTTTAGAGCTCAAAGTGCTCAGAGAAACAATTTATAGCGCGGAATAGTGTGAGGTACGCTGTTTTCTTGTACGACATTTTTTAAAGCCTAGTTTCACACCTTTCTTAGTTTTCAAGATCTTATACCACCAGAATATATTTGCTTTGTGTACGGTAACGTAAATTGCGAAAAGGAGTATGCTTCATGCCCTAGTTAGGACTTTCTTTTAAAGTCAATGCATCAGTACTCAAAAGATGGATATTTGGCATCTTCAACACATTAATCTATACCTTATATATATATTTATTTATTACTCTTGACTTGTGTATTCATATAATTATGATTCTACCTCGTATATAATTATGAATTTCCTTGAAACAAAACAATGTGTGAATTTTAGTTTTTATATATTAATTAGGAACTTAAAATTGCAATTTTATTTATATTATATATACCTAATGGGAGTATTGTAATTACACTTAAAATATTTTATATATATCTAGTTATTTGTGGTTTTTTGAAGTACTTTTTATAATGGTCCTATAGTGTATAAAATTGTCAATTAGGATTATAATTTTTTGTCTTATGTATATTTTTATTTGTGTTTTGGCTTTTTTTGTAATGTGCATTTTTTGTGTACGTGTTTGTCATATGATTATTATTTTTTTATTTTGACTCCGTCCATTCCCCCCGAGCTTATCAGGCTCTTATGGTATCAAATGGAATATGAAAGAAATGGACATATTTCTTAGTTCAACGTGAAGAAAGAAATCGGATGAATTCATATTTACTTACATGTCAGTAAAATGTAAAAATAAACTGCAAAATACGAGAAAGTTGAAGAAATAAGAAAATCCAGCGCGCCAGTGAAATTTTTCATTATTTTACTGTGACAAGCAATCCGACTAACAGTTCACTGAGTGCATGAGACCTTAGATTGACTTCGTGCCATTCTGAAATTGCTCACTTTGACGAAATTTTGTGGTTCCGAATATTTAATGGAATTTCTAAATGATTCTTGCAATGGAGGTAAGATCTAAAGTTAATCATTAATTAGGACGTACGCATTGCAACACTTTTAATAGAGTCCTCTAAGGACGACACAATTGCTGCATAAATCACAAAGAAATTCCAAAGTTGTTCGAACACTAAGCCAGAAGAAATATTTTCTTTTCCAGATTTCTAATGGACATACGCATATCGGGTTCATATCGGCTAATAAGGGTATCCTATGCCTTAGTATCCATACAGCGGCCAGTTCAGACGTTTAGTCGTCACTTAAAACCTGCCCACGATTTCTGAGCTCCGTTTCTTATAACAAAGGATACCATATTTTCGCGAACATAGGTTCTGTCCAGATGTATCAAAACACTTTAGCTCGTATCTAATTCAGCGACTGGTTGGTTCTAACCACTGCGCGTCTTAGGTGTCTGCTGTCATTTTTGTTTACAAGGTCAGCTATAGGTAGAGACCTGAAGAATTCGCGGATTCATTTCAGGACAAGCTAGGATTCAAAACACGCGTGTTTATATAACTTTAGCCATTGGCCCACACTGTGTTTGGCATCTCCTGGAGAACACTGGCCCAATAGTCGCCTTCCACTGTGACAGGAGAATACCAATGTGCAGTTGATATTGGCAAATTTGTACATACAACTGTAGAGTCTAGCCTGCAGGTATTTGAACTCGCGAATTTTTCAGGTCCCTTGCTATAGGTAGAGCTATTAATTTTTCGCGAAAAAAATTATAAGAACAAGGTAAGCTTCAATACTGTAAGCACCCAACAACGGCTTGTCTATTGCCATTGGTTGCCGTCTGCTTAAGAGGGAGTTTTCATATTTTACCAGGACACTTGGAATTCGGCAACATAGGCACGACCACTACTTGATTCGTGTGCAGGCAGTTAACACGTGTCAAAAATTAACTCAGCCTATCAAGATACGTAAACTACCTTACAGAGTTTTGAAACATAACTTGTCTTGAAATCTCTTTTCGTGAAATTTCACTACCCCTAGTTATAGGTAGGACCACGCGTGAATATCCACCCCCGCAACTGTAAACAATATACTGTACTATGGTTGCAACGGTGCGTGGAACGTAGAGCCTGGAGGGACGACGTTCATGCCATCGCCTTCTAAGACGAATCCCTCTTCTGCTTGGAGTACCATGATGGTCACATCCTTGTCTGGCGTCACCATTTCGCACGCATGGCCAACCTACGCTATGCACAGTCACATCGGCCCAGCAGCTGGAGTTAAGGTTGGGGCAGAGCGACTACCTGTGGAGCACTGCACCTGATGTACAATGTGAAGAACTCATTCAAAAAGTAATACAGACACCATGAAAATTGTCAGACAAGTGCGATATATGCTGCATATGAAGAAGAATGTATATATTCAGCAACATTACAAAATATTTTACTAAAATATACTTTTTAAATCTAAAAAATAATTGATTAAAATAGCCTGTATTTTTTTAAAATAAAATTTAAGCCCTTGTCCATTTTGGATGCTTCAGAAAGCAAAATTTGCAAGAAAATCTTCGTCGTGGAATATCGTCATAATGTTTACTATGATTGCGTTTAAGGAAATTGTAATAATAATGAATCGTATCAATTTTTTAATAAACATTGTTTACGTCAGTTTCAACCATAAATGTTTGTAACAAATGGACGCACATAAAATCAATTATAAAAATTATGTCCTACATTATTATTACAATTTTCTTACACGCAATCATAGTAACCATTATGACGATATTCCATGACGAAGATTTTCTTGCAAATTCTGCTTTCTGAGGCATCCAGAATGGAAATATGCTTAAATTTTTTTAAAAATACAGACTATTATAATTTTTTTTTTCCCCCTTTTAGAAAGTATATTTCAGGAAAATATTTTGCAATGTTGCAAAATATATACATTCCTCTTCATATACAGCATAAGTCGCATTTTTCTGACAATTTTCATTCTGTCTGTGCCACTATTTTATGAGTTCTTCACGTTGTACTGTCAGGTGCAGTGCTCCATAGGCAGTTGCTTTACTTCAACAGGCGGAGCAGCAACCGTTACATCGAGGAGGTGGTGGAGCCCATTGTTGTCCCCTTTGTTCAGGGCCAACCTGGTGCACTGTACCAACACAGTCGGCCGACGGTTCCTGGATGACCACCATGCCACACTACTTCCTTGGCCTGCGCGTTCACCGGATCTCTCGCCGATCGGAAACGTGTAGTCCATAGTCGGACGACGACCGTTCTTCCAGGTGAAACCTTCGGCAACCACGGATGAATGTTGGGGACTCATCGAAGCAGCACGGGTGGTGATAAATACTTCATACGTGCATCGGAAGATTCTTCCTCTCGATATCGCATCGTGCACAAGTAGTTATTGCCGCCCGTTATGACGTCATACATAACTGATTTCTCCATGTTCTGTACATTATAATGAGCTTCAAAAGTGATCATACATGGATATTCTGTCGAGTAAATCTGGTTGAGATAGTTCACGTTCTTCTTGGTGTTGCAATTTTAAGAGACAGCAGTGTGCGTGCGTGTTGGTGTGTGTGTGCGAGTGTATAACAGCACAAATACCTTAAAATCCACGAGGCTAAAATGAGAAATCTTAGAATTTTAATAATTTCATTTAAAGTAACGCAACTGGGTTGACTGATATGTATGGAAAAATTCAGGTTATGTATGAATATATATTATATATATATATATATATATATATATATATATATATATATATATATATATATATATATATATATATATATATATATATATATATATATATATAAACTTCCCGGTTTACATGTGGATCACTGCTATTACTAGAGCCACGAGTATTTCGCGAATTCATTCGGAGGCGAGGTAGACTCTAAACACTTGTTCTTCTGTCCTACTGTTGTGATTGGACGACAGTTGTTTGGACACGCCCCGTCTAACTGCGAGCCAGTAATAAGCAGGAAGCAGTAGTGTGAGTGAGTGTTTAACAGCTAGTACTTTACAGAGGTCTCACTCGATCACAGCAACCAATAAGCAAACGTTAATGTCTCGAGTGTATAGAGGGCTGTCCAGCCTAGCTTGATGTCAACCCAATCAGCGAAATACTCGTGGCTTTAGCTACTACAAATGGAATGGAACAGGTCCCAAAAAAACATGGATTTTCTTAAAAAGTAATTCTTTTTAATACTAACATTTATATTATATAAGATTTATACGAATTATATAAACAACTATCTATTCATCTTTAATTGTGTCTGTTTTTTTTTTTTTTTTCAATTTCAAAAAATAATAGAATTTGATGCGCGGACAAAAGTGACATACGACTGAAATAAATATGTCAGTTTCTTAGAGTAAGTTGGCGACTAACCGCCTAAAATAACATCCTTGTCAAAATATTTAACATGTAACTATTTCTAGGTGGACACTTACGTGAAATGTTTATGCATGTTATTTCTCTTACAACGATGTGAAACACGAAAGATTTAAGGCCTGGACATAAAATTCCCACACGGATGTAAATGAGAATGTATAGACTGTTCACTTTAAACTGAGCACTCTTGAAAGCCCTGCTTAAGATCTACTTGTATGCACGTTACGTACTCATCCTCCTTATGTAAAATTAACATTGCCATGGGCCTCATCACTTTATTCATGCGTCGGTCAGGTGCATATGCGAAATTATTAGAAAAGTAAATATTTTACAAATATGGTAATTTTTACACCCCGCTGCATTAAAAAAAAACCGAAACCGAAGATAATAATTGAAGTTATCACAAATGGACACCTAGCACTTTTTTTTCGGCGTTAAGATGTGAAACTATTTTCCATCCATCGTTACCAACTTTACACTCAGTGCGCCCGTTGACATTCGTGCCGGCAGGGGCGGTGATTTTTTTTTTTCTAAGGTTGATTTCGAAAGTTGCTCACTTCGTCGCGAAGAGCCTTTATCGTGCGTCTTGCAGTCCCTCTCGTTCTGCGATCGTTCCCAACGCCGAAGTCGTTAAGTTATTACGTCCTTTTTTTTTTTTATTCGTCGTGCGGAATTTTCAACGCCTCGTTCGCGGCGCCGGTTTCGTCCCGAACTAAGAAATACGAACGTTTCGTTCGCCGCGCGCAGCGTGTGGCGCGAGAGCGGAGTCGCGAACGGCGGAATACAAACAGATGGCCAGGAGATATTTCAAAGAGCGCGACATTCAGCGGTTATGGCTGTCGGGCAGTGCTGTCCCAGCCACACTATTCACGACCAGTAAACTCGTCTGTTACTAAGGGCTGTTCACGAGATTCTGAGCGAGCACTTTTGAAATCAACCTTAGAAAAATGTCACGGCCCCTGCCTGCACATATTTCAACGGCCGCATTGAGTGGCATGAGCCCAGTAAAGTTGGTAATGATGGATGGGAAATAGTTCCATATCTTAACGCCAAATAAATAGTGTTAGGTATCCATTTGTACAAACTGAAATTATTTTTTTTCCACTCCGTTTTTTTAATGCGTCTAGTTATAAGAATGATCGGATTTGTAACATATTTACTTTTCTAATAATTCAACAGTTTCACTCGACTGACACATGAATAAAGTGATGAGACCCATTACAATGTCACTTTTACATACGGCGGAGGAGTGAACAACGTGCGTACAAGTAGATCTTAAGCAGGGCTTTCAAAAGTGCTCATTTTACCATGAACAGCCTATACCTGTCGCGCGAGTCATTTGTCTCGTGTGGCCGAGTAGGACTATATTTCATGGGCTGCATGGTGGTAAAGGTTGTTCACGATAAAGTAAGCTCTTTTGAAATCAACCTTAGAAAACAGCCACTGCTCCCACCTGCATATATTTTTACGGGCGCACTGCGTCACATGCGTCCAGTAAAGTTGGTACCAATGAATGGAAAGTAGTTCCATATCTTAACGTCGAATAAAAAGTGTTAGTCAACCATTTGTAATAATTTAAATTATTTCTTTGGCTTTCTGTTTTTTATGCAGCGAAATGTAAAAATTAGTAGATTTGTAAAATATTTACTTTTCTAATAATTTTACAGTTTCACTCAAGTGACACATGAATAAAATGATAAGGCCCATGCCAGTGTTGATAATACATAAGGAGGAAGAATACACAACGGGCATACGAGTAGATCTTCAGCAGGGCTATCGAAAGTGCTCACTTTACCGTGAACAGCCTATATCAGCCGATCCTTAACAAAAATAATAAATGAATTATTTTTTATTTGCTTCCTTTAAACGCCTTTTCTGTACAGCCAGTGGTACAAACAGAAAGGGCAAGGTTGATGCAGGCAGTTTGCGTTCCAAAATAAACTTTTTTAGATCGATACTTATACAAGAGTCCAAAACCTATAACAATTAGACATAACACAAAAAAATAATGCCATAAAAAAGCAACAACCTGAACACCTGCAAGTTTTTCTTTATTTGTTAGCTTTGTCATAATTCACCGAAACCGGGAGTTACTGAATTCACACGTGTGCATCGAACGAAGTTCCAAATGAATTAATCGTGAAACATTTATTTCTGACAGCCCTGTATATAAATATTGCCAAGGGATAAAAACCGCGTACATATGATAGCCGGAAATAAAACAATTCGGCGAAAGAGGCGGTCTAATTATTGTGTATTTGGAAGTAGTCATACTTATAATGTCTTATTGTGGTGCTAAGGTTAAGATCTTTAGCCTTGTCCACAACATAAGAATAATTAAATAAATTACAAAAAATGTGTACATACAAAATATAATAGCATAAGAAATAATAAACACACTAAAACTGGAATTATTTATGAAGCAACGTTTAATATCTGGTTTGCGAGTAGAAAATCACCAGTAAAAACAGTACATATTACAGTATAAATTTAGTATCTGTCCATCAAGATCATGATGTTGTGGAGGCACCTAATCATAATGTATGAACCGGCTACTTGGTCGAAGTCGTTACAGTTGAAGCTTGTATGAGGTTGATAAAGGTGTAATTAGGCTGTCGTACACGAGGCTGCCGCGCCTAACATTCACCTTCGGACGTCTCCTTCACGTTTCTTCATGAAAATTATCTACACACAACTCCATGTTTGGAAGTTCTAGTTATTTATTCGCCCACCAAGTTGGTACGCTGTTTGATTATAGGAAAAAACACTGTGCATAATACACGTTTACTGTCTCTCCAGTTATTTTTTTTTTCACTTTCTCACATAATCTAGAAATGCATTCATGCTCTCCTCCATATAAACTTAAAATAAATATACCTGTGAAACACATTGCTGGTGAATCGTCTTTGTACATATCGCGGCTAGAAAACTATGAGCAAAATTTTATGGAGAGAGTAGTCTTGAAAATATCCCGTTTGTGTATTCCCGCTTTACGTAAACTCATGACAAAACACATGCGAAGTAATCTCGTCTACCACACGTCACTATAGCGTACCGTTCTCCCCAACGAATTTTCGTTGTTCTACTGTGGGCATAATATCCATCAGCAGTGTGCACAACATTTTTTTCACGTGAAATTCTTCATTTTGTAACAAAAAGCGTTGAGTGGTCTTTACAATAGTAACGTTTGTTGCCAACATGAATAATTTCTAACCGAAGTGAATGCCTTACAGGAAAATGTCAAAATGTAGTCATTATTTACAAGCCACCACTGTTGAACTTTGTGCCACTTTATTGTGAACTTAGCGGCCGTAATTATGGTCTATAATTTACCTGAACGGTTCGTGCAAATATCGTAATCACGGTAACAATTAGTGACGTCTTTCAATTACTTCCGTGAAAAATATCATTTAAAGGGTCCGTTTTTAGCTGAAATATATATATATATATTTTTTTTTGTTATATGCTGTATAAAATTTCAAACACGTTCAGTGCCGAGTGATTCGTATACACTCTAAATTTGAAACAGAGCAAATTTAGCTAAAACCAATGAAAATAGTGAAGATTGAGCGACTGATAATCAGTGTCTGATAACTAATTAATATGGTGACAGAATTTCACTGATTTTTTTGTGGTCCCCACTGAATGTCGATAATTCCACAGCCATAAGTCATTTGGTCACAGTTAATTTACTTGATTCAGCAGTAGCTATCAACTGACTTTCAGTGAAAGCTTTTTCACTGATTGATATCACTGATTCGAGCTTAGAGTGTACGAACCGAAACAAGTTCACTACATGACAAGACGTTCTTTCTGTATCTTTCACGGGTCGGATTTGTTTCATTTTGACAAAGACACCTGTTGCAAATTGGGAAAAATTGAGATTTTGCGATGGATGGCCCATATCTTTGGAGACCACTTCATTGGACCACCATTGAAGCTCAACGATGAAGAATGAGTCTGTGCTTCAAATTGTGTGATTATACACGTAATTTACGTGGCAGCAGTATTTCCATTGATGTCGGTGTAATTTTACACCTACATATGTCAATTTTTTTTTACTCTGTCCAAGTAAATTTACCTTACAATTTAGTTAACTAACATATACACTGTACACCATTTCACATCGAATGATGTAATATTACAATTACTATCCAGCAGAAAATAAACTACAACATTCGTGTATTTTTTTCACCACGGCAGGTAAATTTACACACGCATCGCAATTGTAATTTCACCACAGCGTGTCTTTTTTAGCTTACAAAAGAGTAAAACACAGATTCACTATAACTGTAAATAAAAAAATTTCTGTAAATTGTTCACTATTTTACTAAGCAATTTTACCGCCAGTGTATCTTCTTTTACAACTGCATGTTAATTCACATACTATGTATTTATAGTTTTACAATTTTCACGTCATTGTACTTCGTTTTGTAACTCGGTAGTTTAACAGCCATAAAAATTATCTCCAAAGTGTGGACTTCAAATATTGAATACCTAGTTAAATGCAAAAGCCATTGTATCCCATCAGTAAGAACTGTAGGCGTTTTAGCAAATATACATAAAAATGTAGAATTACCGAAAATTTGTGTGTATATACACGCTTACAGATACCCCAGAATGAAATGCAAGTTTACACACACACGGTCATTGTCAAATTACGAATTGGAAGATGTACAATTTTACTGACATTAGAGCAGAAAAAATACACAATTTAAGATTTCACCATTTTCTTTTTACGAAAATTCCCTTTATTAAGGGCGGATAAACGAATATAATGACTGCACGTTTGAAAAAAAAAACCACGGTAAAACGTTTTAAAATTTAAGTTTCCTGAATACCAGATAAAACAGATATTTATGTCGTCATTAATATTTTTCTGTTAACGGATACATAATTACCAAACATACCATATGGGCTAAATTTTTTGTTAAAAAAACTTAAGCAAAGGACAATCGCAAAAAAGTTCCGCTACGATCAGTACGTATCACTATGTCCTGTTAAGTCTTTTGTATATAACAGTGTTAAAATTAACTGTTTCAACCGAACTTCGGTTGAATATCTATTTGAAAAACTTTCACCTCAGAAATAACAGAGTGCGTGTAAAATAACATTGCAAGGTGTTTATAAAAATGACACGATCTTTGAAGAAAAGAGTATTTCCTTATGTCACATGAATATGCTGTATGTATTTGTAGATATTAAATATATTAGTGTACGTTTTTACTAAATGATGGACACCAGATAGAATTGCAATGTTTCATGTTATATCTCATTTAACTACTTTTTTTTTTTTTACCACGACCCAGAGCCTAACACTAATATGACTAGGGACAACTTAATTTCTCGAAAAGATTTCCGCACGCGCTAGATTTCAATACCCTACAGGCATACCAACTGTTTTCTTTTGCTTATTGGCGGCGTGTTTTTCTGTAATCATCTTCTTCTACAGAACTGGCCAATCAGGATTAGGTAACTTCAATACTGCGCGTCTTTGATTCGCGGCAGACGCCTAAGATACGTACCACTGAAATCATCCAATCATGGAAGTGAATCTGGGACTAAGTGTTATGAAATATTGCTGGTCGAGAAATCTTATCGCGAAATTCGGGTGTCACTAAATATGACTAATGCAATATGCATGCAAATGACTTGACAACCTTAACATACACATAATAGTTTCAAAGATTTTACAATATCTTTTCATATGATTAGAATATTTTTGATACACAAAAGAATACCAAATAGTCTAAGATTAATAGCAATTATTAAATGTATAGGTTGCAAGCCCGTAAAATGTGTAAACAACTATATGAATTAACGACTTGTAAAGTAAACGCAGCTCAAAAGTTCGATGTAATCAAATTATATTTCTTCTGATTTTATTTCCAGTTTTGATTCCCTGCGCGCCTGCGTTTGGCTTGCGGCCAAAGAAGGATCCAAGTATAATGTGTTCCAGAAAGTTGCCGTTCGCCACTCATTTTGCCGCATTGCAGTGGACGTGCTGTCATATTAATTTGCAACACTTAATTTACGACGCCGACGAGGCCTCTGAAGATTTATTTGGCCAACATTTGTGGAACTGAAAATGTTTGGCCAGTTAAAACAGGCACTCGCAAACATCTATGCAGGGCATGTGCTGCAGTGCCTATTTTAACGCTGACACTTAAACAAGTGTTTTTCAGAAGAATTTCCACAAAATATTGACGAAGATATAATCATTTGCCCTGTAAATAAAATAATAATATTACCGGAAACAACCGGGTAGACTAATTGAGAAATCTTTTCGTTTTAAGTATCAATAAATGGTCAATATATGTTACATGGACAGTAAATAATCTGAAATGCGCATTCCTGATCATATAATATATTTGCATTCTGTAAAACTTATAGGAACTTTACCGGAGCTGGAAAATAAAAGACCAATGTAGTTTACGTGACAGAAAAAATTTTAATATAAGAACGTCTTTCATCCATGGCAACTGAAACCTTACCCACAAAATTTCATCATTCCTGAATAACTATTTACTGGTTTCTAGGTAAAAAATTTACCACGATTTGGTTTCTATAAGTTATTCATTCGATGCCCTTTGAATCATCCTTTAAAAGCTTGCACTGAGAGTGTTTCATTTTGTGAGAAAAATTCAATACGCGACAGTACGAGTGGAATTTGTGTAGCTATTCGCATTTCAAACTTGGCAAATTTGAATGAAAGTAATTGCGTCCTAAAAATAACAGTTAATACATATGTACGTGTATTATCACTATTGCGTTAGTACTATTTAAAATAGGAAAATATCACCTCCACAACAACTGAATTTAAACTTATTTGTACTCTAAAAGCTGTAACCCGCAACGCGCATATGCGCACACACACAAACACATACACGCGCGCGCTCTCTCTATCTCTCTCTCTCTTTCATATTAATGCATTAGTCGACACTAGAACAAGGTACCACTAAATACGAGGACTCGCGTCCCATTCAACTGCGATACGTTCACCTGATGCAAACGAATCTCGCAGAAAAAGGTACACAGAAAAAAATCTCTAATGTTGCTGCTACAAAGAAATTACTGTAAGGGCATTTATTTGACCATTTATGTTGTAGTAACATTAGTAGAGACAGATGTTTTGCTCGAAAATATGTACGTGGCCATGCTGGACTTAAATATCATACGTCCACAACCACAACTTCCTTTGGCTATTGGCCGCGTGTCTACGCGGGAAGACATGTTCTTATTTGACGGGGCCAATCGCAATAAAGTGCTCCGATACTGAACGTCCATGATTCGCGGGCAGACACTTGAGGCACGTGACATTAATACTCATCCAACAACGAAAATGTATATCAACTAAAGTGTTTTGGAGTACAACTGGTCTTAAAAATTTTTTTTCGCGAAAAACACCTGTCTCTAAACTATAGTAATGTTGTCACAAAGTTTCTTATTATGTTTAACCATTTACAAAGTTTTATGTTCCTTTAATGCAAACATACTGTTGACGTGTTAATGTTAACAAAACCCCAAAATACTGTTGCCGCAATCAAAAGTTGATTTACGCTTAAATTGACAGGAAGAACAAAATATTTTGTGATACTGCGACATTAAAGAAATATCCAACCAACACAAGGTTACACTGACTTGTAATTTTTAAATGGCTAATGGTAGTGAACAGCAATAACCTCGTAAAATTAAACCACTGTATTTAAATTTTAAAAGTGGCCTAGACCAGCCTTCAAGCCTTACAAAGCAGTTTACTTGTGGCAAATACGGAGAGCAATAAGTATTTCCACATAACGAAAGCGAACTGCAGTTTGTCGTTTAAATTCTATCCAGTATTCAATTCCTCCAATATGAATCATAATTAGAGCTAGTGATTTTTCGCGAAAAAATATGAGATCCCGGTAGACTTCAATACTATAAGCACCCAACAGCAGTTTGTCTATTGCCATTGGTTGCTGTCTGCTTGAGAAGGCGTTTTCATATTTGACCGGGCCACTCAGAATTCGGCAACATCGGCACGGCTCCTACGTGATTCATGTGCAGACAGGTAACACGTGTCATAAAGTAATTCAGCCACTCAAGATACGTGAACTACCGTACAATGTATTCAAATATGACTTGTCTTGAAATATTTTCACGAAATTTCACTACCCCTAAATAATAAAGCGATATGTTATGGTTAGAGACCCCGATAAATTCGCGAGTTCAGTGACCTGTAGGCTAGGCTTCACAGTATTATATACTCTCATACAGCTATCAACTGTTTATTGGTTGATTGTTGTGGTAGTGAAAGGCGGTAGTTGGGCGCACAATTTATTGCATGTTTGTTATTGGCTCACTTATCTCCAGGATGTGTCAAACAACACGTCGACCGATGACAAACGTAACATGAACGTACACGTGTGTGAGTTCCAAATTGTCTAGAAATGAACTCGTGGTAGAGCGGCTTGTAGGGGGCCGGGTGAAATACGTCAAGAACTCAGGGCTTGGCTCACAGATAACAAAGAATTACTATTGTAGTAACACTAATATTGTTGTTAAAAAATTAGACTTTTTTTCTGTGTATATGTAAATATTGAAGTACGTAATTAACCTGGCAAGACCTAGAAGATGATAAGCAAAAAACTTCTTCATTTGTGTTTTATTAAGCAACTCCTCCCTCCAAGGTCTTTACGCACTACTCAAAGTAACAAGAGGGGAATCCTACGAGAACACATGCCCCATTACAGTTGAGTACAATTATTGTTATAAAATAATACGCTGTACATTATCATCTCTGACAGAAGCTCAAGAGCTACTGACAGTAAATAGTGTTTAAGACATTTTGCAATGATAAGGCTCATATTAATTGTGAACGAAGAAGAATTGAATTAATGTTTACTACTAAGGACTTTAATTTATGCCGCAATGGCGATGGACATACGAGGTCAAGTGCTGCAATATTTTAATTTTTTTCATGTGCGTCGTACTTGCGTCGAGTGTGCTTCTCTCAACCAATGAACATCGCACTTGCGTGTTGTTGACCAATCACGAACGAGAGGTGCAGAAATGTCTACAAATCAGATAAATGCCTCACAAGGGAGACGTTCAAAACCCCGCCATTTGTCATCCGCTGTGCACGCTACCAGCGGCAAGCGCGCGTTTCGTGCGACATGTTCTCTCGCTGAGAAAAAGGTTTTGTCGAATCTAATGTTTGTCTAGGGGCGATCAAATATTTTGTTGTTGGAACCAAATTATTTTGTTGTTCTTATTTGTTGTCCCAAAGAATGATGTGGCTGATATATATATACACACACACACACACACAGTTGAGTGAACCAAATATTTTGTTAGCAGTCTAAATTCTTTTCTACCAACACAGAGGTTTTGTTTATGTAAAACGAGCGTTTGGTTAGAAGAAGAACAAAATTTGTGCTGCTCAGGTTTCCTCCTCAAACCCCGACACTGAACATTCCTGATTCGTGGGCGAACAGTTGACACGGATCAGAACATGTTTCAGCCAATCAAGAAAGCTCGACTACCTTACAGTGCTTTGAACTGGGTCTCGTCTAGAAATCTTTTCGGCAAATACCAATGCGCCTACTTACACCCTTGCATTTCCCAGAAAAGTCACAGTTGCAAGGGTGAAAAGTCACGCGTGCCTGGTTAGGCCCATGGTAGGCCATTTAAAAATAAGTGGCGCCATTTTGGTGGCATGTGTGCTTGGGGTAAGGTTTATTCTACTCAGGTTGGGAAACTCAATACCTTTAGTTCGGCAACTAAAATTCCTCACCTATAGGTAGGCGCTAGTTTCGCATGTGTACCGGATTTTCTCTTATTTTCTACGTTTAAAAACAAAATAATTGCAAAAATCATGAATCAAATATAAAATGACCTCGTAACTAAGTAAAATCATCTCTTTTATTATTTACGCAGTTTAACATTTTAATTACAAGTGACCTCTTTGGTACACTGCGCACCTAGCGGTGGAAATTTTCCTTATGCTAAACTCTCGCATTAAAAAACTCGCTTTGTTCCAAACCTGAATAGAATTAACATTAATTAGGGTTAGTGGTGTGAAAGGCTGTTTTAACTCCAGTATTAACCCTTCGAGGATGTCACAAATTTTATAGAACTGAGGACGAGGTTTAAGTGAGCTGCCTATATTTTCTACTATACCAATATCAGATTTGTTGGTATTTGTATTTTCACCTGCCATACTCGTGTTGGCTCTGGCTACATCTCACGCGCATTCTGTACTCTGCAACTTGTATTATTGGCTGGCCGTCGGCCAATGAAGTCGTGCGTCGACAGTGTACCAATTAACGTACCACGACAGAGGTATAGGCTGTTCACGGTAAAGTAACCACTTTTTAAGACCCTTATAAATTTTTACTTTCACCCAATTTCTGTCTTCCCGCTGCTTTTTATTATTAATATTGCTATGTGCCAAATAAACACCGTGTATACATTTCACCACTCTCATAAGTTAACGCCTAAGACTGCAATAAGGTATATTTATTACGTATGGAACTGAGAAATTCGCGAGTTCAGTGACCTGCAGTCTAGAATCTATAGTCTTATGATCAAACATGCGGATGTTAACTGCACAGTGGTTGTCTGCTGTCACAGTCGAAGGCGACAATTGGACACCGTTCTCCAGGAGGCGTCAAACACCGTGTGAGCCAATGGCTTAAGTCCCAAAATGAATCCTCGAATTTTTCAGGTCTCTATTTATTAGTAGTTTATGTCAGTTGGGAGGGTCGTAAAAAGTGCTCACTTTACCGTGAGTCGCCTATAATATGTTTTACAATCCTTCGAATTCATTTGCGAAAGTATTAAAAAAGAACCGTTTTATTCTTACAAACTGAAATGTTGACAAGCCGTGAGTGAGTGAGTAAGTGAAGAGATTTGGGCGGCTGTTAACAGCGAGGGCTTGAGAACCGATGAGGGTGACTGAAGTGAATGAGGAACGGCGCCGGAATGTGAAGGGGCGGGGGAAACGGGAAATCCTCGAGAAAACCCACCGACCAACGGCATCGCCCATCACGATTACCACTGGCGAAAATCTGGTGACCCGGCCGGGAATTGAACCCAGTACGACTTGGTGGGAGGCGAGCGTGCTAATCGCTCAGTCACCACGCCCCCGTTGACAAGTCGTAATTTTTTTACTTAGATCAGATAAAGTTTAGCGAGGCAGTAAACCTACAAAAGTGTGAGTTTTGTCTTCAGCAGCAAAGAAATTTCCATACTTACAAACGTAACCCCCGCGTATATGAATGCATACTCATCGAAGGGTTAAGTATATCCCGTGGGCTTGCGTTCGTCTGATACCCGCCACCTCACTCGCATTGTCGCCGCAAGTGAGGTATAGTTTCTATAAATGGCGGTGTGCCAGTTATCGCCAGCACCAATTTGAAGCAATTTACAATGGTCGGCTATCTCCCCGCGAGTCTGCACGCGAGCGTGTGTGTGTGTGTCACAATCGACCTGCCGCACAACTCACGTGGCTGGCTGCCGGGCTGGAGAGCGTGCTGGAGGAGAGATTTAGACGGCTCTTATCATCGAGGTCTTGAGAGCCGACGAGGGTAAAGCGAGGTGAGTGTGGAGCAGCGTGGGAATTCAAGGTCCGGGTAAACGGGAGACCCCCGAGTAAAGCCCGCCGAGTAGCCAGACCGCCGGGGAATCGAACACCGCTCACCTAGGTGCGAGGCTAGTAGTCTGACCCCTACACCACCGCAGCCCCTCTATTTGAAGAGCGTTTTTTTGGAAGTCTGGTCACGTGATACTTTAAGGACTCCTTAGTAAATTTTTTTTTATCGCTCAAGGTCACGTCCGGCTGTAAGGAAGCGCCTCTACGGCGATGGAAAATAACAGATTCAAGCGTCGCCTGTATTGTTTCTCTTGAGAATTTTAACGCGTCCAGACACGGTGTCCACATTTGTGGACAGTTGCAAATGAATGAAAGTTTTGAACTGAACTGTACAATACACAGAGGTGCCCAGTCTTGCTTGTGGCTTATCTTATTTGTGGACTTTTCTACACCCAGCTCTTTGACGTGAATTTTTAATGTCAATATCATCGAACAAGCAACACGTTGTTAACTGGTTGGGAAAAGAAAATATTGAACACCAGTACAGTTCATACCAAAAAATTACGTGATTGCAACACTTCAACCAGGGCTAATTAATGTGTGACCGAACGGGTTTTAATACAGCATCAGTTGAGATAATATACACCATAGTCGCTATAGTTCAAAACACTGTTTTACACAAGAACAAATAACCGTAAACAGAGGGACACCTACAGCGAATTTCACTGTCCCCAACACTTTTCAAAGACCACATTTGTGTTTCAATTACCAAATACATAAATAACCAACACAATATTGACTTTAATCCTATCCGTAAAGGAATATTTACATTAAATTGTTACGCGGTTTTTTTTATATATTAGCATAGATACAACCGTTTACAATGAAACCCATACGACAACTTAGCCCGTTCCGTGCCGAATTAATTTACGAGCTCAAGTGTGTGCAATCGTTCAATATTTTTGATGGGCGCTGTACCTGTGTCGAGCGTGCTTCTCGCGACCAATGGAAAAAACGCGCCGCGTTCTCGCTGACGTCAGTGTTAACCAATCACAAGCGCAACATGTTGGAATGGAGAGGGGGGTGGGGGGAGGAGGAGGAAGTCTCTGAAATAACACCGTCAACTGATTCCTTGCCCTGTACAGCGCCGATCATAAATATCCATCATTTGCAAAAAGTACTCAATCTGAACGGTAGATGTAAAGCATTGATTTTCAAAGTGACGACATCCTAAAATAGGGGTTGGTGGCCGGGGGGGGGGGGTGGGTTGCAGGTGCTGAGCTGTTAACTTGTACAGTTAGTAAATAGAATTATTTTTTAATAGGACTGTAGTGTAGGTACATAGAGCTAATAACATTTATATATTAGCAACAGATCCGTTCGAAGTTGGCACAGACTCGCTGCCAGAAACCCTCCAAGAGCAGACGTAGGAAATAAAAAAATATTCTGCTGCGAAATACGATTTTGAGAAAATTGGCATAACATTGTTTTGGGTTAAGTACTTCAAAGTTTATCCCGACATAGCAGAGCAAGCGCTGCGATTGTATTTACCTTTTTTAAGCACCTGTTTGTGTGAAAGTGCGTTTTCAGCAGTAGTCGCGATAAAAAAACGAAGTATAGAAGCAAAATCGATATTGCCAGTGATTAACGTTGTCAAATTTCTTCTATTAAACCAAGAATAGGGAATTTTATATATATCGTTATTTTATTTTTACCCCCTCAAGTTACGAAATAATTACCTCAAGGTACTACTAACTGTCAAAGCGTTCCAAACCAGCTAAATTCATGACTACGCCCTTGATTTTAAATAATCACTTCTCCTACTAACAAGATTTATAACATTTTTATTTAAATCTTTACTAAAATTCCGAAGAATACGTCCGTACTAGTTTGTGCTAAGCAAATCGTCTCGCCTACGTCGGTTCCATGTAAAAAGAGTTATGATAGAATGTATAACAATGTCTGGTTTTGTCACGATTAAGGACACATTAAAAATTATATTTTAGTTAGCGACATTTTCGTTTCTCAATATATGGTTGGGTATAACGAACGTTTAATTAGCATGCAACTAATGGTTACTTAACAAACAAGAACAGGTTCAGATCACTGGACTGATCGAAACATTTGCGTCCAAGTATGGTTCCCGTTATTGGCTGATTCAATTGTGTATTCAAATCGTTTCTCATACCAGTAGAGTATTTAAATATGTCATTTAAGGATGGTAATGACAAACATGTTGATTACAATAATCTGTCACAATTATTCAGAGAAAAATAACTTGTCTTTTTTATAAAATTACATTTCAGGATGTTGACTGTTTTGAATCTGTTTGTAAATACAAAACCAAAACCTAATGGGTTGTATTCAGAAACAAATCGCTAAACCATGTCTAGGGACACCCGAATTTAGCGAAATGATTTCAAGACAAGTTGTATTTCATAACACTGTAGCTTAGATCCACTTTCGTGATTGGACGTTTCCGTAAAACGCATCTAAAATGTCTGCCCGCAAATCACAGATCTGCACTAGAGTTATTCAACTATGATTGGCCAGTCGAGTAAGAAAATGTCTTCTCACAAAGAAACAATCGTCAGTAAGCATACGCCCGTAGCGTATTGAAATATAGCGTGTGCGGAAATATTTTCGCGAAATTAGGGTGTCCCTAACTATGTCTAAAGACTAATTAGTCATGGTTTAACTAGTCTAGGTCTAAACCTGTGATTATGGATAAATAACATTTCGTATTCAGAAGCAACTTTACAACATCTCTAGGGCATTGACTAACGATTAGGTAGACCGCTTATTCATTTTCTGTGCATGTACCTAATATTGACCTACCCCAAAGTAACACAAGTGTCAAAGTCACATGGTCAACAATGATAAACGTGTTTATCTATATATTAATTTTCATAGGACAACCACAATTATATCAATAAAATAATTTTACAATTTTAATTTAATCAAACTGCATTACATACTGGTTAGAGGGAGTACATAAATATCCGAAAGCAGTACTTGTTTACTAAATAGTATTCGAACCTCTATCCTACCAACGCTTAACTCGGCTCTGAATACAGCTATTTTTTTTTTGGAAGAAAACATTTATAACTCCTTAAAAATAGCTTATGTTATGGCAACAGCATGTGATGTATTTATTGGTATATGAAGAGTGAAGAGATTTGGACGGCTCTTAAAATCGAGATCTTGAGAGCCGATGAGAGTAAATGAGGTGAGTATGGAGTGGCGCTGGAATGAGATGAGCAGGGGAAACGAGAGATCTTCGAGTAAACACGCCGAACGGCGGCATCGTCCGCCAAGATTCCCACATGCGAGGGTCTGGAGTGGCCCGGCCGGGGATTGAACCCGGATCGCCTTGGAGAGAGGCAAGCAGGCTAGCCTCTCAGCCACCGTGGCCCCTTATTAGTGTATGGTTTTTAGTTCATATCCTACACACAACGAGGTGTTTTTTTTTTTTTATATATATAAAAGGAAAATGAGTATTTTTTAACTTACATACAGTTTACCTGAAGTATCATAAGAAAATGTTCGAACTTGAATCTAGATCCACCTTTATTATCTCATCGATTATTTTAACGGCCACGATGGCGAAAACTAAACACACTGGGGCGATTATAAAAAGTGTATGGTCACAGTAGAAACATACGTATCCAAAATAAATTAAATTTTGTATTATCTGTATAAGGCCAAGTACACAATATAATTTGTGTATCGAAATACTACCTTATTTCAAGAACGCCAAATGCGTAATCGCAAAGATAACGGTACTGAACATAGTCATGTGTTGGATTCATATGTCATATAAACCACTCAGGTTTGATTCTGTCGGGTTTAGAGTAACTAATTAATTACTTTGAAACCAGGAAATTAACTATACATTAGATGATTAATAAATATAACCTTATCAAAACCATTTATTGTTGGCGCTTCATTTCGTGTCTTTAAGGCCAACTCACTTGAACCAGCAAAACATAAACGGAAACTCATGGCTCACAATCAGACGGTCAGGAAGCAGAATCTCACTGGTTCGCGTCATAGATATCTTGACCACCACTTAGCAAAACTGTACTTTCTTTACCAGCAAATGTTTGTTAAAGACAGCTTCAGTCTAGACAACAATTAATATTCATATTATTTATAGGCAGGGGTAGTGAAATTTTGCCAAAAGATTTCGAGACAAGTTATAATTAAAAACACTGCATACCTTTCTCGACTGCCTACATTAACACGTTACTCTTAGAATCACTTTGGTTCGCTTCCAAAGTTGCAATCTAAATGGCCCGCTTAAAAACAGAAACGTATTCTCATGCAGAGGCCGAGTATTAGAGTATTGAAGTCGACCGTATGCTAAGATTTTTTTTTTACGGAAAATCACTGGCTCTATTTAACGGGGCCGCGGTGATTCAGGGGCAAGACTACTCGCCTCCCACCAAGGCGAACTGGGCTCTCGATTCCCGCACTGTTGAAAATTTACGTATATTTAAGGAATGTTTTACGGAAATGTACAGTGTATATACGGAAAGGCAATCCGTAATGACGAAAAACGGAGTTAGGTCCGTAAATACAAAATACGGAAAATCTCCATATTCCTTTTGGCTTCGAGTTACGGGGACGAACAATGCCGATTCTACACGAAGCTTTCTTCGCCACTGTAACAAGAAAATTATCGTTTATGCGCCAGTTAATGTTATCCACGCGACTATGGCTTATTATTTCAAACATTAAAAACAGCATCGGGCGTCTGTAACATTTGGCAACATTTAAAATACACTAAATTTAATAGAAACTGACTTTTTTGCTTTTGTCGTTTGAAGTTATATAAAAAAGTTATATCATCATTTTCAAGTGAGAGTTGTACGTGAATGGTTCGAGTCGTAGACTGGTAATATTTTGACTCGGGTTCAAACCTCGCTTAAGTACAAAATATTTTTTAATATAATTTTTTATACACAGTAGAACACCCACATACCAAACCCTAATAACATTTTCATTATCTCTTTTTATTTCATACCGAAAGTACAGAAAACTAACTTGGAAATTACGGAGAGGTTCCTTGAAATTTACGGAAACTCCTCCGTTTCTGAAAATCAATGGCCCGCAATTTTACGGAGAGCTTACGGACACTTCTGGATAAATTTTTACCAGCACTATTCCGTAAAATGAAGGAAATCTTTTTTTAACAGTGCGGTGGGGTCGCTCCCGGATTTTCGCACGTGCCGGACAATGCCGCTGGTGGCCGGGTTTTCTCGCCTACCTCCCGTTTACCCCACCCTTGCATTCCGGCGCTACTCCACTCTCACCTCACTTCGCCCTCATTGGCTCTCAAGATATTGACGTTAAGAGCCGCCCAAATGTCTTCACAACCGCCATCTGTTATTTATCGCACGGTAAGATGACCAGAACTTCGAACAGACATTGTAAAATAAGCACTCTATTATCTTACTACAAAGCCGAATTTAGTTGTATGGATCACTATCACTTTCAAGACTATGCCCGCGTTTAGCTCGTGTAAAACTCGTATAATAATATTTGTTTCCACATAAAACACAAAACTGACCTGGATGTAGTCACTTGATTCCCTTATTTGTATCACGATTCAAATACTATAAAACTTAGCAGTAAAGACTATCGTCTCAAACGGAAAGAATAATTTTCGTAGAGTTCTTAAAATTATGAACACGATGGATTGCAAACACTGCTAATTACAAACGACCGTTTGGTTGGTAGACTGCCAACTCCGCACTTTGTTGGCTGACATGCGACCAATAAAGAGCGTCTGATGCAGTTTTGACCAATAGGACGACCGTAAGAGAGAAAAGAGACCAATAGAGTATGGCGTCCTTACAGGAGTGTAAATAAGTGACTCACTTCTATCTTGTCTTTAACGCTGGTGAATGTTTGCCGACTTCAAAAGTGTTAATTTCCATTATTAGGAAAATTACGTAACACAAACGTCTACAAAATGTAGGCAAAATTAAAATATTAATTTTTCGATTTAAATAAATTTGTAAACATTAATTATATGTAAAAACAATTCACAAATCTACCACTCCCCCCTAACTAAGCCTTGTTACACTCCTGAAGTTAGCTTCAGTATATCTCGCGTGAAAAGTTCGTTTGAATAGAACATCGTAATTTCTTTGCTATTCTACCTGGAAGGTTTGAGAGATACTGATCCGCATTGGAGAAAATAAAATATTGATGCTCAAAATCAGACACGGTCGTCATGAAAATTTCACTACACTGAAACATCATCTAAACTTAACTGCTTGTACCACCAGGTGGAATAAGTGTATTTTCACTACTCAGATAAATTTTAATGCGCACGAAATAAAATTTACCACAATTTCCTGTAATCTAACTATCTCAATAAAAACTGAATTCAAATCTGTTGTTTTAAACATTCGTTGTTTATCTTATACAGTAAAAGAAAGGTAGGACATTAAAAAAAAAATGGATACAAGATACCAAACAATTGTATCAAGAGTTGCTGGGAAATTTAAGTGCGGTTAAAATAATATTAAAATGTTGTCCTTATCATAAAAAAAAGATCATTAACTTTAAATTGACAATACCTATTATCAACATCGGCGTCTTGGAGAGACGCATTACTTTTTCAATTACAACTAAGTGCGTATTTAGCAATGTTATATAGTAGCCCTGAAACAAATGCAACCCCTTTCAGGCCAGGTATGGGAAGTAAGGACTCTGAACAATACGAGGAAAACAATCAATTACAACTAAGTGCGTATTTAGCAATGTTATATAGTAGCCCTGAAACAAATGCAACCCCTTTCAGGCCAGGTATGGGCAGAAAGGACTCTGAACAATACGAGGAAAACAATCAATTACAACTAAGTGCGTATTTAGCAATGTTATATAGTAGCCCTGAAACAAATGCAACCCCTTTCAGGCCAGGTATGGGCAGTAAGGACTCTGAAGAATACGAGGAAAACAATCAATTGCATTTGAAAAGTTTTTTTGTCATTTTGAAATCGTGAAACAAGAAATTCGTCCGGGGTTTCTACTAATTTTAACTCTTTCTACGTATTATAGCTAGAGACATGTAAAATCCGCGTTATTATTTGGAATCGCGCTGAAATTCACATGCCTATAAATACTGGAACTGGCGTCGTTAGTACATTGGCTGCTGTGTAGATGTGATGCCAGTCTCCTTTTGACGAGACTGCGCATGACTCGAGCACTGCTATCGCGACGTTTATATTAATTGACGCGGAGTTTTTCAAGGCGCGTTAAGTGAAGTATGGTCCAATGGCATCGGTAGTGAAAATTTCTACGTGCTTACAATATAACTTGTCACCAGAAAATAACACGAATTTTGCAACTCTCTAATTATAGCAATGTTCTGGTAAATGAAATATGTGGATTTATACAGAGTTTCTTTTTTTTTTTTTTTTATTAGTTTCGTAGTTTGTTAATCCGTGTCACTTTCTCTAAGTGCCAATGGCTGCCAACTGCCGTTGCGAGTTCTGAGGTAAATAATAATGATAATAGATGCGTATGGGGGACGGACCCAGGACGAGGCAACACCCTCCGAGTGGCGGGCTTTCCAGCTGGGACGTGTAGGTGCCCGCCGTCCCTGAACATGACATGGAGTGAGGCCCTGGGATGGAGCGGCGCTGGAATGCAAGGGCGGGGGAAGAGGGCCCGCCGGCAAGCGGCATCATCCAGCACGATTCCCACATGCGAGAGTCCGGGAGCGGGCCCGCCGGGGATCGAGCCCCGGATCGCCGTGGTGGGAGGCGAGTGCGCTAGCCACTGCGCCACCGCTGCCCCTGAACTAAATAAAAAGGATTGAAGGTTCATCTGAAAAGGGTGCGTATATTAATTTCTACCTGGTTCGTTTCCGTTACGCGTAACAGTATTCCCGCAGTAAAGCATGGTTTATTAACTGTTGCGTAACGGTCAAGTAGGATTGGTGCTTGAATATCGTGACTGTTTTTAATAACCACGACCAATCTCCCCATCATCCGCTGCGTTTGCAATATGCTCGCCCGTCGTGTAAATCAACCTCCTACAACACTGTAGTAATCGAATGGTCTCAGCCGCTCGGAAATGAGCGTAGCAAGGTATCTCGTACGCCAACCCGTAACTTAGAACACCGCTCAGTATTTCAAAATAATGAACTCAGATGCAGGATGTGTTCGTGGTTAAGGACGGAGGAAATTTCTCTGTAATTAGCATTACAGTTATAAACATTCTCTCGTACGACAGTAATACTGTGCAAGAACGTTGAAAATATACTGATTATTAGGCACTTTAGTTGATTACCACGATAATTCAAGCGGTATAGCGAACAGGACAAAAAAGTGCGTTTGAATACTGCAGCATTAAAAATACTGAGCTTATTAAGCCCTCATTAAAAGCTGGCATTTTGCTCCTAACAGCGATGTCGAGATAATGATTTACACACTTAAAACGAAATTTTTTCTTCGCCGAAGTTTTTTCGTACGTGAATATGTTACACAAATACCACCTATCTCGCTGTAATCTTATTGTCTAACTAGGAGAGTTCTTACAGTGAGTAGGTATATTTCATTTTTGTATATATTTAGGCTAGTACTGAAAAAGCATATTTCTCTTCACCCATTAACGCTTTACACATATATATTTTTTAATTTCTTTTGCCGTGTAATGATAAATACGTGGCAATAAAGGCTGCTCATGGTAAAGTGAACACTTTTGAAATGAACATTTGAAAAATGTCACTGCCCCTACTTACACATATTTTAACGGACAAATTGAGTGTCATGCTCCTAGCGAAGATGGGAACGATGAAGGGAACATATTTCCACGACTTACAGTTGAATTACAACTGTGTGGTAAACATTTATGAATATTGAAATTATATATTTTACTTATTGTTTATTGTAATGTATGTGAAAAAAATAGTATTAAATTTGTAAAAGATTTACTGTTCTACTAATTACACAGTTTCACTTGCCAATGTATAAATAAAGTGAGTAGGCCCACTGCAATGCTAATGTAACTTATGGTGCATGCAAGTAGATCGTAAGAAGGGCATCCAAAGTGAAGTGAAGTGAAGTAAAGAGATTTGGACGACTCTTTACCTCGATATCTTGAGAGCCCATGAGGGTGACTGATATGAGCATGGAGCAGCGCCGGAATGAAGGGGCGGGGAAAACGGTAGATCCCCGAGAAGACTCGCCTACCAACGGCATCGTCCGGCACGATTCCCACATTCGAAAATCCGGAGTGACCCGGCCGGGGATTGAACCCGGATCGCCTTGTTGGAAGGCGAGCAGGCTAACCGCTCAATCACCGTGGCCCCCTTTCGAAAGTGCTGAGTGTAACGTGAACAGCGTATATCGGCACTGCTGGTCACTGCAAGCAACTGCCACAGAGCCGATAAATCTACATAGGAGAAACAGTCGCATACGCCGTAAATTCCAGTCGCACACGCCAGAAAAATGGCGTCGCTGGAGAGCAACACGTCGGAACGCGTTTTGCCAATCAGCTTCTGGTAACCTACTTGCCAGCAGGCGGCCCAGCCAAAATAGAAGAGCTTGTAGGAAGCAACAACCAATGAGATACAAGACCAGTTCTCAGAGCCTCGCGCAGTCAATCAAAGAATGAACGCGCGCACATCGAATGAACTATAGTTAAGATACCTGAAAAATTCGCGAGTTCAATGACCTGTAGTCTACACTTCACACTCTTATGTAAACATATGCAAATATCAATTGTATATTGGTTGCTTGTTTTTGTAGTCCAAGGCGTTTATTCGGCCAAAAATATTTACTGCATTTTTGTTATTTGCTCATTCATCTCCAGGAAGTGCCAAGCAACGCGTCAACCAATTGCAAAAGTAACATGGACGTACAAGTTTGGGAATTCCAGCTTGTCTAGAAAAGAATACGCGTATCTTCCAGGTCTTTAGATATAAGTAAAACTTAATTTTGATCAGAAAATGTGTACTTTAATGTAAACACAAGAAAAAAACGTTTCCGTACATGTAATGACTATGGATAGGAAAATTTTGCAAGTTCAATGACCTGTAGGCGCGACTCCTCATTCCTCTGCATAGTGAAGCATCAGCTGTGTGTTCATTGGCTGTTGCGCCACACCTAGCAGTTATGGGATTCACAAGGTGTTTCTTTGCAAATCTGCTATTGGCTCAGAGGCGTGCAGGGCGGTTCTAATAAAATGTGATCCAATTGAGAAGGCGACTTCACTGTATATGTGTTTGACTTCTATCTTGTCCCGAAATGAATTCGCGAAATTTTCCTATCCTTAGTAATGACGTATTTCAGAAACAACCGAACACTTCATACATGGGGTAATTTTTCAAAGGTTGATTCAAAAAGGGTGATGAATCCGCAAATATGGTATACCAAGCCATTTCGCCTTGGTGCAATTGTTAGGGATAGAAACATTTCGCGAGCTCATTTCAGGACAAGATAGACGTCAAACACGTGTACACTGAAGTTGACTTTACAGTTGGATCGCAGTTTATTACACATGCCCTGGACGACTCTGAGCCAATATCAGACTTGCAAGGGAACAAGTAGCGAGTGCCATACTGCGAGGTGTGAAGTAACTCTGGCTACTCTCTGGGCCAGCGGCTAATGAACAAACATGTGAGGTTCGAGTATACACATGTCTGTGGAGTCTAGGTCACAGGTCATTGAACTCGCGAATTTTTTCAGTCGCTAGCAATTGTCTAGTCTGCGGCCGAGGCAAGCGTGTGTACGTCCTTGCGCTAGTTTCTCTCACTCCTGTTTCGGTGGGGCCGCGGAGTTCTAGTGGTCAGGCAACTCACCTCCCATTTAGTCGAACCGGGTTTGATTCCCGGCGAGTTCGCTCCTGGATTTTCGCATGTGGGAATTGTGCCGGAAGATCCCGCTAATCGGTGGGTTTTCTCGAGGAGTCCCCGTTTTCTCCACCTCTGCATTTCCGTGCTGCTCCACACCCGACTCAGTTCACCGGCATCGGCTCTCAAGACCTCGATTTTAACACTTTGAAGTGAGCAAACTTTTACCAGCGTCAAAGACAAGCTAGAAGTGGATCGTTTATCTACACAACTGTAAGGACGCTATACTCTATTGGTCTTTTTTTCTCTCTTACCGTCATCCTATTGGTCAAAACTGCATCAGACGTTCGTTATTGGTCGTATGTCAGCCAAAAAAGTGCGGAGTTGGCAGTCTACCAACCAAACGGTCTTTCGTAATGAGCAGTATTTACAGTTCATCGTGTTCATTTTAGAAACTGCACGAAAATTATTCTTTCCGTTTGATAAAATAGTCTTTACTGCTAAGTTTGATCGTATTTAAATGGTGATAAAAATAAGGGAATCAAGTGACTACATCCAGATCAGTTTTGTGTTTTATGTGGAAACAAATATTCTTATACTAGTTTTGCACGAGTTACACGCGGGAATAGTCTTCAACGTGTTAAGAGACGTCCAAATCTCTCCAGTCGACTTCTATTTTTGTTTCTGTTGATTCCTTCCTTGCCTATTGGAGTATAAGGTGATATTTTTTTTTTTACAAATTGTCCTCATCCTTAATCTCTCATTTTCAATCTCTGGCGAAAGGCGGCAGTGTTCGTAAACTTTTTGCACTACATACACATTTACTTACATTCAAGACGAGCCAGTGTTGTGTCTCACTGATCCACTGTTACATAAGAATTACATTTCCGTTGGTTTCTGATCTCCCATTTACCGACATCCTCTTGGTTCGCACTGACTGTGAGCCAGGGATGTACAGAATTGATCGCTCCTAATGAAATATCTTGTTATGTGTGAAAAATGTGTTATTTTAGTACATAATTAGCGCTGATGTCATGTAAAGTTGTTTTTAAGTGCTGACAAGCATTGACGAAACAACAAACTAACATGTACGCTAATGATATTTTCAGTGGTAGAATAATGGCTTATTTTCATTATAATCCGAGTTACACTGCTTGCGCATCATCCTTTATAATCATGCACACTTTATTTTAAAGGTGTCTGGTCAGCGAAAATATCTTTACATAAATTTTTGCCAAATACCAGTGAATAATTCTTTTTACGAGCGATAGACCGTAAACATATTTACTTTCACTTGTCCAACAGGGAGACAGTTTATTAAATGCCAATCTTAATATGGATCATATCATTACGTTGCGATCTTATTCAGCTTCGAATTGTAGGACATTATAATTTTTTTTGGTGGTGATATTTTACGGTAATAAAGGGAAATTGTATTTCAAATGAGTTTATGGTTTTTAATATTTTTCATTTGGTTTGATTATGTTATTGCGTATCTACGGAGGTTCCGCATTGAAAGCTTATAAACCCTGAGAGGCCCCGTGGGCAGTTTACGTTTCTTGATTAGCAGAATTATATTTTGACACTTGTTGACTGTCAGTATACGAATCACGTGGGAGTTGTGCAGATGTTGCCGAATTCCGAGTGGCCCGGTCGAATATGAAAACGCCTTCCCAAGCAGACAGTAACCAATGACGGTAGACATGCTTATAGTTTTGAATTCTACCGTGTACTCATATTTGTTCACTGAAAAACGCTAACCCTAGCGACCACAGAGTACTCAAGTACACAGAGGTGAAACAGCCGCTTATAGGCTTACTGCGAAGTCGAACCGCCCACGCAAACAAATTGACGTCAGCTGAAATTATGTTTGTTTCTTGGCTATACAGGAAGGTAATACTGCTATAAAACAAAAACACATAAAAAATAAACATCTTTTAAATAGAAAACCTATGTTTCAATAACTTTCTCTTTGAATTAAAGCAATATTGTGTCACTATAAACCAAACAACCCCAAAGAAATCGTTTTATTATTGCACAGAAAACATTCAATAGATTTTTCATGAGTTCAGCTGTGAAGCCTATATATTACTTAAGTTTTATCATGAATTCGTGGATATATTACATCCCAGCTAAGTCTACTAACATTCGTTCAGAAAAATGAAAAAATAAATTAATTTACTTTCAGTACCAATAGTGACAATTGTTAGAAACCCAGAAATTCGCTAATTCACTTCAGGACCAGCTGACTTCGAACCCATGTACATTTCACTTTCTTTTTCAATTGGATCGCAATTTTTTTTGGTCACGTCTTGAACTAATTAGAGCCAGTAACTTATTTGTAAGCAAAATAGGTCCGAATCATGTTGTACCGGGTCTGGCGCGAAACTGCAGCAAACGCCAATGAACGGCTAACTAAGGCTCGAATATACAAACGAATGTGGATTCTAGCTTGTTACCAAATGAATCCGCGAAATTTCTGGGTCTCTATCAATCATGTTCATTTATGCAGAATATATATATATATATATCGCAGGAATTGTACATTGTGAGACTTGGTGTCCAATGATCCTACCTGCTGATAAGTTATTCGTAATCAGCGATACTACTCTACCTTATAACTCCTTCACATCAAAATAGTCTGACATTTGCAATACTCGAAGCTATATATTTAAGTGGGAAGGAAACGATCAAAACAAAATATGTTTGAATACTTTAGTCTATTCCTCCGATTTTCTAAAGTTCTTATAGGCAAGTTAAAATCAGCCCTACTTTTCGAAACCGGCAGTTGGTTACAGCAAAGCTGACATGCGGATCCTATATTTAGAGACGCTAGAAAATCGGGGAAGGGGGGGGGGGGGATTTTTGTGCCAATACATCTTCATAAACACTATAGTATCTTAATCATTTTATAATTACAAGATGCACTTTTTGGGCCGGCTTGACCCAGAGAAATCGAAACGTAGCTACATACACACACAGAAGTTACGGTGAAAGAAAATTCCGACATGTGAAACGTACGCTGGAAAATTACCCGCCGTAAAACGTCTCGTTAAGAGATGGTGGTTTATCGAGAAGATGTTGGGCAGATTCTCATGTTTAAACGCCCTATGCTCATGTATGCCAAATTTTTCTATTTGTTGCCTGCTGTACTGTGAGATAATATTTTATTACTTGAGTGGCCCAATGAGGTTTATGCTGCTCTTGCACTAAATGTACGTAACTTGCCTGCGAAAAACTGCGAGTATTTCATAAATCATCATGCATGAAAGTATTAGGAAACAATAAAGGTTTGAAGACTACCTTGACACGAAATGTTTCGCGAAAATTCACCTCCTCTAACAGTCGTCTGTCACTGAAAAAAACTCTCTCTTTGCTGCAACACACGATTTGTTGCCGCAATAAAAAAAAAAGTTGTTTAAATATGAACCACGGCAAAGTGGGCTTGCCACAAAACAAAATTTTTGTTCGCTCTATTTAGTAATGACTACGATAACCTGTGCTAGGTCATCGTTACAATACACTGTAAAAAATAAGTGTAAATTAAAACATACAACTATTTGGTAACTTTACATTTTGTAGCCGTAATTTGTAAAAACAACTGCAGTGCGTGTAATTTTACGTAAACATTCTTAACAATCCAAGGAGTACTACATGAATGTATAGCTTAATAAACACAATGTTGGTGTTAATTTACACATTTTGAAGTACGTTTCAAAGTACACCCGCTCACTGCATTAAGTTGTGTATTTTTGCTGATACATGGTCGTTTAGTCGTTGTATGAACACCCATGTCAGTGTAGTCGTACACCATCAATTGTGTAATTTTACAATTTCCCTGTGTGTGTGTATGTGTAAACTTGCATTACATTCTGGAGTGCCTGTGAACGTATACCTGCACATACAAATTTGAGGTAATTTTACATTTTTATGTGTAATTTGCTAAAACAAGTACAGTATTTGTAACTTTACACAATATTCCCGTGAATTCAAATATAACTACAAGTATTTTGTTTAAAACATGCGATCTAGCGGTACGGAGTAGAACTTTACCCACAGTTTAGAGACAACTTGTTATTATAACTGTTTAACTACCAAATACCGATAAAACTATAAAAATAAACATTCAAAGTATGTGAATTAACACGATGTAGTTGTAAAACAACATATGCTGACGGTAAAATTGTTTAGCAAAACAGTGAAAAATTTTCAGAAATGGTGTAATTACAATTACAGTGAATCTGCGATTTTACTTTTTTGTTCGTGAGAAAATACACACACACACACAGTGGTGAGATTACAATTGCGATGCCTGTGGAGATGCCACTTGTCGTGGAGAGAAAATACACAAATGTTGCAGTTCATTTTCTGCTACATAGTAATAGCAGTTTTGCACCATTCTATGTAAAGTTAGCTGTAAAAAGTATAGGCGTATGTTATTTACTAATTTGTAGGATGAATTTACTTGGACGTAGAGTAAAAAAACTTTGACAGATGTAGGTGTAAAATTACACCGATGCCAATGGAGACACTGCTGCCACATACAATTAGAGTAAAATTACGCAATTTTTTTTACAGTGTAGTTCATCAGACGTCTTTGTCGTAATGTGGGTCACACTGTAAAGAAAAAAATGTGCTCTGTAAAACAACCGTGATTAGTAAATGAGAGACAAGTAACAAATCCATAAAGTTATATTCATAAAAAAAAAGAAAAGAAATTCAAACCTACAACGGTTGGGAGACGCGACTTACTAGTCTAAGGTCCTTTGCTAAACGACCGCTTCTTTTCAAGATGTTCGAATTACTTTGGATTGGTAGGTTATTTCAGGTAGTAACATGGACCAGAGTTAATGTCACCTTTTGGGAAGTCCTTTAGTGGGTGGACCAATGCAGTTTAGAATGACATTGAACGTGTGCAGGGGGACTGAAACTTTGGCACATTGCAGTTTCGTAACTGCAGAATATGTTTGTTTGCGGATGTTTCCTTCGCTACAACAGGTATGTACTGAAAACTAAATTGTACGACAGAAAACCCTTAATATAGCTAAACCGTTACCTATGGTACGAAGAAATTTTTCTTTACTGTGGACGAAAGCAGTTCAAACAATTTTTTCTTTGCTATAAAGGAAGGCAATACTTCCTTATAAAGAAAACATTTATTAAAAGCAAACCTATGTTTCTGTAACCATCTATTTGAGCTGAAACAGCATGGAGTTAGTTACTGAAAATGAAACATCCGTAAAGAATTAATTTTCTTTGCCGCACAGAAAACTTTGTAAGGATTTTTGTTAGAGGTAATTCACTTTACGAAGCCTTTACCCATTCATTCAGTTGAGTTGGGTTGCGAGATCTGGATGGCTGCTACTACTAGGTCTTGAGTTGAGAGCCGATGAGGGTGAAATGACGTAAGAATGGAGCAGCGCCGGAATACAAGGGCGGGGGAACACGTGAGATCCCCGAGAAAACCCGCCAACCAGCGGTATCGTCCGGCACGATTCCCACATGCCGTCCCTCCGGGAATGGAACCCGGTTCACCCATGTGTAGAGACCTGAAAAATTCGTGAGTTCAATGACCTGTAGGCTAGACTCCTCAGTTCTCTGCATCCTGGAGCCTCAGCTGTGTTTTGATTGGCTGTTGCCACGCACCTGGCAGTTATGGGATTCGCAAGGTGTTTCCTTGCAAGTCTGCTATTGGCCCAGAGGCGTGCAGGGCGGTTCTAATAAACTGTGATACAATTGCGAAGGTGATTTCACTATATATGTGATTGACGTGTATCTTGTCTCGAAATGAATTAGCGAAATCTTCCTATCCCTGTCTCTACTCATGTGGGCGAGTTGTATGACCACCACGCCACTAGGGCCCCCAGCTCTTTCAGAGATCGGACTGACCTGGGGGCGGGGTGGCGACTGTGAAGATACGCTGCTGGTCGCCGAACTCCGTGATGACGATGGTTGGCCTTGGGGATCGTCGTCGGCCATAGTTCCTGCTGCGGTGGGCCTCCTCCGATCCTTCGAGGCGGTGCAGGTCCTCCATGGTCCCTGGCGACCCCTGGGCGAGGTGGGGTTCAAGGTCGATCAGGACACTTGTCAATCTCGCTTCCTCGCGCGCACTGTTTCGCCTTCCACGGCAACGCTCCACGTCGATGTTGGATCCAGTGGCGTGTGGTGAACTGTTGCTAGGTAAGCTGTGTTTTGCTCTGCACTATGCCTGGGGGTAGTGAAATTTCGCGAAAAGATCTAAAGGCAAGTTAGTTTTTAAAACACTGTACGTTAGTTCACGTATCTTGAGTGGCTAAATTACATTTTGATACGTGTTAGCAGTTAGAAGACTATGCCCGCGTGTAGCTCGTGCAAAACTAGCATAAGAATATTTGTTTTCACATAAAACACTAAACTGGCCTGGATGTTGTCACTTGATTCCCTTATTTTTATCACCATTTAAAAACGGTAAAACTGAAGAGTAAAGACTATTTTCTCAAACGGAAAGAATAATTTTCGCACAGTTTCTAAAATGAACACGATGAACTGTAAATACTGTTCATTACGAAAGACCGTCTGGTTGGTAAACTGCCTACTCTGCACTTTGTTGGCTGACATGCGACCAATAACGAACGTGTGATGCAGTTCTCACCAATATGACGACGGTAAGAGAGAAAAGAGACTAATTGAGTATGACGTCGTTACAGTGGTGTAAATAAGCGACTCACTTCTAGCTTGTCTTTAACGCTGGTAAAAGTTTGCCGACTTCAAAGTGTTAACTGTCTCCACACGAATCACGTATGAGCTGTGCCGATGTTGCCGAATTCTTAGTGGCCGGGTCGAATATTAAAAACGCCTCCTCAAGCGTACACCAACCAATGGCGATAGACAAACTGCTGCTGTGTGCTTACAGTATTGTAGTCTACCGCGTACTCAAATTTTCTCGCGAAAAATCACTAGCTCAAGGTATACCTGATCGTTTGCAAGTTTACACACCAGCCAATAGTAGTGCATCTGACATCACAGCACGTAAGTAACGGGTGCCTCGCCGCTCTCTCGTGAGTGGCAGCAATACATCCAGTTTCTCCCAGCTCCACGCTGGTCACTGGGTTCCTGCCGCGTGCGCCGAGTGTGTACAGCACCGAGCAAGCGGCAGCTTACCTCGCAACACACGCCACTCGTCCAGTCGAGGTGTGTGTTCGTTGCAAGTCGCGCTCCAGAAACGATGTGCACATCCGAGAAGATAATACCGGAGCAAATGGAAAGTCCTACTAGTACTACTTGCCCGCCATTTAGGCCTACCTCTGTGATTATTCCAGTTAAACGATTTTCACGGGACATTAATCATGTTCGCGGGTGTGTCCCAAACGAATCATAAATTAAAAAAAAAATTACGTTATCAAAAGAATACTTAAAGCACAACGACGAAAAAGGCCATATCTCGTCGCACACCATAAATCAGACGCGGGAGGGATATGGCGAATGAGCTCGTACTCTCGCATCCGAAGGCTTTTTATTTACATGCGCCAGCGCGAACATAATGACAATAATTGGCGTCCTCGATACGACCGGATTAGCGGTCTCGCGTGGAGGGTGGTGGGGAGGGGGAGAGAAAAAAAAGAACCAGTTTGGTAGCGCGCGCGTGTTAAAAAGCGCCGAACCCTTGTAAAAGCGCTGCCGCGGCGGAAGAATGCGTTTAAAGACACCCCACCTACCTGGAACTATTTTCCTCGAAGGAGTGATACACGCCTCAACTGGGTCGTAACGCATGGAAGTATGAGTCAGTTGGAGATATTATCGGTGGATAGCTTGTGGCAATATTTCACCGTATGTCCCGTGCAAGTTTTTTTTCAGGAATTACGGCAATATTTGAAGATATGGCTGTCTAAAAAAAAAATAATATTTCTTTTTTTTTTTTTAGAATTTGAAGGACATTTAAATTAGTCCTCTAGTGCGCAGGGCGTATTGAAAGTTGTAGTTCGGACTATCCCGAAGTATGTTTTATTCCCTTGTGAAAAAAAAAAAAAACAGCAAACACGCACTGCAGTTTGTTTCGACGCACACGGGTAGGCAGGCGGTCGACGGACCAACCAGCGACCGGGTAGACGCACGCACGCACGCTCGCTCGCCCTGCGCCGACCAACCAGACGGGCCGGCCGCTCCACGCCGACTGGAGAACCGCCTGGAGCCCGCAGCTGGAGAGCGAGGAGGCTGCCTGGAAGCCGCTTGCGAAACGTGAGGCAACGGGGACGACGGCAGCGGAGAAGTAATTTACTGGTACGGCGGGTCCAGGGTTAATTGAGCACCTTGGACACCCCTGGGAGGTTTCTTCTGCCAGACACGGAGTGAGTGGACCTCGCGTGCCACAGAACACGTGCGGGTACAGAAGCGGAAACAGTCGCGCGTATCGCAAGTGCCGACCAGATGTGCTGGGTGGGGCGTGGTGAGGTAACGCAACCGCTTATAGCCCATTCACGGTTACTTCCAACTTTCCTGTAGCCTTGCTCGAGTTCTACTTAAAAAATATTCCTCCGCTTCATGCAAACAAAGGTTAACCGACTCAAGGATATTACACCAAGGTCACAACGCACAGCATTCGTGCACATCCAGCGTAACAATATTCTGCTAAATAACTATTTCCTACCCCTTGTTTTTTGTTCAACTCAATTATTAATGAAATATTATAACTGAAAAATAGTATATAAGTAAAAATTCTATTTAATAAAAAGTAAGGTGTTTTTATGTTATCGCCAGTATAAAACGCTTGTGAGTCAGTGAGTGAATAGAACCGGACGGTTCTTAACAGTGAGGTCTCGAGATCTGATGAGGACTACCGAGGTGAGTATGGAGCAGCGCCGGAATGAAAGAGCGGGGGAAACGGGAGATCTCCGAGAAAACCCGCCGACCAGCGGCATCGTCCGACACTATTCCCACTTGCGGAAATGCGGTGACCCGGTCGGGGATTGAACCCGGGTTCGCCTTGGTGGGAGGCGAGCGTGCTAATCGCTCAACCACCGCGGCCCCCTGCGACCAGGACATGACGGACGTATAGCGACCACACACACTACCCAGCTGCACTCTAAAAACTAGTTTGCACTTCTACAAGAATAATCCTTGGAAACCCAGATACCAAGAAAATCCTTCGTATAGCTACAAATAACTTTCCTATGAAATCTGCAAATCATGTATGTATTATTCTACAAATTATACCCTTGTATTACAACTTACAGTATTGAGCAGTGTAGCTAAAATTATTATTTTTTCTTTTAGAAAACAAAAAACTGTAATTCATTAATAACGTACAATAACTAAAAATTATTTCAAATTACAATTTAAGAATAAAAGTACGCTTTATACAAATATACTGCTAGTACTTACAAAATATCAAGGAAGTTATTTTATTAAGGAAAATACATTTATTTCATTGTAAAAGTTCTGTGTAACTAGGAAGCATTAACCGGTAATGAGTATTACGGTCACGTTTAGTTGAAATTGTCGTTTTATTATGATTATCTGAGTAGTTTTAGGTGTTTTACGTTATTCAAACTTGCAAAAAAAATGTTTGTACTCAACTACACTTTACATCTCCCATAGTAGTTTTTGCACAAATAGGCATACACAGTGTTAGGTTGTTGAGCGTCCGCCATTTTGCTGAAGCTCGTGTACACGGGTCAGTACAGCACAAAAATTTTAAAGGTCTTTTGCAAACAAGGCCTTTATAGTTTTACAACAGAGTAGTTTTACAAAAGAAATCTTTGTAGAGTTACATTCATTTTTAAAATTACAAACAATTCCTCAGGAAAAAAAAATTAAGGAAAAAATTCCTATACATGTAAGGGAAGCTAATTGCAGCTACATGTAAAGTAATTTTACCTCTTAAATGTAGAGTAAATTTACCTAACAAGTAAAGTACTAAGAATTCCCTAATCGTACGGAATAAGTACCCGATAAAAGTGTGGGTAAAATCCCATAAAAGTAAGGGAAAATTAACTAACTTTTATTGTATAACAAAATTATATTAAGAAATATCCCGGAGTATTTGTACTGTTAATTTTTATTACCTATATCCTCTAATGAAGAGTAATCGAAAAGTCAACAATAAAATCTTGCACACTTGCTGCGGAGACGGGCGCGAACCAGTGTCCTCTATCACGATATGCCGATGCACTATCCATTATACCACAACGACAGAGTGGCAGCACCAGTGAATATAACTGTGTTAAATTATTGTTTCTTTCGCCCGTCCTCCCACTTAGCTGCTGAGACAATGTTGAAGAGATGCACGCGTCCTAAGGTAATTCTCCAATATATTCATGGGATTTTCCACCGCTATGTGCGTGGATTTTACTCCAGAGTACGGCAATTATACCTTACATATAAAGAGCCATGCTGGACAGCTTGTATGACTAAACAATAAAAAATAACTTTAAGGAAAAAAAAATATATATAATAAAATTATCAAATAGTTAGAAATGGACGAGGAGATCCAGACGTCGTGAGGTAATTTTTCCGTCCATGTTTGGGATTTTCCACTACCATGTAAATGAATTCTACTCCAGAGTGCGGTAATTTTACCTTATTCGTAAGCAAAACTATGTTTCCCACACAAGTCTGCGAATATTACCTTGCACTTGTCGGGTAATTTTCCCATTATTTTTTTTTTTTTACAGTGTATGCAATAGACTACCGTTCAACACGCTGTGTTAACGTCAGTTGCACGACTGCATTCCAGTGGCAGTGGCGTGAACTAGTAAAAGACCAGGTGCGGTGGTAAAACAAACACCGCCAGACGTTAACACCTCTCATCAAGCCGCCACAGCGGGGTAGCGTCTGTAATTCCAGCGCCGGAACCTGGTGTTAGACGACCGCTGACGAGCCCTGGAGATCACTGCCAATCGTTCCCGCTTGCTGCCGGGGATGATTTACAAGAAGACTTGAGTTAACTAGAGCTGCGGATGTAGCGCATTGCCCGCCGAGTCAGGTATTAAGGCCGCCGCCTACCTGGCGGTGGAAACGCTTTGCAAAGTGTTTGGAATCCGCGGTTCTTTTTTTTTTTGCGAAACCATTAAACGTGTCCCCATGATACCGATGTACGAAAAGAAAATACATCTTGGGCGAGGTACTACACATAATACTCTCAATACATCATGTACATTATAAAGGCTGTTCTCGAGCCCTCAAACATACCTAAAAACGGCTTTTTCACACTGCTGTAGCTCATAATATACTGGTTGTAAACATGCGAAACTATTATAGGGACCTGCGTTGAACTTTGCTACACACTATATCCACCAATAAAATGATAGGGTCACCGTTTAAAGTCCCATAGGTACACGCAGCACAGCGGAAACACTGCACGACAGTTCAGCGCCTTGCGCGTAGGGACGAAGGGGGATCAGGCGCGCATTTCAGTGTCGTCCTTATTGGTCCCGCGCTTCCCTTCCTCAAACGTGCTAAAAACATACAAGTAGATGATGGCGCCCTTAAGGGCTCCGCCTGGTTAGGCCGCCGGACAGCGCGCAGAGCTTGAGGCACAAACAATTGATTTTAAAATGTTTCCCACGTGCATACAGTCCATTCAAAGTCTCTTCCTACTCTTCTGAAGCCCTGCTTCAGTTCTACTTTCAGGCAATTCCATCGCCTCTCTCAAACTAAGTGTAACTAAGTCTAGCAAATTACACAAAACCGAGGGGGGGGGGAGGGTAGAGTGGCTGAGCGGTTAGTCTGCTCGCCTCCCAGCAAGGCGAACCAGGTTCAATCCCCGACAGGGTCACTCCCGGATTTTCGCAAGTGGGAATCGTGCCGGACGATGCCGTTGGTCGGCGGATTTTCTCTAGTATCTCCCATTTACCCCAACCTTTCATTCCGGCACTGCTCCATTACACACCTCAATCACCCTCATCGGCTCTCAAGACCTCGCTGTTATGATCCGCCCAAATCTCTCTACTTCAATACACCAAATGGATAGCGCACTGACTTCGTGCGCACACTGACGTAATATTTAGCATGATAACTATTTCTTACAAGGTATTACCAACATACCAATATTATTCCTGGTATTATTTATATTAATTTTTGAATTAAATATTACAATTTGAGTATTAAATGCAAGTAACTCTCTTTTACCAAAAATGAGATACTTTTATGTTTACACATGTATAAAACGCGTGTGATAAGACACATTTAGGAAACAAATGAACACGTAATCGATATGGCGTGATTCTTCAAAGGTTTGATTCCAAAGTTTTGAAGATAACGCAAATATACTATAAAAGACGTTCGCCTAGGAATGGCATTGGAAAAAATATTATACGTCTAACGACAAGATTTTATCATCTCTTCCGGTGTAGTTATTAAAAGTGAAAAGGACCAAAACACACACATTCGCAATCATCTTTGGGCGTGAAAACACTTGTCGAAGAACGTACAGCTTACGTTCCTTTTTATTATAACAAGAGGAAATATTTTCTGCCTACTCATACTTTAACGTTGCCCCAAACGAAAGCTGTAGAAAAAAAAAAGGGGGGGGGATAATTTATCAACACGCATTGATTCCCCATTTTAGAGACCTGAATAATTCGCTGTTACCTTTGGGACAAGTTAGAATTCAAAACACGCGTGTTCATATAACTTCAACCATTGGTCCAAACAGTGTTCGACATCTCCTGGAGAACATAGGGCCAATCGTCGCCTTCCACTGCGACAGCTGACAACCAATGCACAGTTGACATTGGCATATGTGTACATAAGACTGCAGAGTCTAGCCTGCTGGTCACTAAACTCGCGAATTTTGCAGGTCTCTACCCATTTGAAGTTAGCGGCTGCTGTGTTGTGTAGCACGTAGAGTGAGTGAAGAGATTTGGGCGGCTCTCAACATCGAGGTCTTTAGAGCCGATGAGGTTGAAGCGAGGTGAGTATTGAGCGGCGCCGGAAAGAAAGGGCGGGGGGAAACGGGAGATCCCCGGGAAAATCCGCTGACCAACGGCATTGTCGGGCACGATTCCCACTTACGAAAATCCGGAGTGAACCGGTCGAGGGTTGAGCCCGGTTCGGCCCGGTGGGAGGCGAGCAGTCTAACCGCTCAGCCACCGTGGCCCCTTGTAGCACTTACAGGGAGTCACAGCTCGCCTAGCCACGAATTAAAGCGACAGAGCCGAGCATGCAGCGAACCAGACCATGCGATTAGAGTGCGCACAGGAATGCAGACCAGGAGATAATCCGTAACACGATACGCCCGTCCAGGGCTACTGCACCCGGAGGAGGTGGGGTGGCCGTCATTAAGGGTCCTATGTACTGAAACGTCTTCTGTGAAATCGCTGTTTGCGCCTGAACGCGTGTCTCGGTTAATAAATGTTATGCAAATAGGCCTATGAAATTTTGCCATAAAGATAAAATAATTATTGTCTATGTCGCTATCTTTTTTCTTTTATCACATTAACTGTATTAATGTAGAAAAAAAATTATTAAAGTGGTCAAATATCGCACTTTTAAAGCTTGCCTGTGAAGTTTCTTTAAGCGGTAAGAGAAAAGTACGATTATGCGCAGGTAGTTTGATCTGTGTACTTTCATCTCGTGTAATAAAACACCACAGTTACAAATTCAGTTTACACAGTAAAGCGTTAGGACGGAAACGCTGCACGCCTTGCGCGTAGGAGCGATGAGGCGCTAGGCTTGCGTGTTAGTGTCGCCCGTATCGCTCCCTCGCTTCTTGACCTTGTACGTGCAGCTACATAGTCCTCTTAAGGCTTCCGCCTGCCTGAAGCTTGCAGTGTGTCTCACGTATTCTTTTATAATCTATTCACGGTTACTTCACACTTTTCTGAAGCCTTGCTGAAGTTCTACTTCCAAGATATTCCTCCGCCTGGTGCAAAATTAGCATAAGTAAGTCTAGAAAATTACGCCGACGGACAACCCACAGAATTCGTGCGCACTCAGTGTTATTATGTTTTGCATGAGAACTATTTCTTACGAAGTGCTACCAACACACAGATCTTCTCACTGTTTTAATTCATATTTATTATAAAGAAATATTCAAATTAGTAAATAAATACAGGTATAACTTAAATTTAACAAAAAATAAGAGTGAGTGAAGAGATTTGGGCGGCTCTTAAGATCGTGGTTTGAGAGCTGATGATGATGCCGTAAGGTGAGTATGGAGCAGCGCCGAAATGAAGGAGTGGGGGAAACGGGATGTCCCCGAGAAAACCCGCCGACCAACGGTATCGCCCGGCACGATTCCCACATGCGAAGATCCGGGAGTGACTCTGTTGGCGATTGAATCCGGTTTGCTTTGTTGGGAGGCGAGCAGGCTAACCGTTCAGCCACCGCGGCCCACGAAACATTTGTTTAAATGCGAACCACTGCAAAGTAGGTTTTCCATAAATACAATTTTTGTTACACTTATCTATTAACGACTATGATAGTGTTACATTGACGTTGAAATAGTTCAGCAAATGTCTGTTACACTGAATAGAATATTTTTGATCTGATAAACAATTGTGATTAGTAAGTATCATAGAAGCAATAAATCTTTCAAAATTATATTCATTAAAATATTAATTAATAAGGCGTGTTCGAGACTCATGCCCATACCCCGTACGTTACAAGTCGGGAGTCCACCACAAGACCACTTTCTCTTATTATGCTCTGGCTACTTTTTAAAGGTAGGCCGTGTCAGTAACACGGGGCAGAATATAATGTCGCCTCTTTAGATGAAACGAGGTAAGTGATTTATAAAACCACTGCACTTCAGGATGATATTTCACATCTGCAGGGGAATTGTGCGTACATATGCTCAGTCGCAGTTTTGTAACTGCAGAATATATTGGTTTTATGGATGTCTGCGCCTGGACGACACTTACGTACTGAAAGCTACGATACAAGACAGAAAATCTTTAAAATCGCCAAAATGATACCTTTGTCTATGAAGTAACCTTTCTTTGTTGTGAACAAAAGCAGCTCAGATAATGTTCATTTCTTTGCTATAAAGGAAGGCAATAATGCCGTAAAACCAAATCGCATAAGGTAAAACATTTATAGGTTGTTCGTGGTAAACTGAGCACTTCTGAAAGCGCTGCTTGAGATCTACTCGTTCGTGCAGTGCGTATTCTTCCGCCTTATGAAAAATTAGCATTACCATGGGCCTCATCACTTTAGTCACGCGCCGGTCAAGTGAAACTGTGAAATTATTAGAATAGTAAATGTTTTAAATACCTGCCTATTTTTACACTTCGATGCATTAAAAACAGAAAGCACAAGAAATAATTCAAGTTATCACAGATGGTTCTCTAACACTTTTTATTCGACGTTAATATACTGAACTACAGTTTATCCATCGTTGCCAACTTTACTGGGCGCATGTCACGTAGTGTGCCCGTTAAAATAAATTAAGTTAGGAGCAGTGAATTTTTTCTAAGGTTGGTTTCAAAATTGCACACTTTATTGTGAACAGCCAACAACCTTCTCTTTCAATTAAAGTAATATTGTGTCATGTAAAGAAGACAGTCTCAAAGAAATGGTTTAATTTGCGGTAAAGAAAATATCGGAAGTATTTTTTGTACTGGTCTAGGAATAGAACACACTCTTCATACGAGGGATGCTGAGTTGTTCCAACACGGCACGCACATTACAAACACGTTTTTAGAGTATTTCAAAATGGCTGAAAACTGATTTTTTTTCTCAAAGCGCTGTATTACAGAATATACGCATAAGCTACGTACAAAACTATTATAGAAAATTTACATTTTACGAGCTGTATAACACATTGAAGTCTGCCCACATTCACTGGCACTTAAGACAAATTATAAGTGAGTCACTTATATCAACTACTGCAAGAACACCGATTCTCTTGGTGTCTGTGTTAGAATTCACCATCTTCCTATTGGTCCATACCACACCGGACACTACCCTTTACTTTACAGCGTTCATTATTGGCCCGTCAACAACCAATGGAGAGCCGAGCTGATATTGACACAATCAAATGCCCTTTATCGTATAAAAGGATTTTCAATCAATCACGTCCATTTGAGTGGCTACAAAAGAAGAAATTCTATCGTTAGCAATATCATTGTCACTTGCGCTGCCGTGTTCTTGTGAAGCTGCATTACATACTAGCCGAACAAAGACTGCACGTCCATGAGAGTTTTGTTCTGAACAATAAAGACATTTTCAAATTAGCTTTGCTTGAGCTACACTCGAGCATAGTCTTCAAAGTGTTAATATTTTTGTGCACACTTTTAACTGTTTGTCAAGAGCTAGTTATAACGAGTTGAGGATATTTCTTAATTTTATCAATGAATTCCTAACTTTTTTGCAAGTTGTAACTAACACCCAGCGATAATCCGATAACAAAGAATGAACCAACTAGTAAGTTATAAATTTTCTATAATCACAGATGGTGGAAAATCGCGAAGAATTTTTGATCCAACAAATCTTTTATAATACTCTAATTAGTTTATTATTTATTGATTGGATGAACAAGGTTTCACTCGGCTAAGATGTTTGCAGATCAGTCACAAACGTTCTGATTTATTGCATCAGGATCCTCATTGGCCCAGTGAAAATGGGTAGTATCTTCACATATTCATGACAGTCAGTAAGTAGAGCCATCAGTTTTCCGCGAAAATATTTCAGGACTACTTGTAATCCAAAACACTAGAACTCAGAGCCACTTTCGTGATTGGAAGATTATAACTGGGACACATTGTAGGTGCCTGAGTGCGAATCAGGGACACTCAGTGACAGAGTTACCTAATTCTTCTGATTGACCCAGTCAGGTAAGGAACTGTCTTCGAACAAAGACACGTGCCTAGTAACTAGAGACCTGGAAATTTCGCGGATTCATCTGAGGTTAAGTTAAACTGTATTCACGTATACATATGTTTGTGCTTCCATTGGACCGAATGAATCCGCGAAATTTCCGGTACTCTACCAATAACCAATTAAAAGATGCGCCTATTCCTTAGGTAGGGATATGAACATTTCGCGAATTCATTTCGGGACAAGATAGAAGTCAAACACATATACATTGACGTCACCTTCGCAATTGGATCACAGTTTATTACACCCGCCCTGCACGCCTCTGAGCCAATAGCAGACTTCCAAGGAAACACGTTGCCAATCGCATTCCTACGAGGCGTGGGGCAACAGCCAATGAACACGCAGTTGAGACTCCAGTACGCAGAGGATTGAGGAGTCTACCCTACATGTCACTGGACTCGCGAAATTTTCCTATCCCTATCCATAGGACATTGGGTTCTAGCCTTGGCATAAATATTTTCGTGAAAAACAGGTAGCCCTATCAATGAGGAAATAAAACTATCGGGCATGTGTACAGTATGTTGAATCCTAGCCGCTGAAACTGAAATTATGTGATTAAAAGGAAGAACTTGTGCAAAATGGGGTGAGGACGAGCCTTAAAGCTTCGCCTTCCCCGGGCACCGGCATTAAATAACATATAACTGGCAGGTCGGCAGGAGAACTCGTGCTCCTCGCTAAAGTTTCTAACGGAAAGAGAGAGAGAGAGAGAGAGAGAGAGCGAGAGAGAGAGAGAGAGAATAAAGAAGATACGGACTGAAGAAACACGCACGCAGAGTTATAGGCTCTTCACGGTAACGTGAGCACTTTTTAAGGCTCTTCTAAATTTTTCCTTCCATTCAATTTCCATCTCGCTTCTGCTTCTTAATATAAATATCGTAATGTGACCAATAAATGCAGTGAATACATTTCATCACCCTCAAAATTCAATACCTGAGGCCACAATAAGATATATTTATTCGTGGGTAATACCTTTTGGGAGGCCCTTAAAAAGTGCTCACTTTACTGTGAACAGCCTATACGCGCACGAACGGAATCTCGTCCGCACGATCAGGCAGTCGCGGGAGCCCATTACCGAGCGTACCCTAAGGACAAGCCGATCCTGCCGATACAAATCACACAACCCAGTCCCTTCTTGCACTAAAGGCCCGCCTGTCCGTAGACAAACAACAGCCATGATTTTTTTTTAACCCTTTAGGAATGCACAGACTTACTGTTAGGGATAGAAAAATTTCGCGAGTTCAATGACCTGTAGGCAAGACTCCTCAATCCTCTGCATACTGGAGCCTCAGCTGTGTGTTCATTGGTTGTTGCCCCACGCCTGGCAGGTATGGGATTTGCAAGCAGTTTCCCTGGAAGTCTGCTAGTGGCTCAGAGGTGTGCAGGGCGGTTCTAATAAACTGTGATCCAATTGCGTAGGTGACTTCAATGTATATGTGTTTGACTTCTATCTTGTCCCGAAATGAATTCGCGGAATGTTCGTATCCCTACTTACTGTAATTGAAGGCAAGTTTGAAGTGAACTAACTATACTCTCCACTACAACAATTATAGTTATGTTGGTCTCTGTATTTCTACTTACCCTCTTCCTGTTGGTCCTGGCTACGCCGGACACGCTTACAATATTCCGCAACGTTTATTATTGTGTGTCCATCGGCCAATGGAGAAGCATGTTGACTATGTGCCAACCAATGTGTCGTGACAGATGTAACATGTTTCACAATCCATCGTATTCATTTGAGAAATTATCAAAACTAACAGTTTAAATTATTGTGAATTTGAATGTTGACTAGTTGTAATTTTTTTACTTAGTTTCCGATAGAGTCCAGGGAAACTGCAAAACCATACAAGTGTGAGATTTGTCTTCAAAAGTTAAGAAATTTCCAAATAAACGTTGCCGCCCGAGTATATACGTGCATAGATCTACTCCTTAAAGGGTTTTAAGCGTGATTAACGTCTTAAATGTTTACTTTCATTTGTTTCTGCTGACACTCGAAAGACTATACGAAATATTATAGGAAAAACCCGGTGGCTTGTGTTGAAGTGTTACAAGGTCAGCTGGTGCTTGCTCAGTTCTGTATACACTCGGCGCGCGCAGCAGGAACCAGTGACCAGAGTGGAGCCGGACGAAAGTGGATATATTGCGGCCACTCACGAGAAAGCGGCGGGGCACACATTGCACACGTGCTGTGACGTCAACTGCACTACTACATTTGAGTAGCCAATGAGGAAACTAGCCAACGATTAGGTATAGTACAGAGCAAAACACAGCTTGCCTTGCAAACAAATCATCACACCCTGCTGGAAAAACTACAAATACCCTGTGGATAACTGTAACACTTTAAAATTAAATTTTTAACAGTTTGTAGACTATGCTCGAGTGTAGCTCGAGCAAAGCTAATTTGAACATTTCTCTGTTGTTCAGAACTAAACTCGCATGGATGTGCAGTCTTTGTTCTGGTAGTGTGTAACATGACCTCACAAGAACACGACAGCGCAGTAACATTGATATTGCTACCGATAGAATTTATTTGTATATAGCCACTCAAAGGGACATGATTGATTGTAAATCCTTTTATACTATATAGGACACTTGATTGGTTCAGTATCAGCTTCGCTCTCCATTGATTGTGCGAGTGAAGAGATATGGGCGGCTCTTAACGGCGAGGTCTTGAGAGCCGATGAGTGCTATTGAAGTGAATATGGAGCGGCGCCGTAATGAGGGGGCGGGGGAAACGGGAGATCCCCGAGAAAACCCGTAGACCAACGGCATCGTCAGCACGATTCCCACTTGCGAAAATCCGGTGACCCAGCAGGAGATTGAACCCGGTTCGCCTTGGTGGGAGGCGAGCAGGCTAACCGCCCAGCCACATGGACCTGATGACCCCCGTATGGACCTGATGACAATAGGATTGCGTGTGTGTCTGTGGGAAATTTATAAAACACAACTACTATAATATTGTTAAGTTCTTTCTCTAGCCCGTGTAGTCAAAATAGGCTAGTAATAGTGCCTACCAATTTCACTACTACATATTTCATTCTGACACCGAAGTATACGCTCTATCATAGCTCGAGTAATGCTGTAATTTTCACATACTGGGCTGAAAGGTGAACCTATAAGGGATTTCCAGTTAATCGCAAACCGGCTTTAGCCGATATACTTATGTCGTATGCTCATTAAATATGCAATGAAATTAAAATTATAATAATGGATATATGATCTTGCAGAATTATGTTGTTCATCACAGAAAAAAACGCAGAATATGAAATAAGGAACACAGATAGGCAGAGGAACGAGAAGGCTATCTGTCTTCAACTCACGTGTATATAATAAATAATTCCTACAGAGCAATTTGTGCCAGTAATTACGAAATAACCACGTGAACAAAAGAAGAGCGTAATTAAACGTACCAGGGGAGTAGCCTATATATAGAAAAATATATAGGGCCTACACGAATAACTCAAGACCAAAACAGAGGCGGCGGTATATTTAAATACAAAATGATTTATGGTGTGTGTATGAATACTGGATGACACAATGAACATAACACAGAATAACCAAATACTACATGTTCTCCGTTTTCTATGAGGCAGAACTCAGCTCTGCAATGGCGTAAATTTATATTAAGTATTTTTGGTTCAATTTATAGAATTGGTCTACAAAGCATAGGCTAATTACATCTCGGATATTTTAGAACCTACTGGACCTATTTGTACAATTATCTTATGTAATATAAAGAGTTGGATGCAAGTTTGTATTAGTAATACGTTCTATTGTGCATTAACAATTGTCCGCAGTTGCAAACAAAACAGTGGAGATGGATTGGTACTTGCAGCTCCATTATATTAGTTGCAATCGCAAAGTGACGTACGTTTGAAGCTAAAAGCTCGGAACTAAAACCCACCGTAGATGCCAATAACCGCAAGTGATTAAAATCGAAACGGTTTCGTAATTTAAACATCAATTTTTAACCGGCGCCTCGTTACTCCGCCGAGTCCGATAACAAACTTTACGAGCCGCTGGTCCCCGCCGTGAGCTGAACAGGCGTTGATAATCGTTAATTACAGGTCAGCCGACGTGTGTTGCGTCCGCTGAAGTAGTAGCGGGCTGGAATCCAGGGACCTGTTTGTGTGTGTGTGTGTGTGTGTACGTGTGAGTATGGTGGGAGCGGCTCTATTTATCCCGTTTTTGAGATCAGGTAGCTTGTTAGTATTACGCCAGTAGGAAATTGCTCAAGAGGCCGTGGTAGGTGGTCTGCGAGGTAGCACCCCAAGGTATAATAGGAAACCTTCTCGACCAACAATCCTCAAAGAGTACTACCACATACTGCGTACATACGAAGACCCGAATTTCGCGAAAAGATTTCCGCACAAGCTAGATTTCAACACCCTACGGGCAAACATGCAGTATTCTTTTCCTTATTGGCGGCCTACATTTGCGATAAGTAGGGATAGGAAAATTTCTCGAGTTCAATGACCTGCTGGCTAGACTCCACAATCCTGTGTACACTGGAGACTCACGTGTTTGTTCATTGGCTGCTGACCCACACAGTAGCCGGTGTTACGTCACACCTAGCAGTATGGCACTCGTTAGTTGTTTTCCTTGATAGTCTGCTATTGGCTTAGAGTCGTCCAGGGCGTGTCTAATGAACTGTGATCCAATTGAAAAGGCGACTTCACTGTACACGTGTTTGTCATCTATCGTGTACTGAAATGAATTCGCGAAATTTTCCTATCCCTAGCGATAGGACATTTTCTAACTTGACGGGCCAATCAGAATTAGGTAACTCCGATACTGTACGTCTGTGATTCGCGGGCAGATATCTAAGACGTGTTATGAAATGAAATACAACTGGCCGTGAAATCTTTTCGCGAATTTAGGGTGTCCCAATGTATACACCTTCTCGGTTGGAATCCACTTTCCTCAAACATGTTCCATTCGAATATTACCTTCGTCCTTCGCAATGAAAATTACAATGTTGCGGCATAATAAATAGCTGCAAGCTGCACAGTAAATTACCGTACTTATAATTAGGGCCACGTGTTTTTCGCGAAATGATTCCAGGACTAGTTGTACTTCAAAACGCGTTATTTCAGAACCCATGTCGCGGTTGAATCATTTCAACACGCACGCGTCCTAAGTGTCTGCCAGCCAATCATGGACGTTCAGTGTCGGGGCAACTATATCCTGATTGGCCCAGTCTTCTCACACAGACACGTGATCAATAGCCAAAGGGAAATTGGCAGCTTGCACGTAAGAATAAAAAATAAATAAATAAATAAACTCGAGTGGGGAGTGAACCCAGGGCGAGGCAACACTCACCGAGTGACGGGGCTTTCCAGCTGGGACCCGTAGGTGCCCGTCATTCCCCGGACATGACATGAAATGAGACCCTATCATGGAGCGGTGCTGGAATACAAGGGCAGGGGAAACAGGAGTACCCTGAGAAAACCCGCCAGCAAGCGGCATTGTCCTAGCACTTTGGCTTTCAAAAGCGCGTAGCATACAATAAATGTGTGTGTACTGTGTGTGTTCGTTCTTTGTGAATCACTCAAACTTCAATTTGTGTCACTAGGGGAAAAAAAATTGTAGTAGGAGGTTTAGAATGTCTATATTGTGTAGGCTTATACGGATGATACAGTTTCCTGTAACAAAATACATGGCGAGATACTATGTTTATAGAACTGTGCCGCAGAGGCTATCACTCCTCTTAAACGTTTTCTCTTTTATTGAGTGATGAAAAGTAGCACATATTTTTAATATTGAACTAGACACCCATTTTATGTGTAAATAAAATGCGGAGAGGTATGCGAAATATACACAATTATAATTACAATTCGGGATGGAAGAAAAAGGAGGGATGGTTGAAGATTCGTGGGCGGCTCATCAGTTGAGGATTTGGAAGTTCAAATGCTGCGATTAAGCCAAAATACTGGGTACGTGAGTAGTGCGGCGGAAAAAAAATAAATAAAAATAACAGTGGGACAACTCTATGTAGTCTATTCGCAGTTTATTCAAACTTTTTGAATCAAACCTTTGGAAAATCACCCCATGTATGACGTTTTTAGTTTTTTCCTAAATATACCATTTGTCGCAAAGCGTTTTATACTTGTGTTAATAAAAGTAACCAATTTTTGGTTAACTTTAAATTATATATATATATATATATATATATATATATAGTGCGAAGAAATGAGGCGCGTTGTCCTCTGTTGTAATTCTCCAGGAAATTCTCCAGGCTTAGTCAAGCTTAGTTTGCACGAGGCGGAGGGATATCCTGGAAGTAGAACTTTAGCAGGGCTTCAGAAAATTGTGAAGTAACCATGAAGGGATCATATAATTTTTTTTAGTGTGTAGTAGGGGTTATGTTTATCCTGCCTTAAAAACGAGTTTTCAGTTTTTTCCCCCCTAATTTTTGCGTCTCTATAGTTTCAAAGATGATCGATTGCCAAAAATAGCTATCTGTTTTTAGCTAAGGACACGATATTTCTCCAGGTTTCCCGTTGCGTGTCGCTTATTGAAAGGAAATTTATAAATGAAACTATACTTCGCAAGAGGTCCATAAGCAACTAAGACTTTATATGGATGATTATGTTGTAAGCGAAATTCTTGGCTGTGCGCACGGTACATTGACTTATACTTACTTTTCGTGACCCTATTACGAGCTCTTAAACGATTGCTGCCAGATGACTTGACTACAACACACAAGAAAATACAAGTATTTTCTGCACAGTATAGTCTTCTTGCGCCGAATTCGAAAATATAAAGCAATGTCTCTTCTTGAACGTAGCTCCAGGAAGTAAAGCAATATGCCGAGGGCACGCCTTAAGAAAGTTGTTTCTAGTGATGTGTTGCTGCATCACGGTTCTCGTATTTGAGCACAGCATTCGGATATATTATTTATTTTCGCTCGTAAGCCAGTTGCTTTATAGCCATTTAAGGGACCGTTCATAAATTTACGCATGGATATTAAGAGACGACAGGTGTCTCGAGATAAAGTTGAGATGCTGTTTGATGGGAAGGGGGAATGGGTTGCTGATGTTTTTCACGTTACGTTTCGGAGCATCATTAAACATCCGTGAATATTATCGCAATAGATGGCCAAATAAAACAATCACGGCGGCGCGGAAACGTTATTATCTTATTTATGAAGAGCCGCAAGTTATAAACGACAGGTTATAAGTATATAAATAATATTGACATCTCATTGAGTTTGATTTGCTCGACCTTACAATTTGCGAATTCGTGCATTAATCTAATAATGAAGGCATCTGCTAACATCAGTACAAAACAACTTGAGCTGCTGAAGCTCCTAAAAGACAAGGCTACTTCCGGCATTAATTATGTATACCTCATTAGTTTTTATGTTTTGCTGTCCCGACTCGTAAATATAAATCTTACTTCATCTGTTTCTTGAAAATTAATAGTTCTACAATGCGAACTGACGTGAATTTACTTCACATCAGTTGTTCACATAAGATTATGCTTTACTATATGAACATTTTAAATTTACAAAATTAAATATTTTTTTTTTGTGGTTTCTCTTCTTGGCCCCGCTGCTTTTATACGCATATAAAATATTAAATAAGACAATATAATACAATGAAACTACATTCTCGATTTATATTGCCGAATTCGGGTACCCTAAAATTAATAATTTTTGCATTGTAGCATTTTGTAAACTTGTTTACTTAAATATTGGCAACAATGAAACTGAAAAACTTGGTTCAAGAGAATGAAATAACTAAAATTACGAATTAAGAAAAAAAAAACTGTATCTTTGATAACTGCGCGGGTCACTCCCAAAAGCAAAATTGATAGAGAAAGTAAATAGCTATATTGCATTGCCTCTTTTGACATAGTTGCTTCATCATAATATGAACATAAGCATTGTGTCGAACAGAATGTCCGTAAGCAACTTTTTGTAAGGACATTAGATGATTTGCTTTTATATTGAAATGCAGGTATATTTTTCTGAAGATGCCATTTGGCTATAAAATATCGATAGCCTTAGAGGTCTATGAGAAGCGACGCGAGTGTTTTTGTTTGTCCATTTAAATAACTTCAAAAGTCCATGTTATTCGAAATTTTCTGCTTCAAATTAAAAAGTTTAACACATTGAGGTCTGCACACATTTACCGTAACCTAAGACAAATTAGAAGCGGGTTTATTTATATCCACTACTGAAAGAACACCGGTTCTGTTGGTGTCTGTGTTAGAACTCACCGTCGTCCTATAGGTCCATACCACACCGGACACAACCCTGTACTTTACAGCGTTCATTACTGGCTGCTCATCAACCAATGGAGAGACGAGCTGATATTGAACCTATCAAATGACCTTTATCGAATAAAAGGATTTACAATCAATCACGTCCCTTTGGGTGGCTATATAAAAATAAATTATATCGTTAGCAATATCACTGTTACTGCGCTGTCGTGTTCTTGTGACATGTTAAACACTAGCCGAACAAAGACTGCACATACATGCGAGTTTTGTTCTGAACCACAACAAAATTTTCAAATTAGCTTGGCTCGAGCATAGTCTACAAAGTGTTAAGGAACTTTTGAAATAACCTAAAATACGAAACAATATATTCAGTAAACTAATTTATCAACGAAACAAAACAAATTAGTTTCATAAGACTATTATATTGATCAAACAAAATTAGTCTATTAAAATTGCCTTCAGAATTATTCTTGAGACTTTAGGGGGAAAAATGCTTCGAGATAATATATATAAATTTTTTATACGATGTTAATATTATACCAAATTTTTTTGCGAGTTATCGCAAGTTACGTATTTTAGGTCGTAAGTGACGTGCCCATATTTTGAACGTTCTATTCATTAAAACCAAAATTAATGTAATTCGATGGAGTCTACACGCAATCTTAAATTTTATTTCTCGTGAAATTACGTTCGTCCAAAGAGTCGCAATTACTATTTCGGTCAGCATTTATTCATTCACACAGATGAATAACTTGAAATTTTTTCACGCGGCAAATAGCGAGAGGATTTTTTTACGTGTTACTTCGTCGTGATGTAGTGCATTATTTATATTTTACTGTAAGTTGAATGCATTTGTGTGCATATAGACTAAAATAGGAGTAAACACTTGTATTAACAGGTAAAGCTTACAATTAATCCTAGCTTGTGGTTTAGACTCGTACTGAAGAAAATGAAATTATTACTGTTCTATGAATCTGAGCAATCATTTTCTGTCTGACCTCCTTGATTTTTCTATCTTTTCTGCAGTTAGTAAAGCTTACAAGGGATCGAGTCGGTTTGGAGGAGATTGAACATGTTTTTGTGGGAGTGGAATATAACGAATTAAATAAAATAAGCTATAAAACGTTTAGGAAATAATTCTCATGTATACATGATGTAGCAATATTGCATGTTAATACTACGGGGAAACATTCCTCACATAAGGAGGATGAAAAAAAAATTATATTGAACATAGGTCCGCAAATGCTTCGTTTCTTCTCTACAGCCCGTAATACGTAACGTACAGCGTATGGCCCGTTATTTATTACGAGCTGTAGTGAAGAAACGCAGTTGCGGACCTATGTTCATATAACATTTCCTCATCCTCCAGATGTAAGGAACGTTTCCTTGAAGTATTGGTATGCAATATTGCAACAACCTGTAAAGTGATAAAGCATGAGTGGAATGTTTAAATAATTACTTATAATTGGATGGTGATTCAGAGTGATTTAATTAAATATGTTGTACCATAATATATATAATACTTACGTGTAGCGTTGAGCATAGTAAGATCAAATTTATTTCTGCAAGCGTGTTACCAGCATAACCTGCTTATAGGCTTTTCACGATAATGTAAGTACTTTTTAAGGCCCTCCGAACAGACGCCAACCACTAATAAATATATCTTATTGCAGCCTCAGGCATTACATTTCGATGGCGGTGAAGTGTATACACTGTGTTTATTGGTCACATTGCAATGTTTATATTAAAAAGCAGCAGGAAGAAGGAAATTGGATGAAAGGAAAAATTTAGAAGGGCCTTAAAAAGTGCTCACTTTACCGTGAACAGCCTACACATCTAAGTACTCCCACTTAAGTTTGTGGTTAGTCTGCATTCATTTATTTAAAGTAGTAAGGAAATATTATGACTTGAAGGAAACTCAAAAACTATACGTGAGTGATTGAAGTAATATCATCGAGGTTTAATGTCGCGTAGAATGTCTTAAAATCTACGTTAACTTCAATCTTAGGCTTGATATATGATACAAATAACGATGTTATTATTAGGAGGCGCGAACTAAATACCAAATACGTTTACACAGTTGGCTGTTAGCACACTCGATCCTCTAGCTCAAGGTAGTAATTTGCAGTAATTATTCGTACAACACAAGAGGCAACTTGCTACACGGACAAAAAAAAAATATTACGTGTTTCGAGTGCAGTTTCTCTCATTATACAAGAAGAGTTCTCCTTCTATATGCCTCCCCCACCCCCATTCCAGTAACAGAACTCTACACCTAGATTTAAGTAGCTGAGTTAGGTAGGTATAGGCTGTTCACGACGAAGTAAGCACTTTTGAAATCAACCTAATAAAAATGTCACTGCCCCTGCTTGCATATATTTCAACTGGCGAACTGAGTGACATGCGCCCAATAAAGTTGGTAACGATGAATGGAAAGTATTTGTCACGTAACCAGCTCTGATAACATAAATCAATTCTTTGGTTTTTTATTTCAATATATCGAAGTATCGAAGTGTAAAAATGAGCAGATTTGCTCAAATTATTAACTTTTTAAAATAATTTTATATTTTCACTTGACCGACATATAACAAAAGGGATGAGGCCCATGGTAATGTTAGTTTTATATAAGGTGGAAGAAGACACAATGTGCATGCAAGTAGATCTTAAGCAGAGCTTTCAAAAGTGCTCATTACCGTGAACACCTATAGTTATGGACACTCGAATTTTGCGAAAGATTTCACGACCAGTTGTATTTCATAACACTTTTGCTCAGATCCACTTTCTTTCGTCATTGGACCTTATAAATGTAACGCATCTTAGGATTCTGCCCGCGAATCACAGACGTACAGTATCGGAGTTATCTAATTCAGATTGGCCCGTCAAGTAAGAAAATGTATTCTCGCAAACACAAGCCACCAATAAGCAAATTAATACTGTTTAATTGCCCACAGGATGTTGAAATCTAGCATGTGCGGGAATATTTTCGCGAAATTCGGGTGTCCCTACCTATAGTTGGGCTTATACAATCAATTCACGGTTACTTAGAACTTTTCTGAAGCCCTGCTAAATTATACTTCCGCGATATTCCTCCGCCTCGTGCAAACTAAGCTTAACTACGGTAAGTCTAGAAAATTACGCCTAAGGACAACTCAACGAATTCGTGCGCACTCATTTGTACTGATATTTTTCACGAAAACTATTTCTTATTAGGCGCTACCAACACACATGTTTTATCGCCGTTTTTCATTCATATTAATTATATTAAAAATATTATAATGTTTAAGTAAGAGATTGGGGAAATTTCAAATTCAACAAAAACTAAGATAATTGTATGTTAACGGAAGTGTAAAACGACTGTGATACATGTTTTATTTGGGAAATAACCAAACACGTCATACATGGGGTGATTTTTCAAAGGTTTGGTTCACAAAGTGTGAAGAAACCGCCAATTGACTATAGTCTCGTCGACAGCGAGGTCATTAGAGACGTAGCAAGATGCCGATAGAATAGGGACTGGGGCAGGAACAGGAAGGAATCAGCAATGGCCTCTGTTAAGGAACCATCCCATCATTCGCCTGGAGTGATTTCGGGAAACCACGATAAGCCGAGAGCAGGATGACCGAACCGGGATCCGAACCCCGGTCCTCCCGAATGAGAATCCAAATTATAACCACTGCGCTACCCCGCTCGGCCCTAAGCAGCTGAGAGAGACGAACTAACACACAAAAAAAAAGCTTTACTATGTGGCACATGAATTTATTACAACAATTAATTTATCCTCTTTGAATGTTTGAATGAACACATCTGGTCGAAATTTTAATTTGCAACTCTTCGACCAAACGTACTTTGAAGCAATTTGAAAATTTGGATTTGAAAAGTTTATTTGCAGATTAATATAACATCTTGTCAGGAATAAAGAGCTTAAAATATGGGTAAGTTAATTGAGATCTAAACAACGTTAACTACCGATAACTAGCAAAAAAATATACATGACAGTAAAATTAATATCATATAAAATACTAATTTACTCACATGTAGGCTATAATATTTTCTTGAAACATAATTTTGTCTTAAAGAATCAAGAATTATTTTGAAAAAAATTGTATTGCATATACATTTCGGTTAATCAGTTTCATAAAAAATTCAAACTAATTTCCTGTGTTTCGTTAGTAAATTTGTATACTGGTTAAATTGTTCCTTATTTTAGGAACAAATACGACGTTTGTAAAACTTCTTGAGGAACTTTAATATCAAAAACAATTTGTTGCAAAATTAACCATGGAAATGACTTAAATGCGCCAACAAAAATATTCAGTGCAGCTTCTGATGCACTTCTTATCAATATTTCACAGAGAAACGGTGTGCCCAGAGAAAAAATCGATAGGAAAGAAAATCTAGTGTCTCTTCAAACGCAATTACAAAATTTGAATGAAGGGCATTCTGGTCGGCACCTTGCTGAATTTTGGGCTGTTATGAAGATATTTTTTAGGTCAAAAGAGGTAGCGCAATAAGAGTTTCGGTACCTGGTCTCTACATCTGACTCTGAACCCCAAGATGTTGGAAAACACTGACCGAGAACCGCTCTGTATTCTGCTTTTTCACAAGCAAGGCGATCCAGGTTCAACTCGTTAGAGCCGATATTGGTGGAGCGAGGTGAGTATGGGGCGGCGCCGGAATGAAGGGGCGGGGGAAATGAGAGATCCCCGAGAAAACCCTCCGACCAACGGTATCGTCTGGCACGGTCCCCACATGCGAAAGTTCGGTGACACGCCGGGGATTGAACCCGGTTCGCCTTGTTGGGTTGCGAGTTGGCTAACCACTCAGCCACCGTGGCCCCTGCCCTCTATGAGACATTACGATATTCACAAGCAAATAAACAAAAATTTTACTTACATGAAAACAGCTTTTCCTGTAATGCTATTTTACACAAAGTCTATAAGTTCTGGTGCATTAAGTACAATTGTATAAAATATTTGTTACAATGCAACCTTATTAGAATGATGGTGGGCCCCGATTAGGAAAAAATTAATACGTCCCCGACAAGACTACAAGATGAATAGTGTCAACATGAGCTGGTAGGAGTTCTGAGTTCACTACGAATCTTCGTTTTTCTGGTCAAATGCTGGTTTAAACGGAAGTCCATTCCGCTGATTGGATGTATCCCAATCCCTTGCACGAGAGGACGGAGTCTGCATTCATCCCATAAAATGAGTATTTCTCTGGAACGGAGAAATAAACTACAAAAACTCTGCTCACGAAGACCATTTAAAGTAGACATATCCAATCCATCTCAGTAACTTTTTTTGTTACTGAAGCAATTAGGCCACAACCATAAATTTCATTGGAATTCATATAGTTAAGTTGTCATTACTGTCGTCACATCTATAGGATATTCACGGTAAAGTGAGTACTTTGGAAACCCCTCTCATTTGAAGTAATAGTCAATAAATTTTATTTTGGTCTTAGACGTTAACTACCGAGTGCGGTGGAATATACACACTGTGCATATTACTTATAGACAGTTCACGTTAAAGTGAGCACTTTTGAAGCCCAAGTTATTATTTTCTTTCAGCCATTTCTTTATCCTTTAACGCCATTTTTAAATTAAAATTTCCATGTAAATAATCAATACTGTGTGTATATTTCACCAGGGTTGAAATTGAATGCCTAACGTTAAAATAAAATATATGTATTGACTATTATTCCAAATGAGAGGGCTTTCATAAAGTGCTCACTTTACCGGGAATAGACTATAGCAATACTTATTTAAAAAGGTGGTTTAAAGATAACAAAATGTCTGAAAGTAAAAAGTAACTAGAGCCTCAAAAGTGCTGACTTTACCGTGAACAGCCTATAAATTCACATATTCAATATTCAAAAATAAATAATTATTTATGTTCTCTATTTCTGAGTAGAAAGTACTGATAGACTTGAAACAAAACAACCTCGGGAAGTCTATTGGGAATTGTCGTAAGTCATATAAAGTATTGATTTTAATATTAAAAACAAAAATTTTGCTATCTCAAGATACAAATTAACATAATATGGAAGGGTTATAAGAACTTTTTCAAAACCGCACTAGGTGGAGCATTGATTATGCGCTGTATTCATATTGGTCTCAACCTGGATGTTATTCCCTGTCTGACTACTGCACTGTTACAAAATTTTCCTTCCTTTTACGGAAAAGTGCTGGTAAAAATTTATCCAGAAGTGTCCGTAAACTCTCCGTAAAATTACGGACCCATTGATTTTCAGAAACGGACTTTCCGTAAATTTCACGGAATCTCTCCGTTAATTTCCAAGTTAGTTTTCTGTACTTTCCGTTTAAAATAAAAAGAGACAATGCACCTACAACTCTCACTTGAAAAATGGAGTATAACTTTTATATTTGTATACGAAAGACAAAAGCAGAAATTCAGTTTCTATTAAAATTTAGTGTATTTTTAGTGTCGCCAAATTTTACAGAGGCCTGATGCTATTTTTAATGTTTGAAAGAATAGGCCATAGTCGCGTGGATAACCTTAACTGCCGCAGAAACGATAATTTTCTTGTTATAGTGGCGTAGAAAGCTTCTTGTAGAATCGGCATTGTTCGTCCCCGTAACTCGAAGCCAAAAGGAATACGGAGATTTTCCGTATTTTGTATTTACGGACCTAACTCCGTTTTTCGTCATTACGGATCGCCTTTCCGTATATACACTGTACATTTCCGTAAAACATTCCGTAAATATACGGAAATATTTAACAGTGTGCATTCGGTTTACCGTGGTTTTCCGAAATCACTCCAGGTGAACGATGAGATGGTTGCTTAATACATCCCAACGCCTAATGAGGAAATTTTGTTGTTCCGTGACCTGGTCATGGTAACGTGATTATGTTTGCCAAATTTATGTGGAAAAATACTTTGTGATCTTTTAGAGTAAAAATGAAAGATAATTGCATTAAAACATCTTGAGCTATACAAATTTCAAAAAGTTATTTCAACACAAATCGGACTTTTGATCTACCTGAGTTAAGTGATTAACGGTTCTGAAATCAATTTTGTAGTTAATAAATTAAAATTTTATAACAAAAGTTTAAATTGAAAACGGCGAACCACTAGAAAAATTTCGAAGAAAATTTTCTTCTTGTCTTTCTGATGAAACTGAGAATTATTATGAGCCTAATGTATTAATTTTGTTAAATCTTGAGACTTGCGCCGAAGACAATGCAAAATTGTTACACCTTTGGTTACGTTCACTTGTTTTTGAAGAATTATTTACCACAATTGTCGCAAATTTCAGACTGTTATTTCTCATCACAACAAAAAAAAAATGCTACAAATGTATTTTTAGTAGTTTTTAGAATTTTTGCGAATTTTTTAGAGTTTTTACACATTTTAGAATTTTTTAATTTTTAATTTTTTGGGTGTAAGGTTAGTAGTAAAAGGCCTTGGGTCAAGGGTCTTTAGTCATGGGTCAAGAGTCTTGAGTCAAGGATTTTAAGTCTTGAACTTGAGTCTTGTGTCAAGAGTCTTGGGTCAAAAGTCTTGAGCCAAGTGTCTTGAGTCAAGTGTCAATGGTTTATGGGGACTAGCTAGAATTTTTTTGACATTTTTTGGGATTTTTCAGAATTTTTTCCCTTCAAGGTCATCCAAAGTCTCGAAGGTCAAGGTCATGGACATCTAAAATGGGTTACGAGATGGACACAGGTCGACCTGGTGAGGTCAGATCGTGTCGGGAGCTTAGCCGATCCACCTGTCATCGAATCCCGGACGTACTACTTTTACATCTTTAAATACTTTTTTAAAAATAGGTTGTTACTTTTTTTATTTTTTAAAGAATGTCTATACATTTCTGGGGGTTTTATAATTTTAATGCAATTTTTAAAATTTTTTTTGGGTCTATATCATCCAAGGTCACTGGGATAAGGGTCAATGTCTAGGTCGAAAGTCAAGGTCACATGTAAAAAAACGAGCCCCCCAATTCTTTGGGGATCGGTGCTTTTTGAGGGATAAATGGGAAATTTTTAAAGGAAAAAGGGAAATTTGAAGCGAAAAATTGGTCAATTTTGAAGGGAAAAAAGTACATTTTGAAAGTAAAAGGGAAATTTAAGACGGCGTCGGCGGGCGCCTGGCGTCTACTCCTGATGCCCAATCCGCCATAATCATTCTACTTATAATGATTATGATAATCTTGCATTGTCATTACAGTATTTCAGCAGAAGTCTTTTTGTGGAATGTCAGTTACACTGCAAAGAAAATTTGTGGTATGAAAAACCACCATAATTAGTAAATAGAGAGAAGTAAGAAATTTTTAAAATTTTCCAAAATTATATATACCTATTGAAAACAAACAATAAACTCATACTGTTCCAAGACTCGAACCCGCAATCCCGTGCGTTGCTAGCCTAACGCCCTTTAGCAAACGACTATTTCGTCTTCCTGTTTGGAAAATAATATAACATATTGGGAAGAATTAGATTAGTGATTTGGAAAATCAGTGCACTTCATTATGACATTAAAAATTTGAAGGAGGGATGAATATTTACTCAGTTCCATAGAATTAATTGGTTTGTGAACTTGATGTGATCGGAAAAGATTACGTAGACATGAAAGAAACCATGAAAATCGTAAAACCATTATCTTTGGTACGAAGTAATTTTTCTTTACTGTGAACAAAAGGTGCTCAAGTAATGTTTATTTCTTGGTTATAAATAAGTAGAGACAGGAAAAATTTGCAAGTTCAATGACCTGTAGCTTAGACTCCACAGTCATGTGTATACTCGAACCTCAGATGTTTGTTCATTATTTGCTGGTCCAGAGAGTAGCCAGTGTTATTTCACACCTGGCAGTATGGACTCGCTACTTGTTTCCTTGCAAATCTGCCATTGGCTCAGAGTCATCGAGGGCGTGTTTAATAAACGGTGATCCAATAGCAAAATCAACTTCAGTGTACATGTGTTTGACGTCTATCTTATCCTGAAATGAACTCGCGAAATGTTCCTATCGCGAAAAGATTTCACGACAAGTTATATTTAAAAACCCTGTAGGGTCGTTTACGTATCTTGATTGACTGAATTACTTTATGACACGGGTTTACTGTCTGCACACGAATCATGTAGGAGCGGGGGCGATGTTGCCGAATTCTGAGTGGCCCGGTCAAATATGAAGACGCCTTCTCAAGCAGACAGCAACCAATGGCAATATACAAACCGCTGTTGGGTGTTTATAGTATTGAAGTCTACCGTGTACTCATACTTAGGGACACCCGAATATCGCGAAAAGATTTCATGACCAGTTGTATTTCATAACACTTCAGCTCAGATTCACTTCCGTGATTGGACAGTTTCCGCGTTACGCGTCTTTAGGTGTCTACCGGCGAATCTAAAAGGCACAGTCTTGAAGTTACCTAGTCCTGATTGGCCAGTTAAGTATGAGAAGATCTCGCAAGGACATGCCACCAATAAGCATAAGAAAACAGTTAGTATGCCCGTAAAGAATTGCAAGCTAGCACGTGCGAATATCTTTTCGCAAAATTCGGGTGTCCCTACTCATATATTTATTTATTTTTTTGCAAAAAATCACTAGCTCTAGTTATAAACGAAGGTAATATTCCCATGAAACAAAAAGGTATAAAAATAATTATTAACTGCTTTTCTGTCCTTATATTAAAATTAAAGCAATATTGTGTTACTGTAAACTGTGTAGCCTCAAGGAAATGGCTTTATTTGCAGTACAGAAAACTTAGAATGATTTTTTTATAGAGTGTATTGGCCTCTTGTCTTTGCGGAAAAGTCTTTTGCCTGCCTGACTGGGTATTAACTCCCGGATTTTCGCATGTGGGAATTGTGCCGCACGATGCTATTGGTAGGCGGGTTTTCTCGGGGATCTCCCGTTTTCCACGTCCTTGCATTCCAGCGCTACTCCATTTTCACCTCATATCACCCTCATCGGCTCTCAATGCCTCGTTGTAAGGAGCCGTCCAAACCACTCAACTGGGCCAATCGGAAGGTAGTTATTGCGGTACTAAACGTCCACGATTCGCGGGCAGACACCTAAAGGCGCTCGTTAGTTGAAATCATCCAATCACTAAAGTGGCTCTGAATTTAAAGTGTTATGGAATACAACGAGCCCTGAAAAGTTTTCACAAAAAAAAAAAAAAAAACGGGTGGTTCTAGCGAAGAACAAACGACGTGTAGGCTATGCTGTTCACGGTAATCTGCGAACTTTTGAAAATCCCGCTTGCGATCTACTTCTCTGATTACATTGTAACTTTCCGCCATGTGCGCATTTAACATTCCCATCGTCCTGATTACTTTATTCATACGAAGCTCAAGTAAAACTGTACAATTATTATAAATTTTAATGTTTTACCAATCTCCTGATTATTACACAGAAAGAAAATGAAATAATTTCAGCATTAAGAAATGTTTACCTACCAATTTTAGCTCAACGTTTAAAAATCGAATTGCTTTATCTGTATATCTCTGCGCCTCGCAACAGTTATTTGAGCAATTTAGTAATCAACATTTGAAAAATTGTCGCTGCCGCTAGTGGCATATAATTTCACGGTCGCGTTGAATGGTATGCGACCAGCAAAGTTGACAGCGACGGGGAGAAATCAGTCCCATGTTATAAAGTTGAAGTAAAACCGCTCGGGGAATAATGGAAATAACATCTCTTTCTTTCTGATTTTCTACTGCATATATGATTAAGAATTGTCGAATTTGGCAAATAAGTTATATACTTTCCTAATAATTCTGCAGTTTCACTTGGCCGACGCGTGAATGAAGCGATGGGGCCCATGGCAATGTTAATTTTACACATGGTGGAATAATCCACAATGCGCACACAAGCAGATCTCGAGAGGGGAAGTGGCGTAGGTGGTATAATCGCTAGGACCACTCGCCTCCCACCAGGGCGAACCGGGGCTCGATTCCCGGCGGGGTCGAACCCGGATTTTCGCATGCGGGAATCATGCCGGACGATGCCGCTAGTCGGCGGGTTTTCTCGGGGATCTCCAGTTCCCCACGCCCTTGATTTCGGCGCTGCTCCATACTCACATCGCTTCACCCACATCGGCTCTCAAGACTTTGATTTTAAGAGCTGATGGTCCTGATCATTTTAGTCATACGGAAGTCAAGTGAAACCGCAATTTTTTAATTACTAATTTCATCATTCTTGCATTTATAAGCACGGAAAAAGGAAAATAAAAATGAAACCATTTTAATATTAACATATGTTTACCAAACACTACCAGTGTTTAAAAAAAAAACATAATTCATTATCTTACGTTGTTACCAACTTTGCAGGACTCATGTTCGACACTGCGCCTGTTAAAATATATGCTAGTAGGGAGAGTGATATTTTTCAAACTTTGGTATTATAAGTGCTCAATTAATCAGCTGCTCGTGCGTGCGATATACGCTGTTCAAGGTAAAGTGAGCGCTTTTGAAGCCCTGCTTAAGATTTACTTGTATTCACTTTATTCATGTGTCGGTCAAGTGAACCACTGAAATTATTAGTAAATATCTTACAAATATGCTCATTTTTACACTTCGATGCATTAAAAAAACAAACAGGGAGCGAAAGAAATCATATAAGTTATCACAAATTGTTACATAACGTTTTTTTCCAAGTTAAGATATGGAACTACTTTCTATCCATCGTTACCAACTTTATTGGGCGCATGTGACTCAGTGCGCCCGTTAACCCTTTGAGGACGGCAAAACTTAAATGGTACTGAAGACAAGGTCGGAGTTAGCTGCCTATACCCTCCACTACAGCAGTTTCTGTCTTTTTGGTTTCTGCATTTCCAATTACCATCGTACTATTGGTACTGGCTTCACCGCGCACGCTTAGTCTACTCTGCAACGTCTATCATTGGCTGGACGTCGGCCAATGAAGTAGCACGTTGACTATATGCTGATTAATGTGTTGCGATAAATATAGCAGGTTTTTTTAACAGTATATCGTGTTCATCTGAGAAATGATTAAAAGGAACGATATTATTCTCATGAACAGAAATGTTCACTAGTTAAAATAATTTTCTACTTAGATTCCTATAAAATCCAGCGATACAGTGAAACTATACAAGTGCACGTTTTGTCTTCAAGAGTAAAGAAATGATTATGTAGAAGTAAAGGCTGTTTACGATAAGAGAGCACTTTTGAAATCAACCTTAGAAAAATGTCACTACCCCTTCCTGCATGTATTTTAACGGGCGTACTGAGGGGCATGCGCCTGGCAAAGTTGGTAACGACAGATGGAAAGTAGTACCACATCTTAACGTCGAATAAAAAGTGCCAGGAAACCATTTGTGATAACTTAAATTATTTCCTTCATTCTCTGTTTTTTTAACGCATCGTAATGTAAAAATTAATAGATTTGTAAAATTTGTACTTTCTTAATAATTCCACAATTTGACCTGACCAGCGTATGAATAAAGTGATGAGGCCGATGGCAGTGTTAATTTTACATAAGGCGGAAGAATACATAAAGTGCATACAAGCAGATATTAAGCAGGGCTTTCAAAAGTGCTCATTTCACCGTGAACAACCTGTAGGTCCGTGTATATACGTGCATACTCCCCAAAGGGGTAAAGCATATGCCGGCAGAGGCAGTGACTTTTTTTCTAAGGTTTATTTCAAAAGTGCTCACCTTATCGTGAACAGCCTTTATCGGCCGAAGCAGGAGGAATCCTCAGCCGATGCGGACGACGGTGGACTTTGCGGCGCATGGTGACAGTGTGGCAACGGTGGGCGTGGTTCATCGGCGTGGCGAAAGGGTAGGGGGGGACTGAAGAGGAGGGCGAGGTGATTGATTGCAGTTCAGCGGGAGTGAGATATCGGGAGAGAGTGGGAGGCAACCAGGTCTCTCGGGCCCGTAAAACAGGCAGACCTACGGCGAGAGAGAGAGAGAGAGAGAGAGAGAGAGAGAGAGAGAGAGAGAGAGAGAGAGAGAGAAATGAGAGCAGCCGTCTAATGACGTGGTCGGGAATCTCATCAAGCCCCGGGCTCGCCCTAGGCGGTTCGCAACAAAACCGGCGGAAAGTAGGCGAACGTAATTTTTCAGCTAGGGGTAATTCCGGGCACGCAAGGCCTCGGAGGTGTCACGAGGCGTTCAGGGACTTTCTGCATACAAATGAGACAGGCAAATAAATTTCTTTACTTTTTTTCGGACACTGACATGTGGTACGGACCGGTAAAATTCGCTAGCTCAATGACCCTATATGTAGAGACCTGAAGATTTAGCGGATTCATTTTCGGACAAGCTAGAATTCAAAACACGTGTGTTTATATAACTTTCGCCCTTGGTCCACACGGTGCTTGACATCTCCTGGAGAACGCTGCCCCAATCGTCGCCTGTCACTGTGACAGCTGACTGCCAATGCGCAGTTGATATCGGCATATTTGCACATAAGAATGTAGAGTCTACCCTGCAGATCATTCTTCTCGCGAATTTTTCAGGTCTCTACCTATCGGTAGAGCCACGAGTGTTTCGCTAATTCATTCGGAGGCGAGGTAGACTCCAAGCACTTGTTCTTCTCTCCTACTGTTGTGATTGTACCACAGTTCTTTAGACACGCTCTGTATAATTGCGAGCCAGTGATTAGCAGGAAGCAGTAGTGTGAGTGAGTGTTTAACAGTCATGTACTGAGACCTCGTTTGATCACAGCAACCAGTAAGCAAACAATAATGTCTCGAGTGTATAGAGGACTATCCAGCCTAGCTTACTGCCAACGCAATCCGCGAAATACTCGTGGATCTACCTATAGGTTATACTGCAGAGTATTATGTACAATAACGGCGATATAAAATACACATTGGCTGCTTACTGTGACAGCGGAAGGCGATGGTAGGGCCTGTGTTTTGTTGCGTGTTTCTTATTATTTCAGGGTTCTTCAGCAGGGATAAATAACGCGTGGACCAATTGCAACAGCGACTTAAAAGAGTTTTTTAATTCTAGATTCACCCAATACGATTTCGCGAATTCTTCAGGTGTCTACATATGGAACGTCGTAATCCGTTCAGTCACCGTTTGCAAGATCGTGTACATGGATCTGTACTGTAGACCAGCAAGGACACGTGAGTGAAGAGATTTGAGTGACTTTTTACGTCAAGGTTTTGAGAGCCGATGGGCATGAAGCGAGGTGAGTAGGAAGCAGCGCCGGAATTTAAGGGCGGGGGGAAACAGGAGATCCCCGAGAAAACCCTCCGACCAACGGAATCGCCAGGCACGATTCCCACGTGCGAAAATCTGGAGTGACCCGGCCGGGGATTGAACCCGGATCGCCTTGGTGGGAGGCGAGCAGTAGTTAAATTGAACTTTTATTTATATTTTACCTATAATTTATATTATCTAGTTTATTATTAATATGAATAAAATTAGAGGAAAAATTGGTGTATTAGTAATGCTTAATAATGAGTTCTTGTGCGAAATATTGTCACAATTAGTGTGCAATAATGTGGTGCGCAGTCCCTCTGGTGTAATGTTATAGACTCGTTAATCTTTGTTTCCACGAGGCGGCGGAAAATCCTTAAAGTAGAACTTCAGAAGGGCTTCAGAGAAGTTGGAATTAACTATGGATGGACCATACGAATCAGTTAACCACAAGGAAGATCGTTGGGCACAAAGCTCCGAAGTGTACATAGCCGCCGAAAATAGTTCTAATGTGAGATATACCCACGATTGCATACATTGGGTATGAATGCGTTAACATTATCCTATTGTGACTATAACGGATGATAGATCTACGATGTTCGCCATGACGTTGATGATAAAGTAATTTGTGTAGTACAAACTGTAGGAATTCAGAAATCGTTTAGACATCTAGGCCTGAAAATTGCTGCACAAAGTCAAAACTAATAGAATATTTCTTGTTTTGAATATTTGCACTTTTTAGTCAGTGTGATTTTTTAATTATGTAAGGCATGTATAAAATTAAATTTTAGGGGCTGCTACTAACATAATATATGTATTTGGTATGGGGATGTACTAATATCAATACAACTCTCTGCCATATCGCACTGTCAATGTAATGCGGCCATAATTAAGAAAATGGGAAAATGTGTTTAGGCCATCATTGGCAAAAGCGTGTTTCAGCCTTTCAAATGTAATAATTCCATAATTCTATACATTTACCCTTGTTGCAACGGTAATATGGTCACTTATACAACCGTAAGTTTATGAAATCAGAGCTTAAACTTTAAAAATTACCTTGAAACACAGATATGTGTTTGAGTTAGACGTTATTGGCAGCAACTCTTTCGACGGCTACAGAATATAATCTATAGTATATTCGCGGTTTCTTCGAAAATACAACCCTCCCAATAACAAAAATATATTTTTGCAGCCTCAGGCATAAAATTTTGAAGGCGGTGAAAAGTATACACTGTGTTTATTGGTCACATTATAATGTTTATATTATAGAGCAGCAGAAAGATGGAAATTGGCTGAAAGGAAAAATTTAGAAGGGCCTTAAAAAGTGGTCACTTTAACCGTGAACAGCCTATACCAACACGTAATGAACTTTCCTTATTGCACGCTGTGTACTGCTGTGTACAGTTTACGTAATTATGTCCTCTCCCGTGCAACGCACAATATACAGAATGTTGCACAGGTAGCCGGCGCGCGACACTACATTATTACATTCGCAGGTTTCTCGTTTCCCCTTTCCGACCAGGGCACTATTTCATAAAACGTGACAGGTGTGAAGTATACGATAATGATTTAAAATTCGACAAATTTGTCAATATGTCCTGACAATGTTATGTTAACATAAATAATACAAGATACCCCTCATCTGAAAAGCAAAACAGTGTAAATTTTCAGCCTTAAATTAACAGTTTCATAAACGCGACAATTATATGTCAAACCTTAAGTTTAATTTATTACACGCTAGATAGCTCTCAGGTGCGCTTATGATAATCGATCGCAGCCTTATATGCGATTCATGAACAGCCGATTCTTATCACAAGTAATTAAGCGGTAAATAATAATTCCATCCACATAACTTTGTTCACTCTAGCAGCAGAATGTCGAGTAATGTGGATAAGATTACGAAATTAAACCTGATCCAAGAGGAAAAGGATGCGCTATTTGGCATCAATGTTCCACACGATATTGAAATACGATTTCACTGCCATGTTATATAAACATCACAAATTACTGGTTACATAGGGAAGATTGCCTGTCACTTCTGCAGTGACAATTCTACAAATTTGTAGATAAGTCACCGAGTGATTATAATTATCTGTTTCATAAATCACTAAGTAGTGTAATATTTGACACATTTGTCGGATTTTTACCTGTCAGCTCAAAACTTTTCTGAAACAACTATCTGTCAAATTGTCATACAATTCTACACATTTGTCATGGCAAATGTGTAAACTTGTCAACTTTTATGAAACACACATTCGTCGGATTGTAAACCTGCCTGACAATTTCCTGTCACCTGTCACCTGTCGAATTGTAACTTTTATGAAATGGGCCCCAGGTTTCTCCTCGACCCCGCTTCCACGCGCTGAGATGTGCCCAGATAGAAGTACACTCAAGATCGCGCATCCTTCTCCTGCAGGCGTTTTACACTGCAACTTTGAACACAATTGTTTGATGTAAAAATACGTTTCTGAATATAGGAGTAAAGGAATCTTGTGTTACTATTGGTCCAAAGAAACTATGTCTGGTGTTTGGGAACTGATTTTCCGTACATTGTGTATAGGCATCCATGACTGAAAGGTTTGATCGACCGCTAACCTCATGGTTAGTGACCAATGTATTAAAGTTATTTTGAAGTGTTCAAACTTTCTATGTATTACCCTTGTGCGATACTGGCAGTCATTTAGTCTCTCACCTTTAAAATATCATAAAAGGCTGATAACGGTAAAACAAGCACTTCTAAAATCCCTACTTATGATCTACTCGAATGCACATAGTGTATTCTTCAGCTATATTTAGATTAACACTGCCATTGACCTCATCACTTTATTTATGTGTCGGTCAGGTGAAACTGTGAAATTTTTAGAAAAGTAAATATTTTACAAATCTGCTTACTTTTACACTATCATGCATTAATAAAATATAAAGTGATAGAAATAATTTAAGTTATCACAAATGGTTACCTAACACTTTTTATTCGACGTTAATATATAAAAGTACTTTCTACTCCATCGTTACCAACTTGAATAAGCGCATGTCACCCAGTGCTCCCGCTAAACTGTATGCAGGTAGGAACAGTGACATTTTTCTAGGGTTGATTTCAAAAGTGCTCACTATAACGCGAACAGCCTTTAATCAATATTATTAGGGATAAGAACATTTCGCGAGTTTATTTCAGCATAGACGTCAAACACGCGTACACTGAAGTTGGCATTGCTATTGCATCTCAGTTTATTAGACACGCCCTGGACGACTTTGAACAAATAGTAGACTTGCAAGGAAACAAGTAGCGAGTGCCATACTGCCAGGTGTGAAGTAACACTGGCTACTGCGTGGGCCAGCAGCCAATGAACAAACATCTGAGGCTCGAGTATACACATGACTAGGCTACACATCATTGAACTCGCGAATTTTTCCTATCCCTAATTATTATTCTGAAGTCTTGTGAGCAAGGGGTCGAAGATAAAAAAAAAAAAATAGTCTCGCCCTCAAGATATTAACAAAGGGAGGAAGGAAACCACTTGCCCATAAAATACGACAAAGATATTAATAAAGGGATGTAACGATTTTTTTATTCGCTTCGCTGTTGTTATAGGTGGATGCGAATATGGCCACGTCCTGCCTTATAGTATCATAATCCTCATTGGTCCAGTGATATAGTTTAGTATCTTCATACATGCATGACAGCTAATAAGGAAATCAAAGTGTCGGACATGTGTACAGTGTGTTGGATCCTAGCAAACAGTCAAATTTTTCCCGCGATAATCCATCATGTCTAGTAACGTCCCTCCACGGCCAACAGCGTTCTGAGTGGACTATAAATGAGGGGCGTTCCCGCCCCAGAGGTGAGACAGCAGGACAAAACACACCACGCAACACACATGGCAGAGATGTGGAGGAAACAGGCAGACGGTAAAAATACTGCCACGCTTTAAGGAGTTTTTAATTATGTGCATTTAACTGTTATAATATAGGGCAAACATACATAATATCTTGGGGCATTAATATTTCCAAGTTAAGTGTTCTAAATATTTTAAAGTTATTTGAAAAAGGGAATTTTGTATGCAAATTTTATGTAATCCATATTTAAATATTTTTCTTTCACTCAAATTTTTATAAGCACGTGCTCTTTTGGCAATTTTGTGATATTACGTGTTTTTAAGCTTGCTTTCAGGCATTTCTATATTTGTATTTTGTACACTAATTTTTGGGGCACTAATTTCAAAGGAAAATAAATTATTAACCCATTTATAAACGAGAAAACTGAATGTTGGTGTTTTGTCATTTCTCAAAATTTTGGGGGGAATTTACTGTAATTGGCATCAACGGAATTTGTAAAACTTATTTTGTTTTTAATAACTCTGCTGAATATCTTTGGAAATAATCTTTTTCTGTGAGCAAGTGATTGGTGTGACAGTTAGTGTGAACTGCTGTGGTCACTGCCACGGAGTTTGAGTTTCCTGCAGGTGCTCCTGCCCCGTGACAGCAAATTAGAAATTTTTATAGGCGTGGTGTACTTAACACTTTGAAGACTATACCCGCGTGTAGCTCGTGCAAAACTAGTATAAGAATATTTGTTTCCACATAAAACACAAAACTGATCTGGATGTAGTCACTTGATTCCCTTATTTGTATCACTATTTAAATATGATAAAACTTAGCAGTAAAGACTATTTTCTCAAACGGGAAGAATATTTTTCGCACAGTTTCTACAATGAACATGATGGACTGTAAATACTGCTCATTACGAAAGACAGCTTGGTTGGTAGACTGCCAACTCCGCTCTTTGTTGGCTGGTATACGACAAATAACGAACGTCTGATGCAGTTTTGACCAATAGGATGACGGTAAGAGAGAAAAGAGACCAATAGAGTATGGCTTCCTCACAGTGGTGTAAATAAGCCACTCACTTCTAGCTTGTCTTTAACGCCGGCAAAAGTTTGCCGACTTCAAAGTGTTAAGCCGGATAACATACTTTTTAGCTATCACAACCAATAAGCAGCAGTCTTTGTGTTTGGTGATCAGTGATATGAACCAATCATAGTGTAGGGAAGAAGCATGGTTTAAAGTCCAGTTGCGCACAGCGAAGATCACTGGGCACTTAGCCTCGCAAAGTACAGTGCTGCTCAAATATAAACTTCCTGTGCAACATGTTGAAGATTGTCTACAATTGTCATGAGAAGGTTCACAGTTCTCGCAGAACACCGAATCAACGCGTGGCGAGTCTGTGACGTAGCAATTAGGAGAAAGGAAAAGCCATACAATTCCATTCTGATAGGCTTCACTGGCGGTGGAAATTTTCCCGGGTTTTTCCACTGGCACAGTCAGAAGAAGAGAGCCCAGGAAACATAATCAGCATCGGGGAAAAGCACCTTTGTAATAATAGCGGGGAAGAAAAACGACCACCGAAGAGTTATTACGATCAAACGTGTTAAATGAGTGAGCGAGTGAAGAGATTCGGGCGGCACTTAACAGCGAGGTCTCGAGAGCCGATGAGGGTGGAAGTGAGGTGAGCATAAGGAGCAGCGCCGGAATGGAAGGGCGGGGAAACGGGAGATCCCCGAGAAAACTCTCCGACCAGTGGCATCGTCCAGCATGATTCCCATTTTCGTGAACGTGAAATTAGGTTCATCAGGTGAGAAAAAAAAAGGGGGGGGGGGTTGGAGGCGGGTCTCATCAAGTTGAGCTAGGTTAGGTACGGAATTGGTGTATTTAAATTACGAATTTAATAAAATTTTGTAAAAGGTCATCACAATTAACGTGAGTCACGCTATAGGCCTATCTGCGTTAGTATTTTCATCTCACATATAATTGTTTTGATAGAATATGAATCCTTAATTTGAATAAGTAACAAAATATATTTTCGCCTTTTTACTTTCTTTCTAGTTCTCAGTATAGAAAGGGCTATCTCTCAACTTTTCATTACAGGCGCGAATTTCCTACTTTGAATTGAGGGCAATTAATTCCCAGTCAAGCGTACGTATATTTGTGCTGTAGAACTTTGGGATTGTGCTTGAAAGATGTGCTAATTCTTAGACATAGATTCTTCTGTGCTTGTTAGACGTTGTGGAGAAATGCCTGAACGTCTTAACAAAGTAACTAAATTATATCTAATTAAAGGTAAATCAATGGAATAAATTGGCGATTTTGTAGTATTTGTTAATAGTTAAAACTGAACGTGTCACTCATTAATTTCGGGTTGAGATATTTGTTCCATTTTAATTGAACTGGACCTACATTATTCTGTCAACCCATGGCGAGGTTTCGGATGTCACCATAACTACTTAATTTATCACTTAGGCGGTTTTCCTACCTGCCTAATAAAAAAAAAGAGAGAGAAAGGCGTTGATCTACATTAAACGATCGTTTTGGCTGGAAAGTTCAACTGAAATATGTGTTGCACATCAAATATTAGAAATTTTTACAATGGAAGACGTGTAATTCAGTCACTTTTAGGAAAACGTGCAGATTTTGGAAAGGCGATGAAATTAAAGTCGTGAACAGAATACTCAACAATACAGAGATGAAACAGTTAAGGTTTACTCTACTCAGGTTCGTAAGCTCAATACTTTTAGTTTGGCAACTAAAATTTTTTCGCCACTAGGTAAGCGCTAGTGTCGCAGGTGTACCGGATCTTCTCTATTTTCTACGTTACAAATCAAAATATTTGCAATAGTCATAAATCAAATATAAAACAACTACGTAACTAAGTAAAATCCATCTCTTTTATTATTCACGTAGCATAAAATTTAAATTTAAAGTGACATTTTTTGGAACACTGCACACCTAGCGGTGGAAATTTTCCCAATGCTGAACTCTACCATTAGGAAACTCGTTTTGTTTCTAGGTGGTGCCGCGGTGGCTGAGCGATTAGCATGCTCGCCTACCACCAAGGCAAACCGGGTTCAATCCCCGGACGGATCACCGGACTTTCACAAGTAGGAATCGTGCCGGACGATGCCGTTAGTAGGCGGGTTTTCTCGGGGATCTCTCATTTCCCTCGCCCCTTCATTCCGGCGCTGCTCCAGATTCACTTCAATCACCCCATCGGCTCTCAAGACCTCGCTGTTAAGAACAGCCCAAATCTCTTCATTCATTCCTTCATTCGTTTTGTTCCTAACCTGAGGAGAAATTACTTTAACCTGACGCAGCTGGTAACAAGCTCACAGGCATAGGCTGTTCACGGTAAAGTGAGCACTTTTTAAGGCCCTGCTATATTTTTCATTTCAATTAATTTCTACTTTTCCACCACGTTTTAATGAAAAATTGCAGTAGGACTAATAAACACAGTGTATACATTTCATCACTCTCGAAATTTAAAGTTTTATGCTAAAGTAAAATACATTAATATGAGAATAATGCCTTTTGGATGGGCCTTTAAAAGTGCTCACTTTACCGTGAACAGCCTACACACCAATAAACACTGGCGCCTGTTGCAGACCGCGTCGTTTGAGAATCAAGAGCTAATGAATCGCGAAACCTCCATACACACACTTGCTGTCACAAACTGACAGCATGGGGTAGCGGGCTGAAGAAAAACCTCGTCGAAACTATTTGCACGCTTGTAGAGGAAAGTACAATACGTTAATTAGTTATATCGGTAATTCGTCGTTATCGCAGCCGTGTAATCGCATTCAAGTAATGTTTTTTTGGAAGTCGGACAGGGCCGACTTCCTTGGTGTAGTTAGTTACGTGCTGGCTTACTAAGCGGCGGATCCCGGATTCGAGTCCCTGGCAAGGCGTGGGCAGAAGCTTGTGTAAGAGGGTATTAGTTACTCTGAAATGTAACCATGCCCTGTAAGAGTTGTAACTGGTCAAATGAAACATCGATGGAGCCTTTAGAACATTAAGATAATGCACTCATGTTCTACGCTTTATCCAATGAAATTGTATTTTTTTTTCCACGGCGGATTTCCGTTCGTCTTTTATGAAAATTACAGTGTGGACTGTTGACTCTTTGAGGAGTATGCACGTATATACACGGGCCCCACGTCCAAATGAACATTTCTTTGCCCTTGAAGACAAAACTTGAACTTTTATAGTTTCACTGTATCGCTGGGTTTTATCGGAATATAAGTAAAATATATATATATATATATAACTAGTCAACATTTCAGTTCATAAGAATAAAATTGTTCATTAAAATCATTTCTGAGATGATCACGAGTATTAGGGTTTGGCCGACTTGGGTACAAGGGATTGGGGAGTCGGATTCGGATTCCGTGGAGCCGCCATCTTGTGACGTCACCCGGCCACCATTTTGGATGTCATTGACCTTTAACCCCTGACCCGTGTGACCTTTGACCTTAACCTTGACCCCCGTGGACTTTTGACCTAAACTCTACCTTTAAAAAATCCAAAAAATCCTGAAAAAATTCCAAAAAATTCTTTAAAAATTCCAAAAAATTTATTAATAAAAATTATTAAAACGTTATTTACAAAATTATTTAAATGATCCACAGAAATGACCCATTTTTTCCCCAGAAATACTGACAGGGATCAGCGACTCTGGAGACTGGGATCAGTGACTCCGAACCAGGTGACCAGGATCAGGATCTATGACCTTTGATATTGACCTTTTGACCTTAGACCTTGAAAATGCAAAAATCCAAAAAAATCTAAAAAACTACAAAAAATAAATAAATCGATTAAAACATTTATTAAAAATTACTATTAAAAATCGAATTAAAATTGTTAAAAAATAAAAAAAATAGTTAGAGATTATTTTTATAAAATTTTATTTAAAAAATATTTAATTAAAAGGGCTTTAGCCCCGGTGGCCATTTTTCCCTTTTTTCTTCTTCGAAATATCCCTTTTTCCCTTAAACAATCTAATTAAAAAAACTTACATTACCTGCGGTCTCCCCCCACACCACCAATTACTCACCTCTGTTCGAATGCAGCAGACGACTGACTCCCTCGCACCCACTCCCCTCACTTATACATCTTTCCATCATTTTGATTTTTTCGTACATCATTTGTTTACATGCTACTGGAGGAGGCAGCCATATTTGTTTATATGTTACTGGATGCCACAATATTTGTTTTTCGTTTGTCATTTGTTTATACATTACTGGTGGCCGGCCTCTTGGGAGGCGACCACTATTTTGGTAGGTGACCACGATCTTAGTTTACATCACCCGTCCACCATCTTGGAAGACAATGCCCAATAGTAATTGACCTTTGACCTGTGACCTAGAAAATTATAAACTCGAGAAAAAATACATAAAAGTCAACAAGCATAATACATTACAGACTGCCACCACAATATTAAATGATAACTACCTCGACCTTGACCCCATGACCTTGAACGACCTTGAAAATAAAGAAACTCTATAAATAATACATAAAAGTCAACAAGCATAGTACATTAGAGACTACTACCACCATATTAGATGCTGACTACCTCGACCTTGACCCCATGACCTTGAACAACCTTGAAACTGATATAGTGGAGGATATAGACAGCTAACTTCAACCTTGTCTTCTGTGCCATTTAAGTTTTGCAATCCTCAAAGGGTTAAGGCTAACGCTCTAGATTCTCCACTCATTTAGGTTATTTTCCGGTCTACACTATGTTCACAAAAGTAAATAAAATCTTTACCGCGTCATGAATTCTCTCTCACACAAACTGCAGAAACCTTTCTTTTACTTTCAGTAATTCTTCTCTCCATAGTTAAAATGTACAGGAGTATAGCTTTTCTTGTGTTTTATGTTCGTTTTGACGATACTTTTTTTTTTGTGCCGGCGTGCTGTTAACTCGGTCGCTCCTCATGCGTTTATACAACTCATTATAAAAATAATTTTGCAAATATAAATACTTATAACGATGCTTGCTTGTGCGTTTTTTTAAATTCTCATTTCTTTAACAAGTTTGCGTAGCTAATGCAGACCAAGTACGGAAGCTTGAAGTCGTACAAATTAGGTTACTCCATGTTTCCAAGTTATTCTGCTGAACACAATCTGTGGGTTCGACTTTTCACATGCTACGTTTTGGGAATGAAGGAATAAGTTTGCCGTTTATGGAGATATATGCTCATTAAACTGATATCTCCCCTTTAAGAGCTTGTTTGATATTCATTCAAGCTAAACACGCTAGTTAGTTAAAGTCAGCAGAGAGAGTAATGTTAGGTAGCGTGTATATTAACTGTGTGAACAAATGTTTAATCAAAGCAACGCACACCTTTGGAGTCATTTCTCTGCCGTAAATTAGCAGACATCATCCTTAAGCCATAAACACAGATTATCTGATAATACAGAGGTGAAACAACTGTTTATACAGAGAACTCCAGCCGCACACACTACCAAAATGGCGTCACTGACCAGAAAAATGTTGGAACGCCGTACGCCAATCAGCACTTCGTAACTTACTCACCAGCCCGCAGCCCATCCAATAGGGAATATTCTGCAACAAGCAGTAGCCAATTAGACGCAAGGTCCGCTCCCGGAACCTTATTTAGCTATTCAGCTATTGGTTATAGTCGGTTAATGGTGTCTTCAGACTTTACGAAAATAAACCTTAGAAAAATCACCCCATGTATAACATGTTTTGTTATTTCTTATGAAAGTCATAAATCGGAAGCGTGTTTGGTTGTTTCATTTGTATGTCATGTATCGCAAGCGTGTTTGTTTATTTCATGTGTACGTAATGTATTGCAAACGTGTTTGGTTGTTTGTTATGTATGTCATGTATCGCAAGCGTGTTTGGTTGTTTGTTATGTATGTCATGTATCGCAAGCGTGTTTTATTGTTTCATATGCATGTCATGTATTGCAAGCGTGTTTGTTTGTTTCATATGTACGCAATATATTGCAAGCAAGTTTGGTTGTTTCTTATGTTAGTCATATATCGCAAGCATGTCTGGTTGTTTCACATGTATGTCTTGTATCGCAAGCATGTTTGTTTGTTTCATATGCACGTAATGTATTGCAAGCGCATTTGTATGTCACGTATCGCAAGGGTGTTTGGTTGTGTCTTTTTTATGTCATGTATCACAAGCGTGTCTGGTTTTTCATATGCATGTAATGTATTGCAAGTGTGTTTCGTTGTTTCTTATGTATGTCATATATCGCAAGCGTGCTTGTTTCTTTCATATGTACGTAATGTATTGCAAGCGTGTTGGGTTGTTTCTTATGTAAGTCATATATCGCAAGCATGTCTGGTTGTTTCACATGTATATAATGTATCGCAAAAGTTTTTTTTATCGTTTCTTATGTATGTTATGTATCGCAAGCGTGTTTCGTTGTTTCTTAAGTAGGCCTATGTAATGCATTGGAAGTGGTTTATGCTCCTGTTAAAATAATAGTATATATTTCTTGTTAAACTGAACCTTCAGTTATATTTTGTTTATTAATAACAAAATTTTATCATTAGTTCATACGGTTCTTAACATCGAGGTCTTGAGTGCCGATGAGGGTGATTGAGGTGAGAATAGAGCAGAGCTGGAATGAAAAAGGGCGGGGGGGGGGGGGTATCCCCGTGAAAGCCCGCTGGCCAACGGCATCGTCCGGCACGATTCCCAGATGCGAAAATCCGGAGTGGTCCTGCCGGGGATTGAGCCCGGAGCACCTTGGTGGGAAGCGAGCAGGCTAACCGCTCAGCTACCGTAGCCCCAACGGGTGTGTTGGTAATACCGAGTACGAAACTGTTCTTATGCAAAATAATATTAGAGCGCGCACGAATTTAGTGCGTGGCCCCTTTGGTGTTAATGTTAAAGGTTTATTTGCATGAGGTGAAGGAATAGCTAGGAAGTGTAACTCTAGCAGAGTCTCAGAAACGTTGGAAGTAGCCATGAAGGGACTATACGGCCATAGCAGTGGAACCATCACGACATATCCTGGCTATTCGCGTTTTTATATGCGAAACTTTCAAACGCGAGTCCAATCGACTGATCTACGAAAAGAACACGCACGTCACACGATGCCTGCTGAGTGCTTTCAAGACGTCATGCGCATTAGAAACTCCGTTTCAGGGAAGTCCAAAACGGTTAAACACAGGCTTTTTAAAAGTGCTGTATCTCGAAATATACGCGTCAGATACATAACAAACTACTCAAGAGCCCTGCATCGAAACTTCCTGCAGAATTTCCACCAATAAAATAATGTCACCTCTGAATGTTCTTCAGGTGCACGCAGTGCGACGAGAACAGTGCATGCAACTTCAGAGCCTTGCGTTTAGTGACGACGGCGTAATTGATGCACGAGGCAATGTCGCCCTTATCGCTCTTGCACCTCTCGGCCTGAAATGGCGGAAAACAACTGCACGTAAAGTCTGTTCGCGATTAAGTGAGCACTTTAGAAAAGAACCTTAGAAAAAAATTACTGCTTCTGCATGCATATATTTTAACGGGTGCACTGAGTGACATGCGCCCAAAGAAGTTGGTAACGATAGATGGAAAGTAGATCCATATCTTAAAGCCGAATAAAAAGTGTCAGGTAACCATTTGTGATAACTTAAAATTAATTCTTTCCGTTTCTGGTTTTTTAATTCATCGAAGTGTAAAAACGAGCAGATATGTAAAGCATTTACTTTTTAAATAATTTCACAGTTTCATTTGACCGACGCATGAATAAAGATATGAGGACTATAGCAATTTTAATTTTATATAAGGCGGAGGAATACACAACGTGTATACAAGCAGATCTTAAGCAGGGCTTTCAAAAATGCTAATTTAACCGTGAACAGCCTTTAGGCAGGAGTCTTTAGTATGTGCCGTATAGACTGTTCACGGTAAAATGAGCACTTTTGAAAGCCCTGCTTAATATCTGCTTGTACGCACATTATGTATTATTACCCCTTATGTAAAATTAACATTGCCATGGACCTCATCACTTTGTTCATTTGTCGGTCAAGTGAAACTGTGAAGTTATTATAATAACAAATATTTTACAAATCTACTCACCTTTTCACTTGGATGCATTAAGGAACACAGAAGTTGGAAGTAATAATTATTGTTTATCACAAATGGATACCTAACACAGTTTATTTGACGTTGAGATATGAAACTACCTTCCTTCTATCGTCACCAACTTTATTGGGTGCATGATACTCTGTGCGCCCGTTAAAATATATGCGGGTAGGAGCAATGACGTTTTTTCTAAGTCCCTCTAAGGCGAATCGGGTTCAATCCCCGGCCGGGTCACCGGATTTTCGCAAGTGGGAATCGTGCCGGACGATGCCATTGGTCGGCGGGTTTTCTCGGGGAGCTCACCGTTTCCCTCACCCCTTCACTCCGGCGCCACTCCATATTCACTTCAATCACCCGCATCGGCTCTCAAGACCTCGCTGTTAAGAGTCGACCAAATCTCTTTGCTCATTCACTTTTTACTAAGGTTAATTTAAAAAGTACTCACTTTATCGTGAACAGCCTTTAAATGCATACACTCCACTGCGGACGCCAAATCGGAATGGAGATACTCTTTGATAGCCGCTTGACAGCGCGTTATTGAGCGCCAGTAAAGGTGTAATTAGGCGAAGGTAGATTTAACGTTAGAATGCAGGAAGCGGGAGTACCCTGAAAAACCCCGTCCATCAATATCAACGTCCTCCGCGTTAACTACGTGTGAAAATACGGGTGGCCCCGGCGGAAACCAGACCCAGTTCGCCTTGGCGGTAGGGTAAGTAATCTGACCACTAGACCACCGCAGGCCCCGCGACGCTAGAGATAAGTTCAAAAGAAGCACCGGTTCAGAAATATCACTCTTTAAAAACTGCCTGCTGATGATATTTTTGTGGTGATAGATAACGACAGCGTGTGTGTTACATGCAATAGCAAATGTTCTTGCGTCGGTAACTCATGCACTTGCCGGCCTATGCTAGACGACATTAAAAAAAAAAAAAAAAAAAAACTCGCCAAATAGAACAACAGGCCAAATCTTGGAGCTGCTCTTATTCTGATGCATGGAACTTGCCGCCAATCATTATGCAAATTTACATATTTGAAATTGTCGTAGTGCTAAAATAGTTTATTCTGTACAACTAAACAACCTCGCTTGATAGTTCTGCGTACACATGGAACAAGATCATGCAAGAACTATTAAGAAAAACGGCCAAAAAATATAGATGGTAGTTACTGCATGTAGTTTTAATAAACAGCAGCTCAAGTTCTTACGGCAAGGTTGGCAGAAAATTAAGAAAACTAGTTCTGTGTGTCAACAGCATATTAAAGAGTGCTACTAAGTTCTTCCGTTAGTTTTATGGCAGTTTACAACGTCTTACAGCGCAACGGTGCCATAATTCTCTTTCCGACCATTTTACACGTTTTTCATTTGATTGGCCCAGAGATGCAAGTAAAATGGTCCAAGGGAATGTAAATTTTTACACGCGGCGGAAGAATATATAATTTTGTAAATTACGCAAGGCTCTCGAAGGTGCTGGATTTACGGGGAAACCGGTATATTAATATACATAAACACGAGATTCTCTACACCTGAGAAGAACTGGGTTAATTACCACACAAAAGGAAGGGGTGCGGGGGGTACAAAACCTTGCGAGAAATAATCAGATGTATCTTCTCTCCTCCGTTTTTTTTTTTTTTGCAGTTAACACTTGCCGACCACAGAAAACATCTTCTCGCGCGGCTCTCTTCATTCGTACACAAATAGGAGCAGGACGTTCGCCCGTGGAACCAGTTTCTCTGACTCTCGGGGTACATTGTTTGGACACGTTTACTGCCAGTTTAGCAGATGCTCTAAATACGACCGGCGGAACTGGTGATATCTTTCTTCCAGCAACTTGACCACAACCCCCCCCCCCCCTCAAAAACCCCTACCAACGCTGGAAGCTGCAGTGAATGCCGTGTATGGTGCTTGGATACGGTCATTTGGCACTCGGGTTTGGAATACCGCCGCTGGTATCGGATTTACGGCTAGCTGTCTGGGCTAAGTCGCGGGTTTTATGTCTCCCGTAGTCTACCGCTCCGCGCCGGAGGAACTTGACATCGAAATCCTGTTAACTGAGGCAAGCTGTCGCCTTTGGGGGGGGGGGGGGACAACGAGCGCTTGTCTTTATTTACGCATTCTTTTTTGACTGTCGTATTGCTTCTAACTGCCTCTTTCCTTATCTCTCCCGATGTTCCATCGTGGTTACACGACTAAGTTTGGTCTTCAAACCCGCGGTCAAGTGTTCGGACGCAAAAATAAGATAAAAGAAAGTAAAAACGTTTTGGACACGTTCCGCGAGGTGTAGTTTAACCACATTTTACTCTCTCGTTTTGAATCAATTATTCACTAAAAGAAAATCGAGCAAAATATTGTTACGTATAGGACCAAATATATATTTAGTTGCCCTAACAAAATATATTAGCTAAATATTTTTTAAGTCAACTGTGCATTGTTACTTAGCCACTCATTTGATGATAACAGTGTTTGTGAGTACATCTGTTGACGCTTAACAATCGTATAAACATATTAGTAAAACAACGCAACAATGAACTGACTAGTGAAGCTGTAAATCTTGAAATTTTTTTTGCACAAGTTGCTCAACATTTGCAATATACCTATTAGCAAGTTTTCACAGAATATCAGATGTCACGTTAGCTGAGATTACTAAGGCGTAGCGCTCAGCCGCGGGTAACTTAGGTTCGAATCTCGGTCGAGGCTGCGAAACTTTTTTATATCGGCCCAAACTGTTTAATGTGCTTGTAGCCAAACAAATCTTTCGTTGCACCACCCAAATCTTACAGTCTGGGGCAATCAAATGAAAACAACAAAATAATTTGGTTTCAGTAACAAAACATTTCATTGCCCCATATACAAAGAAATAATTTGGTTGCACCAAACAAATCTTGTTTGAGTCAGCAAAACTTTTTTTTCAGTGCATGAAAAATCACCACACGTATAACGTGTTAGGTTGTTTCCTATAGAAGTTATATGCCACAAGCGTTTATTACTACTGTTATAGGTTGTTCACGGTACCTAAAATGAACCCCCTTAATATCCCTGCTTAAGGACTACTTAAATGCACATTACTTATTTCCCGCCCTGTTAGAAATTAACATTGCCATGGGTCTCATCACTTTATTCATACTTAGGCCGAGTAAAACGTTGAATTTATTACGGAAGTAAATATTTGACAAATATGCTCATTTTTGCTCTTCAATGCATAAAAAAAAAAAAAAAATAGCAAGCGAAAGAAATAATTCGAGTTATCACAATTCGCTACCTAACACGTTATTCGACGTTAAGATATGGAATTGCTTTCCATCCATTGTTACCAACTTTACTGGGCGAATATCACTAGGTGCGTCCATTAAGATATATGCAGGCAGGGGCAGTGACTTTTTCTAATGTTGATTTCCAAAGTGTTGACATTATCGTGAACAGCCTTTAACATATAGGTATCATATTTTTGACTATATTGAAATTTCATTTATATTGAATTAATAAATTATAATTTTTAATTTATAATACATGCTTATCAAAACAGTGGAAAAATTGGTGTGTTGGTAATTCCTAGTATGAAAAAGTTCATATACAAAATAATATTGAACTGGGTGCGTACGAATGCGGTGCGTTGACCATTCGGTGTAAATTTTTAAGACATAGTTAAGTTTTGTTTGCATGAGGCGGAGGATTATCATGAAAGTAGAACTTTAGCAGGGCCTCAGAAAAGTTGGAGGAAACCGCGAATTTATTTTTTGAAAAGCGCCCGAACAGAAATGCGTTTCTTTGACATTTAAAAGGTTTTATTCAAATAAGTTATTTCTGGAATAAATAAAATTGAGCGTAAACTAGTTCTCTTTGATAAGAAAAAAGTATTCTCTGTTTCATGAATAGAATGTAGTTATAAATTCTGACAGTGTAAACTATACAGGATTATAAACTCGACCTGCATTGACTGTAGTTATAAGCTCTGACAGTGTACAATATACAGGTTTTATCAACACTCGGCGTTCATAGAATGTAGTTATAAACTCTGACAGTGTACAATATAAAGGGTTTATCTAAACTCGACCTGCATAGAATGCAGTTCTAAACTCTTGACAGTGTACAATATTGGGGACGTATCTTAACTCGACCGACAAATTTCGGCTGCAAGTTAATTACGAAAAAAGAATGTGAAAACATATAAACGACATATGGCCTAAAGTGATTCCGAAGGGCGGTTTACATCTTTGAAGTTGAACATGAGTCAGTAGTAAGATCGAACAGAGAGTGTGTAGATAACGCGCAATGTTAACTGTGACATTCCATCTTGTAATTATCAAGTATGCTTCCGCGTCATGAAGAGTAAGTCAAAATAAGGGCATTAAACGAGATTGTTTCCATGACATAATTTGAGGACAGGGTTTTATGATAGACGAAGATATTTTTTCCGTTACACATTATCCAGAAATTCAGTGTTTTATTTCGAAAATATTCTTCAATATTTGTAATAAACTAGTACTTCAGGTCCATTGGGCGTAAAATTTTCACCTTTTTTTCGGGATTGACCTGCAACCGAAGTTTTTCCGTCAAATATAGATACAACCTCTACAAAGAAATTATATTCATTAACAAAAGAAATCTGGAAAAAAGCTTTTATATGAAAACTTAAAATCCAGTTTTAATTGAATAATAAAACGCTTTATTTAAAAAACAAGTGCGAATTGTTTTACAATACACGGCAAAGTACTTATAATTCTTATTTTTGTTGTGTAGGTCTATGCGATGACTTGAAACCAAATAGTTAATTCATTGCACGATCCCATTAATTTATTAGTTTATTGCGATTAGATGCATATATCCTTATGCTAAATGAAGTATTGTACAATGAACGTAAAATGCAATATGCAACGCGATACATTCGTAAATGATGAAAAGTTTCTTTTTTTACACAGTCACTGCCACAAAAATTAATCACTTCCGATTATGTAAATAGTTTCATATATATTCTGCGTAACTGGGACATTCTTCACTAACGAAATATATATAATTATGAAGAAATAAAAAAATTATTATGTCAGGGTTGAAAATATTTCTTTGACATTGATACCCCTTTTAACATTTGTCCTGAAACTGGCCTGTATTTTTCATCAGATTATCTGTTGATATTAACCTTAAAGACTTGTGATATGTAGTTGTGCCTTGCCGTTATATTTTTAATAACAGGATATGTATTTCTTTATTATCTGGGTTTATCTTATGACTGGATGCATTTACAGGAATGATTAGTCTAGTCATGAATATCATGAAAAAAAAAGTGACGCAGAAACTAAATACAAAACTAAAATTTCCAAAAATTTAAGTTTAGCAGTTTACACCATACAGTTTTAACGCATGAAGATTGATAGAAAATAGAGTGTATACTTTACTCACGCTGAATAACACCTCAAGTAGCTAAATATAGTTGACCCACATGTGTGGATCTAATTGTGAACAAGCAGCCCACATGCAGCATCCACAAGCATTCAAGAAGCGGAATGCACCCGCAGCTACATGTGGGACACATAATGAATGATGATTGTGGTATGATGTGTTTACGCGTGGTCCACATACGGATATTTAACTGTCAGCAGATGTCTGGCAAAACCAGAGTTCCCCGTAAGTTAACCACAAGCGGACCACTTCTTGATGAACTGTCGGCTGATGTCTGGTAAAACAAGAGCTGCCCGTGGGTTAACCACAAGCGGACAACTTCTTTATGAACTGTCGGCTGATGTCTGGTAAAACAAGAGCTGCCCGTGGGTTAACCACAAGCGGACCACTTCTTGATGAACTGTCGGCTGATGTCTGGTAAAACAAGAGCTGCCCGTGGGTTAACCACAAGCGGACCACTTCTTGATGAACTGTCGGCTGATGTCTGGTAAAACAAGAGCTGCCCGTGGGTTAACCACAAGCGGGTCACTTCCAGCTTTCTGCTTCTGGCCTGCCGTAAGTAAACCACATGTCGTTAGCCAACTGTTGGTAAGCCACTTGTGGTTTTCATAAATGCAGCTTGTAATGATTTTAAAAACCGAAAATTAATTGTGCCTAACGCAAATAAAATTGACGTATACCATATTCGTATGTGCTAACTTCAGCTTTATTGCACAATTAGCTCTCTACAGTCAAGTATATCAACTACTCTACTATGTATTCATAAACGACCTTTTAAGTAAATCAGGGTACTAACTTCGCATCCATAATGCATTATTAGCTTTGCTATATAGACAATGTTAGTATCACGAGTCAATACTGGGATTTATGTGTTTTGTTTAAAAGACTAGCATTTTAGTTTAGGACTAGTTTTTCGTGTGTTATGCTATGCAGGTTTCTGGTCTAAAAATTATTTTTTACTATTACTAGCAATGGCACGTGATAATGTTGCTTCATTCCTACATGAAATAAAAAAAAAATCAATTGAATATGCATATGCTGTATTTGCTACTGCACGACAACATATAGTCGGTATGTCATAAATGGAACATAAGCTTGCTGATCATGTTTCCGCAGTAATAATGAAGTTAGCATACCACAAAAGGCGGTATGCCCTCTTTAGCAAACATCACCCACACATCCTCTACATACTCCAAGATGCTTGTGGGTGTTTCACAGACATTTGCTTGTGCGCCATATATAAAATTCCATCAGTCATTTTGTGTTAAATGGCCCACAATTTCCCACATGATGTTGCCCAACTATCAGAATTGAACCATTCTACCATGCGAGGGCTTTATGTGCAAATGTAATCTTATAATCATACTTCATCAAAATCAAAAATACTTCCCAAGCTAATACAGTCACTATTGTTCACTTGGTATTATTGTGTACCACATAAGAAATAACTTACAGTCATGTGAGCGAACATGTACCACCTGTGCCAACAGTCGGCCAACTGTTATCTGCTTGTTGTTTGCTACTTGGGACATACCTCTTACCATAGATAATATCCATTATTAAAATGAACAGAAGTGATTTTTACCATAAAATACCTGGCCAAAAACTTATCATGTAAGTGTTGTGCTGCCGGACATTGATAATAAAATTGTAATTTAACATCTTCTGTTAATGTATGACCAAATGGTCACGGAGAGAACGAGACCATACAACATCAAAGAACAAATGAAATAAGAAAACCATAAAAGCGATATATAGATTTAATAACACTTCCTAAATAAGGTTTATAATAGGCTGTACAAGTAGGCCTGCAGAAGAGTGGTATAGTTATAAGCAGTAGCTTAAAAGTAGAGAAAAAATATATTGTTAACTCCTAAGTAATGCCCAGAGCGAAAAATATACCAAAATTTAACGAAGTTAAATGCCACCAACGTTCAGAATTTTGGATCTTGAAAAAACTAAGTTCTAATCTACTGATATTTGCAAACTACTCAGATTCGTTCTAACATTTATGACATATTAAAATAAACATTTTCAAAAAACCCTTCCTTAGTGGATGTCTGCATCCTAAGGGAAGAATGACTAAATTTCCATGCTTTTGCATACAGCAGTTTGGACTCTGAGGTGATGAGTGAGCCAGTCAGAGGGAAAACTTAATTATATGCATATAAATTAACATGTGTAATTCCTCGTTTATCAATTTTCGTAGGCGAAATCCAACACATAGTAATTTTTTTACATGGCTTCTGATAATTTTTTTAAATGTTGTCAAAAATGTTTAAACGAATCTGTGTAGTTTGCAAACCCCATGTACCTTATACCTATCGTACCTTTGTTTCTTTCTACCAACAATTTTCGCATAGTTGGATCTTTAATAGCTGTTGTCACTTATAATATACCGTGCTCATGTGACGAAGATACCAGACTAATACGAGATGAATTACGAAAATTATAGAAATTTGAGCACTATTTCGTAATGAACTGTTCGGAGCATGCTGTTGTCACTATAACATTTTCTGTCCATTTTGTATGTGTGCTGCACAAAAATGTAAAATTAAAGTAACTTCCAAAATGACGCATAGATAACATTTTATTTAATCTAAATTTTCACCGTAAAAATATTATGTAGTTTTACGTAATGTATCTGGTAACCGTGTTTCCAGCGATGTTGATGTATTTTGTACCCACAAAAGTAAATTAGTATTTTTTCCTGCGTGCAAGTAAAATTACCCCTCAAAATAGTACAATGGCAAGTACACCTTAGTAATATTTACACACGAGGTTGTATCAGATTATAATCATTGTGTAACTCAAAGATTTACATAGGGTGGTAATTGTGATTACACTATATTGATTATTTCGTTTGGTAATATAAATAAATTACAAACTCGCTATACTACTAAAATGCAATTACGTAGCTTCTTTGACTGCTTCAACACTTAAATTCACATATACTATAAACGTAATTTTGCCATCCGTCCCAGTTTTTTTTAGAACATTTTCGTGTTAATCTACATACTATGTACGCTACGTGTCCTTTTATTTAATTTATTCTTCTATCTTGCAACTTGATCATTACCAAGTAACAAACCGATTCCACCTTCAAAGTCCTAATAACAATTAACGTCATCCCCGCAGTGGTTACGCTATTTTATACATAACATTAAGTATGCATGTCATAACAACAAGCGTGTTCCATCTGCGGGAGTTTAGTTTCTGCGTGAAAGCATGAAGTTCGCAGTAGTTCCACTCCCTGCCACAACATGGCCTTGTTTCCCAGCGCTCTAAATCTCACATAAAAAAAAAAAGCGACAAGAAAATGGCGCTGTTAGAGTTCAGCGTTTTTTTGTGTTTTATTTTCAAGTCACGTTGCGGTTTACATTTTTTCTCCGCTCGGCATACGCGTCTGTCTTCGAAGAACGGAATAATGGAACATCTGGGAAGAATTCGCATTTGATGGCTCGTAAAAGAATATATATATATATACATATCTATATGTATATGTCTGTGTGAGTGACCAGTATTGCACAGTCGTGACTCTCGGACTGCACGCAGATGAAACATGAGGGCAAAGGCGTATTGGTTTATTGCTTTTGCGATAGTGGTTTTCCCTAACCATACATGTTTGTCGGGAAGACGGCAGCGCAAATGTTATATTTATGCGAACTCAGAAAAAAAACACAAAAATTCGCCCCGACTTGGCTTGCAGTAAAATACCATCTTACGCCGACGTTAAACTGTTCCAATATTTCAAAGGAACTATTTCCCCCTAACTTAGGTACAGGCTGTTCACGGTAAAATGAGCACTATTTGAAAGCCCTCCCATCTCGAATAACACTCAAAAAATATATTTTATTTTGGCGGAATATACGCACTGTGTTTATTACTTACATTGCAATATTTATATAAAGGTTGTTAAATTATTAAACATGGCTAGAAGGAAAAAGTAACTAGGCCCTCAAAAGTGCTCACTTTAACGTGAACGGCCTATAATTGTCATTGACCCAGTCAAATATCACACTGTCTTCGATCGACGAAGGCATGCGGCCACAAACGGAAGGAAAACTGCAGATGTGCAATTAGGAAAGTGAAATCTATCTTCCGTGGAATCATGTACCAAACTGCAATAAGGAGCTTCTCCTACTAGAGTTCAGTGTGTCACTTCGTGAATATAGGATGTTCACGGTAAAAGAAGCACTTTTGAAAGCCCTGCTTAAGCTCTACTTCTATGCACGTTGTGTGTTCTTCCGCCTTACGTAAAATTTACATTGCAATGGGCCTCGTCACTTTATTCATGAGTCGGTCAGGAGAAACTGTGTAATTATTATAAAAGTAAATATGTTACAAATTTGGTTATTTTTAGACTTGATGGATTAAAAAAAAAACTGAAAACGAAAGAAATAATTTCAGTTATCACAAACGATTACCTATCATTGTTTATTCGACGTTAAGATATAGTTCAACTATCCATCCATAATTACCACCTCTACTCAGAGCATGTAATTCAGTGCGCCCGTTAAAATATATGCAGGCCTGGCAGGGACTTTTTACTAAGGTTGATTTCAAAAGTGCTTACATTTTTTGTGAACAGCCTTAACGAAAGTTACGGCCAGGAATACCTGGGCGAGGTAAAGATCCTAGACAAACACAACGTCTGCACACAGAACCAGACATAATACCCTCTGCTAATATGAGTTTCCTTCCGTTAAAAAATTATATATATATATATATATATATATATATATATATATATATATATATATATATATATATATATATATATATATACATACATAACGCAACTGGACTAAACAGAACGTTAATGCGGAGACAAATGAGGCCACCATAAAGTAAATGTGATAAATAAGGCGTAAGCTGCTATTACATCAGAACCAAAGCACGTGTTATACAACTCTGCAGAAACTTGCGCGTTCATGACACCCCTCTTAAGAACTAAAGTTTCAAGTTTTCGATGAGAGTGTACGAAGTGATCAGTTTGAGCAACTGACCAGTCATATCCCTAACCAATTTACTTCGCAACTCTACAACGTTAATTCAAATGCTTGCCAATCTCGCACGCTGTCTTGACCTGCATTTACAAAAAATTGAAGTTATTTTTTTTGTTCCTTAGATTTACAGCAATATGATCAGTTAAACGTAGATTATATAGTCAAAACTGCCAATGTCTCCAAACCTAAACTTAAGTTAAAATGAAAAAAAAAATAGTCTGATTGTGTTTTGGAATATGTTAAAATAAAAAATCTCATCTATATTTGTTAATTAAAAATGGCAATTAAAATTATTTGCAACTTCAAAAAGAGCGTGCCCAGACACTCACACATGTACAGAGACTGCAATGATGTACCCTTTCCACTTACATGAGGTATAGTCTATTTGCGGTTTCTTCACACTTTCTAAAAGAAACCTATGAAAAATCTCCCCAATTATGACGTGTTTAGTTATTTCCGAAATATATCACGTATCACAAGCGTTTTATACTTGTGTTCATAAAAGTTACTTTTTTCTGTTAAATTGAAATATTATTCATATTCTCTCTATAAATTATAAAACTACATTTGTAAATAATTTGAATAAAAACAGGGAGGAAATAGGTATGTTGGCAGCGCCTAGTGAGAAATAGTTCTTATGCAAAATACTGTTACACTTAGTGCGCACGAATTCGGTGCGATGGCCTTCGGTGCAATTCTCCAGACTTAGGTCAGCTTAGTTTGCACGAGGTAGAGGAATACCCTGGAAGTAGAACTTTAGCAGGGCTTCAGAAAAGTCTGAAGTAACCATGCATGGATTATATCAGTCTATTCCAGAAGCTGCAGGTAATAGGTATAGGCTGTTCACGGTAAAGTGAACACTTTTGAGGCCCTAGTTACTTTTTTGCTTTCAGGTCTTGTTTATACGTTAACCACCTTTCTAAATAATTACTGCCATGTAAGTAATAAACACAGTGTATATATTCCACTGCACTAGGAAGTTATCGTCTAAGGCTAAAATATTATGTATTTATCGACTATTATTCCACATGAGAGGGCTTTCAAAGGGCTCATTTACCGTGAACAGCCTATACATATATGTTCATACACCCATAACGCTTAGTAAGTAGTGTGGGACGGCAAACCGATCATTTTTTAGGAGGGGAACCCATGTACGGAAAGGCATATTTCGGGCGCTAGGGGGGGGGGGGGGGTTGAACTCTGACAACGACTTCGGATACGTTGATGGGCCAACCCAAAAAGAGCATTATATCGTGCAGTGAATTACAAAACGGGTTCGAATAGTCCACTCCCTACTTGATTACAGAATCTCTACATGGCCGGTGCAGAGAAACACGCACATGTGGTTGTGTGCTTAGTGGTTAAGTCGCTGCGTGGATTCGTGCGATAGTCCTCGTCTGATGGTACAGGAGTCTCGTACACCGTACCAGTTATGGTACGCCAAAGAAAACAGTCGAGAGGTGTCAGATCTGGCGACCGTGGTGGCCACGGAATAGACAAAATACCCCCTTCCCCACAATTCAATAGGTAATTTCCGTACTTGTGTACTGATACATGCTCCATACTGCTGTCAACAAAGTGGAACACATAAAAAAAAAACTACCAAAAAATGACGCGCCCCATCGACTGTGAAGCGATGTCGCTGATGCACAGGAAACTTATCAGGCACAGTTAGTCTACCCACCTCACGTTGATGGCTAACGTGATGCATAACTATTAGGTCACCAAACACAATCGTAAGAGCGTTGTCAAACTTTGACGCCTTGCAGCGGCCCAAACATGCTTTTCTGACATTGGTGCCCTTTCGTTCTTAAACGAAAACTTTAAACGATATGTCTACTGAGGGTAGAAAAGGAAATGTACAAGTTTGATAAACTAAAATGACATCAAAATTAATGCAGTGGATGAGAAAGACAGATTTATATGCTCTATAAACTTTGATAAAAAATCTAATCTTTCTTGAATTCAATTAGGTCTTTGTCAACCTCAGGCTCTAAACTTTAATTCCGTCAATTTTTAAAGTTTCTAAAACTTGTGTATATGTATGTTTATATGTATGTATGATTATATGTATATATACATAATGTAATTTGTCAGTATAACTTCTATTTTGTTCCGCAATTACGCAAAAAATACACGACTTATTTCGAATATATTTTCACTGTAGGGTATATCTTGTATTAAAGATGGGCGTGGCGGTGATATCACGTTCCAGTCTCTTTCAAGCGTAGTTATGGTAAAAATAAACTAAGAATAGTCATAACCAATGATATCCCGCTTCGCCTCGTAGAACTAAGACTTGTGGAGATGAAACCAACCAACCATCCAGGCAAGGTGTCTCGTTACCCTGCCAGCCGGCTATATTTACCTACCAAGTAGTCCTTTGAGCTACGTAGGCGAGAACTTCAGACACTTCGCCACAAAGTTCTGCTCGAAACATTTATTTACGCGTGGTCGAAGTCTCAGGCAAGAGCTTCGTTTAATTTGAAATCCAATGAAAATTCTTATTCCGGGGGAGCTGAAATTGTAGGGAAATAATCGGTTTATTCCCGCTCTCCCTGAATTTAATTTCACCGAAAAGAAAGCGTTTTGTCAGACACTAACTGCTCCTCTGTGTAAATATACATATTTATTCCGTTCTACAATTCTATACTGCTTTCTGTTAAAGGGTATATCATCACCAACATTAAGGGAATAGTTGTTGGCCCCACATATTTTATAGTTTACGTCTGTAGCTAGCGTAGTTAAGACTCCCTATTATGGTTCAAGTGGTTCATGATTCAAGTATCGGTTAAGCTGAAATGCACGTGTATGTTGTATTAAGGTGTATGTTATTACGACTTTAGGTATCTGTATGCATCTTAGTGAACTAAATTGGCCACCGTATTGAAGCTAAGTCATGTAAACATACTCAAAGGATAAATATACATAGTAAAACAGGGCTCGTGTGAAACTATAATTCCGTAAGAAGTAAGTTGTACTGAAAATATTTTCTCATTTGGACGTCATTTTTTTGCTAGATTAAACCTTTTGAGATACTTACAACAAAACCGACGAAGCAGACCACGAAATAAGTGCTGCCATATTGTGGTGCTAAAAGTAACTAGTCCCTAGCCTAAATGCATTTTGAGATTAGAAAATGAAATATCTTGTGCGGAATTTTAATAGAGAACAAATGGGATGTATAGCTATAATTAACTGACATGACTCTGTGCCTAAACGATGACTTGGAGACGGAATGAAAGAGGGGAGGGAACGGGAGTGCTCCGAGAAAACCCAGCTGGCAACCGGCAACGTCCGCTACGTTTTTGACATGCGATACCCCGGCTGTGACGTCGGTTGCCGGTATTCGAAACCAGAACGCTCTGGTGGAAAGACCGATGCTTTATGCACGCGGTTCGCTTGTGGAAAAAGTAATAAATTCGCTTAACGATGTCCCGGCGTCCTTGAGCGACGGCAAATGCCGAGTCGGAGCAATCTTGGAGAGCCGAGCGCTCTCTCCTGCGGAAGAATACGAGGCGAGTTTCGGAGATAACGAAATCGATTCCCGGAGGAATGTACAAGACGAAGCTTCAAGAATTTACGGCAGCCCAGAAACCTATCTCACGAAACTGGCTGCGGGTTCTTCAGTATTGAAGACGCGATGCAACACGGGGATCTGCTAGGTCTATGATAATTCTACACTGTAGAAAACATTTGAGGTAAAATTCCCTTACATGTAAGGGAAGCTAACTACCTCTAAATCTAAGCTAAAATTACCTCTCAAATTTAGAGTAAATTAACATAACTAGTAAAGTACTATTCCCTAATCGTACGGGAAAAGTACCTGACAAATGTGTGGGGGAAATCCCATATAAGTAAGGGAAAATCAACTATATTGTATAAAAAAATTATATTAAAAACACCCCAGAGTATTGGTACCGTACTTTTTTTTTAAAACACGTTTTATCACGTGATGAAAAGTCACCGAAACTTTAATTCTAAAATCCTAGACACCCGCTGGTAGATGGGCGCGAACCCAGGTACTCTATCATAAGAGGCCGATGCACTATCCACTACACCATGACGACAGCGCAAGAGCAGTAGTAAAGACTAGCATGTTAGAAGATTGTTTCATGCGCCCGTCCCTCCACTTAGCTGTTGAGACAATGCTGAAGAGATGCACGTGTCGTAAGGTAATTTTCCCATCCGTGTACGGGATTGTTTCTTCCGCCCGTCCCTCCACTTAGCTGTTGAGACAATGCTGAAGAGATGCACGTGTCGTAAGGTAATTTTCCCATCCGTGTACGGGATTGTTTCTTCCGCCCGTCCCTCCACTCAGCTGTTGAGACAATGCTGAAGAGATGCACGTGTCGTAAGGTAATTTTCCCATCCGTGTACGGGATTTTCCACTACCACGTACGTGAATTTTACTCCAGAGTGCCGTAATTTTACCTTACCTGTAATATAAACTGTTTTTTTCCCCAGAAGTTTGCGAATATTACCTTACACTTGTCAGGTAATTTTCCGTTTATTTCTATAGTGTGCTTTGCCGAACTTACGATTCTGAGACTTAACCGAATAAGACTTATTTTAGTATCGAAACGGATTTGCTGGAGGCTGATATCAAGCTAGCAATCAGGCTGACATATAGCTAAGAATTAAGTCTTACATTTTTATTTTTCAACTGTAATCATATTAATAAATACAATATTTTCGCTAAGAATTTCACTGTTTTGATTTTACTTATCTAACAATAGGTTTATTTTTTCTACTTAACTCGAAGAAACTGTTTAGTTATGGAGATACACTTGCAGGTTAACAATAAGCTGTAAAGCAGCGTATACGCTGTTCACGGTGAACTGAGCACTTTCAAAAGCTGTGCTAAAGATCTACTTCCATACACGTTGTGTATTCTTCCGCCATATGTAAAATTAACACTGCCATGGGCGTCGTCTCTTTATTCATGGTTCGGTCAAGTGAAATTGCGAAATTATTAGAAAAGCAAATAATTTACAAATCTGATAATTTGGAACTTCGATACATTTAAATAAAAATACATAAAACTAAGAAATAATTTCAATTATCACAAATGGTTATTTAGAATTTTTGATTTGACATTAAGATATGGAACTACTTTCCATCCATTGTTACCAACTTTTCTGGGCGCATGTCACTCAGTGAGCCCGTTAATATATATGTAGACAGGGGTAGTAAAATTTTTCTAAGGTTGATTTCAAAAGAGCTCACTGTAGCGTGAATAGCTTTTACTTAAAATAAAAAAGCATTTTAACATTTTTCGTCTTTGAGATTATTATATTTTAAAAGGTAGTTGTCGTTTGTAAATTATTGCCGCTTCCTTACTGCGTAACGTTTGCGCACAATACGCGTGCCATTAATTAATTTCAGTGTTAACTGCTACGCTATTAACTATTGCAGCTGTTAAAATCATGCAGTACACAGTCATAAATAAATATATAACATATACACAGACACACATTACTAAAAAAAAAATAAAAACATAAACAAAATTTAATATTGTGCCGTCTACTTTAGTTCATTTAAATATTGACAACGGATAACAGAAACTGTCTTCATTTTACGATTGGTTTCCCACGTCTGGGTATAAACAAAGCAGCTCATTGGCCTACATTGTTAGTGATGCCAGATACTTATGGTGCAGTCTAAAGGCCCTTCTACGACAGTGCAGATGCGTTCGTCTGGGCCGATTGTGCATGTACCACCCCAGCTCTCGATTTTTTACTGTTATCATCTGCATTTATCGAGGAAGGTTTGTGTGAATTAAAAATTGTCTTAGCGCTTATAGGAGCCGAGCATTAAAGCCGGAATCTCATAGCCCCGACGCGCACGACGCGACGGCCAACAGTCAATGAAATAGAAGGCAGATCGTCGTCAGCCCGATCGATTCTGTCGTCCGACCAGCAGTTTCGGATTAGAAATTATTTTTATTCTTTGTCGTATCGTGCGGCACTACGCCCAGAATGTACAACTTTGCAAAATGAAATTGTATTGCAAGCTTTCCCTACAATGGTAAATACGCAGCTTAAAAGAAAATTTAATTGAAAATTACTGTATCTAACTCTTAAAAATAATAATTTTACCTTTGTTGTATTAGCGATGCCAATTTGTCACCTTATGTATTACAAATTTCCCTCTTTGTTCACCGCCTTTGAAACGAACGTAGCCTATCAGAGCCTTCTAAATAGTTAAGTTAAATGCCGAGAGCGTGGTGTCGGTCGTGCTGTAAATTCAAGTAGTCACATTGAAATGTGTCGAGGTTTCGTTTTTGATCGTGTCGTGCTGTATTAGTCGGGGCTATGCGATGCCGGCATAACGGTTTTCATGAATCAAGTCGCAAAAAAGTTTGTCGCCAGCGTGCTGTCATGGAGTACGCTGTCTAATCCTTTAGAGATATAACAAAATCATGCGCGAAAGAATTGTGTAAAATTAAATAATCTACAAAAAAGTCAGCGGTAGCATATATCTATCTTTAATACATAAGTAGTAATAAACGTATTTGTAATTTAAATTATGCAATAAAACGAACGAAAAATTCACTGTATTTTATAAACATAAAGAATTTAATCTTTATCTAAAATAATTAATTCATAATTAAAACTGTTTAATGTAGATAATAAATGTCCTTCACATCATACAATTATCGCCAATAATTTAAAAGTTATGAAATTCGAGGGTGGGGATGTGGTGATGCGGGTGTCAAAAGAGGTGCAAGGGAGGGAGAAAAAATAAATTGTACCCGGGCGAAGCCGGATCGGATCGCTAGTCACGAAATATCTTAAAAATACACTACACGGGAACCAGAATTATACGTCCGTCTGTAGGTTTTATATAATCACTTCTATGTATTCATATATGTAATATATAATATGTAGCTCTTAAGATTGTACAGATAAGCAATTAAATAATGATTAGTCCTCGGCTAGAATCTCTATTGAGCACTAACATTTACGACCGGTGGCGTAAAAAAAAAAAATGGCTCAGACCACGAAAGAACTCCGGTTTTGATCAGTATAATAAATAGACTTACCAACTGAGTGGCAGAAATGCCCGGTTGAAGCAAGTATTTGTAAATGATACATCATATTACATATTCCATCCTACTAACATCAACTATATCGTTAAAATAAATGTTAATTTAAATTTTTTAAAAAGAAACTGGTGTAATATTCCCAATCAACAACTCCCTGGCAATTCACACATCGAGGTTTAGTTCATGGAATAAAAATGTGTGATCTATAAAACATAAAAACAAATAATTATTGATTGTACTAAGTGGCGCTGCAAATGAAGTTAACCTGCCCGTAACGGTTTACAAACACAACTAATTTAGCATACATAAAATACAGTAAGCGCCACTGGACTCGGGAGTGATGGAAAAAAAAAAAAAAAAAGTTTCCCACTTGAAACGCTTTAAAAGAGGATCCTTTTCCGAACGGGTAGCGGAACCAGCATGCAACGCGGCGGAGCACGAACGTTGAGGGACCGGGAACTGATTACGTAGGGACGCGGAGCGCGTCTTCCGGCTCGCTCGTGACTGCCATTCCGTGGAGATCCCGCAGCAAACCACCCTTCCTCCTCCAGCAGCCAAGCCATGCTGTTCCGCCAAGGGTAACAGGAGAGTAGATTTTGCCCTACGTGTGCGCGAGCAAGCGGATGGAATATCTTGTGACTTCTGACAACTCCCTTGGATATCACCGGGCGGGACAAATTAGTAGTCTATTTGAACACTTTATGCGAACCGCGTTGCGAAACCCTGGCTCGAAAAGGGGAAGCAATTGGTCATATTTGAATTTCATGAATGATTTAGTGTTCACGGTAAAGTGAGCACTTTTTAAGGCCCTCCCACCACGCATTAGTGACTAATAAGTATGTTTTATTGCAGACTCAGACATTGACATTTGAGAGTGGTGAAAGTATACGCCATATTTATGCGTCACATATAATGTTGATGTTAAAAAATGACAGAAAAATAAAAATTGGCTAAAAGGAGCATTTTGGAAGGGCCTTAAAAAGGGCTCACGTTACAGCGAATAACTTATAATTATTTGTTTCACAGCAATATACACACTTCAACATCACAGACCGACGGAAAAGTGTGCACTTATCAAATCCACCTCTGAAAAATTATCACTATCCATATCTAAGTAAACATTGCAGTACACGCTGGCACGCAGGCTATCAGTCAAATTGCCAACGTATTGATGGAAATAGTTGTAGTACATGTTCCATAAAGGCAAGATGATCGTGGCGCGGCTTACATTTCTAAGCGCACCTAAGTTAACATAACGTCGAACCCGGAACATTGTGATCTGTACATACTGCCGCACAGTACTTAATGATTAAGGCTGTTCTCGATAAAGTGAGCACTTTAAAAATAAATCTTAGAAAAACGTCATTACCCCTGCCTGCATATATTTTTTGAGCGCACTGAGTGACATTCGTCCAGTAAAGTTGGTAACGACGGATGGAAAGTAGTTCGATATCTTAAAGTCGAATAAAAAGTGTTAGGTTACCATTTGTGATAACTTAAATTAATTCTTTCACATTCTGTTTTTTTAATGCATCGAAGGAAGTGTAAAAAAGAGCAGATTTGTAAAGTATTTACATTGTTAATAATTTCACAGTTTAATTTTACCGACGCATGAATAAAGTGATGAGGCCCCTAGCAATTTTCATCTTGTATACGACGGAGAAATACACAACGTGTATACAAGTAGATCTTAAGCTGGGTTTTCTAAAGTGCTCATTTTACAGTGAACACTCTTTACAGAGGTGCAACAGTGGCGTGGATTACGAACTCCAGCCACCGAAATGTCCTAACCCACCAGCAATATGGCGGGACGTCGTTCACTCACCAATCAGCTCTTTAGAGTTCAACTTGCCAGGCGGCAGTCCGAACAATAGGAGATATTGCATACCGCGCATTAGCCAATTAGTCTCAAGGCTCATTCCCAAATATTCGCGCAGCCAGTAACGGACCGAGTTCGCGCCATTTCGCTCTCGTATTCTTACCTTTTCTGTGATATCGCTTTTGCGACCACAGCCAATAGGGTAATGTAAACTTACTGTAGTGAAAAAAAATATTGTGACTAGATTTGTATTATTTACACTGGTGGAAAATGGAAAACGAACACCCGGGTGCAATGATCCCACATGAATGGAGGTTATATTGAATAATTATACAGGCTGTACACTGTATACTGTGATAATGATCACAGGGTCGTAAACCTATGGACAGAGGCTACAGAGTGTCTTGAAGAACAATGCCAGTATCTTGTGTAGCCTCCGGTAGCGACGATGCAGTCTTGCAGTCGTCCGTAGAGACGATCATAAAGGTGTCGGTCGTCATCTTTGGGAATAATGTTCCACGCAAATTATACCTGTTGTTGCAGTTGGTGGAGTTTTATTGCCGGTATTGCAGACCGTACCATACACCGTCCCATAACATCTCACACAGGTTCAATAGGGGACAGGATGGGTGATCGTGCTGGCCAGGGGATTTGACGAACACCTTAGAGAGTGCGTTGGATAACACGATACATGTGTGCACGGGCATTGTCCTTCTGGAAGAATACGTCACCTTGGCGTTGTAGGAACGGCAACGAAATGAGCTGGATGATGTCCTGGATGTAGCGTTCACTGTTCCGTGTTCTCTCAACAAACACAAGAGGCGTACGGTCATTGTAAGCTATTGCACCCCAGACCATGATGCCAGGAGTTGGTCCTGTATGTCGCTGCCGTATACACTCTGGTTGTTGCCGCTCTCCTGGCCGACGCCGCACTAACAAACGAGCCTCACTGGCCCCTAGGCAGACTCTACTCTCATCACTAAACAAATCTCCGCGCCATTCATCCCTCCATTTTCGTCGTTCGCGACACCATCCGAGGTGGGCTGCACATTGATGAGGTGTGAGGGGAAGCCTGGCGAGTGACTCCCTTGAGCTTATCCCAGCGACCAGCAAACGGTTGGTGCTGATCCAAACTGACACCTTGGGTTCAACAGTGGCCCTAATCTGTGCGGCGATCACCGTGCGATCAGCAATGACTGCTCCTCTCATGCGGCGGTCCAGGCGGGAATCCGTATGCCTCTGCCGTCCGGGAACCAGGTTGACGAGCATGTGCACGCACAATTGTTGAAACACCGGCACCACCAATGATGCACAGCAGACACTTCGCGTCCTACGCGTTGGGCAATTCTTCGGAAGGACCATCCAGCCTCCCTCAGGCCCACAGTACGACCTCGTTCAAAGTCCGTTTGTTGCGCGAAGTGTGGTCGTCTATGCCGTCGTGGCATGTCTACGATGCTTACTACACACAGGACGATGCTTATACAGGCTACTTCACCGGGTCAACTATAGTTGTGTCGGGCTCAGCGGTGTTATGCCTAGCACGTGGTTCCTACTTTGCCCACAGCACAGCACTGTTAATCATTGCATGTATTGCCCTCTATCAGTGCCCCATGGTGTTTCTACGTGACCGCTTTAGTAGTGTTCATTTTTCATTTTCCATCATTGTATACCGCTTTTGAACGAAACAAATTATTTTCATCAGAACAAATATGTTACAAGCGGCAATTAAAATCTCGTTTTCCATGCAAGTAAAAAGATTATTATTAAGGTTCCAATAATGTTATACGACACGTAATTCAGGATGAATGAAAAAGAACAACAGCGACCACAGAACAGAACTACAAAGATCTAGGAAGCAACGGAGTTTATAGCAGTATTTAATTCATTGACAAGAGATGATAAATGGTGTAAAATAATACTAACTTTGCATTCGTTTTTCTATTATTTCCTTTTTTTTTTCTTTGCTAGGCCGTTTATTGAATGTCGTCGATCTTGTAATGACTGCTCCAGGTGTCCAGCTGTTTCTTATAGTTATTAGTTTGGAGTGTCGTTTTTTTTTTCTTTTGCAGAAATCACGGCTTCCTTGTGGATTTAATTCCGTTGCCCGTTTCGCTGAATTGGAAAACTACTTCGCAAATTTTAATTCATTTCTGGCCGCCGTATTCAAGTACTGAGTATTTTAATTGTTCTCGCCTGACAAGGTGAATGAACGGATCACGATCTCCCACACGCTGGTTTTTATCTCTGGAGATTAAGATTGAAATACTTGATATTACTGGCTTCATGCCAATTTTGAAAATAAAAACTTATTTAATTTAAGAAAACGATCGCTGATATTTAACTTACAGCGACCCTTGTATCCAAAAATATTTAGCGCGCACTTCAGTTAAAACTTTCTATTCAGATTTGCATAAAGTTGTGTACCTTTTGAATTCATTTCGTATTTTAAGAATAATTTATTTCGTAACGTCTTTTGAAATTAATATATTTAACACACTGTTCTTAGAAGGCCGCAATACATTTTTTTTTGCATGGGTGCAATTATTTATCTGTTCTAAAAAAGAGCAACAGGTTTTAAATTTAATTTTTTTCGTTGGTGTTAATACGAGCAATCTTCCCGAATGATTTGAGCTGCGAACGTGCAGTGGTAATGGAAGCAAGATTTCTAAATGCCGTCGACACGTTCTATTATTTTAAATATTCTTAGCCAGCAACCATCAGGCTCCAGAAGTGTGGGCGATGATCACATAATTTCCAAACAATTTTCGTCTTCAAGGGCAGGACTCGCATGTCCAGATAATACGTGGGGTAGCGTAGAGGAGCAATCGAGCAAGTGTGTTCGTGGGCAGAAGCCGCTATTAGCTACGCTTTGGAAATGAATTCCTGCAGCCAGAAGTGTGTTGCGAGACTCAGACCATCAAGATGCCTTCGCATCTTTACGTTCAAGATGTTGCGTTGCCTTTCAAAGTCGACAACAAGTCGATGTCCACGCAGCAAGTTGAGTCAGATAACCCAGCAATAATACACGGAATCCTACGGAAATCGCGAAATTCATCTACCGACGAAACGCCCGCGAGTTTCTTTACAACAGTTTCAACTTGTAAAATTGCCGTCATCACAGTTGAACTTCAGGGTTTCTCACTCAATGCTAACATACGGTCACACAAGTAAGTCTAGAAATGATATAGAGCACTGAAAAATTTATTAAATTTAAATTATAACTTATTACAAATGTTTAATATATCAACAAACGTCTGACATTTAAAATTTATAGTTTAATCATACCATGAAACAACAAGAAAATATTGTGACATTTGTTGTTAATTAAAAATAAATAAATAAAAAAGCATTGCCTACGTCAATAATTTACGTGGATTCTGTAAGCTGCCATTCGTACATCGCATTACATAGTTCTGTAAGAGGGATTCCATAACATACAATATACAAAAAAAATATGGCTAAATCAGTTAACAATAATTAACTCTTGCACAAAAGAGGTACATGCAACGTAGTATTATAATAGTCATTATGAGAAACATTTAGCACATCAAAAGCGTTTGGTACCTGATACAACTCAATCAACAACACGCAACAATACTGTGCATTGTATCTGAGGATAGGACTTGATACGTTTCAAGCGATCCAGCTATTCGTCATTTGGACCATTAGCTGCATTATTTAAATAAAAATCTTCCACACAAATTCAGGGCTCTTTAAGCTTATTAAAACCGTACATCACACTCGTTGGAATAGAAAAATGTGAACCATTATTAATATTAAAAGTGATCTTTCAAAATAATAATGGGCTGTATATATTTCGTTTTCATTGAAACAATGGTTTACCATGCATAGGAATCATTTTATCAGGATTATGCTGACATTTGTAAAATAATTTCAGAGAGAAATGTAAATTAACACAAAACAAAACAAGGGGGGGTGTTTGGCAGAGGGTTGTTGATCTCATGCATAAGCCAGGCTCATTCGCAAAACAGTGCAGTTGAGGTCAATGGAGCATTTAGGAGAATTAACATTACATGGGGTATCGTTCCTATTTACAATATTGCTGTGAAACGCCTAAAAATTTCTGTTTCGCGTGTTTGTTTTCAAAGAGCTGTTAGGACCACTCACATTTTTTGAAAATAAATGGTTTAAACTCATATAAACATAAAGAAATGAACGATTTTTTTTATTTAGTCCTTTTAAATCTACAACTGATGTATTTATGCATTTTCTTTCCGGCCAATGTCATGCGACGAAATGTTACTTTTGTTACGCAGCAAAGCCGCCATTTTTAAAAGCGCTGTTATGTTTCTGCTTTAACTCATAGCGTGTTCTTCCATCGGTTATAAGAATCGACATTGTCGTGGACATAACGACTGATTTCAGTGCGTAAATGAAGTTAAAGTGGCACATTTTAAGAACATATATTATCTAGTTAATACAGCACTTGTTTCTATAATGACTATAAAAAACAAACGTAATGAAATTACCACATTTATAATGTTAGGCGATTAACAGGGCGTTAAACCATGAATCTAATTTTCCTAACTATACGTCACATTTACCAGGAGGATACAACTTAAAATTTACGTCTTTATTATTGACAGTTACAGACTAGAGGGTTTCTCAGAGTTAAATCTTAAAAATATGTTTAATTAACTACTACTTAGCTGTATCATTTACTAATTCATCCCACGTGGGTTTGGCTATGACTGTAACAGTTGGTTGGTGAAGCTGGTTATTTTAAAGAGCCACAGGCGATAACAGCATTTAATATATGTATACAGTGTAATATTAAACAAATTGTATACGGCGTAACGGTAAACAGGCAGTTTCTGTTAATGTACCTGATGTCACTCTCTTGAGGCTCCCATCTACACAGGGATTTCCCCCGCGTTTGAGCCCGAAAAGTGCGGGAGCAATAAGGGCTGAACTGCCACACAAATCAAGTGCGCCATCGTCGCTAAGAGTTAGGCTCACAACTGGCGTGCAGTGTTATCGTCGTGCTGCGTGTATAATCCATTCACGGTTACTTCAGCCTTTTATGAAGCCCTGCTAATGTTCTACTTCCAGGATATTCCTCCGCCTCGTGCAAGCTAAGCTTAACTAAGTCTGGAGAATTACACCAGAGGGACAACACACCAAATTAGTGCGCACTCACTTGTAATGATATTTTGTGTAAGAACGGTTTCTCAATAAACGTTACCAACATACCTATTTTCTCCCTGTTTTTTATTCATATTATTAATCAATGAAGAATTATAATTTATACATAAGTCATTAACAACATTTCAATTTAACAGGAAATAAAGTAACTTTTACGAACACAAGTATAAAACGCTTGTAATACAGGGCGTATTTAGGAAATAACTAAACACGTCATAGATGAGGAGATTTTTCAAAGGTTTTATTTAAAAAGGCTGAAGAAACCGTGAATGGACTATGCCTATGGGACTTTCAGCGGTGATCCTATTATTTTATTGGTGGAAAAAACTGTTGGAAGGTTCGATGCAGGACCCTTGAGCAGATTTATATGTATCTGACGGTTATATTTTGAGATCCAGAGCTTCAGAAAATACGTTTATAGTAATTTTGTAATGCTTTAAAATTGTGTTTCCAATGTGCGTGAAGTCTTAAAAGCACAAAACAGCCGTCGTCTGAAGAGTGCGTGCTTTTCGTAGACTAGTGCATTGGATGCACGTTTAATAGTATCGTGGGAAAAGCGTGTAAAGGATGTTCACGATAAAGTGAGCACTTTTGAAATCAACCTTCGCGAAAAGTCACTGCCCCTGCCTATGGGCATATTATAACGGGCGCACTGAGGGACACGGGTCCAGTTAAGTTGGTAACGATGAATGGAAAGTAGTTCCATATCTTAACGTCGTATAAAAAGTGTTGGGTGACCATTTGCGATAACTTATATTTATTTATTTTTGCTTTATATATTTTTTTTAACGCATCGAAATTTAAAATTGACCAGATCTGTAAATAATTTACTTTTCTAATAATTTAACATTTTCAATTAGCTAACGTACGAACAAAGTGATGAAGTCAATGGCAATGTTAATTTTACATAAGGCGGAAGAATACACAACGTGCTTACAAGAAGAACTTCAGCGGGGCTTTTATAAGTGCTCATCTTCCCGTGAACAGCCTATATTTAAAACATTATGCAATGTAGTACCGGCGCCACGTAGAAAGACTACTAAATGCATATTATCATCCAGTATCAACAATTAACCAAAACCAAGAAATGTGAAGATAATTGTTTTATTATTCAAACAAAATAAACAACAATGTACAATCTAATTCTTCATTACTGAGTGAAAATTTTGTCTGGACCAAATGGAAGCTGAGCTGGTAGTTTTGCTTACTCAGGAAACTCGAACTTAGTTTACGATTGAATACGAGATCTGTACAGAGTACATTGAAAGAAAAGTTGATGTGAATATGAATGTTTTTTATTTCTACGCCATACCTTGGATCAGTCATATATTGATAATGCCACCGATAAGCCTGATCTTAACGCTACGTTCTCGCGAGCGAAACCATTGACTTGGTTCAGTCATATATTGATAATGCCACCGATAAGCCTGATCTTAACGCTACGTTCTCGCGAGCGAAACCATTGACTTGGATCAGTCATATATTGATAATGCCACCGATAAGCCTGATCTTAACGCTACGTTCTCGCGAGCGAAACCATTGACATACAAACAAACAAATTGACTGTACATAACTTTTTTAAGCTAAAATTGTAACTTGAGTATATTATTCAATATAGGGCCTTAAAAATCCACAGTTACGTCAGAAACTTCACTTATATTTTGTTTTTTTCTAAGTAAGCAGCTAATAATTTTGTTCTGTTTTAGAACTGCAGGAAGAAATGTTCCTCAGTAATACGGACGGCGATAAGACGTCCACGATTGCACCAGTCTGTTTAAAATTAATTAAATACATTTGAAACCAACATTACAAATGTACATGTTCTGCAAAATACACTGAAATGCACACAGACAATTTGCCAGTGGATCAATAAATTTAGTTTTTTCAAATTATTGTTGTGATGTAGTGATTAAATTAACAACCGTTGTAATACTGTCCGTGCCTTCCAGTAGAGAAATCTGCATCATAAAGCACGTATACATTCCTGAAAAATTCTCAGTGTTGCTTGTTTGAGGGGCTGGTAATGTTTGTTTCGTTCATGTGGCGGAAAATATACAGTTGGATAAAAAGTATAGGAGTAGCTGTGTTGGTGACACGACCGTATAATTTACGTGAATACGTCTGCTTTAGCGGGTAATATCATCTTTGAAACATGGGGATGATATGCATGTAACGAAGTAGATAATTGGTTTTTATGGCTTAAAACGACAAGTAAATAGGAGATATATGGCCTGGAATATTTCGCCCACGCCCGAAATTGTCTTCTGTCGCCGCGGGCCCCCACCCTTGCCATCTCAAGGTGATTCTTTCGCGCGTAGTCGTACATATTTAGTTGCCCTAACAACATATATTGCTGAGCAAAGAAAATCTGAAAAGCAACAAAATTACTTTTGTTCGTCCAACAAAATACATGTTTGAATAAACAAAATATGTGTTAGGCCAAAAAAATTTTGGCTGTCAACTAAATATTATGTTTAATCAACTATATTTGTTCGGCCACTCATTTGACTGCCTTTGTTCGAAAATACAGTTCGAGAGTTTGTTTTTATTTTTTTGTGGAAATTAGGATAGTAACAGTGTTTGTTACTGCATCTATTAATGCTTAACAATCGTATAAACACATTAATAAATCAATACAACAAGAAACAGACAAGTAAAGGTGTAAAACTTGAAATATTTGTTTGCATAGGTTGCCCAATATTTGAACTATATCTATTTAAAAGCTTTATAGTGTCGTTAGTTGTCACATTAGTTGAGGAATCTAAGCCGTACCGCACGGACGCGGGTGATCTAGGTTCGAAACTCGGTCAAACTCGAATTTTTTTAAATATCGGCTTGAAGTGATTAACGTGTAACCAAACAAACTTTTACTTGCATCAACAAAATGTTACAGTTTGGGGCAACCAAATCAGAATAACAAAATTATTTGGTTTCAGCAACCGAATATTTCATTGTCCCTATACAAACAATTTTGTTGCACCAAAAAAATCTTGTTTTATTCAACAAAACCCTTTTCTCAGTGCATGTGTCGGTCTTAATTTTAAAGACGTCTTCCCGTCGAAAAAAAAAAAAAAAAAAAAAAAAAAAACCTTTCAATTAATCAAGACCTAAGTACAACATCCAACTGACACGTTAGGGACAACTCCTGCTTTCTCTTCAGGAATAAATAACGGAAGTCATTTTCGAAGTCGTAAATGTGCTGAAAATGTGCTTATTGTTTGTTCCTCCGGCGGCCGAGTCGCGGTGAGTAAAAGCAGCGGAAATTGTCTCTGCCCCCCCCCCCCCCTCCAATTGAGCTTGGCGCAGAAGACCCGGCGCCGAGACCGGACTCGCCTCCGGTGAGAAAGCGGAGTGAGTGAAGAGATTTGGACGGCTCTTAACTTCGAGATCTCGAGAGCCGATCAGGGTGATTGTGGTGAGTATGGAGCAGCGCTGGAATGAAAGGGCATGTGGGAATCGTGCCGGACGATACCGTAGGTAGGCGGGTTTTCTCGGGGATCTCCCGTTTCCCCCACCCCTTCATTCCGTCACCGTTTTATACTCATTTTGAATTACCCTCATCTGCTCTCAAGACCTCGCTGTTAAGATCCGCCCAAATCTGTTCACTCAACCTACATGTGTATCCTCGTTTAGGTTAGGTTAGGTTAGGTTATGTTAGGTTAGTTTACGTTAGGTTAGGTACGTGTTTAAAAATTCAGTTCGTTTAGGAAACTAGAGAAAGCACAACTAGTTGTGGGTAGTTTGTAGTGACCACAAAGCGAAAATCTACATTGTCTCCGCTGTTGAGCGAAGTGCTGTTGCCACAAGGCGCAGTGGGTATTTTCAAATGCCCAGTGGCCGAAATAACTGCACAGAACGCGTTGTGGAAGTTTATCACTTCCCACACCGCGTAGTGCGTAGATATTTCAGGCATTGGACGTATTCGGCGATTGCGAATAACATACGAATATCTACCGTATTTACAGAGTCCCTGTTGATGTATAAGATACACGTGCTTGTGGTTGTGCGGTCCAACTCGCGCAGTTCTCCTGCTTATGATTTTAATAGGTATAGTGTACCGAATAGCTTCTGATAAAATTCGTTCTGGGCGTAACGAAAACTACTTTTTTTTGGGAAACTTAGGTTCCTCTCGGCAACGCTATGCTTTAGCCCACCGACATGTTGACTTTGCCACTCCAAATTAGCTTATCGACGAACGAGTTCAAGTGTGGAATTTAAATTCGATATTTATAAACTATGTTTTGTCACGCCGAAGCATGTAGCTGACATGAAAGCGACATATCACGAGTTCGATCCCTACCGAGATCATCACAGATTGTTTTCATTTTTTCCGGCGTGCTTCCCGACTGAGATTTCAAGCGAATACATACAAAGCACATTTAGTCACACCTTCCGAATTACTTATGAACTACTGCCCTTTAAAGCCTCTGTGAAGAAGGCAAGAAAAATGTATTAATTCTGTTGTATTTCATAGGTAGAGCCACGAGTATTTCGCGAATTCATTCGGAGGCGAGGTAGACTCCAAGCATTTACTCTTTTCTCCTACTGTTCTGATTGGTCGATAATTCTTCAGACACGCCCAGTTTAGCTGTGAGCCAGTAATAAGCAGGAAGAAGTAGCGTGAGTGAGTGTTTGATAGTCCCGTACAAAAGCTTTACTATATCACAGCAACCAATAAGCAAACGATAATGTCTCGAGTGTATAGAGGGCTACCCAGCCTAACTTGCCGCTAACTCAATCTGCGAAATACTCGGGACTTTATTCTTACGGTGTTTTGCACGAAGGCGTATCAGGGGATGGCTTACAAACTAACTCATGACCTAACTTAAACTAACACCCATACCTTACCTTGGATTTGAACCCAGAACCTCCCGCACACCAGACCGGCGGTGCACCAACCGACTGCGCCACGGGAGTCCGGCATTTATTAATTAGCCAAATTATTTCTACCTTCATTGGGAAAACTACAAAACGCTCTCAATGTGCAGTTGCTATATACACTATAATTCCAAGAAAAATAACATTTTCACTTTGTGTGTAATCGTGTTTACAGTTTGTGAAATAACAAACTACACCTGCAAGAGGTTATCAGCAATTTTTAATACTGGATAGCGCAACATGAACAGGGTCACTACATTTCTTCTTTAACATTTATTGTTTTTGGTTACAGCGATATACACTAAATCAGTTTTTACGTGTATCCATGAAACATCGCAAGGGAACTCTTGCGAAATATTATCAAGTAAATTATAAATGACACGAGTTTACACGCAGTTTGTACAGATGCCTTGAAGCAAAATTTCCCCTTGCAAAAGAGTATTTGATATTCTCTGAATATATTTAATGACTACGATGTTAGTGTAAAATCTCCTACTAACTTATTAACGTGAATGGGCTTCGTTCAGCTATAAAAACTACCAGTAATCCAAATAATTAACTTAAAATACTGTTACATGAAAGCCTGAGCGAGTATCTGAATTCGTGAGGGATGGAGGTCTTAATAAAAATAAAAGGAATAATTTTTTTCTAGTTTATTCACACATCTATTATTTAGAGCTTTAAATTATCCATCCCCACTATTACTCTTTTTTTTTTTTTCAGTGAGCTAAATATTTGATCCATATTTTAACTCTGATTAACTCATTCTTAATATCTCTGTTTAATTACAGCTAGTTAACTCCCATTCATGATTAACACACTTTTACTCTGCTTGCTACAATCATTTGTAACGTTTTTCATTCACGCATCCAGTCCACTTGTCCAGCCTGCCAGTCTCACTATTCGCTGCGCCGATGCTCGCAGTCGCGTATTTTTTCTCCTGCTGGTCACTTCTCTCGCCACTCGTTTTTCTTCTCGCTCGTCGTCCTTCTCTGTTCCAGCCACTCATTCACTCATCAATTCCCGGCTCGGAAGGCCAGCGCGCTTTATATAGCTGCTGGCCTTGGCCTGGAAGGTTCGCCGCACACCGAGTTACGCTGAGAGAAACGAAGTCCTTAGCCCACATCATTCGTCAGATAAACGCAGAAATTCTATCCTTTGAAGGTCAGGAGCGGCGAGCCGCCAAAGGGTTATCGGGGCAGAATGTCTTCATAACTCAAAACGCTGATAGGATTATCGTTTGCTTGCTATTAAAAACATTCCATTGACTTACTGCCCCACTATTATATCACTACCTTGTCCTCTTCCGCGGGGTGGGCCAAGGTCAGCAGCGCAGACCAGCTACATGTAACAATACGAAGCGCTTCTAACCTCAATATGTTTTGTCAGATTCCTTCACGCACAGCATAAACATACTACTTAACCCCATTTGTCTGGATGATGTACAATTAATCACATGAACAGCGAAGAACCGATAAAATCGCATTTACCATATAAATTGCATTAAAAAAGAGAACAAGTTCTTTTCTCCAAGAAATTCTCGTACAAAACTGAGTAAAAAGTCACCATCTTGCAAGAGCGTTGCATATATTTTGCGTCGGGTGGAAGCTTCTTAACGAATTCCTTTGAAATATCAATAAACGTTATTTAATTTTATACAACAATAACAGTTATAACATTAAGGGGCCTTGGAAACGTCACGCAATGCGCGAATTTCCATTACATAAAATTAAGATTTAACTATTGAATATATTTCGATCGAGTTCCTTTTTGTTACCTGCATACTTTAATTAACTAAAGCATGACATTATTTAATACTCGAATAAACAATTATTTATTATTTTTGAATAAAAACGTTTACTAACAACGAAATCACTACATATAAAAATAATTGTTTAGGAACTTATGAAATTTTATTATTCATACTCTATAATAACAGAATCAAAACAAAATTCCATTCCTAATTTTTATCGATTTTTCATATTCTTCAAAACTCTTGTTAAGTTTTTTTAAATATACAATTTCCATTATCATGTAGGCCTTCCATTATCATGTAGTTGTACAAAATATTATTTGGTTAATTTTGGGTCAATTATTTTGCCATCATTACTGATTTTGTGACGTACATCCAAAATTTTTGCCACTTTTAAATATAAAGATACAGTATATAAACTATTGCTGTACATGTTAGTTACTAGTTTTAACCATTCAAAACTCTTGTCAATAAATATAATCCTACACTGAGAAAAAGGTTTTGTTGAATCAAAAAAGATTGGCTTGGTGCAAACAATTTTTTTTGTATAGGGGTAATGAAATATTTTGTTCCTGAAACCAAATTATTTTATTGTTGTCATTTGGTTGTCCCAAACAGTAAGATTTGGTTGGTGCAACTTAAGAGTTGTTTGGCTTTTGGCTACACATACATTAAAAAGTTGGGACCGATTTGAAAAGAAACTACAAGATCCACCAAATTTCGAACCTAGACTATCTGCGTCCAAACCCTACGCCTTAGTAATCTCAGCTAATGTTACAATTCGAGACGTCAGAAAGATTTTAAGTAGATATATTCCAAATATTGGGCTACGTGTGCAAACAAATATTTCAAGTTTTGCAGCATTACTTGCCAGTTTCTTGTTGCATTGGTTTGTTAATGTGTTTATACGGCTGTTAAGCATCAATAGATACACTGAAAAACACAGTTACTATCCTAATTGTCACAACAAATACAAACTCTCGAGCAGTATTTTCGAACGAAAGCAGTCAAATGATTGGCCAATATATATATATATATATATATATATATATATATTATATATATATATATATATATATATATGCACATATTTAGTTAACAGTCTATTTTTTCTTCCCAAAACAGAAATTTTGTTTATAAAAACATATATTTTGTTAGACGAACAAAAGCAATTTTGTTGCGTTTCAAATTTTGTTTGTTGAACAGTATATTTAGTTAGGGCAACTAAATATATATTTGACCCTATACAAACAAATATTTTGTTCAATTTTCTTTCAGTGCACCAAGATAACGTGAGCTGTAATTGTGTTATTATTTTTATATTAACGGAATTCGAGCATTGGCAAGAACTTTCCATAGTCCTTGATGTGACGGGTGAGGAATGGGGAGGTTCATATTAAGAGAATGCAACAGCCTTTTGCCTGAAAAAAAAAAAAAAAAAAAAAAAAAAAAAAAAAAAAAAAACATGAGAAAATATTCCTGGCTGAGATCAAACCACGACTTTGGGAGTGCGAGGCACATGTATCAACATTTGGCTTAACACGCTTGGCAGTCCTCTGATTGGAGTTGGGCTCTGCAAGTAGAATACAAAATTTTAACGTGCTTTCCACTTGTGCATAATGAAAATTAAAATCAACCTACGTGTTTCAAATCGATATTGCTAGTGATGTGAAGAATATGTAAAATGTTGAACATATAGAAATACTCAAATTAGAACTATGTACGTAGTAACAGCAATTATATTAAAATTAACAACTAAAATACAAATAAAAATGACACTAACCATTTTAAAGCAAAATCTCTCATTAGTAAAATGAAAGAAAACTGTAATAGAGCTTATCATATTTAATTTAAATATTCTATTTAACGGAAAGAGTAATAGTATGTAAAAAAATCCGATTCCAACTACTACATCATTAACAAACATCATATTTGTTAGTAATTTTATTATTAAAAAAACCCTCTTCCCCTCCAACACCGCCATGACCCAATAACACCGCTATAGTTTAAATATATTACGCTACAGGCTAAGGCAAAGTCTACTGTATGAGCGAAAATTTTTCTGCCTGGACCAGAAAAAGAATGTTTCGTGTCGTCTCGGGAGTTGAGTGTACCCGAAACCCGAAGATGTTGCAAGTTCCATTTTCCGAATACGAAATACGGAGAGTATTTACACGTTAACGTATTATAGGCTGCGTTTTCGTAAAGTGCTAGCATACTTAGTAAAATAAAGGATTTATCTCACCGAAGTTTTTAACAGCCGAGGTTGCTGAAGTTTCGGGGAAAAAATTAACATTTATGAAGATCGCAGTAAAAATAAAATACTCTCTCTCTCTCTTTGAAAATGAAATAAAAGGCAAGTAGTATGGCATTAGTCTAATGTACAAGAAAAGTTATTTACTTGTGCAAGAGATTTACACGTAAATGGTTTTCCATTGTCTTTTAGGAGAAGTGGAAAATATTAGATTCGTAAATATGTAATAACATCGTCGTAAATATGAGATCGCTGTGGCAACGGAGCTCACATATGTTACAGATGCAGACACCGAAATCACCAGCTGTAGTTAACCGTTTGGCATTTATGTAAAACGTGTGGAGCGATTATGCTAAAGAGCGTTGCAGAACTCCGAGAGAAAGTCTGTGGTGTTACAGCAATATTCTTTGCTGAAACACATTAAATCACTTAAGTTTCACATACGTATTCTGAAAACCGTTTACATGCTTGCACGCAATTTCTGAGAACACAGTATCAGGATAAACGTATAATTATATAATTATACTGGCAAATTATTTGTATACAAGCATCGCATACACTTTCACTATCACATTAATTCAAGCAATTTGATTGAAGTGAAGCGTGTCAACTAAACGTGCCTTGAAATTTGCGGATTATTATGGTGTTTTGTAAACGTGGCTTCCTTGTCTCAACCCATTCCGAAGGTTATGTTTATACGCCTTAGTAAAAAACTATTTTTTCATAAAAGATTTTCTCTTAACGATACCTAAGAATAACCCCAATTCATTGCACTTAAGTTGAAGGAAAAAAAAAAAACATAGTTTCATATATGTAGAGGCCTGAAGCGTGCACTGGACATTTGTATTACGTCTACTAAGGATGGGAACTGTAGTTTTGGTGGGAGGCGGGGCCAAGCATCTCGGGGGACCTAAGCACAATGGCGATGCGGCGAAAGTGTCCTTTGTCCGCAGAGTTACTTCCACGGCTATGGAACCTCTACTGACCGCATGTACCGCCACCGAGTCTCATCTCCACTTGCTCAAGTCCGTTGTGTCTCGGCTCGTGGCCTTGGAGCCAAAGCTTAGCGGTGTGGGTAAGAAGCTTGCCATCACGTTGACCACGCATGGGCTTACAGACATTGGCCACCGATGTGCGCCAACTATCCAGCTTGGGCGCTGTGCAGTATTGCCACGCCTCCTTCATTTCCATGCGACGCTTAATTTTAAATATGAAAAAAAAATAATTTTTTTATGCATCATTAAGTATTTTACAATATTTCCTTGTAAGTTAATATAAGGTGATATTGGATTTTATTTGTTCTCACTGAGTTGAGCAAATTTTAAGCTATTTGCAAATCTAAAATTAAAATTTTTTTTTTTTGTTATTGAGAGGGAGAATTTTATAATTATTTTGGTCCCTAATAATTAACTTCATTTTTATCGGTTTTGAGTATATTTCTTTCTTGTTCAATCATTACTACGATTGCGAGGATTTTAATTAGAAATTGTCTCGTGAATTTGATTATTTTGATTATTGCCATAATTAATTGCTTTATGCCTATTTCGATTTATGTGAGTCATTTCAACTTTATTTAAAGTCGTATGGTCCAGTAAATAATTACTTTATTTCCAGTTTGAAGCATTTGAGATTTATTTAAATATAATTTGACTCTATGGTCAGACATTTATTTGTGTTTCATATTAACATATATATTTCCATATTGGTTTTATTAGGTCGTGTAACTTAAATTTTATTGAAACGATTTGCGCCAATGATGTATTATTTACAAATTTTCCCTCAGTGGTATTTCCCCATTAATTTAAAATTTTACTCAATTTGGTTCTCTGAAAGTGTCTTCTTAAAACTTCTCTAGAGCTGTTCCAAGAGGCCGTTTCGTCCGCGCGTTCCTGGCTTCACTGGATGGACGCTGCAACGTTGACAGTATATTGTATTTCACGTCTCCCCCCCCCCCAAACCAAAACCCTTTTAAGAGCTTCAGTTTCGGCAGTCGCTATGTTCGCAATGTCCTCTTGTAATCACGCACCCTGCGCGTGACTTCACATAAAAAACGTCTTTAGTCCACGTGATAACCTCCAGCCACGCTGCAGTTAGTTCACTTTCGTACACCTAATGCCATCCAGCGGCGAGCCCATTAATAAGTTTCTATTCCCTTTCCCCTGGTTTCGTGTGCAACCGAGCGGGATTTTAACCCCACGCTTGGTCTTGACTTGATGGTGCGTTGGTGAAGTGCGGCAACCGGGATGATTTACTTCGGGACCAAAGTCCCTAGTTAATAGTTTTCTTTTATGTAAACATCCCATAGAGTAGCAGTCAAGATGAAGTTGTGCGTGTTGCATTTTATTTATTTATTTATTTTCTGTTGGAGTTTCGGCTCGCCACTTCACCATGCAAGGATTTTTGGTTCTTTTCCCTTCGTCGCGTGCCTCAATCTTTTCTTTTTACTCACTATTGGGTACCTTCTGTATGTTATAGTGAGGGTAGACGAGTTTATGTGATTTCCGTCTGCACTGGCTTAGCTGCAGTGGTGTGACCTGCACTAACTCTGTGCTTTTATTGGTTCTACTGTTTGTACGAGTTTTCAAGCAACTTTAATTCTTCAAGTTTTTCTGGTGTGCCTGCCACTTACTCTACAGACCTTTTTTACCAACGTGTTTTTTTATACGCATTACGATGCAGTGAAGCTAAGTGATACAAATTCATATTTCTACGTTTTTGCTACTGTATTTATAATCATTTTTGCCACCATTCGCAAGAAGTTTTAAATTAGTTTAATTTTATTGTGTTATTGCAAGTACTCTTTTGTAGTACAGCGGCAAAGTGCGAAGATGACAACCCTGGAGGACCACATGACGCGACAAATGTATTGGTCATGGATATGGATATTAACCTTGTCGGGCTGGTCAAGTCTGTGTCCAGTCTCACCGATTTCGCCTCCGGTGATGTGCTATGGGTCGTGGAAGGACGGATATTGACCAACACGAAAACCCTGTCTGCCAATATGGAAGCCCAGATTTGCTCGTTGACTTCTACCAATGTGGAAACGCTTACCACCACCCTCGGCCGACAGCTTGAAACTTTGGAGAAGACACTAGATGTTGTGGGTGCTCAAATTACCGCCAGTGGCCTTACTGACCTGTCTGTGAAAATCGACAGGGCCCTTGCTTGGACTACACAGATGATCAGTATTGAATCAGGCTTTGCAACCATGAAGACGAAACTGGATGATGTTGGTGTGCGGTCAGTGGCCTACCCTCCAAGATTGAGGGTGTGCTTGTAACGTTTTCGAAAAAGCTGGTCGACTTGGAATCGAACGTTGATGCTGTAGGTATGTCATCCGGTCAACTGTCGGCGGTTTGGGCGGTGCACTTGCCGGTGCCGCGAAGAAGGTGGACGACCTGGGCTTTCGTATTGACACCAGGGTGCTAGAAGCGCGTGGTGCTAATCTGAAAGACCATATGCTCGTGGCAAGCGCCAATTCGAGCAAACTGGCTGCTCTGAGTACACAGATACAGCACGTCTCCGATGTGGCCACGAACACCAAGCTCTCCGCTGTGGAGGCACGACTCGGCTATCTCTCTCTCTCTCTCTCTCTCTCTCTCTCTCTCTCTCTCTCTCTCTCTCTCTCTCTCTCTGCGACGTTGGACAGTGGTCGTACTGTAGGGGATGCGCGGATCGGCACTGTCATGTCGGGGGTGACTACCAGAACCATTGGTGACGTTGCCTCCAAGCTCACGTCCCGCATAAATGCTTTGAGTGTACAGCTTGTGACATTGGAAGATGTTGTACATCGCATGCTCTCAAACCTTCTATCTGGCATGTGTGTCAGTGAGGACAAGTGGACTCATTGTTACCATGTACGGGATGCTTGTAATACACAGACAGCCTTACCAAGTTGATCGAGCATTGCCATATATATATATATATATAGTGTACATTTGCCAGTACGTATCAGTGCTATGGCTACCTCCGCCGAGGATCTGAGTCGTGTCATTGCGAGCGTTTGCAAAAATCGCCTGCTCGCCAAGAGGGCGCGCATGAAACGTGATGTGGTATTGTCGGAGGTCTTCCAGCCGATAATGTTGTGGTTCGACACGTTGCAGCCACCACCACCACCACCTGTTCCCCCTGCTCTGAAGGTTGAGCCACGTTTCTCACCGAAACACAAGACTGCAGCGGAGGAGGCGATCACTGATGAAGTTGATGTTCCCCTGGCATCTTTGAAACACAAGATCATCCAATGCACGCTCTATGGTGCTTCGCCATTATCTCACTTTGTATACGACACGTCTAAACGATTCTACTTATGGTGTGTACAGATGTGGGAAGAAGTGGTTCCTCGGCGATAAACAAGTTTTCTTTCTGCCCAACGATGTTATCCAGGTAGGGAATGTCGTCGTGCAAACCTCACCCAGCCACTACGAGCTACTGTTTAAACGTGTGCCCGGTAATTATACCCTTGATGTGCTTCGACAGTACTGCCAGTCGTTGCAGCTCACACATGCATATTTGGTGGACAATTATGTTAGCAGTCATGCTTATAATGACGACGAGCCACCCTAAATTTGCTATTATTGCAGGTATGTTTCTGAACATCGGTGTGAGCGGAACTGGTCTGGTAGTTGGTTGTAATACATGCGGTGGGACGATGTGAACGAGCTTGTGGACCATCTACATCTCCTCGTCGCATCCCGCCAAGTTGGTAATACATCTCACACGAACGAAATATTGAATATCTTGGAAGATCTCCGCGAAACCGGCCATATCCTTTGAGAGGTGGGCCTGACCTGCGACTAGGTCGAAAGCAAAGATCGCCGCCGAGTTGCATCGCCCTGCTTGTCGGAACTTCCCCATGTGTAAGGTGCTTCTCTTCAGACTTCGTGAACTGTTCCAGGCCGACTTGGTGGAAACGACTCGTTATGCGCACGTCAATAAGGGTTTTCGCTACATCCTGATGGTTATCAACTGTTCTCCCAAGTATGCTTGGGCTGTCCCTGTGCGTCGGAAGCGTGGTGCCGATGTTGCTGCTGCAATGAAATTGGTTTTGGAACAGACGGTCGAGCCGAATAACGTCCAGACGGGCAGTGGGGAGGAGTTCACAACTCTGCGTTCCGTGCACTTATGAATGCGAAGAAAATTCATAACTACTCTACTTTGAAAGACCTCAAGGCTTTGATTGTCGAATGTTTCCCCCGGACACTTAAGGGTCTGATGTGGAAGTCGTTCTTAGCACAGGGTAGCTACCGGTGGTTAGATCTGCTTCCTTGACTGCTTACTCAGTACAATGTACGTAAGCATAGAACGACTGGTCTTCGTCCGTCTGAAATTACTGCTGGAGCCTGTGTACCGGCACTCCAAGATGGCGGACCCACGACGACCGAGGGCCAAGGTGGGCGACTATGTCCGTATCTCTAGAAGCATAGGAGTATTTGATAAGTGGAGTGTCGAAGTGTCCCGCATCGCCAAGGGGAGAGACATTGCACCACGCACTTATACCCTCACCGACATGACACGCCAGGGGTCACCTGCCCGCTCATGAACTTGACATGTGTGTACGTGAACTACGTAGCTATAGTAAGCTACCGTGTTGCCTTGACGGTTAATGCTCACAAAATTGTTCTGCACTGCAATTTGCGAGACTTATTATATTACGTAGCATTGACTATCTGGAATATGATAAACATATACAAGTGGCGTGATATGTGTGCTAGCACTTGCAACGGCACAAAATAACAATTCTTAACTAAATGACATTGAACCCTCGTTTCATTTGACGTCTTACACTCTTTATATTATGTCACTTTAAACAATTATTACTTTCGTGCGGGCGGGCGGGGTAACAACTCTAATTGGGGGGAGGTGGTATCTATTATTCCTCACAATTAATTTTGACTTTTTACTCTAATTAATTTCTTAAATTTCAATGCCACAATATTGAATTATACCAAAGCTAAGCGTGCTTTGAGGTCAAGTAAAGCCCTAGCTTCCAACAAATTATGTAAGGCAGTTATTTGGGATCTTTAGCCCGCGAGTATGGAATAACACAACTTTTTCCACTATTTAACATTACTGTCAATTGGCTATTAATAATTCACTTTACTGGCTTGGCCTATGAGAGATTGGAAGGGCACTGCACCTCTACCATTTGCTGTCGCCCTTCCAGAGGTGAAAGGTCACGCATTAGAAAGGGGGATAGCGTAGCTCAGTCTAACAGGCTGTCCTCGTCCAACAGACACTCTTAGTAAGTTAATAGCAACTTGTTTTAAGGGTCATAATACTGAAGGTCAAGTCAGAAAAAAGACCTAGTTGTGTCCAACGTCTTTATGCACTTTATCCAATGTAAAAATAACACAACTGGTACAATTTATGGCAATATCGGGGAGTTAATTAATATTTTTAGTTACCTTTATTAAATAAAGCCACGGACATCAAACACTATTTAGTCTCTGACTGTAACGTGGTCACCTGAATTTAGCCGAAGGCTGTTGTACACAAATCTCGAGTCGGCGGCAACGGAACGCCCTATTGCGGTCCGTCTTCAGATGGCAGCTGTCTAGAGGTTCGCCGGCGGTAGGTGGCGGGCTGGCGACAGGCACTTCATTAAACAATCCACTACTCAAGGCTTCGTTCCGGATTCCATCGTGGTCGGGGCATCATCCAGCCAAGCGTCGGATACTCGCTTGACAGATCAGAGCAAGGCGCAAGCAGCTGAGTGGAAGGAGCGGGGCTTCACATGTTAAATGATTTTAGGTGTGTGTCTGCCTTTACGATATCACTTTCAAACAAAAAAACATTTTGTCCATATTTACCCGAGCTACATTGCTACAAAAAGCGTGTTTTTGTACAATTTTTAATACTCTGAAAATTATAGGTAAAATAAAAAAGTATAGACTTACCAAACACAAACTGTTATTAATTTACTCATCCTTGCCTCTTGTAGCATGGTTGTCATCTTCAAAGGGCACAAAAAGGTTTTCTGTTTGAAAGCGATATCGCGGAAGAGCCAAAGACACTAAAAGTAATTTAACATAGATAAAACCCCATCTTTACGCTTGACTGGTCCTGCACTAGGCAGTGCCTTTAACACACCGCGTACTTACTTTACCAAGGAAAAAATTTTTAGTCGTAATTATTCAATAATATTTAAAATTTTCCTTAAAGTAGACGTGCACCCAAAATCAAACACATCTATTACATGTAATGTGCACTTTTTGAGAGGATAATGGCACACAATCTGTTGAGAGTTGAATATCTTTAAGAAAGCTATTGTATGGAAAATATTATTGTAAAACGTAGAGAAATATTTCAGCTCAACTCAATGTGTAAAATATTGTCTTATCATTATGTTACTACTATTCTATGATGTTCACGATAAAATTAGCACCTTTGAAAGCCCTGCATAAGATATAATTGCATACACGTTGTGTATTCCTGCGCCTTATGTAAAATTAACAGTCGTGGGCCTCATCACTTTATTCATGCGTCGGTCAAATGAAACTGTGAAATTATTAAGAAAGTAAACACTTCACAAATCTGCTCATTTTTACACTTCTATGCATTACAATACAGAAAAGATAAATAATTAAAATTAAGTTATTACAAATGGTTACATAATACTTTTCATTCGACGTTAAGATATGAAACTACTTTACATCCATTGTTACTAACTTTACTGAGCGAATGTCACTCAGTGCGCCCATTAAAATGTATGCATGCAGGGGCAGTGAATTTTTCTAAGGTTAATTTCTAAAGTGCTCCTTTTATCGTGAACAGCCTTTCTCAAAATGCATCATGTACTTATTCATTCCATATACTGGCTTCTTCCTCTCTATTCTTATTATCCGTACTACAGTAAGAATTTGTATCTGACACAAAAAATTTACGATAAAAAAATACCCAATATTACTTGGGAAATACAAAGAGAATAACTAAAGTGAAGGCACATGTGAAAATAGCTAAGCACTCTAGTTTTGCTTCAGTGCTGACTGACATAGTTGCATATGCAACAGCAGCAACTTGATGATCTTGCATTCGATGCATATCTGTCTGTGACTGTAACTGGACATGCCATAGGTTTTGGTGAACCACTCCTTACGTTTCCCTTCTGTGCTACACACATTGACTTCATTGCCCACATTTTAAACTTGGCGCTCATGTGGTGCGGACCCTTGCAGCGAACGGACGATGCTGATGTAATCCAAGACAACGGATGCGCCGTAGTGCTTGTCACTGCAGCATATAGCGAGCACCGCAGTTGGTGCTGGTTGATGTGTTAGACGAGCGAATGTCATCATGATGGCACCGGCGGCACAGGATTTGATGTGCGCAGAGCATGCGGACATGGTTTCTGCTTATGGCGAGGCTCAAGGCAGTGCTGCTGTGGCGGCAAGGTGTTACTGTGAGCGACACCTGGACAGATATCAACCAAATCCATGAACATTTCCGAATGTTTATCGGTGATTGTGTGAAACTTGCTCAGTGCAAATCAAGAGAGCAAACGCTGGTGCGTGAAGGCGAGTTCGGACACCAAGTTTTGCCTGCACGGAGGTGGGATGTCATCACTTCGAACACCTGCTGTAACGGTGCATCACATTTGTGTGTTAGTAAACCACCATGAAACGCACCCTTATACGTTTGTTTATGCAGCAAGTTGTTACAATAGCTGTCTGTTAGCTGCAAGTTCTCGCACCATGTTTAAAATGTGTGCTGTGTGTTCGGCACCTGTAGCACAGTACGGAAAAGTATTTACTCATTATTTATATAACTCTCAACGTCCTTACACACATTGAAGCATTATGCTTTTTGAAACAATGGCGAGTAAATGTCTTCAGCTCATCCCTTAGCATGACCATTTTGCTTTTGAATCTGGGAGTTAAAATTACCATTATCTCGTCACGCGAGATTGTTCTGTTTACCATTTAGAATGGATGTTCTAGACGGTTTAGATTGTTTTATTCGCTGGCCCACCGTAACTATGCATATAGGTAACGAGTTTTTTAAAACAGTGTTCAATAGCACTATTAGTAGGATTTTCGTTTGTCTTAGCTTCTCACTCTCCAGCCGGCCGGTGACGTCACGCCAGAGAGCTAGTCTTTCGCCAACACATCCCTTCCCCCGCGCATTCCGCGGCATCCCATTCACCGACGAGACGCCATAGCCAACCAACCCTTAGTTGCGGCTAGATTGTAATAAATAAGGAGCGATGTCGCTCTGACTTAAATTTATCCTCCACGACTTTTGCATAGTTATTCCCAGGTCCTCTCCGCTTTGCCTGGTTTTCTATACCCTTGCTGATTGGCTCTAAGCCAAGACCAATCAGTTCTTCGCGGATCCATTCCGAAGGGAGTGATTTATCCAGCCCCTTAAGGGTTATATTCCATGGCATTTTGTTGCAGGAAGTTAGTACAGGGAAGTCTACTTTCGGGAGCTCCAGGATGTGGATAGCCTTGCGATAGCCCTTAATACAGGCGGGCAGGTACTTCACCTATTGAGGCACAGCACAGTCGACTGTTGGCTGGGATAGCTGCTCTCGGAACAACTTGCACACAGCAGTGTATATGCACGCCTCTGTGTGGTGAACAGTCAGTGACATGAGGTCAGGCTTTCTCTGACGAGGTGGATGCTGCGCAACTTGGCTCTGCTGCTCGTCTTTTTTTTTTGGAAAAAGGGGGGGGGGGTCCACAGAAGGGGCCTGGCCCTTAAAAAAAAATCAAATCTTCAGGGTACGGGAGGAATATCCTAATAGAATCTAATTTAAAAATACGAAACTTCACACAAGTTGGCAGTCACTTCCCTTTACCGGAAGCTCGGCTAGGATCAGCCATCTGCTTGTTTCATAATTAATTTAAACCCTGGCTTACCCGATATCTGAGCCTTATAAGAAGGCTGAGGTGGAGTTGTCAACACTACGTCGCTATTCTTCTAACTAAAATAAGCTCTTCTTATCCCAGCAGCTGGTACGTCGGCGCTCAGCACAGCGGTACTGAACACGAAAAAAAAATTACGCAATACACTCTCGATTATTGCTGTATAACATAATTTTAGATTTTTGTCTTTTCTATTCGAATGAATTATTCGGTTTGACGATTCCCTTCACGACAACATATAACCCTCGATGCACTACACATTTTACGTAATTTTTTAAGGTCATCAGCAACTGATATTTAATTTTTTGCCATTTTTGTATAATGATTTATAGTTTTATGTATGCATATTTTTAAAGCACAGTTTATGTCTAGTATTCTACTTAAGGGAAGCAATGTTCCACCCAACATTCACTTCGTTAAATGAAGACTAATCTGCTTCACTCTTGTGCATGTTTATTCGTCTCACTTCGCGAATGTTCATATATAATTACTTCGTGAATGATTTATTCCAATATCAGGGGAGTGAATTGCTGCTATTACAATAATTCTGCTTCTGAAAATAAATTTATTGCAATCGTTTTCAGTTTTGTAACTTTTCGTGACGTGCAAACAGCTTTTTATTCATCAAAATACTTCAGAAAATGTATTTAACATTGAAACCAAAAGAAAATATCGCGACTAAAAAGAAAATTACGTAAAACGTCTTCTGTCTCATTTCCAAATGTATACTACAGTTCCGTACTACACATTAGGATGAAAAATGGTCGAGAAGTTGAAGTGATACCATTTTCAAAAAATAATAATTAAAATCAAATACAACATTAATTTACTAGCTTCAAACACGTACTTTCGAACTGTTAACTTGTGGCAGCATTAACTTCATTCCTTTCGATTATAACGCAATGACACAAACGGAGAAGAAAACAGAATATTCACAATCCGAATGATTGATTCGATTTCAGACGAGACTTTATAAATAAAAATCGATTTCGAGAAGAATTCGATTTTGCCCATCACTATAGCTGCGCGAGACCAAAGATGAGGTAGTCCTATCTCTCTGGCTGCGCACAAACAATCTCCATATCCCAACATTGAACTTAATTCCTGCCAATACTGCTTGCAAAAATGAAGTGGTTTTGTTTGAGGTTAGAACACTGTTTAGTAAACAACTGCTTTTGGGATGATTTTATACTTCCTCTAAACAACATGTATTGATTATTGGTTGAATTTAAACTGTAAAAGTATTTAGTTAATATAATCGTGATTGTCATTTTAAAATCAATATATAAATAATCCCGTTCACCACAGTTGTCCGTGTGATATTGACAGTTGTGTTCCTTTAGGGGGAGGTCAATTTTGGGTACATGCACAGAAGACGAATAAGCTGTCTACCTCATATTTAGTCTATGTATAATATTAAGTTAGTGTTAAATGAATGTTGAAGGGCGGATTAAAAGAGGTTTAACTGCATGCATTACATCTGCGACACAATTCTGCTATCCAGCCTTGATTATAATTAAACAGCAGCTACGACACGCAACATATTCTGCCTGCCGCTATACAGTGAAATACTTTATAAATAGAGACCTGAAAAATTAGCAAACCCGATAAAACGAGAAATAACGCGAATTTTCTCATTTAAAACGAAAAACTGCGATTTTTGAGAATTCCACCTGTAATTCACGAATTGTACAAAATCCTGTAATATTTTCGCGAATTATTATTGTTTTATGCCATATAGTTGCTTCTTAAGACGTATTTTATGTGATACGAATGCAAGCATAAGTTGGTTAGTAGATTTCTTCGATTTATCATTATTAACGAAAACATGTTTCTTTCCAATCAAGCGTATTTACGACCATAGATAACATGATCGCAATAGATGTTGCGTCACTTTGGGCGAAAATTCTACTGCGCAGCCCTGCAAAAGTTTATTTGTTCATTACAAAAACACGCCGTGTAGTGTTCACGTCCACCAATCACCATGTTATCTTCGAAATTCATGCCTTATTTACATTCGTAGTATCCTCACGTTTTAACCAACAATTCTTTATTTCTTATAAAGCGAGCGGCGCGGCGGTGAAAAAAGTATTCATATGCATTTACTTATGTAGAGTATATTTGCAAATCAATTTATGACGTATTTTAAACGTATATACATCCAGTTAACGGGATTTTTATCATACTCATTATCTGTAAATATATCCAGTAAAAAATGACACGTTTTGAAGAAACGAAAGTTTTGCCAGCGTGTTCCTAACGAAAAATTCTGTCGTTGAAAGTTTACATGGTTCAAAAACGTACAGGCACATTTCTCTTAATTTTATTTTATCTTAGTACAAGGCACTTTTATTTCTTTTAACAGTGCTTGAATAGTTGTGTATAAATAGTTTACATTCTTCTTTTCATGAATCATGTGCCCTTGGCAGTACATTGCGAGCTTTTGATGTCCCAGGGGTCAGGCAGAATACAAAATCATAAGTAAAATCTGTAATTATTATGTTTCTGTCTTAAAACAGTAACTGTGTATTTCTCTGGCAGTGAGACATTTTCGCAAGGAAAACAACAGTTGATAAAAAAAAACATCTTATCAAAAGGAATAACATTGCCAATTTCAGGTTTTACGAATAAACTGACATTTCTCAAATTAGGAATGTCTTCACAAAGAGCACATTAAAAATTTGAGCAATTCTTATCTAGATACCAGCATTTTGTACCAAGAAAATGACAGCTATTTCTAATAAAAATAACACATTTTTTTCGAATAAATCACACATGTTTTTGAAACAAATAAAACCTACTTTTCCAGGTCTCTATTTATAGACTGTTCACAGTAAAGTGAACACTTTTGAAAGCCATCACATATGGGATAATAGTCGGTAAATATATTTTATTTTAGTCTTGGACGATAACGCCAGTGTGCAGTGGAATATACACACTGAGTTTATTACTTACATTTAAAATTTATTCAAAAATGTGATAAAATCATAAGAATTGGTTGCAAGGAGAAATTAAGTAGGGCTTCGAAAGTGCTCACTTTACTGTGAACAGCCTAAAACATGTGCATTTCCTCCCTGGGTTAAAGCATGGCATACTTAGCTCCTGGTTGACGTGCATAACTTTAACACACTTCAGACTTATATAATAATAATAATAATTAACACTATAACGTAATTTTCCTTATTCATGTAAACAAATAAACAGATGCCGAGTTGTTATTTTTTCCTCCATTATTGATCACTGTTGAGGCTTAAAAGACGTTACTTAGTAACTGACTTTCTGAATAGTTTGATACTAAAGAGGAAAGTGAACGATACGATATTTTGTAAGCTACATTTGATCAAAAAGCGGCACGTTTGATCGCAAAGCGGCACGTCTGCAATACGGAATTTTGACAAGCAATACATGCTGGTGAAAATGGATGGAAATAACGTAAAAACCAGTACTGTACCTGGAATAGAATATTTCCATCCGATTTCTATTCTGGGACAAGGAAGTTATGGGCAAGTACAACTGGTCATGAAGAGAGGAGGGAAGGACGATCGTACTTTGTACGCAATGAAAGTGATAAAGAAGACCAGGAATATCACAACAGAATTTGGGGAAAAGGAATCGTTCTGGACAACTGTAGTGACAGAAAGGAAAGTGCTGGAGGCAGTGAAAGGCACACGTTATCTGGCACAACTCTACTACGCCTTCGACGACATACACTCGTTCTATCTCGTGATGGAATATGCAAATGGCGACCTGAGAACAATCATACACCATGAAAGTGAGTTCCATGATAGTAACTGCCCCACGCTAATGCCAGTACATCAGGCCCGTCTCGTCGCAGCACAGTTGTTCAGGGCGCTCCACACACTACACTCCCTTGGCGTCGTCCATAGAGATGTCAAACCCGAAAATATCCTAGTCGATCAGCAGGGTGACATCAAACTGACCGACTTCGGACTTTCCACGCCAGTGACGGAACAACTATACCACGTGCACAAGTCATTTGTTGGCACACTGCCATACATGGCGCCTGAAGTTGTCACTGAGCCTATAAGTGGATATACCACATCGGTCGACTTCTGGTCATCTGGAGTCGTCATTTATGAAATGTTGACTGGTGACTGTCCTTTCGACAAGTACAGCCAGAAACTCAACAAGAGACTCACGATGAAACTCATGAAGGAGGCCATCAAGACAGAGATGCTACATATCCCCCGGTATGTGCCAGATGAAGCAGCGAAATTAATTATTTCTCTACTTCAAAAAAACCCACAAAAGCGCCTAGGGGGACCGATTGGTAACATCGTCCAAGTGAAAACACATAGTTTTTTCAAACACCTGGATTGGTGCAACCTCCCCACACCATTCGCCAATATGAGTGTTCGCCAAGGCTACACTACACGCGATCGACTGTCAGAAGGCGAAATAACACCAACTGACACTTCCGCCCCGAATGCGACGAGTGAACGCCAAGGCTACACTACAAGCGAAGGGCTGTCAGAAGGCGAAATACCACCAAATGAAATGTTCGCCACAAACTTGCCTAGTGTACGCCAAGGCTACACTAGAAGCGAAGGGCTGTCAGAAGGAGAAATACCACCAAATGAAATGGTCGCCCCAAACGTGACTAGTGTACGCCAAGGCTACACTAGAAGCGAAGGGCTGTCAGAAGGCGAAATAACAACAACTGAATCTTCCGTCCCGAATGCGACGAGTGGACGCCAAGGCTACACTATAAGCGAAGGGCTGTCAGAAGGCGAAATACCACCAAATGAAATGTTCGCCACAAACTTGCCTAGTGTACGCCAAGGCTACACTAGAAGCGAAGGGCTGTCAGAAGGAGAAATACCACCAAATGAAATGGTCGCCCCAAACGTGACGAGTGAACGCCAAGGCTACACTAGAAGCGAAGGGCTGTCAGAAGGCGAAATACCGCCAACTGAAACTTTCGCCCAGAATGTGACGTTCCTGAGCACTGACAATATTCCCAAAAGAACACGAAAAATTAAAAATGTTTGGTTTAGGAAATTTCTTTCTAATTCTATAACCACACTAAGAAATTTGTGTTGTTGTTTTAAACAGAGGAAGTGAAGGGGGAAGAAAAAAAAATAACAAAACAAATTCTCAGTTCTACAGCTATTTCCAAATTTAAAGTGTGACATAAGAATAATCACAAAAACCCTATTTCTATATAACGTTTGAATGAAAAACAATACAAGTGTTCATGCAAGAAGTACCTAACAGCGTACGTAGAATACATCCAGCATAGACGACCAGCGTATGAAAAGTAACGAGGGGAACTTATCTTCATCATGCGGTGGAGGGATACACAAGTAGTCCCCATCTCCACAAAGAAGGATCGGTAAGTTCGGGTTTTTTTAAGCCCCTTGAACTAATTTAACAAACTTAATTCTATTAAATGTTTTATTAATTAGCCTAAATAAGTGGCGAAGCATATCATTGCCTTGAAGCAATCACACTATCCCTTTGACAATTTTCTAACAGCATTGGTCCCTGGGACATATGACACGCCATGGATGTTTCAATAAACTTCATAGTTTGAATGTGTCTTTTGAAAAATATGAGCTCGTCCCTATAATTTGTTTTCATGAAAACGTTTGCTACGTACAGTCTGGAAGTTGCCGGAGTCTTGCAAAGAAACTATAACTTGATGTTTAAGTAATTTCTGCATGTCACAGAAAACAACAACCCTGACGTCAGTTGTACACGTGGTTGCAATTAGAATATTTTGTGAAGTTTTAAAAGTTTTGTTCTGAAAATATCACAAATAATGATAGACAAACTTACATGTTAGATATTAGAGATGATCGACGATATTTTAATAATCTAAGTAAACGTCATTTAAAAAAACTAACAGAAAAACAACTGCCCTTGATAATACTCACATTTATAAAATTCTTTCTTCTATGTCATAGACAACGGGCAACTTTCTTAGATGTCATCAGATC